>OU618538.1:13781166-15081166 GCA_914829495.1 Eilema sororculum | reverse complement strand
TGGGCATACATATAGATAATCGACTGAAATGGGATAGGCAGGTGGATTTGGTGACAACCAGAGTCCGGCGACTTCTTCGTGTGTTTGGGGCCCTTAGGGATGCCCTGCCCATGGATAGGTTGATTACGGCCTACCTGGCGCTGTGCCAGTCGGTTATACAATATTGTATAACAGTATGGGGAGGAGCAGCGCCATCTCACCTTCTTAGTCTGGAGCGGGCACAGAGAGCGGTCTTAAAAGTAATGACAAAAAAGTCTTTTAGGTACCCAACTGTACAATTGTACGCAAATTGCAAAGTCTTAACGGTCCGTCAATTATTTGTTCTTGGCTCTGTGATGAGAAAACATCGTGATGTGCCTCCTCGCAATCCGAAAATGAGAACGGCAACCTCCGTGTGTCCTCCCATCACATGTGGGACTTCTTTTGCGAGAGGGCAGTAATCTAGTCTAAGCAGAAAACTGTACAATTATATTAATAAACGGCTGTTCATCGTGGGTCTTTGTAGACACGAGGTCAAAAGGAGGGTTACTGCGTGGCTCCAGGACCTAGACTATCAAAAAACCGAAGACCTTCTTAAATTTATCGCGTAAAAACAACCTAAACATTACTTACTTGTTTCCTTTCTCTTAATATACTCAGACATACACATAAACGCGTGCACGCATACACACACACACACACACACACACACACACACACACACACACACACACACACACACACACACACACACACACACACACACACACACACACACACACACACACTTTCTTACATACAAATTCTTAAATACATTTAATATACCATACTAAATATTAATTATTTATTGTATAAAATCTGTAGCATGTTATTCTAAACTTCTTGTACAACATTTTCACTGCTGCCCAACATACAGGCTTCACAGCCTAGTTTGGGGGCATGTAAGGTAACTTTTGAAAATTGTATTTTAATGAAACAAATAAATAAATAAATAAATAATTTTTTTTCTGTTTGCGTCACTCATTTTACAAAATGGAAAACTTAAAATATCGCATTATTTACGAATACGAGTTCCGCCGTGGCACTAGTGCTGCGAAAACGACTCGAAGGGTGAATGATGTTTATGGCGGTCATGTTGCAAAAGAAAACACAGTTCGTTTTTGGTTCCAACGTTTTCGTTCTGGAAATTTCGGCCTGCAGAACAAGCCCCGTGGACGGCCTGAGACCCAAGTTGATAATGAAGTATTGAAGGCTATTGTGGAAGCGGATCCATCGCAAACCACGTCCGAGTTAGCTGCAGGCTGCGGTGTTAGTGATAAAACTGTTTTAATTCACTTGAAGCAAATTGGGAAGATTAAAAAGCTTGAAAGGTGGGTACCTCACGAATTGACTGAAGCAAACCGGCAAACGCGCGTCGACTGCTGCGTTACATTACTGAACCGGCACAATAATGAAGGTATTTTAAACCGAATCATTATCTGTGATGAAAAATGGATTCTTTACGATAATCGGCAGCGCTCAGCGCAATGGTTGGATCCTGGCCAGCCAGCCAAATCCTGCCCCAAGCGAAAATTAACCCCTAAAAAGTTACTTGTGAGCGTTTGGTGGACTAGTGCCGGTATTGTTCATTACAGTTTTCTCAAATCTGGCCAGACTATTACAGCTGATATCTGTTGTCAGCAATTGCAAACAATGATGGAAAAGCTAGCGGCTAAACAACCTAGGCTGGTCAATCGCTCCACGCCACTGCTGCTTCACGACAACGCTAGACCACACACCGCACAACAGACGGCTACCAAATTAGAAGAGCTTCAATTGGGATGTCTAAGACATCCTCCGTACTCCCCGGACCTTGCTCCAACACATTACCATTTTTTTCGAAATTTGGACAACTTCTTGCAAGGGAAAAAATTCAACTCTGATGGGGCAGTCCAAATATATTATATTAAAAATATTCGACTTTTTATTCCTCCCATACAAAACGCCAATTTCATATGTAAGGACCTAATATATACTTAATTACAGAATAGTCGTTATATATCCTTTTTAAATGGTTGCAGGACTTGCAGCAACATTTATAATAACTTAGGCAAATAAAATTTTTAACAACTAATCGAAATCAACGAGTGCGGAGTGATTGAGTTTAGAAGTCATGGTTGTCAAATCACTCAGGTGGCAGACAAGCACACGGGATTTAGAAGCACAGATATTATGTTAAATTTGGTGCGCGTGATCCGAAGCCTCCATTCGATGCAACCTGTACAACGCTTACGGCAATGCTTCACTCTCTTACTCAGCACATGGGAGACGCTACCACTTACTGCAATTAACGGCCGCGGCGGGAGCAGCCCTATAGAGAGCTGCTCGGAGACTCGCCATGGGTCCCTGTGACTAGCAGCGGGTATAGAGGTTAGATGACGACACCCAAGAGGGCCATCTTAAACCCGTTTATGGCTCAAAGTTAACTGAGGTGTGAGGGAAATGCCGTTAACCTTACACCCCGATAAATGACACGCATACATGATAAATGCTTTGGGACACTATTTTGAATCTAAGCTGCGAGATAAACGAATTGTTTGGCCTGGCATGACCTTGTTTTGTAATAATCTATGCTTGGTGACTTTGAGCTCGTCCACCACCACTCTGGTCACAGAATCGCTTACTCAGTGGTACACTTTAACTTTATTAGACCAACGTTACCACCAGGAGTATGGCCATGGGTACCGTGGGTGTGAAATGTGTTTTGAGCATTTTAGGTCCAAGAAACATGTCCTGAGCAATACCTTACCCAAAGCCCACCTGTCTGTCTCATGAACCGTGATAGCTAGACAGTCGATTTTTTTACAGACGTTGTAAAGTATTAAACAATGAAAACAAAAGATGTAGGTACAGTACGTATTATAATATAATATAATTATAATCTTTTAGAACATTAACTTATTGGAGTGAGTATTGAACACCCAAAATGCTGCTTGAAACTCCTGCGTAATTTATCCGCGATAGTTTCTGAGTCACTGGATATAGCATCACATACTGAAATGATATGTCTTGAAATGTGCTTTTGAAAATCTGAAACAAATAAAAACGTACGGTACTGGATAAATACAGCTGTATATACCGTGTAATTTTTTAGTAATCCAAAGGGCCTCAATGATTAATACAAAATGGATCAAGACTGTTCAAAAACGTCAAAGTGTCGTACTACGATTTCTTAAAATCGTAGGATAATGCCTCAACCACGACAAATGAAAACAATGCTTTGAAAAATAAAATAAATAAATATTCTACAACATTCTACGCAACGCTATCTAGACCCGTGGTAAGCTTTTATAGCTTGTGTTATGGAATCTAGAATGCGGATAAACATACTTATATACTTCTTTTTTTGTAAATACATACATATTATACATAGAAACACCCAGACCAATGCAAATAGTCATATTCATGCATACAAATATTTGCACTGAGCGGGAATCGAACCCGCGCCTCCTGCGTGGCAGTCGCGTGCACTACCGCCACGCCACAGAGGCTGTCAAAATGTTCACTTAATACACATAATTTTTAATAGATTACACTTCCCATACCGTGTTTAACATTAAAGTATATGTACGTACCGGCTTATTTAGCTGTTTGGCCATAAATATCCTCCAAATCAGAAACCAGCTTGCTGGTTTGAAATCCCGCCGTATATCATACTATATCCCTGAAATACTTTGAATACGACATGTCTCTCACAAAATATTCATTTTTACACTTTATATTGTTACTAGACGTAAATAAATTAAATGAACGCAAAAGATATACAAAACATATCCACAACAAAACAAAGAATGACAGCTGAAAACTCAGTTTGACAGTTATTGAGTGTAGCAAATACAATGAAAAATATTAGTTCCTTCAACATTAATTTCACGACTTTCTTGACGCACTATACCATGTTTATTATTTTTATTGAGTAACCGATATTTCGGCACTGTTCCCAAGTTAGTGGGATCACAATACTTGCCCCGCGGATAATATAATGCTATATCGGCAAACCATTGTTAGTAAATGAGTAAAAATATTTAACTCAAAAATCTTGAATCGTACCTACCCTTTATCTTAGGCCCGTATTCTAGAATGACACTCAGCCTGAATCGCGATTTATCTGAGGACAGATCGTATAGATAGATTAATAGTTTGACATATGCCCTGTACAATCTGTCCTCAGTTAAATCAAGATTCAGTCTGAGTTTCATTCTAGAATACGGTCCTTAAAGTACTATATTGTATAGAATAAATAATGATAAAGTGTGAAAAGTTGGGAACATGTACATTTTTTTCGTAAAAAAAAACAAACAGTATTGTTTAATGACTTTAATATAAACTCATAGTAAAAACGATACAAACCTTGACTTTTTGTAAGATTCTTTTATTAGAAATCTTTACACCTCGAACGGTATACAACCACATACAGGACAAAATGAAGAAATATGGATTTACGAGTATATTTGTGGTTGCAAGGTCAGATGACAGTTGCTCCCATAAAAGATAAATTATAAAAGCCGCGTAATCTTCGGATGCAACCGGTATTAACACTGAACGTGAGAGAGCAGAAAAACAAAAACATTTTACACATAAAACATATTTGAATCACTCATTCATAAGTTTACTAAGAACTTGCTTGAGTTCTAGCGTGAACTGTGAGACGGGCAGTGCCAACTCTTGGACTGCAGTGCCACTTTTACCGTCTGTAAGTATAAAGTCCGATGGTACCACGAACTGCTGTTTCTTGTCACCAGGAGCTTCTAGTTCCTTGAAGCATGGTGGCATTGGTAGATTCGGATGGCTTTGCAGATACTCAAAGAATGATTTTGTTGATCTGTAATAGTGAAATATTGGATATTTAGGACTGGTAATTAACCTAATACCATCGTCAGAAGCAATTTTCTATCATTTTATGTAATATCTGCAGGCGTGAATTGAAATCATCATAAAATTTGGTAGATCCATGTTATTCCAGCGGTTAATTAAACTCTGCTGTTCACAAGATCCTGCGTCTTTCTGGTGGGTAAAGGGTGCTGTGGAGAGATATTGGGGGGGGGGGTTATTCGTTTGTGTAGTCTTCGCATTCTTACTGAACGGTGAACACAGCGTGGACTCGAACTCTACCCGCCCACAGCGACAATATTGAGAGTACTACAGAAAGATATAATTTACATAATACTTAAAATACTTACGTGAGGTGCTGTATATCGTCCCAAACACATGACATGGTTTTTAAGTCTTCTGGTATTTGGACACAGTCCCATATTTTCTTAGTATTGTTTCTAGGAGGAACGTGCTTCTTCTTTTGTGGGAGACTTGTTCCGAACGCCATCGTGTGTGACGGGCTCGTCTCCGCATGGATATCAAAAGCCAGTTGGCGCTTAAGAGCATTTGGACATGAAGCCTGTGAAGAGGAAATTTACTTACTAGACCAACAAAATGGAGTATGAAATGTTGTTATCCCATTACAAGGTTCTGCGGTTTGGTTTTAGGTATGTGAATTCCAGAAAAAACTTTCAGACCAAGCCAATATCACCTACAAGCCAGGTTGGTTGATGGACGAAGCTTTGGCGCAAAAAGAAATAATTAAATATGTTTTTTTATTTTAATGGTTCTTGCATACATTACCCTTTTCGCCATAGTAAATTCTGCGATACTCTTCAACACACAGGGAAGAGTTTTTGGATGGAGCATTAAGCCACGTGAAGCGTGCTCGTCAAACCACACCTGAAAGTTGAACAATTAAATTGCAAACGATTCAGCCATTAAGGAGGACTCAGTGATATATCTAAGTGCAGAATGTTTCTTTATGTAAAGGAGACGATTTTCATGTATAGTCAATAATAATGTTATCATAACAGTAAAGCAAAAAGTTATAGAGATTTCAATTACATAGTATAATATAAGTTCTTGGTGCTGATTGTACTATGAAATAAATCATCATATATCATCGACTTATTAAGTCTAGTAGTAGTAGCAGTCGTAATAGTAGCTATACTGATAAAAGAAAACAATAGTAAAATACCACAACATTGTTTTTTAGACGAGAATTAAGCTGAAGTCATTTGAAATAATACCTGAAATAGAGCTTCAATGTCTTCAGGCCTTTTGATTTCACTTTTGAATTCAACATTACCCAAACTGATCCACCAGTCAAAGAACTCTTTAGCGATCTGGAAACAACATGTGATAATGAAGATTGTGTTAAAACATTTTTAATAATCTGGATAGCAAAACCTACACTTGAAAGTTGTACCTAATTGATATTCCGTTATATTTTACGACTGGCTTAGCGTAGAAACAGTAGGCCAAAGCTTTTCAACAATGGGAGAGGCCTATGTCCTACAGTGAACTGCGATAAGCTAATTACTGACCTCCGTCCCCCATGAGCGCGGGCCTGGGGGTGACGAATGGAGCCGCCTGTCACCCCAGCAGAAGCAGGCCACGGCGGCGACGCGTTAACAAGCGCGCCTCCTCATTCCAGGGGCGAGTCGGGGACACCGATGTCCCCCCTCCCGAGGAGGGCCAGACCGTAAGGGATGGTCCTGGGTCAGCCGGGGTGCGAGGGATATGTCGAAGACAACCTCACCTCCGGCCTAGCACCACGACCCACAGTCGGCGTCCAGTTTTAGCCGGTTCGAGTCCGACATAACCTCCCCTTCCAGCTCCGGCAGGGGAGGTATTCGAGGGGATTTCCGCACGAAAATTGATTGATTGATTGATAAAAAATTTAAGTAAGCCCTGATGTGCTTGCAACGGTCGACTAAACTTTTAGTTTTAATCATTATTGAGAGTTAGAGACGATTGGTGTGATAGAGATAACTGATCAACAAAACCGACCTTAGCCGGACTTTCACTCTTTTTATCACGTGCGGACCTAAATAAATTCCTCATCACTCGGTCGAAATCGCATGTCACATATATAGCACCGCACTGTGGTAGATGTTAGGGGCGTTGCACGCAACTCACACGACAGATAAAAATCATATCAAATTTGAAAATCCTCTTTTATTAACTTAGTTAAGTTTTTTTTTTTTTATATATAGGACACGTCAATTTGACTTCACCTCGCCTGATGTTAAGCTAAAGGCAAAGTCTCGGAAAGAGGGTCACCATCGTAAACATTTACCATGTTAACAGTGGTGGCACACAGCTTGACGGCCTCATTAGATGCCTTTTCACGCCCCGCTTAAAGGACCCGGGACTGTAGGAAGAAGGAAACACGTGAGCTGGCAGGGAATTCCAGGTCTTAGTGGTGCGGCATAGGAATGAATCACTGAAACGCTTGGTTCTAGCAGGTATACTCTGCACCGTAAATGGATGACATCTTAGCCCTGCACGTGTCGTCCTGTGGAGGAAAGGGGAGGGTGGGACTAATTGGAAGAGGTCGTCAGAACATTCACCATGGTAGAGACGGTAGAAAACTGCCAAAGACGCAACATCTCTACGCATCTGCAAAGGCTCGAGGGTGTTCGTGAACTCAGGATCCCCAATAAGTAATAATAATAATTAAGTACGAGAATTCTATTATTATCCACCCTAATGACGCATTGGCTCGATGACGCAGTGGCGCAGTTTTTAACTCACGGACCGCGGGAGGCATATTTCTGTTAAAGAGTTATTGTCGCTCTTGTATGAAAGTGATGAATCTGTTACGTAGTAATTTAATAAATGATACATACATATAATCACGCCTTTATCCGTGGAGAGTTAGGCAGAGGTAAATTAACGGTTGGTTCCCTTTATGTCGAGTCCCGTTATGTCGAGCCAAAAACCTTATCTCGCTTCTATTACCTCTATGTCGAGTCTACGTTTTCTGTCCCATTTCTATTCCCTTCATGTCGAGCTTCAATATCAGTACAGTCAGATTAAAAATACCCTTTTTACTGAAAAGTTCATTTAATAAACGTACCTACTAGACTTTAATAATCTGTACCTGAAACGCTTACCTAATGCTTAGTTTTATAATATACTCTTCTGCTCACCTTCTTTGTCAAGATTTCTGCTCTTTTACTAAACTCATCAGAGGCTGACACCTCAAATGCCTTCTGTTTGTAATGGGACTCCCATTTGATCATATCTGTTTCAGATTCATTGCAATATAACATTTCGAAGTGTGGATTCGACTTTGGCTTCACATATTGATATCTATAAATAATGTTAAGTCATAAATAACAGTGAAGGAATTTTAATAAAATGTTCATAGCACTTTTCTAGGCAATTTCAGTAGACAAAATGAGATGGAGAGAGTAGGTTTGAGACTTGGGTCTCGAAGATGTTGGAACCCACCAGCCGGTAACCACATCAGCTAGTATGTGCACTAGCTAGTGGGGTTAAGAGATTATATGGTAGTTGCTCACAAAAAAGCGGTTCAAACTTTATTCCTTTGTCGCACAGCAAAGATGTCGAATGATTTGCCCGCACACGTGTTTCCCTTTTCTTATCATCTCAGGTTATTCGAGCAGAGCGTGAAAAGGCATTTGTCAAGGCCTTCAATTTAGGGACCACCATTTCTGGGGTTCTCAACATCTGTGTAATTGTCGTCTTTATCATCTTTTTTTAAGGATTTCACACACTACCTTCTTAGCAGTGCGAGGTGTAGTAAATTAATGTGCTGAATAAAAAAAAAGGTTTTTATTTTTATTTTGTGTTTATTGTAAACGAATAATATTGTATTACCTGACTCCCACGCTGAAGTGCACATCCAAATCATCACGAGAATCAGCAGACGAGTCCGGTGATAGGAATTGTTCAGATTTCTCGGGGTGATCGGATGTTGTCTTTGATAGTGTTCTAGAGATACATCTGGAGAAAGACTTCGACAGTAATTTTGAAAGAGTTTTGGACACATTGATTGATTTTGTGGACGCTCCTCCTTTCATTTTAGAAGTTTTCGGTTTCGCATCGCTGGTTTCAACAGATACAACTGATGACATGCTCCAAACAGCCGACTCTTCTTCCACTTGTTCTTCATCTTCTGACATTTCAACGTCGCTCATAGAAAAATCGTCTCGCACTTCAGACTGAAAATCCATACTAATATTATAAATGCGAAAGTAACTCTGTCTGTCTGTCTGTCTGTCTGTCTGTCTGTCTGTCTGTATGTTACTCTTTCACGCCTAAACCACTGAACCGATTTTGATGAAATTTGGTATAGGGATAGATTAGACCATGAGAAAGGACAAAGGCTATGTTTTGTCGCGATAACCGACATCCACGCGGGTAGAGCCGCGGGCAAAAGCTAGTATTATATAATTCTTCTGTACGTATATTTGCCGCGTGACTCCTAAAGGATTGTATCAATTTAGATGAAACTGTGTGTGCATATTTCAATTGGTCCCTGAATGGTTTGAAAACATAAATTGGACCCGGTTTATACTCTTATTTTCCAACAGGATTATATCTACCGGGTATGGTAGTTGTGACACTTGATTTACAATAGTAAATAAAAAGTCATGTACCTAATAGGTAAAATGCTGTTTTTATTCATTGATCATGAATGAATGAAGTCTATGAAAATTATTAATAAAGAAATAGTCATGGAATTTCATGCTTACCCCCATATCTTTCTTCATAAAAAATTGCTCTGAGGGGACTATTGAAGTTTCTTCTTTTGGGGCATATTTAGTAGCTTCCAGCGGTAGATCGTAGATTTTTGCAATTCGACGAAATATAACTGGGCCAACCAACTCCCGTACGGTGTCCATCTGTGTTTCCCAGAACTGAAAACATAAATGCCAGCTTTTTAACCTTTGTTTAGCGAAAGTACCTATATGACTTTAGTAAATTATCTTTGTCTGTTTTGAACGTTAATATATATTAAGTTTATGGCTTAGAAGCGTGATCATTATTCACCAAATAACGGATAGACTTTTAAATTACAGTTTTTTTACACTTTCAAACACCAAATATTTCAAACAACAACATACCTACTACTTATATTTAATAACTACACTATCTAGACCCATGATAAGCTTAACTAGTTTGTGTTATGGAATCTAGAATGCTTATAAACTTATTTAAATACTTTTGTAAATACATACATATTATACATAGAAACACCCAAACCAATGCAAATAGCCATATTCATGCATACAAATATTTGCACTGAGTGGGGATCGAACCCGCGCCTCCTGCGTGGCAGTCGCGTTCACTACCACCACGCCACAGAGACTATCAAAGGACAATGGACATGAACAACACCTGACCCGCGATACTCGTGCTGCTTAATTTTTTATTTTTTTTTGTATAGCACACGTCAATTTGACTTCACTTCGCCCGATGTTAAGCAAAGGCAAAGTCTCGGAAAGAGGGTCACCATCGGAAACATGTACCATGTTTACAGTGGTGGCGCTCAGCTTGACGGCCTCGTTAGATGCCTTTTCACGCCACTCTTAAAGGACCCGGGACTGTAGGAAGAAGGAAACACGTGAGCTGGCAGGGAGTTCCAGGTCTTAATGGTGCGGCATAGGACTGAGTCACTGAAACGCTTGGTTCTAGCTGGTATACTCTGCACCGTATATGGATGGCATCTTAGCCCTGCACGTATCGTCCTGTGTAGGAAAGGAGAGGGTGGGACTAATTGGAAGAGCTCGTCAGAACATTCACCATGGTTACACCATTTACTCTGAAATATCATCTAAAGCTCTTCCTGAAGCACCTCATATTATTTTCGCTCATAAAAATCACAGTAGAGATATTATTCCACAGTGGAATGGAGGTGGAGCGTACGTGGAATGATGTTTGCGGTTGTAACATGTGAGGATGAATGCCCTTTCTGTGACAAACTGTGAAAATATATAATGTAGTCATGGACATCATATACACCATTATTTATATACCAGCATTTAGGCTCACGTCGATGATCAAACAATTAGTCCCAATGGAGAAAGTTACTAAATGTGCAAAATCACTTCAAAGTTGAAGAATATAGCCTTATAACCTTCCTCGATAAAACGGGCTGTTCAAAACAAGAATATTTTTTGAAATCTGACCAGTAGTTTCTGACATTAGTGGCGAAACGTATGGCAGCACCAACTGAAGCTAACTGGCCTACATAACAATACGTCACACGAACCTAGCGCAAGCCGATCGCCGCGAGGCCACTTTAAAAGTCCATAATTATCTTGGAAACTAAATGATATTTCGAAAAAAATCTTTCAGACGTATTTTTTGCTTACAACCCACATTACAATAAGCGAAAATTCAGAATTTGTGAACATTCTCCATTGAAATAAAAATAGATAATGTAATCCTTAATTAAGTTCATTGAATAGAATAGGAGACTTCACTATTCAATCTTTTAACAGAAAGCCCACTCGATGTCCTATCAATTGATGTAGCTTGTTCTTTTTAAGTGGGAGTTAAAGCATAATCGGTGAATTGGAGATGTTTAATACGGAATTATTCTGGTTTGGTACTTTAAATTCAGTTCTATATTAGATAACTACTTACTTGATCATCTTTGTAAGAATCTTCCAAAGTCTTGATGACTTTTTTCCAATGTATTTTAACAGAAGCTTCGTTTTGCTCATAGCGAGAGGGTGTGATGACTTTCAAATTTTTAGGTTTTTTCCAAAGCTTCACTAGAGGACGTTTACCACAGGACATGGCGAGCTGCTAGTTTCACCGTGCCTATAAACTTGATCTTAAATCGTATAAAGTATTAGGTTATAAGAAAAATAAAGAGATACAAAATATTAAATTCTTTATTTTAAATGACATGAAAATGACAGTATCAAAGAGAATATTACATAGACTTCTAATCTTCTAATACACTACGACACTACGTCTACGGAATATAAAAAGAGGAATATAATCACATGGATAATCAATGACATTTCAACCCTGAACCAGTTGTACATACAAGTTTCATGAAGGTGCAGGAGAATAAGTTTAAGGCAGAAGATAAATGGGGTAGGCTAGGAGGGATATATTATAATACATATTATGAAGTAAACTATGATGACATTCTCTTTAAGTTGGTCCCTAAAATGTACAGTCGTTCAATACTGTTTGATAAGGTTGTAGACCATAGATTTTCGGTGCTTCTAAACCTTCTAAATCCACATATAAAGGTAAAAATACCTACTATAGTAAAAATATACATATCATTTATAAATAATACTTTAAATATTATATAATAACATAACATAAACATAACATAACATAAACTCACGCCTGTATTCCCCGAAGGGGTAGGCAGAGGTGCTAGCACCCACATTTCGCCAGTTTATGTTTAGGTCCCAATGTAATAGGTGGCGAGCCTATTGCCATTAACCGGGCACTTATAAACCTGCGATAAATCCATACTAATATTATAAATGCGAAAGTAACTCTGTCTGTCTGTCTGTCTTTCTGTCTGTCTGTCTGTCTGTCTGTATGTTACGCTTTCACGCCTAAACCACTGAACTGATTTTGATGAAATTTGGTATAGGGATAGGTTAGACCTTGAGAAAGGACATAGGCTATGTTTGGTCGCGATAACCGACATCCACGCGGGCGGAGCCGCGGGCAAAAGCTAGTACACATATAACTTCGAAAAGCATCGATAAGTCATTGGTGTGTGCCATGGTAAACCTGGGATCGAACCCGAGACCTCGTCTCAGCAGTCCATTACCCATACCACTAGGCTACCGCAGATTAATATATATATATAATTATATAATAATAAGTATTATTTATTATACGGAACATGGTTTAATTTCATTATACACAAAGCAGCGCCCTCTGTCAGATATTCTTTAAACTAAGAAGACTTCTAGTAGCATTACGTGTCTATCACGGGGATGCGTGTTTTCTACTTGTAGGCGCGTGATCTGCCACACGGAGCGTGATCTCGTTTTTAGGCGGTTGGCACACTGCGACGCTCGACGCGGCGTCGTTCGTCGACGCGCGTCGACGCGGGCGAGCTAGTATAGTCCGAGAGATATTAGAATTTTTTTGGTAGGTAGGTGTGTGAAATAATCTAAAATTTTGAGAAAAGTAAAGTAAAGCCATCCGACCATTAGCTCGATAGCCCAGACTATATTAAGAACGCTAGAGATGAAAAGAAAATGATTAGAAGTGCAAGCTATTTTCGACTTATTGACATGACATAGTAACTAATTTTTTTTCTTATATTCGTGATCAGCGTCATGTATTAACGCGAAAAGAGACGTAACTAAGAAAATGCCATTTAGGTTGAAAGTCGCTTGCAGTCTCTGCGTGTTCCGATAGCGAGCCAAAACAATGGTGTCGGCTCCAATACCCGATATTGGGCATCGATATTTGACTTCCTCCGATCTCGGATGTCGGATATTGGATATCGGACGTCAGTTGATGTGAAAGCCAAAAAAATTGCCGTTAAATAGTCATGTTGTATTGCAATAATATTAATTTAAAATTCGTCTCAATTACCTACACAGAAATTTCTAACAGCTCTCGGACTAAAAATCCCTCGAAAAACACGCGCGTGATGGCAGATTTCAGTGTGCCATACCTCGCGTTTTCTGCTTGTACGCGCGTATTCTGCGGCAACGCGCGTGATTGCGTAGAAAAACACGGGGTCCCACACACTGGCAACGCAATCACGCGCGTTGCTGCAGAATACGCGCGTACAAGCAGAAAACGGGCGTGAAGGCGCGTAAAACGCGAGGTATGGCACACTGAAATCTGCAATCACGCGCGTGATTTTCGAGGGAGTTTTACTCCGAGAGCTGTTAGAAATTTCTGTGTAGGTATTTGAGACGAATTTGAAATTAATATTATTGCAATGCAACATGACTATTTTACGTCAAATTTAGAGGGCTTTCACATCAACTGACGTCCGATATCCAATATCCGACATCCGAGATCGGAGGAAGTCAAATATCGATGCCCAATATCGGGTATTGGAGCCGACACCACTGTTTTGGCTCTTTATCGGAACACGCAGAGACTGCAAGCGACTTTCAACCTAAATGGCATTTTCTTAATTGCGTCTCTTTTCGCGTTAATAGATGACGCTGATCACGAATATAAGAAAAAAAAATAGTTATGTCAATAAGGTCGAAAATAGCTTGCACTTCTAATCATTTTCTTTTCTTCTCTAGCGTTCTTAATATAGTCTGGGCTATCGAGCTAATGTTCGGATGGCTTTATTATTCAATGCTCCCAATTCTGTTGTTACATCTCTAAACTTAAATTTCTCTAAAAAAATCTAATTGCATCTGTTTCTTTCATGATCAGATAAAAAAGGACAGATGATTTTATTTCAGTTAAGACCTAACAAATTAAGACAGTGCGTCGTTGGTACGTAGTAAATTAAGTCGCATGTCCGTAGATGTCGACTAAAATTGAAGGATACCATCAAGGCGCCGACTTAAATTGACAGGTGTTCACTAAAATAAATCATCTGTCCTTTTCTATCTGATAATGAAAGAAACAGATGCAATTAGAAAATTTTAGAGAATTTTAAGTTTAGAGATGTAACAACAGAATTAGCAGCAATATTTTACTTTACTGTTCTCAAAATTTTAGACTACTTCACACACCTGCCTACCAAAAAAATTCTAATATCTCTCGGACTATACTAGCTCTCCCGCGTCCACGCGCGTCGACGCGCGACGCTGCGTCGAGCGTTGCAGTGTGCCAATCGCCAAAAACAGCCCCCATGTAGGCGATTGGCACACTGCGACGCGCGACGCGGCGTCGAGCGTTGTTGCGTCGACGCGGCGTCGCGCTCGTCGCCTCTACGGAGCTCATTTTGTATAGAAAAACGCGGGGTCCCACACACTGACAACGCAATCACGCGCGTTGCCGCAGAATACGCGCGTACAAGCAGAAAACGCGAGGTATGGCACACTGAAATCTGCCATCACGCGCGTGTTTAGAAATTTCTGTGTAGGTAATTGAGACGAACTTTAAATTAATATTATTGCAATGCAACATGACTATTTAACGGCAAATTTAGAGCGCTTTCACATCAACTGACGTCCGATATCCAATATCCGATATCCGAGATCGGAGGAAGTCAAATATCGATGCCCTATATCGGGTATTGGAGCCGACACCACTGTTTTGGCTCGGAACACGCAGAGACTGTAAGCGACTATCAACCTAAATGGCATTTTCGTAGTTACGTCTCTTTTCGCGTTAATAGATGACTCTGATCATGAATATAAGAAAAAAAAAATTACTATGTCATGTCAATAAGTCGAAAATAGCTTGCACTTCTAATCATTTTCTTTTCATCTCTAGCGTTCTTAATATAGTCTGGGCTATCGAGCTAATGGTCGGATGGCTTTACTTTACTTTTCTCAAAATTTTAGATTACTTCACACACCTACCTACCAAAAAATTCTAATATCTCTCGGACTATACTAGCTCTCTCGCGTCCACGCGCGTCGACGCGTGACGCCGCGTCGAGCGTTGAAGTGTGCCAATCGCCTTAATAACCAGTTGGAGCTTGGCGATTGGCACACTGCGACGCGCGACGCGGCTTCGAGCGTTGTTGCGTCGCCGCGGCGTCGCGCTCGTCGCCTCTACGGAGCTCATTTTGTATAGAACAACGCGGGGTCCCACACACTGACAACGCAATCACGCGTGGTGCCGCAGAACACGCGCGTACTAGCAGAAAACGCGAGGTATGGCACACTGAAATCTGCCATCACGCGCGTGTTTTTCGAGGGATTTTTAGTCCGAGAGCTGTTAGAAATTTCTGTGTAGGTAATTGAGACGAATTTTAAATTAATATTATTGCAAACAACATGACTATTTAACGGCAAATTTAGAGCGCTTTCACATCAACTGACGTCCGATATCCAATATCCGATATCCGAGATCGGAGGAAGTCAAATATCGATGCTCAATATCGGGTATTGGAGCTGACACCACTGTGTGTGTGAACACGCAGAGACTGCAAGTGACTTTCAACCTAAATGGCATTTTCTTAGTTACGTCTCTTTTCGCGTTTATAGATGACGCTGATCACGAATATAAGAAAAAAAAATAATTACAATGTCATGTCAATAAGTCGAAAATAGCTTGTACTTCTAATAATTTTTTTTCGTCTCTAGCGTTGTTAATATAGTCTGGGCTATCGAGCTAATGGTCGGATGGCTTTACTTTACTTTTCTCAAAATTTTAGATTACTTCACACACCTACCTACCAAAAAAATTCTAATATCTCTCGGACTATACTAGCTCTCTCGCGTCCACGCGCGTCGACGAACGACGCCGCGTCGAGCGTTGCAGTGTGCCAATCGCCTTAGGGGTACTGCGAGACGTTTTCCTGCGCCTCACAGCAATGTGAGAAATGTCTCCGTCAAATCTTCACGATGATGCAGATCTGCATTTCTGCGATGAGGCGATTGGCACACTGCGACGCGCGACGTGGCGTCGAGCGTTGTTGCGTCGACGCGGCGTCGCGCTCGTCGCCTCTACGGAGCTCATTTTGTATAGAAAAACGCGGGGTCCCACACACTGACAACGCAATCACGCGCGTTGGTGCAGAATACGCGCGTACAAGCAGAAAACGCGAGGTATGGCACACTACGCACACGTTGCGTGATGCGGGGCAGTACGCCATCAAAGAAAACGTATGCGGTTCGAAGAAAAGCACATAGATGGCTCTTAAAAATGTTTATAACTATGTTTGAACAGAAATAAAACTCTTGGAATAATATTTTTTTATAACAGATAATATTATTGCTAAAGTTACATTTTTCCGAGATTATTTCTAACCAACTGCTAGGAAATGTGTTATCTGCCAAGGAGCTCGGCGTCTTCAATAGTGTCAGGAACCTTTAGCCCTCTGGTTTCCGGTTGAGTGAGAACTAATAAACTAGATATTAATGCTGTTGCAGCGAACATAATTGATGGAATTCCAGACCAATATACCATCAAAGGCGGAGTAAGAGGTGCTATAATAGAACCAATACGTCCTAACATTGATGAAAAGCCTAAAAACGAATGTCTGTTCCTAGTTGGATACAGCTCTGCAGTGAATAAATATAACGATGTCATCACAAGCCCTATACAGAATTTTCCAGTTAAGTATAAAACTAAAGACAAAGCATAAATATCGCTAGGGATAAAAGCAAAGGCTATACAACATACTGCACAAACAAAAAATCCACCAAATAAAGTAATTCTTCTGCCTACCCTATCTAACAATAAAACAGCTGTCCAAAAGCCAGGTATCTCGATTGCTGCTATTGCCATAAAATTGAGGTAAATGTTACCCGATAAACTAACAGAATTTATAGATAAACCGTAATAAATGAACGTGGTAGTCATCCAAAGGAATGGCGTAGTGCAGCACCGACGAAGGAGAATAGGAGATTTGATCACCTGATACAAAATATTTGTATTCTCCAATTGCTTTTTTGCTTCCATCTGACGAGGTATCGCTGTCAACAGAAGGTTCATATTATCTACCGAAATTTGTTTTCCGTTTAAACGGGCTGCATACTCCAATGAGGCTTTCCCTTCTTTTTGCTTATTCTTACTAAGTAGCCATCGAAAACTTTCAGTTCCAATCCAATAATATGAAACCGTGAGGAACACTGGTATATACAACACTAATGTTAGAGTTCTCCATGCAGGGATCAGTAAAGCGAGTAAACCTAAGATTGCTTGACCTAAAGCAAATGAACTAGAAATTGTTGCACTCGTTCTGACGCGGTACTCAGGACCCACTATTTCGGCAGCTAGAATATACACAGCGCTAAAAGCACCTCCACCTATTGCCGTTTGCAAAAACTGTAACGCCGTATACATGGCCAAATTCACAGAGAATGCCCGAATCACTCCAATTAAAGCAACATTAAAAGAGAAAAATACTATTGAAATTCTGCGTCCTAAACGGTCTGATATGAATCCGGCCATCACAAGGGAAACCATCCCTCCCGCACTATTTAATGTTCCAGGTAAGGCTCTTAGCCATTCTTGACATTCTAAATTGAAGTCATAAACAGCAGTATTAGTGCGCTCATATATATAACTATCACATGGTTTTGTCTCCGATGTGTTGAAGATGGTGGCAGGACATATTTGATCAGTTTCAGTTGGTATAACAACACTGCTTATGTTAACGTAGCGATTACAGTTGTCTAGGCCGGACGCTGTACTCGGTATTGCATTTGTTATCCATTCTGGTAAGAAATCTGGTTCAGGACCGTCGCATTCAGGAATCGCACACCGATAAGGCAGATTGCCTATTGTAAATATATAATCTGCTGCCATAAAACCACATATAAGCGACGAGAAAGCTGCTAGAGCTATTGAAAGTAGTTGAAATTTTCCAAATTGTCCCACTTCACGATATAACACAGTTTCAAATTCAAAGTCACAATCACTTTCACTCGATTTCTTATCCATATTGACGGACGTTTTAACTGTTGTTGTTGATAATATCAAACTACTTCTTATTTTATATAAAACGAGATATGATTGTTATCAAATAGTAATAAACCTTATCTTTGCGTCTAGGTTTGGAGTTAGAGGCTGTTTTTTGTCTGTACTACGTTTGGTTACAGTTTAAAAAAAATAAGAATAGTGAACACTTATGACGATATTAGATAATAGTTTTATGTTTCATTTGTCTGGAAAAAGTTGACCTTCACAAAATGTTTTTGTAAGTTTATTTATTAATTAACAACCGGTTTTGCTTATTTCGTTACAATCACTAAACTTACCGTGTTATTTTCAACAGCAAGTTTAAAAACCAAGAAAAATGTAACAAAATTCTTATTGAAAATGGTTCAATACATATAGAGACTTTCAATAACTGCAATTTCTTTATGTCCAGTAACTAAGACTAATTAGGGTAACAATTTTAACTTAAGTATCTGTTACCATTACAATTTAAACAAACTATAAAAAAATAAAATTATAACAACACCGGCAATGTAAATAAAGCCTGGGCAAATCTTTCCAGAGATGAACTACGCCACCATTCTTTCAAACAGTAGGTCTGTTTATTAAAGTGTATAATTTTAGAATGCGACGTGAGTTCCAGTTATTTCTATTTTAAGATACGAGATATTATCTTGTTACTTGAGATTTATCTTTGTCGCATCTTATTACAAATAATAAAATAATATACCAGTCTATACTCAATATTGTAATCAGATAATGGCCTTGTGCTGGTATGTTTTTCTTTTCAGTTAGAGATTAATTTATGATATTGTTAAGAATCTGCCAGTTGGGACAATCTTCTGTGTAAAAATTCGATGGGTGCTGGAGCATCATGTGGTGAGGCTACTGGAGGGGTGAGCTGGCACTCCGCCTCGAAGGTGAGCCTCGCTTGCAAGACAGCGGGGTCAAAAAGACCGAGGCTGGTGAGGTACGGCGCACGACGATGCTCTGGGTGCTCGATCATCCAGCGACAGTATTCTTTCACACTTCTGCAAGTTGACGTAATAATATCATATTAAATGGTTGAAAATGGTACCTTCGGATTTAATCAGATTCACATTCACACGATACACTTCATGATTATTGATCACCCTCCAAGCGATTTTCCGGTTCTGTTCATTATTTTTATTGATTTGTTGACTTTTACAGAGCCTCGACTTGGACCCAGAAGCTGTTAGCTGAGCACCCCATATTTGTTTTTATTAGAGTTTGTACGTTATATAGGTATTTGTTTCCTTTGAACTTATAAACGAAGTCATATCGATATAAAATATTGTATTGGATACCTATTGAAGTTGGGAATTTGCCGATTCATTTGAAATGAGTAACAGCTATCTATTGGAACTATCTGTGGTAATAAAAGGATTACGTTATCGCAACTCGTGCACAAGAGTGCCTGTTATCTACAGATTGTAAATTTGTGATCACTATGTTGCACGCCGAGTTTTTGACCTTGTAATTCGTTTGAATCATGTAAAACGTTCGCCTCTTCCTAGGCAATTGTTAGGCCACGATAAAGGCAGATTAATCTTCAAACAACGCGACGCGCGACAGAAGGATTAGGGAACTTAATGCCTTGGTATCGCAGTGGTAGTAAATGTAACCATTGTGCGGCTACCACGGGTTCCATTCTCAGGTAGGGCCAATAAGGAATACATAGGAGCATAAATTAGTTTTTCTGTTAGTAAATGCTCAGTAGCAGTATGGAGGTCAGTTAATGTAAAACTTTCTCTTGCTATAATGTGGCTTTCCCTATAAATAAGAAATGTACAAAAAAATCCGTCGTGTTTTAATAAATTACATCGATTAACAGAAGAAATATATAGTTTTATCGGCACTGTATCTCTCTCTCTCTCTCTTTCTAGTTTAATCACAAATAGAACACAGTATTTAAATCGGGAATGCCTAAAGAAAAACGGAAATAAAAACAGTCTATTAGTAACAGTTATAAAACTGTCTCACCAAAACAAAACTTACCGAAGGTTTGTTATGCCTTCCCATACAGTTTTTAGCGTGACGAGATCTTTAGGCACGTGACGCGCCGATCTCCATAGCTCCTTCGTGTTGTTCTTCGGTCTGTGGTACTGTGCTTGCCTAGGTAGACTCCGCCCAAACGCCGTGATAACCTCCTTGCGTTCCTCTGCCTTGATATCCTTAGTTATTTGCCGCTCCAACGCAGCAGTACGTGATTTCTGTAATGTATTCACTTCTAAATCTGGCTGTTGAAGTAACACGCTCTAGGCCCATAGAGGTCACTTTGTCACAAAGATGGAGAACTATCTCCCTCTGAACTGCTGCCTAATGTGAATCATACCTGAATCACGTATCTGTGTCGTGATAGACGCGCAGTAATTAAAATATATTATGTTTTAATTAATAAATATATTAAGATTATATAATATTTTTATAGTATTTTAATTACCTCTGGATTTCCAGTGATACTACATATTTTGTCATCAACACAAGGCAGTTCTTTTGGCACCACTCTTAAACTTCTGGCTACGTGGGTGTCGAATTCAATCTGAAATATACAGGATTTATTTCATTAATATTCTTAGAAAAGAGTTTCATTGGTTTCCAGTGTCCAGTGTGAAATCTTTAAGACGAAATATTTATTTTGTTCATAAAATCCTTATTATTACAGTCACACAGAGGAAACTTTGTGGCGCTTCTTAACTACTTATCGATTATGTTAAGAACATCTCAAACCAGGGAATCGAAGGTGTTTTTCTCCAAGTACCTAAAAATCATTCCTAGGCCGCTACATTAAGACCTGGAACTCCCTGCCAGCTGAAGTGTTTGCATCCTCCTACAGTCCCGGGATCTTTAAGTGGGCGTGATGTGTTGAGGCCGTCAAGCTGAGTGTCACCATTGTTAACATGTTACATGTTTATGATGGTGACCCTCTTTCCGAGCTTTTAGCTTACCACTACGCTAGGTGAAGTCAAATTGACGTGTCCTTTAAAAAAAAAAACTTAATGTTAAAATAATATTACTTACTTGGAATAGTTCCTTGATGGCTTTAGGTGTAAACAGCTGGGATTGTTGGTCTCCTCCAAGTTGTTTCATGTATTCACAGAACTCATTTGCAATCTGAAAACGCGAACGTATTGTATTTATTGAGAAAATTCGATAAAAGATTAATATCCCTTAATATTAAGCAACCCAAGTTCGGTCGCATCGTGGTTAGAACTAAAGTAGATAAGTAATTTGGCTTCTAGTATAAATATGTTTAGACATTGCTTAAGACATATATCTTCAACCTAAAATGTATTCAAAATATGCTCTACTAGCTTTTGCCCGCGGCTCCGCCCTGTCGGTTGTCGCGACCAAACATAGCCTATTTCCTTTCTCATGGTCTAATCTACCCTTATACCAAATTTCATCAAAATCGGTTCAGTGGTTTAGGAGTGAAAGTGTAACATACAGACAGACAGAGTTACTTTCGCATTTATAATATTAGGATGGATAGTATAGTATGAATACTGAAGATATCACGGGGAGCTACGGTAGTGGACGATCTGAAATCCACCAAGTATAGATTATTACAAAGCAATTCTCGCGCGTCACGGCCTTTTATATATCACAATTTAGGTCCGAGATATATGGCCCAAGCAATTTATAGTTTTCATTTACTACATAGGTTTACTACATTTTTTACAACCTACAATGCAACATACACAATTTGCCTCAGTAGTCAAACCTCAAGACAGCACGCAAACTTAAGCTCAAACTTCTGCCATGGGACCAACGAGTCAGCTTATTTAATACGTCTATATTGTGAAATACTCCTAGAGTTTGTAAACTTCGCCAATAGATTTACAACATGTTGATAGCTAGTAAAAACTTTGTAAAATACGGCAACAGCTTGAAAATACTTTTCAATACACTAACAGTTCGCATACTTTATAGCAATAGGTCGTTTAAATACAACTGTTTTGTAATAATATAAATAAATAGTTTCTGGGGTCCACCAAGAAGTCCAGGATCCAAACCAATCCCATTTGCAAGCCCATCGGCTTCATCGGATCCAACTGCTGAATGACGGATATGGTCTGATACAGGTTTTCCTTTCGGGGTTGGGAAATAAGATCAGAAGCAGTCGGTTTCGTAAAAGTTAATAAATATATCAAAAATAGTATACGGCGAGCTGGAACTTTTTTAGAACGAAATTCTTGCCTGCCCAAGAATAATTTTATAAAAAGAAAAATAATCAGTACGTACTCTGTCGGTAAGGTCATTCGCTTTCTTGACCAGACTCTTCTCATCTTCCTTCTCTGGCTGCAAATAATGAGTGTCCCAAGTTATTTGCTCTCGTACCGGCTTATTTAGGAATTCCTGGTGAATGTTTACCTTTTCTTCTTCCTCACTGAAAATATGTTCAGACTAATCAAATTGACTTACTCCCAAATGTCAACCAATCGCAGTAAGACTGGAAAAATTGGAATGCGGATTCCGAGATGAAGACTTCGGATACAACTGGAATTTTTAACTCCGTACGTGATTATCCAATTCAATTGAATGCGGTTACTATCACACCTTGAACTCTATATACCTTGAACAAAATTACTCAGGTGACATCTAATCCGAAAAAATCTGCTGGTACTATTAATACAATTTTATTTCGATGTAATGAGAAGAGCTCACTACTAAGAATTGGTTACTTTAGTATTGATTAAAAACATGGGAAAAATGGTAGATCATATGCTGAAAAGGGTGTAAAAAGGAGTGGAAAAGATCTGTGAAGATGCAAGTAGGTAATACTTAAATAGGTATAAGTAACGTCCCTATTATAAATTGCTTAGGGATAAAAATCATCAGAATGTTAAAGGCACCTGCTAAAATTGTGCCCCAAATTCTTGTATTTCGGGCCTTAGCAAGATTTTCAAGCCCAAGTCAACCTAAAACAAGCCGATATATTTACTTGATATTTGACAGAAGAGTGTCTGGCGCAGACTTCTCCCCATGGGTTTGTGTCTACAGCGAGCGCTAGGAAGGTGGACGGTAGTTAGTTTCACAAAATTCAAAACCAAGAGTAGGCCCGGAATGCAGTCAGAATAATATACCTGTGCTGTTATGACTGTATAGGCAGTCGGAGTTTCTAAGACCAGGCATTACCTGGAGGTACATTCAACGTCGGTGTCTGAATCTAGTTCCGTCTCGATATGCAGACACTTTCTATGAGATAACTGTGGCTCTTTAACCCGGTGTCGTGTAGGTGAAGCTGTGCACAAGAAAGAAATTTGTTTATAAAGACCTATTCAATACTAAGAGATATTCACCACCATCGTATTAACGATGGAAGAGAGATCATATCATATGATTAAGTCTTTACACATTATGGTTATACTGCGCGGGTTTCACTCAGGCCCTAGATTTTGCTAAAGAAGAACTACTGTCATACCACAGCAACGGCAAAAAGTGGCATTAAATTTTAGACTTTATGTCTATCTATACCTACGCTTAAAGTCTAAAATGAAATCTAAAGAGTGTTATTACAATTTTTCATTCACTCTGCATAAAACCATTTAATTTTGGATTTAAACCGCATTGCTTTAAAGTTAAATTTCTTGCAGTAGCTGTTGTACGACAGTGGTTTTGCTTTAGTAGAATCGAGGCCCAGCTATTCAATATGAAGTACCGCAGTTACGGCAGGGTATAATTTGGTGCTATAGTAGTATTTATAAAAAGATATATCAATTTCATTTTTTGTTATAATTCATTGACCACAAACCTTCAAGGCCATCCTTTTCTTTTCGAAGAATATGTAGCACTGGTATGTTCAAAGTATGGCACACTTTACTGTATAGGTCGTTAGGTAAGATCTCAGACAACGCTTTGCTTTCGTCCAACTGAAATAAGTAATCGAATACATAGGGAAAAAGAATCTTCTCGGGCGGGACTCGAACCCGCAGTCTTTCCCTTACAGGGGGAATGCCTGACCAATTCGGCTACCGAGACACGCCCGATATGATTCAAATTTCCCATCTCATACGTCTTACCGATTTGTATAGTTAGCATACTTAATGCTGTAAAAATTTCTTCAAATGAAATAAGTAATTCATTTATCTTCAAGTTTTGATGATAGTAATACTATCCTACTATTACCGGGTGTAAGGGCAACGATGCCGAAACCGAAAACCCCTAGTAGTATTCCAGGTACACATTGGCATAAAAATAATTCGATCTGGACAAAAAACTTTTTTCCGATTTTGTTTTCTATTTTTTTTTTGCATCGGGTTAGTAAAGCTAATTTAAACAGTAATTACATAAAAAACACCACTACAAAATAGCAAGCGCTTGACGCTAGTTATTATTTGTAGTGATTTTTTTAATGAAATTACCGATTCATTTTTATTAAAAAAACTTCGGAACCAAATTCTCTCCAAAAATCCTTTGTATGAAAAATTCAAAGCTTTGAAAAAAAGTGCAGGTCAGAAGCACTTGAAACCGGCGGGCTTGCATGAAGGTTTAATACTTGTAAAGGAAGCTCGTGAAGTAGGTATGTTAAGGATAGAAGCAGCTGTCTCTGCCTACCCTGGAGGGAAATAAGGGCAAGTATAATGATATTACATTAAAATCAGACATACCTCAGATTTATTGAGCGTATCCAGACGATCGATCACACTTTTCCAGTATTTTCTATTGACGTGAACATACTCAGACTGTTTACAGGTATCGCTAACTTTCAATATTTTGCGCGGTTGCTTCTTTTCGGAATAAATAGCACCCACATCCATGTTGTTTGTGGTTTGTCAATAGAACTCGCATAGATTTAATACAAAGCTGTCGGCATGCGCACAGCGATCCGTGTCAAATGATTTTCATGTTGAACACACTATTTGCGTAAACAAATGCTCACTAATTTTGCATAGACCACAATATAGCTACAACTGGCAAACTGCAACTATTATATCTTGATTTTTTGTTATTCCTTGAATATAGCTAAGTATAAGCTTTAACGATTACAATCCATATTATTTTTATCAAATTTTCTGTATTAAGAAAATAGAAGAATCGTGTGAAGTATACTAGGATCGTATCAAGTGGAAGCAAGTGGTCTCCTCTGCCTCCCCCATTTAGAAAAAAGATGTGACTGTATGAATTATCTGTTGTATTATTAGATAAATAAATAGGTGAGTAGGTACTGTCGTAATCATGTTTGAAATATTGTTATTTTTTATATTGAAATATGTTTCCTTGCTTATAGTGTAGGCACACATTGAGTTTAACAAAAAAAAAGTGTATTAATTAATTTAATTTAATAGGATAATGTGTGAAGGAATGACTTACCATTAAGCGAATCATAAATAGACTATATTCCATTGATCCGTTTCCATAGGTAACCCATAAACAAAATCTAATCTGCCTAAGCGATTCGATTTTAATTCCAGAGCTTATATTCCTTGTGCTTGTACTATTTCGCTGTGGTAAAATCAATTTAGTTATTCAATATAGAGTCTCTTTTTTGTATTGAAACGTATTTTTAATTATATTACGGTAAACTGCATCAACAAACCAAAAGTGAATTACTTATCTATTTAGTAAAGTAATTTTAAACAATTACATAAATTACAAGCAATCGAAAAGACCAATGAACTCTTTACGTTGGAGTTGGCAAGTTTATTCAGACTGCAGTTGTGTCAGATTTCACGGCAACCAACGCTTAACACAATATTATGAAATGGCAAAACGTCAACTTAGCATAACACTGTTTAACTTCGCCGGCAATTGTAAAATTGGAATAAAAGTTCAGTAAATGCCATGTTGTAATTTTTAAGGTCCTGAAAAACATAAATACAGTGATCTTAAAATAAAAGTATTATGAGCAAATCAAACAGTTTTATTGATTTAAATTGTATTATTGTCTGAACTAAAGATGTGTATCATATACTACAACAATCCGTCCACAGGAAGAGGGAAAACCGAGGAATTAAGCACATAGTCCACCAACATCTTACTGATGCTGACTGTACCTAGCTATCATACAGTTCCTACTTTACTTTTAGAGTTAAATTTATAATCCCCACAAAGCTATAGGGAAACATACCTATTCTGTTGCACTACTCGGACTCGGAGTGATAACAAGGTCGTCATAATTTATTATTTACTAATATTGCGCTATTTACAGAGAACCATTATCTATTCGGTGCCTAACTGTTAATTTGGGTTAGCATATTCAGTATAGCCAATGTGAAGTTGATAGGTACTAAAAATGTGAAAGTTTGAGATGTTTGGATTTTTAAAACTCAATAACACTCAAACGGCTGAACGTATCTGGTTGAAATTTGGCACAGGTACAGATAGCGGTAATGCTACACAATTACTGATATGTATTTCAGTATTTCTCACGGATGTGAGTAGGTCATAATCTGTTTTGATCTATAGTTAACCCCGAGGAGGGCCAGACCATAAGGGATAGCCCTGGGTCAGCCGGGGTGCGAAGGATATGTCGAAGACAACCTCACCTCCGGCCTAGCACCATGACCCACAGTCGGCGTGCGATTTTAGTCAGTTCGAGTCCGACATAACCTCCCTTTCCGGCTCCGACAGGGGACGTATCCGAGGGGATTTCTGCACGAAAAAAATCTATAGTTAACACATATCCTAGGTAATAATAGTGACCTAACTAATAAGCATTTGCTTTTTAGTATAAGATTAAAAATTAAAATGAAATTTAACTACGATCGAAGCGAAGCATCATGCACGAATAAAACGCTTATTTCTCAAGTCGTTTCGATAAATAATTTATCGTCTCCGAGTGCTCTACAAACTGAATTGCTCGCTGCCATCGATAAGCTTACAACGAGACGTTTTTACTTCACTGTATTAATGTGTAGATATACAGAGCTGTGTGTTTTTAACGTTGAGATGAAACCAAACTGAGTTTGGAAAATATTTACGAATTTTAGAGGCGTTACCAGTCATCATTGCCTTAGCATTTGCTCATTTAGCTTGGAACACGGTCAGCATGTTCTTTTTCCTCTTTCTGATTTGGTTTAACTTGACTTTTCCAGGAGCGTCTATACAAACAACCCCTAAACTTGTTCGTTAATTAAGGGTTAAGAATTTACTATGCTAACTTTATCTTGTACCTACTTATTTTAGAACCCGCAATAGTATCTTTCTATAGAGTCTACATCATTGATTAATGTAATATGCAAGTATTGATGTCTTATTAACTGCTATAATACATAGGTGAGTATCCGAAACTAATTGGAAGAATAAAGATTGGTACGTTTTATTGTTAAGAATATCCGTAGATGGCCATCCTGAGACTTACAGACGAGAGTTTTAACGTAAGATAATTATCATCGCTTTGGTTTCGTGCTGAATTTAGAATAACAGCTGGATTTGAAATTAGAGGTTCAAGGAGAAAACAAGTAACCATTGTACGATTCCCCAGAAGATAAAAACAATTACGTTCACCCTCAACATGTAATACATTGTTCTAACAGCTCAAAATTCAATTTTGTTCGCATCAATGTTTTCATAATCTTTTTCTTAGACATATTTTCAAAATATAATCTCTGGAAATAAATAAATATTCCACAACATTCTACGCAACGCTATCTAGACCCATGGTAAGCTTTTATAGCTTTTGTTATGGAATCAAGAATGCGGATAAACATACTTATATACTTTTTTTCTGTAAATACATACATATTATACATAGAAACACCCAGACCAATGCAAATAGCCATATGCAAATAGCACTGAATTATGAAATTATTTATTGAAATAAAATTTGAAGTCAAATGGCGGGCTGTTGTCTCTTCCTATCCCGGAGGGGGAATAAGGCGATTGGCACACTGCGACGCGCGACGCGGCGTCGAGCGTTGTTGCGTCGACGCGGCGTCGCGCTCGTCCCCTCTACGGAGCTCATTTTGTATAGAAAAACGCGGGGTCCCACACACTGACAACGCAATCACGCGCGTTGCCGCAGAATACGCGCGTACAAGCAGAAAACGCGAGGTATGGCACACTGACATCTGCATTCACGCGCGTGTTTTTCGAGGGATTTTTAGTCCGAGAGCTGTTAGAAATTTCTGTGTAGGTAATTGAGACGAATTTTAAATTAATATTATTGCAATGCAACATGACAAATTTAGAGCGCTTTCACATCAACTGACGTCCGATATCCAATATCCGATATCCGAAATCGGAGGAAGTCAAATATCGATGCCCAATATCGTGTATTGGAGCCCACACCACTGTTTTGGCTCGTTATCGGAACACGCAGAGACTGCAAGCGACTTTCAACCTAAATGGCATTATCTTAGTTACGTCTCTTTTCGCGTTAATAGATGACGCTGATCACGAATATAAGAAAAAAAATTAGTTACTATGTCATGTCAATAAGTCGAAAATAGCTTGCACTTCTAATCATTTTCTTTTCATCTCTAGCGTTCTTAATATAGTCTGGGCTATCGAGCTAATGGTTGGATGGCTTTACTTTACTTTTCTCAAATTTTAGATTACTTCACACACTTACCTACCAAAAAAATTCTAATATCTCTCGGACTATACTAGCTCTCTCGCGTCGACGCGCGTCGACGAACGACGCCGCGTCGAGCGTTGCAGTGTGCCAATGGCCTTAGCGTGAGTGTATGGATGGATGGAAATACAATTTGAAGTTTGCTAATACAGTTTTATTTTAAAGATAAGATAACACCTCACCTCAAATGATACTCGTAATGCCATCTAGTAATTTTAACTTCAACTACATTTATTTTCAGTTGACAGCTCTAGTTCGTCAGATGGCGTTGGGCTCACCATTTTCACAGTATTCCATTTTCGGGGTTCTTGGCAGGAAATGTGCGGTATTGTGGTTAAATTACACTTACATACTCAAATTTTGTAGAATAAAGTTTCAGTTGCATTGCACAAGTTGTTTTTTTAGATTAAAGGCAGTCAGAGAAGTGTATTAACGTCCACATCTCACGTAAATAGGCTATTTGACTAAGTCGTAGATTCTTCCCAATAGGTACTGCTTAATATGATAGCTTGTTCTGAAAAACTATGCCTAGCAAAATAAAATATTGCATATCTAAACTGAAACTATGACTTTTCATTAGTTGAAATTGCCAAAAAAAGTCAAAATATACCTAAACAATCAAATTCAATTCAGATATGAAACTTTTTAGATTCCTCATTCAATTTTAAATAACTGTTATTATGAACTATACCTATACGTGTAAACGCAACGTAGACCGAGATAAACGCGATATTCTCTTGCACTACTACGCGCTACAGGAGCGTGACGTCACAGTTTCGTATGATTTTGTATGGAGCGTTTTCAGGCGGCGCACACTGGGGCAGGATACCCTTTTCTTTGGCATTAAATATATAGCCTATTGAAATTGCTGTTATGGGTGCAAACTATTACTAAGATAGTTATTTAAATACATTAAAATGTTTATATACATATATTTACATATATATGTATGTATATGCTTATATATTAAATTAATTGTAACCTTAATGAAACGAATTCGTAAAGAATCTTCCAAATATATAATATATTATTATACATTTTGTAAAATATGGACCTGTTGAATATTATGCACCGTCATCATCATCATCATCATAATTCACACAATGGGTGCGAGTTATGTTGCAAGATGGATCTTTTAATAAACACAATACTTCTTGTGGAAGATTCTGAGGATTTTTTTTTTCGGCTTATACCTGCTGGAAACGGAGGTGTCCGAACTCAATAAAAAAAAATTGAAAATGTCGCTATTGGACTTCTCACGACTACATTTCCTTGAGTTGTGCTCCCTGTACCGTTTGAAGTCCTTGTTCATAGCTTCTTGTGACTCTTCCGTCAACTGTCCAATAGGCAACAGTGCACAGAAAATTATTTCCGGCCCATGAATCAGATATTTGTGTAACGTTGGCGGCATGTTGTACCAGGGATACAAGGAAATAAAATATCTGGCAGTAGCATGGGCATAGGGTCTGTATTTTTCGATATCTATTTCAAAGCCACTTGACACCACTATCAATATAGTATGAAGTTTTTTTATTAGATCTACATCTACTTTAGTAATCTCTGCAGACAATGTCAGGTTCTGATAAAAACGCCTTGCTGTATTCCCATCATTTGAGTTACCAAACCCAGGCTTGGGTTTGTCAACAATAAGTCCGCATTTTTCTCTTAATTCTTTTTGTATTCGAGTTTTAGTCTCGGCTACTATTTGTTTATTTTCAGCACCACGACTTTGCCACATTTTTATGGGCAGTTTATAGGATAAATGCAGTAAACATTCAAAAAAGCGAATCCAAACATGCAATACTGATAGACCAAATCGTAAATTTTCAGTCTTTATTGTTTTTGCTATCATTTCATCGATCTTATTAAATTGCTTAGATGTTGCACCGCATAAAAAACATTTCATTGTGGAGGTAGTTTCCGTAAGAGCATTGCAGACTTTGCCGTCTACCATTGAAAATATCAATTCATGACTAATCTTAATTTGTTTTGCCTCAATACTCTCAATTTTTCATTTTTTCTACAAACCTTGGACCATTTTGACCTAAATTCATACTTAAATTTTGATAATTTCTTATTTAAAATAATAAAATCATGTTTGGTACGTGTTTGCAACTCATGAATCAAAAAATTGAATTGTGCTTCATAGCTTGCTTCTCCCGAGCATCGCATTATACTAACGAGTTCATTTCTGGTTATAAAAATGGTGTTTGAACTCGTTCCTAGAACAAAATATTTAATTTCACAAAATGAAAATTTTATTGCAAACTACAAAAATCGCTATAATTTTTAAAGTAGCAGCATGGTAGCAGGTTTTTTTTTAGTTTCGAAAAGTTAACACTACATTAGTTGATTACAACAAAAAATTAAACAAGAATTCAAAGGAGATCATAACGATAACCTTACCTGTTTTTGAATTTAGTGAAAATCGTAATATAGTAAATATATACCTTGAATTTATATGTTTACTGTACCCTAATTCCAAATTAAATGTTGCTAAAATATTGTCACATACCTGAACTTGAAGGTTCCATAGCTTAATTTAAGTAATTTTCTATGATAATATCACTACAACACAATTAAAATAAATATAATTTATTTTAGTATCAGTCGCAGTGTCACAACTACCTACAAAAGTCAACTATCACAGGAGTGCGTGTAAGTTATAGGTCAATTTAACAGCGTCACATGAAGCATTGGTCTATGGTTTATTAGAAATCAGTTGTGGGTAGTTCAAAATCGATTTATAGTTTTTGTATTTTTTGCCATAAAATCGGGTATCTTGCCCCAGTGTGCGGCGGACAAATTGAATTTTTCAAAATCAAATATCTTGAAAACTATTTGTCGTATGAAAATTTTACTTTTACAGTTCATTATATTATAAGAAAGTGCTAATTTTTCGAAAGTAAAAAAAATAAATAGTCAAATAGCCTATTATTAAGAGTTCACCAATATAATTTTCATAATCAAACAATATTTGTGTCTGTTAATTCAGGCGTTAGCAGATAAGGTTTCAGCTGTATCGTTCAAACAAATGTCTAATTTCTTTATTAATGTTTGTTGAAGTGTACTGATTAGAAAATAGACGCACGATACTAGCTTTGTTTCGATATTGACCAACGAAAGGGAATATTCTAAACCACATAGCTTTTGCTATAATTATCTTATTTGAATGTTTATAAAAATTTGGGAGGTACAACTTGTACTATATAATAAATACTGTTTGTAGCGCCGTGGTACCCTTTGAGATTACCAAAAACATATACCTAGTAGACATCTCAAAAATACTGCTCGGCCATCAAAGTAACTCAATATAAACCAACACATAACACTTACAAAGTTTGAAATACTTAGTTGTGACAATTACAAGATTGTAATTGACTTCGTCTTCCAAGGTAATCCAAACTAAGTATTTGCTGCTTATAATAATTACTTACAACTCATATGGATTGTGGATAAACATGCCTTGTCAATTAATCAATCAATCAAATGAGATTTGAGATTGATATGGTAATTTACATTCATGATATAAGAAACATGGTTAATATCCCGGCAAGTGTTTTACTTCGAATCAATCGATTAGTCCACCGCAATCCAAATACGATTTATTAAGAAAATTAAAAAGTGAACCTTCTAAAGCTTCATATTCACCGCGGGGAGGTTGCACTTAATGAAATGATAATTAAAGCGAAACGACAACAGGAATAATGATATGCTAAATGCGAGTCGCGTCAGGAATGCGATGAGTCGCGCCGGCACCTCGCCTCGTCACACTGATGCCTTAATAACTTAACTTGTTACGGGACTTGTGTAAATTTACCTTAACACCCAATATACTCGCTCACATCTACCCCTACATTATTCTTAGCTAACAATGTAATTTATATGATCACTCGGTATATGTTTGTCACTATTGCGCTTTCATTACAAAGTTTATGTACAATGTCTGGTCTTATTAAAGGTTTAATTTATATTCATTTATATTTGATTAATTTTAAGTAGTTCCTAGATACCTAGCCTACCTAGATATCGGAGTACAACTTTTACTGCTTGAAAAACTGTTATCTCGTATGACTGCTTGAGACGATACCTAAGGTAGGTATCGTCCTCTTCCTACTCTTCTATTCTCCTCTTTTTATTCTTCTGTTCTCCTCTTACCCTTCTGCGGGTGATAATGCAAAAGTGACTGAGGCCATATGATTATGATGACTGAGACATATTTAATAATATGATATTTTAATTATGAAACGAATCAGAGTGAAATATTCTAAAGGGTTATAGAACAAGACAAGGAGAATATCACAAAAATAGGCATGTTTTTTACAGATTATATAGAATACCAAACTGTTTTAGGAATTTCTTTCAAATCGAAATGAAATAACGAATTCTGAAAACGTGAATGAAATTGTAAGATTAAAAAGTATGTAATTACTGTCGACAGTTTGATACTTTTATAAAAGTTTTAAAATCATTTGTATTCATTAAATATTAAAAATGTAAGTTCGATGTAAATAGTAAATTTAATTGGGGATACTCTTAAAATAACATTTCAAATGAAATTTAATTCGTAATAAACTTGATTTATTAGAAAAAGTAAAATAAATATTCTAAATTTATGGTATAGTGTAAACAAAATCAAAACTTTCATCAGTTAACATCTTTAGTAACTTTGGATGATCATGTACAAGTCTTTGTAATGATCGTCTACGCTTTTGTATTATTTCATCAACTTGTGTGCTAATAGATACCTTAGGTTTAGGTTTATCTGATGCACCTGTTATCTTTGCAGTGACTTCTTCCATGCACGTACATGTTGCACAAATGTCTGATAAATCTTCTTCACTTGAATATTGTGTGCCTATGTTGTGATATTTCTCATGAGTTGCAGAAAAGGGCAATTCTTGCCACACAATATCTCTGAGATTGATTAGTTTGGGTGGAGCATCTTTTTTCGGTGTTTTTCCTAGAATAGCTTTTACACGTTCATATTTTTGGTCAGTAAAATCTAAATAACTATTTAAGTACGGAAAGTGGGATCTCTTTGCCCAGTCCTGACAGCGCTTCCCTGGGCAGTCTTCAAGTATTTCAATATCATCCATAACCAAAAGTTCATTTGAGGATTCACTTTCAATAATAGCTGGTTCTTCTATAGGCTCAGGAGTTTTCTCTGATACTGGTGGTGTTGGCTCTGGCAAAGCGTCTCTGCATTTGCAACGTTGTGCTTCTAAAAGAGCTTTGACTTCTTGAAATTTATCGCATTTAGCATAAATTAATTGTCTTTGAACCCTAACCATCGGTAGTTGAACTTTCGAGGTAAGAGTTTCCCTGCTACCGTGTGGAGTAGGGATTGATTCAGACGTATCACCGACTATTACAAAAGGCTCTTTACATACTTCTTCCTTTTTCTCAGCTGGTAGAAATTCAAAGTTTCCAAGGGTATCTTCGTCCACCAAAATAGATGATGTTTTTGAATGCGTTTTTTGTATTTCGTTTAATTGTAAAACAAACATTTTTTCTAAATCAAGTAGAAATGTACTTTGTTCGGGTAATAACTTTAAAGTATAGCTAATAAATTTTAAAAATAGCTGGAGGATCTTTTTTATCTTCTCTTCCCAGTCTTTGTTTACATCTGTAATCTTTTTCTCTCTCTCTTTGTAAGCATCGATTACTTCTTGTCGTTCTTTAAGTTTATTCATTTTTTCTGCTAATTCTAGGTTATGATAGTTATCGAGAATAAATTGTTTTATTCTACATTTTTTTCTTTCAGTACACATCATGTACATAGTGCTAGTAATATTTTCAGATTCTATCTGTTTGCAAAACGCCTTTACAGCATCATTTCTCTTATGAAGAGCGTGATTTAGGAGTTTGTTATTTCTATAGTCTTCGTTGTCTAAAATAAGTTTGTAATAATGGTTTATTTTTTTAATTTCATTTTCATATCGCTTTAGTAATGTGGCTTCAAAAATTTTCTTTTCTTCTGCAAGTTTTTCTTGAATTTCTATGTTTAAATCCTTTACTATACTAGCATGAGTACTTACCAACACCCCTGTTACCTCTTGTCGCATATGATTCTCAAGATCTTGGAGAGAGTTTTCATAAAATGTATTTATTTCATCCATCAATATCTTACTTTTTTGAGTAAGAATGTCCTTATAAATTTTTTTGACTTTGTTTTCTACGACCTGTCTTTCATGTTCCAAAATATGACCCCATATAAGTTGATTTTCGTGTAGTAAATTATTCACATATTTTCTAAATCTTTCACGTTCTTTGTGTAATAAATCCTCACCAATAGCAAGAATACCTTCGTGTGTTTTACCTCTTGTTATTTTTGATGTAAATGGTGGAGTTAAATCTAATATGCCTATTAATAAATCACTTGGTGATCTCCACTCATCTTCAGATGAAAGAATATCAGGTTCTGCGATAGCAGTGTCTGCTTCAGCACTCTCAGGCTTTTCATAATTGCAATAATCATCGTTGAAATAAGTGTCTGCATAAGTACTTGCCACCCGTTCACCCACATTTATAGTATGAATTATTTTATCATTTTCCATGATAAAAAATAATAAAAACTATGTAAATGCTATCCAAAATGTCACTTTAGTATTTCAAACTAAAGATCAATTATTTTTAAATTAAATATCAAAGCTGCCAATAGTAGTAGTCAAATTGAATAAAAACTTTCTTCGTACATGGCTAGGGTTTACCATCATTAATTTTCTCAAGACGATTAATAATACCAAGTCAAAAATGACGAACGCCAGCATGATGCACTTGACCAAATAGCCACTATCATATTTTTCAGTATAATAATTCGTTTAAAAAAGAAATACTATTCCGGTCGAAACCAACTTTTAGCACTAATTCCTTTATGTTTCGAAGAACGACGGTTGATAAAGTCTTAAGCTAATTACAAAATATATACATCAACTTTTATACATTTTAAAACTTCCTTTACTCTGAAATAGCTTAGTATAGCTTCAAAGCAGTTTAGCCGAGTAGTAAAAAGCTTAACTAAGCAGTTCGTTAATGAGTTTTCTGGCACTTGCAAAATAACAGTGTTAGTATTCAAATAGGCGAACGTGTCGGCGGCCTACCTGTGATTAGCGGTGGTGATGTAAAGCGGTCTAAAACCCCCGCCGCTAGATTTAATTAAATACTTCCTTGTACCACCCACCCACCTACTATTTCACTTTATCTACTGCTCGCTTTATTGCTCTCTAACGCTATATTGTAAGCATTACCGCTTTTTATGAATATAGGCTTGTTTGAGTGTTAATATCTGCTATGGCATATTGTTACTGTAGATGGTATAATGTAGATAGTTACTTGGACGACACCATACATGTACATAATAAGAGAGATGTTGATATAGAAGTCAAAAATATTAAAAGAAGTTGAAGATATTTTTTTTATTATAAAATAACTCTTGTTACCATTTTTGTGGCAAAACAGCCGCTATAGAAATTTACGTAATACTATCCTCTAATAGGGCCTTACAAAGTCCATTGTGAGTTTTATAGTTTCCACGCTTCTTATAAAATATATGAATCAGCTATTTTTGTTGCGAGATTAGTAGTAGGTAGGTTGTTCAAAGAACCAAATAAGTATAAAATACGTTTTACCTACTCATTTATGCATTTCTGGTTCTAGCATAAGCAATGTGTATAGTTTGAAACGTCGATATTGAGTACATGCATATAAATGAGCATGTTATAATAACTTATAGACATATCTCGAGTTCATTCTCATTACGGATGCGGCAATGTCCGTCCGAGTTTTGTCATAATTCAGTCTCGGTTGAAATTATTTCCGTTGTGTCTGATGAGAAAACTAGAGGTGGAGAGCCCGAAATGTAAGTATTCGCGCAACAAGCCGTGGAATAACGACGGGACATATTTCATTCTTAACGAAGTTAAATTTCCGGGAAGGTCCTGTTAGAGTGTGCGTAACTCTGATAAAAGGCTACACTGCCACAATACGATTTTGTTTATGTGACAGCTTAGAAGTCATAAATACATTATATTTCAATAGAAAATCACTGTTAGTGTTGGTGGTTATTAACGTCTTCTCAATACAATCACGATGTTTTAGTTTATTTTTACACGGTTGAATAAGAAAGTGTTAATGTTTTCTTTTTGTTTTTCTTGATAGGAAGTATTCTTTTATCTTTATTAATATCATATTTCACGAAAATTACTACATAAAAATTAATCTAATGATATGTTCAATAACATTATTTAACTTCCATAATTAAACACTTTAATTCTATTCACCTTTTGATTCCTATTTACCTTTCGATTCCTATTCATCCTGTTTTACTCGATAAGTTAGTAAAGTAAGCGTCAGAACTTTACCCTTGTTCAAAAATCTTTGTTCTTTTGTATCTCGAGGCTGAGGAACTGGATTCCTTCAATTGTCAACATTGATGAAATTATAAACGGTAAGAAAAACTACACACAGATACAGTTTAAGGAGGCTGTCAAAGTTAGTTGAATGTTTGGCGTGCTTACAATAAAACAACGACCATAATTCAGAAAGTGGTAACAAGTTGGATTGTTTTCTACACATCATATCGGCAAATAAATCTTTGGGCCGCTTATCTGCCGTCAAACTTAATTCTCATACATAATTCATAGCGTCGATTCGTTTGAAGAGGGAAAGTTGCTCAACTATACAACCTGCGACGTCTGACAGCCGCCTGATAGTCACTACTCACGGCTGGACTTTACTGTTGAAGTGTGTGTATGCGCGTATGTATGTGTGAGTATGCGCGTGTGTGCATGTGTGTGTGTGTGTGCATATTTTATTATAGGTACCAGTTACACGAAAGTTCGGAAAGTTTTGTTTTATCGAATACTTACTGTTGTTGGTTCATATTGACAGGTTATCCTAATTTTTATGAAATTATTTTTTCTTATCTCAGTAAAACAACACGGATAACTTTTTGCTATTACTCTTAAACTTTTGCATTCTGTGATATAAAATAACTTTAACGGGCAATAACTGTAATTCAGGCAATTAGCGTTATTTTTATTTACATCACTATTTATCTCTTTGTGCATTTTGTCATAATACCGTTGATTTATGATGTTCAATAGTGAGTAAGGCAATAACTCCAAGTTATAGGCGTTGGATGCGACCGGGATTAATGCAAAGATGACGATCATGATACAAGATGATGTGGTATGAAAAATATGCAATTCCCTTATGCGAAATAATATACAGCAATATCGATGTTAAGTACTATAAAACCGATACCTTCCATTAAATGGCTAAACAAGAAGACATTCTCATGAATGAGATCACTTTCAAATATCAGGTACAAAATACTTTGTCCCAATGATTAATGTTTTCTTATAACCGTAAACAAAAGATGTACACAAAACACCGAACGCAGGTCGGCAAGGAGTAGAGGGAGCGAATCGCAATGTCCTTGCGTCTACTGTACAGACGTCTACTACAATATTTCATACTTACAGAAAACAAGTTTGTGGAATAGTTCTCAGAAAACACAGCGTGTTCCTAACAGATAAAGACGCTTCATACTTATGACGGCCGACGGTTACTGCTCTATCTCTGACATGAAAGTTCAAGATAAATGTGCACTCTATGCAAAATATTTTAAATTATACATCCTGAATTTATTATACAAATACAGCATACCTATTTGATATAAAAGAGAGAGACTTATCATAGATTTTTATAAAGAGCTTCGATATTTGCATCTATTTTTACACAATACATGTGAAATGGAGGTATGGTGTATTATTTCTGTCCCAATTGAGCAGTCCGACTGGGGAAGTATCCTCCGCCCTACACCAACACAATAAAGTGGGCATAATAACTTAGTGTTATGTTCCCGGCAGTGAGTAGGGTGGACAAGAACTCATTGGAGAATTTTTGTGCTGTCAGTGGAAAGACCAAAGGGTTATCCTGCTTTATCTTCTACAAACGGGACAGAAACTCTCTGTTCTTACAGGGTCAGCAGCCCGAGTGTGGTGGCTCCCCTGGTGTTACACAAGTCTATAGGCCATGATAACCACTATTCATCAGGTGGGCCGTGAGCTTGTCTGCCACCTAAGTGGTATAAAAAAAACAAATAGCAGATTATTTTCTCTGTCTAACCTGCAGGAAGAAATGAATACCTATGCATAAACAACATAAAAGTGACGTAGATTCAGTTTCTGATAATCCAGATCGGTTTTTCACTTTACGCTGCTGGCACAAATTGGATGTGGCGAGTGACTCATCGGCCGAGAGCGCGTGAGCTCGCTGAACGATAGGAATCAATCTCTGTCAATTTTATCGATACTAAATGTCAATCTTCAAAGTACTTTTTGTGATCGAAGAAAATACGAAAAGCTTCAGTTTAACTTACACGACTTTTGTGTATAAACAAGCAATCTTTGGATATGAATACATCAATGCATAAAAATGTATCCATGTATCCCTCGGTCAAATGGTTGTACCATAACTCGACACTCTTCTACAATCTTCACTATTTAGTTTAATTTGACATTTACACTAACGACTGCCGCTTGACCCTCCGAAAACTGAAAGGATAAACAGCACTACACCCCTTCTGTCAATGAGCAGCTAAACTTCTTTCTGGAGACATTATTTTTCACACCTCCATTCCATTTTAGCTATTATTGAATCTGTAAAGATAATTAAATTCTTGAGTTTTAGTTCATTCACTATAACCTTACTATGGATAACCTAGGTGGTCCACGGGAACCTTCTGTGCTCTCTTGTAGTTATGGGAATAATGATAATAATCGATAGAATGTATCAATAATTCTAAATTCCCTTTTCATGTTGAAAGTCACCTGAAACTTAAGAAATTCATCCAAAAATCCACCTGGTTAATGAGTCACAAAATTAAATCAGACACCGGTGCCAGCCCCTTCGCATCACACCTGTGCGGAGTTTGCACGAAACGTGAGAATCTTGTACCTAGTATAATATTAATATAAACTGCTCCGGTATGTCTAGACACATCCTTTATGTCATGGTGGCGGAGTGGGAGCGACGACTTGAGCAACGACGCGCAGGGCATGCCGTCATAGAGGCGGTAAGGCCCATCATGGGGGAATGGCTAGAGAGGCCACATGGCAGCCTCTCGTATCGACTGACGCAGATTATCACCGGGCACGGGTGCTTCGGGCGATATCTGTGTCGGATCGAAAAGGAGCCAACGTCCGAGTGCCATCACTGCGACGCGAGCGAGGACACAGGGCTGCACACGCTCACCGAGTGTCCGGCATGGGCCGGACCGAGGCGGGAGCTAGTGGCGGCCCTGGGAGTAAGAGTTCTCACCCTCGCCACCCTGCTCACAGCAATGGTCCGCTGCGCGGACGCTTGGGCGGTGGCGTCTCCTTCAGCGAGCAGGTAATGGTCGTGAAGGAGACGGCGGAACGGGAGAGGCGGCGCGAGCGAGAGAGACTCGCGGATCGCGCCGCCCGCGCGCGCAGGCAACTCGGGCGTCGGAGGGCACTGACTGACCTCCGTCCCCCATGAGCGCGGGCCTGTGGGTGACGGGTGGAGCCACCTGTCAGCCCAGCAGAAGCAGGCCACGGCGGCGGCGCGCTGATAAGCGCGCCTCCCCATTCCGGGGGCGAGTTGGGGACACCGTTGTCCCCCCTCCTGAGGAGGGCCAGACCGTAAGGGATGGCCCTGGGTCAGACGGGGTGCGAGGGATATGTCGATGACAACCTCACCTCCGGCCTAGCACCAAGACCCACAGTCAGCGTGCGGTTTTAGTCGGTTCGAGTCCGACATAACCTCCCCTTCCGGCTCCGGCAGGGGGGGTATACGAGGGGATTTCCGCACGAAAAAAAGAAAAAAAAAAGACACATCCTTTATGAGATTTATGATTGAGAATAAGGCAACGATTATAGAACTGTAGTTATTTGTATTGACGGATTTGATCAAAACATTGAGATAGGAGATACTTTGAATAATTATCTTGCATCGATGGCAAAAACTGCTGTAAATGTGTCCCACAGATTGTAACCTTTTTGGGTGGAAAGGTCACCTCACCGGCTCACCCAGCGGGGAGACTCCCGAAACTCTTATCCCAGGGCGCCTTTCCTAAACAGAGGTGTGTGCAGTTGTGGGAACGCCTTCAATGAAACACCAACACCTAAGTCCATACATATATTTGGCCAAGATATATACACAATAAATTATATAGAGATATCACAGTTAGTTCATATAATCACACAAGCAAAAAAAGAAGTCAACAAAAGTTCCAACTAGAAGTACACAGCATGTACGGCTCTTCTGAGCTCACTCTCAACGATCACTAGCTTTGGCAAATACGAGTCTTAAATATTAAAGAATATTGCACATGACCTGGTCTCCCGCCTGAGGCAGTGCAGGGTCGGGCTGCGTGGTGAACCGCAGGCTGCTCACACCGGGTGCACCAAAGCCAATATCGCCACGCCAAGGTTACGCCAAAGGTGGAAATCTCCACACAGGGTTCGCAACAGCTCTCAGCGACTCAAGGTAGGTCTTGGCGGTACAATTGGACCCTGTATTACAATACGAAACACTAAATTCACTACCAGACCTAACAGCACAGATTTTACCTATAGGAATTGAATGATATTTCTTACCAGAATTACTGGGCGAACTTCACAACGATTTTCTCAGAGTTTCGTATAACAAATTACTGTCACAGAGCGACAGTCTTCCAACATGCACACGCGTCAAAAGTTTCTTCAAAGGTTTTCTGTGACAGCCGAAGCACCCGTATTTATATTAACTATTATCGAATATTCCAGCAAACACACAAACGGAAATCCTCTTTACAATCTAGCAATTTGCATTAGACGACACTGGAATGGAAGGTGCTAGAAAATTCTATTAGATCACACTCGCGTATGATTTTTGTTCCCATAGAATGAATCCTTGACAGGAAGTCATAACAGATGTCCTAGAAAGGTCTATGCACAGATTATATATTAGATTATTACTCGATAAATATATTAAACCGCCATCTAGTGTCGGAAGGACAAGAAAATCAATTTCACTTCCCTACAAAATCGGATAGGTGTCGCTACTTGTTCCGAAACGGAATTAACAACGTTACAAGATTACAATTACTTAATATTAGTATCTTATCTTATACCTTAATATTAAAAATCCTACAGTTTGTACGGATGAACGGATACATGAATGAATGTTTGATAATCAACCACGCCATAACAGGCCAAGGATATACAGGGAATAGGTACAATACAAAGGTTGCTATCAGTTAAAAATATGTCACAGAGAGCTTTACAAAACAAATTTTGTTCAAAAGGAATTACGCTACTCGAAATTCAATACACCATGTAGTATTCAAACGATAGAACACGCAGGCAATCGTTTCATAGCTCACCTAGAAAAACCAATTTTGATACATTGAAATAAACATGTACAAAAACTACAAACAAAGTAGATGCAGTAACTATTGCGACATAAAAGTGTACCTATATTCATTTATATACTTTGTGTGTAGAGCGCTACGTGCAGCGTATTTGTTTGTTTAGTACATTTGAATTCAACACAGGAGCTGGCAGGAAAGAGTTTTAGTATTTGTCCGGTGCAGCTGAACTGACATACGGAATTGTAAATTTATTCGTGTCTTAAAACTTAGATATAGCTGGCCATTAGTGGTGTTTCGCAAATCAAACCTTGTTGCGTCTACGGTATTGAAGGGATATTTAAAGTCAACTATCTTTTTGTGCTGTGTTACTTTAATATGAACTAGCTTTTGCCATCAACCCCACCTACAGGGATTCTCGTGACACATAGGAATCAATTCTAGGATTAAAATTTAGCCTACTTACGTGTTGTTTCAGACTATTTATCCAAGTACCAAATTTCAGTTTCAGTCATAGATTTTGGATAATAAATATAGGATAAATGTTTGAATGAAAAATGTATAGCATTTATTATGCTATCTTTTAATTCGAAATACATCGGGAAAAATTAAGCGCTCAAGTGGGACTTGAACCCACGACCTTTCCCTTACAGGGGTAGTGCTCTTCCAACCGAGCTATTGAGCCACATCTGAATCGGGATTCATTAAAAGTCATTAGCCATTTTCACTTAAAACAAGTTACCTCCTAACTCTACGAGTCCACGAGTACTACGACAACATTGTAATAGATGCTTCTTGTCCTATTTGATGAGGCTATACGATAAAGTTTGTTTAACATGTTTGAAAAAGTCTTAGTAACGAGATGGAGGACTGAGAAAATATCTACTATCTACGCCAAGCTAGTTAGTCAACACAAATACTATCTATCTATTTATACCTACTATTGACACTTAAAAAATATAAACAAACATATAAATAATTTTTTGAATAAGTTTTGAGGAATAATTTCCGAAAATATCCCGAAGTCAATTCATACTGAATTGAAATTTTATTTTTATAGTAACGTGAACAACGTATAATTGACTATTTTGTGTTGTGACCTGCGAGGTTAGCCTGCACCAATCTAAAATTACTATTTGCGACCGATTGCTGTTTGGTTCAATAGAAAACATGCAACATCGTGTTACAATGAATTCATAAGTTAGCTGTTACCCACAGATCCACCCATATGAAATACTAACACCTGTTCTCAGGATAAAAGTAGCTTATGTGGTATTCCAGACTACTATAATAAATCTATCTCTGTATCCAATTTCATCCAGATCCTCTTGCCGGTTGATGCGGTTTGGTGCCTCTTTTCTTTACTTCATCATAAAGAATTATTTCCTAGTATACGTGTTCTCTTTTTCTTATAGTCTCGGATCTCGTGGTCTAGCAGTCCTTTGCGTGGCATGAAAAAGCACTAGATATGTAGAGATCTGACTTTACCTTTAGTTTACCATTAGGTGAGATGAAGTCATATTAACTTGACTTTTACCTACCTTACCTTATCAAAAAAGAAAGAGTGTTATTCATTTCACTGAAAATTTTAGTTACTAGGCTTTACTTTGCTCATCAGAGATGCGTCCCGTCGATATGAATACTGTTACTGATTGCAATCTTATCCTTTTTAAGTTAATAAATGTATGCTATGAAAATAACTCTGCCATATAGATAACCAGTAATCACGGTTTGCAGACGAATACGATTACCAGAATACCTTGGAAAAGTACACATACTATACACTTATAGGATGTGCACTGCACTGCACCTTTCCAAGGTATTCTGGTATAATATCTAATGATATTTCACTGCATATCATTATGTATAATCGTCTTGGTTATAACCACGGTTGAATCTTTCCATAATAGATTTGGCATATCTTTTACGGAAGCGGAATAAAATTACCATTGCTATACCTAACGCTTCGATCGATTTTTCTTGTCACCATGCCAATATTATTATCTAGTTGTCTTTAAAGGAGCATGGACATGCAGCTATTAAAACAATCGGAGCAATTCCACAAGACAGTCATGAATGATAACAAACCTTTAACAATTACAGCATGATGTTTTAGTAGCTCGACGTCCGTTCGCTTATTGGAGTCGCTCAGTTATTGCTCCTAGACACGGCACATGAAGGTGTTGCTTATAATTTCGCCGGCGTAAGATTGCGATGTAATGTAGGGTAAGGGCTGCTTGAATTGCTGTATTTCCTTAATAGTCTGCATTTACCCCGCGCCGACAATTTGTGACAAGAGCGTGAGCTAAATTGTCGCCAAGAGGAAATAAACTAATTTACTTATATACGGTATTCATAAAGTACAGCCTTAGTTGAAATACAAAGTGTGCACTGAGTAGTGAATAATAGAATATAATGGAACAATGAACATAGTAGTGTTCTTCTTAATTTATTTTAAGGCATGCGTGACAAGTAATTTAACCACCCGTAAAACACTGGTTTTATGTACGAGTGCCTTCAACACACGAAGCTACAGTAATATAAACATTGATAGTCTTATTAAGAAGGAGTGCTGTTGTTATTTCATTAAATGAATATAGTGTTATGCTATCATCCTACTAATATAATAAATGTGAAAATTTATAAAGATGTTAGTGTTTATAGGTAACTCAATCACAGTCAATTGATTGAAAGAATCTGGCTGTGCAATGTTTGAAAGCATATTTATCGTTCACTCACGTTGATACTTACTACATTTCACAGTATGACCGTTATTCGATTAAATATCATGTTACATTTTATTAACCGTGTTGCACTGAGCATTATACCTGCATTCGGAGTGTCCCTTCCACACTCCGAATGCAGGTATTATGGTTGTATTGATCACACATTGTTTTTAATTAGAATCTGCATATAATATGGGTAGCAAGTAGAATGTATAAAGGAGAGGCCACATCACCAAAAGCGAGCAAATCGCGCTTGCTAGGACGCTCACTTGCCATGTTGTCAAAATCAATTCATGGAATTTAAAAAAATATATTAACCATCCTAGAATTTACTACAATTTTAATTATCGAATGAAGCTGTCGTGAATTCGCCATCACGTATATTTATAACTTAGAAAATATTAAATCAGACAGCTATTTACCTACTAGAATAATTCTGTGCTATTCTTATTTGATAAAGTACTGCGTAGTCGATCGATACGACGCCAACAGGTAAACAAAAGGTGACGTACAAATAATGTCATTCAACCGAATGCACGCTCAGTCCCTTCGAGTTCCTGGGCATATTTTCCACAAGACTTGAAATAGAGGAAGATAATATTATTAAAGAGTGAAAGGAACGAGATCACATATATACATTGCTGTACAGTATTAATGTCTTAAACGAGGCATCACTTGGCGCAGTCCATTATGGTACGAGTATCAAACTGAGTTTTTGATTAGTGTACAATAAAGAGATCATCAATCCATTTATCTCATTGTCGTCATTCAACCCTTTTGTAATCCTTTGGTAATGCTATCACAAATAGGCAACGGATTAGTGAAATAAAAATGTGGAACGTGAATCCTTATAAAATATAAACACATAAAATGTACAAGGAAAAAGGTATTTCTTTAATTTGAAGAAATAAGCACGTACTGCGTCTTAAATCTTACCTCACATTAACTTAGACAGTTGTATTCTCAGAGGTATTTTAATAATGAATTCTTTTAACGGGCACGTACTTAATACTTACGTTGGCATTGTAATGAAGGGTGTCATAAAATGTGTCATTGTTGCCGGCAAGTGTGGACGATACCGTCGGCACTTCGAGTTTAATACCTTGCATTTAAACTATCGCTCGCGTTGGTTGGATTAGCGGTATAGGTATACTTGTATCTAAATGCCACTCATGTCTCACATATTTAATTCATACTAGCTGTTACTTGTGGTTTTACCCGCGTACTCGCGACGCAGAGGAACCGTTTTCCGAGGTAAAAAATCCTTACTAATATTATAAATGCGAAAGTAACTCTGTCTGTCTGTCTGTCTGTCTGTCTGTCTGTCTGTCTGTATGTTACGCTTTCACGCCTCAACCACTGAACCGATTTTGATGAAATTTGGTATAGGGGTAGATTAGACCTTGAGAAAGGACATAGGCTATGTTTGGTCGCGATAACCGACATCCACGCGGGCGGAGCCGCGGGCAAAAGCTAGTAGTCTATATTCCACACAATTCCACAACATTCTACACAACGTTATCTAGACCCATGGTAAGCTTAGTTAGCTTGTGTTATGGAATCAAGAATGCGGATAAACATACTTAGCTACTTTTTTGTAAATACATACATACTATATATAGAACCCCGAACACCCAGACCAATGCAAACAGCCATATTCATGCATACAAATATTTGCACTGAGCGGGGATCGAATCTGCGCGTCCTGCGTGGCAGTCGCGTTCGCTACCACCACGTCACAGAGACTGTACTACTTGAGACTATTTAACGTATTATATTTCTGTGTCTATTTAGATTCATCAGCTGTTTTTTTCTTTGAACGTAATCTAAATACCTACTGGATTTTTGTATCAATTTTTTTGGCAGACAAGCAACCCGTCCACTTATGGAAAGTGGTTACCGCGGCCGTTGGACGTAGGCGACACCAGTTGCTAGTTACTATTACCTGCCTTTCCCAATTTCCAGTTACTTTTATAAAATAACCTATATACGACACTAGACAAATTAACCGTCTTCAAACTGTCAGATTTGGGCAATAAACGTTAAATTAAATCTTGAAGGCACCTTGGAATATTAATCGGCGCTATAAAGCATCTTACGTTGAGGCTCAAAGTGAACTGAGCTTGTTGTGGCATTTAGCAGTGGATAGATGTGTATGTAGCCATCTAACGTCCGGAGCCCAAATGCTTGCTTGGAATCCGATTCTATCCCAGTGCCCACTGTCCGAAGTTTGGTTGAATTACATTAGATTAGACACTGCTCGCATTCCTGTTGCTCCAAATACATCTGATAGCAACAATGTGTCTTTAAACACTACAGAATATTCAAACTTAAAGATCAGTATAAAGGATTTCATAGGTTGACATTAGTTTGCACCATTCGGGACCCTATTATTAAATATGAAGTTATAAGTGGCATGTTGATTCACGATGAAGCAGAATAGGGCCTCCACACATTTTTTTTCACAACATTTTACACAACGCTATCTAGACCCATGGCATAAGCTTAATTAGCTTGTGTTATAGAATCTAGAATGCGGATAAACATACTTCGATACTTTTTTTTTGTAAATATCTACATATTATACATAAAAACACCCAGACCAATGCAAATAGCCATATTCAAATAGCCGCATACAAATATTTGCACTGAGCGGGAATCGAACCCGCGCCTCCTGTATGGCGTTTTTAGTGGTAGTTTACGTGGCGATTGCGCTAAAACTCATAGTGGGCGGAATCTGTAATCACTTTATTCATTTGGAAAATGCGTGAGATCGAATGTTTACGGCTAATAAATCTGTTATGTTCTCTTATGAGAACCACTTTAATGTAAGTAAGAAATCAACCTAATCCCAGATCTTTCAAGACGTAACTTGCTTAAAAGCGTGCAGGAGAATTCCGTGTGAACTTGGCCAAGAAGTATTATATTACCAGTAAGTAGTAGGTGTTGGGGAACCTGTGGACGTAAGGGAACCGTGTCTATTTTTTTTAATTTCGGTTGAAAAATTGATGATTTATGGTAGTATAAACGCCCTTGAGCGTAGAGGTATGTTATTATTATCATTTATTTCGGACTAAAAATCCATACAATAATTGTTAGTAACACAAACTTAATAAACTATGTTAGTACATCTTATCCACTAAGTAACCAAAAAATTAAAAATAAATCAATTCATGTATCTTCCTGAAGCATCAGAGCCGTCATTATGTATACGGCACCAATGCTCCAGAAAGACACCATCAGCACTTTCAGCTATAATTTTCAGGATGCTGTTGGTACTCCCTCGTATTCTGCTCAGTAGCGATGCCGTTCTTTTGCGCATTATTGCCGCAAAGCCATCTGCAGCCGCTTCAGCAAACATTGCCGAGGCACTGCAGAACCGTGAGAGCCCCAACAACATCCTGAACGCGTTGTTGTACCGGATCCGAAGAGCATTGTAGGCCTTCTGCGTATATCTGACCCACAGACTACACGTATAAAAGGTCTGGCAGTAAGCCTTAAAAAGAGTAACCTTTACCGGCTTCGTGCATCTTGCGAATCTGCGGGCCAGCATATTGCACCGTACCGACAACGCTCTTCGTTCCCTTTCCAGGTCCTGGTCATCATTCAGATCCTCAGTCACAACATGGCCAAGGTACTTGAAACACGACACTCTCTTTAATGCCCTACCATATAAGTATACAGGCGGTATCGCCCTATCCTTTCTCAACCTTACCCCAAACACCATAAATTCGCTTTTCCGTATGTTGTACCTACAGGAGACCATGCGATAACGCGTATCTCTCGCAGACTTCTAGAAGTTGCCTCAGCGCGTCAATCGAAGGGCTCAGCAGCACCATGTCGTCCGCATAACTGATGCTATTAATTGTCTTTCCATCTATAGAGCATCCGACACCTGTGCTGCTGAGCTCCTCGACCAACTGATTGATGTATAGGCTGAAAAGCGAGGGCGAGGACAACCCACCCTGCCTCACACCGCAACGCAGCCCATACTCCTCCGAGAAAACCCCAGACCATTTGACCTGGTTAATTTGATGGTTATACCAGTACTCTAAAAGTGCAATCATCTCATCAGGTATATTCTGCTCTCTTAATTTGGACCATAAGATATTGTAATTAACCAGGTCAAATGCCTTCGACAGGTCCAAGAACACGGCATACACTGGGGTCTTTCTGCTAGTGTAGTAGTTGACCGTGTACTTAAGCGCCAGAATAGCCGATTCAGTTGTCCCATAAGTATAATAATATATCCGTAGGTATATGGGCCCCGGTGACCTATTGGTGTCGGGAGCTCTGTGGACGTATAAATGCTTTCCGATCTGGAGAAGAAGAAAAAAGAAGTTTGACGGGTCAGCTAATCTTCTATAATATAAAAATGAATCGCTTAATGTGTTGGTAAGCGCATAACTCAACAACGCATGGACCAATTTGGCCAATTCTTTTTTTAAAATGTTCGTTGAAGTTCAAGGATGGTTCTTACGGCGAGAAAAAATCGAATAATTGCCGGGAACCGACATCCACGCGGGCGGAGCCGCGGGCAAAAGCTAGTGTGCAATAAAATCGTAAGCATTTGAAAGTGACAACCGTAGTTCTGATTTTAGCAATTTCGAAGATATTTGGTATTTATATCTAAAACAGTAAAATGAACAAGTTACTCACGCAAAGCAATCAATATTTTCATGAAAAAGAAACATGAAAAAAAATCTGAACACGCTTTCAAGATAGGTACTCCCTTTTCGTTTATACCACAGAAATATTTTAAGTTCTTATTACATTTTTACAAAATTTTATAGTAATCTTAAAAAATATAACTATGCACAGGTTCTAAAATTCAGTATGAAATATGTGAATAGAATACTAGGTGGAACAACTTCCATGTATTGTTGACCTACGGCAACAATTCTAAATTACTTTCCCTGTATAAAACAATGACAACGCATATAACATTGTAAAACAACAAAGTAGAGCTTCAAAGTGGACGATATTATACACCTAAGTGTATTCAGTAAGTTGTTAATGTCCGAATAAACGTGCTAATTTTATTGGATGAGAGGCGACGTTTGGCTGACATGACGCAGGTCAGGCAGGCTTGAAGACGGTCACTCGACAATTGAATCATAAAGGCATACGTGACCCGCCCTGCGCTCGCGACTACATTGTTACTTTATTTTGGTTAAGGCCGTGTTTACATGGCTGAGCCAAAATCGAATCAAGAAGAATATTTCGGAGAAATGTTGAAAGGTGGTTTCTGTAACTGTTTTTGATATGAAAATTCCAGGATTTTAGTGTTTCGGGATACTATTGTATCTAATTCATACAAATATTGTCACAATCTTAATGAGCTGTGTCGCCACATACGCCTATGAATTTTTTGTATGTTAACACCAAATCACTATACATAGTATAAAGCAAAGTCACTTTCCGCGTCTGTCTGTTTCTATGTATGCTTAGGTCCTTAAAACTACGCAAAGGATTTTGATGTGGTTTTTTTAATAGATAGATTTAATCGAGAGGCAGGTATAAACGTATAATACATGTTTAATATAGATAGTAGAGGATGCAGCAGGAACGGGATCAGAAGCCACAGTATAAATTGGCGGTACGAAGTTCGCCGGGTTAGCTAGTAAAATTATGAATCGTACTACTCAGGTAATCAATGAGCCCGTATATATATTTAAAAAATTAAAACTAAAGGAAATGGTTGAGCGATTAAATTAGTTATTCAGGTTTTCTAAGGCATGATAATTATTAAATAACGCACACCCTTGAAGATTTTTTTCAACATAATTCTAACAAAATGTTATGTCATAGGCGCATACAAAAACAACGTAAATTTTTCGACATCTAATGTGGTCTGTACTCAGCCTTATATTATTGTACAAAGGTATGTTCGAAATAGGTACTTGTGTATATGGTAAGTACGTGATTGTGTGGATTTCAGCACTGCTTTTGTTCTAGAACCAAATTCTCATATTGAATGGGTTGTAGTTATCAGCATGATATTTTAGCTATTGTTATCACGAACAGTGGTTTTTAGCTGGATTCCTATTCAATGAAGTACCCTACTGGTTGTAAAACGAAAACCTGTTTGTTTTTGTACAAAATATTAGTTTTGTTTATTACTTTTTAGTATTACTAATTATTTAGTCATATCCTTCGGCTAACCATTGATCTACTATGAAAATCTCAGCCTAAAGCCGTACAGAATATTTTCCTAAACCATCCCCAATAAGCGAAAAAGAAAAAACAACGATTTCAACGAAATAACAGTAAGTAAATCACAATCAACATAAGTTTTTAAAACACTCAAGTTATTCAATTCTTCATCCAGTTCTTTGTTATATTCAGAAGTTATAATACAACGACATTTGCACCAAACCTTCATATCTTAATAGGCAATCAGTGTCATACACCAGGTACATTTATCTTAAATAACATATGTGACGTTCTAACTGGGCTGCCTGAAATAATCCTCGGTAGCTTCCGAGTGTCGTAATCAAATCCTGTCGGAGCGGGAGTCCTAATCGAGGCAGACCACGCTCGACCTCCGTCAAATCGGGCTAAGGAACACGAGCCGAATGTCACATAGACAGATAAGTGCAATTGACTATATCCGACACGCGATTCGAGGACGATGGGATGAGACGGCGATGAACGATCGTTTGAAAGATGGAAGGAACTTTTGTAAAGACGCTTCAAATCTGATGAAAATGCATTAGGCGTATACATTCACTTTGCATTTTTTGAGGTTTAACCGACTAATAATTTAAATATGGAAGTATGAATATTTGCTATGCTATCACGTGGAACGCTTGAAAAAGATTAAATGACATTTGGTCCACAAATAGTTTATAGACCGATACCGTGTAACATACTATCCTCGTGGGGTAAGTCAGAGCCTAGTCATTTAATTAGCAGATACACCGACTTGCAAGTGAATTTGGCTCAGGCCTCTAAGCTAAAAGTAGGGCCCCATACATTTATGTTTAATTATACCGTATATTTACACTGTACACATTAGAGCGGAAGAGCTAGAAGTTAGTTTTTTTGTCTCTTTATTTATTTACAGGACCTTTATCTTAAGACATGTCAGTCCTATGATTTTTTTTTATACAGGATGCGTCAATTTCATGTTAAGCTAAAGGCAAAGTTTCGGAAAGAGGGTCACCATCGTAAACATGTACCATGTTAACGGTGGTGGCACTCAGCTTTACGGTCTCATTAGATGCCTTTTCACGCCCCGCTTAAAGGACCCGGGACTGTAGGAAGAAGGAAATACGCAAGCTGGCAGGGAGTTCCAGGTCTTAGTGGTGCGGCATATTTGGATGGTATTTGGTATAATATCAACTTGATGCATCTAAAAATTTCCTTGCAATATATCTTGATAGACAGATAAACAGATGAAGGATGAAGTGATACTAGGATTCCGTATTTATCCAGTGAAGTACAGAACCCTCAAAAGTGCTTGTGAATTGACTACGAACCAGTACAATTTGGAATACAAGTCATAAATAACAAAGTCGATTAGAGCATATTGGGCATACATTTCTAAGCAATTGTCTTCTCGTTTCGCTGCAAATTTATATTTTCAACGACTGTAGGTGTCGGGCTCCACGCAGCGGGTGCGGCGGCGGGCGCTTAGACGGCTCCAGCAACATATTTCACTACATAAATCATAACTTTATTTCCTCTCGCTCATGGATGCCGACTTGAGGAGCGAGGTGTCTTTGAAATGTCTGAAGTTCCCGTACGGATATACCGCAACAAAGGAACCTTAAATTCAATTAGATGTAGAAAACATTGAAAGTACATTTTTCCTTATAAATGTAATTATTATTATTTTGTTCGCAATTTATTTTTAAAAAATTTCAGGAGCTTCAGCGCCAAGTCCACCTCACCTGCAGGCCGGTATACACCTGTTAATAAAATTAACGGACTTCCTGGAGGTTAGATAAAAGTCCCTCCCGTAAAGGCCAGAATATAACTATTAGAGGGAAGGAGCAATAGGGAACCCCGTCAAAGCTTTGATTGCAGCCGTGATTGGCCGCTCATAATGTAACCCACAGAAACCCTGCGCCAGAGCCTAATCCTTTGATCGGCAAGTATACAGGCAAGTTGGTGAGGTTAATTTGATCCCCAAATATATTAGTAGGACCACATACTAGATGTATACGGTCCTGCTAAACCTTGAATTGTTCTTTGAAAGATACCTTTTCACACCCTTTTCCCTCTGGTTAATGGCTGGATATCCACACTCTTCACTAGCTTCCTCTAACTGTCAATAAACCTTAATACAAATTATATACTTAGAAAAATAATTTCTGTAATACCATAGAAAACTTGCCTCTGTACGCCAGTACAACATCGTATCGTACTAATTTGCGATCATTTTAACGGTATTTCCTGCCAATTAGGTGCGTTAAAACATCGCGCCGCCAAACAAAGGGGCCCCGGCTCATGAATTTATTGTTACGTTGCTGTCTTAAGTTATTTAAGTGTTCGGTTGAGCGTTATTCACGTGCGAGACGCCGCGCAGAATGCAGCTTCCTGCGACAATTTATCATGAATCTTTAATTAAACTTTAGACATGACTGTTCACAGTCTCATTGTGCTGCTCAATAAATCTTATGTGTCGATTCTGCGTTGTTAATTACTGAATAGTAATTTAACAGGCGAAAAATTTATCAGGTAATTTCTGGGCTACGTCTTTTATTTTGGCATATAAAATTAGACCGAGATATAATTGTTGTTTCCTGTTGTCTATGTCATCTTTTCTTAATTTGATTCAAAGGAATGTTTAGTATATATATCTAAATATTGTTATAGATGTTTATCCCTTTGTTTTTTTATTATTTATAGAAACTATTCATATTCACATGTATTCAAGTCATGTAGGCTCAATTCGATTTTGGTATTAAATCTCAAAGCAATGTTTGTTTTTTTTATTTTTGTCCTCTTAAATTGTCATTCATGGAAGTGACTTTCGTCTTATTCTCTAACCACGAGAGGAAAACCTACATGAGAGTTTCTATCATTTAGCAGTTCGACTTACTTGTAGGTGAAGCTGGTTTTGATACTAAAGACCCGAGGTCTGTAGTGCCCGAACCAGTCTCACCTAAGGCCCCATAGACCCGCAGAGTTAATTTTAAAACATGTAGTCCACATTAATTCCTGTCGAAAGATGTTTCAAAACTATCAGACTGATTGGGCAAGGAAACTAGCTTAGATTTTCAAGACACGTAGCAAAAGAAGCAGAAACAATGAGCTAAACTCGAGTGTATATGAAAAGTAAACATAAAACTATGTCAGACTGAACCACAAAGTGCCCACTGCATTTTAATTTATAAGTATGTAAAGTAATGTAAAGCCCGAGCTGCGCAGATAACAATGCCTTCTGTATGCATTGGAAGGTTAGTACCAACCTTTTTGTTAAGTCTTTTATCTTAAGCACAGTGTTCCATACAAATGAAGTTTCATAAACAATAATAATAACGCGATCATGGTATAGGTACATACATACCTATGGTCTGCCCGACATTTTGACCAGGTTACCCAAGAAAATATGTACATATACTCTATGTGTTTCCTTCTTCACGTATGCCCATACCGTGATCGCGTTAATTCCCGTTATTAATATTGTATATCATGGAACTATGTTCTATTTTCTAGAAAATATGGATCAATAGGTATAGATTTTTATACATACAAATTATACATAGGAACCTTATAATAATAGGCTATTTTTTCAAAGGTACGTATAGTGTACCTATACCATGATCGCGTTAATTCCCGTTATTATTATTGTATATTACGCAGTATGCAGGAATCGAACCTGCCGCTTCTGCCACATGTTTCAGTGTTGATTATTTTTAATAAGCTACTATTATTATTAATAGTGTACTTACTTACACTCGAAGTCTGGCGTCCGCTTATTTACTATACTATGTTACATATACGTATAACAAATATCTTAATTACCATCAGAATCTACGTATGAAGTGCATAGATATTCAGCATCCATTGTTTGGTAGAACTGCCTTTAAAACCAAATTAAATGATGAAAGTTCTCAACTTATTCCGAGTTCGTTTTATTATGAAATTACCTGTGTCAGTTTGCAGGTAGAATTCAATTAAGAACTTTTTGAATATTTAATACCTTGTAAGAAGGAGTGTTCGCTTAATTGATAGTTGGTAATATTTTGGTTAAGATTTGTCGTTCGTACTGCCAATATTTTCAGAATTTATGTAAAGAAAGAAAGAAAGAAAGAAAGAAATTAAGAAACATTTATTCAGTGCAAGGTGGTCACACAAACAATTACTCGTAGTAATAACATATATCAATAAGTAATGCCATAAGTTATACAACAAAACAATACTAAGAACATTTAAAATTTTGACACACCAATACACCAAATGGGTGCCCAGTTCAGCATGTGCCAGGTAGAAACCTGGCGCTGGTTTTCAACTGGACCCCGATTGGGCAGTGACACACGTGTAGAGACAAAGTGTCCGCTTGATGACAATAGACTCGCACACTATTATGTGTGGCTGTAAGTCGTGAAATATGGGTGTTAGTATACATCTGCCTCCCCCTTTGGTGATTTACAGGCGTGAATATCTATGTCTATGTATGTAGGTAGTGAAGGAGATCATTGTTGGTCTAGTAATTTTATATCAAAATTTAATTTCTTATAATTATTCTCTAAAACTTGCGCTTTCGACCCCGAAGTTCTCTCTCTTCCTTTTTATATTTTTTCGGCTTATCTTGGTTTTTACGAGAGTTACTAATGATGATAATAAACACGCTTACCAGCTTGTAGGTGGTGGTTCGTCCACTGAGCCTCAAAGGCCACGTCGGAGCCCCAGAGTAGTCCTAATATATATAGAAAATAAAGTCACATTGACGTTATAATGCATATTTACTTAAGTAAATCCATAAATTACATTATTTACAACAATATCAACAAACATTTACGATAACTAATATACAATTTCCTATGCGTAACAGACAAGCTATACATCGTATATAAATTTCTACACAAAGTCTATACATACATACCTACTACAAGTATTGCGTACAATTTTGTTATAAATATAATGTTCCCTATAACACATAGACCCAACTTACCCTTTTAGCCGAAAAAAATAACTTTATTCGTGTAAAAGCCTGTTCCTTAACTTAACTATAGAGCAGGTATAAAATGACGTCATGAGACATCTGACAGATGTGATACGTTGAAATTGACAGCGTGCGTATGACATCGCTTAACAGCCTTATGAAATGTCATGCAACTTGCCACTGAGGATACGAGTTGCCATCTAAGTTATGCTGGCTCTACACCTAGACGTATCTGCCGACATCTTCCCGATGAACGTTGATGCGTCGTTAGAATGATGATGAACACTGAAACCCTTTGATCTGTGCCACAAAAACCAACAACTACGGACGAGTGCCGGATGCCGACAACTACGGATGAGTGCCAATGCGGACGTTAAATATCTAGAACATATGAGCAAATTACCCCTTCTACACGTCGGCAGACGCGTCCGCCCATGAAGTTCGCAGATGCATCTGTCTACGGGTAGTGGCAGCTTTAGATCAATAGATGTTTGACATACCATATTCAAAACCATACTCAGAAAGGGGCTTCTGAAGCCCAAATTCGACTGGGCATCGTTGTTGATGGGGTTCTTGGCTGGTTCTTCAAATGACTCAAGCTCTTCTACCAAGTATGTAAAGTGAAAAGAATATTTAAAAAAAATTCAATAACTTTAATAGATTGGTAAAATAGATAGTTAACATAAAAGAAAAAAAAATGTGATTCAATATTATAGTTACGTCAAGACCTATATAAATAAATATCATATCAAATCGAATATAAATTTGATTTGATAAAATGCATTTTGGAACAGGCTCTATATTACACCATATTGACATATATTTTTGTTGCCCACATTGAAATATCATAAAAAAATCACTATGGATTTAAGAAGCGAGTGAGTGTAATGTAATTAATCCATATATATAACGCATGTAAGTACATTGTAACCGTTATTTTAGCACATTTGGCTGAACATAGATCGCTTAAGTTGCTACTATATTCAAATATCAGGATTAAAAAACATTTTATACAAATTCACAATATAATTCATTTAACATGACACAAAAACCAATTATTGAAATTTTTTGTACTAAGGTAAATCGTAAATGCGAGAAATTATGCTATTTAAAAATAATTCTAGTCTGTTCGGCCAATCGTTATTCTAATCGCGATCCAAAAGGCACTAGCTTTTAATATTACGATAGTTTTCAAACATTTTTTCAAAAATCGTTGTGATAAAACTTTGTGAAGTAATAAGCTAACGAATCCAGACACAACTCTAGTATTAAATATTCCTTACAAGCCCTGTGAAACACAAGTAATAATATACCTTAATACAATAGTAAACAAGTTATATTAGCTATCATAGATACATTACATATTTGTAATTCGTTTTATGTTACATTTATTGACGTCGTTGTTTTTATACATCGAAAGGGTTTTTTTTGGAAAAGTTAATTTTGACCTGACCCCAGCCTCTGGGACTAGATACCATGTTGAAATTAAAATCACAGCTATGTTAGTTAGATCTCTTGAAAGACGTTTTGCATAATGGTTGTTTCTTTATTATGAACAGATTGCATACTGTACAAGTATGCAATCTGTTCATGTGTTTCGTCTCGAAGGAATAAAATCTTTATAACTGAAGAATATTTTATGAATTATATTATTTAATAACCAACTACTTAATTCTAACTCGATAACCACAGACCAATTAAATTATTTTACAAATCAACAACAGCAATTATATATATCATTGCTTAAAAATAGTGACAAACATTTATGAATATTTTAAGACATGAATATTCTTCGCTATTAAGTCTATGTATTCTGAGTTTACAAAATTCAAATTGACCAGTTTTACTGATCATACAAATTTTTTTTTTGCGGATCCCAAAGTAACATATTTAATAAGTTACAAATTAAACTGTGATTATAATTTCACATTGCATATAATCAGTTTTCAATTATGATATGTATTTACATCGCATCACATAATCTCAACGCTCTAAACACGACGACATTCATATCCACTATAATCATTCCCACTAAATTTACAATCTCTGCAGGCTTTATACAATATGAAAACTATTCAATTTAATGATATAAGAAGCGTCAATGAACAACAATGAATACACAGGTTATCACTTTATCATCGGCATATGAGACTCTCCTCCCTGGCTGCGCAAGCGCCGTGTGGTGGCGCAAGAAACAGCTTTCCGTTCGCACACGCACATAACTGGTAAATGTTCTGATGGTGCGGGTCGTGCCCGTGCGGTGTCGAAGGGGGCAAGGGAAGCGCGGATTTCAGCTTCGGCATGTATATACTTGGCGCGTCTAACCGGATCTGCAATAAGTGTTAAAGTAAGTAACAACACACATAGAATTGAATATTCTTCAATACATATTAATTCATTATTGCAATTCTGATTCCAGTGCAACTCTTGTTATTGACTTCTGTATTGCTTATAAGGTCATAGCGATATGTTAATTTTTTTTTAATTCACTGGTTGACATGTGATACAAATATTGTATTTATGACTTATATCCGGAGTGTTGACTTTTTTCTAAGTCTTTCCCTTACAGGGAGAATGCCTTGACCAACTAGGCTACCGAGAAACGCCCGATGTGATTCAAATTTTTCTTCAATTTCATCCGTCTTTAAGGTGACGGTAGGCAAATACTTAAACATTAACGGTTTAGCAAAATGTCAATCAAACCTCGAAACCTAATCTAACCTAACCTAACCCATTTAGATACATATAAAACGTCATAAAACGCAAAACATTCCATTCCATGCTGAAATAATTTTACCAATTTTTGTTCTTATAAGTAATGAGTGCTTTGTAAGCACGTTCATTCTAGAACTGATTGAAGAAGTGTGTATAATACTTGGTTTATTATAAACTGTATCACATGCTTATAATTACGTGCTCACCGAGCCAGCGATGGATTTCAGTCGGAAAGTAGTGAGGCAGCTGGCGCTGATGTCGCCGGCGCGGGACTCGAGGACGATGTTTTGTGCCGCGTGCATCTCGAGGGAACGCGTCGGCGATTCCAGACTGTGCACAACAATACAATAATTAAAAAACCAAAATTTATGTGCCTACTTATATATTATAATAAAATGTAAGATAAAAGTTTACTTAAAGGAAGATTTACTCTTGTTTATTTTACGAATATGTTACCTTTTATAGTAATATGTTTAGATTGATACAGCGAAGATAAAATTTTGTAAGCTGGAATTGATTGATGGACGTCTCACTGTTAATCGTATGCAAATGGCTATGTCAATATTGTTAAACTTGAGCTAGAGGCAGGCTACCTTTTCCAAATTTAAATTGAAAACCGGCTTAGCGTTCTCTACAGTTTGACACCTAACGGTTTTCTATCGAAAATGTCAATTAAAGTCCAGCTTTATATCGGCCAACAAAGTTTGGTTATGGTTTTGACTAACTTTTGTTTGCCTAACAAGTTTTAAATAGTGTTGGGGCGCGCACGGAAATACGTAAACATACTTACACAAGTGGCTTTGAAGGTGGGGCTTTGACTAAGGGTGTTTGCGCGGCGGTCTGAATAGTAACGCCGGCAGGGCTAGCTATCGTTAATGTGTCGGCTCCCACTGTAACTGAGTCCTGTCCCACACCGAGGAGCAATGCCCCTCTAGCGTCCCGGACTTCTAACCGTGCAATGTTCACCTCTAAACGGTCATGACCTGTAATATTTTATTTCATCAAAAACAGTATTATAAATTTTGTATGAAGTAAAAACTTTTAATAAAACTTAAAATTGACAAAGTAAAATGATTGACAAACCTAGATATAGTCTACTCTGTATCATTCCATGTGAGTCTCTAGTAGAAACGGTAAAATTTCGCGACGCTTCCAAATAAATTGGATGTCCTCGACGCGACTTAATAGTGGATACAAATAGAGAATCCAACATCAATGCTTGTCCCAGCAGTTGCAAGCCTCCTGGCACAATGCGAAGTTGGCCCATTCCTTCCTGAAATGCCAAAATCTGATATACAAACTAAAGAAAGGTAAAAGTTACAAACATGAATAAGAATCACTATCAGACAAACATTTTATAACGACTAGTATAAAAATAATAGATTGCTTGAACAAAAATATCTCCATACACATACTAGAAAAGTTTGGTTTAAACTCTAAAGTTAAACTTACAGAATTAAAATCCAGAACTTTTAAGACCCAAAGCGTCAGCGCCAGATTAACGATCATCATAAACATAAGTGCCATGACAAGAATATAGAGACATTTTTTCCTCCAGCCGTAGATTCCCACTTTGAATTGACTGTTATAACTGTTCCTGATCGAGTCCGCTTTTGTCTCCCTACCCGTATTGTTGTGCAAGATGGGCTCAGGGGTGATCTTGTCAGCGTACGGTATCCTGTAAGAAAAATCGTTCTTTAGAACAATACACTATTTGAAAGATGTTTTGATATTTTTACTATGAAAGGTGATTTGAAAACTATACTATTGTACCTATCAAAATATATATATGTCGGAGGGAGTGCGTCGCACTCAAGTTTATAACAGAAGAGACGAAACCACGGACTTGAAGACCTTTAATCATAATTTAATCTAATATGATTTCTTAAAATGTATCTAGTCTAAATGCAAGGTTCCTAATGATTATCTTTGGTTTGTATAACTAAACGAATCTATCCACTCGCAGTCATAAAAGTACTTTGTTTATTAAATTATCTAATAACTAAGCTAATTAACAATGAAAAGGTATTGTAAAATCATTATTCGCTTTTAAATTCATTTATCACATTTGAACATCACATCAAATTGTTTATCATAATTAAAACGTAACTATATTGAGCCGAGAGAATAACTCCGGAGTGAGGTCGTGTGCGCCATATTAGATTTGCGCGTGGAAAAAGCGGATCTGAGAAAAATGAGAGATCCAAGAAGAATCGATCAATGTGAGGATAAGTCCTTTTCTATGGAGAAAACGAATAAGTTTGAGTAGATGGGTGGTGGTAATCTTTGTGGAGTGCGCGAACTCACTACTCAAGATACGTTATGTTTAGTTTCATCATCTTTGTTCTATTAAGTTGAAGACTCGAGTGTTTGCTAAAATTGTGAAGCAAAATAAAATGTGTAACCCAACAATTCATGGTTTTGTGTTGGTATTTCACCCTAATCGCCCACGATACGTGGTGGAGCGCTTATGTACTTTCTTAATTATTTCCCACACAATTTAATTGTATTTCAATTTTTGTAATTTAAAAAACCGCTTCTGTGAACGAAATAATGTTTGAGTATTGGCGCTCATTTGTTGACCACTTAGTGTTGAAGAAGGCCAATAGATGGCGCTGCGCACAGATTTTTCGAACTATATTTTGAGAATGAAGTTTCTACGAGCGAGACTCTCAAGCACCACGGCGGATCATCTACCCGCTCGCATTTTTGATCAGTCTGTAACTCGCCGCTGCACCGAACGGTGCCTCTATGACTCCGCCGCCGCACCAAACGGAAGTTGAGTAATTCAACTCCTCGTTTCTTTTTCTGTGTAATTCTATAAGTTCCTTTGGCCACATTCTCAAGTCAGTATAAGTGAAGTGTATCGGAAGAAAACGACAAATTCAAGAAAATCACCGGCCGGTCGAAATATACCTACCCACCAGCACGTGCCAGGAACCACGCCTGTCTGCAGCTGAATCCTCACGAGGTGGAACTCAGGTCAGTGCCGGTTCTCTTGCGTTTTCATTCATAGAAGCGGTCACATGTGTATTTCCTTTCTATTACAACCAAACGCCAGGTCATAGGTACTTATACGCTCTGTGTGCAAACACACCATTGGCAGGACTATTTACACGTCCTACCATAATTTATGGTCCTTACGAGTCGGATAGGCCAGTAAATAACATATTCACGTAATTATTGGTGAATAATATTTCTTTCCTATTCATTTAATTAAAAGATTCACGTAATTTTGGTGAATTCTTTCCGCCATCTTAGTTTCATTACTTTCATTCGCTAACAGATTTACGTAAATTATTTGGTAAATTCTGCATTTAAAACGCTAAATCTACGTAATAATTGGTAGATATTTATAATAGTTGGTGATTTACGTACTAATTGGTAAATACTCATCATTCTATTCACATACGCGTAACTTTGTAGGTACCTATCTAGGTACGTAGCTAGTTACATTCCCGCTCCGCTGTGCTACTTGCGCTATTATATAATAAGCCGTAGTACAATTTTCAATAAAAAGTATATCTAAACTGTTTGTGTTAGATAATCTTCTTGTTATATTTCAATAGGTAGGTCTTACCTATCGTTAATTTGCAAACATGTCGTCAGATCTCGAATCGAAGCTTATTCTGTTGAATCAAAAGAAGGAATTATTGTTTGCACGCATTACTCGTTGGTATAAATCGTCGAAATCCATTGTTTGTTTTGACATAACGACGCGATCCAATGAGGAATTTTTGGCCGAGACCGAGAACATCGATGACGTTCGCGATAAGTTCGAGTCGATTGTGGATCAAATAAATAGCTTAAATTTATCATTAGAATCCCCTGTGGAATCCGACTATTCTTGCCTTGACTCATTTGATGAATTGTATTCGAGAATAAAACGCATTAGAAATAAATTATCTACGCCCAAGGTCAAGGAGGTCGCCTCACACGGGTCGAGTAATTCGAACGCGTCTGTAGTGAAATTGGAAATGCTTGTTGTTCCGAGTTTTGACGGACGCCCTGAAAACTGGAAATACATTTTATCAGTCCTTTAAGGCCAATATTCATTCAAACAAACAATTGTCTGATTCGCAACGTGTGCAATACCTATTCTCAAAGCTAACCAATGACGCATTAAAGTTCACTGCCGGTATTGTTCCGTCAAGTGAGACCTACAGTATAGTTTGGGACGCCTTGGTCAAGAAATACCAAGATAAACGTTCATTAGGTTCATATTATCTTAATAATATATTAGACTTAAAGAATTGTTCACCTAGTGTGAACTCACTTGATTCATTTATAGGTATATATTCCTCCTCTATCGCCGCGCTTAAAGAGTTAGGTATAAATGATTTAACGGACTTCATGTTTCTACAATGTGCCTTGAGGAAAATGGACACTCTAACCATCCAAGCCTTCGAACTTTCTGTTCGAGGTGTCGATATACCTACGACGCAACAGCTGATCGACTTTGTACAAGATTATGCTAAGATGATTGAACGGTCAAATCCGCGGTCTTCGTCATATGCGAAGTCGTCCACTGCTGGGACGCCACAGTCTAATGATAGTCGTGTACAGCGTAATTCTAAGTCGTTTGTTGTCAGTGAGCCGATTAATAATAAGTCGAATGCGCCCGCCGCAGTTGACGCGTCCTGTTGTTTATGTGGCGGCAGCGACCACCGACACCTGTATAACTGCGCTCAGTTTAAAAATATGCAAAATGCAAAGGCTAGATATGAGTTTATTAAATCTAAGCGTGGTTGCGTCAATTGTCTAAGCACATTACATAATCTCCCGCAATGTAAAAGTACGTCAGTTTGTTTCTGTCAGAAAAAACATCATAAATTATTGCATTTTGATAATAATGTTAATAATTCGCACTCGCATGCGACCAGTGCTGTCCCTCTCTCGCCGCCCCAGTGCGACAATGTTAGTCTCATTCCTGAGTCACCGCTCGCTTCAAGCACTGTGCATTCGTATGCCTCTAGCCATAAGGGTGATATTCTCTTGGCAACCGCTCAGGTGTATGCTCGCCCTAAAGGTAGCACTGGAAATAAATCTGTAGTCAGATGTCTAATTGATAATGGCTCACAGAATAACTTAATAACATTGTCCTGTTGTCGTTTATTAAATTTACCAATAATACCAATGAGTAATTCTGTTGTCAAAGGTGTTGGTTCCACTTCGCACCCGATAATAGGCTATGTGTATTTGGACATTGAATCTCGTATTTATGCAGATCATAAGTATACTATACATGCGTTAGTTATGAATAGCCTTACGGATCAATTGCCCTCGCAATTAATTAAGTGTGATCGCGAGTTAAATCTTCGCGATTTACCGCTTGCTGACTTAAGCTGGAACATTCCAGGAAACATTGATATAGTATTAGGTGCACAGCTCTTCGCGTATATCTACTTAGGAAATAGAGTCGAGTGTGGTCCCAGTGCCCCTTGTGTACTATCAACCGCGTTTGGGTATGTACTTCTGGGTGATTACCCACGTAAAGATGTTGTGCCTACAACCGCATCCTTTTCTGCGCTAGCACTAAATGATTTAGTGCAAAATTTTTGGGAACTTGAGGAAGTTCCTGTGAAGCGCCTATTGTCTCCAGAAGAAACCGAGTGCGAGAATATTTTCACATCTACTGTGACTCGCGATGACGTAGGTCGTTATACTGTTGCGCTGCCGTTCTGCAAGGATCCCTCTGAACTAGGGAACTCGCGCGGCGTCGCTCACCGCCGGTTTTTGTCGCTCGAGCGTAAACTTCGTCAATCACCAACCGTACGCGAAAATTACAATAAGGTTATTCAGGATTATTTAGATAACGGTTATCTTAGTCTCGTTGATGACTCTAATTTGTCTATGGATGGTTATTACATACCACATCACGCAGTAGTTCGACATGACAAACCGATGCCGCGTATTGTGTTAGACGCGAGCGCTAAAACCCACACTGGTCTTTCGCTCAATGATATTTTACATATTGGTCCCAATTTACAGGCAGACCTGTTTTTATTATTATTAAATTTTAGGCTATTTCCTATCGCAATGAACGCTGACATAAAACAACATTATTTACGTATTGGCGTACCTGTTGACCATCGTAAATACCTGCGCATCTTATTCAGGTTCAAGGAAACGGATGAAATTCAGACCTATGTGTTTAATCGACAAGCGTTTGGTCTGAAGTCAAGCCCGTATATAGCTATACGTACTGTGCGTCAGCTGGCTACTGACATGAGTCCGCACTTCCCTGACGCCGCGAAAGTGGCAGAGACCTGTCTGTATACTGACGATTTAGTTCATTCCGCACCTGATGAGGACACTGCTGTACACTTAGCTCGCAACTTGATAAAACTGTTCAAGGCTGGCGACTTTGACTTAGTGAAGTGGTCTAGCAATTCTTCTGTGCTGCTAGACTCACTTCCTGATACTCACCGCAAATCGCTTGAGTTTGATGTTGGCAGTCATGTCGCAAAGGTTTTAGGTCTCTCGTGGGAGCCGTGTGGAGATAATTTTTATTTCACATCCACCTTGGTAGATGAGAAGTGCACTAAGAGAAATATACTCTCTATAGTTGCGCGACTATTTGACGTGCTCGGGTTGGTGGCACCTGTGATACTCTACGCCAAGTTGTTAATTAAGGAACTTTGGCTTAGTAAGAGTGATTGGGATGACCCTGCTCCAGAGCATATACGCTCACGCTTTTCCGCTCTCGTTCAAGAATTAAAATTGCTTGACACTTTTAAAATTCCGCGACATATAGGTGTCGAAGTTGATTGCGAGTTACGTCTTGTCGCATTTTGTGATGCCAGCCTGAATGGCATGGGATGTGTTATTTATGCACATTGTACCTACCCATCTAGCATTCAAACTCGCATTTTGTGTGCAAAATCAAAGGTCACTCCGACAAAGATTACTACGCTTGCTCGATTAGAGTTATGTGCTAATTTGCTTATGTCAAAGTTAATAAGAACTGTACGTGATTCGTATGCATTACGCATTCCCGTTACTGACATTTACGCCTTTTCTGATTCCACGATTGCCTTATCATGGGTTCACTCGTCACCACATTGGTGGTCGATTTTTGTTAGCAACCGGGTCGCTCAGTGTCAAGAAAACTTGAACGCTAAACATTCTTATCACGTCGCCGGAGCCATTAACCCGAGTGATTGTCTATCACGCGGCATGCTCCCCTCGCAACTTTTGACTTATAATTTGTGGTGGAACGGTCCAGCATGGATCCGCGGCCCCCCTGATGAATGGCCTATTAAGTCATTCTCTCCCGCCAACTGTTCTGACTTACCTGAGCATAAGGCAAATGTGTTAAGTGTGACAACAAAACACACAGAGTCGCCATTGTTATGTACTAATGTACATAACAATGGCGACTCTGTCTAAAGTGCTAATGCACAACGTGTTTCTTCTTGGCAGAAACTACTACGCATCATTACATACGTTTTAAAATTCGCACGATTTAAATTTAAGATCGAACCTCATTCTGTATCAGGATTACATCCTGTCCTTCTCCCTAAACGCGATCACGTTGTTGATCTAATAATTCAGCATTTTCACGTTGTCAATTGTCATATTGGACCTGGACTCCTCATGTCTATCATAATATATAAAACGCGTACTGGTACTTACAAACGCGCTGTAACCAAATTGTATCCTATCCCAACGCAATAACTTACAACGCTAAATAGAATCTTAAACTTTAATTTTTAACTCAAACTTTAAACATACTTTAGATAGAATATTGTTAGTCTAAGTTGTTATTTTGGCTATGTGTATTATTATGTTATACAAATTCACTATGGGCTCTAATCAGCCAGTGTTCGCTTGTTTGTTTCGTAACATCTTGCGACGTTCCAAAGCCGGGTGCATGGTGGAGCGCTTATGTACTTTCTTAATTATTTCCCACACAATTTAATTGTATTTCAATTTTTGTAATTTAAAAAACCGCTTCTGTGAACGAAATAATGTTTGAGTATTGGCGCTCATTTGTTGACCACTTAGTGTTGAAGAAGGCCAATAGATGGCGCTGCGCACAGATTTTTCAAACTATATTTTGAGAATGAAGTTTCTACGAGCGAGACTCTCAAGCACCACGGCGGATCATCTACCCGCTCGCATTTTTGATCAGTCTGTAACTCGCCGCTGCACCGAACGGTGCCTCTATGACTCCGCCGCCGCACCAAACGGAAGTTGAGTAATTCAACTCCTCGTTTCTTTTTCTGTGTAATTCTATAAGTTCCTTTGGCCACATTCTCAAGTCAGTATAAGTGAAGTGTATCGGAAGAAAACGACAAATTCAAGAAAATCACCGGCCGGTCGAAATATACCTACCCACCAGCACGTGCCAGGAACCACGCCTGTCTGCAGCTGAATCCTCACGAGGTGGAACTCAGGTCAGTGCCGGTTCTCTTGCGTTTTCATTCATAGAAGCGGTCACATGTGTATTTCCTTTCTATTACAACCAAACGCCAGGTCATAGGTACTTATACGCTCTGTGTGCAAACACACCATTGGCAGGACTATTTACACGTCCTACCAATACGTATGATCATCGCGAAGAAGGCTGATGATCTAGTCCCTTCTCCGACATATATTATGTATTGTAAATAATAAAAAAATTAATAGCAATATTTGTTGCTGCTCAAACCTTAAGAACATCTCGACCTTTTTGAATGATGTATTTGTCCAATTACAGGAAATTTTTAATAATCCACAGAATCCGTTGGTATCCGAATGAATCGGGTTTGAAAAGCTATCAAAAATAAGGTTATAAAAGTGTAGTTTTGTTGCGAGACTAAATGGGTTCATTCCATAAATAAAAATGTTATGTTATGAATTCAGTATTGTACTGTAGTATTGTAAAAACAATGTTGCAATTTTAATATTTATTGCTTCACTGTCTCTAGAAAATATCATTTCTAAAACTAACAAATATGCATAGGTTCTACCAAAGTTTACGAATTACAAAAATTACCTTAGCATGTCCAATATTGAATTACCAAAATTGATATTTTTTCAATGTTCTTAATTTTTATACTGCCTTTAATACCACAAATAAACTATATTTTATTCATAGGGGTCTTTTCATTGCTAATTTTGTGATAATAATTACATTCATCAATATAAATACAGCATCACCTATAAAATATGTATAAAAAATCCAACGATCAATAATATGATCGTAGTATTTCTGCATCACAGGATAAAGAAATATTCTAGGACTTTACTTTCTATTCCTTAATTGACTTCAATTAATTTAAAAGATTTTAGATTTGTATTTGATTTGTAATGCAAAAATGGACCATGGAACCTGAACTATATGGCAATTTGTATTTATTTGAAGTTAATTAGGTTTTATTTTTAATTGAGAATGAATTTTACTATGATTTAGAGTTTTGAATAACAATAGTAACATATTTTCAATGCAATATTTTCAAGCAGATACATTGTATTACAAACTTAACTTATTGTTTGGATCCAACGCTGAAAAGAGCAGTTTATTAAAAAACTATTGACTATGCAACACGAACTTTGTGTCCCAACTTTTGAACGGGTGTTAAAATCTAGAACTTTCGGAACTTTGAAAGTAACTTTTATATTTTCTTCATATAAATATCGAACTAATAATAAATAATGAAGCGGAATTTAAGGAACATCGATAACTAGAGGAAACACATTTTCGTGTCATTTAAATATGAAGATAATCTTTTCTATTTTGATTTAGTTTAAGTACAGCATATTCTAAGTACTCCCATTAGATGATGATTTAAAGGTCGGAAAAATATACAATCTATCATAACAACAGTGCAGGGGTTGCACAGAGCTCATGCGGTATTATACATTGCAGAAGGTTGTTTTGTAGACAAAATATTATGAAAATAAATTCCCTACTGACTAGGCTACTTGTTACTCCCATCGACATCAAGCCCCGGTTGAAATACCTGGGGTTCGTACTCGACGGTCGGTGGGACTTCGGAGAGCACTTCCGAAGTCTGCGCTCCAAACTGTTGGTGACAGCTAACGCGCTGGTGCGGCTGCTGCCCAACTTGAGGGGCCCGGAGGACTCCTGCAGGAGACTCTACGCGGGTGTCGTGCGGTCCATGGCCCGCTGGGTGTCCCGTGTGGGCGGACACCCTGGAGACCAGATTCATGCCCCTGTTGCGTGCGCCGCAGCAGAGGATGGCCTCGAGGGCAATTAGGGGATACTGCACGATATCCTTTGAAGCGGCAAGTCTCCTAGCCGGATCGCCACCGTGGATCCTGGAAGCGAGATTCGATCCCGAGCCCGAAGACATTGAGGCCGAGAGATCCCGGCTCCACAGGATCATGGTGGCGGAGTGGGAGCGACGACTTAAGCAACCACGCGCAGGGCATGCATAGAGGCGGTAAGGCCCATCATGGGGGAATGGCTCGAGAGGCCAAATGGCAGCCTTCCGTATCAACTGACGCAGATTATCACCGGGCACGGGTGCTTTGGGCGGTATCTGCGTCGGATCGAAAAGGAGCCAACGTCCGAGTGCCATCATTGCGACGCGAGCGAGGACACAGAGCTGCACACGCTCACCGAGTGTCCGGCATGGGCCGGACCGAGGCGGGAGCTAGTGGCGGCCCTGGGACTGGGAGTTCTTACCCTCGCCTCCCTGCTCACAGCAATGGTCCGCTGTACGGACGCATGGGCGGCCGGCGTCTCCTTCAGCGAACAGGTAATGGTCGTGAAGGAGACGGCGGCATGGAAGAGGCGGCGCGAGCGAGCGAGACTCGCGAACAGCGCCGCCCGCGCGCGCAGGCAACTCGGGCGTCGGAGGGCACTGACTGACCTCCGTCCCCCATGAGCGCGGGCCTGGGGGTGACGGGTGAAGCCGCCTGTCACCCCAGCAGAAGCAGGCCACGGTGACGGCGCGCTGAAAAGCGTGCCTCCCCATTCCGGGGTCGAGTCGGGGACACCGTTGTCCCCCTTCCCGAGGAGGGCTAGACCGTAAGGGATGGCCCTGGGTCAGCCGGGGTGCGAGGGATATGTCGATGATAACCTCACCTCCGGCCTAGCACCACGACCCACAGTCGGCGTGCGGTTTTAGTCGGTTCGAGTCCGACATAACCTCCCCTTCCGGCTCCGGAAGGGGGGTATCCGAGGGGATTTCCGCACGAAAAAAAAAAAAGGCTACTTTTTTTCACGTGAGTAACCCCCAAGGATACCTCACTGACACTAACAGGATGATGTGCAGTAGCAAACCCGAATTAACTAAAATCACATAGTGTTCCGCCATGGCGGGTCGGTGCCCCCGGCCTGGCTTTGAACTTAGAAAAGAAAATTCCGGGCAAATAAATGAACTATTCTGTATGCACTTTGGTTTAAATAGAAACCTGCAATAAAATAAACTTTTTAATCATTTATACGGCTGTCTATTTTGTTTGTCTATATCTATAAGGTATATACTAAAGCACCCTATCCGATATTCGTGAAACTTTCCAATGTCAGCCATCGCCGGTCATAAATTCGCCTGGATTCTAGCGCGACAGGCAATGCACAGTGAAAAATCCTACCAAGCTCTTACCACCCATGTACGGGACATATTTACAAGTATATCATTTCAGCCCCTTTAGACAAGTGGCAATATGTTTGTGGAATAAAATAGTAGAAATTGTTCAAATCAATTCAGAAAGGAAAAAAATTGTATCGGTCCAGGCGGGATTTTAACCCGTGATCCTTCTCTAACAGCTTAGTGGTTAAAGCATTCTCCCTGTAAGAGAAGTATTGCATGTTCAAAGCCAGCCTGGACCGATCTAAATTTTCTCCTTTCTAAATCGATTTACATGCCCGCCACTAAGACCTGGAACTCCCTGCCAGCTCACGTGTTTCCTTCTTCCTACAGTTCCGGGTCCTTTAAGCGGGGCGTAAAAAGGCATCTGATGAGGCCGTCAAGCTGAGTGCCACCACTGTTAACAGGTACATGTTTACGATGGTGACCCTCTTTCCGAGACTTTGCCTATAGCTTAACATCAGGCGAGGTGAAGTCAAATTGACATGTCCTTAAAAAAAATGCATACCAAATGCTTTATAAAATTATTCAAATAAATTGGTCAATGTATGGGACATACATTGGTGACTGTCATAAACGTTAAAATAATATTTCAAATCTATACATTCATCATTCTATTCTACAATACGCCGGTCAACGAATTGCCACTTGTCTAGAGGAGCAGCACAAAATATCACCACATCTGTCTGTTTTACATACACCTTTATTGAAACTTAATACACACAGTGAAGATGATAGTATTATAATACTCGTATATTTCATGTTACTATTTATCTCGCCGACCACGGATGCGAGCGGGACTAACTCAATGATGATTTGATGATTTGTATGATGTGGACATGGAGTTCGAGGAGTCCGAGGTCCGCACTGTTACTCCTTATTTAGTTTGGTTTATATGACTTTTATGAAAGTGACTGCGGCTGACCTCCCAATGTTGAGATGAAAGCATCTGCTTAAGTTTTATTCAGCAATTAGCAGGTCCATGTAACATTGATATTTGTTGGCCGTACACCCTATACTTTACTAGGCTACATTACTACTAAGAATGAATACACGAATATTTATATTTCCATGTTGATAACCTTGTTATATTTAAAGTGCCTAGTAGGTGAAGGAGCAGGTCTATAAGACGATCATTAGGCCTGTCCTTTTACACGGCTGTGAGGCGTGGCCGCCGTTTGAGCGACACAAGCAGATGCTGCGTGTCTGCGTGCGGTAGATAAGCAGAGTCACGCGTAAAGATCGCGTGAGGAACTCTCGCCTCCGCTGGTGCGGCTACGTCTTGCGGCAACCGCCCAGCTACGTGGGTAACAAATGCTTGGTAATGGCGCTCCCACCGGGTCCAGGTAGAAGGGGTAGGCCTAAGAAATAATGGCTTAGCGTCGTGGAGGGTTCATGCGTGCAAACGCTCTCACTACCTTGGACGCCCAAGATCGTGCAAAATGGCGGAGGAAGAGCAGGAAGGCGGACCCTGAGCTCCGGGGGCACCGTGGCTTCGGAGGCAATCAGTATTAATATCTTTAAGTAGATGATGATTTAAGGTGCCTAGTACACCTCACTTCAAGAAATATTTTCTTAAACTACAAACTTTGAAAATCGGGAGAGCTGTCGATGCATTCCTTAGCAACAGTTGTGGTAGACGAGAGTGCGTAAAGTACTTAACAGGAAATGCACTACATTGCAAACTGTAGTCAATTGACATTGTGAAGTGACGATGTGAGATCTTTTTACCAAAATGTTCATAAAATGGAAACTACGTAGCCAAAATATATGGGAACAAAATGGTAACTATGCCCATTATACTCTAAAACAAAATTAAATTGTAAATATCAGAGTAATCGGTGTACATACATAAAAAATAACAATCGAATTGAGACCCTTCTTTTTAAAGTCGATGAAAAGTGATTTTTAAGGGAAAGTATGTCGGTGTGAAAACGTCCTTACATTTTATCTCCCAGTCCAGTCTCGCAACACGTTTGGAGGGTTTACCCGGTATTAGAAACCAATTACGGAATAAACCGGTTCGCTCACCTTTTTTCAGATTATCGGAGAAAACATGGGTAAGGTCTGTAAAAGTACAGTCACCAATAAAATTAATATATTACTGATAGCTTCTATATTCATAATGTAACACTCATCGGGATATTTACCACGTTTTTTCGCCGCAGTGTCAAGCGCCACGGTCATGGAAAAAAAAAGAAATAGCTTCTGTAGTTAACTTAAATATTCGACTAATACTGTGTAGTATTTATTTAGTATTAAGGTGACATGATTTATATATAATTAATGTTAATTGACAATAAAGATTTAATTTAAAAAAAAAAAAACAAAAAAAAAACTTAAATATTGAAAAGCTGTTGGTAAAATTATGAGATTAATCGACAAATAGGTACACAACTTTGCAGTTCTAGTTATTAAATAACTAGCTGACCCGGCGAGCTTTGTACCGCCAATGTTTTTCCGCCCGCGTGACGTCAGATCCCGTTCCCACTATTTTTTTTATTATAAAGGACACATCAATTTGACTTCACCTCACCTGATGGAAAGCTTAAGGCAAAGTCTCGGAAAGAAGGTCACTCAGCTTGACAGCCTCATCAGATGCCTTTTCACGCCCCGCTTAAAGGACCCGGGACTGTAGTAGTATTCTACTATATTAAGCACTAGCTTTTGCCCGCGGCTCCGCCCGCGTGGATGTCGGTTATCGCGACCAAACATAGCCTATGTCCTTTCTCAAGGTCTAACTTATCCCTATACCAAATTTCATCAAAATCGGTTCAGTGGTTTAGGCGTGAAAGCGTAACATACAGACAGACAGACAGAAAGACAGACAGACAGACAGAGTTACTTTCGCATTTATAATATTAAAGTATGGATGTATCATACATATAAACCTTTCTCATGATTCACTATATCTATTAAAAAACCGCATCTAAATCCTTTGCGTACATAGTTTTAAAGATTTAAGCAAACATAGGGAGTTTGCTTCATAGTATGTGGTGATAGTTATAGTGATGATATGACTACCGTCAAGCTAAGTGCCAGTATAGTAACAATGTTGGTGTTTATAATGGTGACCTTGAGAATTTGCCTTCAGCTTACATCACGTAAGGTGCATCATAATGATGTGTTCTATATATAAACTGGACAATCGCTAAGTGCGAGTTGGACTCGCCCATGAAGGGTTCCGAAGCAGCAAGTAACATAATATAAAAGTTCTTGTAGTTCATGTTTTTTTATTATTTTTGAGTTAATTGAATGAAAGGCCAAAATTGCGGTTTACGACGTATTAAAAAAAACTACTTACTAGATCTCGTTCAAACCAGTTTTCAGTGGAAGTTTCCATGGCAATGTACATCATTTTTTTTAATTTATCGTTCTCTTATTTTAGAAGTAAGAGAGGAGGAGCCGCACATTTTTCCACTAGACGACGAATCTATAAGGGAAGGTTCATATCTGACGGAACATGCGTCGCGCATTATCGGTCGCGTAACGCCAGAACAGACAAATGTATAGAAAAACACTTGACCGTTACACTCAACCGATGCTACGTTAGTGCGTCGAGCGTACAGCGTCTATAATACGCGACGCATGTTCCGTCAGATATGAACCTTCCTTAAGGGTTCCGTTTTTGCCATTTGGCTACGGAACCCTAAAAATGATCGTTCAGCTACAGAATCTTAGTCTAAGAAGTAAGAAACTGTCTTTATACCAAGAGTGCTCCACGCGATGTAATCTGAATGTAATCCAAACGGAATGCCACTCGCGTACTCAAGTATATCTCAAATCCTTATTTTACGGACATCTTTGTGTAATCTTATGACGTCACACGGTACCATCACCAAGATTACCTCTTCTTATAGGGTTTAAGTGGTTAACTTCTACAATATTCACTTTGAATGAAATTTATTTATTTGATTCAGAATTTTAGAAGATGAAGTGCCAGTCGGTTCTCGGAAAATATCGAAATTCGCTTTTTTTTGCAGTTAGGGTTGACTTTCTAGCCAACTCTAACTGAATCTGGAAAGGCTCAAAAGATGATGATGATAATGATGATTCATTTATTTGATAATTACTTATCAACGCCTTTGTATCTTCAGAAATTGCCTCCTATTACGTCATCACACGCTTCACAGCACATAACATTATGTTAATAGTGATTAATGCAATCTTCCGCTTACGATTAGTTAACGTTACGATGTGTCGGCAATGGTATATTATTGCATTAAATACATAATAGAGATAAAAGGTAGAAATGGGGTGGAATCTAATAAATTCTCTGTGCGGAAGCGTAAACGATGTACGCAGAGACGGGCACGTAGCATCGCCTCGTAGCGCCGTAGCCGGTCGTCTCGTAGCTCGTAGCTCGTAGCCGCTCTCGGTGGCCGGAGGGGCGCGTACCGCAAATGAGCTATATTAATCATCCCCATCACGGCAGCTCGACTTTTGAGCTTCCCATGTTCCCAGATTCTCCTTAATAAGCCAACGTTTTTCCTCGTGCTAAAATAAATGGACATAATAAAATAAAGCTCAATATAAATAAAATCGTTGAGAGTTGATATGTAGTTTTGTGCTACAACTAAAGTCAATAATATGAACACGTAAAATTTTCGAGGTTAAACAACAAATAGGACGGTTTGCAACTCAGCATCACAGGTGATTTGCATCGCATTGATCAGGATCAATACTCATGTAAAATTCTAATCGAGTATACTACAAGAGATTATACATCTGTCTTTGTATTTTATTATCATTACTTTATTTGTTTTTACTTTATCAATTCTTGTTGTATTTATTTAATTGTTTATCTTATTTATATAGATAGAATAATAAAAAATTACTACTTTTTGTCTTTACTTTTCCCGTAAATGGTTTTCCACGAATAACTAGAACAAAATATTGTTCCCGTGGTTCACGTATGACTATAACAAAATGTTACCTGTGCTTCACCTGAAAAGTTATTCACAGATTAACTTTTTTTATGGAACAAGGAGGCAAACGAGCAGACGGATCGATTGATGGTAAACGATCACCGCCGCCTATGGCAACTGCAACACCAGAGGATTTATCGGAAGGCAACGCATTGTTACCTTCCTTTCAATAGAGAGTACGTTCTTTTCTTGAAGGTTTGAAGGTCGTATTGGTCCGAAAATACCGCTGGAGACAGCTCATTCCACAGTTTAGTTGTGCGAGGTTAGCTACTCATAATACTAACTGGTACCACCAGTAGTATTAGCTAAGCTGTCTAGTCTAGCAAATGATGGTCCGAATGGAAGATATCTATCTTATCTAGTAGAACTATCACGTACTATCATTTGTCTGTATCCTTTGTTTGATGTGCAATAAAGAGTATCTATCTATCAAGTAGGAAATGAACAGTATTTTATATGAATCACTAGGTGGTATAGTTAAGCAGTGTGTGCTAATTGAGCGTTTCAGCACGCGCTGGCGGCCGGAATGCGCGCCCGCCGCACATTCGTTAGCAATATTCCGCTAACGAACCAAACTAATGGCTATTAAGTTGAATAACGTAGCACTTTACGCCACGAATACCATACACACTACAACTGACAAATGTTTTGACATACATACGTGCAATTATATTCCAAATATATTTTTTTACATTTCAAATTAGTCCCATTCATGTCGATTTTTAGCTCGCGTAAATAGTATCAGAATTGCAATCGGGAGGTTGAATTTCACTGAATCTATTGACGTTGGGGAAAAAGTCTTTTCGCATTATAGTATGTATGAACTTGTAATAAAATCTCTTTGGCTATACTATTTGCATCTGGCTGGTTCTGGTATCATTAAAAGTTATCACGAAAAAAAAGGGTATAATTAAAACTTAAAACTTTAAAGAACATAATTCCAAATTCAAATTAAGAAAATGTGTGATTTTCATTTGTTTTTCGTACTGTCTAGATGATTGAATCTAATGAAGAAATTCGATACATTTAAAAATTTTATTATAAAAAAGGTAAAAATGCAACGCAAGCGAAAAAAGTTTGCGATGTTTCCATAAACACTAGGTCCATACCTAGTGCAGTATCTGTGAGAGTAGCACAAATTTGGTTTAAGCGTTTTCATTCCGGAAATTTTGATGTCAAAGATGCACGTCGCTCTGGTGGCCCTATTACGGATAAAATGGATGCCACTTTTGAAAAAGTGGAGCAAGATCGGCATATCAGTAGTTACAACGTAGCTGAAGAACTGGGAATTGACCACAAAAAGTTTTGGCGCATTTGAAAAAAAGCTGGATACATAAAAAAGGTCGATATTTGGGTACCTCAGGACTTCACTGAAGAAGAAACTTAATGAACCGTGTACTCATTTGTGATTCTTTATTACGACGTAATGAAACCGAACCATTTTTGAAGAAGCTGATAACTGGTGATGAAGAGTGGATCACGTACGACAAGAACGTGCGAAAAAGGTCGTGGTCAAAGGCCGGTCAGGCTTCACAGACTGTGGCTGCTGTGATGCTTTGTGTGTGGTGGGATTGAAAGGGCATTATTCATTATTAGCTGTTACCACCAGGCAGGGCCATCGATTCTGAACTCTACTGCGAACAACTGATGAGATTAAAGCAAGAAGTTGACAGAAAGCGGCCGGAATTAATCAACAGAAGGGGTGTGGTTTTTCATCATGATAACACTAGATCTTTAGCCACTCAGCAAAAATTAAGAGATTAGGCTGGGAGGTGTTAATGCATCCGCCGTATAGTCCTGACCTTGCACCTTCAGATTTCCTCCTGTTTAGGTATCTTCCGAATTCTTTAGGCAATGTCAGGTTAACATCACGAGAGGACTGCCAAAACCACTTGTCACGGTATTTTGATCAGAAGTCCTAAATTTTCTATAGCAGTGGGATCATGTCCCTACCTACAAGATGGCAAAAAGTTATCGAAAAAATGGTACCTACATACTTTAGTTAAATGTAAATAAACTATATTAAAAAATGTTTTGAATTTTCTTAAAAAATAAAAAACTTTTTCCCCTACCTATTATGTTGTTTTAGAAATAGAGTGGATAGGTAAATATATTTTATTATTATAGTTTATAAATTTTCAAATAGTGAATAAATCTAAAATACTTTTTATTGTATCTAACGTTATTTAATTTAGACTTTAGCTTAAAGCGCTTTTATGGAAGAACTGTCGTCTAACCCCCAACCCCGAGAAGAAAGCAGCTGAGCCTCGTCCATTAATCAGTAGGTCATTCCTGCCAGCTCACGTTTTTTCTTCTTCCTACAGCTGCTTCCGTAAAGCTGAGTGCCACCATTGTTAACATGGTACACGTTTATGATGAACCTTTTTCCGAGACTTTGTCATCTGGCGAGGTGAAGTCAACCTTCAAATTGAAGTGTCCTTTTAAAAAAATATTATAAATTAATTTGTGAAATCTATTCAAAAGACAGATATGTACAAATGCGCTGTGTGTTTTTATATTTTTTCCTGACCACTTTGTATGCGCTCAATTTTTCGCGGCTTTTTTGCAGTCACACATGCATTCATATTTATATTGCAATCGTACCATAGCATTTTTATGAACCGGCTCTTTGATGTCCCGGTTTGTAGCTATCAAAACATAAAAATTTTCACGGGTTTAATTATGTTGTCAGTAGAGTAATATCTATTTTTCAATACTATCATCTTCATAGATTTAGATTGTAAATAAACACGAGAACGAAACGCAACTTGAACTTACGACCATTTTGCGGCACTGAAGTCATCAACCAAATTTAATGTGAAATTTCAAATGTAGTACTGTAGCTCATTTAGTTAGTATTACTCTTAGAAAGGTTTCAAGACTGATTGTTGATTTGTTTTCGATATAAATCCATAGGAAACGTTATCATACTAATTGCTTCACTTTAATTCAATGTAAAACTCGGGATTAAAGTAACTGTAGTTCTACTTGAGCTGCATATGTTACTCTTACCCTAATGTGTAAAGCATCATAACTCAAGTCTGGCTAGATTTTCACAGACTACCTGCACACAGCAAACGACTTGTACGTGGGATGTATCTAAAGTGCAATGTATCTTTATGACCTACACAACATTACTTTAGTAATCCATTTAATCTGAAACACTTACATATTTTATTAATACTACAACAGTAATTGTAATTTGCTCAAAATCTATTTACCTTAGTCATTATTACTTGCAACGTACATTATCGAACACGCAGTTAGACTTGGAAAAGCGTACCCTGAACTCCGAGGCGAATATTTAAGATGCGATCACGATTGAATGCACGGATGAAGAAGAAAATGCATAATACTAAATGTTTACCCACAAGATTACCTATTACATTCGCTATACACCGCTTTAAATGCCAGAATAAGACACGCATCACTCAATATGGATTAATCAGTTCAAAAGTTAAGAGTACCTCAGTGCTTTCATGTTACCTGACAGCCTCTGTGGCGTGGCGGTAGTGAACGCGACTGCCACGCAGGAGGCGCGGGTTCGATCCCCGCTCAGTGCAAATATTTGTATGCACGAATACGGCTATTTGCATTGGTCTGGGTGTTTCTATGTATAATATGTATGTATATACATAAAAATATATCTTTATATGTTTATCCGCATTCTAGATTACATAACACAAGTTTGTTAAGCTTACCATGGGTCTAGATAGCATTGTGTAGAATGTTGTGGAATATTTATTATTTATTTACCAGAGAATGTAACCTAAATTTATCTTTGTGACTCACAGGGGGGTGTTTTGAGTACATTTTTCTAAGTTTATACTTTAACTCACGTTAGGGACCACACTACACGTTTGTTGTAAATTGTGTGTTAGCTTCTTCTAGTTCTACTAACAGTGGTGCGTAGCTTCACCCGGCTAAAATTCTGATTCTTATTCTGTTCATGCTACCCACAAATACGCTACCATGAAAAAGGTAGCTTGTGCTTGAAAAGGTTGCCTAATGTGCTATTCCAAATCTATATCAGAGCAAAATTGGATCCAGGTCCATTGAGTTGTTTTTGAATGAGAGGGTCGAGAGAGCGAAAAAAGTAGATGGTAATGAGCCATTGTAAAACTTCAAGCAGTTTTACGTGCAAATTCAAGGGTGAGGCTCTAGCACAGGGATTCGTATTGGAGTCTGGTGACCGTTATCCGTATTAAAACTGCACAAGTAAAATTTAAAAGTAGAGAAAGAATAAGGAGGCCGCTGCCTGCCTTTAGGCCTCGAATACAACAAATATTCACACACACATTCATCTATCATAACAAACTTCCACTCTTATATTAGAAGGATTCATCATACAACAATTAACGTCGTACACCAACTACACAAACTGATTTAAACAAAAATTGTCACGAAGATTTTGCCGACTGATAATAAATTTTGTATAAAAGTTTTCTATGTACATCAAAGTCTCTACAGGCCCCAGTTTGGTAATAAGAAAATCCACAATACTTCGAGTGTCACCCTACAATAAGCTTTATAAGCTCAGACGATGAGAGAGAGCTGTAAATTAAGTTTTCAATTTGCCAATGACGCATCGCTAAGACTTGAACCGAGCACCGCTTGCTAATATATTTAAAAGGCAGTTTGCATTTATGAAATTTCTCATAACATTATGTTGTAATATACAATGTCAACAGGGTACAGTAAATAGTCGTGTAAAATTAGTACGGTGATAATGAATATAACTACGAAACGGCAGGTTACTGAAGTATTTTACGGAGGTGACCCGTGTCCTGTATTGTGACAGAAGAAGATTGATGCTAATGAGTTGTATTTCGTTATTGAAAATGTTTTGACAACATATCTTAAAAGGTAGGTATAGCAAGGTTAAGGATCAGCATAATGCAATAAATCTCAATGGAATCCACAAAACAAAAGTTTTATTCCAATGCGTTTAAGCTTTTTAGTTTAGGTTTAATATTATTTTGTACAATAATAATTGACACATTCGTAAACGATTAGGCGGAATGGATACTTACACCATTTTCTGTTTTAGACTTTATTTCCAGGTAATGAAAGGAAAACATAGCGATCCTACAGTTCACTGCCAACGGTATAACAGCCAGGGATATCTAAAACCCGGTGAAAAGGAATACAAAATGTCTGAAAGCGAAACTCGAGTTCTGAGTTAAAAGCTTCGGAAGCAAGGTTAAGGAGATGATCAGATGAGTGTGTAATTGTGATGGTGAGTAATACTACCCTGACCTCTGTACAACACACAACCAACACAGTTTAATCAAAAAAGCACCCAGTACAATTTGTTTGAATACAGTTCCGTGCAAACACACATTTAATATTTACACACCTGCAGCAATATATTTCGGTAGTTGTTACGTATTTAAATGATCAAATTATGTTTAGTTATGTACATTTCATAAATACGGAGGATGTTTAGCGTGGAGGGTCGGCTGTTGGTGGTTGCATGCAGCAAAATGCAGCGTAGCGCTCCATTATGTGGCCCATAAATCAAATGCATTGAAATCTCCTTCCTCCTTCGTGTCCATGAGCCATCACCGAGCGACGGATATTTGAACCAATGCAGCGCCGAACCGACAGAATTGCACACCGATCTACTTTATTACTGTATGTAGCTATTCTACCGCCTGAAGACGACGGAGATGCACCATTGACACAAAGCCTTAATATTTCGTACCTAAAACTCACACAATTGGGAACGCTTTTTTATAGAGGATGGAATTGACATGTAAACATATGAAGTCACGTAAAATTAAGTCATAAGTATGAAGACTACCATTATCAACGCCATATATATTCCTAGACTAGCTTTTACCTGCAGCTACGCCCGCTTGAATGTCGGTCATCGCGATCAAACATAGCCAATGTCCTTTCCCAAGGTCTAATCTACCTCTATACCAAATTTCATCAAAATCGGTTCAGTGGTTTAGGCGTGCAAGCGTAACATACAGACAGAGAGACAGAGTTACTTAAATATTAGTATGGATTTCTGTTATCCATCACCATCCTTCGTTGAGGAAGCGCAACTCAGTTGGAGTCAACTTTCAGCCTAAGTTGTTCATATGGCAACCGGGACCAATGGCGATAGCTAGTTTTCCTTGACTTTGCAATGTGCTAACTCCGCAGTTAGACTGGTAAAGCAGACCCCAGACTCCTAGTTAAAAAGTTTCGCATTGTCTTTTATAGCTTTTCATATGAAGACTTGGATCATTCCCTATAATCATTCCCATAAATGAGGTCGTACGAAACACGATGTTTAATAGAGGGTCGTACGCGGCCGTGGGTCCAAACGAGAACGTAGCCGATACGACAGGGATCTACGCTAGGAAGAAGAAGAACCTATCGGTACCACTTAGTCATGAGCCTAAATATGGATCTTCTATAGTAACAAATACAAAACTACAATTCCAACATTTCTCTCATTGGACACACTACTTCAAGATAATATGTCATATCAGTAAATAGATTTAAAAATAGTTTTACGTTAGCAAGAATGTCACTGCTATGACAAATACAAGGAAAACTCGAAAGCATTATCTCACAATGGGGGTGCTGGTGCAGCCTGTGTATCGAGGGACACCCATTCACCCTGCGCTTCTCAATAGCCTTTGCATGTTGCATTCTGAACCACTGTATTCTCATCGTGGCCGAAATTGCGTTCATATTTCTAGCACCAAATTGCTGCTCATTGATGGCTTCGGAACATTATTTACATAACGTTTTAGTTCATACTATAGGGGCGTGTATAACTAGAGCTTACTTAAAAACATTACCCTCCTTCCTTCGATGTTATACAGGAAACGTTCATTGCAGTAAATTTTGAAAAAAAATGATTGGTTGTCAAAATGAATTCCCATCTATTCTGGGCCATAACGTGAACAAGTTGAATATATTTTATTTGCGATTGTTATTTTATTGTTCATTCTGTTATATATTTTAATATTGTCGTTATATAAATGTTAACGAATACTTATTTTTACCCGACTACGGCGAAGCCAAAAGGAGGGTTATGATTTTGACAGGCTATGTATGTATGTATGTATGTATGTATGTATGTATGTATGTATGTATGTTCATTTGTTCCCTCATAGCTCCTCAACTACTTATTAGAACTGGACAAATGAGGTATCGTTACAAGCGGCTTTATTGTCCGATGGTTATAGGCTATATGACGTGTCACTCAATCTTGTGTGGCGCCCTCTAGCGCTCATTAGGTACTGTGTAAAAAAATAAATTTGAGATAAATATGCCGTGTTTGGTATCAAATGAAAGGGCTTAATAAGCACATTACAAATATCTATAAATTATTAGGTTTACCTCGGCCCAAAATAATATAAATAAAAAATAAAGTTTAAAACTAAAACCCGACTACCGAAAAGTAACAAACAAGAAAATATCAAGGATAGCCGTGGTCGTATGCCACTTACTCTAACAAAACAATATATTCTAGGGAAAAATGGCATACGACCACGGCTATCCTTGATATTTTCTTGTTTGTTACTTTTCGGTAGTCGGGTTTTAGTTTTAAACTTTATTTTTTATTTATGCACCCTTTCTGTAATGACACAGTAGGTGCGGTGACAGAAAATTATAAAATGATTCATAATTTTCTTTTAAATTTCAAACAGTCTAAATGATGAATACAAAAGGTCTAAAAGTAAACAATTCAAAATATATGTATTAGATATTGTAAACCGCTAGAATAGGCAACGAATGTCATGTACTGTAATACCGTGCGTTGCCGGAGAAACATGTCGGCCGGCTCAGCAAAATGTCAAAGGGAAATTGAAAATTAATTTATGCTTGTAAACCTCATACCTAAAACTCGGAGATTGAAAGTCAACGCCCTGCATCGTGTCCGAAATAACCTATGTTCGTACAATATTAAGTGCAATTAAAGCCGCATTCAGTTCATAGTAAGATTAAAGTGGTTACAAGTGACGTTTAAACGACATACTCGTAGATGTTACAGCATGGAGAAAGAATCTGTTCTCCGTGTTTTACAGCGACAACATAAGAAATGACACTCGCCACTCATGTGATTAGATCATCTTTCAAGATATTAGGGTCATGATGATGATTATGGACCGAAGTAATTTCTACACCGGAACCAAATAAAAACGGGTAATGGGTATATTAAAAAACGAATGAGTGACATTTACAGTAATGGAAAATCCAAAATAGTTGTCACATAACCTATTAGTTTTCCCAGAAGGGACAAGGATGCTTCGCGAGGAAAATCATAAGCTCTCAGCCCTTTTGTTATCATAGAGCTACAGACGCCTACTTTTGATAGCTACTCTTCGTTACCCAATTCAAATATGCCCGCATACGTGACGTTAAGTCGACGTACATGTAATGTGGGGCTGAACGTACTCGCGGGACGACTCCCAAAAAGAGTCGTAAATACTCCCGACGCCGCTCACTTATAAATTAGGATCATAAAGCAGTTGCCGAACTTTGTTGGCGGCACGACGACCATAAAACAGCGCTTACGCCCGGAGGGGATCGACGACGGGGCCACTTGTCTCGCCATGGCTCCTGATCTTTCAATTCAAACGGATTATAATACCGTGTCATACTAGATTAATTGAAATGAACATATAAAGAGATCAAGTATTGGAGGAGGACATTAAGGAAATTGTTTAATCTTTAAACGAGCTATTCATTCAATGACGTTAAATATATCTGTTTATACTGGAGATTGATGGCACTTGGTGGAATCTGCTACACATATTGAATAACACACTTGTACTTTTCCACTGAGTTTATTTTTATTCTGATATTCTATTAGAATATTTAAAAACATCAATGTAAACCTTTGAGAATACCGTAAGACGAAACCGGTCAGGTTCAGAATAAAAATAAACTCGGTGGAAAAGTACAAGTGTGTTCAATATTAAATAATATCTTTTTGCATCGAATTTTAATTAAAGCAGTTTTTATATTTTAATCTATCATTTAATTAGTTTTAGAGTTCAAGAACTTAAATCAAAACATGGTAAATATCACGTTACCTCTAATATTAAATTACTAGTACAGTTACGTACGAAAATAGCTTGTTCGGTGCTCCTAGCTACATGAGGACCGCAGTTGCAGTAAATATACGGTGGATATAGCGGTGTACGGCAACGCAAAAATTATTGATCGAGTATATTCAGATGAAGGTTGAATACTGCTTGCACTGGAAGCAGAAAATCCATACTAATACATGCAAAAGTAACTCTGTCTGTCTGTCTGTCTGTATGTTACGCTTTCATGCCTAAACCACTGAAACGATTTTGATGAAATTTGGTACAAAGGTAGATTGGACCTTGAGAAAGGACATTGGCTATCTTTGGTCGCGATAACCGACATCCACGCGGGCGGAGCCGCGGGCAAAGGCTAGTATAGAATAGATGTTGATAAATCAAGATATATGCTTTGTGTATATTTGACAGATACGGTGGAGACAATTTTGGTGGATATTCTGTTTAATATTTTTGTACTCTAAAATGAAGCAGCAGTTATAAACATGTGTTATAAAACTGAGCGCTCGGACGCATCAGTTATCCAAAGCAACAAAAGCCAAAATATTTTGAATATAAAACAACATCACAATGCAGTAAATCCTATTGCATTTTGTATATCATTTTAAGCATGTTTTAAGTTAATACCAATCACACAACGTAACTAACTTAACGCTATTGAATGTAATGCAAACATACTCGAGACATCACTGAGTGTTTTCGAATGTCTCCGAAACTAATGAAACTTCCTGTTGCTTGCATTATTTAAACGTCTTTAATGTAATCCGACATACAAACAAGTTGTCGTTGACAATATGGTCTAGTCTAGCGGATAGTGATGTTGATTTATGTTATTTAATATTCTGACACAAAAAATGCCCTTAAAAAAATAAAAAAAATATTCCACAACATTCTACACAACGCTATCTAGACCCATGGTAAGCTTAACTAGCTTGTGTTATGAATGCTTGTGGCGGTAGTGAATGCGATTGCCACGCAAGAGGCGCGGGTTCGATCCCCGCACAGTGCAAATATTTGTATGCATGAATATGGCTATTTGCATTGGTCTGTGTGTTTCTATGTATAATATGTATGTATTTACAAAAAAAATAGTATCTAAGTATGTTTATCCGCATTCTAGATTCCATAACACAAGCTAGTTAAGCTTACCATGGGTCTAGATAGCGTTGTGTAGAATTTTGTGGAATATTTATTACTAGCTTTTGCCCGCGGCTCCGCCCGTGTGGACGTCGGTTATCGCGACCAAACATAGCCTATGTCCTTTCTCATGGTCTAATCTACCCCTATACCAAATTTCATCAAAGTCGGTTCAGTGGTTGAGGCGTGAAAGCGTAACATACAGACAGACAGACAGACAGACAGACAGAGTTACTTTCGCATTTATAATATTAGTATGGATATGGATTAATGTACTGATACATATTTCAGTTACTCATTAGGATAGTAATTATAGTATTGATAATAATGGATTATTAATAAAATAAATACCATGTTCACAGTTGTTCGCTTGAATTTATTTGTATGACAATATAAACTATAAATATTTAAATAAATATAACAGACTAATAAATTAATAATAATGTTTATGTACAGTCACCATCACTAGTTGTTTTATATGCTACAGGTTACAACCATTGCAGTTTTAGAACTAAACTTTACATTCATACCTATATATAATCACGCCTTTATCCCCAGAGGGTTAGGGACAGGTGAATTAACACCCACATTTCATCAATAACTGTATTCGGTCCCATGTAATAGGGGGTGAGTCTATTGCCATATTACGGGCACCATTATTGACTCGTGCCTATATCTGAGGCTAAATCTGCGCTATATATTATATATCTGTCTGATGTTAAGCAACCCTATCCTTTAGTTGCCTGGTATGACACCGCATGGGAAGAGATGGGCTGGCCCAAATTCTACTCTTGGCGGCCTCACCTATCCCGTTCTTGTAACCCATACCAGGAGCAAAAGGTAACCAATGAGTTATTCCAGACTGTGCGTTAATCCAAATGCCAGATTTGATCCAGATTATTTCTCCCATTTTTTTATACATATCCATTCATCCTCAGTAACATACCTACCTATACCATATTGACAGGCCGATACAATCTACGGGCTAAAGGAGGTAAATTAAGTTAATTAAGATGGTTTTTTTTGTAACAATTCTGGTATGTGCTGCAACTATGAAAAATAAATGCATTTTCTTTCTTCCTTCTTATGAAGATCCAACGTGATCGATAAATAAGAACTCTACAAACCACCTTTGCCATTGACTGTACATTTTACGATGAGTTTATCCAGAACTTAACCAAATTCACCGTATAGCATCGATTATTATAAGCAGTACATTTGGCGTGAAACATTGCACTAGGCCAATCTGTAATGGCATTACAGTACGAACGTAATGAATTATTAATGCTGTCAGCATTCCATCAATTAGCATTTCATGAATTGTACATTTAAATAATATTCAAATTAAAAGGTAACTAGCACTATGGATCTGTGTAGTAAAACATTTTTATTTTAAAGTAAAAGAGTACTTATCGTTTGAGATATAAGGTAATCCATCAGACAGTAAACAATAAATGTAAAGAGTTACCTTATCATATTGAATAGATACTAGTACTATTCTAAATCGCTATTTTTATTCGGCGGCGGCAGATGTGGAAATTTAACTCATCATCTCGAGATCGTGAAATCGCTTGGAAGTAATTCGCGAAGGCGAGTTCGCCGCAGACGCTTTACTTACAGCACTTGAAGTTAGTTGAGACAAAGTTGGCTACGCCAGTCATACACTTGGTACGACAACTTACTCACTTTTGCTCACTTCGAGCTTAGCGCGAGAGGATTTCGAGAGGCTTTAAATGTACTTGTAACCATTGATTAGTACGTACTTTGTTTGCTTCAGTTACTGATATTCTTCGTTATTTTAATTAATTATTTAACAAACATATTTAGTATGTACTAGCTTTTACTCGCGGCTCCACCCGCGTGGATGTCGGTTATCGCAACCAAACATAGCCTATCTGTTAATCGAGGGTGTCAGTTAACTCCATAGCAAATTTTATTAAAATCGCTCCAGTCGTTGAGACATAAAAGACTAACAAACATCCACCCATCCATCCATACTTACAAACTTTCGGGTTTTTTTTTATACCACTTAGGTGGCAGACAAGCACACGGCCCACCTGATGAAAAGTGGTTACCGCGGCCTATGGACGTATGCAACACCAGGGGCGTTACACTCGTGCTGCCTACCCTGAAGAAACCTTCTATTGCCCCTCTTGAAGAACCCCATATTGTAGTTGCTTGAGAAAACCATGTCAGGGAGTTCATTCCACAGCTTGAGCGTACGTGGGATGAAGTTCCTTTAATACCGCACGGTGCGCACCGTATTCGGATGCAATGTGTGGGGATGAATTCCCTATAGCGAGCGGTGCGATGATAGAATATAGCTGTGGGCATCATGTCAAATAATTCATCTGAGCACAAACCATTATATAGGCGGTAGTAAACACACAATGAGGCAAAGTCCCTCTGAGGCGTTTATAATATTAGTAGGGTATACTAGCTGTTGCCTGCGGCTTCACCCTTTTGGAATTTCGATCCCCTTTTCGCAACCTATGAGAACATATATTCAGGATATAAATTAGCCTATCCTAGTAATCTATCCCTGTCAGCCAATAGATCGTGATTGAATAACAAAGATCCAAACATCTTCACAAATTTCCACATTTATAATATTAGAAGGATATTAAAAGGATTTCATAAGCAAAATACCAAAGATCTCAATTCCAGAGATTACCAAGTCTGTGCATTGCGGATAAGGAGAAGCCAAAAAGCGACCCCATACTCGTGGGGTGAAGATATCGGGTGCGATCGGGACACAACACTGTCATACTAATAATGAAACATCATGCATAAAATATTCAAAAATACATAAAAGAATGATTAATTCCACATCAAAGTAACAGCGAGTAACTGAAGGCAAATAGCTTCAAATTAAAGAAGTCAGACGTCAGAACTAACATTCCCCAACTGGTAGACTATTCTGAAGTTCTCTATCATAATACTGCGAGCAGGAGGAGTTAGTACCTACCAGTTAGAACCGCATTGTTAGTAATCCAGTTAATCCTTATCGGTGAACTATTCTCCAAGTTTGTCGACATCCTAGACTATTAGAACTCAAATGCAATTGGCTTACGTAAGTATATTTTAAAGACAGTGCATAATTTGCATCATTTTTTTATAGTTATAGTTCGCATTCTCAAATGTAATGCTATAAATAATAATACTACACTACAATTTTACACAATGCTATCTAGACCCATGGTAAGCTTAGCTTGTGTTATGGAATCTAGATTGTGCGGATAAACATACTTAGATCCTTTTTTTTGTAAATACATATATAGAAACATCCAGACTAATGCAAATACCCATATTCATGCATACAAATATTTGCACTGAGCGGGGATAGATATCGCGCCTGCCTAGCAGTCGCGTTTACAACCGCCACGCCACAGAGGCTATATATAGTATGTATATAGTATATATAGGCTATAGTATATTAAACGTAACTGGGTCCAAATAGGGTACACATATGATTATCAAATAATAATTTATTCATTTCTTCTTTATGGTGCAGTCTGATAAATTTGGTAGCTCTACGTATTCATCTACGAGTATTAAGCTATTAACCTAAATCAGCTGGTAATATAGTAAGTAAGGTCTTATTGATATAAGCACCTAAGCGATTTATAGTTCTTGTATGCAAAATACATTGCGCCATTAGCGTATTTATAGCATGTCAAATACACAAAGAGTTAAGGATTTCAATTCAGATTAATATTATAGTGTTTTACTGCCTTTGGTCACAAGACAGGCTGATGATACAATACTCTTGATCAAAGGTGTACCGGTTAGCAAATTCACTTTCGTAGCTGGTTATGAAAAACCAGTTACGAAAATGGACGAACCCAAATTAACTTGGGGTCCGAAGATCTCAATTGGGTTATTGTTATGAGATATCTGTATATTCTTGAATGGGTAGATAAGACTACAAACACAACCATAGGAGGACTGCGGATCAGAGCCATAATCCTGAACACGTTATTTGAATGTCACTATTGAAGGCTTGATGCCTTAGCTTGGTTAGTTTATAAAATAAAACCATTATTAAGCACTCACATTTGTTCTACAAGTAGTATTCTACAGATAGTCATTATGAAATCAATAGAGGTGCTCAATATTCACTCAGTTATAATACTCAGTTTGAATAAAAGTTGAGCATGTGAGCGGTGATTACAGACAGACGATGAATTTGAGGACGAAATGTTCACTTAGGCAAACTATCTTTCTTGAAGAATAACTTATTTTGATTAATGATTGAATATAGGTGATTGAAGGAAAATAATAAAATAAATAGTAAAATATTACAAAATATTAAAGGTAGGTTAGCGAAGTCGCTAAGGTGTTGGCCTTAGGATCGAGAGGACCCGGGCCCTAATCCTGGCTATTACACTATACCGATGTGAACTCACTCCTTGAACAAGCAATTTAGCTTAGTTGGAGGGGTTAGAGGGAAAAAAAAATGAAAAGGACAAACCCCTTAAAGGTTGGCTTCACTGGATATCGAACAATCTATATATTAAAAATTACACACTTCCTTCTCAAAAGCCACATGCAAGACACGCGCGCGTCACCTACGCTACTGCGACCCTTTTCGTAAACCTTCCCGCATCTGAGCTAATTTTTATATGGGTTACAGCCCCGAGAAATTAATATATTATATATATATATATATATATATATATATATATATATATATATATATTAAATATCTATTTCTTACAGTAGCCAGTCAAGAATTCATTTTCGAGTTTATTCTAGATATTGATAACACACTTGTAAAAAAAAGGATGAATTTTACACGATATTTATTAGGTACGATCCGGACTTTCTTTCTGACTGAATTAAACCACAATAATATTGTTCTAAGCTGAACTGTGCTACATAATAGATACATAATAGATAGGGAACATTCACTGAAAATAACTCCTCCACTAAATAAAAGTAATCCACTAACAGTTTTTTTTTGTTTTCCACCAATAACAGTGTACATCATAAATTATAAAGTTATATTACATTAAATCGATTTAATAATCAAATCAGGGAGCACTGCGAACATGTTTTCAAATGATGGAAACATTACTTTTCAGTTCACGCATGCACCTGGGCCGACGTCCCGTAACCGCTACACCCACATTCCTTTAAGAGTAACGTGTGTGTAAATAATTCAGTCAATGCGAAGCCTGCTCCCAGGGGCTTTGGTTGGAATACCAACATCTGATCTGTGATTGCACACGATAAATCCATTCCTCTCACCGATTTTTGTTTATCCCTTGTAAATATTCAATTGCAGATAAGCAGATATACACGTATTATAATGTGTACAACAAAATAACTTTTAAATAAATACTGGTTTATAATGTGTATAACTGCAACTACTACATACATTACAACATCATAGTTTCTTCTAATATTATAATTGTAAAAGTTAGTGGTATTGGATGCATGTATGTGTGCATGCTTGTTATCCTTTCACGCAGAAATAGCTAGACTAATCTAAATGATATTGAGCACTATCATAGCCTGGAATAGCACATAGTTTACTTTTATCCCCGCAATAAGTCTATGTAGATCGCAGGAACGGAATCAGTATTTCACTTGAGAGGAGCTGTAGGAAACTAGTCAGTAATATTCTCGTTGGCTTCTCTAGCTGAAATATATTGCTTAGGTCAGAAGTGGGATCGCGTCGGTAGTGTATCAGGGTTGGTATCATATGGGCCATCTGGTGATTACCTATTGCTGCAGTCTATTAACCCAGTATGAATTGAAACAGATCCTTATAAATGCAGTGGATATATTATCCTGCGGTACAAATAAAATGTATCCTTGACGTCAGTACAGTAAGTACTATTTTAAAAAGTTGGTAGATCATATTGAGCGCAGAAAAATTACTTTAAATAGTTTAAATCTAATACAGATAGTGAGTTCACCAATTGGACACACGTGCAATGCAATCGGATATTATAACTTGTGAATGAAACGTTGTGGGTTACCCTTAGCCCTGTACAAAACTTCCCATTTCATTGTTATCAAGAGGAATTTAAATTAATTGAAGATGTTAATGAGACTAATTAGTGTAAATAGTGTTTCTGATATGCGATCAAGATGTTCTTTTTTCATAAACGTCATTTTTTATGGCGTTTATAAATTATAATATAATATACAGTGAGGTTGTGTAAGAGACGCTCTAACTACTTCGTAGAGACATAACATTCGTAGTGACGCATTTCTTTTTATTTTATTTTTTTAACTAATATGTAGCACATTTTCAATTCTTTCTCACTGAAATCAACCACCTTTCATAGTCACAGCAATGCCTACTGGCGTTGTTCACTAAACGAGAGGAGCTATTAATATCTAACTATACATACACCATGGTTTTGTCCATATTATTAATGTAAACTCAGAATATAAACTATCTCGAGTAGCAAACCTAATATTATATTCATCCACGCGCACGTATAATCTTTCAAAATTTCTGTAACATTAGTGCAATTTATTCATATACACATTATTATTAACATTTTCTTTGTTAAATCAAAGTTTTTGAAGAATAAAATACAAAAGAAGACTACAATAACGTATAAAATGTTGGGAGTGTGGCCGGGTGGGCAAACAAGCCAAAGCCGTGTGAATACGTGACACGCAATACAAATCGCAGTCGCCGCACGCTAAACTCGTGTACGACCTCACGGCTATTCAATTGTTATTTTGATAATTATATCTCTTGGTAACTTCGAATTTGTTAGTGTGTAAAATATAGTGTTAAACATTAATGCAGTGAAGGGTTAAGTTATGGATTAAGGAGCAAACTACATTGATGGAAAATTTGAACTTCCATGAAGTCTTTTTGCCAACTTAGTAGAGTTCAGTGTTCATCTTACACCCATTTTCCTGATAACCAAATTACTGATGATTAGTTTTAAATACAACTCAAAGTGTGACGTGTGAAATAACTTGATGGTACTATAATAACTAAAACAACAATAGGTACAACTAAAACATCTGGATATACCAATAGTTAAATATTATATAAAATAATAAACAATCATTAATTCCACTAAAGAAAATAATAACACATTGCAATTTGCAATCTTTTGTGCAGTTCAATTCGAGTAATCAAATAAACCGCTACTGAAATGATTTCGTGATTCCAAATATTTTAATTGACAAACAGAAATGGCCGGAAAATAGCGCTTAAATTGTGCTTGCATTTGCGGCATGTTAATTCAATGAATAAACATCACGTCAGAACAACATCAAAATCCACTTCCTACTCGTTATGGCCATGCCTCACTTGCTGTACAACTTAACCATTCGTATTCATATTTCCAAAATAGGCATCGAGTTCAAAGACTTAACTGAGAGATTATATGTACAGTCAGCATCAGAAATATTCTGGCTACAAAGTCTCAAAATAATCTTAAAGCTAAGGTATTAGGAGAAAATCAAACTTTGATTGATTTAAATTTTTACCCACGATGGAACGTAGACGGTATATGCGTTTGGGGTGAGAGGATGTTTGTGTGTTTGTTTGTTTTTTTGTGTAAATCCATGTTGCCATTTTCTCCGAAACTACCAATCCAATTTTGATGCAGTTTTCAGTTTTGGGTTTGGATTTAATTGCAGCACGTTCTTAGATAGATGTTACAATGACAATACAACAGGGGGCGCTATGGTAAGCATTTTTTATGCGTCGTGGGTTTTTCTAAATTTTAATTTTATTACTTGTATTATTTGCCGGAATAAAGGTGTCTACCAAATATCACAACAATCCGTCTACAGGAAAATCAAGGAATGAAGATCATTTTGAGTAGGTATTTTGTTCATCAACATCTTTTTAATGCTGACTGTACCTGAACAACAGATTTTGATGGAGATTTCATGTTTTGTGTTCTATCAATGGAAAGATATTCCAAAATAAAAGTAGTAAAAGTAGTGCCCACAGCTACATTCTATCATCGCACCGCTCGCCATAGACAGGGAATTCATCCCCACACATTGCATCGGAATATGGTGCGTACCGTGCGATATGAAAGGAACTTCATCCCACGTACGCTCAAGCTGTGGAATGAACTCCCTGCCATGGTTTTCCCAAGCGACTACAATATGGGGTTCTTCAAGAGGGGCATTAGAAGGTTTCTTCAGGGTAGGCAGCGCGAGTGTAACGCCCCTGGTGTTGCATACGTCCATAGGCCGCGGTAACCACTTTCCATCAGGTGGGCCGTGTGCTTGTCTGCCACCTAAGTGGTATAAAAAAAAAAAAAAAGTGATTTATAGCCCCAGACTATAATCAATACCTGACCAAATTTCAGCTAGCTGACCAAACTTGACATGCAGCAAATTCATGAGACATAATATATTTGTGGCGTAGCTATGGAACGTTCTCCTTCTACGCAGGGGTGCGGGTTCACTTCCCGCTCAGCAAAAATATTTGTGTGAATATTTGCAATGGTCTGGGTGTTTATGTATATAAGATATGTATGTATTTACAAAACAAAAGTATTTATCCGCATACTAGATTAAAATAAATATAAATAAATATTCCACAACATTCTACACAACGCCATCTAGACCCATGGTAAGCTTTTATAGCTTGTGTTATGGAATCTAGAATGCGGATAAACATACTTATATACTTTTTTTTGTAAATACATACATATTATACATAGAAACACCCAGACCAATGCAAATAGCCATATTCATGCATACAAATATGTGCACTGAGCGAGAATCGAACCCGCGCCTCCTGCGTGGCAGTCGCGTGCACTACCGCCACGCCACAGAGGCTGTCAAGATTCCATAACACAAGCTATTTAAGCTATGCTTACCGTGGGTCTAGATAGCGTTGTGTAGAATGTTGTAGGATATACATTTGTTTGTTTGAGTTCCTTTATTTGTTTTTCTCTTTTATCATATTAGTGCAAATAAGTCAGTGTTGTGAGTAAACTGACGCGATAATAAGTCTAATTATTCTAACTGGTTGATTAGAGTCCAGCTTCACCATTGGGAATTTTCAAAGTATTACTATTTCTCTTAGTGCCTGTTCTTCGTGCTTAATTGAACTAAAAATAGTAAGTGATTGAAGTGTTGACCTTATAATCAACACCTTATGATCGACAGATCGCGAATCTGAAAGAATCCTGCCATTACACTCGTACCTATCGAATTGAACCTGCTCCTACGACAACCAATTTTGCTCAGCTGAAGGATAATTTTGGTTATTGATATTCTTTAAAGAATCATTTCAAGCTGTCTAGAATAGCCCACTTGAAACGTCATCTTTGGAAATTATGTGAACCTAAAATCTAGTATTTTGTTTTGGCATGATGGGTAACTAGCTAGCTTTTGCCTGCGCCTCCGCCCGCGTGGATGTCGGTTATCGTGACTAAACATAGCCTATGTCCTTTCTCATGGTCTAATCTACCCCTATACTAAATGTTATCAAAATCGGTTCAGTGGTTTAGGCACGAAAGCGTAACATACAGACAGACAGAATGACAGACAGTCAGACAGAGTTACTTTCGCATTTATAATATTAGTATGGATGTATCTCATAGATACTTGTCACTGTAGCTTATCACTTTCCCAATTGATGTTTATGACCAAGAGATAGTTCGTGAGTCATTACGCTACATCCCAGGGGAGCCTTCACGTGTATGGAACCTCATAGAATCACTCATTAATACTTCAGAACTGAAGCCGTGTAAAATGGCAATAAGATGACATGATGACCAGAGTAAACATAAAAATTTAGAAACACAATTCAACCCTCTATACAAAAGCACAAGGAAATAATAATAAACAATCCTATGAACAGCACACGTATTATTTATTCATATCTCTAAGTAGAGCTTTCATTATTAAGCCAAGAAAGTACCACCTTCCTATTCAATACCAGCCTTAAGTGGCAGTATGCTGTATTTCTTATTAGTTTGTGAGAGTTCTGGAGGGTTGTTACTCTCTTCTTATACTTTTTTCCATACTACACTTTTCGTCGCCTTTTTTTAAATGTAGCTGGGCAATGCACGAGTTTGGTGAAATATGCCATTTACCATATGCCACTAAATTAAGATGTGAATTGCACCCAGGTTTGCGATTTTGCTGTGCCCTACATTTAAAAATGTGTTTAGAATATGTCTCTCAATAAATCGAACGAAGCCAAACAGGGAGTCTAGTTAGAGTAAATTTACTGAAAAATTTAGCTGAAATTGCTTCTACTACATGGTATTCATGTAGTAAGTAATTTAAATGTGTTCAAATCCAATCATAATGAGGGGATAAGCTACTTAGGGTTCTATTAAAGTACCTAGGGGCAGGACTGACTGAAAGAGTAGGACTGACAAGATAATTTATATTAGATACTATTTTAAGCTTTACGTTTGTACCGGCGTCTTCTAAACCAATCATATTAGGATAACCAACGAATTAAATTATTGCTAGATGCATTCTAGATGGACGTCGGAGGTCGCAGAACGACCTCCGTCCTCCATGAGTGCTGGCCTGGGGGTGACCGGTGGAGCCACCTGTCACTCTAGCAGAAGCAGGCCGCGGCGACGGCGCAAAATGCGCCTCCCCGTAACCGGGGCTAGATGGGGACACTGTGGTCCCTACAACCAGAAGGGGGCAATCTCGAAAGAGATGGTCCTGGGTCTGCCGGGGTGCGAGAGATATGCTTTTGGCAATCTCACCTCCGGCAACCAAGGACCCAAGACGGCGTGCGTTTTAGTCGGTTCGAGTCCGACATAACCATCTCCACCGGCTCCGTGGGGGTGGTATCCGTGGGGATTTATCGCACGATAAAAAAAGATGCATTTTAGATGTACAACCTCACAGAATATTTTCACCTTTAACATTTGCTTTTGTCGTACCAAGAAAATTTATAATACTAGGATTCATAACATCTAAAACACGGTTTGCGTGACTTCACATAATTATCATGAAAATGATCACGTTTACTTGGATACATTCAGATTTCATAGACGAAATTGTTGGTTTTACTAAAACTTTCCTTCAATTGTATTAGTAGAAAATTGATCGCTAATGTTGTTCGAAAATTTTTGATCATTAACCTAATTCACCCGATCGAACGAGGTGATGAATGAATGTATTGAACAGCGACAAGACGATCTGCTACAATATAATATGATACAAACCGAGAAGTATGTAAATGTTGTGAGTCTGTAGTATGAATGCTTGCTTCAACGAAACATAAAATTTACATGTACATAAGTTATTTGCGCCGGAGGTGCGTCGGGTCGTAAATCTCGCGACAAGGGGATTTCTGTTTGTGAAGTTTCTTTTTTATTTCCACTTTATCTGGGTAACGCAAAGGACTGTGAATACTCAGGCGCAACTCGCGAACCCGCTCAACTTCAATAAATCAATTTGTGCACTTACCCGTACTTATAATGTTCTCAGAGAGTGGAGTTCGGCACGTGTCGAGACCGACTCCGAATATGTTAGAATTTCACAGCCTTAAAGTATTCGTTTGTAAGTATCGTTCTGTTTTCACCCGGCTGCGGGGAAGTCAAAGAAGGAGAGTTATGTTGTTGACTTTTTAGTTATTTGTGTAGCTGTGTAGGTCTGACATTATTTTGCCTCGTAACTACTAAACATCAGAATCAATAACAATTAATGAGTATGTTGTAAAATTCACCTATGAGTATATTGCGCGAGTGTCACAGAGTTATATTAAAATGATTAAAAATAAAACTGATACTTTATTTAATAGCAATATATATAGTAAATTCGTTTTTCAAATGTTCCAGTCACAGTCAAATGCTATTCTTAAAGACCAATGTTGGGTGCGATGCGGAGGTTTTCTTGAATAAAACGACTTTTTGATATTAAACTTCTAAAGTTTTATTCTACACCGAGATTGGGACGTGTGCAATGATGAAGGACTTTTTTGAATATCACCGATGACAGATAGTAGTACAAAAAATAAACTTAAAGCTAATTCAGAACAATGTCGCGCGGATTTGCTCACGCTAATTGTGTAGGCACTGAAACAACCAATATGTACGAGTATTACTTTTTTGTTTACATGGCACTCACTAATTTATTCGCAACAAAATTAACTTAAGCTTTAATTTAAATATACCAACTGTATAAACTTTGCGCACTGATGTAGTGATGAAGTGATAATATTGATAGTGATATTGAAATGCGATAACTAATGACTGACAATATTTAACTCAGTATATTTTCACGCTCCAACGTAATGCGTTATCAAAATGTTTTAAGCCTTTTAAGAATCCAAAGACTTTCAACCGAAATAAAATAATCGGCCGTAACTGTTAGTCGGCTCTCGTGTTCATTTTGCATCACAAAGTTAGATGTGTTTGTCGTTCTATTTTAAACGCGATAACGCCAACTTTCCAGGCCTCGAAATGTGAATACCTTGTTGCGAAAATGTGACTAACGGAAACTGTGTACAAGTAACTCCACTGTCCTTTGGCGGAGGCACACAGCGCACACGGGGCACAAACTACCAATCTATAGGTATAACATATGCATGCACTTTTATTTATTCTTTATTGTACACACTTACATGGTATTCTTAAAAATAAGTGAAATAATATGTACAAAGGCGAGCTTAACTCAAGGTTGAGTTCTCTTCCAGCAAACCCGGGAGTGCACAGAGGAATAGCAATGCAAAAAGAGGCATTCATATTATTTCTTTCTATGTTTAATAGTTTAAACTCAAAGGGTAGTAAGAAAGTGTTATTATTACTATTGTCTGAAGTTTACGCGAATATGACACGTAAAAAAATTACTTTTCATCCCACCATTTCGGAAAGAGTATTTTTAATCTTCAATATCTGAGTGGAAAAGTCGTTTTTATTCTCTAGAGGATAAAGTAAATTGAATTTAGAACATCGTGTGCACTAAGTTTGTGAATTAAAAAAAACATTAAACCTATTTACTGCTACCTCTATGGTGCCGAATAATATATTTTTTTAATTTGTTAAAAACTCAGACTCGGAACCTTCTTGGTGTTCTTTTTTCAATTTGCTTTGTACGCGGTTCTTTACGCGGCATTTTTTCACGTCATTGTTAAACCTTATATTAAAAACAAGAAACTTGAAAACAAGTGAAAAAACTAAAATGAGTGATTCTAGCGACGAGGAAGTTTGTTTGACGCCAACAGAATTGACTGAAACTGTTAATAATGCGCAAATGAGCTTTCTCCCTCAACAATCACGCGAGAAGTATTTAAAACAGTACGATAATGTTCAACACGTGGCGACTAGCAAAAGGAGCCAAAACTTTCTCAGAAAACGTTTTGCTGGCATACTTTATAGAATTATCCGAGAACAAGAAAGCAAGCACTCTATGGAGTACGTATTCGATGCTAAAAGCAACAATAAAGATGAAAAAAGACATACATATCGATACCTATCCTAAATTAGTGGCATTTTTAAAAAGAGCCTCATCTGGTCTACAACCAAAAAAATCGAAGGTTTTCACAGTATCTGATATTGAAAAGTTTCTTAACGAAGCACCCGATTCCGCGTATATTTGGCGGCAAAAGTAAGTCAGTTGCACATTCAGTATCTACTTAAGTATATTAATCTCAATTAAATAGTATACTTAGTAGATGTTGATAGGCATAACTATGCGTTCATATCAATTTTATTCATTCATCTACTACAATACTCTTTACGTTACAGGTTTTTCTTATTATTGGAATAAACGGAGCATGTCGAACTAATGAACTAATACAACTTAATGTCAAAAACATTGAGAAACATTCAGATGACTTACTATTAATTAATTGACAGCCTCCGTGGCGTGGCGGTAGTGCACGCGACTGCCACGCAGGAGGCGCGGGTTCGATTCCCGCTCAGTGCAAATATTTGTATGCATGAATATGGCTATTTGCATTGGTCTGGGTGTTTCTATATATAATATGTATGTATTTACAAAAAAAAAGTATATAAGTATGTTTATCCGCATTCTAGATTCCATAACACAAGCTATAAAAGCTTAGCATGGGTCTAGATAGCGTTGTGTAGAATGTTGTGAAATATTTATTATTATTTATTAATTTACCTAATACAAAGACAAAAAGAGACCGCAACTTCGTCATTCGCAAGGAATACGTAACGATTGTTGAGAAATATCAAGCCTTACGCCCGCCTAACACTCCAATCAATCGATTTTTTCTACAGTATCGCAATGGAAAGTGTGTCAGACAGCCTATGGGTACTAATAAAATTGGCAGTATCCCACGAGAAATAGCAACATTTCTTGAACTTCCAGAAGCCCTGTTGTACACGGGTCATTGTTTCCGACGAACTTCAGCCACACTTTTGGCTGATTCCGGAGCTGATTTCCTGTCCCTTAAGCGCCACGGAGGCTGGAAGTCCAATGCAGTTGTAGAGGGATACATAGAGGATTCCATCCAAAATAAGTCTAAAATATGTGAAGGCATCGTAGGAGCCATTACATTGAAAGAGCCTCAATCGGATCCTTGGACTGGCCCTTCTACATCAAAAATAAGCCGTTATGAAACACCTAACCATCTCCTTCTCTCTCCAACATTCACGCCAAGGGAATCCGATGAATCGGTACAACTATTAAGTATGACAGATAGTTTACCGAAAAAAGGTACACAAGTGACTAACACCAATATTACAGTACCAAACAAAAATATTACACTCAATTTAAATAACTGTAGCAACGTTACTTTAAAATTTTCTTAATTATACCTTAGTATTATTTTGTTATAATTAAAAGATTATTCTGTAATACTTACCTGTCATAATGTAGTAATTAATACCTAAACTGAAATAAAAGTGTAGGTACCTATCTTGTGATTGTAAACGTTTTTTTTTGCATTTAGTCATTTCCTCGCTGAGGTGGAATGAAAAGTTATGTGTTGCACTCGAGTGCAAAGATTTTTCACCTCGTGCTCTTTTGATTCCCTCGCTAACGCTCAGGATTCTAATTTTGAATCACTCGCTGCGCTCGTGATTCAATTTTAGAATCCTTCGCTTGCTCGGTAATCAAAATTGAACACGCGGTTAAAAAGCAACTTTGCACTCTTGTATAACAAATAACTATTAACGGATTATATAGCAATTTATTTGGTGATATTTTATTCGAAATACATCGGGAAAAAATGAAGCGCTCAAGTGGGACTTGAACCCACCACCTTTCCCTTACAGGGGCAATGATTTTCCAACTGAGCTATTGTATTTAGAATTTAAAAGTTAGCATAATAAATGCTATAAAAATTTCATTCAGATATTTTATCTCTGGTCCCGACATTTGTCTAGCTTTTTGGGCTTCGATACCGTTGTGTCGATTACTACTGAGAAACTTTCGAAATATTATTCGTGATTAAACCATAGAAACAAAAAGCCGTAAATATCAGTTAATACGTTCTATTTTTGACATTAAAAAAAAGGTTTATTACAAAAGAGATTTCTATAAATAATATAACTGACATAGAAAATGACTAAGTATGGTATTATTATATTGCCGGAACAAAATTGTGGGCTTAATGGTAGGTTAGAAAACTGACTTTATTGAAATGGAATTTAAAGATACAAGTTGTAGTTTTGTATTCCTTATACATTGAGATACTTTAGGAACACTATAATATCAATGTTCTTATATATGAAATTTGTTAATGATATTTTATGGCTATCTTAAAAATAATTTCCAGTAAGCTTTGATGACACTTCAGTACAATTTTTGCTTGAGTTTGCAATTATTATTGTTTTGTATATTTGCCGACTAAGTTTTGAGTTAATACCATCAACCAGATATATTTATTTGCAAGTAGACCGACTGATATGTTTATGATTCTTACAATTTGAAATGAAACCTCCGAGAACATAGATGCTGTAAAGTGGTTTCACGTTTCCAAAACAAAATAAAAACAAATATATTGTGATAGAATATGTTAATTAGTGGTTTAATTCAATGATTGAAATTCGTGTAAACTTCATAAAATATAATTCGTACAATTGTTTACTTATTCACACAAGTTTTTGAAAAATCACAAAGTCGAGACGGTAGATATACCAGTTTAAAGACTGAGTGCTACGCCGTAGCTGTGCTACGGTAGGGCTACAGTGTAGTGCGCACCACAGCCATTTTTGTATCTATCTATCTATCTATACTATTATATAATTGTAAAGTGGTCGTGTCTGTACATTGGAGATATTTAAAAAAAAATACTTGCATTATGTTATATGAACGATACTGAACACGAAAATATTTTTTCTTCATTTCCTGTCTGTTTGTCTGTTTGTTCGCGATGGACGCAAAAACCACTGAACGGATTTTGATGCAGTTTTCTTTGTTAAAAAGGGCTTGCTCAGACTTAAAATCTTACATTTGTTTGATTGCAATCGGTTCAGTAAAACCAGAGATGTGAGCAATAATATATAATAATCTTAATTTTGCTAAGATTATAGATGTCGCTTTTTGCTTGAGATTATTCTTATGGATGAATTTTACTTCCAAACAACTATGTAAATAAATATACTTAATTTTTACATGCATAATCATGTAAAAAAATACGTATTTAATCATGTAATTAAAATTTTAAATTCTATAATTTAGTTACAAAATAACAACTAGATGGCGATAACGCGGTTTTGAACAAAGTATGGTTTTGTTCACAGCTGACGTATAATAGTCCTACGGTAAAGGCGGTTTTTGTCTGGCAAATTATGAAACTACCCAAGTTGATGTCGGTGCAGTACTGCATCTGTATATTTCGATTCGTAAAAAAGCCTTTGACTTACATACTTTCATCGAACATCCTGGATAATTAGTAAAAATGTTAGCCTGTAATTTTCTTGCTCACTGCAACACACATGTACATACACACTCATGCTGCCGACCCTGAGGAAACCTTCTGATCTAATGCCCTTCTTCAAAAAACCCCATATTGTTGTTGCTTGGGAAAACCAGAGCAGGGAATTTATTCCACAGCTTGAGCGTGTGTTGGAGTTCCTTTCTAACCACTTACCGGACAATGTTCACCGTTTCCAGTCGAACTGTGTGAGGATGAATTTCTTGCCTATGACGAGCGGTGTGATGATGTTTGAGATGATCCCAATGCATCTGAGCAAAAACGGTTGCAGAGTAGACAATTCGTTAGAACAGATCTTGATGAAATTTGTTACAGAGTTGCATAAGAGCTTGGGAACGTACATGGGCTACCTTTAATATAGATTGCCATTTTTGAAGAACTCTTGATGAAAGGATATTATAAAAAGGATTTCCACCAAATGCTGCCTAAACATGGGAGATTTTCTAGATCAATTCTCTTCTTCATCCTAACGTTTTTAACTTGAAGCCTGGGGTCCGCTTTTACCAGTTTAACTGCGGATTTAGCTAATCTTCGATATTTACTGTGAAGCGACTGCCATCTGACCAACACAACCCAAAGGCAATATCGAAGCATTCCAGCTAGACCAGTTGTTAGACTTTTTAGGGCCCCAACTACCCGTAACGACTGCCATAGATGTTTGTATGGCAACCGGGACTGACGGTTTATCGTGCTCTCCGGACATACTAAAGAATTTTATTATTCTTGCGTATGACAGAGTGGTCCTATATCCCCAAAAGTCCGGATCTGATGCTGAGAACATGGAGAAATCAAGGGAAAACTTAAAAATAACAGGAAAACGTGCCTAGCTACGCGCCTACTTAGTTATGTTAGCAATCATTTGTATAATGTCGTTTCGTTTCCAAAAAAAAGCAAATGCCCAGGCGCTATCTATTAAAATTTCAGTATAGTAAAATTTTATAAAATACAGCCCTGTTATTATATTTTACAGCACAAACATATGAATCAATATAATATATGTTGTGTTGTTATGAAAGCCGTTGCTTCGTACAACGGCTTTCATAAGAACACAATGACCTTTATTAGTCTTACTCAACTACGTGTTTTAAGTGGCTCTGATAGGGAGTATATTCCCCAGTAGAGCCATACTGTGGAATATATTTCCACCTACCACCTACCAGCTACTTCTAACAGTAAATTGCGACATTATATTTAATGTCGCAATTTGCAAAACGGTTAGTCACCTATTTTGCCCCCTCAGTAGTGAAAGGAGATGGAAAATGGTGGGCCCAAATGTAATAAGTTGAGATATGATCTAAAAAATTAGTCATATTTTTCTATCTTAGAATGTGAAAAATCACCTCAATTCTCAATCTGGATGCGGAGAAATATGAGAAAATAGTTTTCTTGAGATTATCAATTGAGTAATCGATTACACTAAAACATTTGCAGTAAATAATTAACTCAAAGTAATTAAATGCACTATATATACTTACATGCAATATAGTGCATATAATTACAGTCATATTATTAAATCAAATATTAATTAATTACTGAAAAAACAATATTAATGATTATCGATTTCATATCGATTCAAATCTCTCTTATATTTGTAGTCTATGTCACTGACATGACAGCTGACTAACATTGACACTAGACAGTTGCTGACTGTTTTTGTTTGCTCACTCGTTTCGTGTTTTCCGATGCGTTTTGAGTGCTTTCCCGATTATTCATAATTTTTTACGACAACTGCTTTGTATTTTACGGATTCTGACCCTGCCTACCTTGTACGACCCTTGCTTTCACCTTGGACACCGAAGATCGCTCACATGTTTGACTTGGAATTGTTATTTTGGATTTTACCGCCGGCTTGTGGATTGGATATTATTGAAACTATGGATTACTGTGTGAATTGTGGGATATCCACTGGTGACTGCAATACACTGGGCCGACGGCCTTTAACACGATGAAACAATTCTGTCAGTGATTCGGCAATTCGGCTTGCACCTCAGTCTGTAAGTAAATAACTATAACCTCATCTAACCAGCTACCATCCTGGCAGGTTTAAAATGTAAAATGTGTTTAACAGAAGGCGAATAAAACACTATATTAAATGATTTTTTATTTTATTTTAGACATCCTTTCCCTATCTCCTTACCCTTTACCTACCTATCGCTTGAAGTCGTTGACGTTCATTCATATGATTTTTCAAACATTTTATAGTAAATATAATAACTATTAGTGCAATAGAACACATTTTGCACTTCAGGAATCAGCTGTTAGTTAAAGATTTTAACATAACCTCACTTATACGTAATCTCTAATATCTCTGTTCTCAGATTGACAAAATCCGCAGAATTTTCAGTGAAAGGTTGATAATATATAAGCTATTAATTGACACCACTTTCATCTTCTTACAACTAGGCCCAAGATTGTATGTAATCATTTCAGTGTCCTTTAGAATACCATATTTTCTGTCTGACCAAGGGGTAGGATCGCCTTACCTCTCCCGCCCCGGTGACGTTGAATTTCTTCTTCGTTGTCGTTATGGCTGCGGACTCAACCTCCGCGTCGGGTAGCGCGACCTATATGAATCCACCGTTCCTATCCGTTCAGGATTACGGCTGGGATGGACGGGGTCAACTCTAGATTGTGTTCGTCCGCCCCTGGGTATTTTTTACAGAGGTTTTTTTCCTTAGGAGCCATCGTTCCTGTCCTGGGTTAGGCTTGCCGCTTGGCCGAACGTTGGTCTATATCAGATCGTAGTTCCTACATCTGGACGAAGCCAAAGGCGAAGAACTCATACACCCAGTATGCCCCACCACTACACCCTCTGCAATTAGAGGGACATATGAAGGATCTACGAGTGATTACCAGGGCTGCTTGGGCTGTCAGACAGGCTCTCTAGAGTCTATATGAACCGTTGTGCATGGTGCACCAGCCCCTCGCTTCTTCTCTTCAGGATTGAGGTTCAAAGGGGAAAGAAACGGGGAAGCCAACGTAGAGTTTACTCGACGTCGCATTTGAGATGCGAGGCTGGAGAACCTCTACGTTGGTTTCAATACATGGGCCTGCCACAAATAAGTTATAAGACATTTTGCGTTTTTCCTTGAATGTTCACTGTGCGGTAGCCTAGTGGTATGGGTAATGGACTGCTGAGACGAGGTCTCGGGTTCGATCCCAGGTTTACCATGGCACACACCAATAAGTAGAAAGGCGAGTAGACTGTAAAGTAGAGCGTCCAGCACAGGATTGAGTAAAATGTCGAGAAGAGAGTGGAACACAGAGATGATTAGAGGATCAAGTATAGAGTGGAATACGGAGTCAAGTAGAGAGTTGAATAGAGAGGCGAGTAGAGATACAAATAGAAAGGAGAGTAGACAGACGAATATAGAGGCGAGTAGAGTGTCTACTCAGCGCTCAACACATGACTCTCAGCGCTAAAATTTACAGCACTACGCATTATGCGACATCCACGCGGGCAGAGCCGCGGGCAACAGCTAGTATAATAATATAAAAATTAGCAGTAGTAGAGAAAAATTTATTCACTTGTATTTTAATACTAAATCGTTAGTACCTCAAGCTGCCCCTCGTATGGTTAAAAGGTAGGTTTGCTAAAAATTAACGTGGATAACAGTTTTTTTAATTAGCATATTACAATGAAATTCGCGCTCGCAATATTGTAAAAATGCAGTTTGGAACACAAAAAGCATCATAAAAGCGCCAGTCCAGAATTTAAATGGTTCTACAAAAGTTTAGTCGACCGTGTCTCCTTGCAAACCCTGGTTACCAACTTTCTACACCTCATTTCTATGAAAATTTTCTTTTCTCGCGACTTTAACATATTATTCGTTTAAAATGTAAAATAATAATAATAATAATAATAATAATAGTTTATTTCGGAACAATATTCCATATAAGTTAGTTTACACGACTTACGGACTATGTTAGTAGTAGATTTAAATTCAAAAACAATTAAAAACAATAAGTTAAATACAATAATAAAAGAAATAACAATAAATTAGCGAATAAATTAAACTGAATGTCAAAATGAATGAAATTGTATGAAATGAATTAAAATTAAATTGAATTGAATTTTAGGTATTTTATTAACTATGTATATTATATGAAATTTATTTATTGCAATGCATTATATTAATTGAATTTTTTAAATCATTATTGTATTTAATTCAGGTAGCCTGGTTTGCCTGGTCGATACATATGCAAACGCTCCCAGTATTGAGCAAAGGGACAGTCAGGTCGGTCAATGATTACTCTCATGATGCCGTTGGAGCTCGCCCTCAATCTCTGTAACAGCGATGTGACGCGCTTTCTTAGTATAGTTTGGAAACTATCTATGTTTTCTTCGGCAAACATACCTGACGCGCTACAGAAACGAGGGTACCCCAACAGCACCCTGAAAGCATTATTATACTGTATGCGAAGAGCGTTATAGGCCTTCTGCGTGTAACCAACCCACAGGCTGCATGTGTACATCGACTGACAGAACGCTTTGAATAGCGTTCTTTTTACATCTAGTGTACCTCGAGCAAACCTGCGAGCCAGCATATTGCATCTGACCGCCAACGCTCTCCGCTCCCTTTCCATATCTCTGTCATCAGTCAGATCTTCGGTTACAATGTGACCTAAATATTTAAAATACGGCATCCTATTCAACGCCACCCCGTTAATGTATGCCGGTGGGACTGTTTCAGGTTTCTTAGAGCCCACCCTAAATACAACGAGTTCACACTTCTTTTCATTATATACAAGTCCATGTGCCTTCGCATATTTTTCACAAATCCCTAGCAGCTGACGGAGCGCACTGACCGAAGGGCTCAGCAACACCATATCATCTGCATAGCTTATGCTGTTTATCATTTTTAAATCAATTGAGCATCCGATCCTAGTGCTACTGAGCTCCTCAATCAGCCGATTTATATACAGATTGAAGAGCAATGGCGACGTGAGCCCCCCCTGCCTTACCCCACACTCCAACCTATACCCATCGGATAACGCTCCCTCCCATCTGACCTGATTAATTTGGTTGTCATACCAGTATTCTAGCAACCTTACAAACTCATCAGGTAGGTTCTGTTCGCGCAATTTTTCCCACATTATATTATAATCAACCAGATCAAAAGCCTTCGATAGGTCGAGAAAGGCGGCATACACCGGCGTATTCCTATCCGTGTAGTATCTTACAGTGTGCTTGAGCGCAAATATAGCTGTTTCTGTTGATAGACCCTCTCTAAAACCGAATTGGGCATCATGCAGTTTAATCTGGCCAACTATACGTCGCTCAATCACCCCATCAAGTACCTTAGCCGTAATGGTTGCCAGGGAGATTGGTCTATAATTGTCCAGACAAGAGGTGTCCCCCGTTCTATTTTTTACAATGGGTACAACTATTGTCTTCGTCATCTCACTGGGCAAGTATGAATGTCTCACACAACAGTTGTATAACATAGATAGGATTCTTGGGAGATGTGGACCAGCGTGCTGAAAATGCTCAATACCGAGTCCATCCCAACCCGGAGACTTGCCTCTTGTCATAGACCTGATCATGAGATGGACTTCTTTTGCGGTTATATTAATAGGTACTCCATCAGAACCCCCATGATCTCTCCCCTCCCGCTTTTCAGACAGCAGCCGTGAAGTTACCTGAAAGTGCTTCTTAAACACGTCCGCTATGTCTCTCGGTTCAGTCATGTCATTGACGCTCACGGGAGCCGCCGGCCTGGGACTCAACCTCTTCGTCGACTTCCAGAATTGCCCAAACTGTTTATTTTCCCGTTGAGCTGCCAAAATATCCATACGGATTTGCTCCTCGTGGTTCTGACAAAATTTTAACCTTTGTTTAAATAATTTTCTGGTTTCTTTCATTACCACGAAAAGCTGTCCGCCCCGCGGTTTTCCATGCCAAACCCAATTTAAAAATGCGCGTCTGGCATTCCTATGAGCGTCCTTGACATGCCTGTTCCACCCAATCACTGTACGCCGCCTTTCCCCACCCTCTCTGGACCTGGAGCTTCCTTCAGCTGCCTGCCTAAGCGAATTCACTACTTCCCTGTACAGACGATCGATTATGACTCTGTGTTGTTCCTTTGTGCAGAAGTTGTCACAACATTCACCCAGTTCAACGGGAAAGTCGACACATCTCAGTCTTTCCATGCAAAGCCTGTTATAACAATCTATCTGTTTTGTGTCTCTTTCACCCCATACAACCTTATCATACTCTTTACATTGCTTAGGTGGTGTATCCGTTCGCATAATCATTCCCATGTTGACATGAACACACAGCGGAAAGTGGTCAGACCAGTATGTACCTTGATGAATTTCAACCTTTCCAATAGATTTACAGGCTGCTTCAGTCACCAGGCAATGATCAAGCCAACGTCTACTACCCCACGCTTCGAGTGCATCCTCGTGCTCCTACTAAATTGTCCTACTGGTAGGAGCACCGGGACACCTATGTCCTGGTGCTCCTACTACAAAGGCAACTGTGAAGCGTCCAGTAGGAGCACCAAGACATTACAAAAATAGAAGTACTCATACACATACTCTGATTCAAATACAGACGAATGCAGATATCTACAAGTGTCACTTTGTTGCATATTTTGTCACTTTTTGTCCGTGCAAGAAAAAAAACTATCTAAATAATAAATTATACAGAAGAAATTATTCCCGTTTTAATTAAAAGGAAACTCGGAACTGTACCTATTGCTCTTCAAAGGAAAGCAATAATATAAACAAGGAGTTTACAAAAGTGTAGTGAAATATGACAGTGCAGCTATATGAAACTCGACCTGGATCATTATTTGAAAATAGGTTTCTGTATGAAATTCAAGTCATAGACTGTAAAGTAATATGCAAAAAAGACTCAGAGGACAACAAAAATTGAAGCTCTAAAATGTGTATTATTTTTATAACGAAAAAGAAAACTAATCTCCTCTATCGAATACATAGAAAAAAATGGGGCGGGACTCGAACCCGCGATCTTTCCCTTACAGGGGAATGCCTTGACCAACTTGGCTACCGAGACATGCCCGATGTGATTCGAATTTCCCTTCTATTTTTATCCGTCCATATTCTAATCCTCGTCTAAACCAAAGTATGGTTTACCACAAGAACCTTCCAGGCCCTCGATTCTACTAAAGCTAAACCACTGTGGTGCCGCGGTCACTGCAAAAAATGACAATAAATTTTAGACTTTATGGTGGTGGCAGATTTATGTTTTCAAAATTAATTAAAAAAGGTACTGTTTGACATATAGTTTAATACAAGTTTTTAAATGTAAAGTACATATGCGGATTTTTTTTTTAAAGATGATGTCATCGTCTTCCACCTAGTTGCACACATTGTTTAAAACGGAGCATCGTATTCCGCACCACACGCTGCAGTAAGCTCGGTTCAATTCTAATGTATGGAGCACCTCAGTGCCAACTTCTCCCTCTGGACCGCATCCAACGGAGAGCGACTCGAATCGTCAACTGCCGGGATGTTTCAAATCGGCTAGGCTCTTTGGCACTGCGTAGAGATGTGGCTTCGCTTTGCATCTTCTATCGCCTATACTATGGGGAGTGCTCCGAGGAATTGTTCGGATTGATCCCGCCGCCTCTTTCCGCCATCGTTCCACGCGACAGCAGTTCCACACTCACCATCTGGACAGCTGGCGGTCCACAACTGTGCGTTTCTCGAGAAACTTTCTGCCTCGCACTACTAAACTGTGGAATGAACTGCCACCAGCGGTATTTCCGAACCATTACGACCTTCAAACCTTCAAGAAAAGAGCGTACTCTCTTTTAAAAGGAAGGCAACGCACTTGTGACTCCTCTGGTGTTGCGGGTGTCCATGGGCGGCGGTAATCGCTTACCATCAGGCGATCCGTCTGCTCGTTTGCCTCCCTAATCCATAAAAAAAAAAAAAAAAAACGATTCTTGCCGAATGTTGTCTTTTAGGTCCACAATAGTTCACGGATTGCTGGCGTACTCTCTCTATGATGTAGCCATACAAAAATAGTCCATTTAATTGGCCACGGGACTCCGACTTCCGTCGAATTTTGAAGTGTGAAAAAAATTGTCGACGAACGAGTACGTAGGAATCGTTGCTTTTGGAAATTGCATCGATAGCGTACGCGCGATGGTCACCCGTCCACTACGACATCGTGACTGGGAAATCCGCACGATCAGTGATTCGAGTGATTCGAAAGACACTACCCTCTCCCCGCTCCGCTTATAACTTTTTGAGATATTCGTTTTTTTTTAAATGTAAATCTGCCTCCAGTCTCCTTGTACCTACTGCTAAAGTCCAAAATGAAATGAAAACGGTTTCATTATACTTCTTCATTTACTCTGCAAAAAGTCATTGAATTTTGGACTTCTGGACCTCATCGCTCAGTAGCGGTGGCACCATTGTGTTGTTTGGCTTTAGCAGAATCGAGGCCCAGATCATCTGCCAGTGTGATCCCCCAGCGAATTCTGATTGAAAATTACTAGGAATTTTCCTATGTCAAAAAGATTCACCACCTTTTCGAAAAATACCGATCCTTGGAAAAAAATACTACCACTTAATTAAACTACTACTTTAAATTTCTGAGCTTGGCGGGACCTCTTTTAATTTCCTCTTAAGTATTTTTTGGTTGACTGTACAATATGTAATGCAATAGGAGCATAAAGAATTAAATTTAGAAAATTATTTTATTCCTCTTGGTTTTTATGTTCAGTAGGAGCACCAGGACATGGGTATCCTGGTGCTCCTACCAGTAGGACTATTTAGTAGGAGCACGAGGACGCACCCCACGCTTCACATACAAACGTGTAGCTATCGGAGTTTATACCCAGATGATCGTAATCAACACAGTACAATTTTTGTTCTGCACAAAAGTTCAACATTTCCCCATTAAATAATTCACCAGGGTGAGCGTTAAAATCGCCAATAACGTATACATATTCTAAGTTGTTACAGTTGACAATGGCCGCGATCTCACCCAAGCAATCACAGAACTCTGTCAGGTTGAAGTCCGAATCACAAGGCATATATACATTGATTACTAGTATCGTGCGATCGGACGATGTCGCTTTCATGGCCACAATACGATCGCTGGCACATGGAATAATCGAAACAGATGTAAATATTGATTTTCGCCATAAGAGTGCCACACCACCATATGGCCTACCATGTACCACACCGACAGTTGTATCTATAGCGGACTTTCCAAAATGACCGAAATTCCCATCTATATCGCCCAACATATCCATTTCATGTGGCCATAGCCAGGTCTCCTGCAATGCAATAATGTCTACCGACGCAGACAAGCTCTGTACACAGACTTTCGATCTTTTTAGAGATTTACAATTAAAGCTGACCAATTTAACAACGTCGCTACTACATAAGTTTGTACAAGCCATTACTTACTGTTAGTCAATGCAGCCACACGCTCACCCGACCTCAAACCATCTTTTCTGGTATTATTATTATAAATGTTTACAAATCTACGAAACAAAACTCCCGTAGGCCATAATGACTCGTTCATAAAAACATTTAATTTACACTGCGGTATTAAGAATTTATACGACGCATAACCTTTATTTATTTTCATATTGGTTTTGTTTACACAAACGTCCACACCTGTTTTATTTTTAATGTATAACACTATGTCATCCACTTTCGTATCCTTGTCTATATTATATATATAAAACGGTACACTTGCACTCGCTGCTCTAAAAGAATTTTGCGGCAGAATATCCGCCTTGCCCCTCGTTCCCATGAACCGATTTTTCAATCGTTTACGTTGAACGACCTCCCATTCCGCATTGTGTACTTCTTTTCTCCATTCACCGCCATCACGCAAAATATCAGATAATAGCGGCTTAGGCAATCCGCGTTCAGGTGTTGATGACGTCAGACCATACGTACGCTCCGATATATTTGTAGTAGGGAGCGACGGAACCGCAGTGCGCCTCTTTTCTTCATTTGCCACCTCCTTGTGCATCGCTGTTGCATCGACGTTCAATGATGTCGAAACCGCAGTGCTGGCCTTCACGCGCTCGTTTCTACTCTCTCTCTCGTCAACAGCTGTCTCGCTCGACGTATGATTAAGATAGGCGGAAAAAATCACTGAACAATCGTAATAGCTTTTCATACAAAACTTTGGCTGACATTTCCTTATAATTGCTCCAATGACATAATCTTTCAACCATCTTATCCTACTAATATTATGTGAAAGTTTGTGAAGATGTTTGTTATTCAATCACGCTGTAAGTCATCACTTTCGGAAAAGTCGACAAACCAATGAAAAACAAAAAGCAGACCTCAGGCTCCTGAAAAAGATACTGTGAAATCGATATATGAATGATCAATGATAATGACACGTTGCACTCTATAAATAAACACGGGAATATTTATAAAAAAAGATTGAAAAATGCTGTAGTGCGTAAAAAAATTTTTTTTTGTTTACTGCAAATTGATCACATTTATTGTGCACTCTCTCTCTCTCTATTTAAACACTACAATTATTGTCTGCAAAAACAGTTGTCCCATTTGTAACAAAATACTATACGGCATTTCAGAAACGTTCGGAATTTTTAGCGTTTGGATTTTTATTTCACTTGATGTAGATAGTTATATAAAGTATTGTGTATAAATTTGTACATTCAGAAGTGTTACTTTGCAATTGCAATTATGATGCGGTAGTAGCATCACCTTCACAAATAATTCAATCAAAAGAGGGGCTTCTTTTGATTGTGAAGGTGATGTTACACCGCGTTCAAGATATGGATCTTTCCCATTGGCCCCATTAGCCTAGTCCCATGATGTGACATGTGGGATGATTAAAGGGATGGAAGGCCAAACTTATGATTGGGATGAATCCAAAAACTTAATCCTATCCATACTTCTAAAACGTAGTAATTTTCTGAAACAATTCAGTCATAAATGTCTGTGAATAACCATAAAAGAATCACAAATTCGATTTCTATGCTCAACCAATGTTTAACCTCCTAAAATATAACCTCCAAATGTATTTTTTTTTCCATAATTTTAATATTAAAATACAAAATTTTGATGATAGTAAAAAATCCAGCGTACTTTATTATTTTTCCAAATTTATGCCTCCGTGCTATGAATAAATACGGCGGTAGGTCCCGTGGGATTAAAACATAAACATTACACAATATTATTTTAAATAGGCGGGGAAATTAACAGGAACGAAGTAGGAAGGGTGAAAGTTAACTTTACAGTTGAAATTAATGAAGATTACAAAATTCACGGCCATTGACTTCCCCGCCTCGTCGAACCTTTGACTCTAAGTTGCTTGTTAGACTAAATTGAGAGAAATAATAGGACTCATTTGTTTGGTTTAAAGGTTTCTGGAGAATGGTCGAAGTTACTATTTTTCTACAACCGAAGCGTGTGATAAAATAATTGTGATCGCGATGGGCATGATTAATATTGTAAGTGACAAGAAAAAGTGCTTTATATTTGCACAATATTGATACTGGAAAACAAGAAATAAAATATAAGCATACTTAAATATTATTGTAAATACTCATAAGAAGTAATTTCTGTTCTAGTTCCAAAACTAGTATAAGTACCTACCTACTACTACTACGTTAGTCCTAAAGAATCATCAACATCATTGCTTCCAATCATATTGAGGACTTAATTTGTAAATCGATACTAATAAAACGAATAAATACTCACAATTTTATTTTAAGGAGTATTAGAACCGAAGTTACTAATATTCCCTCTAACCCCTCCAACTAAGCTAAATTGCTTGTGCTAGGAGTGGGTTCACGTCGGTAGTGTAATGGCCAGGATCGAACCCGGAACCTCTCGATCGTAAGGCCGACTCCTTAACCACTAAGCTACCGACGCTTTTAATTATAACAGTATCCTATGGAATCATAAGCTTATAAAATGGAAGAGAATAAATTATTATCTCATCTACCCGGAAGAGCTCTGTGCATTATGGAACTGAGAAACTCATGCTACCACAAAAACATAAAATGTTAAAAAGAATTCTTCTTTTGCATCCTATTCCAAGGAATTAATAACTAGGTATTCCTCGTAACATCATCACAGCTATAGTCGTGTATATAAAAAGCTTTGCAAAAAATACTAGTAAAACGATTAAAGAATAGAAATACTCACTTTCTTCCCTTATGGTCGGTGTACACAATGTGGTTTCTCGCGGCCGGAGTCTGTCGACTCCTTCCTAGCGCGTGAGGCTCCATCATCCGCAGCGTGCCATGCTTCCTTGTCCCTGTCTAGTGTGGCTAGCCATGCAGAAACCGAGCTATAGTAAAACACAACCGCGAACACTTCGCAACTGTCTGGGTGCTCAGCTAGTGACCGCTTCGGTGAATTACTGCCCGTTTAACAAGTTCGGATGGCCGGCTTGTTAGGGCGCACTATTCTCCAACATTGTATACACAGTTTCGACTTCTTAGCTGTGAAAGTTTCACCCGCTCTGTTGATTTTGTTTGTTAACATTGTCCTGTTCAAGAACTGTTCTAGATTTATCTCCTTTGTGTTTGCTCACTTTGTAAAATTTTGTCCTGTATGGACAGTTTTGTTGTGTCCATTTTACGTGTTACTACATTAGATTTTTATTTTGATTAGCTTATTAATTTGAATGTTATCTGTAATAGAAATAAAGCTGTGATCAATGCTGTTGATGTGCAATGTAAGACATAGTTATTTTAAAAATTTTAATCACGTTGCACCAATTGTTACTAGAAAGCTAACACTAACTGTTAATAAGCACGTCTCGGTTGCCTCCAAAGTTTACTCTTTGGGGCCCGGTGTCCGCTTTCCTACTTCTTCTAACCATTCTTATTAGACGTATTACCTATTAAGGGAGCAAATGCCACCTGACCCTTAACCCTGGAAGAAAAACCTGCGCCATGTTTTTCGGCAGGCGAATGAGATTGACTTGAGTCATTAAAATCTTGTTAAGATTCCGTGCCCACAAAATATTATAACTGTAACTAACTACACTAAATAACTAACTCTTTTATATGAATCAGTCTTGATATTTTGAAAAATCCAAAATCAACAGTACTTATGTAGTACATAAAGCAATCAATTCCAATATTCTTGGAGCTATAAGACAGAGCGGATCTGCGAGCGACTCAAATACATAGCGCGGTATATTAAGGGACAATGTACCTGTATACTTAAAGTATATAAAACTGTTTACATAAGTACTTATTTATCTTGTACGGGTAGGCGGAGCTTGGGATCGAGGCGGGCTTATTTGGAATCGACAAGGAGGTGGAGTAGAGCCTTCTACTTGTTTATCAATATTTCACTATCATTCTCAAGACATTCGCTACAAAACACCAAGACTTTTTAATATTACTTTTCTAAGTGAAAATATTTTATATAGGTTGAAAATCTAAGTTGTTATATCTACAGATTATTCCAAATTTAATAACTATTAGTAATTGTTGTCCTAAATAAAAATATTACGTAAACGGTGCAACATTTTCTCATTTCATAAATTATATTTCACAAGACAGTGTACAAATGGGCTTTAATTAACTGGGGAATGTCGGCGAAACGGCAAATATGCCAGAATCGTCGGCTACCCCGCGCCTCGCACCACCCGGCCCGCTCGGCCACGCTAACTACGATTTACATTCTCTCTTATTTGTTTACAAGATACACCAACACAATTTAATTTAATTTACTTGGGTAATTTTATAAACTGACTTAAGACTTAGCACTTATTGCTACGGCATGTAAATTATATTGAAGGAATAATATGCTTACTCATGACTTATACTTACATTAATTTAATTTATTGGAAGAAAATTATGTACAGTTAAACTTTTGTATTCATGACATTTAAATTAATAATTTTATTTTTTCGAACAAATTTTGAACATTTAAAATCACTATTGCATCTATATCGTAAAGTTTTTAAATACTATATTTAGCAATATTATATTATCCATAGTAATACGTGGCTACCGTACGTACTAGCTGTAGTATTTTAAAATCACTGAATTTATAAAAGAGATATGTAACTCTGTTCTCACCCGAGCTACGAAATAAGTTACGTACTGAACGCGTTCACGGTGGGAGTGCTTAGTACACTCACCTCCGAGGCTCACAGCCGACTGAGCACTGTACTCTTTGCTCTGAAGCGTTATCCTGCCAACCGAAATTAAGACATTCAAATTTAAACCTTATTTTCGAACACCAAAGTTTATTTTATCTTGTACGTCTTCAAAATGTTCTATCGACAAAGGAGTGAGAATCCGGCAGAATACTTCACGAAAATCTAATTCTTCGTACGTCAACATAATGACGGGTTTAGAACTGTGGATGACACGGGTCTCAAAATTTTCGTGAAACGACGATCTTCCAAAGGAGAAACCTCTATGTTTAAGATCTGAGAGTTCATATTGCAGGTAATGTGCCCACGAGAGAGGCGGTCGTAAGGCTTTTAGGGGTGGCGCGTAAATCGGGCGCATGCGTAAATCTCTTGAATTATTCCTGAAACTCTCAACTAAGTTGAACTGATTAGTGTTCCAGTCATAAGAAAAAAAATATTATCGACAGTTTTTATGATTATAAATTATGTATAAGAAATACCCCGAGAGTTTATGACAACAACAGATTGACGCGTAATCTTCTAATATTTTATGAGTACCTATCTAAACCTTAACTTTTCCAGATTCCTACAAAGAGTAAATTTTTTGATGATCTAAGTCTAGCTGTATTTTGTACGTGATCTGTTTGGGATAGATTCAATTGAGACATATATAAAAAATATAAAACAAAAAAAGATGTATGAATTTAGGGTAACTTTATTATGCCCGAATACAAATGGAATCATATTTTTAACTTCAATGACATGGCGATGACGTGATTTGGAAGTGCAAAACTATTTTTTTTTAATGAGAAGTGAAATCTTCAAAAGTCCCAGTCTAACTAAATTTAATTAAAATCATATGATATCTTCAATTTCTTAGCCAAAAAATAAAATTAATTTTCAGTTTGAATGCAATGTCTGAAAAAACTTTTCAAAAAATAAATAAAAGTCAAATGTCACTTTCTAAAATAACAGGCTTTTAATAAAACCGTATGAAAAATAAATATTGCATATAATTATAATATGTGTCGACATGCATAACATATTTTTTTTTTCTATCTTTGTCTGCTTGCCTGGTCTGATTGCGACAATTTTTTTTTTTTTTTTTCAAATTGCTGATACGGTAAGGTTCCGCGAATAAAGCTAAAACTAAAGTCTAAGTCCACACAGAAGAAGTCGCGTGAACAGCTCATAAAGTAATAACATGATAGAAGAAAAATAGCAAGAAGAAAGAAGAAAGAAAATATGTTTTATTTAAAAAACACAGCGCACATTTTTTAAATATTTGGTTTAGGTATACAAGAAAATCTTAAAACAAAGTAATACAATAATATACTTTATTGGTAAAATTTATAAGTATCACTTCTACTACGAATAACGTAATTATTTAAAAAAAACAATGCATATCATTAGTTAAGTAATGTTTTACCATATGTATCTTAAACTATTAAAAAAGTTGCTACAAGAGGTAAAACGTTTGTATGGAGGTTACTCGCGCGGCTGCCACCCGCCCGGCCGCGGCAAGATGTAACTCTCAATATGAGCTTTGTTACCGCTTTGTGCCGCTATTTCTTGTGTCACTGCATTGAATATATCGGGTGCTTTCCTTTGTGCACGGAATATTGCTCGTCTTTTGTCGAAATGAACGTTACCTTCCCGAGAGTTGTTTCAGCGAAGAATTTTGCGATTGCAAAGTAATATTTCCCCTTAAGAATTTCGATGTGTTTCTTTCATGTCGAAGATGACTTTACTTCGGATTATATTGTGTCGGGAAATGTTATTCCAACTTCGATTTTCTATATCACCGGGTCGTTTGAAAATATTTCTGGGCACTATCAATCATCCTTTTCAATTTTCTTTCATTGAAAATGTGACAGATACTTTGTATAAAGTTTTTTGATTGTCTAGTATTTCTGGGTTTTACTTTTTATAATATTTAAGGTGCTTATAAAGGGGTTGCAAAAATTGCAGCTTATTGATTAATATAACTCAGTTTATTTACTATTTATGCACTTGCTGCAAAGGCACTGTGTACACATTACCGAGTTGCTGGACTCTGCTATTGGATTTCTGGAATTTTTTGTTCAAACACGCAAACTTGCTTACTTATATTGAGACTAGATCTCAGCAGCATATGACGAAATGGTGGATACCAAAGCTGTTCTCATTGCTACAACATTTCCTGTTTACTGTGATTGTTTAAACAAATCGAACCCTCAAAAGAAGAATGGTGTGAACCCGGCCATCAGATGCGAACATGCCTGGCAAACGAGCTTGAAATCTGTTATAAACAACAATCATTAATCTATTAGCCTTTCCAATAGGCTGCCACTGCTGCAAATAGGCCTCTTCCAATGTGCACCATTGCTTATGATCCTCCGTTTTCCACATTCAGGCTATCCCAGCCACATTTTTTAGGTAGTCAGTCCATCTGACTAGGGGTCATCTCACCTACCACTACTGAAATATATAAATAAACTAATTGCTTTTAATTTACAAATAAACAATATAAGATGATTAGAGATCAAATCCTTTGTGCCAGTAATTGCATTGGCTTTGCCATTTCAAGTCCAATAGCCATCTGACCACCAATTAGAGCGGGATTAGCGACGCGGCGCGACGGTCACAGATCCCTTGTAATGTACTCTTGAGATTGCTTGTTAATTATTTTATTGCCTTTCTCATGCTCATTAATTATTATTATTATAATCAAAAGTGTATTATTATATCCTATTGTACATTTTCTAATGATTTTATTCTTGTTTCCCATAAAAACATTGTTGGCATATGTCTATACAACAGAAAATAAAACTGACGTGGGCACAGATGTTTGTCCGTTTTACAAGCAAGTTGAAGTATGCTTAATCTGGATCTATATATATTGTCTAGGGTAGGATGTTCATGATTTTTTTATTAATGCACTTGGAGCCTGCCTCTGCTAGAAATAGGTAATTCACTCTCCTCCATTAGTTTATCTGGTCTTTTAGGGAGCGACTACCGTCTGTCCCTCCCAATCCACAGAGAAAAGTCTACCCGAAGCCTGTATGTGAATAAATATTTTACAAATGAAACCCCTATCAATATCATTTGTTAAATTATTATAAACACCCGGTTTTGAACCAGGTTCCGTCGCTGGAGTCAGAGCTCGATGTGATAAAAGCTGAATCGTATGCAGTACACGTCAGCGCGTTACACTGCTGCTACACAAAGGTATACAGCGAAATGATCAACGAACTTCACATACGGGCAGTAGAAAGTCATACAACTAACAAGATTAGAAAAACTTTTGAGAGGATTGCACGTGTAGGAAAAAGCAGGAAAAATGTGTTCAAATAAAGTGCAACGAAACTGTCTAGAAAGCATTCCAGCAAGATCTTTTGATCGTGAAGTTCGATTGATCTCACGATGAGGATTTAAAAGTCCTCATAGTGCGAAGAATATTCTTCGTGCGATCAATCGAACGATGTGGATTTAAAAATCACTGTCGTTCGATTGATCGCACGAAGAAGATTTTTTGAATCCTTGCTGTTCGATCGGTCGTACTATGAGGATTCTTAAATCCACATCCATTAACTCCAAAATATTGCAGAAAGGTCAAGATTGATCTTGCCTTGGTTCCTTTTTCTTTGGAATCGAGGCAATGCCGTAGACTTTCTTCTCAATGGAAGGAGTCAGAGAGTGACGCTCTCATAATAACTAAAGAAAAACCATATCAGGTGTAGAAAACGTGGAAGCTTTGGATGCAACCGGAATTAATAATAATGATTCTAGATAATCTACATAACGCTACTTAGATCTCAATAAAGCATAGTTTAACTAGGTTATAACACGCGTTCTAGGATGCATAGTGTAATGCATAGTACAGTGCATTGGTATTGATATCCATACTTAATATTATAAATGCGAACTCTGTCTGTCTGTTTGTCTGTCTGTATGTTAAGCTTTCAAGCCTAAACCACTGAACGATTTTGATGAAATTTGGTACCTATCGGGGTAGATTAAACTTTGAAAAAGGACATAGGCTCTGTTTTGTCGCAATAACCGTCATCCAAGCGGGTGGAACCGCGGGCAAAGGATAGATAATTTCTATGTAAAGTACTAGTATTTAGAAACATCCTGACGTATTCAAATACACATATTCATGCATACAATTATTTGCAAAATGCAGAAACGAATCTATCCCCTGTTGTTGCAAGCCTAAATCTTCGCATCGAACTTGCTGGCTCACTTATTCGTCCGTGTGTCAGCATTCGACCACGCTCAACCAACTGCTAATTAAGGCTGGATTACCGACCGGACCCGTCCACGACTACTTACTGTTTACAACTGGATTTGAAGACAAAGGAAATAATGTGCCGAACAATAGCTTTAATTAACTGCAAATAGTTTCCTTCCTACTGCTAATGTACCCAATGTAACTGTACAAACACTTGGCATAATGTATTTGGGGACAGTTTTGGGTTGCCATTATAAGTTTTGATTGTAATATGGAAGGTAATGGTTATGTAATATGGAGTGTCATATTTTCTACTGTTAAGGATTAGCTGATGGTAAGCGGTTATCGTAGCATATGATGAAACTTGTAACACTAACAAACATGTTCATCACGCCGTTTGTTTTGTTTGTATTTGCTTGCAATTTGGAGCCGTGGCTTACTCTTTGGCTATAATCTCCTATTCTTTATTCTGAGCTTAGAATTTTGAGTAACTTGTCTTGAAATTTATACTTTTAAAACCAGGTTTATAACCCGCAAGTCTCGTCTATGATAGCTATCAAAACCAAAATAAAACTCCATACTGTAACCATTAGACACTCTAACCTACTGAAACATTTAGTGGGGTGGAGGTGCCCCAGACGAGCAGAATCTATCCAAATGAGGATTCAACGTGACCCGAGTAAACGTTATTCTAATTGACATGTACCTAATGGGTACATTGCTTAATAAAAAAAGAGAATACATGCACAAAAATATTGCGTTGGTTTTAATCAGAAAAGAAACAGATGAAAATATGTATCATTTAGGTACTAACTTATGAAAGTAAGTAGTAACATAGTCTGACTCACAAAAACCAATTCTCATTTGTACTCTACATAGGTACAAACATAGGTACAAAATTCCTGATGCAGTTTAGCGCGTTAGCTAACAAGCAAATTAAACAAAACACACTTTTAAATTCATAATAGATATTAGTTAGGATTGTGTCAATACACAAACAAGTCTTATAACAGCCCAATAATACCAATATCGAACGTTAATATGCCACGGTACAGTGGTTTTAGTTGTTTATTCAACTCGCAACGTCTGTGCTACTACCCGCAAATAACAGAAAGAGCAAGTCCTCGGGGCATCGCTTTAGCTTTTCAATTTCCCTTTCGGAATTATTCGTGCTAATCGAATACGAGCGTCGGGGTCTCGGGATGCGGTCGCAATGATTCATTCATGAGACTAATGTCGCAATCCCACTCAGATATCGGCTATTATTGTGGTCAGTACCACTTAAGTCGCTGTTGAGACGATGTGGGGGTCTTGCCAAATAAAATAAATGTAAGAAGTTCTGCAAATAGTTTTCAATTCACTATTAGGGGGAGTTGCTCCGTCGGAGGAGTGCCTTCACGCATTAAAAGAACATCAACAATGAACTTGTAGCATTTTTTAAGGCAAGTAATATCTTCAGTTTCTTTTGAATGTTCTGTATTTCTGTATATCTTACGATTTTTTTTCAAGTGTGAGCTATGATTAACACTTTAGTCTTTTAATAACTAACTTTTTAACGTAGGTCTGAAAAGGTCTGGATACTCCATGCTGCAAACTCATCAGTCAGTTGTCAGAGACAGTCAGTTCAACTCCGACATATCCATTAGGGTTGGCGGCTGAAACCACTCTAGGGAGGTGGCCACATAACAAGCAAATGGAGAAATTACGTCTAAAAAAAATGTTCGAACTTAGCAGGTCAACATAGATATTAGAAATAATAATCATTTTGCTTTTCACTTTGAGTTTACACACAATCATTATAATAGTGCACTTCAACTTTTTGCTTTTCACTTTGAGGTTACACACAATCAATAAAAATCGCGCACATCAACTATTATTAAAAAGACTTGAATTAATTTTTTATAGCATTTATTATGCTAACTTTTAAGTTCGAAAAACATCGGAAAAAATGAAATGCTCAAGTGAGACTTGAACTCACGACCTTTCCCTTATAGGGGAATGCTCTTCCAACTGAGCTATTGAGCCACACCTGAATCATTTCAAATTTTCCTTCTCTTTATATCCGTCTTCAAGGGCGACGGTGGAGCCATCTACCAATCTTCTTACGAACTGTTGGAAACAATGAATGATTTCTCAAGAAGTTCGCGAGTTCAAGTCTCACTTGAGCATTTAATTTTTTCCGATGTTTTTCGAAATTAAAAAGACTTTAAAAAAATATGCAAATGCAATCTGAACGCGACACGATGAAGCTATGAGCACGACAGAAAACTTACCTATATAAATATATTAGCACTACACCAGCTACAATTCTAACGCAAATACAAACTTTTCGATACACATAAATATTGTCTATAGAAAGTTGGAACGCATTGTTCGATATGAGTACGAAGGCGTTGGTTGCATCGCGATGCGGCGTCGCGTCGGTACAAATGATGAGGCGCGAGGTATTGTCGCAGCATTAATGAGCGCAGGCCGGCCGGGACAGCCGCGCGGAAGAGGAAAATTAAACTCCTGGGCCCCGGGCTCGTGTTCATTACTCCACACCCGATTACTCCGCGCCGTTTGTGAATGCAGTTCTAAAGTACCAACCACTGCTGAAAGAGCCGTATTCAAACATTGAAATTAGAAACTGCGATAATTAGTGCTCAACCATAATAACACACTGCCATTTTAGAACGAAACTGTAGCTTATTTTACGCAAAAGTGTGTCACGTTTCTGAACCTACAGACTTTGTATAAAGTCGGAGTTTGTCTCTATTTGTTTTTCATTTTATTCTTCATTCGAAACAGTGGTAGAAACATAAAGTCCATGGGGTATTGCTTTAAGATTTCAATTTCCTTTCCGGAATTACTTGTACTCTAATCGAACACGCGTCAGGGGATAGGGGGTGGTGGGGGAGCATCACAACCGCAAATTACTCCGGCACTCTGTGTGCGAATGTTTAAAATGTATTATTAAGATATTTACAATGTCGCGCGTCGTACTGTGTGAGGGGTTAATGTCTAATGACCTTTAATTATTTATTCTCTCTACCTAATACGAAATATGTTTTCACTTTTTATACTTATTACAACAGAAAAAATACTAATATGGACTTAGATAACGATTCAAAGCAAATAATATACCTATTAATCAAAAAAGTAAAAGCATCTAGTCTTTTTCTGTACAGGTACAGAGGCATATTCGGGCATAACATGTTTATGTTACTTTTAAGAGTGTTCGTCGTAGCTGGTCCCATTTTAAATCCGTTGGTTTTGCATGTTATTTCGAAAATATTTGGGAACTTCTCAAAATATTATTACAGCGCAGGTATGGTTACCACCACACATAAGTTATGTCCTCTATTGAAAAAATATACTACCATATTGCAGTTCACTTTTGTACATAGGCCTTTCAAAATATAGATACACCTTGATCCATTTCATTCCTGTTACAATTTTCAAATCGTCCGGCCAGCACTGGATGGACGACGTCCCGCCTTCCAGTTTAGATTTCTCCACTCTCTATTATTAACTTATATAAATCCCGCAGATTCTGAAATCTAGAGAAATTAAACTAGGCATTCGTATTGCAATTAAATTCGAAAATCGTACTTATACAATTTAATTGAAGCGAGGTAATAGATTTGAAATAAGTTTTTATGCATGGCAACATCAGTAAGTTATGGCGGTGCGAGCGGAGGCGCACGACAGCTAGCTGCTGATTGTAAAGCGCTCACAGACGGAGCCTATTCGATTTCACGGCTCGCCGCGTCCGATATTTATTGTCATCGGTGCAGTTGTACGACACGGCGCCTACTGAACCGCGCTGAAAAATCTCCATTTCGGAAAGCATTCCGATACTCAACCAAACGATCAACTTGTTGTAAAAAAAATCGGGGTAAAAACTACGTAGCTATGTCAACGGCGCGCTGACAATCGCTGCTTGAATATGTTAGCAAGCAGGTACACGACACCTTGTCTCGTTAGTAAAAAGTGATGCCGGGACGATTTATCACCTGCATGCGACACGAAAAACCCTACGGAGTTTCCTTTAAGAACTGCCTCCTTAGAACTAGTAGGAAAATAAATACAGGAATTTATACACCAGAAGTAGCCACGGCAATTTAACTTTTACAAATCAACTTCAACAAGCTGATCTATTTAAAAGTGCCTATTATCCGAAAGGGTTAATAAATATATGAGAATATCTATTTAATCCACTCCTTCTCTGTAAATATTACAAATTATGTAAGCGTATTACAATCATTTAAAGACCATTTATGAAAATGATAATGGTCGGGCACACTATCAAATGGAGCGAACAGTTCGTGGAGTTATTACGCGGTCGATCGCCCTCGCCAGAACAGGGTTAACTACCAACCTCAAGTCATGTTTGCCTGCTCAATTAACCAGTCAGAATGTACAAAAGCTGCCAATAGCCTGAACAAAAGTGAATAGACTATAAAGTCACTTTCAGCTAAAAGCGTAAATTGTACGGTGGTAACTCGATAGCAAAGGCGATAGCTAATTGGTACAGTGCCAAGTCGTAGGATATCTTTGTTTTAATTCTATTGTCTCGAAGCTAATGCACTCAGTGGGGCAATCTTAACTGACACAGCTTTCCGATTATTGTAACTTCTCAGGTTACATTTCTACCTGTACTAGTAGAGAAAATACTTGTGAAGTACTTACTTATTTCAATTAAAAGAGATATCAGTCGTTCACACAGTTTTAAGTGTTCATCTTAGTTTGTAAAGTACTGTAGATTGTATGATGTTGTATTGGCATACAAAATCCCCTTGCGTATTAAAGGTAGCTTAAGTTTCACAAGTAATATAAAGTGTCGTCTTCGTACCTCCAATTTATTTCGGCCCGTGTGGCGTATGATCCCATTCCCGCTGTACTCTCTACTGCGTTAAGCATGTATTATACATATAAACCTTCTTCTTGAATTACACTATCTATTAAAAAGAAACCACATCAAATCTGTAGCGTTCTTTTGAAGATATAAGCATACATAGGGACGGACAGCCACGGAAAGCGATTTTGCTTTACACTATGTAGCGATTATATTGATGACTAATATTAAAATTTCAACCATGACTGTCTTGGCAAAAGCTACAGGTATTCTCCATTCGGTTATTTATAGGTACTTAACTAAACATAAACGTTCTTCATGTGTCGTTTTATTTAAAAAATCTGTATTGACAGCCTCTGTGGCCTGACGGTAGTGAACGCGACTGCCACGCAGGAGGCGCGTTTTCGATTCCCACTCAGTGCAAATATTTGTATTCATGAATATGGCTATTTGTATCGGTCTGGGTGTTTCTATATATAATATGTATGTATTTACAAAAAGTATATAAGTATGTTAGCTATAAAAGCTTACCATGGGTCTAGATAGCGTTGTGTAGAATGTTGTGGAATATTTATTTATTTATTACATATTAATTTTCTGTTAAGACCAAGAATCAAAATTGAACCACTAGCAAGTCTAGATAGCCTAATTTATTTGTTTAATACTTATGTGATTTTATAAAAAGTTCCTACAAGATAAAAAACACCTTTAGTCCTACCAACAAGCACAGATTGAAAACCAACCCCACCTGATAGTCTGTGTACCTGCTAAATAACGGACGAAGCTCTGGCGCAGACTTTCCTCTAGAGGCTGGCTCGTCAGACGGACGTCACTCCCGGAAAAACTAACATAATCAAAAGCAATTAGTGAAACTACAAACTGTAAACTTTGGATGCAATTCTAGACAAAACCAAAGAGGATGAGTGCAATTCGGATGGATTAGTGAAACGTTACAAAATGTATTACAGTTTGTTTTGGGCATTTTAATGTTATAGAGGAACAGATAATCTCACATAAACACCTTAAAGTTGAGAACATTACATTCCTATTTTGGGCAATCATACAAAACGAAAAAATATTTTAGTTTTTTAGTGATGGCAAACTGAAAACAAAACAGCGACAGCTCTCTAAAGTTACCAGAATGAACTCAGGACTGAGACACAATTAAAACTTGGCTAATTAACTAATCTGATAAACTAACCATTCTGTACCACTTCTTTGTTTCAGAATATTTTGAGACAGTTTCAGACAGATGGAGGAGGTACAGGCGCTGGTTTACCTCTCTTTGTTGGGCCATCGTATAAGCGAATTTTTAGTTTTACATTCCTAAAATCAGACGTTTTCTTTTTATGTGCTCTAGCTTTGCCCGTGGCTCAGCCCTCGCGGATGTCAGTTATCGCGTCCAAGGTCTAATCGTTTCAGTAGATTAGGCGTAACAGGCAGACAGACAGAGTTACTTTCATATTTATAATATCAGTACGGATTAATCACAAAAGTAAATTAATAGTAGTCAAGTCTTTCAATTTGGTTTTATTTGTTTCTTTCAAAGTAACTAATTTGAGAAGACATAAATAGGGGCGAAAAAGTAATAGCAAGAAAAAATATCAGCCTCAATGGTAACTTACAAAGTATAGTTACAAAAACAGAGCACTTAGAGCCAGAAAATCGGTGGGTGAATTCAAAACTATCGAGTAGACATTACTTGTGTGCTTAGCTAGTGCAAATTGTCGACAGTTGCGATGCGTGGCAGTGAATACGAGGCTCGCATCTCCCTGCAATGTTGACTCGCGCCGGGAGGAATATGTTTAGGCACGTGATTACCGGCTAGCTTGGGTTAATCATTCTCTTTATCACTGGCACCCTTGTCAAATACAATCGGCGGAAACCGACGGCGACGTGTTGATTTGTGTTCAGATCTCATTGGACATTCATTGGTTTAATGATTTATGCTGCCCGTAGAGAAAACGGTTCTCAAAGTTTAATTGTATTGTGTGTATAAAATGAATTACGCGACCAAAAATGTTGTCTATCGACCGGACTATTTTCCAAATACATTTTTTTTAAGATTTCAGCATTATTTAACTGAAAAATAATGAACGGAGTAATTAAGGTTTTTGTAATCGAAAATGTAATTTTATCAAAAATGGAAGTAACGCCATTTACCGTCATTCATATAGTTATTTAACTGAGCGTATTAAAATATGTTGTGTTATGTTTATTTGTAGATATAAAACTCATTTCAAACAACTACCTATTATGTATTTTTTTATAATCATTGACCGATTATAAAAAAATACCGACCGATCAACCACCGCGTTCAAAAATATTTTTTATGTATAAGTAAAATGTTTTTTGGAAAATTAAAAGCATGACGCCATACTTTTTTATTTCAAGCAAATTTTCTTAGAAGTTATCACCGTTTTGACATTTAGTAATTTTACTAGACAGTCATGTACTCGTTTGAAAAAAATATCACCCCCTCGAAAATTAAGCCACATCCACTTAATTTTATTAAAAGTAATAAAATAGCAGAAGCAATAAAATAAAAGTGAACGTTACATAATCAAGAGAATTTATTACTACCTTCGAGACAATAATAAGAGTCGTCGACTCACTTACATCGTGATTAAATTATCATTGCAAAGCCAGACTGGCTATACAAAGTTATTTCCCGCTCTTCGTTTCCACGGGATTATAGCGAGCGTTTTATTATTGTAATACCTAAGCTATATTATATAGACAATATTATAAAATAAATATAGTCTCTCAGACCTAGGTGTTATTCACTTACATTAACTAGAAGTTTTATAAAATTATTTTTTTTTATTCCACAACATTCTACACAACGGTATCGAGACCCATAGTAAGCTTAATTAGCTTGTGCTATGGAATCCAGAATGCGGAAAAAATAGTCGATTTTGCAATTGAGAAGTCATGAGTTCGAACCCTGACCATTACACTACTGATATGAACCTTGCCCAAAAGTATCTAAACGTGCCAAAGAGAATAAAAATTGTGTTGGAATATTATTAGATACTTAGAATATTCAAAGTGAATACTTTATTTTTTTATGCAAATTGATACCTATCTATTGATACAGACAAACTGTATGGATCAAAATAATAACATGCAGTTGTTAATATTATTAGAAACTAATAAGCACCTTCCCCTACTACGGAACCTAAAGGAGTACTTACTAGAGTTATGGCAAATGGGAAGTGTCGCTCATATACTAGCAATATAATCAAGGTGAAAAAGGAAGAACTTAATAGAATTACACATCTATAGACCATATCTATACTAATATTATAAATGCGAAACTTCTACGCGAAACATTGACTTTGATAAAGGACATGCATACTAATCTAACTAATAGTTAGTTTAGTTTATTTAGTTTTAGTTTTATTTTAATAATACATATATATTTGATTGTTTAAAATTAAATTAAGTACCATAATAAATAAAAAAAATGTAATACAAAACTAATCCATACTTCCAAACTAATATTATAAATGCGAAAGTAACTCTGTCTGTCTGTCTGTCTGTCTGTCTTTCTGTCTGTCTGTCTGTATGTTACGCTTTCGCGGCTAAACCACTGAACCGATTTTGATGAAATTTGGTATAGGGGTAGATTAGACCTTGAGGAAGGATATAAGCTATGTTTGGTCGCGATAACCGACATTTACGCAGGCGGAGCCGCGGGCAAAAGCTAGTATAATATATGAATGCGAAAGTAACTCTGTCTGTCTATCTGACTGTGTGTGTGTTACGCTTAAACCACTGAACTGATGAAATTTGGTATAGGGGTAGATTATACCTTGAGAAAGGACAGTTAGACTATCTTCGTTTTTTTACATCCACGCGGGCAGAGGCGCAGGCAACAGCTACTTTATTTATTACTTGGACATGTGTCCTGCCAACTATGTCAAAAGTCACGCGCACTGAGAGCGATTGAGTTAGTTACAGATTTAATGTTAAGATCCATAACCGTGGTTTTTTACCAAATATACGTTTCTAACGATAAGTCGCATCACTAATGGTACATTCGACCAAACGCTAGTAAAGTTTATTCCTAGAATAAATAAGCACTATCGCCCACATATTGGCTGTGTATTCTAGGAATAAACTTTACTCGCGATTGGTCGAACTGGCCCTAAGAAAAATAATAATACATTATTTTTCTTAGTTCTTCTTCTCAATTCTTCTTACAAGTCAGTATAGCTAATTGTCCAAAATCGTAACAAATAAAAAAAAGGTTTCTTCATAAAAAGGTAAGTCTTTAAACCCGCTAGTGTAGAACGGCTTCAGTAGACTGCTAAATTGTTTCTGTAATAAGACCAAAATGAAATATGGTATCATTTCAATTTGAAATGTAATGCCTTACGTATCCTTAGTGGTGCTGAAAATAAATTATTTTAATATTTTAGCTGGAGGAAAATGATGTTGTTAGCTTCTCCGGCGAGATTACGAACTAATAACATTACAAAACAAGCTCTTTGCGGGTAAATTATGCATGCACTCTCGGATCATTACCAGGGCTCTGTTGGCCTCCGTTCAAAATCTTACGATTACTCCACGAACGCTAAATCGTTCACAGCTTTTTAATCTACATAGCTATTTTCTATAAATGGGTATAGCTATTACAAAAATGAATTAGTAACGAAGTTAGGAATAGCACATTTTCTAGTGATTAATCGACAGTATCGAGTGCTATGGCATACAATGGAAGAGGTCTATGTCCAAAATCGGGCTGCAATAGGCTAATTGATTGATTTATAATATCTACATTTGCGAATTGAAAATGCACATTACAGTATTTGGACACTTCTGTCACTTTACCTTTGGATTTCTATGTCACAGTTGTAGTCACATAATAATTAGTTTTAAAGCCTCGCGCATCACGGCCTATCATGCGTCAGGAGCGCAGGACGTTTGTCACGTCATGCACATTTAAATGACATTATCCGCCGGGCTCTTGTCACCGCGGGCGTCCTAGCCACACTTGAACCAGTTGGTTTGGTGCGCGACGATGGCAAGAGACCGGACGGTATGTCTTTGGTGCCTTGGAAGATGGACAGGCCTTTGGTGCTGCTTTGATACCCTTGCGCCTTCCCATCTTCCAAGTACGTCGTACTGCGCTTGTGCTGCTGCGGCATCTGCGGAGACCCTCAAACGGCGAAAATTATGATAATTTGTCCAGCAATTATATATTTGAGCCGTTTGGGGTCGAGACGCTGGGTTCGTGGGGTCCGAGCGCACGGTCCTCTACAAAGAAATAGCGAAGCGACTGGTCGATGCTTCGCGTGACCAAAGAGCTGGCTTCTTTTTTGCACAACGGATTGGCATTGCCATCCAACGGGGCAATGCCGCCAGCTCTTTTGGGCACGTTACCAGTCGACATCGATGGGGAGGAATTTTTCGACGCCTGAACTGCCCTCCCTCCCCCTTCTTCGACTTTTTTTAATTTTTTTATTATTATTATTATGTTAGTTTTAATTTAATCGTTATTTTAGTTTTACTTTAATATTTAGTGAAATCATCTCGTTTTAAAGTAAAAATAAATATGGTTTGTTGTGGCGTCAGATTTGCTTTTGGTTCCTCATGAGTTCAAATACTACCTAATAATTGAATGAATACAGGAAGTACCAAAGTTAACCTATTGCTCACAAAAGTAGCTAACATATAGACAACCAAATACTAATAATATGCGCCTTAGGTTATGAATATTCTTGTGAAAATATCTCTAAAAATAAGCAGCAGAGATTAAGTTGGCCGCTGTTTAATAACCCTGATATAACGAAACAAATTGAAAAAATCTATATTCTAAATTCAAATATTTAACAGCTGTTTCAGATTGAAGTCTATGACAACAAGCAGTGATAAAAAATGTGTACAAAATTAAACAGCTCTGCAATAATATGTGAACGAATGCGTATTACAATAAAGGTAACGTGATTGTGTGAGGTAGGGATCCGAGTAACATACGAGTATCAAGAGCAGCTCCTTCGGGAGCGGCTGGATTAGCGCGATCTTTTCCGAATTGAGGGTAAACATCCGAGAGATCCTATCCCCTGAGTCGACGCTAAGGTGAGCGCCTGTTTGTTACTTCGAAATCGCATTACTTCTCACTCGCTAACTATGCTCTACACGAATAAACCTTGTATATCTTATTATACAAAAGTGAAGGTTAGTTATACAGAAGTTCAACTCTTGTGTGTCAGTCAAATATTAGGTATTGAAATGAAATTATATATTTTTATAATAGGTACCTAACTTTATAGAGAAGATGGCAGACTCAAAATTTGTAAGCAACACTGGACAGGTGACTACTTTTAATTATCATTTAAATAAGCACACTATGAGTAGCCAGAAACATAACGCTAACTTGTAACGCGATTGTTTAAGAAATCAATACGAATTCGGCATAATATTAAAGTTTAAAACAAATAATTTGCATTGGGATCGCTTGCCATTTTACTCAGAACTGCTAAGATAAAAGCCAGAGAAATCCTCGCAAGAGCTCAAATTCTTCGAGCGCAGTGGCGAACCGTCTTTGCTCGCCGGGTGGTAATAAAAACGGCTTAAATAGGATTTTAACCGCGAGTTCCTCGCCTTAATTAAATTGGATTTGCGAGTGAAAGAAATATACGTGAAAAATTCGTGTCGATTATGTCAGAGGAACGAGTTTTGAATCTCTTTTAGTAAGCGGATTAAGTACGTCTCACAGAGATTATATTTCGAGTTACAGTTGTTTCAATACGAGTACATTTTGATGAAGAATCTCTTTGGTTAAAACAAGCTGAGTGCTTAGACATCTGTGAACGACTCCTCGCGACGCAAAAGGCATATGACAGGAAGGAACAGCTCACAGCCTTCACGCCTCGATGCTCGAAGTAACAGCAGGCATCCTCATGTCTTCCTTTTATACGGAGATATATGTATCTGTAAATATACGAGTAAAATATATGTCGCACAAATTATTTTTGCTACAGATTGCTTATAACATTTTCGAATTAATATAACGTGAAGAAAAGCAGTAAAATATAATGTTTATACCGTTACTTCATTGTCGACTCAACTACTTAGTACCTACCCTAATAAAATATTATCATCATACAAATATAAGAGACCCATAAAATATAATAATACGAGCTAATTTTCTACATTATATGCATTTAATCGCTTTTTCATGGTATTGCACGTGGTTCTAGAAATATTAAAACTCTGAAATAACGCGAGTAACAGCTGCAGTAACGGGGTTTTAATTATCACTTACAACGTTCAACCGCGGAAAATTACTCCCATAAACCATTTAGAACACAGAATAGCTAAACGATTTAATGCCAGTTAGAATATGGCGGACAGTTTTCTGTTTGACGCCTCAAATCTCGCTATTTTATCTCAAACGGTTCTTGCTACAACTGATAGTGGTTTATTTTGAAAAAAAGTCACGCACATAAATGAGACTAAATATTTTCACTTTAGAATGGAAAGACTATTAGCAATGTTCGCCTGCATGTCACGCGTAGCGATTTTACAATGTAAATAAATAAAATCACGAGAGAAGAAATGTCCCTATAATTCAAATTTACTTCTCCATTTTTTTTCTAGAGTTTGAAATAGCATTAAATGGCATATTGATGTTATTTAACGATGTTATTACAGGTTAGTCTTAAAAATACTGAGTAAGCGTTCGAAAGTTCCTGTCTCATAGGACAGGAATTCGCCGTTTAATCCCAATAATATTTCTTATTTATTTTTTTATTTATTTAACATTCATGCACACACAAAGCGAATACATAACATACAATGGATGTTGAAAAGTTAGTACATTGGTAGTATACGAGTACTTTTAGCATCTATTTCAGCACAAAATCACAATACACTAAGATATATTCTATAAGCCTTCAACATGCAGTCTGTCAAATAAATTGTAATCGATTAAACTAAATTGAAAAACAAATTTCTATACTTTCCATCGGTTTTACTATTCGTCTTATCATTAGTTTTTGGATAAATAGATTACTGGCATTAAATTTTACTCAGTCAAAACAACAGAAGCGAAATAAACGATCGTTAATTTCATTTGTGTTTATCGACAGCTTCACTTGACTTGTGGCTAATTAAATCAATGGTGGTTCAGTATTGAATAACATTATCCCCCAATTAACATTCGGGGGCCGATTTTTAAAGTGGCTGTAGAGGCGGGCCGGTGTAGGCAATAAAACGACTCGTCCCTTATCCGTCATTCAGCCCTTGGAGATTTCTTCTGGAGGAATAATTTACGTTGATCGTCCGGAAGGGGAGCGTAACTACCTCAGTGAAACTTTAAGCTTTCACTCAGAATGGTTGCGATTCGCGGTGTCTCAACTTTAAGTAATAAATTGGCTTCGATAGAATGCGTAGCAGTGTAATATCAATCTTGAATTAGTTTGCTAATTTGCATTCCGGAACTTAAAAACTTGCGAACGAAATTGTCATTGGTTTTACAAAGTAACTCGTTTGTATGTGTATTATGTTCACTTCTTCACTCTATAACCATTTTTTGTTAAAAATCTGTGGATTACAAAAAATTGTTAATTTAGAGAGAAAAAACCTTACCTAATCTTTTCTAAATAATATGAATGAACTTTTATAATTCCTTTCGTATAAATTCATATAAAATTAAAATCCAATAACCCTCAAATTACTACCTTATCAACGAGGAAGTAGATGATCACATTTCACAGAATTGGAATTCATGAATGTACAACATTTTTGAACGTACACAAATATATTATCGGTACTAAAATCAAGTGCTACAGTCTCAAGGAACAGGGGCCGAGTGGACCCATGTTTTACGAGCGATGTCTCGCAAGGGGAGCCTTTTTTCTTAACAAGACGTCGCTCGGGGCTCGCTGCGGCTCTCGGAATGTTAAATACTCACCCTCGTTAGTAAGTTTTTGGCTACTCTCACTCAAGTCCTGGTTAATATGTCTTTAGGAATGTAACGTAAATATTAGCCCATTTGTTTGTGACTCAATCATGTTTATTCTTTTAGGATGAAGAACAAAATAACTATGAAATTGATTATTTTATAGCAAAGGACATTCATATAGATCTCTATCTATATATGAATGTCCTTTGCTATAAAATAATCACTATAACTAGGGTATAATATTATATGATAATTACTTAAGTAATTACAAGTGTCATACTTTCAAACTATTTAAGGAATCTTAGGGATTTATCTCGATGTCTCGATGCCTTCATTAATCAACTATTTCCGTTATTGTTATATTGGTATTCTTAGTATCACAAATAGAGATTTAACAATATTAATAAGCTAGCGAAAACTGAGTTCAAAGATAAATCAATTATGCGATATATACAGGTCATTATAACATAATTTTACTCCTTCCTGTTTCACGTCCAAAACACTCTTTATGAAGTATAATTTATTGTTCAAAAGCTTTGAATTTTTATTCCAAGCTGATTCTTGGTTAGGGCTGCGTGTAAACTGGCATTGAAATGCAAGCTACAAAAGGCGTCAAAGCCTTTATTCTCAGTCATCGACACGTGGTGACGTCACAGTCAATAGCATCCTATGAGCACAGTTTTAAAAAACTATGAGGGCTCCACTACGCGAAATTGAAACCAAATTTCAACAACCGCTTTAAAAACTTGTTTTGATTTTCGTTTAAGAAAGTCTATTTAGAACCTGAAATAATTACAAAACTATTTTTTTTTTTCATCTAGGACACGTCAATTTGACTTCACCTCGCCTGATGTTAAGCTAAAGGCAAAGTCTCGGAGAGAGGGTCACCATCGCAAACATGTACCATGTTAACAGTGGTGGCACTCAGCTAAATGGAAATATTAGATAAAAATAAAGAAATACTTGTACGCGTATTAGTGTGCGGTATTGAAATGGACTACTTGAATGAATTTTACAGCATTAATTACGTAAAAAAAACGTAACGTAAGAATAAGACGGACAAAAATAGAAGGGTAATTTGAATCAAATCGGACGGTTCTCGGTTGCAGAGTTGGTCAAGGCATTTCCCCCGTAAGCGAAAAATCGCGGGTTCGAATCCCGCCCGAGAAGATTAATTTTCCCTATGTATTCGATTTGAATTGTACTAGATTGATGCATGTTACATCAACCGTCCTTTTTACCCGACTACGGCGAAGCCAAAAGGAGGGTTATGATTTTGACAGGCTATGTATGTATGTATGTATGTATGTATGTTCATTTGTTCCCTCATAGCTCCTCAACTACTTATTAGAACTGGACAAATGAGGTATCGTTACAAGCGGCTTGATCGTCCGATGGTTATAGGTTATATGACGTGTCACTCAATCTTGTGTGGCGCCCTCTAGCGCTCATAACGTACTGTGTTAAAAAATAAATTTGAGATAAATATGCCGTGTTTGGTATCAAATGAAAGTGCTTAATGAGCACATTTCAAATATGTATAAATTATTAGCTTAATCTTGCCTCAAAATAATTTAAATAAAAAATAAAGTTCAAAACTAAAACCCGACTACCGAAAAAGTGACAAACAAGAAAATATCAAGGATAGCCGTGGTCGTATGCCACTTACTCTAACAAAACAATAAATTGTAGGGAAAAGTGGCATACGACCACGGCTATCCTTGATATTTTCTTGTTTGTCACTTTTTCGGTAGTCGGGTTTTAGTTTTGAACTTTATTTCGAACGAAATAAATAAATATATAATAAATAAATGTTCCACAACATTCTACACAACGCTATCTAGACCCATGGTAAGCTTAACTAGCTTGTGTTATAGAATCTTTATCATATTACTATTGCCATATAAAGTAGTGCTATAGGTTTTGCATTACGCCCATTGATTGCAAACGTTATCAAATAGGTAGGTACAGAGGATTATGTTATCGTAGAACCATAAAAGGGTGTGTGGTGGGCACAGAGCTACGCTAATTCCTCTTTACGAGCATCGATGGGTCGACTCGATATAAGTATACCTAGCTATACTAACCTTTTTCAGCTTTGTAGAATATTTCAAACTTAAACTAAGAAATGCGGTAGCCTAGTGGTATGGGTAATGGACTGCTGAGACGAGGTCTCGGGTTCGATCCCAGGTTTACCATGGCACACACCAATGACTTTTCGATGCTTTTCGAAGCTATGTGTGTATTTATCGCAGGTTTATAAGTGCCCGGTTAATGGCAATAGGCTCGCCACCTATTACATTGGGACCTAAACATAAACTGGCGAAATGTGGGTGCCAGCACCTCTGCCTACCCCTTCGGGGAATACAGGCGTGAGTTTATGTATGTTAATGTATGTTAAACTAAGAAATAGTGTAATTAATAATACATATTAATACTACTAGTCAAGATGTTTATTGTTTAGGAAAAAAAAAAAATTTTTTTTACTTCGGAAAACTTACAGCTAGTACAGGTTCATGATAGATAAGTTAATAGTTATTTTGAGTTCCTGGATGTAGCGGGAAAGAATTTTGAATTTGGAAGGATTTTGAAGAAATTGGAAGAATTTGGAAGAAATCAGAAAGATGTTGACGGAAAAACTCAAAATGATCTTATTTTCATTTTTTTACTCCCCTCCAATTACTCTGATATTTTATACACACCTATAGTTCAAACTATAATACCATATAAATCAATAAAGCAGTTAGATTTGCTCTTGATACGAGAATTTATGATCATTTTCGTCAACATATTTATGACGCTATAAAACAGTTAAAATCGACCCAGCTACTTAGGATTTTACCACTTACAAACAGACAGATAAAAACTAAAAAAGAGACAGATAGTGCGTACATTTTTTTAATAGTAAAATATAATAAAAAAATTGGACTGTCTGTTTTTCCTACAAGAGGCAATATAACGTACGTTAGCTCTCAAAACGGAGGGCTTTTATCATGTCACCATAAAGGAGAGTGCAGTGGTCCATGCAGGTTTGGCGTTAATTCTTGTTTACGGCGATTCGCTTTTAGTGGCCCTGTTCAAAGCGCCCGTCGTTCGTCGTCGCCGCGTCGCCGGTTCGTGGCGCGTGAGCTTCGTTCGATAGATTGAATTGACGTGCTTGCTGCAGCGAAGCGACTAGCCATATAATCATGTTTTCCTTGTAAAAAATACCAAGGCAAGACCTAAATTACCTTTCACAATTTAAAAATGAATGCTACAATATGCGAAACTTTAGCGAACAAACGTAGCATTTACCCATGCATGAATCATAAAATCTTCACAATTTTCTTCCGGTAGGGGTGGTACTGTCTTTGGATCCGATTTTGGGGTAAATTTATTCTATGGAATCGATTACTTACCCCGGAAACTTTCGGCCAACTGCTGCCAGTTTCATTGTGCTAACTAAATGAGAGCTAATTTTCCCACCAATCTTTGTTTTAGAAAATTAGAATGTTCCCTTAAAAAATGAAATTTGAAATTCAAATAATTACAGAATACCAAGGGTGTATGAAATTTTCATGGTGAGTCTAAAGTAAGTCTGTTTTTTTTAGATATACTACAGTAATTTTACATTTAAGCTGTCCCTAAGCCCTTTTCTATCCTAAAATATCACACTTTTTTTTCAGTCAGCCTGTGATCACGGCCGGTTTAACCTGGTCGGAACGTCGGGCAAATCAAAGGTACGTATGTACCTATACCAGGATCGCGTTAATTCCCGTTATTAACCATACTAATATTATAAATGCGAAAGTAACTCTGTCTGTTTGTCTGTCTGTATGTTATGCTTTCACGGCTAAACCGCTGAACCGATTTTGATGAAATTTGTTATAGGGGTACATTAGACCTTGAGAAAGGACATAGTTTGTTGTTGAGTGTTTGGTCGCGGTAACCGACATCCACGCGGGCGGAGCTGCGGACAAAAGCTAGTTATTGTATAAATATCACACATTTTCACACAGAAATAGAAAAAAAAACTAAATCAGTGCATGCGATAACAAACAAATACACAAAAGGCTTACTAGCTTATTTCTATATTTCCCCTTTGAGGGTTAAAAATACATCCACCGACAACCATTTAGCTACGAATAGCGAAAAGGTCGACAATAAAAGATGAGTGACTCCCTCGCTCCCTTTCAATTCATAACATTTTAAAAATTTGGTAGATAAAAAAACATCAGCTTAAAATGTTTTTGCCTCTAATCCGTAATTTAATATTAATTTATAGTCGAAAATCACCGTCTCGCCGTCATCGAGTTGGAAAATAACGGAAGTATTTATAAGAATAAGGCGGTGTTTTGAAGAGGTCGGAGGGACGATTAATCATTCTACTCTTTTATGGAGGTAAAGGTTGGAGGACACGATTGTTCTGTAATACTAGTGTTGTTCTTTTGTTACTGTCAAAACTGTATACCTATATCACAACTTGTCGGCATTATAATAGACGCATAAATACCATTTTAGAACCGTCAGCTATACCGATACCTACAATTAAACGTTTCCAAAATGAAAATGATGGAATGCCGTCCGTGTTTAGATAATACCTCTAAATAATGGACGTGGCGGTGCGCATTAATATTGAGGTAAATCTTATTAGGACCGCCTAAACGCCGCGATAATATCATATTGTTTTGGAACTCACCATCCGCGTTTCCTCTCTTATGCTTGGAAGGGTTCCATCCTCAGGGACAACCGAAGCTTCTGAATATTCATAGTATTATCACAAACCGACTTACCGAACTGAGCAACACCATAAATACATAATACCTCTCATTTCAAGATAAGTATCATTTACGTAGCTTCCATTATGACTGCTCACTTGTATCGGTATTGTTTCTAACAAAACAATAATTCATTTGCTATAATACGAACACATCGTTTGAGTGGGTTTTTAAAGGTTTGCCGAGTGTTATTGGAAGTAGCTTTCGCGATGTAATTGTTGTGTTGATTTCCCCTGGGAGGCGAAGGTTTCTCCGCCCGTCTCAGACGGTACCTGTAGTGCGGCTCACGTGCAACCATGGTAAACAATCATTTGAGCAAATTATTGTTTCATTGTGAACACTCTCAACTGTAAATATTAATACAGGTGAAACATATATTACTGCATCTGTTAAATGCTGAGGTTACTAAATAAATAATTTTTGGCAACAACAGTATATAGGTCAATTTCTAAGAGGAATTTAGTATTAGGTATAGTCGCCGGCTGAGCTTAGTTTTACATATGCAAAGTTACCGACCTTTTTCCGCTTTACATAAAATAAAAAAAATTAAAAAGATTATTTTCAAATAATAATTTAAATATTTTCTTAATTCTATGAAAGATCGCCTGTCAATCGGTTAGTGTTTAGCAACTTCTGAGTCATTGTACTTACCCTGCGTTTCTTTAACACATCAGTAATGATTTAGTACGAAAGTGAGTCATTCGTCAATTTATTACTATCTACTATTATTCAACCTTTCATCTATATACAGTTCAAATCAAAAAGTGAATCTAAAAATATAAAACAAAAGAGTTATTTGAAAGCCAATGACCTCTGGCTATAACGAGTGCGTAGGCACACATAATTTACGTACGTACGTCATTGATCATATACAAAGTGTCCATATTGAATGATTCTACACATTATTCCGCGTCAAAAGTATCACAAACTGTTGTTAATTCCGCCTAATATCCTCAACAACCTTTACGCGGCTGTCACAGAGGGGTCCGATATAAAGATGATGGATATCCTCCATATAAAATGAATAAGCTTTATGTATGAAGGCCATCTGTGTAAGCTATATGTTTACACTACGGTTGTAGCTAAAGATCGTTTCGAATAGTTCACAAATTTAGAGACTATACATAGGAACTCAGTAGCCCACTTACTGTAGTTACTGTGTTTGAGGTGTCGCATTTAATTCCTGAATAAGACATTGAGATAATTATTAGAAGTTTCTGACGCAGCTATTAGAAGCAGCTGTCTATTAAAAAACCAAACACCCCTTCGTAGATTATAGCCTATTTGATTAGTTCGTATCTAATGCCTAGGTCAAATAGAAGATTGTAATTTGCATTAGACATTTCGGTAGTCACTCTTTAGACTCATTTAAATAATACTTCTATTCCAATCCAATACGACATGCCGTATGAAACTTAGCTATCAGATTTTAATAATATGCAATTAGTCAAATTATTGCTTATTCGGGTTTGATGAAAATTTCATTGTACCCTTGTGTACAATATAAATAATACATACCTATTAGGTACTTATTAAAATCGGCATTATGTTGCTAATATTTAGATTGAGATAACTGTTCCAATCTATTACAATTTAAATCAAGAAGGTTTTAAATATGCAAGGTCATACTCCAGCTCATCATCGTTTCATAAACATGTCTCATACAATTCTTTCTGAGGCTTTGATAGTCACCAAAAACAATGAACAAAAAGGAAGCCCTTGGATGTATAAAAGGCAATAATTCTTTAACAAAAGATCTATGTTAAACTCGAGAAAAGATTAAAAAGGAAACGTTTGTCGGGCCGCTATCAACACTATCAATCATTCGTATAATAGGGCACGTCCCCTAACACACGTTCTTAAATAATTTGTCAAAAGTCGCTCCCTGCCCATACTGCAAACGTTTTCAACTACCTACTTATTCCCATTTTTCTTGACACTTGTATGGGCAATTTTTCATTTGAATTACACAAACAAAATCACGGGAGGCTATATAATAGTAGTTCAAGCTCAGATTCAGTAATATCCTACGAATACTGTAAACGTGAAAGTTTGTGAGGATGGATGGATGTTTAATACTCTTTCACGCAGAAACGGCGGCACCTTGAAGGCACGAATCTGGATGAAATTCTGACTATGCGATAAACTTTTTTATATCGAGAATAGATTGAGCGAGAGTACGGATGAGTTACTTACAACTTAAATTATATAAACTCGATTCACTGTCCAATTTATTGATAAAAAGATGTACAGATAAATTAACTTTAACAGTGAACTGAAATGAGTCAGATCAATGGCATTTTTATAAATTTAATCAGAAAAATATGACGATAAGATTTCGTGGCTAAAAAAATATGTATTGCTGGGCATGTATAATTTCTTATTAATTTTCTTAAAAACTCCTACGATCTGAGAACCTCCTCTTTGTTTTTTTTATAAAAAATATTCCGATAAAATTAACAATCAGCGTTTTAATGTTGTTGTTGCTAGTAGCAACACGACATTGATCGATGAATGTAATAGGTACTTTACCGTTTCAACAGTTGAAGAATTGAGAGGGCAAAAAGTTAAGTGCAATTTTCAAAAAAGTGATGGAGTTTTGACCATTGCTTACGAGTACATCCACAACACTAAAGTTCGTCCATAGCTGCTTTTCAAAAAATAAGAAAATCAGTTTACATTAATTTTATTATTATAAAAGACATAATGTTTCCGGGAATCCTTTGCAAGTAGAAAGACTATAACTCGATTGCACTGACACCTACTAAATATAAAACATTCAGGAAATATGCTTGTTCTTGAGATATGAACTTCCGATATAAACTTTCAATCCCTCAATTACGTATAAAAGTATGAAATACATCTTCGTACCTTGACGGTACGTACGCCCGTAGAGAAATGTTCACCTTTTCCTAGATAGATCCTCACAACATAACAGGTATCCACTGCCAAACTTTCTAGTTATCCCCTTTGACTTTGGCTCTGCTCATATAAATCAAGTTCATAAATTATAGATGTATAGATTTCCAATATCGTATTAATCAATAAGGCATTGCGCGCTGTGTCCAAACAAACAGACAATCAATTCAATAGAATCAGTTGTGTGTGGATGGCCAGGTGGCGTAATATTTTTTTCAATTTAGAACCAGTCTGGATTCTAACTCATAGATCAAGCGTGCGCCAGCACGAAACCATTACACTTTGTTGACATCAACGAATGCCCTTTTACATATTCACCCCGAGCACACAAAGATTGAGCCGTGAAATTGAAAATGGTTTCTATGAACAAAAATTTATTCTGCGCACGTACGCAACATATCGTCACAACATGAAGCGTGCCTTGTTACGTTGTTACGTAATTGATCTATCAGAATATAGTTAGTAAAAATGTACCGATTGATCGGTGTCCTGTAATTTTTTAATTTGAGATATTTCAAGAGACAATTTAGACTTATGTATTTGGCACAGGTATGTCCAATCAGCAACAAAACTCATACAAATATTAAAAATGTTCTTCATAGTGTCAATAAATATCCATAGGTGCAAAAAAGATTGCACTGGAAAGCATTTCAAAAGGTTATAATACAAGTATGCCTATATTATTATTAAGTATGCCTATATTCCGGAATGTAAAGAATACATGTTAGTTCAATCGATAAAGGAGATAAGTACACACTTTTTCATATAAAGTTGAATGAAAAGGCTTATACTTCTTTGTAAATAGTTTATAACTCAAAAGATCTGTAAATTGCAATATGATAAGTTACTTTTGCCGCTGACCGTACATTACACCTGGGTGCTAAAAGCAATTGCTTACTGGAATAAATTGCCTTGACGTACACTGAAAGGAATAAAAAAATCTGCAGCTCACTTCGTAACTAGGGCTTATCTTAAGAACCTAGGAAGATTTTATTATGAAATTTCTTTCATGCATTACAAAATAGTACCTAGTTATTTCAAACTGAGTACTACTAGTACTTAGTTTGTATATAATATTATTTATTGTCCATAATATTATTGTCTCAAATGTCAATAAAGTCGATTTTAAGTATACCTATAGCAGTGACCAAGATCGGTTTAATAGTAAAGTTGTTATGAGGAAATATGGGGAAAGATATACATAGATATATATAATACTTACGTACATAAATCCAAACTCATAACCTTCTTTTTATTCGCCACAGTCGGGTAAAAAGTATGCGCGATATTAAAAAACTAATTTCTGGCACTCATTGGGCTGTGAATGCACCATCACACAATCTAGCCTGTAGGCGCTGCAGTGCTGGCATTTAGGAGAATTTTATAACGTTTCCCACTTCACAATAATGAAGTGGCTACGAAATTTAAAAAACGTGCTATGTTGGCTTGTTTCGCTGGTTTTGATCAAAGGTTCCTTTTAGAAAGTGGTGCGAGTCGTGAGCATAACCTAGTGGTTAATATTTATTACTGTTGTTTTCTTGTGACTTTTATTTCAGCAGTTTCAGAATTTATCTAACGACGGTTAATCAAGTATTGATTCATCTCATTTACTACTGAACTAAAATAGCTGTATTAAATTTTATTAAACTGTAAAAAATGAACTAAAATAGCTACATTGTGTAGCTTGGTTATTAGTATAAATGTTGTTACTTTTTTTTTATTATTAAAACTGTGCGTGTTTATCCTAGTATTCATTGAACTACCTAAAATACACGTAACTATCGTACATTCAAGATAACAGATTAGTAGCAATACCTCTACCTTGTCGGCATCCCTTTGCCAAGAATTCAGCATTTACTAATGTTGTACAGTCCGCATCAGAAAGATGTTGACGAACAAAGTACTCAAAGTGATCTTAATTTTGTTTTTTGACCCGTTTCCAGTTGACCGATTGCTCTGATTTTATGGTAAACACGATATGCTCTTAATACGAGAGTTTTGATATCATTTTGATACTTTATCTTCAAGATATTTATGACACTGATGGTACTATAATGTATAAAAATATCAGAAGAGTGTGGAAAGGAACGTCGGGCCGGGCGGCGCGGCGCCCGTACAAACTGTTTACCTTGTAAGTATTGCGAAAAGATCGAACTTAATCCCAGCGGGTTCGAGGCATCGCTGCGCTGGATGTGATAGATACTGAAAATTGCATAAAATCCATCAACACTACTACTTTGTGCCAAGTTAAGTTGCTTTTCGACGGTTACAAAACGAGCGAGAGTGAAATAGATTTAGTAGTTAACATAATTTCCGTTCAGGAACGGGATTTCAGTTTCTAGAGGTATAGGTTTAAGAGGATTTTATGGCGGTGTGTTATTTTTACCTAGATATCGGATCAAATTAAATAATAACGAGACTCTAGACAGCGCCAACTCCAAATGGATGGATTGCCGAATCACTTGGCTGAGTATTGATCTGCAATCTTCAAAGAGTGGACTTTCAAAATTATTGTGTCTACGATGTATTAATGAATGATCTACGATGTCCAATTTACGGGCTGTTTTAACCAGGCCCTCGATTCTAATAAAACTAAAACACTGTGGTGCCATCGTCAGCGCTAAAATGACATTAAATTTTAAACTTTATTCGTATAGATCTAAAGTCCAAATTGAAATGAAAAAAGTTTCATTAGACTTTTTCATTCACTCTGCAAAAATTCATTTAATTTTGAACTTTAATAACATCGCTTTAAAGTCTATTATTTAATGCCGTTTTTGCAGTCGCTGTAGCCCGACTGTGGTTTGGCTTTAGTAGAATCAAGGCCCAGATTGCTTATTGTAGCGACAACAGTTTATATCGTAATATATGTACATTGAAATACCCAAAAAAGAGCTATGTTAATGATTACTTCTAGATTCTAGTTAACTGTCTAATGATGCCAAATATTTGATAATGATCAAGATTACATTGTCTCAGTTCAGAGGATTATAACCTTATTAGTAGATAATTTACCATCAGATAGACATATACATACAGCCCAGACTCAGCCTCAGATACATGGCTTAAGTCAACAATAGTGCCTGGAATACGGCAATAGGGTCAGGGGGTGAGTCTTTTACTATTACATAGGAAATGTGAGTATTAGTTTACCTCTGCCTAACCCTTCTGGGATAAAAGCGTGATTATATTATGATGATGAATGTACAGAAGAAGCTTTAAGGGTACCTAGTTATATGGGTGCTTTAACTTTACTTCCCAAGATCTTCAAATAAACGGTTTGTTTTAAACATTTCATGAAAACGCGCTATATCCGGTCATACGTAATAATAAAAACAACTTTCACGTATATATTGCATGAAATGCACTCTAATATTTATCGCAGAACTGATCAATAACATCGTATTTCAAAAGTCTGAGTCCGAGAATAACATATTTTTGTAACCGCCTGTGAGGCAAAATAGAATGAGTAAGTCAGCATTTTGCTTGGAGGTCGAGGACTAGGGGCCATATGTGACCGTGTTGTGGGTTCGCCTGTACATACCTACGTTGTCTATATAAAGACATAATATTATAGGTACATTTTGATACGTATAGCCCTTTCAATTTCAGAATACGCGTCGAGTTTACGAGGCTGATAGAGTGAGTGTTCAGAGTGGACTTGCAATCATATAGGTACTATTTTTTGTCCATGATTTCAATCATTTATATTTAATAGATTTGTTTTCATGCTACTTCTGTGTCTAGTTTTTTACGATCGATTCTGAGGATTAACTATGAAACAAATAGACAAACAAATATTTCTAAATTCTCATTAATATTTTTATTATTTAATTGACTCAAATATATAATACCTATCAATCAATTTAGTTACAAATCCATACTAATATTATAAATGCGAAAGTAACTCTGTCTGTCTATCTGTCTGTATGTTACGCTTTCACGCCTAAACCATTGAACCGATTTTCATGAAATTTGGTATAGGGGTAGATTAGACCTTGAGGAAGGACATAGGCTATGTTTTGTCGTGATAACCGACATCCACGCGGGCGGAGCCGCGGGCAAAAGCTAGTTTAATATAAATACCAGTTTACCAAAATTGCTTCAGTTGTTTTAGCGTAAGAAGTTATCTTTAGTTAAGGTATCCTAGGTGATTCCAAATCCCAGACAGGTGATTCTATACCTGTACCAAAGGAGAATGGGCGGTCGTTCACCACTTTTCTACCTATATCAAATGATAGGTCTCAATAAGAGCATTACTTTTTTGTATGGATATATATCTGTATCTTGTGAAGCGTGAAAATTATGGTAGTTTCAGTTACTATAAAGTACTTTAACTCAAAAAGCCATCAAATATCGTTATTAATAAAATTTGACTTTTGAAGAAACATGTATGTACATACATTTTTATGCGGTCTCGCTGGCCAGCTGGGGTATTTATGTCGGACTCCAACTGACTAACACAACCGCACATCGTCTCTATCTCAAGTGTCAAATAATTGATTATACCGTGTAGAGGTAAGGGTTCTAGACCAAATACACCAAATTACTAGTACCTCACGTAGTTACCCAATAAAGTTACATTCTAAACTGGCAACAAAGTTCATTCATTTGGTAGTTAGTCATTTTAGGTCATTAAAAATAAATAAATGGCGACAAAGACAACTTTATTGTTGATATGGTATTTGATGTCTCATTGAGTAGGTAAAAGCGCAGTTTCTGTTGAATTTATAATATAAGATTTTATGAAATTCCTCTCATTTAATTTACGCTATCGATTTTTGCCATAAAAATACAGAATGTCATTCTTTCGGATTTTAATCGTTTCGATTACCGAGTGTGGCAAGCGAGTTCTCGAAAATCTTTGAATGCAATTTCATTACTTTTTTTAAATAAGGTAATGTTTCTTTTGAATAATATTTGCCATCTCCAGTATTTAGAGCAAGTAGTGTATCTTAAAAAAAAAATTTTTTTACTTACACCCTTGTAAGTTTGGACTTGCACGATTTTTTTATAAAAAACTTTAATTTTTACTTATAAATAAATTAACATGTTTATATTAGTCGCAACTAGTTTCAAGGGTTTGTTTTTTCATGCGAAAAATCCCCACGGAGCCGGTGGAGGTGGTTATATCGGCTCGAACCGACTAAAACGCACGCCGTCTTGGGTCTTTGGTTGCCGGAGGTGAGTAGTTACAAGGGTTGGGATGCAACTCATACGAAAGTGACAATTCTCCTTTAGGCAGATTAATTAAGACATTCAAGCGTGATTGTATACCAAACATCCAAATAAACTTTCACATTTTTATGATATTAGTATTAACATTTTATCCTGGCAGCAGCTTTCACAAAAAAATACAGTTTACAATAAATATAAAAATAATGAATTAAAACCCTCTCTCTGCTACTGACTTTTGTTTAATACCGATGGCGACGTGAGGATTAACTCCGTGTTGCATATACAACAATACAATATAATCCGCTTTATATTGACAGATATAATAGAACAGTATTTATTCATGTATTATTCAGGTAACTGGCAATATGTAATAATTAGTTAATGGACTTTTTGTGAAATGGCACATTTGTAAATATAAAATATCTTGTTTAATAACAGATTTTATTATTCATGAGAATATAGTCTAAGTATTGTGTCAAAGTTAAATCAATCGCAACATGTCGAAAGAAATAATATTAGAAAAATAACTCTTGCGTTAGGAAATGAGTTTGTTTTAGCACCTTTTACCTTTATTTTTTTTTCTTCATGTATGACTTCTATACGTAGATATCAATTCACATACAAGTTCCAAATGAAAAACAATGAACACTTTCAACAAACGTACCAATTGTTCCACACAAAGTATCCTGAATATTTGCATATTTCTATTTAGTATTCTGTTAGTAATAAATAATGTATTTCCGTAATACGTCACGAATGCAAGTAGCACTAGCAATAATTCCCTGGCCACCAAAGAGAACCATTATAACTAAAACAACAGCAAAAGCAAAGTTAGACAGAGCCACATTCAGGATTAAAGTCCTCTTGGAATTTGTATTTCATTTATGCACTGTAGGTGAGTTTTGTATAGCCATATTAATAATATTTAAGATAAAGTATAAAAGGGGCTAATCGTGATGGGTTTGACGCATTTGGTGCACATCTCAACTTTACACCATGCTCAAATGGTGAACTTAGCAACTGCTGCACTTCTCATTTGGCACACTTCGTAACTGGTGCACTTCTCAATCGGTGCACTTCGCAAAAGAAACACTTTTTAAGATAAGTGGAGATTTAGAAAAATTGTCTAAAAATGACAGAATCTTTGGTTTTGCGTAGGTAATTTTCTAAAAAACACAATCTGGTTCCAAGCCAACCTCACTTGCTAACTGGTACGAGTATTTATGCTGATTGACAGACGAGCTTCCGGTGCAGGTCTTTTTATCGTGATAAAGTGCCAATAGAAGAAAAAACAAATCAATCAAAGAAGGAGTAGGAGAATAGACCTCAATAGTGTGAACTTTGAATTCAAGTATGATTGGTACCGGATAAAAGAGAGAAGACCTTCGCTCAGTTTATTTTATAATAAAAATTATTTTTTGAGATTAGTAAAACTATTTTAACTTTGATTTTTAGTGTGCTTAACTTACGCTTAAGTTACAATAGTATTTATTTGCTTTTATAATTCGGCTATAAGGATTTCTTTGTATCTGCGTTCAAAAATGTAACTTATGTTTTTTAAACTTAAAGAATTCTGATAATATTATATTCATTCTATATTATTTATTATTATATTTGGCAACTGTCACAAAGAACCTAGTTTTGGACCAACACTATTAGATTACGATGATCGATGCCCTAACTTCGCAATGTGATACACATTATTGACACAAGGCGTGATGGATAGCGAACAAAACTGGGTTTAAAACTTCATAAATAATGCCGTTTCGGGTCATCGTTAATAAATGACCAAAATTAACGTCCATACGGACACGCCTCGCTACAACACTTATTTTTTGATTAAGTATCGTTCGTACCCATAAATGTACAACGATTTATTGTTTAGTGAGCCTTTTTATAAATTAAAAGAATATTTTATAATACCTACCCTGAGAAATAAATTGGTGCTTGCATTTATGAATACATTGGTATTTGGTCCCCCACTCTTAGCTTCTCTGATGAACTCGTTTAGTTATACATGATAAAAATCTATTTATCTATTTAAATCTATCTATATATATATAAATAAAATTTTTATAATCTATTTATATCTACATCAAAAGAAGACACTCAACATAGCAAAATATTGTTAGTTTGTGGGGTTAAAATATCACTTATTTTTATGTGTAAACAACTACAGAACATATTTTATCGAAAATAGAACGTGCAATAATCGAAGGCCCTGATCAATCATGTACTGATAGTTGAAATTGCAAAGACCCCAGCCATATGCAATACAATTAATAAATCAAATGCAAAATGTGACACATGCAATAATAAAACAGGCACGACTGGCACAAGCTCGTAACAATTCATTCCCCACAATCCCTTACATCTGAATTCTTAATGAAACAAAAATTGCAAATGTCATGCCATATCTCCACCAGACCTATGAATACTAAAGACGCTATTGTGGATCGTTCACGTGTGCAAAATTGAGTCTGCCACTCTCGGCACAAATGATACTGTAATGTCATGAGACTTTACGAAAAAAACATTATTATATACGACTCTGAGCTGTACTTATAACGACGTACGATGGGACAATAAATCATGAAATCTGATTTAAAAGAATGATACACGTCGTCAGAAAACAATTGGAAAAACGTGACCGGAGCTATGATCTCGACGCGGGGGTGATCGCTACACGTCGCGGCGCCCAATGCATACTAAGTAATGACGCCAGTTTCAATTTAAGCTCCCCTTCTCTTCTTATCATATTTTAAATAAAGAATGCTCAAGGACAAGAATTTCTACGAATGGAAATTGTACTAAAAACTTGCTTTAGTATAAGAACGTCCCTAGTTGAAGGAGCACGTAGAACTCGGTACATGATGTCGTCTAGAAGACGACTTCTTATAAATAAGTTATTACCGCTACTAGACATCTGGCTTGACTGTATATTAACCTGTCTCGTCGTCTGGTAAAGTAAAGCTCAACATAATTTTGCCGCCTTTTTTGGTGAGCACAAATTATTTGAGCAGTTATTTTACGCGGTAAAAATATTTTTGAAACTCTGGGCTACAGAAATACCCCATTAAACTGTCACGATTTTTGCAGTTTATTTGTGTGTACGTTAGTTAGTATATGACAGAGGGAGAGATCCGGTTCTCAGCATTCCATGGATTCACCGTGCGGTCGCCGGGCCCATGGCGTGCTACAGAGAAGAACACTGTGACGGTGCCTGGGACTCGCGACTTGTGATGCAAAAGCGCTCACCTCCACCGTCAGTCGTGTTCCCCCCTCTACCTAACCAAATTTGGTAAGATCCTATCAACGCCGTTTTAGATATTCGTTTGAGTAAAGAGCTTACTGATGCTCTTGGCAATCCGATATATATAAAATATTATTTAACGTATCACTTTTTTTACTTATGACTATTTTAATATACTGTAATGAGGCAAACAGCATGTTTGTGCAGTTTGTACTTCTGTTAAATTAGTTTTCGAAACACTTGGCTGACATCTTTTTTTTTTTTGTAGTAATCTATGTTTAGTTAAGGATGAATAGAGACTACTAAGTATATCAATCGAGTACACAGCCTACTTGATAGTAAAAAGATGCCACGACTTATTTTTAAACGCGTTTAAAAATTTTGGCTTAAGCCAAGTTATCATCACTCCCCGCGGTGTTATTTATATCAGAGATAATTGTACATATCACTGATATTCATAACTCAATTATATCATAAATATAGACACAGAAAATGAATGCTGTATAATTTCGAAATGAAACACAAAGTAGGCCTAATAAACATAAATCGAACTATTCAATTAAAGTAAATTCAAACCATGACGTTGCCAATACTTAGTATTCAAACGTATGCAAATTACAGACGTGCTATGCAATAAATGCCGAAACGCGGATCACAATTCGATAATTGGCATTTATGTCGCGATCGTATTGTATAGCTATTACGTGGTTACGGGGTTTGCCCTTACTGCAAATTAACTCGAAATGAACTATTCATTTTTGAAGCCAGCGTCACTTAATGTTATTGTCACGATATTTTATTTTTACTCATGTGTACATCACTTTATCATAATATCTTTATTCGAAGTGGAGTTCTAATTAAATAAATAAATCAATATTTTAGGATATATTGTACAAAGCCATCCAGATTTAAACTTTTTTTTATTATACAGATTATTTATTTGGTAAATCCACTGAATCCGTTACCGTTTTGTCTATGGTAGCCACCCTTGCTTCGATAGAGAAAATTTTCATATTTTTTGAAATTGGAATTTCTATTAAACAACATACATATACACATATACTCACGCCAATAAATTCCCGAAGGGGTATGCAGAAGTGTACTAACACCCACATTTTATGATTTTCGGGCCCACGTAATAGGGGGTGAGCCTATTGCCGCCAAGCGTACACTTAGTCATGGGCTGTGTGTTTACTGTCGGATGGAGAACCCTATGTGAACCCTATGTGTTTACTGTCGAATGGAGAACCCTATATGAACCCTATGTGTTTACTGTCGAATGGATGCCCTATCTCTTAGTCGCATTTTACGACTCAGGAAGAGATGGGGTGGCCCTATGCGGCTCCACGGGAGCCAACACTGCATTTTGAATTTATTTTGAGATTGAACGAAAGAAAGAAAATAAATATTTACTGTAGATCAAAACGCACATAGTTATCTAATATATCAATTAAGAATAAGAGGCTCGCGCTGGGCAGCTGGATCAAGGACCTGATGCAGAAAGTGGTACTCCTCGACACGGCGCGCATAGTGAGGAAGTTCCTCTCTCTGGAGCCCTGACCACCGGTAGCTTGGTCCCTGTACTCGATGCCGGTGGGATACTATTTTTTATATTTTTAAAAAAAATTGTATTTTTAGGATATATTTAAAAATGTTATTTATATGTGATATACTCAAATAAAGGAAATAATAACACACTAAACCAAAAAATACAAAGAACTAGGGAACGTCACAAGAAAGTTTTCTAACCCAGCCATCCCTGTTACCCCATTCTCTAATTTCATTAAGAATTTGTTAGTCAGGGGTAAATCAACATTCTATGAATGTTTCCGCCCTTCAAACTAGAATTTAATTATTCATTTGTTTTGACAACCACCTCCACTGAATCGGACATTTTATTAGGTGCCAATTATAAAGAGAGGCATATGATGCAAGGCATAATAAGGGCGAAATCGTACGTACCAAGGTGACATCGCTCTAATCGATTTTCGAAACACGTTTTTTTGTACCTACCAAATTTATTTCGCACACGTATTTATGTTGATTAGATATGATACTGGTCTAACAAATGAAGATTTACTCTATAAATTTAAAAAACTAAAAAACACGCTTTTAGCACGCACTATTTTAAATAGCCTGTCCGCCATCTTGGACGTCCACCATATTGGATTTAAGTCACGCGATTATTTTTTCGTATTCCTGACAGCAAACTCTTTCATTTGATACCCATATCATGGGGGTGGATTTCAAACAGCCAGTCTGCCTATTGGATTTGTAATGACGTTTCTTAGCTAGTGATGTATTGATGCCAATTGTGATATGACATCTCTTAACTAAAAATAGCTAAAAATCTTTAAAATTTAGTTTACGCCTGTCAAATGCCGTTTTGTATTCTGTGAACACACGATTAACCTAAAATTAGCTTGACACGACCAAACTTAGCGAAGTTACTAAATTTAGTTCATTTTTAGAGAATTTGTATTCTGTTGTACGTTTTAAGTGTCAAAAATTCACTATAATTAGAAATGTCACACTAAAATTAGACGGCACCTAAATAACTGCCGACTAAGTTAGAGTTCTACGAGATACTTGGTCCAGAACCTCTATACGGGCATGCTAGGCAATGGAGATGGCGGGCGCCTCTCTTCCAGAGGGCAAACACTGCCACCTACAGCAAATTCGACCGAGGCGCTGTAGAGGGTGGCTCGTAGATTTTCCTCGTGTCCCTCTCGGCCTTGGTCACTAACATTGGCGACTTCGACATGATATTGGAGATAAAAGGTTACCCTTCACCTGGAGAGTCACACCACCGCCGCCCTGGGCTTGCTTCTGCTGGAGTAACTGCTAGCCCTAACCGTTACCTCTAGGCTCTTCTAGCAAAACCGCCGACCATATGGCAGCATTAATAGTAAAAATATGTTAGGTATCACTGCACTCTGATGCCCAGCGGCCTCTGGCCTGGCAGTAGTTCATTCGACTGCTACATCAGGGGGCACGGGTTCGATTCCCGCCCAGTGCAAATATTTGTATGCATGAATATAAGGTCGAACTTGTCACACCTACGTCTATTTAAATTGTTCTGGGTGTTTCCATGAGCATATTAAGCTATTGGTCCTGGTTGTCATACAAACATCTAAGGCAATCCTTACAGGTAGTTGTAGTTCTGAAAAGTCCAACCACTGGCAACTGCAATACTTTGATATCAATATGCTACTATTTGTTCATGAAACTAATTAGTTGTGGTCACATGGCAGTCGCTTCACTTATCGAAGTTCAGTGGCATTGGTAGACTGGAAACAGTGGACCCCGGACACCCAGGAGAAGACTTCAGATGCGACCGGGATTACCACAAGGATAATGATGACTAGCTGATCCCTGTGACTCCGCCCACATATACATCGGTTATAGATTGTTCACCTCTAGTTTTTATCAAACATGATGCAGGTTTTATCATGATCAGACTTAAAACCTGCTGCATCAAATTGACTACATTTGTGTGAATTTCTAACAAACAGGGTGGTACCCATAGACCAACTCGATTGCACAACTGGTTGTGAGGACAGACATGGATTAAAAACATGGGTTCAGAATAGTTTAATTAACATAAAACAGGGATTTTTATAATTATTAGGAATCTTCTTTTATCTTCAGCACCGTTCTTTCTCAAAACAACAGCAATCACTTCAAGCAACAGCAATCACTTGAGCACTGTGTCGAATCTTCGGTACTTCTCAGCAAGTTATCATAGGAAAGATGATGTAAGGGCCTAGGCAAGCCGTGTTAGTTCCTGTAATGAAAATATAAGTATTACGTTGGGTTATAAAGCGTTAGGTAGTAGATACTTAGTACAGTTTAAATTGACACTTTTTTATTGCTTCAAGACTGGAAAACCATTAAATAATTGAGGCGGTCCCAAGTATAAGTGAAATCTTCTACTTGATATAAAAAAGATTTAATAGCGGGTCTCCTCTTGTTGCCCTCTTTGAATCACAAACATTTTGTGCCTTTCTTTTCACTGTATAAAGGCATTAAGCATGCAATACCCACTTCTTTCTTTCAATTATGGTATAGGTTTCTATGCTATGCTCTACATTTCCCATCACAAAACTTGTAAGACACAATAGGCATATAGGCAATCAAATATACTTACATTAGGTACATGCTCCCACCGTTGCATGATCTGCAGTCTATGTTGTTTAGGCTGTTTGAAAGTCCTGCCTTAAGTCCTTACAATTTGAACCAGCAACTGTTGTGGCCTCTTGTGGGCAGTCTTGTTTCTCTCGTCCGTGTTTACTTTACTTTATTTCTTCTTCTTATTGGCTTCTGCAGCGAATCACCGCAATTTGCCAATGATGCTAGTGAAGTACAATGTAATGGCGAAATGTCAAGTTTTTCCAGAAATTCTACCGGTGCCACGTTAGCCCGGCAGGAAAAGAGTCTACTTTATTTCTTTTGTAAATTTTGGATATCAAGAACTTAAATAAGATCAACAACAAAATGTTGATTGACAAATTGACTTGCACAGATTCAATCAAAGATAATTAGTTTATTTACAGGGTTGCCAGGAACGTTAACCGAGTAAAACTGTATTTACTTAGGTTTGGCTAAGAAAAATCACAGTTTCTTTACTATTTGATCAATATTACGCATTTATTAACATTTGTCGGCATTCTAAACACCTATAAATATGGTTTTTAAAGATTTTGTGAAAATCCCCTTTATCATTCATTCTTATTTTTTTAACACCGGCAACACTTTCATATTCAACTTTTAGCGATGTCATATTCAAATTTAGAGCTGTCTTGGAGAACACTAAATTTAGTTCGACTAAACAACAGAATACCCATATGTCAATCACTGAGCTAAAATTAGAAAATTTTAGAGAAATTTAAATTTAGAGAGGTGCACATCAGAATTAGCACCATTGTCATCAGAACTCAGAGCGTGTGCTACATTTCATCCTAATCGAAGTCCGGAAAGTGGGTCAAATTAAGATTCCAATATTTTTTTACATACAGAGTTAATAAAAGCGTGTTAAAAATAACAATTTAATTCCTAAATTGGTTTAAATAGAAAACCCTATGGTAACGGATTTAGTGTTCTGTGGCACGATGGTCATAGATACGTTCCTAAAACGATACAATAGGAGTAAAACAGTAGAATTGTTTGTGTGTTGGGCAGTGATAGAGCGGATCTTGCAAATCGGGCGCTCGTAGGCCGGCTGCCACACGCTCAGCCAATCTTACGGTGGGGCCACGCAAACTGCGGTCATAACAAAACGTTTATATTACGAGTATAATACTAGCTATAGCTCGCAATCTCACCCGTATGGATACCGGTTATCGTGACGAGATATAGTCTATGTCCTTTCTCAAGTTCTAATCTACCCCAATACCAAATTTCATCAAAATCGGTTGAATAGTTTAAGCGTGAAAGCGTAACATACAGACAGAGTTACTTTCGCATTTATAATATTAGTATGGATACTAGCTGTACCGGTTGTCGTGACGAAATATAGTCTATGTATTTTCTCAAGGTCTAATCAACCCCGGTACCATATTTCATAGTAATTGGTTCGGTGGTTTAGGTGTGAAAGCGTCACAGACAGACAGACAGAGTTACTTTCGTATTTATAATATTAGTAAGGATAATAAAGTACATCATTTTATGAAGATGTTTGTTACTTAATCACGCGCAAAAATCCAGATCTGGTCGAAATTCCGCACAGGGCTAGATTACAGCTGGAATAACATGACTAACTTTTATGCTGGATTATCTTACCATAAATAGCGAGAATGGGACAAAATGACTAAGTAGATGGTATTCTAACTTTATTTTATTAAATTCATCATATTTCTGAATAAATATCACTAGTTCCATGAAATGGAAAGTTTATTCAAGTTTAATTTATATTTTTCTTTCAAGAAAAGAAAATATCACCATAGAACAAAGTACGACTGAAAGTAGTGAGAATCATTCATATTTCTCGGAACGTTTACTAAGAGCAGAATTCACGGCCTTGACATTTGATATAAATATAGCTTAAACCGCTGTTACGAGTAGATATTTAGGCGGTGTGGGTATGATGCTACGACGCCTACGACGTAAACGCACTCCGGCTACGAGTGCTACGACACACGTATATCCGGATGCTACACATGAATGCAATCATGCTACACTTGTCCGAATTAACAGTTTAGTTAATCTTTTACTGTTTTCTGATATCTTTGAAGATTGGATGGGCTCATATTTCGTAGTGCTATTAATAATTATGAATGCGAAAATGGATAGGGAAGATTTTGATGTTTGATTGATGTTTGTAACTGTTTCACACCAAAACGACTGAACAGATATTAAATAAATAATAAATATTCCACAACATTCTAAACGACGCTATCTAGTCCTCATGGTAAGCTTAACTGCTTGTGTTAAGGAATCTAGAATGCGTATAAACATACTTAATTTTTTTTTCTAAATACTTATTACATATTATACCTACATAGAAACACCCATACCAATGCAAATACCCATATTCATGCATACAAATATTTGCACCGAGCAGGGGATCGAACCTGCGCCTCGCGCTTGGCAGTCGCGTTCACTACCGGTACGCCACAGAGACTGTCAAATCTGAATGAAAGGTATAGTGATTTTCGTGGGTAGAATGTGGAAGGACCTGTGGCTAGAGATTGGAAAAAAATGCTTGTGTTTTGTTTTTGGTCGAGTTTTGTGGGTAGAGATTGGAAGAGCCCTGATTATATAGTCAGAAACCGTAATAAGTAAGAAACGTAGCATTTTAGGTGAGTCTTCTTCATCTTAGTGTTAATACCAGTCTCATCCAAATCTTTCACTTCGGAGTCTGAGGTCTGCTTTTTTCAGTCTAACAGCTGGCTTGGCTTAACTTCGATATATTCCGTGAAGCGACCGCCATCCCATGTGAAGTCGTCAGTAATAAAGTGAAATTGAAAATTAATTTCTTCCTTGCGGGCGGAACCACGGTCAACAGTTAGTACATAATAAATTAAAATGAATTATATTAAACTCCCGAGGAGGGTCAGACCGTAAGGGATGACCCTGGGTCAGCCGGGGACCGAGGAATATGTCGAAGACAACCTCACCTCCGGCCTAGCACTACGACCCTCAGTCGGCGTGCAATTTTAGTCGGTTCGAGTCCGACATAACCACCCCTTCTGGCTCCGGCGGGGGAGATATCCGTGGGAATTTCCGTACGAAAAAAAAAGCATTATATTAAACTATATAGATCTCATATTGAGCATAAACTGAAACAAAAAAGGTATTGATCGGCCGTAAAATAAAACCCGCATGCCCTCTCAGTTCCTCGATTACATACTTAGTTATTACGGTTGTAAAACTTGCCTTTGTCGATTACATCCACACACAAAGGGAGAAATTTCCCTGATTTTATTAACATAATATCTGAACATGAAGAAATATTCAACGTTAGCTATGTACAAAGAAAATAGTTAAGACAAAGAATTTGTCCAACGTCTATTAAAAGAAACCTGAAACTGGGTCACCGCGGTTTATATAAAAGTTATACCAAAACCTAATTTAGGCTTCAGTTGAGGTCAAGGCTTTAGCATCCCAGCTATTTAGTAACATCACTAAGCTCCCAATTATATAGTACTAGCTTTTGCCCACGGCTCCGCCCGCGTGGATGTCAGTTATCGCGACCAAACATAGCCTATATCCCTTCTCAAGGTCTAATCTACTCTTATACTAAATTTCATCAAAAACGGTACAGTGGTTTAGGTGTGAAAGCGTAACATACAGACAGGCAGACCGATAGACAGAGTTACTGTCGCATTTATAATATACTAGCTTTTGCCCGCGGCTCTGCCCGCGTGGATGTCGGTTATCGCGACCAAACATAGCCTATGTCCTTTCTCATGGTCTAATCTACCCCTATACCAAATTTCATCAAAATCGGTTCAGTGGTTTAGGCGTGAAAGCGTAACATACAGACAGACAGACAGAGTTACTTTGGCATTTATAATATTAGTATAGAAGCATAGAAGTATGGATTCCGTGTCAATAGAGTTTTTTGAAATCCCGGAAGCTGAATAGTCTAGTCTTTCAATATTATGGTGCGAGGGATATACGTGCCAACCTCACATCATAGTACAGTGACCCATAGAAGGCATGCGTTTTAGTTGGTTCAAGTCCGACACAACTTCTCCCACCGTCTCCGGCGGGTCATCCTAGTCTTACACTCATCGTCATCGTCATCACAAAACTCCTCCTGACTGACTGAGACTCCATCCTCCAACACTTATTCTAGATTTGGTTTATGTTGACTTTTACGGGAGAGACTGAATAGGAATCCCCAACCTCAATAGTAAATGATCAAACTATAGATAAAAATGGCGATATAATTTTGGCGCCCAGTGTGAATGCTTTTAAAAACAAACTCGACAAAATCTCCAGATCACCCGACACACACGCATCAGCTCAATAGCTGTTAGTGTGTTTTACATAAATAATAATAATAATAAATAATGTAAAAGATCGCTCTTAGCGATAAGGCCGCCATTTGTACATAATGTCATGTATTGTCCATACTTTTACTGTATTACTGGTGTACAATAAAGATTTATCTATCTATCTATCTATCTATAACTTAATGCACGCTTTTTAATTGTGTCATGCTGAGTACACATGTTTTGGAACTCAATCGGGAACCGAACCTTGAAATAATATCTTGTAAACATTTTTGATTGTTTTCTGTTTTGTGTGCCAAATAAATAAATAAATATCTATCTACCTCTTCTGTCAAGCAGGAGATGCAATAACTTGCAGGTGATATTGACTTGGACTTCGAAAGTCTTGGTAAGAAACACCCTATTCTCTTAAACTCTTCTCGCAGAAATAAGTTTTCTACATAGTTCCTTTGTAAACACGCCGACACGGCGCGACGGTTCAAGTTTGATCCTCAGTCACGCACCTTTGACTTGTCGAAGTTCATGTGGGTATTGGAAATTCATTAGCACTTTATTTAAAGGTGAATGAAAATATCCATAAAAAGCCTTTTTACCTGTGGGTTTTTGTGCTACTCTTGATGAATAAATTTAATATAGAAAGGAAATCTGTATCCATAATATCTCCAAGGGGGTTTAAAGTCAGTTCAACTTCTGCTTAGGCTTTCCGAGGCATAACTCGGTTTACAGGAGGTGTACAGTAGTAGAAAACCAAGTGAGAATAGTCCCGTAATTGTATCTGGGAAATCTTTATAAAAAAGGTGAAAATATCATAATCTGGAAGTTCATCTAAATAGTCTGATGTGTTTTGAATTCTAACTATCCTCAGAACCACACAAATACTCATTAACTTTCATACGCGTTTCATGATACATATAACCTGTACCATGATCGCGTTAATTCCCGTTAACATTATGGTAACTCATTCATAATATAATTTTCTTAATATGGAACAGATAAAATTTTTGAAGGAATAACTTTTTTTTCTTGGTTTTCATTTGAAAAGCATGCACTTTTACATTTTGTAAAAATATTGATTCATTCACTGTTCAATAAATACGAAAATAGTAACGTGTCAATACAGTTCTTAAAATAACCGCATAATCAAGCTTGCGTCGATTAATATCATGATGCCCAGCGGCGCAGCACCGTCTGCTCGATATTGCAGACAAAGAACTAAATTACTTCCACCATTTCTTTAAGATCTCTTTGTTGCAAATACAACACAGGTCTTTGTAGCAAACCTCCTTGAATACCAATCTATATACATTACCTACATTTTTTATTCAAAACCGGGATTGACCCGTTCACTTATATTATCTTTGCCAGGACGTATTTTCCGGATAATAACATTCGGATGATTTCTAGTCGGGAGTGGATAATATATTAGAGACATTGTGAAATTTCTGCGATCTGAGATCTGCGGTAGCCTAGTGGTATGGGTAATGGACTGCTGAGACGAGGTCTCGGGTTCGATCCCAGGTTTACCATGGCACACACCAATGACTATTCGATGCTTTTCGAAGTTATTTGTGTATTTATCGCAGGTTTATAAGTGCCCGGTTAATGGCAATAGGCTCGCCACCTATTACATTGGGACCTAAACATAAACTGGCGAAATGTGGGTGCTAGCACCTCTGCCTACCCCTTCGGGGAATACAGGCGTGAGTTTATGTTATGTTATGTTATGTGAAATTTCCAATGTATCGTTTGAATATTCTGATATTTTGGCACTGTTACAGACGTCGTGATCATGAGCCTCATAGGCCGATATTTCTAACACTAATGCATCTGCTTTACTTATTTTATACTAACAACACTAAAATAATTTTAAGGAAATTGTTACTGTTATGGACTAAAACTATGGTCTGAAATAAATGATTATTTAATTTAATTTAATTTAATATCCAGACTTCCCAAAGAGATAAGCTAGTATTCTTATTGGAGTTCACACATTGTTCGATCAGTTTGTATCCAGCATATCATAAGAGTATAATACTATGAAGAACTTTTATGTGTGAATAGTATTTATGCCAACAACTGAAACAGCAAACCAACAATGTTATAAATATTCAACTAGATCAAGTTTTTCAAAACCAAGTCTTCTCGGCGTGCATTCATTCCATTCCAACTACAACTTTTACTTTGTGCATTTGAACAGCCGATCGTAAAACGGGTATCGATTTGCCACTTCGTAAGAAGTGCCGTAAAGTCAAATTCAACATACAATAACAGTTGAAAATAGACGGTCGTGTTCAACGAGTGGTAGTCACGTTGGTTCGGTGCCAAACTATGCATGTGCGACTAATGTAATTGTTTGGTAGTACGACGTTCTAATGCACAAGTAACGATGGAGTCGATGGAGGTATCGCGCCGCGCTCCGTTCCCGCTATATGGAAATATTCGCATAAATATTGCATTCAGAACTCATGTTGCATATATTCTTGTGATTTGTACATAAAACTACTTTTCTATTTATACTTTTTTGTTGCTTTTGGATATTATTTTAAAGGAAAGAATGTATATCACGGTAAAATTGTTCTTACACCGAGAATCTTTAAGGGTGGGGCACCGTAGAAAGGTCCTTAATTCTTAATTCTTTATTGCACACAAAATACAGAGGTTTATATAAAAGATAATTGCAAGAACATGTACAAAGGCGAGCTTAACTCATTATGAATTCTCTGCCAGCAAACCTTTGAGTAGCAGAGAAGAGAAGAGAAGAGCTTTGAGTAGAAGAGAATGAAGAGAAGGTATTCCTCGCGGTGTAAACCTGATTGACTTCGCAAAGTTGTTCGCAATTTTTTGATTTAATTGACAAATTAGCAAAGTTAGTTACGTGTTCATTATGATTATTTTCAGGGATGTTGATGTTGGAAATATCAGGGAAATTTGCGCGCAATATTGTCAACAACGCAATAATACTGCATCATGATAGTGTTTTTGTCAATATCCATAGGGATAACATTGACTTAGGTCTAGGAGAGGTACAGTTCTCAGTCAAGGGCTTTTACTATTGAAAAGTTTATCACCGTTAACTTAATCTAACCCTTCCCATGAAATAAAACACTCGTTAATAAGTAGAAAGTCCATCTCAGGAACTATAATATAACCGTTTGACAAGATAATCATTTCCACCTGCAGACCTAAATAGAAATTTTTAGGTCGATCACGAGTCACGGCCGCATAGAGGTAAACAATGGAGAGCAAACAACAAACATCGTTGGGCCCGCCTTATCCATAACTCATAAAAATGTTCAAGCAAATCAAACATTGACCTTTGGTGTAAACAAACGCCGCTGCACTAATATCAAACACTTGGCCTATATTAAGATAGCATCTTGATAAATTCTTTGGAGAGAGACGAGAAAATTATGGAAGAAAAGAGTTGTATTTTCCTAACTAAACGTACACGAGAGAGCGTCCATTCTGGATGAATCCAAAGCTTTCTCTTTCGTAATTTTATGAGTGTCTCTATAATTTCAAATCTTGCGAGAAAGGACTGCGCCAGAGCTCCCTTCGTCAATCAGCAAATGTATTGAGATTAACTTGACCCTTGAAGATCGCAATGGAGAAATACATCCTTAGAATATACATTTTTCTACTTAGGTAAATATATTTATTATTTAATATCATAAACTATAAATTTTATTTCAACTTTTATGTACATAATTTAAGTAATATAATAATTATTATAAATAAAAATATAAAGGTATGTGCAAAACTGCAGGTTCAGGCGTCAAAGAATTCCTCCCCATCGACGTCAACCGGGAGGGTGGCCAGTAGGCTGACGGCATTGCCACGTTGAATGGCAATGCCAATCCTTTGCGCAAGGAATAAACCAGCCCTCTGGTCACGGGTAGTGTCTATTAAACGTTTAGATATTTCTTTGTATAATAGACGTGCACTTGGACCCCATGATCCCAGCGTCTCGACCCCAAACGGCTCAAATATGTAATTATCACTTAAACTACTATATTTGCGCCGTTTGAGGGTCTCTGCCGAGGCAGCGGCAGCGCAGGCACAGTCCGCAGTACCTGAAAGATGAGAAGGCGCAAGGGTGTCAACACATGTTGCATCCCACACCAAATGCCTTCCCATCTTCCAAGGCACCAATGACATTCCATCTGGTCTCATGCCATCGTCGCGCACCAAACCAGAAGGCTCTAATACGGATGGAACGCCGGCGGTGACAAGAGCCCGACGGATTATGTCATTAATGTACGCGTGCCGCGAAAGCCGACCCGCGCTCCTGCTGCATGAGAGACCATGATGTCCAAGGCTACCAACTTCTTCTCCACAGTGACAACGATGTGGAGAAACGCAAGGAGCACCTAAACGAAGGCAAGCAGCGATACGGAAGGTGTTATCGTCCAACATGGTACCAATGTTGGGCGATGGTAGTGCTTGAAGCCAAACACCAGATTCCCATTCCCCCACAGCCAAAAGGCGAGCACGCTCCGCATCATTGGTGGAAGTAGAAATGAGATGTTTTCTTACCATGTTGCAGAGCGGCACGTCCCATTGTCTCTGGGAAAATGGGTTGGCTGGCAAATTAATGTTTGGGCAAAACATTTTCCAAGCATTTAAGGCTTCGGCTTTGCCTGGCACTTCCGAATTAGTTAGGCTAGGAGATAGGATTTTTCTAACTAACTCATCCGTGCCATGCACTGAAGACAAAAAAAGCTGGTAGAAAGCTTTTTTCTACTTAATAATATCATTAATAATAATAAAGCCTCATTTATTCCTTTATAACAAAGCATGCAGTTACAATTTAATGAACTGTAGGTTAATTTTATAAAGGACCTCTCTACTGAGTATAGGCCTCCTCCATTTTCTCCACCTGTCTCTGTCTATAGCCTTTTCCGTCCAGTTGTCTCCCGCTATTTTTAAAATCTCGTCTTTCTAACCATCTTCCCATTGGTCTGCCTCTTCTGCGCTTGCCGGATGGACCGTTCCATGTGGTAATCCTTTTTGTCCATCTGTCACTATCCATACGTGAAACATGACCGGCCCATTTCCACTTCAGCATTTTATTTTGCAGAGCGTCTATTACTTTTGCTGTATTTCTGATATTATTTTTTATTTTATGTTTTAGCTTTAATTTGAGAGTGCTCCGTTCCATGGCTCTTTGGGTCGTTTTTATCTTATTTCTTGTGAATTTATTGAATATCCATGTTTGCGATGCATAAGATAAAGATGGTAGAATATAAGAGCCCAGGACTTGTTTCTTTAGTTTCACTGGGAGTTTTGATTTTAAAACTTCTTTTAGGCTCCAATATTTATTCCAGGCAATATTTACACGCCTATTTAGTTCATCTCGGTATCTTGATTTTTTGAATGATGTTTGTTTGCAATAAAATAAATATACTCATGGACATATTCTATTAAAGTGTTTGCAACAACTATCGGAACTGTTTTACTATTCGTCATAATTTTTGTTTTGCTTGTGGTTAACTCTAGACCAATTACACGGCTGATATTGTGTATTACACTTATAAGATAAGATAAGATAAGAAAATTCTTTATTGTACACTTATAAATTTTAGTACATGTACGAACAACATAATAAGAAATGTACAAATGGCGGCCTTATCGCTACAAGCGATCTCTTACAGGCAACCTTAACACTTATCATCTTTTGTTGTGGTGCTGTTTCCGCAAAGAGAACTATGTCGTCAGCGAATCTGAGGTTACTTAGATATTTGCCATTTATACATATACCTTGATTATTCCATTTCAGATTCTTCATAATGCTTTGAAGCACGGTTATAAAATATTCTGGGTGATAGCGGATCCCCTTGCCGGACGCCTCTACAAATATCTATTTCAGGTCCTGGTTTTTCTAATATAACTTTACTTTTACTTTTCTTATATATATCTTGAATAAGTTCAATGGTTTCTGCGGGTACATCGCACTCTTGTAAGGCTCTCCATATACTATTTTGCGAGATAGAGTCAAATGCCTTAGCGTAGTCTATAAACGCCAGGTAGAGCGAGTCCCTATTACGAGTTCTAGAGAGTGGATGTGGTCTATTGTTGAGTAATTTCTTCTAAAACCAGCCTGCTCCAACGGCTGTTCTTTTTCCGTATACGCCGCTAGACGATCTTCTACACAAGAGGCAAATAGTTTGTAGATATTTGGTTGTAAACTGATTGGCCTGTAATTACCTATGTCTGCCGGATTTCCCTTCTTGTACAGGAGAATTATGTCTGATTTGGTACAGATTTATTGTCCAATATCTTATTGAAAAATTTGGTTAATAGTGGAACCAATATATGTATGATCACCTGTTTTGATTGCTTCATTTGGTATACCATTTGGCCCACTGCTTTTGCCATTCTTCAAATATTTTATTTTTGTAGAGACTTCTTGGCATGTAAATCTTTGTAGGGCGGTAATATTTTCCTTTTCAACTAGGGTCTCTATATCTGTTTGGGTCTTGGTTGAGTACAGATCTTTGTAGAACTCAGTTGCTATTTTTATTATATTTGACCTAGAGTAGGTATTTCTATTATTTTGTTATAAGCTTGGGATCCATTTTTAGTCACAATAATATCAGTAAATACTTTTTTCTATGGTTGGATTAAAACACGTATGGAACATGCTTTATTTTCGAGCTAGTTTTCTATCACTCAAGAATTCTACATTAGCTCACCGTCGCTTAACTTATGAGGTTAAATAATAATGTGAAAGTTTTAATCTCAGTACAATCTGAACATAAATTATTAAACCTCAAAATGTGTTTTGCGTCTATAGTCAGTAATTTTTAATAACAGAACCTCAGCTATAAAATTCATAATGAAATAAATAATATTAGTAGAAGGCTAAGCAAATGCTTAATAAAGACTGCATTTAAACCGACATCGTCCCTTCTGAGCACCTACAGTTTATTTCATTTAGAAATGTATAGGTAGATATGTACTTGCTAAAGCAGCGTGTCTGACAGCACGGCATTTTCATTAGGTTCATTGCAGTAAGTAAAAACTTAATAAAGTTTTACTAAAGAATTTCTAATTAGAAATTTTAGCTCTTCACGACATAGCAATATTTCAGGCTCGTGAAGGTATTTCCAATAAAGGACTTTGCCAAGTCATAATTCTTCAAAGTTACGTGTAATGAGATGTGGATATTACGACATTCTTATGAGATTTAGATGCTCTCGTACAAAGAACCAAGAATGCTTCCCATCCTGAAGTAAGTGCAATAAAAGTACAGGGTATTGAGGCCACCTACGTACTTTGTTATAGGGGTTAAATATTGTGAAAATGTATTTACTTCCACAGTAAAGAGTCAGAACTGCAAATGACGCATAAATTTTGCTTGCAGACGAAGCCGAGGACATTAAGAAAATATAGATTAGTTGTAGCGTACGGAAAAATGGATTTGCATTGGTTAAGTTCAAATTTATTACCTTTTGGAACAAGAACTGTTTTTAACAGTCGTGTTACATTTAATGTCTTGAAAAAGTCACGTTAAGCAGCTAAGTATCTCAACAACTACTTTGATAGTTTAAAGTTTGAGACAATGCAATAGAGAAATGTTCACAATACTTTAGATTAATTTTATCTACTACAAGTAAATTGTACACACTAATATTTTCGCATATTAATTTACTTTTTTATATACGTAATAGAAGGAGTCCTGGCTTCATCAGTTTTTCGTAAAAACCCAACAACCCGATTAAGCCGGGTAAGGACCCGAAAAATACACAAAAATCGCCGGTTTTTTTTATACCACAGGTTACCTTAGGTGGCACACAAGCACATGGACACACACGTTATAAATATATTAATAAAATTAATAAATAATATAAGTATATAAGTCATAAGCGCGGTATAATTTGAACTCAGTTTATACAGAAGTTTTTGGGCTTTTGAAGTGAACACAATCCATCTTCACACTTTTTCCTTCATAGATAAGTTATCTCTTACTTTAAAATATAGCAGCTAGCTTATATTTATATATTTCATTATAATTCTTACACAGTATAATTTTAAAATAAAAGGGTCACAGAAATTTAGGTATTGTATTGATATTACGACGACCTTGCACCAATACTTATGAAATACAAAAGATATAAACTAGATACAAAAACGTTCTCGTGGTCTGTCGAACAAAGCGTTTCGATAGCGTTGCCATCAAGGTAAGAGGATCACAGTCGCCGTAATACCCTCTAGCGTTCACTCTATAGAACCCTTGAATTCCTTATACACTTCCAGCCAATAAATATTTCATTTCAGTTACATGGTAATTAGATTTGTAACAGCTGTAGAAACAAACTTTAAACATATTAACTTTAATTTATTACAAGCGATATGAGTATGCGATATAAGTATGTAAGTTATAGATAAGACTTTCATGTACTTCATAATAGGTCGAACCATTTTAGATAATGTTATTTTTAAACTATCGTAGTGTAAACTCATAGTTTTTTATACTGTTTCAGTACTTATAGCGGTAAGATTTTTGGAACACTTACTTTTGCCGACGATTTTTGGCGGTGTCACGAGTACAGTGACTATTTCCATTTCTAAAAATTGTTATACGATTTCATACACGCCTAAAGAAGTTTGTACTTCAAAAAAAGCTTTTTAATAATAGTTTATTAACAGTTTTTAGTAGTAGTAGTGAAACTACAATAACGCTAAACTAACCGTGTCATTTCTTCATAGGAAGATCAGAAAAAAATAAACTGGAATCATTCTATCGATCTGTGCAAGGGAATCTCTAGCAAATTTATATGTATCGGCTATCTTTAATCCGCAACGGCTGTAAGATACGATAGCGAAAATTCAATTCACTGGTATAGATTTTAGTGAGGCGTCCAGGCAATAGGTAAGTAATGTGCCTCTATTGCCGGCTTTGGCGCATTTACATAATACGGTGGCGTTTACTGAGCAATCAGAGCTACAAGAACGGGACGAAGTATGCAATCGTATCGCAAAAGTCCTCGTTGCGAAAGTGGTCACGTAAAATTTTACGTTTGAGCCTGACATCGGCGTGCCAACAGCGTTTCGAACCTAATCCAATCAGAGGCAATGGCGCTGGACGTGGATGTCAATTCCACACATCGTGCTGTTAATACCGCGTCGCTGTCATACACGATGCGCCCATATATTTCAGATTAAAAATCCTGCGCAACTTCGTTTGAACGAGTTTAATACATGTTTTAATCATAAAAATAAGGGAGTGAAGAATTTTTTAAACGGGTAAGTGAAGTTTTTGTTTTAAACGGGTGTCTAGGCGGGATATAAATTAAATCTGAATGTGTATATGTGAATGAATATAAATTATAATCAGTTTTATACTACATAATACCTAAATTATGTAGGTATGTTTTAGAATAGTGGTAAACTTTAAACAAGAACTAGTTTAAACTTTACCATAGTTTTTAATTTTATTGTCTGTAGTTTTTGTAGTCAGGAGAAAAAAATCGACATAACAAAAAAATATAGCGGTTCAATTGAGAACCTCCTCCTTTTTTGAAGTCAGTTAAAAATGAAGGTGTGTTAATTATATTTTTCACTTCAGCAGCTCAAACGTGTGTTTTGCCACTTATAAAGGAACAAAGTAACTTTGAAATTTTTTCAACAAAAGGTACCAACCACAGTCTAACGATTGACTTGCTGATTACAAATATAATCATCCATTTAGCTATCAAAGATGGCGGCCTCCAATTTTTCGATAAAATCGTATTGATTTTATTGAAAAATTTGAGTATCTCGTGCATTTGAGTCCCTCCCCACGCTCAGGATTCTACATTAGAATCCCTCACTTGCTCGGGACTCAAAATCAGCACTCGCAGCAAAAAAAAATGCTCGCTAGTTGCAAATATCATTATTTGTTTACTAATTCAGTCCTAGGTATAAAAATTTTATTAGTATTTTTCCTAGCAAAAGAAAATTTTGTACTGACCTTATTTAAGTTGGTTCCTATCAGATCTTTCTTTGAAGGTCTCTTTGTTTAAAAATGTTATTTTTCATTTACTTAATTTCCAGGGTCTGTTTAAAAAATAAAATCAGTGGACAAAACTTCAAACACACGCTTCAAAGTAAATTCAAGCCTTGGCGGCTGTCTACCGATTTATGTATAGTGAGTAGTACACGTAGTGTCTGTAAATAAAACAGAGCGAGGCTTTTAATACTTGGTATTATTTACGGGGGCTAATAACAGGCGCGAGCGTGCACCGGCGACCTGGCCACCAAGAACTGCTCCGGCTACACCGCCTGCTAGCCACCCGTCTGGAATATTTAACGGTTATTTACAACTAATAACGTTACCTAAATTGGACTACAACTTGGGAACTGTCCGACACCACCTAAGCGCTTTCCTCACAAAACATTTTAGTACCTCCTTCTACATTTGTTCAGTACTTACCTATTTGACTGAATCGAAATGTTATCACTGTGATAACCCATCATTGTCGACTATCAGAAGCTATTTGATATGAGTGAAAACAATTATTTAGGCCTTTAACTACCTTTTTTTTAAACCAATAATAGTGCCTATCTCCACCTTTTCTGTACAGTCGCCTTCAAAAGTTGCTAAACAGTATCAAAACAAAAGATTTAGTTTTAGAGTTAATATGCCTAGAATGCTAGCAATGGCAACTGTAGGTATGTGTACGACATAAATATTTCATACCTACCTACACTGTTGCTGTACTGTTGGGTTACGAATATTACTTAGTAGCATCTGTTATATCTATAATAACTAAGTAAAGAAAACCACTCTGTGCGTCTGTATCCATAAAACAATTTTCTTCGACCACTCTTCCTACTTGGGACCAGTTATGTAAATTGATGAAATGTGGGTAGTTAATTTAATATACACTGCTGCCTTAGTCTTAAAGTTTGATAAAATTGGTCGCTAATATTGCTTTGGCAGGACTCGGATTGAGAATAAACATTTCAGAGCTTTTAAGTTTCGCAAAACTCTTCCCTACACTTTACCTTCAACATAACTGCAATGCAATAAAATACAGGAGAATTATCTTTTCATAAGAAATTTAGTTAAGTGAGCGCCGAAGCGGAAGCAAGAGGCAGTTAAACGATTTGTCGGCGTATTAATAAAACGATTAAACGAAGCTCTCCATGGTAATCTGAGAGCGACGCGGCGCGCGGCAGATGGCCACAATTCCCAAACTTTGATGACGACTCCCGGCATCCGCAGACCAACCGACGATTTGTAGACTTTTGTTGCCGACTACTTACATTTTAAACGAACAAGTTGTTCAAACGCCTTTGGATTTTCGTTAATCGAGGTTGAGACGTCGCCTTCAAACTAAATGCAAAAAACTTAAAAGCACTGCATTAAAACAAAGCTACCGCTTCTTAATTTGTCTCCGGCAGGTAATGATAGACTGACGTTCGTATACATCAATCGGTTCGTCGTTTGATGACTCGTCAAAATTACTTCCTGAGTTGTTAAGTGCAGGAAATTGTGACTCCTCCATCGGCACACCTACCAAACGCTAACTGCTTTCACTCTTCCCTACACGCGTCTATAATCAACTTATAACTGCTGTACGTCTATATTGAAGGAAATCAAAATATGGGACATACACGAAACTGTGAATGAATATTTAATACCCTCACCCTTCCTGGCGGGTAGTTAACAAATCCCAAAATTAAATGTAACCGCTTAATTTTTATCTAAACATGTAAAACTGTCTCTTTAGTACGTGGAAGGATAAATCCACGCCAAAACGGTAAACGGTGCTTGAGGCAATATCTCGGCAACAGCAGCTGTGAAGTAATGGCGCCGACACTTTACGCGATGCGATTACGACCACCTAAACATTCATTACAAGTAATGTCCGTCATTTATCTGTCCTAATCACTGTGTGAGCGTTCGTCCTGCGCGTGTGCCCATGCGATTATTTAAAAAATAGATAGCGTAAACAAACTAGCTCGATGTCGATAACAAATCAAATTCAGAACTTCAGAAGCTAAAAAATAAAATCACGGTGTTTAGTAAACTGGTTTAGCGGGAAATTAATTATAGTGGTCTCCACCAATATCTTCGGGACCCAAGTCAACCTCACCTGCTAGCTATTATAAGAGACTCTGGTGCAAGCTTTGCTCTTGGAATTGATGAAATGAGAGAAATCGAGAGAAAGATTATGAGAGTGAACCTCCAACACAAAAAATAATCGGTGCGTTGCATAATTTACAGATACTGAAATTGACTACTTACGGTGTATTACTAAATTAATCTTGCTGGCCTGTGACAGAAAAACTAGGGTGTATAATGACGTATACACGTTTTATGTACCTACCTATTTATATAATACTCTACCGGACATAGTCCTGAATATTTTACTTCCAGAAAACAACACATGGTATACATACCATGTGTTGTTTTTTCACACGATACTCCCATCTGTACATCCCATCCCTCTTTCCGAGACTTCTTCTTCTTCTCCTTTAGCTTAACATCAGGTGAGGTGAAGTCAAATTGACGTGTACTATATAAAAAATAAAAAAACTGTGGTTCTAATAAAATATACTGCACTCCACGGAATATAATAACAACCATATTTAGAAAACATTTTGCATACAGTAAACATACAGCTTAAGACAAAGGGCCCGCTAGTCGGCAATAGGCTCGCCCTTATTACGTATTGGGACTGAAAATCATAATTGACGAAGCGTGGGTGCTAGTACACCTCTGCCTACCCCTTCGGGAATTTACAGACCCGACTATATTATTGGATTTACATCATACACTGTACAATTAAACTTCCTATAGAGCTTTCTTTATCTTATTAAAGTCTATAAAAAGGTACTCACTGTTAGAATGGGAGGTTATCGTGAAGGGTACTACAGCTACATGCTTGGAAGGTGAGCGCCGCTAAATGTTTCACAATTTAATCAAGCCCCTGCTATCAGGCAAGACAAATAGTTAGCTCATCTGCATCTATACGAGTCGGAGCCGCCGCAACCAACAAAGCATCGATATTTTACTTCAACCTCCTTACGGGATAATATATCGTTAGAGCAGTAAACCTTTTTAGTTAACTGTTAGTATTCATTAAAATAATACGTTTCATTAACTAGTTGTATATATAGAATCCAAATAAATTTTATTTCTTAGATTCAAAGTCAGATCTTGCAGTTGTAATTCATTAATTGGAAAATTGTATTGATTTCGGGCTTTATTAAAATAAAATTAAGACAGTGTTTCTTTAACTTTATTAAATACTTTAATTTTTTCATTACACAAAAAAATATACTTTCATTGTTTCATTTGGAATTATGTGTGTTTATCGTTGTTAGTATCTAATAACTCCAGTTCAACTTCATACGCAGTTTTCGTAAAAAAGAACGGAATAAAAATCCACTCTAATTTTGCATCCATCGCGAGTCAAAAATTCCAAAAAAACGATTTTTTTTGGTGCAAGAACGTTAATTTAATATAGCTCAAGTTTTTTTATATCTTCAGAGTACCGACAGCTCAAAATCTACAATTTAAGTTCGAAAAACATTGGAAAAATGAAATGCTCAAGTGAGACTCGAACTCACGACCTTTCCCTTACAGGGGGACTGCTCTTCCAACTGAGCTATTGAGCCACACTTGAATCATTCCAAATTTTCCTTCTCTTTATATCCCTCTATAAGTTAGCATAATAAAGTTAGCATAATAAATGCTATAAAAAATCCTTCAGATCTACAACTTAATTATAGTATAGTAATTTACTACTACTAAACTATGGCAGTATAATGGTGTGATAAAATAGAATCTCCATTAAAAGTCATAAGTAGGTATCCGAAGAGGATTTAGTAAAGCACAGGTCGGTCGGCTAGTGTTCAATCGCACTAATGGCGGGAACCGCAAGCGCAGTCCCCGAGGACATACTAACTAAATATGTAATGGTTATTCGAACTAGTCTCGCTACACTTAGACCCCGTTCAAATTGACCAGATAAAGTTACCTCTACGCTTCAATTTAACAGCCTACATCAAAACAAACCTGCTATCCATTCGAAAATATCTTTATGCTTTTAATGGACCCAGTTTGTGTATTAGATAATTCCATAATTGAGTATCTGCTAAGTGAAAACGACAATTAGTAATAAACAAAAATGCTGGTTTTAAACAGTTACATCTTCAAACAATAGAGAAGTCTATTAAAAAAATGGTTGCCGCATATAAAAAGAATTTTGCTATTCCTATATCAAACTCTAGTTATTTCTCTATAAACGTACAAAACACTTCATTTGTGGGTTTTCTCAGTACCGCGATACGGCGCGTAACTAATCTAAATGTGGCCCACTCACTCTCACTCACTCAAGTTCAAAAGAATTTTGAGAAAGTGTGAGTGCAGTAAAACAACTTTTGAGCCTCATTTTCTCGTTCCAAAATTGCAGTGGGTTTAAGCGAGATTTCATTTGTATGGAGCCGGTATAATCTGGAATAATACTGCACTAGCGGCGCGAGCCTTCAAAGACGCCACTCGTCCGCGCGCCGCTTGCCGCCTGTAATGAGTTTTTTTAATGCGCAACACATTCATGCACCATGTCGAGTTTCACTGAATTTAATACACTGCAAATGCCGTTTATAAACTCTTATAATTTCAATAGAAAATACTAGCACACATTAATCTAATTCACTCATATCTATAGAGACTAGAGTCAAATAATTTATCCTAATTTTATTAATAACATTTTATTATCTTTTAGAAATGAACCTCCACAGCCGTCCGCTCTGGTGTTGAGAATGAAATCCAGCTGAAGCCGTCTTGATTACTGCGCCCCACCGCTTCGACGGTTCAAAATTGGACGGATTACGAGGAATTTAAAGGGCGATGACAATTTGAATATGAACAAGAAGAATGTCCTCTAAAATTGGATTAATTTTTCCCTTTTTGTGACACAAAAGATCTTGAATTCCCAACTAGATAGACACTTTAAAACGTCTACCTTATTTTGTACACAACCGATTAGGATTTCTTTGTCGTGTTGACGAATGTCTATAAAAATAAATTACTTTCATGTGGAACCCTCATAATGATATGTCATTTTTATAACACGTTATTTGGTAGAAACGAACAAAAGGCTGAAATTACATATTTGATGGAACCTTTTAGTGGAATCGTATCGTTGAATTCATTATCATGTAGAAAGGAAACGTAGATTTTATACGGAGAAATTGTGGAACAGAAAAAGTAAGTCTGTTATATCATTGTGGTATGAGGTAACATAGGGGTCCGAGCTCGGTACGATGCCTTACACGGTGTTACGGAGGCAGAGCGAGCGGAAGGAAAGCGGTGCTAATTACTAGCGCCGCCCGGAGCAAAACCAGAGCTCGCATCCTCTTGCGAGGGAGACATGTTGAAAGCACGGGAAGTGTACCTACTCATAACGCGACTTATACCTACAATTATATCATGTAAGTACATATCTGTTCATTACAATTATTCTTATGAAAACACAAGAGACAGACACTTTTTCTAATTAATATAAGTTCATAGAGTAATCATTATATAGTAGCTCTGTATTCCTCCCAGTATTGTATACATACGTGACTTAATTTATCCAAAATTGATGTTAAATCACTTTTTGTTTGCGCATTCAATCCCAGAGCAATTTCTCAGGCAGGCAAACAATCTAATACTCTCAATGTCTTGTCGTTTTATGTTCTAAAGGGAGTTATTTGAAATTACTTTCGTAATTTGAAATATTAAAAGCTTCGGATGTATCTTTATTAAAAAAATAGGAATGTTGTGATACATATAGTTACAAGAATCTACGAAGGAGGTGAGGGGTACGGAGGGGGGGAAAGAAGCCATTCATAATATTGTAATAACGGCTTCCAGCAGCAGTTATTCCGTGCTTAAACGTTTTACTGCGGTCATTATCTACCCGCTGAAAGGATATGCAGGCGATAAATTGTACACTGCTACCTACACGCGTAGCTACGTGTACACGTATACTTACTTAATCTTTAATCTAATCGCAGTAGCGAATTTACAGAGGTAGCAATTTGAAGGATAATTGACTGTTCGTGAACTACAGAAACATTAGACACCGATTACTGGGGTATTTGTGACCGAAAGTCATCGCCAAAGGGGATCTTTGAACCGCCAATTTATTTTCACCCGGCCATTAAATTATTAGGTACATTAATATCAATAAGGACGTAAAATAAACGACGGGCTGTCAAATGACAAACTGTTCGTTTTTTTTTCTGGCTCTGCCTCTAATATAAAAATTGCCTAAGTTATGCCTCATAATATCAGCTGTCTTTAGTCATAATCGGCCCAGCCATTTTGAAGGTGAGCCAAAACAGTCAAATTACACATTTACAATTCTTTTTTCCTAACTGACGGCAATTAGGCATTTGTAAACATTAATATGAACACTATAATAAAATAGACACTTTAATCCATACTAATATTAAGTAACTCTGTCTGTCTGTCCGTCTGTCTGTATGTTAGGCTTTCACGCCTCAACCACTGAACCGATTTTGATGAAATTTGGTATATGGGTAGATTAGACCATGAGAAAGGATGTTTGATCGCGATAACCGACATCCACGTGGGCGGAGCCGCGGGCAAAAGCTAGTTATACAATATTTATTCGAATAGATTCCAATTTATCCTAAAGGAAAGTCTATAGTCAATATTATTAGTCCTAACATAAAGACCAGACATTGGAACGTCTTTTTTTCAAATCGTATCATTTTTCCCGTCGTATCTTTGTACTAAAATAGATATCTCAATGTGCACATAAAGGGAACGCGCCTTTCCTTTAGCAATAAAGAGACCATTTAATCGAAGCTTATCTGCCCGGAAGCATTCATTAGATGATTGCACCATTACTAGTGGACTTTTCCGAGTGACTCCGCCCAGTTGGAACGTTTATTTATTAACGAATGTATGATACCGAATAGCAGTGATAGCCGAATGATCGGACTGTTATATTGGCGTTTTGAGTAGAGGGTTCAACTTCAAATGCGATTGTGATCACTCACTTTTGACCTTTTATGATATAAGTGTATGTTCCATCAAGATTTTCGAAGTCTAAATTTATAGACTTAAAAATAACATAGTTTAGGTTTATTCCAGAAATAGTAGTAAGTAGTTTTTTGAAAGACTTTTTTCACAGACTTTTCTGTCAAGACCGGGGTGTCAGACAGATGGCTTATGTTAACTTCTAAGCTATCTTTGGGTTTACGCCGATAGCGTAATGGCCGGGATTCGAACCCGGGATCACTCGATTAAGTAAGACCGACTCCTTGATCACTAAGCTATCGACTGGCTAAGAATACCTAACCAAGTTATGAAATATCATCTTAGCCAAAGCAAGTTCATAAAAAAACAAAGTCCAATCTAAAAATCTTTTACAACAATCTACTAACAATTTTGTCGTAAAATGATATATCAATCAAGTTACCGTGACAACCAATTAAAGCGGAAGTATAAACTGACGACCGATTGGGACGTGTCTGTTAGAGAATCAGTCCTAAGTAAACACGGCATAACGGGAGCTCGGTGTAAATGTCTTGTAAATACGATAGTGAACAAATATGAGAGGAATTGCGGAGAGACGACAAGACGCGTACGGTTCAAGGAGCTCTCTGCAGCGCACGGCTATTGTGTGTTTGGAAACTGTGCAAACTTATCGCAATCGATAATATCTTAATTTGATATGATTTCAGAGAAAAATCCGTATACAGTACTTTATTACCTAAATTGCAACGGATCAGGGACTTTTAAAATGATCCCGTGTAGCAAATTACGTTGGTAGCTTAATGGTTAAGGAGTCGACCTTACGATCGAGAGGTCCCGGGTTCGAATCCTGGCCATTACACTAAAAGCTACTTAGCTTAGTTCGAGGGGTTTGATGGAATATTAGTAATTTCGGTTACTAGAATATTAGTAAAAAAAAGAATGACCTGGTGGTATTTTTAACGTTTGTCGCTAGAGGTTGCAGGTTTGAATCCCGCTTGGTGCAAATTGTATACATGCATACAGTCCAATAGGGTATTTGACTAAGTCGTCGATTCTTCCCAATACTGCTTAATACGATAGCTTGTTCTGAAAAAATATGCCTTGCAAAATAAAATATTGCATATCTAAATTGAAACTATGACTTTTCATTAGTTGAAATTCCCAAAAAAAGTCAAAATATAAACAATCAAATTCAATTCAAATATATAACTTTTTAGATTCCTCATTAAATTTTAAATAACTTTGATTAGGAGCTATATACGTGTAAACGCAACGTAGAGATAAATGCGATATTCTCTTGCATTCCATACATTTGCACTACGCGCTACAGAAGCGTGACGTCACAGTTTCGTACGATTTTATATGGAGCGTTTTCGGGCGGCGCGACAAATAGAATTTTTCAAAATCAAATATCTTGAAAACTATTTGTGTTACGAAAATTTCTCTTTAACAGTTCATTATATTATAAGCAAGTGGTGATTTTTAGAAAGTAAAAAAAAAATAGTCAAATAGCCTATTAGTATTTGTAATAGAAATATCCTCTCATTTATACACTGTTCTATTAAGGTAGCCTGTAAGAGTTAATAAAGACAAAGTAATGAATAAAAACACTCATTCAAATATGCAAACCCACCTCCAATCGCTACGTTATTCCCTGAACAGTACTCTATTGCATTGTATAGAGTTGTGATTACAACTCCTGAAATGAATCGATAACACCGATAAAAATAGTATGAACTTAAAATAGCAGCAATATGAGGTAAGCAGTTTAAAAGTGGTGCATAGAGAGCGTGGCGGCACGCGCGGCGCAGCGGCCGCCACCGCGCGCCGGCAGGTGGCTTAAATTACCGCATTTGTTACACGTTTACACGAAACTGTATCAATATTTCATGCGGATTTACACCAGCTATCGCGATGGTTTGCATTTTGCTATCCTTAAAATATCTACGCAGCTTTTGATAACAACCGGCAATAAACACCTCGCTATGTTTTAATTTATTGCGATACGAGTTCCGCGAGTTGCTAACAGGAGATGTTGCTTTAATTTCAAGGTAATCTATGTACATGTGATTTATTTGCTTCTTAATTAATTTAGATCTACGTATTGTAGTAGAGCACTGCTAATTTAAGGTTCCCTCACTTGAAAACCGGTACAATTCTCATGTTGTCTCCTAATGTGTACTTCAACGGTTTCTTTCTATAGCTTGGTATCGTTCAACAGTCACTTCCTTAGGAGATTCACCTTGTCAATTTTAAATGACTTTACGCCGTGCAGTTCTTCAGCTATTTTTAGAATATTACTCATCTTATTTCAGTTTATCCATACTAATATTATAAATGCGAAAGTAACTCTGTCTGTCTGTCTGTCTGTATGTTACGCTTTCACGCCTAAACCACTGAACCGATTTTGATGAAATTTGGTACAGGGATAGGTAAGACCTTGAGAAGGGACATAGGCTATGTTTGGTCGCGATAACAGACATCCACGCGGGCGGAGCCGCGGGCTAAAGCTAGTAAGTTATAAATTTAAAACCTGTGAGCCCACTTCTAATACATTAGAGTGGGTAACAGTATTTTATATTTACTATTTACTACTTACTGTCTCTTCTTTCATAGACTGCAGTAAACAGTTTTCTTTTTAAGTCTTCGTTTATATCTTAAAGTACTATAAAGCTTATCAATTTTGCAGCAAAATCTGTGTTCATACCAAACTATTATTTCAATAAGACAGCGCGCTGAATCCCTACAATGACAACTCACTCAAATGTAAACGCGAACTATTTCCATAAGAAAGGCATTGCGAAAGTTTTTCAATTTTCAAGTGACGCAGGTATGATGGAGAACTTTGGCTTCGGACGCAACGACGACGCTACCGCACCGCAATGTTGTCGAGACATATCAAACTCCACCGCATATTGTTCTACGATAACCCGTCAACACATATGAGTACCGTATATAGAATCTTTATTAGGTTTTAGTTTCTTTGGAATGAGTTATCGCTCGTTTGAAACGGATCATTTCCTACAATCTACAAGTGACTGCAACATCAATGATTGTAGTTAGATATTACTTATTGAATATCATATTGTAACCTCTTTGGTGGTACCAATCTCATCCGAATATCTGATTCTCGAAAGCCGTTTAAGCCTTGGTTGTACCCAAAGGATACAATCCAAACTAGACCAGGCTCTCGACTCTTCTAAAGTTAAACCATTGTGGTGCCGTAGTCACCGCAAAAAATGACATTAAACTTTAGACTTTATTTCTATACAAATAAGTCCAAAATGAAATGAAAACAGTTCTATTACACTTTTTCAATTATTCGGTAAAAGGTCATTTAATTTTGAACAGCGTATCGCTTTAAAGTCTATTATTTAATGCGGTTTTATTGCATTTTGATGGACTATTTAATTACCCCGATTGATTAATCAAGCGCGGTTTTTATTACCCCCCTGCCAAGAAAGGTTATGTTTTAATATTTGTGATAAGTATATGGGAACATTTTACATCATAGCTAATAAGCTTTTAACTGCGGCCTGATGTAATGGTGTGTAATATACGTAACATAATATCTTTAAATGCTGTCTGTCTATCGTATTCGACTGCTACAGCAGCAGTTAAAGATGTAGCACTGCCTTGCGTAATCCAGACTGTTTTCATCAAAGCGACTGATAGCATCTAGAACATCTCGCCTATGCATCACGGGTAGGTACTTCCCAAAGCCACCATATTCATAAAATAAATGTATTAATTGGTATTTATAAAATAAAGGTACGATTCACCCCGCTGGCTCCGGTGTTATCCGAGGGGTTAAATAAAATTAAGGTATCCAAGGGGTCGAACAAGAAGAAGTCGACAATGTTCAAGAGGGGCATTAGAAGGTTTCTTCAGGGTGGGCAGCGCGAGTGTAACGCCCCCGGTGTTGCATACGTCCATAGGCCGCGGTAACCACTTTCCATCAGGTGGGCCGTGTGCTTGTCTGCCACCTAAGTGGTATAAAAAAAATCTTATCTTGCCTTATTTATGAAATTCATATCCAAACAGTAGGTACGTAATAAAGTTACATTGTATTTTAGTCTATAATTAGACCTTAATTACGCTTTCAGCAGTTTTCTATCCGTTCTAATATTGTCACAGAGCGCACTTTTATTTAAATTGATAATGGCGCCGACGGCGACGGTAGGACGGGCGGGCGACGTGACGCGACATTATGCAGCATCACGCAGGGATCATAGGGATTGTTTCCTAAAACAGGATTGAGTGGAGAACAGAGCCTGAATTAAGCAGGAACTCAACCAATGGCATTTGTTTCTCTTTTTTGACGCGATATTTTATTCAAAACCGGATATTGTGATTTCTATTGACACAGTAAGTTTCTGAAGAACTAACCGATCAATGGAACAGTTTGACATTGTGAACAATAAAATGCAGATAAGTTTTTAATTTTGTTTAAGATTTTATTGTTGATTTGATTGTAATTTTATTTTTATTGTTATAGATTTTAGTAGTTAGCACCTGTGTGTGTGTAGTGTATCTGGGTAACATAATTATCTACCGTACGAAATATTCATAATACTATACCTACCTATTTGCTGTCGATTAATTAATTTTCAATTTAAGTGTAAATATAGATACTATTTTTGTGATTTGATGGTAAAAATATGAATCCTCATTATATCATAATTGGGTGAATATCAAAAGCAAAAAAAATACACGGCAAGCCTGAGAACGGTAGTGCAATGTGTTGGTTTTACGATTTTGATTACTTTTCATAGTATAAAGGTACTTCTCTACCATGGCAAAAAAATTTGTTGAGTAATGTCCTCTATTACATAAAAAAAATTAATTACAAAGTGTCATTTTATCATTTCGGTGACCTGTCCTGAATCGAATTTCACTCGTAAAATATCTTGCCCTGCAGTTGTATTTAACATTTGGACTAAAATCTAATTTTGTATGAATAAATTATAATATGACCCATAGAAAAAAACTAATATGGTTTGTTTATCTTATTTCTTATACATTGTATTAAACAGTCTACTTTTGTCCTGTAAAAAGTTATCATTTTGGTGGACAGTAAGTTTTAGTTGAGTAACTTCGTCAACATAGCGTTTTTGCGCCCCCCGTGCCTTTCCTTACTTCGAATCAGGCCACCTCCATTCGTTGGAGCGCACGAACGCGTCACAAAATCATCGTGGATTCCCGCCGAAGAGTAAGTATATCATTTCAGTGATATGGGGACAAAAATAGTGTCATTTCTGTGGCCGTTATAGCTCGTGTTAGGTTCATTCAATTTATTTCAAAATTGTGTTTTAAATTCGCCCTAAGATATGTTTTGTTACAGCAGTGTTGACATTTTAATATTAATTCTAATATCGGAGTTAAATGTAAAACTTATTATTTTTATCACCTCGGTGTTATCATTTCAGTGGATTCGGTGGACTGTAATACCGAAAACAGTTCACTTAAATGAAATTTAACTTAGAAATGATAAAATCATAAGTTTTAGAGATCCTTGGGTCTAAGATTGAATCATAAAAATTTGGTGAGATAATTCTAGATATTGTAGGTTCGATATTTGGGATTAATTTGATGTGTTAATATTTGTTTTTTTTTTTCTTTTATTTATCACAATACAATAAAAAAAACAGTTTAAAATATCTTGTTCTCAATGTGTATTCTCAACGATAATGTGATGTTCAATGTTTAAAAATTATGATTTGGATTTTAGGATGCCGCGACCTAAGCTACAGACCAGAAAGGAAAGGTTAGAAAAAAGAAGGTTATATGAAAGAAGAAGAAAAGAGAGAATTAAGAGCAATGACGTCACATGCGAAGAGTTTCTTAGAAAAGACAGGGAGAGATATGCTAGAAAAAAAGAAGCAGGATCGATTCATTGAATTCATTCATTCTGTTGCAATAGTGACTAGTGATTGCGCTATTTTCATTATTTTCGCATAAGTACATAATCGGATTATATAGCCAAACTGTTTGCAATAATTTACTATAACGTGATCTAATTTTTTTTTGTTATGTTTAAGATGAAGTGTTTAGCTCTTTTGAACATACATTATTTTTATAATTTTTCTTATTAAATCATTGTGTCGTAAAAATATAAGAGTTGATTTAGTACATTTTGAAGTTTTACATACAAAACACTATTATTATTACCAGTAATTAAAAAAACCCGACTGCCACTGAAAAGACCGAAATAAGTTTGATAGCAGTCGGTACCCATTAATTTTCTTTCGGTTTATGATTGGCAAATGGGTACCGCCTGCTATCAAACTTATTTCGGTATTTTCAGTGGCAGTGGGGTTTTTTTATTTTTTAATAATTTGTTTTATTTTATACTTTTTAGTTATGATATGACTTGTATATCTTTTTGTTATCTCCTTTTAATTTCCTTCATATCGTATATACTTGAAATAAAAACTTATAACTTAATAATAACTTAAAATCAATAACTACGAAAAAAATCGACTGTTTTGTTAAATAACTTTAAATCGTTATATATCCTAAACTATTATTTTAAATGAAAAATGAACCTTAAGATGATTTTAAAATACCTATTCAACGACACCCCACTTGACATAGTTCATGTACTTTTTTTTTTCATTTTGACAAAATTTTGGCATCTGGTTTTCGCCGTGGTAAATTTTGATTACTGTCATGTTTTTAGTGACACTCGCAAGGTTAAGACGAATCGATTAACGTAAGAATTATCGAAATCAGCCTATGCATTTGGTCTCTAGAACGCCACATAGAAACAAACATACATACATAGACTGATAAACACATTATCCTCCTTTGCGTCGCGCAGTCGGGTAAGAACACAACACTCGTTCCGCAAAAAAATTAACTTTTTTTCACTAATATAATAGTTTGATCTTATATTTAATAAATATCACAAATACAGTCTAGTGATATCTCTATGGAATTTATTTAGATTCGTTTCAGACAATCTACGGAATCCTCCTAAAAATAAATGATGTCCTTGGCTGTATCATTTCAGTGGGCTAATTTCATTCCGGTGCACAGTCTAGTCATTTCGGTGGACGATTTATCATTTCAGTGGACACTTTTCATTTCTGTGGGCTCCCAAAAATTCAATCTTAAATATTTCAGTAAGTTTTGATGTTACATGATGTCCACTCACGCATATGTTACAAATAAGATTAAAGTTTATTTTCGTTACAAAATATATTAACAAGACATTGTAATAGAAAAATCTCACCGAAATGATACAAAAAAATCACTTGTTGAAAATCACCCAATTGATAAATGAGGATAATTTTTTTACATCCAGTCCAGTCTTCCTCATCCAGTCTCTCCCAGGCACCTTTAAATAAATCAATATGTTAAATATATGATTTTATAGAAAATCTCATGTCAGGTATAAGTATTTGCACTTTATCAAAAAATAACAATTCGAGGTCTTCACTCACATTGCCCTTTTCCCTCTAACTTATCTAAAAATGCCGGCGTGGATGTCCCCGGGGGCTGACACTTATCAGCCTAATAAAACTTCCATGAAAACATTCAGTGACATTCAATATGATTTCATCGCTGTTTCCAAAAATCCCCAAAAGGAGGATATGAAATATTCTGGATTATTATTCGTTCGCTACTTTGTTATGGACACGTAAACTTTTATGTTGAACCTTAGCAGTATTTGAATTCTCTTTTATATCTGAAGGCAGACAGTGGCATATGACGATCGGAATCGTAAAAAATAAATACACGTTCATAAAATTTCGACTATCAAAATGTGTTTACGAATACTTTATACCAAGTGCTTGATGTTAGCTCTGACCAGTCATAAAATAAAGAAATGAGATAGCATTTTATTCAGATCCTTTTTTGGTATAGACAACTGATTCATATTTAGCTAGACACGGAGTAAACTGACCGATAAATTCTGTACTGTATAATTCAATGGTCATATATCCGAACGTTAGACGGGCCGGCCGGTCGCATGAGAAAGGTATCACAGACGTAATTGCTGTTGTCAGGGTCGCGTCCGCTTTATTATTTACAACTTTATATGAACGTGTCAGTTAATGACACGTTAACGTTAACTAGACTACGTAATAGAGAGGAGCCCAGCTGTATCCAGAGCGTTGTCGAGTTATGTCCCGCACGAGACAGGCGCCCGATTAAAAATGCATCACTTCAAAACGAGGTGGATTCGGCAGTGCCGTCGCTCGCGCAGATCAGTGTTGTTATGATGCTAGAGCAGATAGCTCGCACACACGTACTCCCATGTATAAATAGTTTTGTCGGAAGCATCTATAGTGTCAATCAGTTCTATGAATACCTCTATAAAGTTGAAGTGAATAAATATTAAGTGTAAGTTTCAAGTGCAAATTACGATATTAAATTTTAAATTTATGACCATAGCCACAAGCCAAAAATATAACTCGAGAGCTAATTTACCCAGTTTATAAATTCAAGCGTTAACGCTGGATAAAGCGTGCCATTTATTTTTAAACCATTGACTGCAAAATCGATCGCAGTCGTCGTACCAAGCAACATTCATAACCATAACACAGAAAAGCGGCCAGCGAGAGACAGGACTGCTGCAAGCGTTGGTATTTTATTTACGTGGAAAGCACGGTGATATCCGTTCTGCTTCTATTTTCGCACTATATCGTTTATTATGAGGGCCGACGGCGGCTTGGGCGCACTGAGGGCGGGCGCCGAGAATCGAGCTCGAGTCGAGCGCAGGCCACTCCACCGCCTGATATTATATTCTGGAGCACGCCGCCTCACCTCACTTCGCGCCAGATATTTCGAGTGTTGCTTCCACCACCTATGAATTTACCTAGTCTCAGTCACAGCACACGCCCGGTGCAACCGGCCGCATTGTTCAATTAATATTCCAACCAACGACATTGTTTACATTGCTGTTTTGTAGTATATTGTTTAAAGTTTTGTTGGTCAAGTTTCATGTATGTCATGGGCTGGATTTCAACAAAAAAAATCCGTTCAACTAAACTGAGTTCTCACGTTTTACATGATGAAAATTAGGTAAATGTGTACTTACAGTTTATTTGATTGATCTCAATTTCTATCATTGGTGTCATTCACTCTTCACTCTCCCAACGGACAATGAAAAAGTGTTCAGTTAAAGTCAAAATGATACTCCATAGCTACGTGTGTGGTGTGATTAATTAAGTGCGTTAAACATTGCTCCAATACAATTTGCATACTCAATGCTTGTTTTAACCACAACGGTCGGCGCGACGACACCATCGCTGACAGCATTAAACTCGGTATACTTTTTTATCTTTATCTTAATTTACTTCAGTAAAAACTTTAGAAGCAACGATTAGGTAAAGATACTGAATTATACACAGATCTATCTACATTACGAGTGGTAAGCCATTAAATTAAAGAGATGAGAATAAACTGCTGGGGTATATAAGGCCCTACAAAGATTTCGCCTGCAAGCTGGTAAATCTGCTGATATTAATAGATAAGGCCTTGGCAAACACTTTCTTCTTGAGGTTGGAGAGTCTACCACTCATGTACAAAGCTTCTACCAAATTCATTTAGCTGTTTATGCAGGAAAGAGTAACAAACAGACTTTGGCATTGGTTAGGATTATAGTCTAGACATGAAGATTTCGATATAATGATAGTTATCTAGTGACACGTAAACGTAAAAGCTTATTGATTCTAGGTTAGAGTGGGCTATTGTATCGTGAAAAGCTTTCTCAACAAAGCCTGTGATATCGACAGTGATATACCTACCTTCTACCATATGCTAACCAAGAAGTTTATTTGGGACACTAAATGTTATGTATGTTTTTAGTATTCCTTTACTAGTATAACATTATATAAGGCCTAACATTCATTTTATTACAAGAAGGAAGAATGTAGCTTGCCTATCTAAGAAAAATATAATAAAACTCGTCAAGTTCTATAACTCGACAAATCGATTCAATTAGTGCAAAAATCTGTTTTAGAATGGCATTTTATTAATCTATTAAAATAATTAATATACTTTTTCTTCGAAGCTATCTTGATATACCTACGTGCACATTGGCCTCGGTATCTAGTCGACACTTTTTATAAAAAAAATACTTCGGTGACCATACAATCATAATCGGTTATTCAAAACGCAAATATCCTAATAATAATAATAAGGCTCATAACAGCTCAAGAGGCTCACGTTAGACAGTTGGATCAAAGGTCTGATGCAGAAGGCGGTACCTACTCCTCGACACGGCACGCATTGTGAAGAGGTTCCTCTCCATGGAGCCCTAACCACCGGTAGCTTGGCCCCTATACGCGATGCCGATGGGGTACTATTTTAATTTTTTTTAATAGTTTTTTGATGTGTATTTAAAAATATAATTTATAAGTTTTAATGAAATGAATAAAGAGGAAATAATAATATAATATATATAAGTAAACAACATGGTAAATATCCCGGTGAGTGTTACACTATTAATTAATCTTTAATTGTTCAATAGTGTTGGGATATAGAGATAATGTTCTCAGATCTAGACCAATCTGACCCGGTAAAGTCTCACAGCCGACAGAGAATTGATCCATCGGCAGTAATTTATTTATTTTAGTTGCGATTTGTAGGGTTGGCAACTTGCAAATGGTAGTTATGAAAACCGTTTTTTCAAATTGCCATGGTTCGAAAACTGGCCATTACACTACTGACGTGAACCCACTCCTAACACAAGCAATTTAACTTAGCTGGAGGGGTTAGAGGTTTGTTTTACAATCCATGACTTATTATATCATGTTTGGGGCCCACTCAAGAACTTCAAAGTCTAATTGCAAGCCAGTACACCTGCTGATTAACGAAGGAGGCTCTGGTACAAGCATTCCTCTTGGTGTTGGGAGATCAAACGGCCGATGCTCTCATAGAAATCAGATCAAGTGAAGGAGTAGTAAGAAAACAGGGCCTCGATTCTAGTAAAACCAAACCATAGTCATGCCGCAGTGATAGTAAAAAATGGCTTGAAATAATAGACTTTAAAGCGACAAGTTTAAAGTGCAAAATTAAATGACTTTTTGCAGGGTGAATGAAAATGTGTATTGAAACTTTTTTCATTTCATTTTGGATTTTATGCGTATAGAGATAAAGTCTAAAATTTTATGTCATTTTTGCGCTGACTATGGCACCGCAATGGTTTAGCTTTGGTAGATTCGAGGGGAAGATTCCGGGAATCCATTGTGAGCTTTGGATGTGACTGGAATTGGGGCTCGGATGAAGATGTTGGGTGCGCTTCAAGGAAGCACGTGGGGGTTTGCGTAAATGAAGGGATTGTCGAGTTTATTCTTAACTTAGCCTGATAGTATATTATCTAATCCGTGTTTCACTCGTGTTTGAGCTATAAACACTTTATACTCACGATTTCATCCGCGTACGCGTTTTTCACATCCATGCGGGCAAACGCAAATATTATACACAAATATTTATAGACTAGGCTACATTTTATACAATTCCACTACTAAATGAGTCGAAATAAAATGTACCTTAGTTTTGATTAATCAACTTCGGAATAACAAAAGTTTGTTTGAAATCCCTGCAGCAACTTTGCGTTACAGTTTATGGCGTGTATTGTGCAAATCATATGATCTCTGCTTAATTCTTGGGCAAAAGGCATGACTCTGTGCATGTAGTAGGTACGAGTATGTATATTTTCCTATTACATCGTAAGGGATAAAGGTAAAAAATGGTTTTGGCATGAAGTTCGATTTACACATTCATGAACATTTAAAAATGTATTTTACGTATGCCTAGGTCTAGTATAGAAGAGCATATTGTTCATTTGTCCCACATATGTACAGTCAGCATCAGAAAGATGTTGACGAAAAAATTTTCAAAATTATCGATTTTTTTTACCCCCTTATTATGAGGGCGACATGTCGCCTAACCCCTTCCAGTTGATTGATTGTTCTAATATTTGGTACACACCTTTAGTTTGGACAATAATACCGCCTTAAAGACGGATAAAAATAGAACAGAAACATCGGGCGTGTCTTGGTAGCCTAGTTGGTCCAAGGCATTCCCCCTGTAAGGAAAAGATGAAGGCATTTCCGCCTGAGTAGATTCATTTTTAGCTATGTATTCGCTTTGCATAGTTAGCATGCTTAATGCTATGAAATTCATTCGAATAATACTATTTAAACGAATAAAACAGTTTGGTTTACTCCTAATACGAGAGTTTTAAGATCATTTAGACTTCGTCGTCAAAATATTTCTGACGCTGACTGTACTTACCACCTAGGTTGCACAAAATAAATTGAATACATGTAGTTTACTTAAAAAAACTAGAACATAGGTTTCCATGGACTCAATATCCGCAAAATTTAACGAAACTTTCCGTCATAAGTGCAAAACGAGTCCAATTTTAAAAGTGGACTGTGCTAATTTGAACTGTACTGCGGATATTGGTTATTCAAAGTATTATATTAATGTGGCATATAACTGAAGTGCATTTTGTATTGTCGATGTTACGTTGGTTTGTTTGAAACTAATAAAGACGCGGTGAAACGGTGACAGTGCATGAAAAATTAATAAACTGTGGTGTTGGTTGTCCCAACTTTACGCGAGTGTTAGATATTGAAATAGAACTAAATATTTTTAACGGATTCTGTTCTGTGTTTTTGCTTTAAATAATAATTGCATTTCAAAGGTTAAGTAATGGTTTTCACCCTCTTGGTTGACATCAATGGGGATCCTGAGGTCACGAACACCCTCGAGCCTTTGCAGATGTGTAGAGATGTTGCGTCTTTGGCAGTTTTCTACCGTCTCTACCATGGTGAATGTTCTGACGAGCTCTTCCAATTAGTCCCACCCTCTCCTTTCCTACACAGGACGACACGTGCAGGGCTAAGATGCCATTAATTTACGGTGCAAAGTATACCTGCTAGAACCAAGCGTTTCAGTGACTCATTCCTATGTCGCACCATTAAGACCTGGAACTCCCTGCCAGCTCACGTGTTTCCCTCTTCCTACAGTCCCGGGTCCTTTAAGCGGGGCGTGAAAAGGCATCTAATGAGGCCGTCAAGCTGAGTGCCACCACTGTTAACATGGTACATGTTTCCGATGGTGACCCTCTTTCCGAGACTTCGCCTTTAGCTTAACATCAGGCGAGGTGAAGTCAAATTGACGTGTCCGGTATAAAAAAAAAAAAAAGAATTCTTTGAAGCCTGAACCTGCAGTTTTGGTTATATCAATGGTTTCATTATCTGTATGTAACATTACTTGCTCCAAAATTTAAACGATTTAAAATTACGGAAAAGTACAAACTATTCCTTCATCTCGACGTCATGCCACTGCTTACTCCTTCTCTCCACATTGTAAGCTATAGACGTCCGACCTCATAACAGAAATAAGAACTTATGCTAAAGCAGTAGGTACCTTCATCAGAAGGTATAACGGTTTACTGGTGCGGTAGGTTTGACCGAATATATGTTAGTCAATTAAGACGGGAATTTTATTCAAAATATTAATAACAACATTCGGCCTACTTAATAGATGTTTTTCGAAAAGCTGCAGTGTTATATTCATTAGTGGGAACTCGTCGTGCACCGTTCATTAGCGTACTACAGTGCGCTTTATCTGCAAGTTTTGTCTCGTTTCTGTCTTGTTTTTCATTCAATTACGAACCAACTAATTGAAAAACCACACTGAGAAGAATATATTGTGAATAAATGCTATGTGTGCAATGGCTATTATGTCTTACACATATTGAGAACAAAAAAATACGATATTTCATTATATCGTAGTTTTAGGAATTAGGACATGCAAAACCTTTGGTAAATGTAAACCTTTGAGAATGCCGTAAGGCGAAACCGGTTAGATGTAATAGAATAAATACAGTGGAAAAAGTACAAGTGTTCTCAACTAACATGTGTAACAATGGATTCCACCAAGTGCCATCAATCAACAATATAAATAATATTATGTCTCATTTTAGTCCAAGTGTATTCTTAAAACTCGATGCAAAAAACGACGGGACGCTATAATAGGTTTGACCAGTCTGTCTGTTGGTATGTTTGTCTGTGGCATGGTTCTGAACGGATGAAGCGATTTTTTTATTAAAGGTAAGTTATGTGCGAATGTTCTTAGACATGTTTGATGAAAATCGGTTGAGCCGTTCAAAAGTGGGGCGTTAAAGTGAGGATGAATAACCGAATGTCTGCAAATAAACTCGACTGGGATTGCAAAAGAGCTTTATTTAAACTTTTTGGAGGTTGTTCGTGAAGTGGGTTTTTTAAATTTTAAATTTAATTTTTGTGCTAGTATAAAGTTAAATTGACGTTGACAAATCTAACACAAAAACAAACTGTTCTCTAAAAGACAAACTTTACATCGGGCTTTTGCGTGTTTTTGTTACGGTTTACAAGTTCCTTTTACATAACTTATGTCAAAATGTATTTGTAAGTTTGAAATATTAAAGTTAGAAATGGAAAGAATACCTGTGCAACCTCGCTGGGTTGCAGGTGTCACACCGAACCCCTGGGCACTACATCTATACGAATGTTAAACCTGAAATATCGGATTCACATGTTTCATCGTTCCCTTTGGTAGGTAAACGATACAAAATGTTCTACAGTGTGTAACGGAACGAAATCTGTCATCTGTTGTAGTAGAAGTACATTCTTAATCACACAGATGGCGCTAATATAAATTATGTTTATCTATATGAGGTATGAAGAAAAACCTTTTTGAATATAAAATTACGTGATAAATTATTACGATAATTTGGTTTTAAAGATTAATTAAACAAATAAGGACATTTATAAATCAGTTATTTATTTGAATATTCAAATGCCGTGTTTTATTAAACTTTAAGTTTTTGAACGAAATTCGTATGTGAAGGAAGTTCTGGTCGAATATCAGAGATATACGTTACATATTTAAGCAAAAATACTAAATGGATAAGATTTTGTCCATATTAATTGATCGCAGTTAATTTGAAAATAAATACAATAATTTTAAGTTATAGTTTGAACGATTTCTAGGAAGATAAATCCAAATTAGAATTATTTGTGGATATATTGATTTGACAATGATTTCAAACAGCGCTACGATTGGCTGGTTGGAATCGTACGATATTTTGTTTCGAGAAGTAGGGATCATTGCGGTTGGGGTGAGGATAGTTGAGGACAGAAAAAAGACTATTCATTAATTGTTGGGAGCTGCTGGAGAGAGGTGGTCAGGAGTAGAAAGTCTGGTGGGTCATTTCGCGTTTTATAAATTGTGTTAAGAGGGTACTGGGAGGTTACTATGTTAAAATTCCGTTGTACATTAATTTTATTCGCGTTTGAAATTATTTGAGAATCTTAACGTAACTTCAAGTGTTGAGAATATATAAAACTCGCATCGTTTCATGCTGAGATAGGACACCATTTCTGTAATTGCGAAGTATGGGCTCAAGGGCTCATATGGAGTAGTTACTCACGCCTGGGAGAGTCTTCCCCGTGACTTCATGAAACAATGCAGGATGGGAACGGAGATTTGGAAATCTACCTGTCGAGTGGATTGTTAGGATTTTGAATATCGAATTGGGGTATTAGTGAATATTATATAAACCCGCCTCGATTTATGCTGAGATAGGACACCAATTCTGTGACTGCGAAGTATGGGCTAAAGGGCTCATATGGAGTAGTTACTCACGCTTGGGAGAGTCTTCCCCGTGACTTCATGAATCAAGGCAGGATGGGAATGGAGATTAGGGATTCTGAAGTGGGTAGAATCAGTAGATAACATACAAGCAGCAGTGATGGGGGGGTTTTTAGCTAGGAGTCCCTTAGGAAAGCCAATCGAAGTGATCGGTCTTGGGTGGAACATCTAACGGTGCCAACGAAGCCCTTGTCCTCTGTCTAGCTAGGGAGCTGATCAAGTTAAGGCGAGCAGCTATTCGATTTTACCTGTCTCAGGGTCGAATAAAGCCTTCTGGGTATCGGTGACCAGTGGCCCGAAGTATCGGTGTCGTTGGAGCTGATAGCTCAGTCTTTATTTATATATTTATTTATACACACAATTATATATCTCGTTAGGGCTTTAGTTAACATCCCTGGCTTCGGCCGTTAACTAAGGCAAGCACACAGTCATAGGTCATACAAAATCAAGTCTGACTAGCTTGTTCCCTTACAGAATAGAAGTAGGTACATTACACACCACACGTTTAGAATTAACTAAAGGGAGGAGTTTATTGGGGTTAAAACACATATATAGTCTTTATAGGTAGAAGGAAAAGGTACACATTCTTCTCGCGGTAATATGGGACGTCGGCTATGTAGGTAGAATCGAATTTGTATAGGTTTTTGATAGTCAGTTAATTGCGTTTAAGTTATGTGAACGGTTCTCATTATAATGAAGTTATTAGGCTATTATTTTGGTGTGAATGAATACTGGGGGATTTCGGGTTGGAATCCAGGCAATTAACAACGATTATCTAAAGTGTATCCTCAGTGTTGACTACCTTCATAATAAAATGTGAAATAGATCTTATATAATACCAGTTGAATGTGAAAGGCATGGTTATCATTGTGACGAATATCAGAAGGTGGTTAAATACTTACCTATCTACATGTAATCTAGTAAGATTCAGTTAAGTCATTTGGCTATTGGATACCATAGACCGATTGATTATGAATGTCATTATTCAATATATTATTTATATTACCAAATATAATACTTGGTGCATTTATTTGATTGAATTGGGTTGAATGGATATTAGTGGAGCATTCTCACGGTAGTTGAGAACCGTCCAATTATGGACCTATGTTCTATTGTCCGGTAACCTAGACGGAAGTTCTTGTATATGAATGTCTTCAATAGAAGATGTAATTTCTATATGAGTTTCAATCAGAAGTGTAGCAAGTGTAGACTACTGTATGAAATACCTATCTATTCTATATTGAAATCTACGGCTTCTAATGAGTTGGTCTTGATCGCAACTATCAGTATATTATACTATATGCACAGTGTTGCCTGAACTTTTGTATTCAATTGAGCTTATTCGGTTGTAATAAGTGAGAGAAATTATCATTAACGAATATTAACATTCTTGTAATTGAATGTCATGATTTTGTATTTATATAATACAAGTGTAATCCAGTTATGGATTTGGGGTAAAGGGTTATACCGGCTGCCGCGGTATAACTTGAACAAAGTGGACTAGGCCAAGTGGCGTCTGCTATATTTATAAGGCAGAGGGGAGTTGATCTGTGTTGGTGCAACTCACTGTCATGGCGAATTGGAGGAGCCTTGACCTCGGGGGGGGAAATAAAAATATTTGTGTATTATTACGGTTCGCTTCACTTACATACTCTGTTGCTAAAATCCTCGAAATAAGTCTTATTACGTTTACATTACGTCGATAGAAAATTTATTCATTATCATATTCTAAATTTAAATTAGTAACCTAAAAATAGGTTAGCCTAGAAATTTAGGTAGGTAATCTTATTAACAGTTCATTACATTCTGTTTTCCAAACAATCACGATAGGTTATATGTTGCGAGAATTAAGTAAATTAAGTAGGTATAGATTTATGCTAGGAAAGTGAATTGGATAAGTAGGGACTTAATTTAGGACAACAGCACAAGCTACCTCTATAGAACGAGGGGGACTACTGGATCATGATAAGAGTCCTAGTTCCCACTAGAACGATCATTGGCCAAACTAGTTACTAAGTAGGTAGGAATTCGGAAACGTTTGAGTATAGGTATGTTTTTATAATAAATCGGAAGTCGAAAATAGGTAGGGGATGGTATAGGTTAGGGAGGGTGTTACAATTTGGTGCCGCGTGACCAGGATAGGTATAAAATAGTATGTAAAGGTACAAGTGCGTTATTCAATGTGTGTAGCAGATTCCACCAAGTGCCATCAATCTCCAGTATAAACAGTACAAAATAGTAGTTGTGTGACCAGGATTGGTATAAAATAGTATGGAAAGGTACAAGTGCGTTATTCAATGTGTGTAGTAGATTCCACCAAGTGCCATCAATCTACAGTATAAACTGTACAAAATAGGAGTTGTGTGACCAGGATTGGTACAAAGTAGTATGGAAAGGTACAAGTGTGTTATTCAATATGTGTAGTAGATTCCACCAAGCGCCGTCAATCTCCAGTATAAACAGAACAAAATGGGGGTCGTGAGACCAGGATTTAAGAGTAGACTGGCTTCACGGTACAATTTAGTGGTCGTGAGACTAGGATGAGTGTTCGATTTGGAGTACGTGTTATTGGTACAATTTCCTGGCGTGAGATTACGATTTAAAAATAGAATAGGTGTAACTGGAATAGTATATTTTGAAAAGTGAGTAGCTACGAATTATATTGTCGAATATGTGGGTGTATGTAATTATATTGTTTGGCATGCACCTACATTTAGTCAATATATTAGTAAGAAACAACGCTCGTTTCTTTACACGTATACATAACTATGATAAGTTATGGTTATGTATTTTGCTAAATGTGATTGCAATGATGATGTTGAAACTAACAATATAGTTTAACAGATTAGTTTTGGTAGTTATAGCTCCAATGAGCTATATTAGTTAGTTATATTACATTTTATAATTTAGAAAGGATATAATAACCGTGTTAGTTGATTTATAAAAAAATTATATAATGATGAAGTTTTATATATTTACCTACGTCAACAACTATTAGTGAGATATTAGCATCCTTGAAAATTAATGTAGCATTGAATTATAGGTAGATTATAAATGCAAACATGTTTTATTTGAATTATAAGAAAGGTACGGTATATCTATACCGTACAATTTGTTGCCGTATATAGTAGGTAAGGGGTCAGAACATTGTGCTGTTGTAATAATTGTGAATTCTTTTAGAAATTTGGAAGTTTAGTTAGAATTATTAAGAGATGGGGGGTCGTAGGATTAATATAATCTGTTATAGAATGTCATTTAGACTTATTCGGATAGTTAATGTTATAAAAGAATGGGGGGTCGTAGTTCGGAGTAAGTTATTCACAATTTAGAGACAAAAAGTTACATTTTGTTAGGTTTGTTTTAAAAGTGTTAGGGGTAGAGAGTAATTTTAAATACACGGCTTGGAGAAGTTGGGAAGTGCCATTGCAGTGCAATGACACTTTGCATTCTTGTATTTTGAGTTTCAAAAATTTAATCAAGTTAAGGAGGTTCAAGAATCTATGTCAGTGTTAACAAATCAGAGAAGCGCGGATTGGTCAGAAATAGAAACGGGGGTTCTGTTAACTTTCAGGTAAAGGGAAGAATTGTTGAAATTACTGTGTAAGTTCGGGATTATTTACTTCACGGATTGGTAGGGCAAATTGCTATCAACATCGAATTCTTATGAGTTCTAACGTACCTATTGTTAAGAAGAGTTATCCAATACCTTATGCTTATAGAGGGAGAGTTGAGGAAAAATTAAAAGAAATGGAAGAGTTGAATATTATTAGTAGGTCAGCCACTCCGTATTGTAGTCCATTAAAAAGGATAAATCTATTAGAGTATTATTAGACGCTAGAGAGGTTAATAAATTTATGGTGGCTGAAACAGAGAAGCCCCCAATACAAATTGATGTTATGAGTTCGTTTCATGGGGCTTATTATATAAGTATAATAGATTTGAATAATGCTTATTTCCAAATACCGATAACTGAAGATAGCAAGAAGTATACTGGGTTTACTTTTAACGGGAAATCTTACGTTTATAATGTGTTACCACAGGGGTTGAAGACTTCAGTGGGGAGTTTTAGTAGAGCTATGGATATAATTTTAGGACATGAAGTTAGGGATTATTGTGTAAATTATCTAGATGATGATGAATAACGACGGGAACCTTTGTTCAACATTTAGAGCATTTAGATGTCGTGTTGGGGAAGTTACGCGCGTTGTGAGGAGGTTAAAATGTTAGGATACATAATTTCTACTCGGGGATTAAAACCTGATCCAGACAAAGTCAAATCTATCCAAGATTTTCCAATTCCTAAGAAAATAAAACACGTAAGGGCTTTTCTGGGGTTATGTAATTTTTATAGGAGGTTTATTCAAAATTACAATAAATTAGCTCAACCATTATATGATATGTTGAAGAAAGGTAGAGTTTGGCACTGGGGACAGTTAGAGCAACGAACCTTTGATTGTATCAAAGCTTCGTTCATGAAAACCATACAATTGCATCATCCTGATTTTACTAAACCATATTATTTACAGACAGATTGTTCGCAAGTGGGGTTAGCTGGGGTATTATATCAAATAGATGATAATGGGCAAGAGAATGTGTTAGGTTTTCATAGTAAGGCGTTGAGAGGGGCGCAGTTAAATTGGACGGTGACGGAGCAAGAGTTTTATTCGGTAATTTGTTGTCTAGAAAAATTTGAAACATATTTGAGGGGTGCAAAAGTAATTATTCGGACCGACCATAGGGCGTTGTTATTTGTTAAGAATTGGAAATTGTATAATGCTAAAATAACTCGTTGGATCAATTATTTAGAAAATTATCAATATGAAATTCAATATATAAAGGGGAGTGAAAATGTAGTGGCGGACATATTATCGCGATATCCACTGGAGGGGGAAAGATTACAGGAGGAAAAGATTAAAATGCCTAGTATTTTATATATGGAAAATGAACAAAATAAGGTGTTATTTCGGAAATTAAAGCAAATGGCAGTTTTACAGAGAGAGGATGCAGGAATAAATAAGCTAATCGAACAAATTTGCGAATCAGAAAGGTCGGGAAAGGCGCTATTAGGGATAGCTAGTAAATGCAAACTAAAGGGGGATGTTTTATTTGTAGAGAGAGGGGGGGATAAAGGGTGTTCGATTTATTTACCGGAATGCCTTAGAGAGGAAATAATTAATCAGGTGCATTTAGAAATGGGACATCAGGGTAGTTATAAGATGCTGAAATATTTAAAGGAAAGGTTTTATTGGAAGGGTTTGACCAAGGACGTTAAACGAATGGTTAGGATTTGTGGTATTTGCCAATTGACGAAACATTCTAATTCCAATAAGGTGGGACCGTGTTGCTCAATTGTTACGAAAGACATAGGAGATTTAGTGATGGTGGATATATACGGGCCTTTACCGTCAGGGAAATTCGGGATGAATTACATATTAGTATTACAGGATTCGTTTAGTAAATTCGTGAAATTTTTTGATTTAAAAAGGGCTACTACGAGAGCGGTACTTAGCAAAGTGAAAAAATTTACTGAAATAATAAAACCGAAAGCTATAATGTCGGATAATGGAACTCAGTTTACTAGTCATGCGTGGAAAGAGGAAATGGAGTTGCTAGGGATTAGAGTAGTTTACACAACAGTTAGGAATCCTCGTCCAAATACAGTGGAGAGAGTGAATAGAGAATTAGGAAGATTGTTTAGGACGTATAATAGCAAAAATCATAAAGGTTGGGTTGACACTCTACCTAAACTGGAAAAATTATATAATAATACTTACCATGAAAGTACTGGGTTTACTCCTTGTGAAATAATGTATGGAGAGTCAACTTGTCTGTCTTTCGATCAGATTATTGATAAGGAGGGAGTAGATTTGGACTTGGCGTGTGTTAGAGAACAGGTGAGGGTAAATTTACGGCAAGCTGCGGATAATCGTGAGTTAAAATTTAATAAAAGATACCGTTTAGTTGAATATCAAGTGGGAGATTTGGTGAAAATTAAAAGATTAAACAAGTCTGACGCTTCTTTAAAATTAACCAAGAAGTTCGAGGCGATATATGAAGGACCATTCCTTATAGCAGAAAGTCCTTATCGGAATGTGTATGTTTTGGTAGATCCTCAAACCAAGGAAATAAGAGGAAAATTTAATGCTATACATTTATCCAAATATTACATTTGGTAATTTGAAACTGGGGCTGGATCGGGGAGTCATTATTTAAGATTGTAGGATTTATAAGTTACATTGATTTAATTGCTGTATTGTAGTGTTTTGGTATAGACCTTAGAGTTAAGTTATAGTGATTAGTTGTAGTTTTGATATTTAAATGTAGTTTTGTAAGATGTATTGGTTAATTATAAAAAATAAAAAAAAATAAAAAAAAAAAAAGAGACAAAATTGGAGGATAGGGTAAAGCCCATCTGACGGTATGAGGTGGAAATTAGTGAAGAAAGAAATCTTTCATTATTATATTAAGATTTATTTTTATTTTATCAAATTGAATTTAATCAAATCATCCCTTCAGATGGTGGGGCGTAGGGCGGCTTTACCATAAAATATATATGTATATGTATTTATATCTATATGTGTACATATTTATATATATAAGGAAAAAGAATTAACATCTACATAAATTAGATAAAAGGGAGTACAAGAAAGAGTAGGATATGTAAAATGAAATAAAACATAATCACCTCTATGTTGTTACATGATAATGCTGATCGGTTGGCAGCGAGAAAAGTCGCGAAAGCGGACTCTGATAGTGCAAAAGGGTTGTCGACTAGGTATGATTGGGATTTAAAATAGATGTGGAAGGCTGAAGTGGAGCTGGATGTAGTCATTAAATTCAGAATGGAGGGTCATCCCAATCAGCATTATTTTAAAGGGGGGGAGTGTTTGAGAGGTCGTGTTATGGTTTGATTCCCTGTACGCACCACATGTTGGATTATGAAGGATTGCCAGGAGTTAGGTTAAAAGACATATTTTGATATTGAGAAATCAAAAGTCTAGGCATACCGTTAAGGTACCTTCATAATTCATCAACTATACAATTCGGTTCACAAGGCCAAGATCTAAGCACACTATACATACGCCCATATCAGAGTACTTGCTTGTCGATTCTATTTCAAGTGGGGTGAAGTCGTAAACATACGTTATTGTCTAATAGTCTTTAAGGAATTTGGCTTTTACGCGAGGGTGGAGATATTAGATCGCATAGAGAGCATAAGATTGCGTCTCTTGCCTCATCTCTTATCCGGTTCGCTTATCGTTCAGTGGCCTCACAACCCACTGCCTTCAGTGTTGAGTCAAATTCTGACTTGGATATTGTGTCGTGTTGAGATCAAGTTCACTAACAAACTTGGCGGTGGGCTCGAGTGGTAACTATTTTGATGTTGGGTTAAATTACACACTACATAAAACAAAAATGTGCAGGAATTGGATTATAACTGGAATCGATTATGTAAGGGAGGATTCAACATTTTCTAATTATAGGGAAGATTTTAAATTGGGATAATATTCAATGACAATATATTGGTTATAGGTTAGGGTGAATCTTTACTCCGGACAAAATTGGGAAAGATTTGTACCTGCGTCAACATTCAGGGGGTCGAGATGTAACGGAACGAAATCTGTCATCTTTTGTAGTAGAAGTACATTCTTAATCACACAGATGGCGCTAATATAAATTATGTTTATCTATATGAGGTATGAAGAAAAACCTTTTTGAATATAAAATTACGTGATAAATTATTACGATAATTTGGTTTTAAAGATTAATTAAACAAATAAGGACATTTATAAATCAGTTATTTATTTGAATATTCAAATGCCGTGTTTTATTAAACTTTAAGTTTTTGAACGAAATTCGTATGTGAAGGAAGTTCTGGTCGAATATCAGAGATATACGTTACATATTTAAGCAAAAATACTAAATGGATAAGATTTTGTCCATATTAATTGATCGCAGTTAATTTGAAAATAAATACAATAATTTTAAGTTATAGTTTGAACGATTTCTAGGAAGATAAATCCAAATTAGAATTATTTGTGGATATATTGATTTGACAATGATTTCAAACAGCGCTACGATTGGCTGGTTGGAATCGTACGATATTTTGTTTCGAGAAGTAGGGATCATTGCGGTTGGGGTGAGGATAGTTGAGGACAGAAAAAAGACTATTCATTAATTGTTGGGAGCTGCTGGAGAGAGGTGGTCAGGAGTAGAAAGTCTGGTGGGTCATTTCGCGTTTTATAAATTGTGTTAAGAGGGTACTGGGAGGTTACTATGTTAAAATTCCGTTGTACATTAATTTTATTCGCGTTTGAAATTATTTGAGAATCTTAACGTAACTTCAAGTGTTGAGAATATATAAAACTCGCATCGTTTCATGCTGAGATAGGACACCATTTCTGTAATTGCGAAGTATGGGCTCAAGGGCTCATATGGAGTAGTTACTCACGCCTGGGAGAGTCTTCCCCGTGACTTCATGAAACAATGCAGGATGGGAACGGAGATTTGGAAATCTACCTGTCGAGTGGATTGTTAGGATTTTGAATATCGAATTGGGGTATTAGTGAATATTATATAAACCCGCCTCGATTTATGCTGATATAGGACACCAATTCTGTGACTGCGAAGTATGGGCTAAAGGGCTCATATGGAGTAGTTACTCACGCTTGGGAGAGTCTTCCCCGTGACTTCATGAATCAAGGCAGGATGGGAATGGAGATTAGGGATTCTGAAGTGGGTAGAATCAGTAGATAACATACAAGCAGCAGTGATGGGGGGGTTTTTAGCTAGGAGTCCCTTAGGAAAGCCAATCGAAGTGATCGGTCTTGGGTGGAACATCTAACGGTGCCAACGAAGCCCTTGTCCTCTGTCTAGCTAGGGAGCTGATCAAGTTAAGGCGAGCAGCTATTCGATTTTACCTGTCTCAGGGTCGAATAAAGCCTTCTGGGTATCGGTGACCAGTGGCCCGAAGTATCGGTGTCGTTGGAGCTGATAGCTCAGTCTTTATTTATATATTTATTTATACACACAATTATATATCTCGTTAGGGCTTTAGTTAACATCCCTGGCTTCGGCCGTTAACTAAGGCAAGCACACAGTCATAGGTCATACAAAATCAAGTCTGACTAGCTTGTTCCCTTACAGAATAGAAGTAGGTACATTACACACCACACGTTTAGAATTAACTAAAGGGAGGAGTTTATTGGGGTTAAAACACATATATAGTCTTTATAGGTAGAAGGAAAAGGTACACATTCTTCTCGCGGTAATATGGGACGTCGGCTATGTAGGTAGAATCGAATTTGTATAGGTTTTTGATAGTCAGTTAATTGCGTTTAAGTTATGTGAACGGTTCTCATTATAATGAAGTTATTAGGCTATTATTTTGGTGTGAATGAATACTGGGGGATTTCGGGTTGGAATCCAGGCAATTAACAACGATTATCTAAAGTGTATCCTCAGTGTTGACTACCTTCATAATAAAATGTGAAATAGATCTTATATAATACCAGTTGAATGTGAAAGGCATGGTTATCATTGTGACGAATATCAGAAGGTGGTTAAATACTTACCTATCTACATGTAATCTAGTAAGATTCAGTTAAGTCATTTGGCTATTGGATACCATAGACCGATTGATTATGAATGTCATTATTCAATATATTATTTATATTACCAAATATAATACTTGGTGCATTTATTTGATTGAATTGGGTTGAATGGATATTAGTGGAGCATTCTCACGGTAGTTGAGAACCGTCCAATTATGGACCTATGTTCTATTGTCCGGTAACCTAGACGGAAGTTCTTGTATATGAATGTCTTCAATAGAAGATGTAATTTCTATATGAGTTTCAATCAGAAGTGTAGCAAGTGTAGACTACTGTATGAAATACCTATCTATTCTATATTGAAATCTACGGCTTCTAATGAGTTGGTCTTGATCGCAACTATCAGTATATTATACTATATGCACAGTGTTGCCTGAACTTTTGTATTCAATTGAGCTTATTCGGTTGTAATAAGTGAGAGAAATTATCATTAACGAATATTAACATTCTTGTAATTGAATGTCACGATTTTGTATTTATATAATACAAGTGTAATCCAGTTATGGATTTGGGGTAAAGGGTTATACCGGCTGCCGCGGTATAACTTGAACAAAGTGGACTAGGCCAAGTGGCGTCTGCTATATTTATAAGGCAGAGGGGAGTTGATCTGTGTTGGTGCAACTCACTGTCATGGCGAATTGGAGGAGCCTTGACCTCGGGGGGGGGAAATAAAAATATTTGTGTATTATTACGGTTCGCTTCACTTACATACTCTGTTGCTAAAATCCTCGAAATAAGTCTTATTACGTTTACATTACGTCGATAGAAAATTTATTCATTATCATATTCTAAATTTAAATTAGTAACCTAAAAATAGGTTAGCCTAGAAATTTAGGTAGGTAATCTTATTAACAGTTCATTACATTCTGTTTTCCAAACAATCACGATAGGTTATATGTTGCGAGAATTAAGTAAATTAAGTAGGTATAGATTTATGCTAGGAAAGTGAATTGGATAAGTAGGGACTTAATTTAGGACAACAGCACAAGCTACCTCTATAGAACGAGGGGGACTACTGGATCATGATAAGAGTCCTAGTTCCCACTAGAACGATCATTGGCCAAACTAGTTACTAAGTAGGTAGGAATTCGGAAACGTTTGAGTATAGGTATGTTTTTATAATAAATCGGAAGTCGAAAATAGGTAGGGGATGGTATAGGTTAGGGAGGGTGTTACAAGTGCCTCTGACTATACACAGGCATGTTACGGTTAATACTTGTATATACGTTTATTTATCAGAATATAACTATGTTATATTCTGTATTATGTATATAACTATGTTAGCCTAGTGGTATGGGTAATGGACTGCTGAGACGAGGTCTCGGGTTCAATCCCAGGTTTACCATGGCACACACCAATGACTTTTCGATGCTTTTCGAAGTTATGTGTGTATTTATTATTTAATGGCAATAGGCTCGCCACTATTACATTGGAACCCAAACATAAACTGGCGAAATGTGGGTGCTAGCAACTCTGCCTACCCCTTTTTTTTCCGTGCGTAAATCCCCTCGGATACCCCCCTGCCGGAGCCGGAAGGGGAGGTTATGTCGGACTCGAACCGACTAAAACCGCACGCCGACTGTGGGTCGTGGTGTTAGGCCGGAGGTGAGGTTGTCATCGACATATCCCTCGCACCCCGGCTGACCCAGGGCCATCCCTTACGGTCTAGCCCTCCTCGGGGAATACAGGCGAGAGTTTATGTTATGTTATGTTATGTTTTTTATACATTTTTATACAACTATCACCAAGACAAAAAAATAGTTACAAAGAAAAGTAATGACGTCATAAAATGTCCTTATTGACCATCTTAAATATTGTGATCTCATGAAAATACAGCGATGAAGTCATTAAATATCCTATGAATCTCTGTTACTTATCTACAGCCCCTTTTATACCACTTAGGTGGCAGACAAGCACACGGCCCACCTGATGGAAAGTGGATACTGCAACCTATGGAAGTGTGCAACTAAGAGGCGTCACAACCTTCTGAAGTGTGCTTGGAAAATTTACGTCAGGAAGTTTATTCTACAGTTTAACCATTCACTTTTTTTTGGACCGAACACCGAACCTCTATGTAACGTCATTGACGCTAGGTCGAAACTTAAAATAAACGGGTTGTATTTATAATACGAAATAATTGAGGAACGCAATCCGTTGTTACAGAATCAAAGTGGACAGTAAAAAATACCTGAGATTCCAATAATGAGCGTGGAAGACAGCGGGCCAACAGCGAAGCGCGGGTGGGGCTGTACCCCTACCGGCGACCCGCCGGCGATCACTGTTTCTTCAGAGGAGAACGCTAGGAAAGGATGTTTAGCCACAATATTTACTGCAGGATGGAGAAGAACCGCACTATACGGCATACTGGTGTTCCTAATGCTTTTAGTATTCTTGAACATCGCGCTCACTTTGTGGATCGTTGGAGCCTTAAAACTGAGTATGGTAAGATCTTAGAACTTACATTGTACAGATAGATATATTAATACTGCTGTGTCACGTTAGTTTTAAAAAGACTATTCGATGAAAAATTATTTATTAGAGCATGGCAAAATGCCCGAATGACAGCAGTAGAGTCTTCCTCTACTGCTTGGAACCGAAAGAAGTTCGCAAAGTTTATAAAGAAAAGAACACTTACTTTTTTTCTACGTGTAGGTATATTCGTAGGTATACCTCCTTGATTATTGCTAAAGAGCAAGCACTAACTAAACAAACAATTTACAGAATGGAGTTGGACCAATAAGAATAGTGAGAGGTGGTATCCAGGTGGATGGACAGGCGTGGGTGGTGGACAATCTCGTCGCGTCTAGAATAACATCTCAACATGGTCAGCCCATCACTCTGCATTCACATCGCAATTTCACTGTGAAAGTTGCTGAACCAGACCGTGTGGAGCACTCAAAACTTTTTATAAGTTAGTACATACTTATTTATGTAGATATCTTTTAATATAATAGTAGGCTAGACAAGGCTGTTTTCCATTTGGTACAATAGTTGTATGATAATGATGTCATTTCAATGAAACATTAATATAATACGTCACTTACACACTTACACTTTTTTATTAGAAAGTTTACTTTAATTTGATAAAGGTTTCACACAAAATGAAAATCTAGTTAATATATACCTATTGTAGATTGATGGCAATTGATGGAATCAGCTACAAAGGTTGAGAATGCCGTACGGCGAAACCGGTCAGGTGAAAAATAGAATATAGTGGAAAAGTACAAAGTGTCTTACTCAATATGTCTAGTTGATATTGGTAATCAAACACATAGTTTACAAAAATATAGGCACACAGAGCGTTAACATTAGACTAAAGCTGTAAAGCTATATATTATCTACTATTATATATTATTTCTATTATTTTTCTCAATAGATTTTGGGAAGAGAGTTATGGCCTTCATTTAAAAACCGGTCTCAGTGAAAGAGTTGTTTTCGTGACTTGTTTTCAAAATAGGAAGGAATCTGTAGCATATATTATGAATTGATAGCAGCGTCCTACATTCTGACTACGTACTTTGAATTTCATGATAGTAAAAAAGTGTCAGTGACTTCTCATACCAATGATTTGATTGCAGACTTGATTTAATGCACGGAACACGAGATAGAATGTAAAGTCATAAGTGTTACTTGGTAAACTGGATGCGGGAGGATAGGCACAAAAATCAATTACGACCGGACATATGTAGTTGTTAATATCGAAGTTCAGTCAAATACGCAGTTAGACTGATAAAACGGACCCCAGACTCCGAGGTAAAAGCTTCGGATGCCACTGGGATTAATGCTAGGTTAAAGAAGAAGAAGTATGTAGTTGCAAAGCTATTCACGTATTGCAATTAAACTACTTTTATACGTTAATAATGACGACTTCATATTTAAACTTTTCCTGACGTTATGGTTACTTTTCAAAATTATGTTAGCAATTTTATTTTATCGTGCGAAAAATCCCCACGAATACCCCACGGAGCCGGTGGAGGCGGTTATGTCGGACTCGAACTGACCAAAATGCACGCCGTGCGCGCCGTGGTTGCCGGAGGTGAGATTGACGAAAGCATATCTCTCGCACCCCGGCAGACCCAGGACCATCTCTTTCGAGATGGCCCCTTTCGGGTTGTGGGGACCTTAGTGTCCCCATCCAGCCCCGGGTACGGGGAGGCGCATTTTGCGCCGCCGCCGCCGCGGCCTGCTTCTGCTAGGGTGTCAGGCGGCTCCACCGATCACCCTTAGGCCAGTGCTCATGGAGGATGGAGGTCGTTCTGTGACCTCCGACGTCCGGTTCGCCCTCGCTCTTCGCGGGCTTCCCGGGGCCGGAGTCTAGTCCGGACCCGACCGGCCGCAAATTATGTTAACTAAGAAAAAAGTATTCCTACGTTGTCTTCGCATAGCATAAAACTTTCTTCCTGTAACGTATGTCACTGTTTCTTATAACATGTATCTGGAAGAACCCCTTTTTGCGAATTAGAAACAATTTAGCATTTAGCGAAATTAGAAAAAAAATACTTCTAGGAAATTCTAATATTGGGATTTCAACTTAACGCGAATATTATATTAATACTAGCTGTCCCGGCGAACTTCGTACCGCCAATTTTTTCCCGCCCCGTGATCCGCGTCAGATCCCGTTCCCGCTGCACCATTTAGGGGGATGAAAAATAGATGTTGGCCGATTCTCATAGATACCGGATAAGCACAAAAAATTTCATCAAAATCGGTCAAGCCGTTTCGGAGGAGTATGGCAACGAAAACTGTGACACGAGAATTTTATATATTAGATTATAACTTGATGTTCCGAAAGGCTCCTAAGGATATCGAATCAAACTTTCTTTGTATTCATAGTTATAGTTTCATCATAGTAGTATAGAATAGATTTTACGAGTTGTTAATATGTTTTTAGAGCGGGACATCCTAGAGTTCAGTGGCCGCGCCCTGCACGTGCGCGACGCTCGCGGAGAGAACGTGTTCACGGCAGCACGTGACGAAGTGCGCGTGTTCGCAGACACGCTGGCGGTGGATGGGCCTGGGGGTGTCATAGTGCGCAGTGCTGTGCAAGTACCGCACGTCCATGCCCCACCAGCCTCTAACTTAACGTAAGAAAGTTCACGCATGTATCTACGTATTACTATGACATAGATCCGCTATTATTTTAAGAAAATACATCATCGTGAAACTCTGATTGGATAAATTTATAAAACCCAGATGAAAAGACGTTTTGAAAAATGATGTACTTTCGTTGCACATTATACCGGAATTGTTAATTATATTTTGTGAACTGCAAATTGCAAATGACTTTCCTTTCTTTCTAAATCGCCTCGTCGGATTTACATAACATAACATACATCCGTCATTCGTCCAATTAGGTACAATTTTGTGCTAAACTTAAATATAAAAGTACTAGCTTTTGCCCGTGGCTCCGCCCGCGTGGATGTCGGTTATCGCGACCAAACATAGCCTATGTCCTTACTCAAGGTCTAACCTATCCCTATACCAAATTTCATCAAAACCGGTTCAGTGGTTTAGGCGTGAAAGCGTAACATACAGACAGACAGACAGACAGACAAACAGACAGACAGACAGACAGACAGACAGACAGACAGACAGACAGAGTTACTTTCGCATTTATAATATTAGAATGGATGTTTTAAGTCACTATTTATTGATATACAATACTTATATTTGTGTATTTATATTAATTAAAGGTTGGAGTCCCTTACGAGGCGCCTGGACCTGAGAGCACCTCAGTCTATAAACCTTGAAAGCAGAGCGGGAAGCATTGACATAATGTCTCATGGCAACATTAAACTTAATTCACTCGTCGGTGCTGTAAGTTAACCGATATTCTTTTAATTAATAAGTATTTGAACGATACACCTGAAAGAACGGATCACCTGTATCAAACATACACACATACTCACGACTGTAACTCCCCAAATACCCACATTTGGCCAAAGTATGATTTTCGGTCCTGCGTACTAGGGGAAGAGCCTATTACCGTCAAGCGGGTACTTAGTCATGGGCTATATGAGCCCTACCTATCTCTCACCTGAAACAACTCATGTTATTCTTAAACTTTCGCGGGCGGTGTAAACTCATAGTTTTTTATACTGTTTCGGAACTTATCGCGATAAGATTTTTGGAACACTTACTATGGCTGACGTTTTGGATGCGTTGTAGCACCCATGGTCACGACTTGACTCCTTAAGCGTTACAAAAAAAGTCCCGACAAGGCCCTGACACAGGCTTTTCTCTCGAGGTTAGGAAGACAGTATCAGTCACTCCCATTATTCCCCAATGAGTCAAAATCAAAGGGGAGACTGAGTGACGAGCATGATGATCTTTTTGTGTTTGATGTAATATTTTAATAGGTTTCTGATATACCTGTGACTATTAGGCACTGTGTTTTATTATTACCATATTCATAAATCATCATTGAATTTTCAGATTAGATTCGACGCTTCGAACATAATAGTCCATCACTTGAAAGAAGCTGTTCGGACAGATAAGCCGCAGAAAAACTTGAAAAGTACTAAAGTGTTCCAGCTGTGTGCTTGTACGACGGGGAAGCTGTTTCTGGCTGCACCAGAAGCACCCTGCGCCATTCATGAAGATGACACAGAATTCTGTCGATGATAGTAATGCACAGTGTTAAACTCTTTTAAAGCGGCCTACCACGGTGTGAGATTCTACAGATTTTATCACGTACTATAGATGATAACGGAACGGATCATTACGCACCACGCACGCTTCGTTCACGGTGCGTATCTATCTATTTCGAAGCCGCGAAGTTACAGACGTCTCTGCGTTACTGCAGACAAAACTCTTTACGGTGCGGAGCTGTGGACTAATCCGCATTTATCCATAAAATCACGCACCGTGGTTCGCCGCTTTTAGTTAAAATAAACCATAGTGCCAAAAAATTAATAAACAATGTCAAGAAAGTCAACCAGTTCATTCCAGCAGCATCTAATTTTATATTAGCACTTCTGGAGAATAAGGTTAATATGGTTGAAGAATCACTGATTTTAATATTTCTTTTAACTACTGTGTATTAGCAGACCCTGAAACCTACTGATTTTGTTTTTTACCCGACTACGGCGAAGCCAAAAGGAGGGTTATGATTTTGATAGGCTATGTATGTATGTATGTATGTATGTATGTATGTATGTATGTATGTTCATTTGTTCCCTCATAGCTCCTCAACTACTTATTAGAACTGGACGATTGAGGTATCGTTACAAGCGGCTTGATCGTCCGATGGTTATAGGCTATGATGTGTCACTCAATCTTGTGTGGCGCCCTCTAGCGCTCATAAGGTACTATGTTACAAAATTAATTTGACATAAATATGTCGTCTTTGGTATCAAATGAAAGTGCTTAATGAGCACATTTCAAATATGTATAAATTATTAGCTTTATCTTGTCCCAAAATAATTTAAATAAAAAATAAAGTTTATAAAACTAAAACCCGACTACCGAAAAATCACGCTCTAATAAGTGACAAACAAGAAAATCTCAAGGATAGCCGTGGTCGTATGCAACTTGCTCTAGCAAAACAATATATTCTAGGGAAAAGTGGCATACGACCACGGCTATCCATGAGATTTTCTTGTTTGTCACTTATCATTTTTCGGTAGTCGGGTTTTAGTTTTAAACTTTATTTTTTATTAAAGCTTTTATGTACTGACACCATTTATCACACTACACTTATTTTCAGTGTTGATGTCAGGCTACACTTAAAAATTGTTCCCCCGTGGACAATAGTGAGCCCCAAAAGGAGATGTTGTGCAATTATAATGAAAAATACTATTTGTTCCGTAGTGCCTTAAAATACAGGTGTTGTGTTCTTGATGGCGTTATGGACCAGATAGATTATCTCGAGTGTTGTCGCCTTAAAATTAAGATGGCCATTTGACCAATTTCCGGTGGCGCCATTTTAAATCCACCGACTCGTGTGTGTGTGTGGGGGTGTGCGAGGCGGCGGGTTCGGTTGGCCGGCGTGGCGGTGCAACGGGGCATTACTCGTGGAGACGGCTTCGGCGAACATTGTATTGGGAGCTCCGTAAGAAATAAGTTATCGTTCCTATAATTAAGTGCCCAGTATATTCACACTTTCTAATCCAATTGTAATTAAGTTAATTTGTAAAGAGTAAATAATCTATCAAAGAAGGTGATCATTAAGTCTTACTGTTTTGTGTTCTGATTTAATATAATTTCTATATAAAGTTAATAACTAGCCATGGTATTATTTCCAATGTAATAGTAAGAATAAATATCTACCCTACTATAACGTGTCTATTTTACGAGTATGTAACGAATAGTCAATTAATTGAATGATCCATTTGTTCATCGATAATTTTCATTTGTATGTACGACACCCATCTCCAATAAAAAAAACTAATTGCTGCTGATCTAGTTTTTTGTCTTGACATGGTTCATTGTGAAGTGAGCTACTTTTCAAGTACGTATATTACTAAATTTAATGATAATTTTAGAATTATTGTGAACACATACAAAAGAATAGGTAGTGTTGTAAAATTTAGTGCAATTTTTATTTTGTAAAATAAATTATAAACCAAATAATTTTGTACACTTTGCACATTGGAATTAAGAATTGTAATTACATAAGGTAGGTACTAGTTAGAATGAAAAATATTTAGGCATCAGGTGAAAATATAAAAAGTGTTAGTACAAATTTAATTAGAATTTGTAAATTCATGGTGAATCAAAAAAGTGAATTGAGACATGCGGCATATTTTCGTAATTCTCATTAATTGCTGAGAAAAGTTACTGGAACTGCATCACGAGTACATAGCACAATATGTCTAAGAAGTCGTTTAATACATTCCAAGTTACTGATCACAGTTCTTTTATAGATGCATATTCAACTCCAAGTTTTGACTAACTGACATCTTTGGCTTCCGTATAATTGTAGGTATATTATGTTATTTTATTATATAATTATGTTATTATTGCCTTATGAATTATAACAGGTCTTATGAGTCGCCTTATTTATATCTAGTAATAATAGAAGTACCAGACTTTTGGGATGGCACGTCAAGAAAATTGTTGAGTATAGAGTCCGGCTAAGATAGACTTACTTTGATTCCGTATATCGTTCTAGCTACAGTTTTAATATTATTGTTAGTGTTTATGCAAACGGTTTTACTTACTCTATGAAGGTCTTACCTGTCAGTCCAAAGTACAATGCGTATGAGTGAACTTACGTGTTCGACCAGTGTATGACGCCAACATTCTGTATCTGTTTATTTTCTGGTAGAAATAAGCAATTGTAAATGTTTATAAATACTTTATTTGTACATCAATTTAGTAAATCACCAATAAAAAGAGTAATTGTTTATTTAGTAAATAAAATGTTACATACGTTACTTTAAATTATTTGAACCTTTTGAGGTACACTGTTAAAGGCCCATAATCTTGACAGCTGGTTTGGTCCCCACCTAATAGGCCAATACTATCAATCCTCCACCTAAAATGACACTTATTCCCGAATTCCAGTTCTTGCTATACAATACCAATAACACTTTTTGCTCGATACCAGAATTAAACCTCTTGCACAGCTTTTCCCCTTACTGCCACTGCATCACGGGGGCAATTAAATACAACAATTAAAAGTATAAGACAGGTAAGAAGTAATCTAATGGTCCCAATTTCTACACCAAGTGTTTAAATCAGCAGCTACGAACGTACAATGAGAAAGTGTATGCTAGTGAGATAAAATAGGTAATCGACATAGTCGTTTTCACATATAGGACAGTCCCCGGTACTTCACTGTGATTGAAACGCATTATGTGAACGAGCCTACAAACAAATTGCTCTAGAATAACGCTCACATCTGATTGGAACTCAATTTTGTTTACAGTACAATCGGCAACAAAAGTCACATTATAAAATACATCACTGACTAAAAGTTACTTTCGGAATTGATTCTATAGGTTCATGAGATTGGATGAGTGTAGATTTAGCAATAAATTTATCGTCAACACTTGTGCTCGTCATCATCTGTTTATCTTGGCTTGGCGAATAACTCCCATCTAACCCCCTGAGAGGAAGGTCTAAACCTAAACATAAACCTAAACCGGGTCCTTTAAGCGGGGCGTGAAAAAGCATCTAATGAGGCCGTCAAGTTGAGTGCTACCACTGTTAACACGGTAAATGTTTACGATGGTGATACTCTTTCCGAGACTCTGCCTTTAGCTTAACATCAGGCGAGGTGAAGTCAATTTGACGTGTCCTGTATAAAAAAATAAAAAAACCCTCGTTCGTTAAGTGGCAGCTGGCAGGTGAGTGAGATAGACTTAGACGGTTAAGATCTTGGTGGTGTCCATACACCTTGTTAGATCTGTTACGTCACTGTTAGTTCTCATCCTCGCCGATAGCGCCATGATAGACGACATTAACAGGATTCAAGGTTTATCACCTGTCTCTCGAAATCTCTGTCAAAAATAAAAGCGGCTAACAAAAAGATATCTAAATATCTAAAACGAAAACATTTATTCTTTAAGTCATTCCAATTTAAAAAAAGTCTGTTTCTTAATTTTGTTTGAATTAAATTATCACGATCTGTCATTACGATGTTCACTTGTAGCATATCATTAATTCAAATATGGAATACAAATTCTTTCCATTTAAATCCCTAGCGTGTGATTAGTGTTGTGGATATCAGTAGCAGCGGGGGATGGAGACGGGTGGGTGTCGTGGTTACCACCACATGGTTCCTCAGTAATTAGAGTTAGCCACCGACCTCGGCACACCAAGCCACCGGCCACCCTAATTGAAACCGCAATGACAGCGTTTTGTTTCCGTTTTTTCCTACACCGTTAACGAGAGCCAACATTAGGATAGATGCATCTTTAGAATTTTCCTACATTGCAACGGATTTAATGCTGTAGGGACTCTTTTGTTTAGTTTTTTCTACAAATAGATGGTTTATATTTTAAACAGCTTATTTACAGAAAGTGTAAACAAGGGGTAATATTTTATAACTATTCTTAAAATTAATATTTGATTATATTGGACATCATTGCACCACCCGGGAGCGATCACGGTGGGTTATTCGATTTGTTTTGTATTTTGACATCTTATTAGTTATTTAGTTTTAAGGTGATATTATGTATTTCCTTTGTAATTTCTTTTTAAATAATAAAAAAAATATTAATTTATTATTATTAAATACTAGCTTTTGCCCGCGGCTCCGCCCGCGTGGATGTCGGTTATCGCTACCAAACATAGCCTATGTCCGTTCTCATGGTCTAATCTACCTCTATACCAAATTTCATCAAAATCGGTTCGGTGGTTTAGGCGTAAAAGCGTAACATACAGACAGACAGACAAAGTTACTTTCGCATTTATAATATTAGTATAGATAAACTCGTAGTCTAATTAGTAGTCCATAGTAACTTAGATCAAAAGTAACTGCAACTTGGCTGCTATTGAACTCATCCAGTTACGTGAAGCCTACAGAGATCAAACAATTTTAGATTACCTCTACTTAAATAGTATCAAAATATGCAAAATCACTTACTCTCCAAGGAAGTAAAATTTCCGGCGCCTTCTATTCTGTATATTGTTAAACAAATAATAACACGATGGCCATAACCAAAAGAAAGACGGCTTGTCTCAAAACACACTCGTCCAAACTGAATTTTATTTGTTTGCTTTATCTTCGGAGTAACATAAAAGAGCTGTGAACTGTTACGTTTATTTCACGAGACTTTTTTTACTTACGACTCAATAAACAAAGACAATCGAGTCCAAATATTTGTATTCTTTTGATTTTTGCTTGTTTACCGTTTATGTTGCACGATAAAAACGTGGATGCAATCAAAATGTACTGGTGGATTTGTCTTGACCACAACTAGAAAACTTTAGTATTAAAAGGTAAAAGTTTATGGGATGTGATTTGCATATACTTCACTGAAAGTAATAACTAATAGGTATTTAAATAAATACTAGCTTTTGCCCGCGGCTCCGCCCGCGTGGATGTCGGTTATCGCGACCAAACATGGCCTATGTCCTTTCTCAAGGTCTAATCTACCCCTGTACCAAATTTCATCAAAATCGGTTTAGTGGTTCAGGCGTGAAAGCGTAACATACAGACAGACAGACGACAGACAGACAGAGTTACTTTCGCATTTTTAATATTAGTATGGATGGATTATTTGAATAACAAACTTTTAAACCTGCGTTCCATGGTATACCATAATAATAAAGGGAATTAACGCGATCATGGTATAGGTACATCCGTACCTTTGTTTTACCTGACATTTTGACTATAAGTTACACCGGCCGTGGTCACAGGTCAGTCCGCCTGTATGCGTATACGTATGCACCTATACCATGATCGCGTTAATTCCCGGTTTTATTATGGTATAATTATCGAATGAGTCAAAAAAAGAACAGTCCCGAGTTCAAATTCTGCCCTTAAGGCTACCAAACGTGAACCCTAAATTTAGCTTATCTGAAGAGTTTTAGGTGAATACTATACTCTATTTGTTTAGGTACTTAAAAAAAGGTAAACAAGAAAAATGGTGGATTTCAGAGATAGTCAACCGTCAACGACAATAGTATTTTTGTGCATAATTATGGGCAACATAAAGACTACATTTACCTTACTAAATAATTTTAAAATTTATAATATTAAACTCACACTTTCAACACATTCACAAAATTATAATCACAATTAAAGTGATTTCAAATTCAATCACTAAATAAAATTTTAGTCTGAGTCCGAAGAACTATCACCAACACTAATTACAAAGCGATAATAGGTTTCGTCTATTATCTTATCTAGGGATGACATCTTCTCCACTTCTTTGCCAGCTCTTTAAGGTACCGAATAATAACAATAAAAACAAACTACAAACTGCGAATTGACTTTGACAGTCACGCACGTATGGCGCGATCTGGAAAAAACTGTTTTGAATATCTGTCTTTTTAGTTTCTTTATGGTAGGCACGGTGCAATAGTTTTTAAAATCATTCTAAATAATTTAGTTATTATAGTTTTTCAGCTTAGGAAATAATAATTGCAACTTAATATTAAACAAAGTAGTTAAATATAGAAAAATATACGATAGAAATGGATTTTAAGTTCTAAAATGATTTTATTTTGGTTTCTTTTTATTTCGGAACGAAAAATGCCCCTATAGAAGAACCCTTTTTACGATTTGTTTACCTTTTTTTAAGTACCTAAACAAATGGAGTATAGTTGGGTTACTAATAAGCTATAAAAAAATATTTGTTTGGCATCGGTTTTTCAATGATTGAAAAATTATTATCACTTAATTTTATCTTCCAGTGGTATGTGCAGAAGCTAAAGGACATGACTATTAAAGTCATCGTTGGATGTTTCAAGTTCTTTCGTTTTCCCCGTTGTTTCGTTTGTCGCGAAGGGCACAACTTTCTTTACGACTCTCCGGATACCTTTTAAATGCGCTCCCTACAGCATCACGGCCCACCGTTTTATCAGATCACCTCCCATTACATACGACATTCACATATGTTTCTCAGTTTTTTGTTATCTTGTTTCTTTTTATTGGGATTATAAATAAAGATTATATCTAGAACATATGGCATGTTTTTTTTAGTTATAGCGGACGACCTCTATGTATTTTACTAAGGGTGCTGAGAAAAACTACCTAGTGTGGTACTCCATATTATGATAAGAGTAATGTCTCATTTTTTTAAAGGCGAACTGAATTTACTAGCAGTCCCCTTAACCCCTCCGAATAATTAAAATAAAAAATAGATTACCTGTAATAAATATTCATAAATCACGAAATATTGCTGATTTCTTTTTTGTTGTCACACACAACACAACATAACTTCATTTGTATGTACTTCCAATGCAAGTTGGTAGTAACACGACTACTTTTCAATTTTATAATAGTAGGTATAGATGTAATATACTTAACTACGATCTCAATGCTCACACTGCATTTACTGCTTCGCCTTCTACTTCAGAAACATATGGCTCCCATGAGAAAGAAGCAACAACTTTAGCAAATAAGTACGTATGAATAAACTCAGTCTTTATAAACTCACACCTTTAGTTGCACAGAATGGTAGACATAGGTATACTTACCTAAAACACACACCTTTCACCAGCCATATTTTTATGACAGATGGAAACATATTTGCCTAACGGCACGAACCTACTACTATTCACCTGACTTATGAATCGAACTTAGGTTCTTCATCTTCCTCTTCGCATTTATCCCAGTCGCATCCGAAGCAATTAGCTTAGAGTCTCCAGTCTAACTGCGGATTTGGCTTGACTTCGATATTTTTTTAAAGTGACTGCCATCTAACCTCCACAACCCAAAGGCGATCCAAGCAATGCAGCTAGACCAGTTGTTGAACTTTTTAGGACTCGAACTACCCGTAACGACTGCCATAGATGTTCGTATGGTTACCGAGTAACCGACGGCGACGCCTTAACGTGCTCTCCGAGGCACGACCAGACCAATGCAAATACGGTCAAAACCCATATTCACGCATACAAATATTTGCACAAAGCGGGGATCGAACCCGTGGCTACTGCGTAGCAGCCGCGCTCACCACTGCTACGCCACGGAGGCTGACATGGAAACATATTTGCCTAATGGTACATTTCTTTACTTACAGAGAATGTCTTGGTAGAAGAACCTGTTACTTTTTATCAAACTCGGGAATCGAACCTAGATGCTGAAGATGCTACACAAGTACCATAAATGTCACAGTCACTTTTATAATAACAAAATGTATAAAATTATATTAACGATCAGCTTCAGATATCTCCCTACCTTCGGTATTCTATTTTATAATTTTGAAAACTTGAATTTGGGAATAATATGAAAGATTAATATGGGTTCGACCTCCATTATCACTAAGCCACAATATTAGAAACTTTTATAAAAAATAGATACCTTATTTCTCCTGGTAAAAATTCGACGTGAAAGTAAATAATTGTTTTAAAAGATGCGACTGATGCAAAGATGTTCAGAAAGTGTCCGGCCCGAGTTCAGTGACTTGTCCACATTATGTAGATGAGGGCGCAGGTGCTCGTTATGTGGCCCAGGCGCCACACAGTATAAAAACTTCACCGAACAAAACGACCCTTACTCACTATCTCTCAGCGATGCCCTCTGTTGTTTTCCTAACAGAAACTATAAGTATTTGAGATGTGGATCAAAATATATTTAAATTGAGATTTCATGTGAATGGATCGTTTCCTTTTTTACTGAGCTACTTTATGTACATAATATGTACTTTATCTTTGTTGCTTTCTGGTCATGTGTACCTACATACTTTATTGAAAACTAGACTTTGCCCGCGGCACCGCCCGCGTGGATATCGGTTATCGCGACCAAACAAAGCCATGTCTTTTCTCATGGTCTAATCTACCCCTATACCAAATTCATCAAAAACATACAGACAGACAGAGTCTGAGAGAGAGAGAGAGAAACTTCATCCCACGTACGCTCAAGCTGTGGAATGAACTCCCTGCCACGGTTTTCCCAAGCGACTACAATATGGGGTTCTTCAAAAGGGGCATTAGAAGGTTTCTTCAGGGTAGGCAGCGCGAGTGTAACGCCCCTGGTGTTGCATACGTCCATAGGCCACGGTAACCACTTTCCATCAGGTGGGCCGTGTGCTTGTCTGCCACCTAAGTGGTATAAAAAAAAAAGAGTTACTTTCACATTTATAATATTAGTATGGATGAACTATTCTATAACGATTTATTCACACGGGTCCGGTCGGTTATCGCGACTGTGGATCACTTCTCCGACTAATCAACTAATTGCGATTAAATATTCTTCACTTTTTTACCAAAAATCACAATAAAATTCGTTCAATAATTTTTGCATACAGTGAACAAACATTGTTTGTTTGTTACAATTTGATACAATTACGAAAAGTTATGTGTCTCCAAATTACAGACACAACTTACAATTTTATAATACTTAGTATAAATAATAAGAATAGATAGCTACTCATAAATATTTATGCCATTGTTGGCAAGGTAAATAGTTTAAGTACAGCAAATTACGAAACTACTAAATTATTGCAACGGATTGTTATGCACGGAACTGTATATAAATATCAAATTTGTGATAAATTGGAACATTTTGGAGTAGGTAGGTACGCGGATGACAAATACGGCTGTTAAAGCCACCTGGCTGCGATACCTGTCTGCAACCAGTATTTACGTAATACCAGATGGTAGCTGTACTGTGAGTACACAAATAGTGTATTCATATTACGTTATTGTAGGTACGAAGGTGGTTATAAAAGTTCCAACAAAATATTACTTCAGATTCTGTTACTTAAAGTTACTCATGGCGATCTCCTTATTCCTGTTTGTAAGTTGCCAAAAAGAATCTAAAATGCATCCAAATAGAACGTAACAATATTCCTTTTGTATCAATCATCGTTAATTACGTCTATATAATCTATACCATATGCCTTTGTTGGTGCTGAACCAGTAATCCTTCCCAGAACAGCATTATCACTTCTGCAGATTAACTGCTCTCTCGCGACAACGACTGGAACTCAACGCTGAGATGACGTTGGTGATGAGACCGCAACAAAAGTGTATATTTGGTACTATCACAGAATAGATAATAAGGTGGAATGCATTTACGGAGTGCTAGGAGTTGGAAATTACTGTCATAAGTCACAACCGTTGATAAACAATGAGAAGTCACATCACCATTCTCACGCTTGGCGACCGGAAACGGTGCGCACAGTACTGTATGGAAGCAACTTCATCTCAGGCACGCTCAAACTGTGAAATGAAGTCTCTAATATGATATTTCTTCGTGGCCAGTTAAGGTTAATATGGCATCCATCAAGAAGGGTATTAGAAAGTTCCTGCAGCGTCTGCAGCACGAGTATCCGTAGTGTTGCATACGTCCATAGGCCATGGTAACCACTTTCTATCAAGTGGGCCTTTTTTTATTTTTTATTTTTTCGTGCGATAAATCCCCACGGATACCACCCCCACGGAGTCGGTGGAGGTGGTTATGTCGGACTCGAACCGACTAAAATGCACGCCGTCTTGGGCCCCTTTGGGCAACCGGAGGTCAGATTGCCAAAAGCATATCTCTCGCACCCCGACATACCCAGGACCATCTCTTTCGAGATGGCCCCCTTCGGGATCAAGTGGGCCTTGCGCTCATCAGCCACCTTAGTGGTTTAAAAAAGACACAGACATTCATAGAAGATGTATACTTACTTGAAAATGTAAATTATATTTATGGGCAATGTGATAAAATATATTAGGCAACATAAATACGTGGCGTAAAACATTTCAAGGAAGGTGGGAAATGTAATGAGGACGGAGAAAATATAATTTTAATTTTATTCTTGCCATTTTTTCCACGGCTGTTGGCGCTTAATCATAATCACGCCCGAGCGTGATAATCTCGCGGCTCGAGCCGAGCCAAGGATGAAGAGGCAACGACACACGGATTATATTTTTGTGTTATCTGCCTTATTAATCATTTGAACAACACGTATTGAGTACTTTATGTATTAAATTTTGTATAATGAAATTGGGCGCATAAACAAGACACGTCAGTGTGTGAAAAATTAAGATAATTTTGTCTGGAAGACATTGTTTCCGAAGTTTGCAAAAGTTGTTGAATATCTTCTGTTTTTAAGATAACTCATACTCGAAGTCACACACCAAATCATGAAAATTTCACTATAATTACATTTACAAGATAAAGCTGTAGGAAATCCATGAAATGTACCTTAAGCTGCACATGCAAAATACATCCAAAAATGAAGTTCCACCAAATATAAATGTATGAGCACCTACGAGTTTGTTTTGCAAATAACACTTTTTAATATACAAAATAGCGACAGAATTTCCAAGGTAACTGTCAAAATTAATTTCCACTTTCATGTAAACGAATTATGAAGCATCATTAATATTATGCCAATCACAGCATTTTCCTGCTTAGGCCCACACAAACATCTATCATTCTTACTTAAGAAATAACTTGGTTAATTTTGTTTTTTTTTTATGGTTGCACAGGTGACGCACGCTGCTTAATAAGCTGGGATAGATTTAAATTCAATTAACTGGAAAATACCTTAAGTTGAACACTCTAAATTTTTAGGCGAAATCACAAAAAAATAAGGCTGTTTAGAAAATTGTATAACAATTCAAAACTAACTAGCTCATTTGTTACTGCTATAGCTCATTTGTTTATTTTCACCTTGTGGTTCTAGCTTCCTTCGTACCTACCTACTTTTTGCTTAGTACAAAGTTCAAACACATAATGATAATATTCAACCAGAAAATAGATAACAGCTCGTAAGAGTGCTTGTGGATGACTCCACCGTCGCCTCAAAGACGGATGTATAAAGAGAGGAAAGATTTAGATTAGTTCGGGCGTGTTCTGGTAGCTTAGTGGTCAAAGCATTATCCCTGTAAGAGAAGGAACGCGGGTTCAAATCCAGACCGATCATAAACCATGTTCCTTTCTAAATCGAATTCACTAATGTTTCGCCCGTTCCATCACCATTAATTGAAACTTGGACAAAATCATTTTTAGATACTTTTACAGAGGTGCTACATGTGAATTGTCACAAAAGGTAACGGTGATACTAGTTCAACATTTATTTCCTATCTCAAAAAGTATTCTAGAAAAATATATAGACATTTTCTCTTCAAAAGGAAGACACGTCAGCTATAGTTAGTTATAGTTTTGAAATAACAAGGATAAAATTGCACTGCTAACCGATCAACGATTTACCATCTTTCGCTTATGCAAATGTATTGCGAAGACAAGGCGCGCGGCGCTTCCTCCCCGGCATTATATGGCAATCCCACTTTGTCAAGGCACCGACTCGGCTGTTATTGCGGAATGTTTCACCTGCAACACACTAACGGAGCGAACAGTAATAACATTTACACAAGGGAAATTCAAACGTCGAACTATTTGCGCATTTGGCCCAAAATGGAATTTCTTTGTTACAGCTACAATAAATATTATATGAACGATGTGACAAAGAAGTCAAAAGGCGACATTTTATGCTGGCATTAAATATTAAATCTTGTAGGTGCGTTATTATGTACGTAGAGGCGCTTTTGTACCTATGTAAACAGTGAGTGTTAGCAAGAATGCTTTGATTGATAGTAACGTTACTCAGGGACACTAGATAGACCTTCTTCTACTTTTCACTTCAGAGTTTAAGATTTCGTTTCTCAGATCAGTAGATAGCTTATATCAATATTTCAATGAATTATTAATATAGTTCGTTAAAATCGTTACGTTGCTTTATTAATATAACGCCAAAGTAATGAAGTGGCAAAACCATACTTTTGATTCTCGTAAATTTTATTGACCAAAAATGCATGCCATCTTGAGTCTAGTTGAAACTAATAAATGGCAAGTTGGGAGGAACCAAAAAGCAGCTGCAGAGAGCAAGAGGTACTGGTAAGTGTTTTAAATTAATCAAGGGAAGACTACAATCGGCTGATTAGCATTTATACGAGCTGCGAGTAGCTCGGTCAAACCACATCGATATAGCGGACGGATTGTCTTTAAATACAAAATTCATACATCCTTTATCTTCAGCTAAAAAGCCTAATATTTAGAAATAGTAAGTAAGTAAAGTGGCTTGTTCAAAAATAAATGGATGTCGGCCTACTCCTTGTGATTGCGTGTTAGATTTTTTCATAAATTGCATAGCCGATATTCCTTACCAACACTAGGTTATCAAAAAAAAAACAAATCGACAAAATTATAGTAAAGTTATAGTTACATTTCCACAACACAACAATCTACACAACGCTATCTAGACATGGTAAGCTTGATTAGCTTGTGTTATGGGATCTAGATTCTTTTTTTTTTTTGAAAATACATACATACTATACATAGAAACACCCAGATCAATGCAAATAGCCATATTCATGCATACAAATATTTGCACTGAGCGGGGATCGAACCCGCGCCTCCTGCGTGGCAGTCGCGTTCACTACCAGCACACCACAGACTTGTTTTAATCAAAGTAAACTCATTAATATAATATTCATTCTTATAAGCAATTTTTGTATTAAGTCAGCCTTATCATGAAACTAATTACATTGTTACTATACCGAGCAGCTAAACTAGCTAGTACATAAATAACAATAGGCGGTAGTGCTTCATATAGCGATTAGATAATCTGTTAATAGGCTACCAGCTCACATGCTTTGATATGTCCTCACACATGCATCTACTGTGATTATGTAGATTGCATTAACCTGTACTTGCCTCGCAATGTTTCCACCTAGAGTTAATATCACTTCATATTACAGACCTATATTTTATAATACGAGTGTTTCAGACATTTTCGATTTCATCTTCAGATTGTGTAATACTTCTTGCTCTTAGAGGTTTTACTTTTCACTCAATTTAAATATTATTGCTGACTGACTATTGATGTACTTACTTGAAGTACAATAACAACCATTCGTGCAATTTGTTTTCAGAAATTGATCATTGTCTAGTTAAATCTTCGGTTCGCAATGAGCAATGAATCTTTATGTCTCGAGTAGGTAATATCGTTACGTTTGCGTAGTCGAACACTTATTGAAACTGTCCTTAAGTGTTGTCCTTTTATGTAGCTACTCCATAAATGTTTGATAGGGCCATCTCGGGAAATCTCTGTCTCCATTCGCAGAGGGTCTGCAGTCAAATAAAACTGGAATCCCAAATATTATTCCACGACATTTTCCCTGTTCCGTCGATGTGAACTTTTATTTTTATGCCTTTACGTATTCTTATCAGAGCAGAGACACACTCCCGGAGAGCTTCTGACATACTGACTTAAATCCTTTACCCGAAAATGTAAGTTTGTCTTGGATTACAGTTTCTTCGTCTTTCTTTAATATTATTGTGGCAATTTTTGGATTTAACCCAAAAAAAGGGTACGCTGATTCTATTACAGTTAAGTTATCCAATGTTTACTTTGAAAATGATAACAATTTATGCAAACTTGCTTTAACTATTTCTAAAAGTGGATTCTCAACCAATCACAATTAGCATGTTATTCAATAATTATAGTGTTTTCAGTTGTCAATTTTTAGTTTTAGTATTTTGCATTTTGCAGTAGGTACCTAAACCTGAATATAGTCAGTTCCTCTGATCAGCCTAACTTGTAACCTATTCCGATAACAAATACGAACAAAGGCCGTTAGGTTACTGTGTAACAGAACTAACAGATTGTTGACATCATGCTATGTCTGAATGAACAATGAAACAAGTTCACAAGAAAACTGCATCTCGTGTCTTTTTCTTTAAAATTGAAGGGATTATAAAATCCTTTTCTAATGCAAATATAAAGTATAACAAAATGAACTCTCGGGGTTTCGAGGGGTATCGGCAAAAAATGATATACGAAAAGAAAAGAAAGAAATTGGGTCACCGCATTTCTCAAAATTCAGTTGCAAAGTTTTTTTTTTTTTTTTTTTTTTTTATATAGGACACGTCAATTTGACTTCACCTCGCCTGATGTTAAGCTAAAGGCAAAGTCTCGGAAAGAGGGTCACCATCGTAAACATTTACCATGTTAACAGTGGTGGCACTCAGCTTGACGGCCTCATTAGATGCCTTTTCACGCCCCGCTTAAAGGACCCGGGACTGTAGGAAGAAGGAAACACGTGAGCTGGCAGGGAATTCCAGGTCTTAGTGGTGCGGCATAGGAATGAATCACTGAAACGCTTGGTTCTAGCAGATATACTCTGCACCGTAAATGGATGACATCTTAGCCCTGCACGTGTCGTTCTGTGAAGGAAAGGGGAGGGTGGGACTAATTGGAAGAGCTCGTCAGAACATTCACCATGGTAGAGACGGTAGAAAACTGCCAAAGACGCAACATCTCTACGCATCTGCAAAGGCTCGAGGGTGTTCGTGACCTCAGGATCCCCAATAATGCGGACCGCACGTCGCTGCAACCTGTCGAGAGCATCTAATAAGTACTTTGCGGAGCCGTCCCAGAGATGTGAGCAATATTCCACGCAGGAACGAATTTGGGTCTTGTATAGAAGACACCGCTGCTCCGGCGTGAAAAAACGTCTCACTCTGTTCAGGACTCCGAGTTTACGCGAGGCTGATTTGATGATACTCTCGATATAGTTTTTGTTATTCAGTTTGCAGCGAACATCCATACCGAGGATAGTGAGGTGATCCTGCAGTGGCAGTGGTGTGCTCTGAAGAGTGGGAAGGGGAAGGAAAGGAGATACCTTAGCTGTAAACGCACATGCCTGGGTCTTCTTGGTATTGAACTCGACCAGGTTCCTAGCGCCCCATTGAGAAATGTGGTCCAGGATCCGGTCCAGCTCTGTGACATGAAGCTGCCTTTTTTCCGCGATATCAGACTGCTTGGCCGCAGGATGTGCGTGATAACTCCCATGTAAGGTGCTGTCGTCTGCATAGCAGTGAATGTTTCCGTTACAGAGCATGTCATTGATATGCAGAAGAAAGAGAGTGGGAGATAAAACGGAACCCTGCGGCACGCCAGCATTTACCTGCAAGAACTCCGAAGCTCGTCCATCACAAAGGACGCGAATACGGCGCCCCTGCAGGAAGCTTGCAACCCAGTTACACAGTCTAGGAGGCAGGCCGAAGGCTGGTAGCTTGGAAAGAAGCGATTTGTGCCATACCCTATCGAAAGCTTTGGCGATGTCAAGACTAATTGCCAGTGACTCACCGTGCTTCTCCATAGCCTCACCCCAAAGGTGGGTCATGTACGCCAGAAGATCACCCGTTGACCGTTTCGGTCTGAAACCGTATTGCCGGTCACTAAGCAAGGAGTGATCCTCTAGGTGGCGCATGAGCTGTGTGTTAATTATGTGCTCGAACACCTTACACAGCACTGAGGTGACGGCTATGGGTCGATAGTTGGCTGGGTCTGAGCGATCCCCCTTCTTGGGGATCGGCTGGACATTCGCCTCCTTCCAAGCCGAAGGCACTGTACCCGAACTGTAGGACAATCGGTACAGCCGCGTTAGCATAGGAGATAACTCCGCTGCACATTTTTTAAGTACAACCGCTGGAATACCATCAGGACCACTGGCTTTCCGGACATCGAGTGATTGCAGTACTAAACGGACATCGCGTTGCCTGATACGTATATCAGGCATTGCGTGGTCACCAGTGGGCATTGTCTGTGGTTGCATACCACAATCATCGACTCGGGAGTTGGCCGCGAAGAGATTGACCAGCAAATTTGCTTTCTCTTGCGGCTCATGGGCCAGAGATCCATCGGGATTGCTCAGCGGGGGCAGCGAGGGCTGGCAGAAGTTGGCTTGCACGGCTTTGGCCAGTTGCCAGTAGCCACGGCTACCCGTGGGATGCGCCACTAGCTCTTGGCCCAGCCGCGCTATGCGCTGGGCATCCGCCCTGACGCATGCCCTCCTGCAGACCTTTGTGGCTCTGTTGTACGCCGCCTTGAAGTGACCCACGTTGGGATCGCGTGTGGCGCGCGCCCGCACCCAGGCGCGGTACGCAGACTGTTTATGTTCAACAGCCTCCGCGCACTCGCGCCCGAACCACGGACGCGCTCCGCGGACTCCGGTGACATCGGTGTATGGGATATAGTATTCCATACCTAGACCGATCTCACCGGCGACGGCAGTAGCGCTCTCAGATGGGTTCTTACCCTCAAAGCAGCGTTCAACCCACGGGATGGACGCATAATAGTCGCGCAATCCATCCCAGTCCGCTGACGAGTAGTGCCATAGCCGCCTCTTCCCCTGCACGGGTCGTGGGGGCGCTACAATGGGCACGGTGGAGCGGACCAGACAGTGGTCGGAGTTACCTAAAGCAGCAATCACCGCGACACTGTACTGGTCCGGGTGACTCGTCAACAGAAGGTCAAGCAGAGAGGGCTCTAGGCCGGACTCTCTTGGTATCCTCGTGACCTTGTGCACCAATTGAGTCAAGTCATGCGCCAGGGCAAATGCGTGAGTGGCTCTTCCCGCATGGTTTGTTATGGCGGAGCCCAACCAGATCTTGTGGTGGGCGTTAAAATCCCCCAAAAACACCAATTCGGCGTTCGGAAACCGCTCCTGCGCATCATCTGCCGCCTGACTCAGGTATTCGAATAGTCGAGTTATCTCTGCATCTCCTGTATGGGAACGGTAAAGGCACACATAGACCTGACTCGTGGAGCCATGGTCTACGTGTAACCAAAGGATGGAAAAGGATGGGTCCTCTAGACAGCGCAAACGGCGACAACAAATATCCGCCCTAACAAACACGCACACCCCGGCTTTTGCTCGGAAATTTTCCTCGATAACATAGCCGGGGTAAAGCAGGTAGGTCGTGTCGTCAGGGCGGCGTATTTGTGTCTCCGTTAGAAACAGCATAGCTGGTTTCGCCGTCTCCAGGTGTTGGTGGACGGCGTTGAGGTTCTTATGGAGCCCACAGATGTTCGTGGACTCCACCTCAAATAGAGTTTTTGTGGGAGAGTCCCTAGCCGCTGTTTCAACAATTTTTGTTTTGTGCGCTGCCATGAGGTGAAGGGTAAGGGAAGGCGTGAAAAAAGAGGTGATTGTCGCCGCAGCACCGCGTGACAAAACATGGGAGATTGGTTTCATCTATGAATGTGAGGCGTGACGAGAGCCGACGCGCCGAACGGAAGGGCCCCCGTACCCTCCCGAATATGGTCGCCGGGCTCCCGTCCGGTCGCCAACCGGCACGACGAGCCATATCGGGATTATGCGCGACCTGGTGGGGCAGCCTCCCAGGGTGGTTAGTCCCAGTTGGGCCCCTGTACTATGCCGCGGGCGGCCAGCGGCACCACCGTTTCTACGGGTCTCCCTGCCCGGCGCGGCGCCCCGCGTCACACCCCACTAGACTACGCCAAAACCCACCGGTCCCACTAGTGCTGCGACTACCATCACCTCGGCCCGGCTATGCACTTGCTGATCCCTGAACGCAATCCAACCGAGATTGGATTTACAGTATTCACTATATACAGCATATTGACTATGTGATAGCTATAAATACTATGCACTTGTGTAGACAGTCTGTATCTTAGTGCAACGTCCGAAAGCAACTCAAGTGTGAGAATGACCTATGAACGCAGAGCCCACTAGATCATGAGGGCGACAGGCGGCACAAATTTAATTTAGCTCCTGCCCAGTACTCGTATATGTACTAACACTGCATCACTCACCGCATACAGCAAAAACCATTCTCACTATACTAGAAATAGAAGCTATAAAATTAAATTCTTGGAAACTTTCCTTTTTATTACCGCAATGATGCAGTATATTAGTGGTTAACGCTATTAATGGATTATGGACCCAGGTTTGAATTATAGAAAAAAGAATAGAACTCTTTTCTGTTAGACGGGTTCTTTACCCTATTTCTCTGTTTTAATTATCAATTCGTTATGTGATATTTTTTTTTATATACCACTTAGGTGGCAGACAAGCACACGGCCCACCTTCTGGAAAGTGGTTACCGCGGCCTTTGGACGTATGCAACACCAGGGGCGTTACACTCGTGCTGCCTACTCTATATTTCTTAATGTTTTATTACCTTACTGTGGTTTTCTTTGAAGAAATAAGTAAGTTCTTTGCCTTGCAATACCAAGTTTATAATGATCTAAGTAGGTGATTGAAATACCTATGCATAATGTTCTGTACCCGTTAAGAATATACCTACACACAGGTATATTCTTAAACCATTCCCACATATGCCAAGACGTGTTCAATAAGATTAACAAAAGGAATGCCAATGTGCATGCTTACATAAGGTTGGAAGAGAGCTTACTTAAGTCACGGTGAGTCGAAAATTAGTCTGATATTCTTCAGAGCGTACGTTTATTACGTGTTGAGTATGAAATGAGAGGTAGGTGGTTCTGTCGGTTTCTTCTCGTCACATATTTCAGCGGCGTCACCTACCTCCATATTAGTATGCCACGCCACAATAACCGAAGTCGAATCACAAAAGATTTCCGGAGCGCGACTTGCACAAGGGATGAAAGCCAACATTGTGTAATCAGAAGGGTCGCAATCTCACCTCACCCCCTCGCACTGTGTCGAACACAGCTTCATCAACAAGGGCTCTTTCTACTCATTGTGACATTTCACTTCTCAATAGAAAGGACATTGCCGCGACCGCACCGAGACCCAACAAACATACAAATCAGATTGTTTTTATACGAATGTATTATTAAAGGATCTATTTTCTTCTTAGTCGCTGATGATGGTATACCTACATATAGATGGAACAGCATATTAAGGTAATTCTCGAGTAGCTCAGAGATCATCCACGCAGTTAACCTGTAGGGCCATTGGGTTCCCCACTGAATATTTATCATATTAATTCAATAAGAAAGTGAATTTAATTTAAGAAATTGATACAAACTAAAAAGATTTAGTCACAAACAAACAATTTACCGACCCTGAAAACAGACCCAACCTCACACGAAAACATAATGACACTCACTAATTTTTGTGTTCCATGATATTCCTGATATTCCGACTGGGTCGCAGTGGCCATGGTCGCAAGCTGACTGGTTCAGTGGTGCAGGAGGTAGGAACAATAAATATATATACTACAGCCTACATCGTACAGTTGGAGTTATTATTTATAATATACACAGATCTTGTTAAAGCTACATGTACATCAGAGGAAATCAAAGAAATGTCAGGGTTACCCATCAAAAATAACGACCAAGATCGAGTGCAAGCGAAAGCGATAAGATGTCAACGCGCGTACCTACGAGCGATATATATTATGATATTTTTATATCAGCGAACAGTTGACATCCTATCAAATCCATACGATTTACCAAATCAATTTCCACAGTTATTGTTATGTTTTCACTTGACTGTTTGTGCAAATGCGTCGATGTGTGTAGCGGTGAGGAACTTGAGGCGGGACCACACGGCACAATATCGCGGTGGCGTTTATGCCATACTCCCCTCGAGCGCCCCGCAATAGTTTCGCGTTTGAATTTCTTGAACAAACGTTATTACTGCTCCAATAGCGAATGTTCCGCTGAAACAATTCACAATAGTGGGAACTTCAATGTCAAAGGCAAAGAAGATTGGTTGGAAAATTCTTATGCAAAAATTTTAAAAGAATACATGTGTACAGTTGAAGGGTTGTTGTTGTATGTGAATATGTATTAAACCAAATATTTTCGAAAGTTGAGACAAAGACGACAACTTGTGAGCTCATATGCTAAACCACGGTATGAATATACATAAATAGTTTAGATTAAATATTATGCTTAGAGGCTTTTCCCAGACAATTAAGTAGATACCACCTTCAACAGAGCGTTAGTACCGGTTACATCCAAAGCACGTATTTTGTAGGCAGTGGTCCACGTCATCGTCTACTCCGTCCCTTTATTTGGCTTGGCTATCTTAGCTTTTACATTAGGGACTGCTATCTTTTAACCCCAACAGCATGTTCCCTCTGTGATTTCATTGTTTTCAAATGTCAAATTATAAGTAACTAGCTGTCCCGGCGAACTTCGTACCGCCAATTTTTTCCTACCCTCGTGGCGTCAGATCCCGTTCCCGCTGCACCATTTAGGGGGATGAAAAATAGATAATAATTAAATGACGATTGATCATTTTTCTACCGGAAAGAAAAAATGATCAAATTACTAAAATGGCTATTAAAAAATAAGGGTTGATCGTAGAAGGGTGGAAATTGAGGATTGTATGTATTTTTGTATGTTGTATCATAAAAAAATAGAAATTAAAAATTTTGTCTAAAAAATAAAATAAAAAAATTTAGTGGTGGGACTACCCCTAACATTTAGGGGGATGAAAAATAGATGTTGGCCGATTCTCAGACCTACTCAATATGCTCACAAAATTTCATCAAAATCGGTCAAGCCGTTTCGGAGGAGTATGGCAACAAAAACTGTGACACGAGAATTTTATATATTAGATTAAAATAGGTAATCATCATCATCATCATGTGATAGTACCACTCGCACTCGAAATTTCACCTTGGGGTCCGAGGTCCTTTATCCAGATTTTTCTTCTCCATTTCGCAGGATCTTGTTTAAGATAATTCCCTCTAGAACTTATTTATTTATCCAATTAACTACCAAACCCAAAGTACCCGTTCCGTACTACGTATTTAAACTACGCAAATAGGTACTCAATTTGAAACTGAACATCATTCTATTAAATCCTTAAATATCATAACTTACCTACTTTCACTCATTGCAAATAAAAGCCAACCTTCAAATGACACAAATGTTTTGTCGACTTATGTTTTCATTTAATAACAAGGGTGTAGGGCAGGGGTGGTCGCCAAAGACAAGAGGCACGTCACTCACGCACGGAGGTCCGGACACGGAGACACACAGGCACAGAGGCTCGAAGGGTCACTCGACGTGTCAACCTATTCCCATACCTCGTTACTGTTTCATATAAACCGCGCAATGATTTTATCTCCCCATTAATTGGGTTAAAGGATGGTTAAAGGGCGCGATTTTGGTTTAACACGTGACATATTACACGACGTGTTGCTGAAAGGTCATTGTTTACGATAGAATAAAAATGTCTTTGTACAAAAGGAATAAAAAAAGGGGAATTTTATTTTTTGTCTAAAAAAAACAACAAACTCACGCCTGTATTCCCCGAAGGGGTAGGCAGAGGTGCTAGCACCCACATTTCGCCAGTTTATGTTTTGGTCCCAATGTAATAGGTGGCGAGCCTATTGCCATTAACCGGGCACTTATAAACCTGCGATAAATACACACATAACTTCGAAAAGCATCGAATAGTCATATAATAGTCAATATTTTTTGTCTGATTAACAATAATAGATTAGAATGCTCAAGATTGATGAGGAGCTGATATTTAAGACATACCGATTTACTATTAGTTTTTAGTACATTATTAATATTTTATTTTTAAGATAATCAGAAGTTATTAAGTAACTTTAACATGAAATAAGTTTATGTGGGTTAGAAGTTTATAACTCACCTAATTGCATACTTCGGCCGGCACCTCTTCATGGCAGTAAGAGGTGGAGTCCCATAGACTTATTGATATAAATATATTGTTTTTCAACACCTTAGTGATGACTGAAATGGGACCCCATCAAGATCTTTGTGGCTAAATCAACTAAGTGATATACCTACTGATTGACAGACTAACTTTCCTAACTTTCTGTATCAGTTGCTCCCGTAAACGCAGAAACAAACCAAGTTATGGAATAGAAGTTGGTTAGCTTGGATCAGATTCCAGTATCGGCTGCAAGCTGTGAATACTACTGAGATTAGCACTCACATGAAGAAGAATTCGTTTAAATACTATTTATACTAGCTTTTACCCACGGCTCCGCCCGCGTGGATGTCAGTTATCGCGACCAAACATAGCCTATGTCCTTTCTCAAGTTCTAATCTACCCCAATACCAAATTTCATCAAAATCGGTTGCGTGGTTTAGACGTGAAATCGTAACAGACACAGAGACAGAGTTACTTTAGCCAAAACCACAGTTAGATTGGTAAAGTGGATCCTGGACTCCAAGCTGAATTCGGGTGTGACTGGGATTAACGCTAACATGAAGAAGAAGACAGAGTTACTTTCGCATTTATAATATTAGTGTAAGTAACATTTTTATTATATTGCGAAATAACACAAAAAGTCTGATAATATTAAAATTTCACCGACTACTAAAACCGTAAAGCTTTAATAAAGCAAATTATAAAAAGGGCAAGTTTGTATAATAAGTAGAGTAGAAGGAACGTTCCGTGGCTCGTTGCATTTAGCCGGCAGCTGTAATTAAGAATTCAAAATGCCTCTTTGTGATAGAGTTAAGTCGTTAACCCACGAGAAGATTTTACTTACTTTATTAAATTAAGTGAGTTAGGTGTTACCGAAGTATCTAATAAAGTATAACTCGTGTATTCAATCGGATTTAATATTCTTAACTCGTCCATTGTAGGGTAGTTATTTGTGGCTTTACTAACAGTTACTATTGCAGTTCAGTACACGTGGGATACGGAAAACTATGCCTGGGGCAAAAACTACCATCACAACGATGTTCCAGTTGCGTCCAAAGTTATCACTTTGGAGTCCGAGGTTCAATTATTTATTTTTAATAATGTATGTCCGTTTTTCCGACAGTGGCTGCCGTTTGACTTCCGAGAGCCTCATCCCGTCAATCACCTGGTACCGGCTTGCAAGTGAGGCCGATTTTGGACCTGAGACTCTTATTTAGTTAGTTTACCTGGGCTGTTCCGCACTTAGCCTCTTGATTGGGCCATTGTGCGTACCATCTTACCTCTCACTCCAACCAACCCAGATCTTCCCAAAAAGCCAGCAGCTTTTTCAGGTTTCCACATGCTTCCCGGAGAGACGCTGGTGACTGGAGGAATTTCGCCCGTTGTTCGGCCACGCTCATGCCCTCTGTAAGCACATGATGTGGCGTTTCTTCTGCCCCCTTGCAGCCTCTGCACACCAAAAAAAGTACAGTGATCAGTTCTATTCTGGGCCACCATACAACTGATCCATAGGTTAGAGAAGACCTGATAATTGCCGTATACAGCCAAAGTGTTATCTTTGTGTTAAGACCCCAGTTCTTACCAACGAGTCTTCTGCATTGCCAAAAAGTTATGCAGGCCTTTTGCATTTTAGCATTTATGTGGCTAGTCCAATTCAACTTATTGTCAAGTATGATGCCCAGATATTTAACTTGAGTTGTTAGGGCTAGTTTGGTATTAAATAGTTTTGGTAGTTGTAGTTCTGGTAACTTTCTTTTTTTGGTGAAAAGGATAAGTTCTGTTTTTTTCGGGTTTACTGATAATCGGTGTTCTTCGCACCATTCTTCCACAATCTGAAGGGCTGAGCGCATGACTTTGCTTAGCACGTTCTCAGCCGTTCCGCTTATTAGTATTGCAAGATCATCCGCATACCCGATAGTGGTGTATCTTCTCTCATTTAGTCTCTTTAGAAGACTGTCTACTACTATGTTCCATAAGAGTGGTGATAGGACGCCTCCCTGGGGGCATCCTCTGACTACCTTTGCTCTTGTGCTATCTGGACTGCTCTTTTGCTTATCAGCTGGGTGATCCAGTCCCTTATGGCTGGTTCTACCTTACGCTTCCGTAAGGCTTCGTTAATGCTGCTGTGTACCGTTTTGTCGATAGCCCCTTCTATATCTATGAACGTAGCTAGTGTTGAGGCTTTATTTGTGATAGCCGATTCTATCTTATGCACTACCATGCGTAGTGCGGACTCTGTTGATCTACCTTTCCTGTATGCATGTTGCTGAGGATGTAGTGGGTTGTCTTTTAGTGTTCCATCCCTTAGGTATCGATCTACTAGTCTCTCCAACGTTTTGAGGAGGAAAGATGTGAGACTAATGGGCCTGAATGATTTGGGATGTGTGTAGTCCTCCTTGCCTGGTTTTGGTAGGAAGACTACTTTTGCCTCTCTCCATAATCTGGGTATGTATTTGAAGGCAATGCAGGCCCTGTAGATTGGAAGTAGGTATTTTGCTATTCTTGTCAGTTGCCATTGTAGTAGTCCTGGGAATATTCCATCCAGCCCTGCAGACTTAAAGGGTTTGATGGTTTTTATGGCCCACTCTATTTTGTCTGCAGTTACTACCATGTTTGCGATTTCCCATTCTTGGGTTGTTGGTACACTGTAGTGTTCTGGTGGCCAGTCAATGGAATCGATGGATGTGACTTGACAACCAGGGAAGTGTGTTTCCAGCTACTGCGCTGGTTTCATTTTCTGTATTTGTGTAAGTGCCGTCTTCTCTCTTAAGTGAGCCCATGAGGTTGAGTTCACCTTTGGCCAGGACTTTGCTTACTCTTGCGGCTTGGTTTGTCGAGTTTATGCTACTACAGAAACTCTGCCAGGCCTCAGTTCTACGATATCTGATGCGTTTCTTGTAGTGTTTTTGGGCATTTTTGTATTTTTCCCAGTCCCCAGGGGTTCTGGTGTTTTTTGCTCGGTTGTAGAGCTTTCTCAGGCCTCCACGTAGTCGCTCAAGTTCTGGCCCCCACCAGGAGCTCTTTTCTGGACCTTTGGGTGTTACAACAGGACACGCTGGCTCGTAGCTTTCCAGCAGAGCTGCAGTAATAGAATGTACGTTGTGTTCTATGTTATCTGTACTAAGTGTTGTGTCGGATAGTCGTGAATCACTTAGTGCCTTGTTTAGTGAGTTTGTGTACCGTGCTATATCTGTTTTGCGGGGGTTACGATATGGAACAGGGTCTGCTAGTTTACATTGTATTTGAAAGCAGATTCGGCGATGGTCTGCAAAGGATGGTTCCTTTGACACATGCCAACACTTAATGAGGTTTGCTGCCGAGTGTGTTACACCCAAATAATATTAGTCTAACATTCTAGTAACATTATACCTTTGAGCATGCCGTGAAGCGAAAGGGGTCAGGTGAAAAATTATATATAGTGGAAAAGTACAAAGTCCAAATTCCACCAAGTGCTATCAATCAACAGTAAATAATCAGCTAGTAAAATCTCCAAAAGAAATATTTTTCTTGTTAAATTCACCTAACATTGTTCCATAATATAATAATAACATGTAATATAGTAATACGTTCCCAAAGGACAACAGGCCAAGAAAATCAAAGCTCAATATCCATGATATGATATCGCCAATAGGCATATGGATGAGGGTAGATAAAAACAACCGTAAGCACGTAGCTAATGCGAAAGGGGCTCATTACATTGTGTTGACACCGACAAATGCCCCTTTACATATTCTCACTGAGATCCCGAAGATTGAGCCATGAAATTGAAAACGATCCCTTTGAAGAAATTTATTCAAGGCACGAACTGCTCTCCCACTTCGAGCCGAGGAGATTTGCTCGTTTATTTTTATGAAATTATTAAAGATACACTTCATTTTTGTCTTGGTAATGATCGATTCGGAATTGCAATAGGAAACGTGTAGGTACGAATATGTTCTTATCAATAACTTTGATGAACAATTAGTATGCTAACTTCTACTTTAAATTTAAATCAAAATAAATATATTATATAGGTAACATTCAGCGGTACAAACATAAGTAAATTCGGGTATTCTGCTGACTAGTCAAATAAGTTACTTTTTATTAAACTTCAGAACGATAAGTTAGGTAACTTGTATGAAAAAAGATTCAGTGACGTACGATAACGAAAATTTAATAGTGAAATCAGTTACTATTATAGGTTGGTTTAAATAAATAAAAATTATAAAATAAGAATCGACGCAATTTTTAATGCTCTTTTACCATTCTTAATCTAATAAGCTCGGTTAGATAGTTTATTTCTACTATATATATACTATATATACCCAATTGAACAACAAGGATAGGTGCATGAACTTTTACATTTATAAATTAAAGTTATTTATTTATTTATTTATTTATTTTATTCTTTATGTACACATAAATTACAATTATATACAATAGTGAGATGAAATGTACAAAGGCGAGCTTAACTCAAAGTTGAGTTTTCTACCAGCAAACCCAGGAGTGCACAGAGGAATTACAATATGAGTGGTAAAGTCTAGTCTACAAGAAAGTAGCGATGTTGATGTAATAGGTATACGAGACGTATACCCCAGGTAATAGACATAAATATACATACATATAACATACACATACATACATACATACATAACCACCTACATGCTAACATACATACTAACATACATACATACATACATAGTTACTATTTTACTACATCATTATTTTCTAACATTTTATATAGATCGGTATATGGTACCTCCGTAGCAATTACACACCAACTATAAAGTTACCTGGACCAATAGACTTAATATCGAAAAGATTTTATTAAAAAAAAACCTAATAAAAGTTTACAAAAATTAAGTAGAGTTTTAGATTCACTCTCCACTTTCCGAACGAACTTAATAATGACAAAAAAACACGACAGCGCACACTCATAGAACTATTTTAAGCTTTTAACTTGCATTTAAGTTTTAAGAAGAATTATGAATCGGAATTGAAAGGAAGTAAAAGTTTCACCGAGTTTTAAGTCTTTGGACCATTCGAAGTTGAAAATATCTAGTTTTGAATGTGTTAGACTTGAGTACCCTTTTCGTTTAGTGTCCTTTTTGTACGAAATGATATTAATAACGGGTGCCGTCTATTTGGTAGAAACTTGATACTCCGAAACCTATTTGGGATAACTCACTTCGCAGAAACTTCTTTAATCGATCATTTATTAGGCATTAAAAATATTTGACATAAATATTTTTAGGCATAATGTGCTTATGACCGAATTTAGAATGGCATACATTTAAGATAGTAGAATTTTATTTGGCATAATTACCTTTGACATAGTTAAAATTTTGTATAACTTCATTTAGCATAACGTTCATTTAGAGTACAGATTATTTGGCATAATTTGACTAGGCATACTATAAAGAGCATAGAATTTCAATTAGAATAATATAGATTGGGTTACTTTCTTCTTTAAAAATGGGTAGGTTAGGTTAGGTTAGAACTGTGACCCCAACAGCGCGAGCCGAGCGAGCGGAGCGAGCGTGCCGCGGCAGCGGCCGGCGAAGCGCCAGAATAGATAGTTGTTTACACCCCGACACAGAGTACCCCGACTCGGATAGGTTAGGTTAGAACTGTGACCCCAACAGCGCGAGCCGAGCGAGCGAAGCGAGCGTGCCGCGGTAGAATAGATAGTTGTTAACACCCCGACACAGAGTACCCCGACTCGGATAGGTTAGGTTAGGTTAGAACTGTGACCTCTTATGCCAGAAACGAGCATGCTCTCATAGGCAAGAAACAATATATACCAAAAGATGAATCTGGTTTTGAACTTTCTGCGATGTGATGGTTATACATTGTGATTATTATGGATACAAAAATTATGCGTACAGATGATTCTGACTTACAAAAATATGGGTTTCAATGTATGCAAAATGAGTTTATGCCAAACGATATTCTGCGAAAAGAGGTTCATGCTATTAGTTGTTATGCAATATAAAATTATTACTTAAAAAGTTCTACTATATGAGGTGTACCCATTAATAACATTGAGTTTTTGTGTTTTAAACCTTTTTTTATTATTAAATATATATGAATTTTAGTTATTAGGAAGAAATCTTGTCATAACTGAATTTTGTTGAAAGTGCCACTTTCGGGAAGTGATATTGAGTGATTTTAAAAACTATTTTATTTTCTTTTTAAGATTCTTTTTGTTTTTAAACAGGGCTTGCAGATAATTTTATTATCTATCAAGTAGCAAGTAGTTAGTGTATACAATGCAGGTTCGATTTTTATTTATATTCGATTCGGTTCGATTTTTAAATAGGATTGGAAGTGAAAAATTCGATCATAATAATGCAAGTCATAAGTGTCATATACTTGAAAGAAAATATTCATTTACGTAGTTAGTCTTGTTTTTTCTGATAATATAAATAAAAAAATAATTGCTTTGGCATTTATAACAATAGAAAGGTCCCCTTTACGATCACCGTCACTATGTTCATAGAACAACCATAGCCTTTGTTATCATACATAACATTTCACTTCTATGAAAGCAATGGAATTCGTTTGCCTTTTCCAACTTTTTATGGTAGGTACGTCGATATGACCCCGCTAAAATGTTAGCTGAGAATAGAGCCTGAAAGATGGTGAAAGCTGCCATTATAGGCAATGGTTTTATATTAAAGAGACGTAATACAGCGCTGTTAGTAATAACAGTGCTGTATTACGTACGTAACGTATTGCAAGTGTAACGGGACAAGATAGGTACCTATAGGTACAGTCAGCATCAGAAAAATGTTGACAAACAGAGTACTCATAATTATCTTAATTTTGTTTTTGATCCCCTTCCAGTTGACCGTTTGTTCTGATATTTGGTATAGGCCTTTGGTTTGGACAATAATATCATATAAATCAATAAAACAGTTTAATTTGCTCTTAACATGAAAGTTTTAAGATCATTTGAAGACTTCGTCGTCAAGATATTTATGACGCTGACTGCACTCTAGACACCACATATTGAGTGATTTTATAATCGTTTTGGATAAAAAGAATTTGAGCACTGTTTTGATAGCAAAATCAAATAGACGTGTTAATTTGGCCTTGGATTTTAAATTAATTTGCCTGAACATTTTTCCCTTACATTATGAAAAGGTTTTTTTGCCAAATTAATACTTCCAGATGATTTTGCTATCGAAACTGTGTACAAAACCTTTTTATCCGAAACAACTATAAAATCAAAGTGTATATACGTATATCCTGTTCCACTTATGCTATCTCGCTCGCAGTATCTGATCCACTAATGTTTTTTTTAAATTCTATAGATTCAGACAATTCAGATCGGAAAGTCAATATCCCCGGACGGGACCTTTTTTGCAACAGTACTTTGTATGCAACCGTGAATAATGGTGAAATTATGATGTTGCTACCGCTCAATTCAGCATATAATTAATTCCAATGTAGCTAAAAAAAAATGTAATGTAAAATGTATATCTTACATATTGAATAAATGAAAAAAAAACACAAAATATAAATCATGTAAGCATGTATACCAAACTAGGTAAAATTCTCACCAGGTACTTCGTGCACCTACCTTTGACAAAAATATCTCTGCATCACCCTAAGGTTGACTGGCAGAAAATGCCCATGGCATTAAGTCCGCCTTTGACTATCATTTTGTATTTGTGCAAAAAGTTTAAATAAATAAATAAAATATACGCTCAAACGACTTAGGTTTGAAAATAGTAGGTAAGTATTCGCAAGTTCTTTATTATTAAGGTGTAGTACACTATTTAAACACGTAAATATTTACACGTAAACCTCATAACATAATCTGCATAGAACGGCATAATGTTGTGGGCAACACGCGCTTATGCTCTCACTTGGTTAAACGCAGGCGAGAACAACTTTTGTACTTTTTCACCCTGCCACAGCTTGCCAACCACACGTTCTCTATTACTCGAAACTCGCTCTCTCCATTATCTCCACAACCGAATTTATTTTAAATTGCGTCCCCACTTAAAAAAAAGTCGCCCGTTTGTACATTTAGAACGTGGACGAAACTTTGTAGTCAGTGTACAGATTTTTTTTTCAGAAATAAAGTTTACGGTTGTATAATTTCGATTTTCATAAAATAATATTTTACTATCGAAACACCTAACTAACAAGCCTTTCCAGCTCCGCACTCGAAGCATGATATTATGTATGCTTTTACATTACTGAACTGGACATATCTGCAATAATCATCATATTTCAGACAATTTACACAAAACCTTATTCAAATATTCACCTAAACCTTCCTTATGAATTACTACATCTATTAAAATCTATTCATCGTATTCAGATTGTAATTTTAAAAATATGCAGTGACATAGAAAACACAATTCTATACTATTTATTGAACAAAACATCTATACTGGGTGTAAGGGGAACGCTCCCAAGGCCGAAAACACACATTGGCATAAAATTAAAATTGATTTTTGTTTTTTTTTTTTATTTTTTAATTTACATTATTTACTCTCCATCGTGTTAGTAAGCTAAATGAAACGGCAATTTCATAAAAAGAACATCACTACAAAAAAACACAACTAGCGCCAAGCGCGTGCTTTTTTTATTCAAATCGTTTTTTTTTTGTTATGCCAATGTGTTATGTACCTGGATTACTACCATGAGTTTCGATCTTGATTCCCTATTTTTTTATTGCATTTTACGAGTACATTATTCGACCACATTTTGCTACTGCCATCTGACTTTTAAACCGCTTTCAACTACAATTGCGTTTTCCTTTCATATTATATATGAATGTATATTGTACACTCAAATAAATATACATAGTACGATTGAACCATAGGAAACCTGCGCAACCACTTTTCCCTATACTGTTTACTGTCGTAACAGGCGCGTAATGACCTCATCATATAAAGAAGCAAAAATATCGTGAACGCAATTCGTCATGTCATTATGCAAGAAAGGGCGAACTTTACGAGTATAATAACGCGAGATGTCTGCCTCCTGCTCGTGAATGGTGGAACGTTCTTTATTGTGCCATGTTTTATGTGAACGATTAACCTTTTAATGTTAGCCGACCGCTCAATATGAAATCCGCTATCGAAATCGCCTTGTGTCTATTCGCTCGCCAAATTCATAATAATATGTGCTCATATTTATCCTAGAATAACGAGTCGGTTTACCTCCCTACCTCTCCTCATCAATATAAGCATATAAAATAAAATGCAAAACAAAACACTTTCATTCTGTCTTGGGTGTCCATTGGTCTAAGCCGCCTCACCGATACACTTACTGATTGACGGATGAAACTCTGACGCACCTGCGTCAAAATCCTTTACCTCCAAGGAAGTCATATAAGCCAAATACCAAAATGAAGTAAGCAAACTCAGGCAAATATATAAGTACAATCTTAAAAAAAGGTTCGTGACATTTTAGCTCTTGGGTTTATAGTATAGGAATGGTTTTACTACTGGTTTAGTCCCATCCGCCACCCTCCCACCGGGATGGTGGTTGGCACTAATTAGGTGTCGTTTACCACCCCGGTGGTCAATGGTACATAATTAGTTTCATCCGCCCCTTCATAGTTGTAGGATCTATTCTCATATCCTATGGGGCGTTATCAATGGAAATTGATATTAAAACATCTTTCACTGGATATCATCTTCTTTACATATGAAACTAATTATGTACCATTGACTACCGGGGTGGCAAACGACACCTAATTAGTGCCAACCACCACCCCGGTGGCAAGCCTAGGGATGGCAGATGGGAATAAACAGTTTAACGGTTACTCTGTGCCAAAGTAACCGTTACGCCATGCTACGGCTTCTCTACGAGTGCTACGCCGCCTTCCTCCGAACAAATCATCTATTGTGCGCTTCGGCAGAAACCCAACCTCGGTCAATAATATTTTATTTTTGTCCTTAGGAAAACTAAAATGACATATTTATAAAATTCAAAATCTAAATGCTAACAAATAAGGCATGTTAAATTACTACTTTTTTTCAATCAAAATTAAAAAATGCCTTTTCTAAACCGCGGTAGCCTAGTGGTATGGGTAATGGACTGCTGAGACGAGGTCTCGGGTTCGATCCCAGGTTTACCATGGCACACACCAATGACTTTTCGATGCTTTTCGAAGTTATGTGTGTATTTATCGCAGGTTTATAAGTGCCCGTTTAATGGCAATATGCTCGCTACCTATTACATTGGGACCTAAACATAAACTGGCGGAACATGGGTGCTAGCACCTCTACCTACCCCTTCGGGGAATACGGGCGTGAGTTTATGTTATGTTTATTTATTTTATTTATTTTTAATCTTTATGCACAAAATATATGTACAAAGGCGGACTTAATGCCGTGGGCATTTTCTACCAGTCAACCTTTGGGTGATGCAGAGATTTGTCAAAGTAGGTGCTCGAAGTATTAATCTAATAGGTACTTACGGTATAAATAATAAACATACAAACAGTAAATATAAATATACTTAAATATACCTATATATAATAATAATACATGTTATGTTATGCTAAATTAAATTTTGACATAATTAAAGATGACTTTGACGCAACTTTATTGATAACATTGATTTAACTATTATGAGTATTCCGTGTAATTCATTCCGATTTTGCCATTGAAATAAATAATTATTCCACAACATAAACAACACAACTTAACTGTGTATCATATTTATTGATTGGTACAAATGTTTTTGTTAATTTTATTTGATTGCAATTACCTACTTTCACTAGCATAATCTCGGTGTAATACAGCCATAATCCACACATAAACCCTCACAATAAAAAATTGGCTATTAAAATAATAGAAAAACTAGCAGCTCCCACGTTTATCATACGGCTAATGAAATATTAAAACGTAATTTACACTTTGTGCAACATTTTATAAAAGCACATTATTTTCCGTTTACACACAGCTAACAATGTGATTTTAGGAGGAGCTTAAACAAATTTTCATGATATTGCACTGTATAAATCGCAAATTGTCCTGTAATTCCTCGGAGAGGTCGCTACAGCGGCAGCGGCGACTTAATTTGTTTTTGATGAATACTGCCTGATCACGTTGTTCTTGTCAAATCATGCGGTTAATGAAGTTTCTTTACCCCTTTGCATCAACCATGGCTCCAGTGTTCCTTGTACAGAATCTTGAAAAGCAAAACATTGCAAACGCTGAGTGAAAAAAAATCGATAAAAAAGTTGTAGAGTATAAAAATCGTTCTGAAATACGAGTAGGTTCCTACTTCTGGTTAGCTTCTTCTCCTGTTTAACTTTTGTAGACCAGTACATCCAGTGTAGTTACTATTATAGTTAGGGATAGTACCAACATTTTTTTAAAGTGTATAGTTACCCAAATGAATTTAAAAAATAGTTACTTAGAAATTGGGAGTAGTTACCATTAACACCTCCAGCTAATCTTGGGTCGTGTGATGGCTACAGACCTCTGGGTCGTAAGGTCAACTCCATATCCACCAATCCATATATACAAATATGAACTAATAAAACGCTATTAGTAATGTAAAATAGAACATTTTATTTCCTTTTACAATGCGAAATCTCCATCGCCTGAGGTCCAATCCCGCCGGGGGCGAGTTGGGGACTCCGTCGTCGTCCCCCTCTTGAGGAGGACCAGACCGTTAGGGATGGCCCTAGGTTAGCCGAGGTGCGAGAGATATGTCAATGACAACATCACCTTTGGCCTAGCACTGCGACCCACAGACGACGTGCGATTAGTTGGTTCGAGTCCGACATAACCTCCCCCTCCGGCGGGGAAGGTATCCGTGGGAATTTCCGCACGAAAAAAAAAGAGGCCCAATCCCTATTGTATTCAAAACTTGCATGAGTTCCGCTCTTCTGTCCCTAATTACGGGTGTGAGTGTTAAAAACCTTCACTAGAGCCTTGTTTTAAACTAGATGTATTTAAGTATAATGGACATCAAAACAATAATATTTTCTATCAATAAATAAAACCAATGTTTTATGTTTGTCGTAAAATAAATGCAGTTTTTACGTCCAGTCAGTATGATCGTAAAAGAACAATTAAATAGAGATATAGTGGTGGAATTAAGTACATAGTTAGATGGCTCTAATCTCTAATCAAGTAATTATACGAAGTAATATTTTATTTACTATTGATTACAGTAAATAGAATATTACTTCGTACAGTTACTACGAGTATACTCGTATACAGCGTCAAGGCGTTGCAGTCTCAGTACAAAGATAATAATTTCTACTTGATATCTCTGCGCGTTCTTCTTTTCATAGGTACAAAGTTATAGATAACGAATTGATTCTATAAGAGGTCCTGTTTTTCCTTCGTAGGTACAGCACCCTAAGTATAATTAAAAATACCCATTGATATTTATTGTTTCTGAAGTAAAATACCACGGTTTTTAATATTTATCGTTTCTTGTCTACACCCAATCATTGACATCATGCCTACCTACACCTACTTCTTTATTTCACACAAGTTTCATATGATCCTAATAACTTCAATAATGTGTGGTTATATTCACGGGCCACCTAAATAGTCTCCAGATATTAACAGTTGATGTATTCTCGTATATGTTCGTAACTTCATTACGGCGAACATGTTCAATTATCGAACAGTTTATAGGAGCTGGCAGCCCGTCATCTGGCTGGCGCGCCGAGTATTGATACCGCGCAGCATCCACTTGTCGTGTTCCTAGGTAACACAGGACATTGTGTGTCGAACTCTGCCTGGTAAATGACCCTTTGACGATAAGATCACAAATCATTAGCTAGAAGAATGTAAAAAAGTAATAATATTTCTATTTTCAAATTGTAATGAATGAGGTTACATGTATCGTCACCTTTTTGCGTTTGCCTCCAAAGCTTGCACTTAATATTCCGAGATCTGCCTTTTCTTCATTGGTCATTGCCTGGAGCGACTGCCTGCCATTTTAAGTAAAGATTTCTACTATATATTTATAAAGGTTAGGTATGTGTCTTGCAACAGTGCTAAATTGGATGTATGGGGCCCTGTCGAGATCTGTAGTCGATGACATAAATATAATAAGTAGTATAATAATATAATAGTACAATAAGTATATTTTAACATATTTATTGTTATAAATATGTATAAATATATCACTACATAGTACCTATAAAACAAAGGCACTGACTGTCACGGTCTGTCCTTACCTTAAATCTTTGAAACTACGCAACGGATTTTGAAGCGGTTTTTTTTAATAGATACAGTGATTCAAGGGAAATGTTTATATGTAGGTATAATACATTTTAATTGAATTTTTATAGCATTTATTGTGCTAACTTTTAAGTTTGAAAAATATCGGAAAAAATTAAATACTCAAGTGAGACTTGAACTCACGACCTTTCCCTTACAGGGGGAATGCTCTTCTATAGAGAAGGAAAATTTGAAATGATTCAGGTGTGGCTCAATAGCTCAGTTGGAAGAGCATTCCCCCTGTAAGGTAATTTAATTTTTTCCGATGTTTTTCGAGTGTATTATACATGCTTAATATAGTAGAGGGTGCAACGGGAACGGGATCTGACGCCACCCGGGCGGAAAAAAATTAGTGGTACGAAGTTCGCCGGGTCAGCTAGTTAATGTATAAATTGCATCCGGTAAAAACCTTGGCACATATGTTTGTGAGATGCGACATGGACATCTCGCGTCGCTTCGCGGTGTTTAATTTTACGGTTCCTCGCACACCATATTTATATCATGACCAAAGCCTTGACAACTTCTACATGATTATTCATAATCGAAAAGGGATAGCGACAATGATTAATCTATAAATTAACATATCACTTTTTCGAGCATTAGTGCTGATACCGACTCACCTCACCAAGTCATCTTTCGTTGAATCCGATCGCATACGTACGAAAGAAGCCTTCAGCTCGATGTCCGGAGTCTACTTTTTCCAGTCTACCTGCGAATATTGTGTGAAGCAACTGTCATCTCACCTCCATAACCCATAAGTATTGCAGTTAGACTAGATGTCGTTCTTTACTCGGCTCGGCTTAACACGTTCGTGAAGGCACGGAATTACCCAGACCAATGCAAATAGACATATTCATGCCCATAAATATTTGCACTTAGCGGGAATTGAAGCTCGCCCTGCGTAACGTAACTCAAAAAAAATGCGCATAGCGAAGGCAAACCGGACGTCCGAGGTCGCAGAACGACCTCCGTCCTCCATGAGCGCTGGCCTGGGGGTGACCGGTGGAGCCGCCTGTCACCCTAGCAGAAGCAGGCCGCCGCAAAGTGCGCCTCCCCGTAACCGGGGCTAGATGGGGACACTGTGGTCCCCACAACCCGAAGGGGGCCATCTCAAAAGAGATGGTCCTGGGTCTGCCGGGGTGCGAAAGATATGCTTTTGGCAATCTCACCTCCGGCAACCAAGGACCCAAGACGGCGTGCGTTTTAGTCGGTTCAAGTAGAGTTCGGTCCGACAAAACCACCTCCACCGGCTCCGTGGGGGTGGTATCCGTGGGGATTTATCGCACGATAAAAAAAACGTAACTCAAAATGAATTATCTTGGAACCATTTTTTTTCGTGCGGTAATCTCCAGCCGGAACCGGGAGGGGAGGTTATGTCGGACTCGAACCGACCAAAACCGCACGCCGACTGAGGATCGTAGTGCCAGGCCGGACTTGAGGTTATCTTCGACATATGTATCACCCTTACGGTCTGACCCTCCTAATTACAGACATGCTCTGTGGCGTGGCGGTAGTGAACGCGACTGCTACGCAGGAGGCGCGGGTTCGATCCCCGCTCAGTGCAAATATTTGTATGCATGAATATGGCTATTTGCATCTGTCTGGGTGTTTCTATGTATAATATGTATGTATTTACTAACAAAAAAGGTATATAAGTATGTTTATCTGCATTCAAGATTCCATAACACAAGCTATAAAAGCTTACCATGTGTCTAAATAGCGTTGTGTGTTGTGTAGAATGTTGTGACATATTTATTTTTATTTATTATCTTGAAACTCACATTGAATTTACTAAGAATTCATTTGCATACACCTCACTAAAATAATAATAATACCATACGTAATGAATAGGGTGGTTTATATTTTGATGAATTCCCGCCAGACTGAAATGGGCGCGCTTACTAGTGTCACCTCCAAAGTCCTCGGCATCGAATAAATAATTCCAGTCGCGCTTATCCACTTTAACTAGTACTAAATTACATTTGTAGTGGCTGTCTAGCTCGGTGCAATGTACGATACGAGGGGGCAACCTGTACACTTTTTGCTAAGTCGAGCTAGTTAGCTAACCTATCTGCGAAATAGTACGTGCTCTAGAAACATGTTTACAAAATGTTGTTACTTACTTACTTTAACATATGTACCTACTATGGTTTGAAAAAAAATAGACTACATTATTAGTTAAGCAAAACAAAGGAGTAGATAACATTCAAGAAGTTTAGATGTCCAATGCACTTTAGTTACTACAATTAGGAGACTCGAACCTGCAACCGATCGATTTCGTGATAGTCATGATTGATACAGCCCTTGAAAATACCCTTTGATCCAACTTCGCAACCGACAGTGGTAGTGAACGCGGTCGCTACGCACGAGACGCGGTTCTATCCCCTCTCAGTGCAAATATTTGTATGCATGAATATGGTTATTTGCATTGGTCAGGTTGGAACATCTATGGCAGTCGTAACAGGTAGTTGGAGCCCTCAAAAGTCCAACAACACTGGTCTAATTGCAATGCTTCGATATCGCCTTTGGGTCGTGGAGGTCAGATGGCAATCGCTTCACAGAAAATATCGAAGTTTATCCAAATCCGTAGTTAGTCTGGGACAGCGGACCCCAGACTCCAAGCTGAAAGCTCCGGAAGCGACTGGGATTAACGCTAAGATGAAGAAGAAGATCAAAGTTCGAAACTGCTAACTGATAACCAGCTACGAAAGAAGATTTTAAGACACCAGAAACACAAGGGCATGATTATGTACTTAGGTCATGAATTTCCATAACATCTTAATACTACGATAGATACGAGGTATGTAATAAGGTACTTTTAATAGAAAATACTTACGTCACGTCACTAGAATTCTTTGAAATATTGTACTAGTCTTGAAAGCAAAGGTATTTCAATAAAGCCAAGATGATTTTAGTCATTTATCTCATTGCGGCGGGGGCTAAAGGAGATATATGTTACTAAAACCCGATTACCCCCTTAGAGTTTCCCTTGTGTTCAAAGTGAACGTATTGGAGCGGAATGTTCCACGTCAGAGGTAAAAGCAAGTATTCATGTTTAATTTCATCTCGTATGAGAGCAAGGGAAAAATCTTTTGTCTGGACCCAAATTCTTAAAAAAGAATTGTTTTGGAAGTTCTTGCGTGGATGCTTTTCAGTTCCATATTAATACTTCGCTATTTTAATATAATATTCAATAAGGAGGTAACCTACATAAAATAAGAATTGCTATGTATCTAGATAGGTAGAAAACATGTGTATTAGTATGTTTGCCCGCATTTAAGAACCCTTGATAGCTCTGTGTAGAATTTCCTAAAATATTTATTTATTAAATTGACATCCTCCGTGGCGTAGTGGTAGTGAACGTGGCCGCTACGCAGGAGGCGCGGTTTCAATCCTCGCTCGGTGCAAATAATCGTATTTGACGTGAATATGGGTATTTGCATTGGTCTGGCCGTGCCTCGGAGAGCACGTTAAGCCGAGCGTGCTCTCCGAACATCTATGGCAGTCGTTACGGGTAGTTGTAGCCCTCCGAAGTCCAACAACTGGTTTAACTGCAATACTGCCTCGATATGCCCTTTGGGTTGTGGAGGTTAGAGGCAGTCGCTTCACAGTAAATATCGAAGTTACCCATATCCGCAGTTAGACTGGTAAAGCGAACCCCTGACTCCAAGTCTAAAGCTTCGTATGCAACTGGGATTAACGCAAAGATGAAGAAGATTTATTTATTAAATTGTTAATAAAGAAATCTCTCTTAATACTGGAACTTGAGACAATCACACAATTTTATCGATATATTATATAAACATATAACTCTCACGCCTGTATTCCCCGAAGGGGTAGACAGAGGTGCTAGCACCCACATTTCGCCAGTTTATGTTTAGGTCCCAATGTAATAGGTGGCGAGCCTATTGCCATTAACCCGGCACTTATAAACCTGCGATAAATCACACATAAAATAAACAACAAGTAATTGTAATCCCGCAGATGCGTGCCACGTTGTGGGGAATTAACAACTTAGATTGGCACCCCACCGCTTCGAATACGGCTCTAATATAGCGAACTCTTTATCCTGACTGCCAACAATTTGTTCACACCTTCCAATACACTCGCTTAATTTAATGCTCTTTTGTGGTTTGTGTTGCACGCTCTTTTGCCATTGATGTTTACAAGCACTTATTTTAAAACTGTCTGAAAGTTAAGTATATGAATGAAACCCTAAAGTGAATAACCAAAAAACCTGTGGCAAAATAATTTAAATAACTATATCAGTTTATACGCAACTGATTTTTGGACTTGTGGTCATATTAACTCCGATTCCACTTACTTAAAATTAAGTTATATAATTGTTAGAAATTCTATCAATTCGGAGATGGCCAGCCAGATTGATGCTAACTGCTCTCACGTCGCAAAGAGGAAATTCTCCCCTTGACTTGATTCATTGCAACAACATAAGGGAAAGTCATTAAGACTCATCCATTTTCTGTAGAGTAGAAGTAGATACTCGCATACTCTTCCTCTCATACAAATAAGCATGTACGACGTACGTAAGTACCTAGTAGGAAGTAGGTACAACATACTCGTACTTACTCAAGTATGAAGAGACATGCTTGAGTCAAGTCATGACTGAAGCTATGGAATTTGAAATGGATGAGTTGATTAAGCTTGCTCGAATTATAAAGGAATTAAGTAGTAAGTATGTATCCTAACTTTTCCTTGAGATTGCATTCGGAAAAATAGCATAATGATATGAGTTTAGTACCTACTTACCCATATGAAAATTATCTAAGACGTACCAAGTAGATCAGTGTGTTAGCATTCCCCCTGTAAGAGACCAGTCGCGACTTCGAGTCCCGTCTATGATGTTGAATATTTCCAATTGAAATTCATAGGATTATTACTTTTACTATGTTATCTGTGCTTTTACATAACTTGAACTTTTTTATATCGGTTTTTAGTTGGTACTGTGTCTTAGTCCTGGCTGTATCTAAAGCTTGCACGGGGTCTGCTCTTTCTTCTATTTTTTACGGGACATTCATCTGACCCCCATTGCCAGTAGAGGAAAAAAGCCTGCGTCTAGAACTCATTCATGAATCAGCAGGTGTCATCATACTCTAAGCCTTTTCCCAGCTCAGTTAGACACTTGGGCTTTCCAGTCGAACAGTGATGATGAACTTCAATATTTTCCGTGAAGCGACTGCCACCTGACCCCCACAGCCCAAGATTGCAGTTAGATCAGTTGTTGGACATTATTAAGGTTTCAACTGCCCAGCCATTGATGTTTGTACCTATACCAACGGGGAAGAACGACGGAAGGTTTAAGGTGCAGGTAAGGTAAGGTGGGTGCAGACACGACAACACAAATAGCTATATTCGTGTATACAAATATTTGCCTTCTGCGTAGCAGGCGCGTTTACTACCGCCACGCCACATAAGCTATTGAGTTAAAAGTAAATGGAAAAACCAATCAAAAATCTTCAGTGCACCTAAACTCGCTCCGAACTCACCCGGTGCGGCCGGGACCCCCTATTACAGTGGGCCTATACAGGATGGAAGATTTTCATGGCCATGGAGGTAGTGTTGCAAAGGACTCGAGTCCTCGAGTCCTAATCTGAAGGACTCGACTCAATTATGCAAGACTCAGTGCACTTAAAAGGCTCGAAGTCTAAAGTCCAACCGAGCTCGAGTCATCTACTAGCAACTTGAGTCTTAAAAAGAACTCAAGCCTTAAAAAAGACTCGAGTCTTAAAAAAGGACTCATATTAAAAAAGGACTCAAGTCTTAAAATTATACGAGTCCTTTTTAATACGACTCCTTTTAGAAAAAACTCATCATTTGAAAAGTTTTGAATGACAGACAACGGAGTCGTTTCGACTTCGGAGTCGAACGACCCTCATCGATTCTTTCTCCGAACGAAATCTTACCCGTTACATCGTCGTTTAAATGTCATCATTTATTAGACTCACAATGATATTACATAAAATAAAGTAGACTCATACATAAAATGACTCAAGTCCGACTCACCGCAAAAAAGGACTCGAGCGCAAAAAGAGACTCGAGTCCTTTTTTCACATTAAAGCGGTCGTAGAGAAATTAGTTCTTTAGTCTTGGAGTCATGTTGTAATGAGTCGAGTCTTAAAATACATCATCAACCGAGTCCTTTTAAAAGGACTCAAAGACTCGAGTCCTTTGCAACGCCACATGGAGGGGAACTGAAATATTGGACTGCGAATTTCACTCAAAGGAAACTTGACTTGACACATCCGGTAATCGAACCGACTAAAATCCGGAAAAAAGACATCTTGTATTTTTTGGCGCTAATAGATAGTGCCAATCATAAGGATCGATTCTCTCTAACAAACATGGTAATATAATTAAACGAAATCCCTGAAATCTAAACTTATCTAACTAATATAGTAGACGATTCAGTAGCAACAGGATATTATGACGCCACGCAGATGGAAAAAAATTGGCTGTACGAATTCGCTGGGCTTGAAATCTTATAAGGGCCGGCGCCCAGTGCCAGCGTCGGCAAGCATGAGGATTTGTATTTGTCGTATAGATCTTATCACTATCATCATAAAATTTAAATTTCAATGACGATCGAAGACTACGGTCGGCATAGATCGGCATTCTGCAGCGGTAAAGTTAGCAACCTTATACCTATAATAATAAGATCTATTGTTATACGACAAATACAAATCCTCATGCTTGCCGATGCCGGCACTGGGCGCCGGCCCTTAGGGAACCCGTGCGTGTGCGGCCAGGTTTTGGCGCCAATACGAAGAAGAGTGCATACCTAGCGGTAAAAAAATGCAACTATCAAATTCATTTCATTACCAATATTTTAAAGCTGATGACTTGATTGTTTGGCTGCCGTTCCAGTAGACTCAGTGGAACCAGTAGATCTTGAGATTGCGCTAATCTCAGGAACTACTGGTTTGATTTTTTTTTATATTGAGTAGGTAGTCCGTTTATCGAGGATCGTTATAGGTTATAAGTATGGATAATCGTCACGTTACATAAGGGAGCGGAGCATAACTGATAAATGTCAACAAATCCAGCAGATTCCCATACATTATTAGAAAATTACTCAATTGCTGGCACATGCTAGCTTAGATTTCGAAATATACCACGAGCGAAGCCGGGTGGAACAGCAGCTACGGTCTGAATATCGATTTTGCGTGTGTACGTGTTGCGTCTATCGAGAACCAACACAGACTGATGGACATAGATTCTGATGGACCTACAGATGCATTCGTCTACATTTAGTGCCAGCTTTAGACAACGCGCACTTGACAAGTAGAAAGTAGCGTATCACGGGTACACTACATATATACGAAAAACTTTATTCCGAAAGTTGACGTGTATTTTATAATCAGTAGGTGAAGTAAGATTAAAACAATAGTTCATTACTAAAATAGAATAGCAACAATTCTACTTAGGTACCCTATTCGTGTTTATGAATTTCGGATTAATATTCATTCGGAATTGTAATGGTAGGTATATTGAAATTCGGAAATCTGACAATCGTAGTTTTAAAATATTAGGAATTTTGAAATTGGGGATTTCAATAAATAGAATTTAAGATACATTGGATTTCTGACTTTCGGAATTTCGAATCACTCGGAATTAAAAATTTCGGAATTTTTGGTGTTCCCGCATATTACAGTGATTTGTGACTTTTCGTGTTGGTTCCAAACCTTCCTAGAAAACTTTTTGTAAATTCCCACACCTTTACTGAACCAGTAATCATCATTCAGTATCAACTCATTGTCATCATCATTATAATAATAGTAAAAAATAAGACATGGCTAAAAGGTTTTGTAACCAAGCCAAAAATTCATATAAAAAGTTTACAAGTAGCAGCTGGCAACCCAAATATAACCTACAAAAAAATTATCAGTCAATGATAAATTCTTCTAGGAAATCTGAAAATAATTACAAATAGTATTACACATGCTTAATATTTCTATTAGAAATACAATTGGAACCATTCCAGATACCAACACGCTATTTATTTAAACTGAAGTAATCACGACTCGGTGAAAGATGCAATTACATTTTGTTCAGTCATCAATTGTCTGTTTTTATTTGTTGGGATTATTTAATTATGTGGTAAGTGAGGCAAACTGATTCATAGACGTCGAATTTTAGCACTATTAAAGCCCAATTAATTTGTAAAAAGTTTTGTACAGACGATCCATTATAATGATTGATAAAAATTCAACATTATTATATTGAAAATGTTAACTTTACAGGCTTGTATTGATTATGACGGATGGCTGAATATTAAAATAGAACACACACTGAATTGCAAAACTGAGAAGTTCTGTTCTAGAGGAAATATTTCTCTCAAAAGTATTCGTGCAGGTGCTGGAGCAGTAATAGAACAAACACCTTTTAGTAAAGAGCACATTGAAGAATTAAAGGTAAGTAGTATGTAGATAATTCTATGTGTATAGAATACCTCACATATTAACAATTATTATTATTAGTTAGATATTGGCACTTCACTATATTTACACAAATGTGGAGAAAATTCTAGGACTGTTTAGATATTTATTTATTAACTTTTAACTGTGTTTTTATAAAGATGGTATTGATGATAGACGTATATTATTGTTGTTTCAGAGTCTAGCTGAAATTGATGGCTTCTACACAGTAAGGACATTAGTGACATCTGCAGAAAATAGTAAAGGAACTGAATTCCTCTCGTCAGTAAAAGCAGGTTCCTTTTTGGCCAATGATCTTTCTGATGTAATAAACGCTTGGGTACTGCCCAATGGAGCAGTGATCGCTGTCAGTTTTCAAGTAAACAACTCTTCACAGTTATTACAAAAAGGAGGCAATAGTAACAAGATAAATTCCAGTTTCTATCTTCGTTATGTTGAACAGGCACCAGTGTAAGTATCCTAAAACAATCTAATATAATTAGAGAAGCTATTATCTACTGAGATATAGGACACAGGGGTGATAAACAATTATCTCAGCACTTTTTGTAGTTATCACCGTCTCATATGTGGGTAACAAATGCCGCAATGGCGCCCCCACTGGGTCCAGGCAAAAGGGGTAGGCCCAAGAAGTGCTGGTCTCACTACCTTGGATGCCCAAGATTGTGCGATGTGTAGGAGAAAGAGCCGGAAGGTGGACCCTGAGCTCCGAAGGCACTGTGGGGCATGTGGATGATGATGATCACCGTCTCATACAATATTGTTTACTTGGACTACCTAGGCATCAGTGAGTTACAGGCATTCCTGTCTCATACACAAAAGCCATACACAGTATCCAATATTATATCATCATGTACAAAAAAAAATTTTAAGACACTTGTAGTGCAAGAACTCTTGATATATAATAAAAGAAGTAATTATTGTACTTATTACCCAAATTAAACATTATTTATTTGCTTACAGGCCAGATACAGCATCATACATACAAAAACTGGAACGTGAGAGAGAAGCCAGGGAAAAGGGAGAACTGAAAGACAACAGGTCTTTCCTAGCCAAATATGTAAGTTGTAATAAAATTATTTGAACAATTCTTATTCCAATATTATAGCACAGTTTACACACCACTACCTAGATCCTAAATAAGCTCAGCTTAACTGTTTTAGGTTCTTGAATACAGACAAATATATTTCATACTAGCTTTTGCCCGCGGCTCCGCCCGCGTGGATGTCGGTTATCGCGACAAAACATAGCCTATGTCCTTTCTCAAGGTCTAATCTTCCACTATACCAAATTTCATCAAAATCGGTTCAGTGGTTTAGGCGTGAAAGCGTAACATACAGACAGATAGACAGAGTTACTTTCGCATTTATAATATTAGTATGGATTAGTATGGATGCTTTTACTGTTTTAAATTTTGTACACACATTCCAATAATACATAGAAACAACTGTAATATAGAAAACGATGGATATTTATCGAATACATAGGGAAAAAGAATCTTCTCGGGTGGGACTCGAATCCGCGATCTTTCCCTTTCAGGGAGAATGCCTTGACCAACTCAGCTACCGAGACACGCCCGATGTGATTCAAATTTCCCTTCTTATCCGTCTTTAAGGCCCGCCTGAGAAGATTCTTTTTCCCTATGTATTCGTTTTGTATAGTTAGTATAATTAATACTGTAAGATGGTATATTTAATCAAGTGTTCTCTTATTTCAGTGGATGTACATTGTACCAGTGGCTATATTCGTAATGATCTCAGGTGCAGCCAATCCAGAACCAGCTGCTCAAGGTGCACGATAGTTAATACTATACACTAATGTATTGTATACACTAATGTATTGTATTAATAATAGTCAAATGTATTTATTCCAAAAGAATCACATCATATTTAGTTAGTACACATGGCCAAAGAAATAGCCCAGGTAAGTGTGTAGCAATAAGGTGCAGAGTCGTGTGCCCATGTTACACTTAGGGTTGGGTATACCTGTGTTACATTACAATATAAGTTATGAATAATTATAACTTGCTGCATTTTATATTATGGTTGTGTTGGTTCAAATTATATTAATCAATTTAAGTTTCCTGTTTGTATATTTTCAAGGCTATGGTCCCTAAAATATTTATCTATGCATACAACTAATTTATTGTTGCTATTGGTACCCACAAATTATCAATATCATTTTTATATGTCAAAAAGTTCAGAATTTCCGATGTCTTTTTTATTTTATTTATTACCAGAGCAATAACAAACTGATGTTGAGGATTAGTGGTATTTTTAAGTCTTTGAAGTGTCGAAAATGTTAATTATATTTCAGAATTCGAAAAACATCGGAAAAATTGAAACGCTCAAGTGAGACTTGAACTCACGACCTTTCCCTTACAGGGGGAATGCTCTTCAAATTGAGCTATTGAGCCATTGTTTAAAAATGGTTGAAAAATTATTCATTGTTTCCAACAGTTCGTAAGAATGTTGGTAGATGGCACCACCGTCGCCCTTAAAGATGGATATAATAAGAGAAGGAAAATTTAAAATGAATCAGGTGTGGCTCAATAGCTCAGTTGGAAGAGCATTCCCCCTGTATGGGAAAGGTCGTAAGTTCAAGTCTCACTTAGCGTTTCATTTTTTCGATGTTTTCCGAACTTTAAAGTTAGCCTTAAAAATGCTATAAAAAATTCAGTCATATATTTCAGAATTATGTAAATAGAAACATTTTACTCCACTATGGTAGTCATAATTTATATCTACATAATTGAAGTAATTGCAGTTTTGACACAGTTTATAATGCACAGTCGACAATACACTCCTCTTCTATTGCCAGATATTCTGGATGTTAATGTGATATCTGGATTCGCATCTGTTTTAAAAGAGCTCAGCTCGGTTTTGGTTACAAGTAAATAGACTATTATAATGTATAGGTAACTGTTAATTTATATATTAGCATTAAGAGACAATTAGCTTTTTAATTATTTCAACCATTCATCATTGAAGAAAAATGTATAAAAGTGGATTGTAATATAATTTGTATGGTACTGCACAAGACGTTTTATTTTTGGTGATAATTGTGACCCATCGTTTTTTTACACCGCTCATAAGACTTCTCTCTCTTCTCTCTTTAGTCAATAGTTGATTTCAAATATCATCTAGTCCTTATACCTGAAGAAACTGTAGCTGTACTGTATGGCACTCCAACAAGGGACCACGGGGAAGGCCAACCTGATCTGCAAGCCGGCAACCGGCGCATAAGACGAGGTTGTAGCGCTATCTTCCCTCAAGGTTGATAGCTCAAACTGCAGTTGTTCCCATAAGTCTTTTATGCCAACAACCAAATCGAACCCCAGACTCCAGAGGTGAAAGCTTCAACAACCGCGAACAATGTAGGTATAGTCAGCGGCTTAGAGCGTCGGCCGAACACACACTGAACATTACAATGACATAGAACTATATTATATTATGACGTGCTATGACGGAGAATTGCTTCCCATCCAACCATAGATTAATATATATACTATTTTTTTTACTCACGTGCTTATCCCATCTTTCGTACTACTTTAACGCTAATTGTCAACTATTGTGCACTGACAGACTGCTGGATCAGATTTGAGGAGTCAGTTACTATGAACGTAACTGGAACCACACTGGAAGAGAGGAGATCTCATAGAAACTTACAAAATCCTTAGCAAACATTACAATGTATCAAACCTTGAAAGCATCTACACCATGAACTCCAACAGACATCTAAGAGGCCACTCACTGAAACTAAGTAAGCCTCGGTGTGCCAGCAACCCTAGGTATAACTTCCTGCCCAACCGCGTGGTGCAAATGTGGAACTCCCTACCAGAAAGTGTGATAAGTGCTCCTAACGTAAACATTTTTAAAAATAGACTGGACAAACATTATACAATTTTAAAAACACAAGTGCAGTGATATACACGCATCAGCTTAGGCTGCTAGTGTATTAATAAATATTAATAATAATAATAAAATATCATTGCATCCAACAAAATGAAGTTGGTATAAAGAGTTGTGTTGCGGCTTGAGACGATGCGTTCCTGTATATACGCTTTGTAAGCAGATTTTTGGAACTATCTATGGTGGTTACATCGAGACTTTACTCCCACGTCTCCCACTTTATGTCTCATGAATTAAAGAGCGAGCATCTGCTGGGCACCACCCACCCTGAACTTCCACAGAGAAAAAATTCGAACCCGAGAATACCTAGTAGGCAGCCAGGGCAGGGACAGCCTCTGTGGCGTGGTGGCAGTGCACGCGACTGCCACGCAGGAGGTGCGGGTTCGATTCCCGCTCAGTGCAAATATTTGTATGCATGAATATGGCTATTTGCATTGGTCTGGGTGTTTCTATGTATAATATGTATGTACTTAGTACTTACAAAAAAAAAGTATTTAAGTATGTTTATCCGCAACCGTTCTAGATTCCATAACACAAGCTATAAAAGCTTACCATGGGTCTAGATAGCGTTGTGTAGAATGTTGTGGAATATTTATTTATTATTAATTAATTCCTAATTCTCTATGTATAATAATGACGATTATAAATAACCTTTTTTTTTACTATGTTGTGGCGCTCAAGGCGATTAGAAATTTTATAGAGGATATAATACATAAATAATTCGAGTTAATCATGTTACTCGTATTCTTAAAATGTAGATAATCAAAGATATAAACAAAATATCAAGTACAAAATTAGTTATTTATTATTATGCATAACAAAATAAGCTTAACTAAAGTAATCATAGAAACAAAATCATGAACTCAATATCATGCACCAATCTTCTCAATCTCTTCAGCATCTTCAATATCGAGTAATTGTATCTTTTTACCAAAGTGGCTTTCAATTTCCTTACAAATATCCATAGCTTGAGCCGAATCAACTAAATTTATTGCAATACCTGCCTTACCAAAGCGCCCAGTACGTCCAATTCTATGCAGATAAGTTTCACAGTCAGCTTTCTTTTCCATATCCATTGGCATATCAAAATTAACCACAAGTGTAACCTGTTCTACATCTATACCTCGGGACAGCACATTTGTAGTAATGAGTACTTTTTCGAGACCAGCTCTGAAACGGTCCAGTACTGCTATTCTCTGATCAACAGTTAGTTCACCGGACAATACAGCCACAGAATGTCCATCTTTTGACATTTTTTCAGACAGCCAACCAGCCGTTTTTCTTGTATGACAAAATATAATTGCTTGTCCAATAGTTATTACACCATAAATATTACAAATGGCTCTATATTTCTCTTCAGGACTCTTACATTTCACATAGTACTGTTTAATATTATCCAATGATTCCTCTTCTCTTAACAGTCTGATAATGATAGGATTAGGGACAATAATTTCAGCAAATTCCATCACATTGGTGTCATATGTAGCGGAAAAGAACATCATTTGGCATGTTGTTGGCAGACATTTGTGTATGCGGATGCATTGATCTTGATGCCCCTGTCTATCAATCATAACGTCAGCCTCATCAAGTACGAAGACTTTAATTTTACTCATATCAAACATACCATACTTAACACCCCAATCAAGCATTTTTCCAGGTGTTCCAATAATAATGTGGTCGGACAACTTTGTTCCTCTAGGCACTTCTTCTCCTCTTACAGCATATTTAAGCTTAATTTCTGGGCAGAACTTGGCCATTTTTGCTGCAACCTCGCCTGTTTGTATAGCAAGCTCATATGTGGGACTCAAACAGAGCACTTGAGGGTAATTCTTTGAAGAGTCCACTCTGCTCAACATGGCCAACACAAATGCAGCTGTCTTGCCAGTTCCTGATTGAGATTGTGCAATCATGTTCTGCGGAGGATCAGCTAGGAGTGTAGGCAAAGCTGTTTCTTGAATTTTAGAAGGAGCATTAAAACCCATAGCGTAAACACCTTTCAACAAGTTTGGCTTCAAATGTAATGCTTCAAATGTTTTAACAGAATACAGGGGAGAATTAGGATCTTTTCTTTGTACTTCAATGTCTAACTTAGATTCAACCAAGCCCTGTCTTATTATTTTCATCAAAAGAGAAGCATCAGCAGGATTAGCTGCATCAAGTGTTTCTTCAGAGTCTGTTGTCTGATTATGTCCTTTTTTTAACCCCAATCCAGCAATTTTATTCGTAACCTCCAACTCTTCCGCTTTTTGCCCCCATTGATTCGCCATTGTAAACTCTGAAATAACAATTCACAAGAGTTCATTATCATTATACAGTTTGGAAGAAAAATGTTATGAACTAAAAAAAAATAAAAATTTACATTTTAGTTAATACTAGTCTAGCAAACACTAACACAAATAATGCAATTCTTATTGTAATCACATTATTTTACTATTTTGTAAGATAAATAATTTATCTTGCAAAATATGTCAATTAATGACATATTATAATTTGGCAATTTACATTATCTTTTGCAATAAAGTATATGTTCGTTTTATTTCCTTTCTCCTCAGAATAGTGATATGTACGGCCGTAATCTTATTACTTTTTGTATATTTCAAACTATAATCAAAACATGATACCTACATACGGCTTAAAGATTACATTTACATGATGAAGTCAGTAATGTCCACTAATACATTTCTCATTATGACAAACACTTTGGCTATGAGTAATAAATCGGTACAAAAGTTACGTTGCAGTAAACTTTTCTAAAATATACTGCTGTCGGTCGAGAGGACCTATGATGATTCAGTTATAGAAAGTTTCCCAGTGACAAAATCTTTGTTTTACCTGTGTTGTATATAAGTGTGAAAATAAATGTTACGTAGATTTTCAAATAAATACCATTATGTGAGAAGCTTTTTCTTACCTTTGATTTTCTGTAAAAATTAGAAAACGTCCAATTCTAATGAAAACTTTGCAGAGTTTTGCATTGCAGGCGGATGGCAGATCGCGGTTAACGAGATGTCATTGTCATTGTCAAAATCTAAACTTAGGTGCATTCGAGGAGCACGCTTTAAGTTGTACCAGCATACTATTAGAGTTCAAGGCTGTTCATTAGAGCACGACATTGTATCATCAAAGCAAAAGCACCTATAGTGCGTCAAGAAAGTCGTGAAATTAATGTTGGAGGAACTAAAATTTTTCCTTGTACTTGCAACACTCAATAACTGCCAAACTGAGTTATCAATTGTCAAATCATATGCAAGTCTTACTTACATTGGAGATGTTTCGTATATTGTTTGCGTTTATATAATTATTGTTCATTGTGTAACAGCTTTGAGTGTAAAAATGAATTGATATGTGAATAATAGTTGTGCGAGCCATGTCGTATTCAAAGTATTTTAGGGATATAGTATGAAACACACCTGAATTTCAAGCCGGCAAGCTGCTTTCTGGTTTTGACGATGTTGATGGCCAAACAGCTAAATTAGCCGGTACGTACATATACTTTAATGTTAAACAAGGTATGGGAAGTGTAATCTGTTAAATATTATGTGTTTTAAGTGAATATTTTATGTTTCAAAGCATTGTTTCAATTTGTTGTTGTTATGTCATTGACCTACCATTATAACGAATCATAGTGCAACACTTTGACGTTTTTGAACATTCTTGATCCATTCTACAGTATAAACACTTAGGCCCTTATGACTAATAAAAAAATTCACAGGGTATTAATTATACCCTGTGTATTTTTAAGCTAGGTATATCTAGCTGTATTTATCCGGTACGTTTGTATTTCTTACAGATTGTCAAAAGCTCATTTCATGACATCATTTCAGCATGAGATGATATTTCCAGTGAGTCGGAAACTATCGACATAAATTACACAGGAGTTTCAAGCAGCATTTTAGGTGTTCAATACTCGGACCAATAAATTATTCTTTTATAAGATCTTTTGTTCTCATTTTTTTAATAATATTATTAAAAATATATCATTTGTGAAAATTTCAACTGTCTAGCTATCACGGTTCATGACAGACCTTAGTAAAAAGGATCCGTTTTTATTCTTCGGGTGTGCTTTGAGTAAAAAATCGCTCGAGACATGTATCTTGGACCTAAAATGTGCTCAAAATGTGGCCAGTGGCGGTGGATGAGCTCAAAATCACCAAGCATAGATTATTATTGAAAAACAATCTGCGCGCGGCAGGTCCTCGTTTGTCTCGCAATTTAGGTCCAAGATATGTGCCAAGGTATAAACTAAAAACGTCTGACACGCCCGCGCCGTGTCTTTGTACTTGGGGTCGTTATACTCAACTAATGACCGAGGTATTAGGGTAACCAATAAGGCATTTCCTTCACACCCCAGTAACCTTGGGCCATATACGGTTTTAAGATGGTCCTCTCGGGTGTGGGAAGCTGTGGTGTCTCTATGCTAGTCACAGGAACCCGTGGCGAGCCTCCGCACAGCTCTCTATAGGGTTACTCCCGCGTCAGTCGTTAATTGCAGTAAGGGGTAGCGTCTACCTTGAGCTGAGGAAGAGAGAGCAGAGAAGCATTGCCGTCTCCGTTGTACAGGTTACACCGAATGGGGGTCTCAGATCACGCGCGCCAAATTTAACGTAATATCTTTGCTCCTAAATCGTTACGCTGTTAGTTTTATTAGGCTTCAAGTTAATGTTGACACATGTAAAGCAGGTGTACCGTGTGCTTATCTACCACCTAAGTGGTGGTAGGACGTGTAAATAGTCCGACCACTGGTGTGTTTGCACACAGAGCGTGTAAGAACCTGTGACCTGAAGTTTGGTTGTAATAAAAAGAAAATACACATGTGACCGCTTCTATGAATGAAAACGCAAGAGAACCGGCACTGACCTGAGTTCCACCTCGTGAGGATTCAGCTGCAGACGGGTGTGGTTCCTGGCACGTGCTGGTGGGTAGGTAGGTGTCGACCGGCCGGTGACTTTCTTGAGTGAGTCGTTTTCTTCCGATACACTTCACTTATACTGACTTGAGAATGTGGCCAAAGGAACTTATAGAATTACACAGAAAAAGAAACGAGGAGTTGAAGTACTCAACTTCCGTTCGGAGCGGCAGCGGGTTGAAGAAGCAGCAAAAATGGGCGGGGAGATGATCCGCCGTGAAGCTTGAGAGTGTCGCTCGTAGGAACTTCAGTCTCAAAGTATAGTTCGAAAAAATCTGTGCACAGCGCCATCTATTGGCCTTCTTCAACACTAAGTGGTCAACAAATGAGCGCCAATACTCAAACATTATTCGATCACAGAAGCGGTTTTTTTAAATTACAAAAATTGAAATACAATTAAATTATGTGGGAAATAATTAAGAAAGTACATAAGCGCTCCACCAAGTGGTACAAAAAAACATTATGCAAGGAATGAATACTTGAGGAATTAATAATTTTCATTGTATGTATTGACAACACTCCACGACTTCCAAACCAAATCACTCGTTGATTTCGATGTATGACTTTATGTATACAGCCAATTCCTTTACCAATTCGGCAAAAGGTACATTTTTTACACAGTGAAGAAAGAAGTACCTACACTAAAAAAACTTCAGGCAAATGTAAAGTTGTATAAGTACTTAATACCTAAATAAGTGAAAAAAAAAGAACTATGACATTTTTTTACTTTTATTTATTAATTAAAATAATGAAATATGTACTGCTTTATACCATAAAAAACAACAGATCAAGACTGTTCAGTTGTAGTGTGACAGGGATACCAGATTAAGCGCAGCAGCGCCACCCTCAATTTTCACGACTTTCTTGACGGGCTATATATAATGTAGTTGTGTGTTGTATAGAATTGTGTACAATAAATTTTTATCATTTGTCTTTGTGAATACTCAAAGAAAATGGCAAATTTGAAAAAGAATAGCTTGCACTAAAATGTGCTCTATATGCACAGTACCTATGAATGTATTTTGAAATCAGCACAGAGTGCTACTGCGGTGGACGAACACAAATTCACCAAGTATATATTATTACAAAACAAAACATTCTGCGTTGCCCAGAGCCTTTTATATTTCGCGATTTAGGTGCAATATATATGAATCGAGCTATACCGAAATAATGGAGTTATTCAACAGAAACACAACCTAGTTACATAATGAAATCTCTAGCGAGTAGGTAGGTACGAGTACTATGTACCTACACAGAACAAAAAGTATCTAGCATTGAAACTAGTACCTAAGTAGGTAACTTATAATAATAGGAAGGCAAGATGCGGACACCACGGTTTCTGCTGCGACCGCGCCTGATTCCGTGATCGGACTTGGTGGAGCTATTTAGGTTTATTGACCGCAAACATTTATGTTATATGGATATGCCACAGGATTACAACTGATACTCGATATTATAATGAATATAATTATTTTTATCAATAAGTATGAAAATGGTCTATGTGAGTTAATAAGCGCACTACCAAACCCAGCGTTATACCTACTTACCAATTCTTTCATTACCTACTGCTGAATACTGGGGAATATCCATATTATGTTAGACGTATGGCAAGGGCACAAAATAGCTCCACCAAGTTCGATCACTGCTGATTACAGATATCTATAAACATAACAAGGTATTGCCCGCGGCTCCGACCGTGTGGATATTTGACATCGTTACCATACCACTGCGGCATCTGTTCAGTCAGTTGACTGACCTTCCTCGCTTCTCTAGCGACGTACCTACTTCAAACTTCCGTTGCACTCACAGAATCGGATAAGTCACCAAGGACCATTCCAATTCTGTAGTACCTACCTACCCCCCACAGTACATAAGCGACTACAATATGGGGTTCTTCAAGAAGGGCATTAGGTAGAAGGTCTCTTCAGGGTAGGCAGCACGAGTGTAACACTCCTGGTTTTTTTACCGAGCTGTATTACTCCAGGCAGACATATTTTTGAAAAAATTCGGGTGTCGTAAATATCTCGGTCAAATCTCGGTACAACATATTCTATCCAAGTTTACACCCAGGCCGATGCGCCGAGAAGCTTCATTTAGGATGCGCAACATTTCGCCCAGTTGCTCGAGTGACTCCACAACTATGACGATGGTATTGTAGCATGATTAGACTGTTGACAGGCAAAACCCAACTTTGAATGAAGACTAAACCAAAAGAAATTAAGCACCCATGAATTGGCACAGTCCGCCACAGCGGACATAGTATTGTAGTCCAAATCGGTTCACTAGTTTCCGAGCTCATTCATTTTAAACAAACAAACAAACGAATATTTCCTCTGTACAACATTCGTATAGATAATATGAGTGAAATGATAGTGGAATAGTTATGCCAAAGCCTAACTACTATATAATCAATTAACACTCCGGTTCATCGTCAGTCAGATAAATAGCTAACAAACAATCCGTCTTTTGCTCATATCGTATACAGTTTCTTATAAGGTAGGTGATTGATATATCATTAGATGTACTTATGCTGCTAATATACTTCTTATTCTGTTGTGTCAAAACTAACTGAAATATTTACAGAAAAATGTGGGTGCTAGCACCTCGGCCTACCCCTTCGGGAAATACAGGCGTGAGTTTATGTTATGTTATGCTAAAAATCTCTAAAATGTATTATAACACCCAGTTTGTATAGTCGTTTGGTAAAGAAATTTTTGACACAGTTTCACTAACAAAATCGTTTGGGGGTATTAATTTAAGCACAGCGGACGATGGCCATCAGAGTGTTATAAGTAAGGGGTACCGTACGATCTCCTTATAGGAGACGAGTCTCCTTACCGAACTCCAACTCCACCATGTGGTCTGGAGCCAAGAGCCCTTTCAGCGCTATAGCGGTAGGTACTGAAAGACAGCGCGGCAGCGGGGATGGGACGGGTTTTTTACGTATTTTATTTATTTTTGACACAACATAATTAATGAGTATGTAGATATGTGCGTGTAAAGTTTTGGTATAGATATAAATAAGTAGTCAGGTTCAGGTAGTCTCTAGAATAGCACATAAGTAGGCTACCGAGTCACGTCGGTAATCCATGAAACGGTCGGTCCGTGAAATTCTCAGCCCGCTTTCAGTGCACTGCCATACTATCCTTTTGAAGTAGGTACCTATCTGGATATTAATTTCTTCCCTGCCATTTCTCGCATTTCTTATTCATTTAACTACTTAGCTTATGTTATGGAATCTAGAATGCGGATGAACATACTTAGGTACGTAGATCTTTTTTTTTTAAATAAGTACCTATCTATTAAACATAGGAACCCATTTTCTTGCATACAAATATTTGCACTAAGCGGGGATCGATCTCGTCCCTTCTGCGTAGCGGCCGCGTTCATAATCGGCGATCGTTATAATTATTATAATTTATAAATATGAAACTTGTCTGTATGTACGTTACGCTTTCACACCCAGACCTCTGAACGGATTTTGATGAAATTTAGTACAGAAATAGATTGGACCTTGGAAAAGGACCTAGGCTATTTTTGGTCCCGGGTAACAGCTAATATATACATAATACCGGGTGTAATGTAAGGGAAATGCTCCCGAAGCCGAATGCTCCTAGTAGTAAGTACTCTAAGTACCAAGTACCTCTAAAAAGGATATGGACATTGAGTTATTACTACAGTTCAATGGATATGGTCAATTTTTTTTTCTTTGTGATGTTTTTTTAATGAAATTACCGTTTCATTTAGCTTTACAAGACCGATTGAGCGTAATTAACACAAAATTAAAAAAAAAAATATCGGTAATTTTTTTTATCTATTTCTATTTTTTTTATGCCAATGTGTTAACTATGTACTTGGAGAAGGGCTTTCGGCTTCGGGAGCGTTCCCGTTACACCCGGTATACTTATTAGAATTCATATAATTGTTAAGGTATAACAATTATTATAGGTAACTTAAAATCTTACTAGTTATAGGTATACCTAGTAAGATTTTAAGTTACCTACTTATTTGCTTACTTAGGTATAAGATTTAATTTATTATGATTCTGCGTGACGTGACCCGTGAGGGCACTGTTTTTGCGATAATCGATATCGACCAGCGTAATTGAAAACATCTCATTATCTTTATGTTTGTTGATAGGGTATTTATGACGAATGGTTATGAAGTTATGATACATAAACATATTGTTCATACATAACACCCATATAGATACAAATTAATTAACTGAATTTATTTATTACGTATATTATAGTAGAAAGTGCAAGTAACACACAACCAGCCAGATGTGAGTAGGTACCTACACTCGCGCTTATGGGTTCCGTACTGAAACAAAGTTTGCAAAAATCCCCGTAACTATTTTCAGAAAGGTTTTTAGTTCTTACTGAACTCATAACGAATAAGTATTGTCACTTGTTTATGATTGATTCAGTAGGTACTTATCGGCTATATGTACGGATACTCCCCGCATGCCAGCCGTGGGACGAGTGGAAAAAGTGGAAACTTCCTTTATTTTTCACTTTACTCTGCTCATTCATATTCAATATTGACTGTAGCAGCTACAGCACACACTTACCTATTAGCAGCCACAGTCAAAACTACGAACCCATAAAAATCCCCTGCATCGTCGCTTCTCTCTGTTGGCTTTATCTTTTTTATATGTTTATATAAATATGGTACCTACCTACCATCATTATAAAAAACGTAAATGGATAAGATATGAAAAGTATATAAAATTCAGGATAACCCTGTTTACTGTTTTATTTTTCTAGCTTTACCATGGCTACGAAAAAGTTCAGCGGACCTTCCCCTTACAAAATGACTCAAACATATCCTAAAGAAGACTATCTGCATACAGAGTAAGTTGATGTCATTATTTATCTAATTTAGAAGCGCAATTAGTTTAAGCACGTACCTACTCATTTTAAACCTGTTACCTACCTACTTACAGCTACGTGAACAATGTTACCGCCGTTGATGCTTCTAAGATTGTCAACGCCCCTCGTGTAGCAGCAATCTTTGGTCTTGGCCGAGCCGGATCCATCCACTTGACCTCCCTCATCAATAACCCCCGTGTTATTCTGAAATACATCGTTGATGATCGTGTGAATAGATTTCCAGACTTGAGGAAATACTGGAATCTGAGTGATGACGTAGTCTTTATGCCATCCAGCGAAGCCCAAAAGGTTTATAAAGATGAAAGGTGAGACTTTTGTTCCTACTTAATTTATTTTGATTTTGCCTATAACTATTTTGTATACTTATAAAATTTTTAACAGTGTCAAACTAGTTTTCATTGGTTCTCCAACATGGACCCACCACGACATCGTTGTAAACTCAATCGCTAACGGTAAAGACGTCTTTTGTGAAAAACCCATAGCAGAAAATATTGAGGACACGAAGAAGTGCTATGAAACTGCCAAAGCTAAAGGCCGTGTGCTGTTTTCTGCCTTCAATCGTCGGTTTGACCCTGCTTATAGAGCTGTGAAAGACAGGGTAAGAAAGGGGGAAGTTGGACACGTTCAGATTATGAAAGTTACCGCTAGAGATTCACCTCTGCCAAGTATCGACTATTTGAAAACGTCCGGTGAGTTCAAAATACCAATAGTTCTCATTTTCTACTTACATAATATATTTGATCTTGCCTGTGTATCCCCGATCGGATAGGCGTACCTATTACATTTTACCAGACATATTTTTGGTCCTTTTTGGAAGCTTTCGAGAAGAATTGCAAACATTTGAAAAAAAAAAGAGTCGTTGTATTTTTCATTATAGGTGGTGTCTTCCATGACTGCTTGGTGCATGACTTCGACATGGCTTGCTGGATACTAGGTGAACTGCCCTGCCGTGTTCAAGCTAGTGCAACTGCTCTAGTACCAGAGATCAAGGCCATCGATGACTTCGACACAATTGCTTTCCTCCTCACTTTTCCGTCTGGTACTGTTGTCTTGGGTGACAATAGCCGCTTTTCTGCCTACGGATACGATCAAAGACTGGAGGTCTTCGGTAACAAAGGTGATCCCATGAATATTTTTACTGACACCACTTACTTACCTACTAAGATATAATTGAATAATGCTGATTTGATTTTTAATCTTTATTTACTGAATACTTAAATGCAAGGCAGTGCTGCGATGGAATGCAGCGCAGTGATTTGTTCTGGGTTTGATTCCCATTTGAGATAGTAAAAACATTAGTGTAATTCTTGATAATCAAAATACCTACCTAACAGCTAATTAAATTAATACCCACTTAAGTGTTTCCACTTTATACCTAAGTGTAATTGAATAAAATAAATGACATTGTATTTTAGGTATGATTAAGGTTGAAAACGAAAGGCCTTATCATTCTACTGAGACTGTTATTGGTCAAGAAGGTGTGAAGCTAAGTCCAATCTACTACTCGTTTCCCTCAAGGTACAAGGCTGGTTACCAGCGAGAACTAGAGCACTTCTTGGATGTCGTTAATAGTAAGTAAATATTTACAAGTAGATTAACAATCTACTAACTAAAACAGGACTAATAAGTAAATTACAGATTTAAGGGTCATGGCTAGTGAGTAATGGCTCTTATCTGCAAGCCTAGGCCTAATGGGGCAAAGTGTATCATGGCATAGCCTTCTAGACTATTATGATTTTAACAGTAAGGACGCTAAGTAGGTTCATTATTTTATAAACATATTAAATGCACAGATGGAGTTCAAATGGATGTGACCGACTATCAGACCCTTGCGGTAAGCAAGATCGCAACAGCGGCTGAGGAGAGCGCACGCACTGGGAAGACCATTGAACTTGACTGGAGTCGTGAAAATATCCCCGTCAATTACTCTTGAAACCATTTTAATTCTATTATGAGCTTGTATTAGAGTAGTCAGCGCAGTGTAATACCTACTTACGAGAAATCATTGTAAAATAAAAGTATCCTGCTAAAACTGCGTTATTCAATATAAACCTATAAGATTGTATGCAAACTATACAAATCGAATACATAGGTAAAAAATAATCTTCTCGGGCGGGGCTTGAACCCGCGATCTTTCCCTTACAGGGGGAATGCCTGAACCAACTCGGCTACCGAGACACGCCCGATGTGATTCAAGTTTCCCTTATAGTTTTATCCGTCTTTAAGGCGAGGATGAAATTATCCACCGATGTCCTTACGAACTATCGGAACCAATGAATGATGTTACAATCATTTTTAAAATTGATTTTTGATCACTCCGCCCAAACTGCTAATAGCAGAATGCCAAACTGCTTTAAACCAGCTATCCACCCATAATGTAGTAACGCTACAGTGGATAAAAGGGCACAGTGGGTCCTACGGCAACGATGCTGCGGACGATCTCGCAAGGAGGGGCTCCGATATGACCACTGCTCGCCCACTACTACTACTGCCGAACCCTTTTTCACAGATCCGTACCTGGATACGCCAGAGATCTCTGGAACTACATAATCAAAGATGGGTACAAACCATCGACTGCAGGCAATCAAAACAGGCTGTGCCGTCGATAAATAAACGGCTAACGAAACGTCTCCTAAGACTAGACAGAACAAGTCTAAGGACAATTATGGGCACAATAACGGGCCACTGTCCCCTCAACAAGCACCTACATACCATCGGTGTCTCGGATAGCCCCCTTTGCAGGGGGTGTTTCAGCGCCGAGGAAACGGCCGCCCACGTAATACTGGAATGCGAGGCAGTGGCCGCCCAACGATCCCAAATCCTCGGCACAAAGAGGTCGCTCCGCGAAGCCTGTGAAGCCCCCAGTAAGCTTCTGCGTTTCTGAGCGGAGTTAGGCTGGCTGCTCTAGCCACAGCCAGCACTCTCTACGCACAATGGCCCAAGAGAGAGGCTAAGTGCGAACAAAAGAGTCCCCTATCCTATCCTATCCTAACGCCGCCCAAATACTTGATTGAATTTTACCGCATTAAGTAGGTATGCTATTATAACTATACAAATCGAATACATAGGGAAAAAATAATCTTCTCGGGCGGTTACAGGGTTAAGGGAAGGGAAAAATCACGGGCTCGAGAGAGACTATTCGATTATTTCAATTTACTATAACTTCATTTTTGCCTTCGTTTTACTTTCATTTTTATTCTGATTCGAAGTTTCCGAACGCAAAGCAATAAGTCAGCTTAGCAGGCTTTGGCTTAGCTCATAGACATAAATATACAGACGTGAAGCTACTACGAAATTCATTCATAAAATCATATTAGGAAAACGCCAATTCTCCATCTTGCTTTCCAACGTAGTGGGGATGTAGTAGCACCTGATTGGTCAAATAAAATTGCTAGTGATGCGGTGATAGAATTTTAATTATCGATATTTTCCCAAATATTTAAAGAATGAAGACCACTTTCCATACATAGTGAATAACTTTTGAAATGCCGTTGACTTTTTATTATTCTATCGCATAATGGTACTGGTATTACTGATGAATAGATACTAAAACATTTTGTACAAAAAATAAAAACAAAAATATTCAATAAAAATTCGATTTTTTTTTTTGTCCAAATCGATTTTATTTTTGTGCCAATGTGTTATGTACCTGGAGTACTACTAAATATATATAATATATATATCGTTACTCAAAGACGGTAAAGAATCTTTGTAGATTCTACGTCCTTCTGGGCGAATTATTCGAAACTCCGGCTATCACAAGGAAAGTCTGACAGAAAGCCATAAGCACACTGCAACCTGAGAATACAAATAATCGGCATCCACTTAGGCTAATCACTTAATTTTTTCTTTCAAATGTATAAATTTTTTGTCTGTGCCCTTTTTATATCGATAAGTAGTTATCGACAGTTTACTGGATTCCCTACTAGGCCGCCATACTGCTTTCCATTCATTCATAAAATCCAAGTTTAGGTAGGCAGTTTTTTTTCGTAGGTATGGCACCTCTTGAGATACTCTAAGGCTTAGCTCAGCTCAGCTGTCAGTTGTATTGTAATTATACACATAACCTAACTTTTATTTTATTATTAAAATCGCACATAAACTTGAAGACTTGAAGAGCGAAGACACGACATCTTTTATCAAACTATTTCACGCGTTGTAGACAATATGTTACGAAATTGTCACCGAGTTATTTTCAAAAATAACTTTTACCCTATAATCATTCAAAAAAAGTTTTTTCTATCAAATGATTACAAATGCACAGAAGCTTGGAATAATATGAATTCAACACCTATTATCAATAAAATAAACGTTCAAGATTTCTACAACGCCGTACAACAAAATCATGCAACGAAAGGAGTTATAAGCGCTATAGATGTGGATATATTTGCAAATGCTATAAGTGACTCTAGTCATATCGAAGAACTCAAAGATCTGCTACATAAACTCCGGCTTTCGGCGGAAACCGGTAACATGTTAGAGTCGACAAGGCATGCTACAGTTCGCAACTACTTGCAATTTGGTGATATTGATGAGCTAATTGGAATTTTACAAGATCCTCTGAACTTTGGTGTATTTCTTGATGACTACAGTGCCAACATATTATTAGATAAATTAATAACATCCTCAAACTTCGAGTTAGCGGCTAAAGTAGCATCTGTAATAATGTTACAGGAAGAATATGATAATGACATAACATGCAGCTTGTGCCAATATGCTTGTTACAAATATGTACTTGAGTACACTCCACCAGAACCTCCAGCACCAGTTGAAGACAAGAAAAAAAAAGTTGAAGAAATTAAGATCAGAGTCAAATATTTAAGGAACCCTTATTTTGATGATCACTTTGATATCAAAGATACTCTTACTTTGTCTGGCAAAACTTTAGCTTGGATATCAGAGAAAGCTTCAGACAACCTTAACAATAATTTACAAATAATTGGCTGGCTCATTTACAAAAAGTATGATAAGTTGATATCTCTTTGCGAGCAATTAAGCAAAACAAACACATTTAAACTCTATGGAGATGTTCTGGAACTTTTAAAAAAAGAAATTGCTACTGCAGATGCAGATTCTAAGCCCCTATTAGAAAATTGTTATTCTATTTTGGATAAAATTGTACACAAAAATGATGTATCTCTAGAGAAATCAATAAAAGTAGCAATTGAAAACGCTATTAACAAGTCACATAAAAATGATGTAGCACAACAAGAAAAGGTAAATAAATATTATATTCAAATATTTTGAGATATAGCTGCAAAGTTTTAGTATTCTCAAAAACAATATTAGTTTAATGGAGTGATCAAATATTTAGAATATCCATCATCAGTAGTCAAACTTAATCCTAACAACTTGTAGTAATGAGTTCTCCGTATTAATTTCCATTGTCTTGATTTTTTATCAAAGCCTTCTTTTTTAGTTGTTCAAATCGTGGGCACAATTAAGGGAAGAAAAGCTTGAAGAACAAACTCAACGTCTGGACAGAGCACGGCGTTTACAGCTTATTCGAGAAAAGCAAAATGAAATGAAAGAACAAGAACAGAAGCTGTGGTTCTTTGAAAATGAAGAACAAATTGATCTTCAGATTGAAGAAAAGCAACCAGTTCAGAAATCCAAAGTAACCAAAAAGATAACAAAACCTAATGATGGCAATTATATACCACCCGAGATCCTACCAAAACGAAGATAAATGTGTATAATAAATAAAAAGTAGTTTAAATATGAGATCAATTCTTTTAATACAAAACGAACTGTGGCTTCGCAGCTTTGCATGAATTCAATGATATTTATGTTGTGATGGATATTATGTGAGGTACAGGTTCAGCGACATGTCCTTTTAAATGAGTTTTCAAAGTAAATCTCGAGGGACTCTTTCCCTGAAGATTTACTGAAGTCTCCTTCCGATTGTGGAAGCTGGACAGAGTTTGATTTAACTGGAGGGCAAGTCTGTCGCCGCGTTCTAAATGTTACCTGGACAGACTTTGTCTCATTGGCTTTAATGCGCCAGTCTTTTAGCCATGTTGTAACTTTATCCAGACAGTTCTGTAGTTTATGAGACGCTTGGGTTGGTGATTCATCTGATGCCATGATGATGCAGATGACACAGCAATCCACAGCAAACCCATAAGGGTCCGTTCACATAGACCGGCTCGCAGAGCATCGGCGTGCATTTTTCTTTTCACACTGACCGGATCGTATAGATCGTAGTTAGTCGGAGCGGAGCCGCCAACTATTTCACATAGACCGGCTGGAAGCGATCTGAAAGCGGATGAGCTCGGAGCCAGTCGGATACGCTCGCAGCCGATCGGATACATTCGCAGCTGGTCGGATGCGCTCCGAGCCGGGTGGATACACTACAAAGGCAGTACCAGTATTCCACGCAGACCAAGTTTTGTTTTGGGTATTAACGTGTGCTTTTCGGAACATGGATTTACATAGCTCCGATGCCTCCGATGAAGCAATCGGAGCCGATCGGCTGCGTGAGCGAGAAAGAGCATGCAATTGGAGCCGATCGGCTGCGTGAGAGAGAAAGAGCATGCGACCGGAGCCGAGCGGCTGCGCGAACGAGGAAAGTACCTACGCGATCGGAACTGGTCAGCTCTTCTTATTATTACACATCAAGCGTGTTCAAGCATTCTTAATGATAAAAGCAGTGCAGATGCAAAACTAAACCTTACTACAAATATTAAAAACTCTGTTTTCAACGTGGTAAGAATCTGCTCTCCGCTCTGAGCCGGTCTGTGTGAACGGACCTCTAAGAAGATAAAGAGTACGTCCCATTACACTACCCTGTGGCACTCCGGCTAGAATTTCATTGAGCTTTGCATTTTCTTCACCTTGACTGATATAAAAGTGTCTACCGAGCAGGTAAGATCTTATTAAACTGTAAAAGTTGATGGGCAGTGTCTTTTTTATTTTATACAGGAGTCCATCATGCCAGACTTTGTCGAAAGCTGATATGTCAAGGAATGAAGCTGTACAGTATTCATTCTGCTCAAATGATTTAGCAATACCATCAACGAGTCTGTGAATTTGCTCGATTGTACCTCGATTGTGCTTTGCCCTGAATCCAAATTCATGGTCGGGAATTAGTTTATTCTCCTTAATCACTGGGTTTAACCTTCCGAGGATCAATGTCTCCATTACTTTAGATGTTACTGGGAGTAGGCTAATTGGCCGATAAGATTTAGCTTCTTGCCTGGTTTTGGGATCATAATGATTTTTGCGACTTTCCATTGTGGGGGTACGTACTCCGTAGGATGGCATTATATAGGTACGTCAAGAATCTTATACCCTTATCTGGTAGCTCTTTTAGAATAGTTGATGTAATTAGAGCATATCCAGGTGCTTTCCCCACATTCAGTTTTCTTCGCTCTCCGCTTTACTAAACTTCTTAATGGACAGCTCTAGTTGGTGCGTCTGGTTCAATAGTTCTGCAACCATTTCTGTCTTCGTGAAGCCCTTATTGGGATTAGGTCGAAAACGTCTTGCAGATGCTCCATGAATACGTTGGTTTTTTCAGCATCATTCCTAGCCCATGAGTTGTCTGCTTTGAGCAAAGGTGGTTGGTGAGTAATTGGGCGTTCAAGCCTTTTGTTGCTTTCCACAATGAATAATCTGATGAAGGTTTAGCGTCCAGGTAAATATGTTGCCATTTTCTGATTTCTGTCATCGCTCAGTAGTTGCTTAAGTTGTGCAGCTAGTCCATTGTATATTGTTTTGTCTCCTGGGTATCGTGTGGTTTGCCATCTCTTTCTAGCTTTACGCTTCTCTTCTAATAGTTTTTTGATAGATGGTGAGCATTGAGGGTTATCTCGATGATTGTAGCTTGATGAAGGCGTCGCTTCCCATGCAGCGTGCTGGACTGTGTGGTTAAAATGCTCAACTGCGCTTATAATACCTTCGTCCTCTTGTAATGGTATTTTGTCATCAAGAGATTTGTCCACTAATTCTCTGAAATATTCCCAATTTAGTTCTGCTTGTATGTAGGCGGCATATTTCTTTCCTTTTGCAGAATTTTTTGACGCAACAACACCTCAACAGGAGAATGGTCAGCGGATAGGTCAGAACTAGATTTGCAGCTGAAGTTGGTCCTGCAAATACCATAAATGACGCAGAAGTCAATGAGATTGTGCTTCCTATTTCGGTCTGTAGGCCAATATGTTGGTTCTCCAGTTGAGATAACATCCAGCTGGAGCTTATTGTCGAACTTTTGCATTCACAATACGAGAACCCCAAAATGTGTGCTTAGCATTAAAGTCACCGCCAGATACAAATCGATGTCCTAAGGTTTTAAGGTAGTTGTACGAGCTGCTACTCGTACCGAGATGATAAATAAAAGATGAAGTTAATATCAACTGTATATTGACTCAACTTAATCCAAAATGATATGCTATGATTGCTAGTGATAGAATAGTGAGTACACCCGAACTGATTGATTGTCGTAATGATACTAAATGAATGTAATGGTAAAATAGCGCGGATCGGCGTAAACTGCTGACCACGCGCAATACCACTGTACGATGCTTGCATTTATTGTTGCCTCGTACATGCTCCCACCTCGCGAGGAGGTGAATAATGATGCTGAATGGGTGTGAATGATGTGAGATAAGTTGATAAACAATAAACTGTGTTAGTACTTATATCATAAATTACTGTCTCTATTTTGGAGTCTGCTTCGGTTCCGAACATCCTCCCGGGCCAAAAGAACCATGAACTTCTGGGATGTCCCTTTGAAAAATACACTTCCTAGGTATAGGAGAAGATGCTTGGTCTCTTAAGTTAACACTGCGCGCTCGTATCGATTCTACTGACATTTCACTGGGCTGACGGTCAGCCGTATATTGATGACGCGAAAACACTACACTTTGCACTGCAGTCTGAGCACAGCTGACTTTTGCACTGGCCCGCCTCCTACGCCACAGGAACACCGCAGCTGTTAACACCATCGCTCCCATCAGGACGTAAGTGATGACATACTGATGAATGTCGTGTGTGGAAAGTATATCATAAGATGGATCAGTGGCCGCCGATTTTAAGTGCTGGATCTGCTTCCCAAGATCCTCCAGCGTTTGATTAATCTGGTCTTCTTTCGGTTCAATATACTGACCCAAAGATATATTTATCATATGATTTAAATCTGCTATGTTCGGAGTAACTATTTCCGGGTTCAAGGCTAAGGTATGCCCTGGCCTTGATCGTGCATACAGTGCAAAGTTCTCACCTTTGATAATGCAATTCGACCCGAGATTTATAATGCCCGCTCCAGACAGCTGTTCCGATGTAACTCGATCCTTACATATAATACGTAATGCGCACGTGTTGCAACAAAAATAACAATATTTTGATAGCTCATTTAATTCATGCCACACATGGTTGCACGTAGATTTGTTTACAGTGCATTGATCCTTGCTCCCCTTCAGCTTGCAAAAGTTTTCGTTTACCGACAGATAGTGAATCGGCGTGGTGATATGGCATAAATAGCTGTATTCATTATATAAACACGCTTGCAGTTCTGTTGCAGACAAGGTCAAGTAGCTGTCCTTTCCCAGATTAACTGCTATGTATTCGTTTATTGGGTGGACTGTGATCATGTTATTACTGGCGGTCTGATGCGGAATTGGGATAGTTTTGTAGAGATTGTAAGTTTCCCTGCTAGTCAACGGAAATGTGATTTCGAAGATGAAATAATCTCGCAATACTCTACCTTTGATCCTCAATAGGTTGTAAATATATCTGAGATCGGTTTGAATGTTTTCTATGGGCAGTTTAATATCCTTAGTTAGCTGACTCGAAATGACTTGTAATTCATTACGTAATTGGTCAGGGGTTAGCAAATGGGTATTGAACTTTCCATGGTAAATGTCGGTCACGGTATCCAGCAATGTATCCTGAATCCGTTTCAAGTTTTGCATAAGATTGCTCGTAGTCATGGCTGATAGCGTGAAGTCTTGCACTTCGCTGATACTTATCATCTTTTCCTGGACGTGATTGATTGCTTCATCCAATGCGTTAAGGCCATCTAATATAAGTTCCGGATATATGTCAGAACCTAAGATGATATCCACCGACCGACTGACGTTGAAGTTACTATCTGCTAATTGTAACCCCTCTAAGTGTGGCCAGTGTTGCTTCTTGAAGGTGAAGCTAGGTAGATCCTTTACCAGTTTGTTCATGACATATGCTTCAACTGTGAAAATGAACTTCGGATTATATAGAGATGCGAGCTTTAGTGGATCAGTGTTCGCAAATAACGCTTATCACAGAAAATGCCGCACAGCGCTTAAAACTTCCCCGAAAAAGATGTAGGAGTGTAGTAGCAGGCGTTGGAGAGAAAGAGAACAACTGCAAGGGGATAGTGACCTTAACCTGCGCATCTCTATATAATCCGAAGTTCATTTTCACAGTTGAAGCGTATGTCATGAACAAACTGGTAAAGGATCTACCTAGCTTCACCTTCAAGAAGCAACACTGGCCACACTTAGAGGGGTTACAATTAGCAGATAGTAACTTCAACGTCAGTCGGTCGGTGGATATCATCTTAGGTTCTGACATATATCCGGAACTTATATTAGATGGCCTACGCAAGGGTAGCAACCCGACAATGCCCGTCGCACAGCAGACTGCGCTCGGGTGGGTAATCTGTGGCAGTACTGAAACCGCGACGTCACCAACGCGTCAGTGTTATGTTGTTAACTATATCAACGACATGCGAAGGTTTTGGGAAGTTGAAGACGTTACTGAGCATGTTTCAAAATCGGCAGAAGATCAAAAGTGTATCGAGTACTTCGAAAAAACTACCCTTCGTCAGGAAGATGGCCGGTACGAAATCCGTCTACCATTTAAACCAGATTACAAACAGCAATTAGGGTCATCCACTTCAGCAGCTCTGGCGCAGTTTCGACAACTAGAACGTAAATTTAGCAAAAATAATGTCATCGAGCAAGAATATAAACAATTTATCAATGAATATATTCAATTACATCATATGAAAAGGTCAATGGATAACTTGATACCGGGGTATTATTTACCGCACCACGCGATCATTCGCGCTGAATCGACAACTACCAAGTTACGCGTCGTGTTTAATGCCTCCGCTCGGTCATCGACCGGTTATAGTTTAAATGATGTAATGTATACAGGTCCTAATTTACAAAAGGATCTGCTCACTATTATCTTGAATTGGAGACAGTTCCAGTTTGCGTATACAGCAGACATAGAAAAAATGTACCGACAGATAATGGTACATGAAGAGGATCAAGCGTATCAAAAAATATGGTGGCGGGACACAGCAAATCAGCCTATTCAAGCATATCAACTATCCACACTGACATATGGCACTAAACCCGCTCCCTTCTTAGCAATGATGTGCTTGAAACAACTCGCAGCAGATGAGAGACAGAAGTTCCCAGAAGCAGCAAGAGCTTTAGAGCAATGTTTCTATATGGATGACTACTGCGGAGGAGACCATTCCATTGAGGGGGCTATACAATTACGTAATGACTTAATACAACTTTTGAAGTCAGGTGGATTTAATCTTAGAAAATGGACTTCTAGTGACCCTGGGTTGCTAACAGGCTTAGGTACCGATCAGTGCTATCCGCAAATGTTTGAATTTAAGCATCCGGAATCAACAAAAACTTTAGGTCTCGGCTGGAATCCTCAAGGAGATAAGTTCATCTTTAAATCCACCCTACCACCCTCACCGTGCAAGAGTTACACCAAAAGGTCACTGCTATCTGATATTTCAAAACTATTTGACCCTCTAGGATGGCTTACACCACTTAGCACTAGCATGAAAATATTATTCCAGGCCGTCTGGCTGTCGAACTTACAATGGGATGATGAGTTACCTGCGGAAATACAAAGGAAGTGGGCAACCTATCGTCAGGAATTACAATACATTGACTCATTTGAAATCAGAAGGTGGCTAGGTATCAAGAAGAATGATCATATAGAATTGCACGGTTTTTGTGACGCGTCGCAGAAAGCATATTCAGGAGTGATTTATTGTCGAATCCGCAGAAATACAACATCTGTGATCTCGTTAGTCGCCTCAAAAGCAAGGATCACCCCCGTGAACAAAGCCATATCGATACCTAGGCTAGAGTTATTGGGTGCCGAACTATTATCAAAATTGATGAGTAAGGTACAGCAGTGCTTTTCGAACTATTCTACCGAAGTATACGGATGGTCGGACTCGACAGCTGTACTCGGCTGGTTACAGGGAGATCTAGCCCGTTGGAAGCCTTTTATTGCAAATAGAGTGGCAAAGATCAAGGACATAATGCCTTCGGTGTGTTGGAACTACGTTAAAACAACCGAAAATCCCGCCGATTGCGCAAGCCGAGGCTTATCGGTAGCACAGCTTAAGGAACATAACCTATGGTGGGAGGGGCCGTCTTGGTTAACGTCTTTTAGAAGAGAAGAGGAAACCATATATGTGACCAATCTGGAAATCAAACCATCAATCAAACAGACAAATACTATCATAAGAAGCGAATCAGAATCAGAAGTTATGACGAATATCATTGAGCTTTTAATGAATAAATATAGCTCTATAAATAAAATTATTCGAATATTTGCATGGATATTACGAATACCTAGTCACAAGAAACGAGTTCATAAACCTCACTTCACGTGGCAAGAATTGCGACACGCAAAAATGCTCATTATTAGAAGTACACAATTGCAAAATTTCGCTGACGACATTAAATCACTACGTAATGTCGCAAGCCTGCCGTCTAAGAGCGTACTCCTAAATTTGAATCCGGCTCGAAGGACCAAATGTACGAGCTGCTACTCGTACCGAGATGATAAATAAAAGATGAAGTTAATATCAACTGTATATTGACTCAACTTAATCCAAAATGATATGCTATGATTGCTAGTGATAGAATAGTGAGTACACCCGAACTGATTGATTGTCGTAATGATACTAAATGAATGTAATGGTAAAATAGCGCGGATCGGCGTAAACTGCTGACCACGCGCAATACCACTGTACGATGCTTGCATTTATTGTTGCCTCGTACAGTAGTCATCGTATTCCTCTTGCTTTATGACATGCTCTAGTGGACTGTATATAGCTGATATTGTGACGGGTCCCGACCAATCCTCTATCACAATGTTTGTGGCCTGAATTTTCTCAGTACAATAGTCATAAACCAAATGATGTCTAACATTGTTTTTGATCAGAACTGCATTTCCTCCATAGCCTTTACCATCAGGGTGCATGGTGTGGTAGAATTTGTATCCTGGTGTGTAGAAATAGCTCTTCCTTGTGAAATGCGTTTCAGAGATTAAAATGACATCAATGTTATTTAATTAACTATATTTTTTTACCTCAGGGATATGTTGTGACAGCCCCTTGGCGTTCCAGAGCACCCTTTTTATGGAGTCCGGCTTGGGGTGGTGTTTTATCTTGTACTATTTCGGCATATGTTCTTCCCATTGTTGATTGGTTGTATGGTTCTTTTGTTTTAACATATGGATGTTTATATTTTTGAACCTCGTGGTGGAAATTTGATTTTTGGCAGCTCCCTGTATACTTTGCGGCCTTTATAATTAGCTGGATGGTTGCCATCGCACAGAACGCACTTAACGCTGTCGGATCTAGTTTTTCGTAGGCAATCAGCCGACAAAATGATCGCCTGCACACTTGATGCACTTTGGGCTTCTCTTGCAGTAAGTTCTCGTATGTCCATATTGGAGGCAATTTCCACATTGGGGGATTTCCCGTTTAGGTCTTGGTGGTTCGAGTACAACCTTACAATACAGCAGATATTTTATATCGTATACTGTTTTTGTTTTAATTCCACTATAAAAAACATCGGTAGTGCTTTTTTAGTTGTACGCTGTTTGATGTTCCAGATGTTAGTGCATTCATGATTGAGCTTTTCTAGTGCATCTTTTATCTCGTCTATATTAGTAGAAGGGTATAGGTTTTTTAGGAATACTTTGAAGCTCCTGTCTTGTTTTTGTTTATATGTATAGAATTCAGGTTTTTTTTTACACAACGCTATCTAGGCCCATGGTAAGCTTTTATAGCTTGTGTTATGGAATCTAGAACGCGGATAGACATACTTATATACTTACTTTATTTTTTTGTAAATACATACCTATTATATATAGAAACACCCAGACCAATGCAAATAGCCATATTCATGCATACAAATATTTACACTGAGCGGGAATCGAACTCGCGCCCCTCTGCGTGGCAGTCGTGTGCACTACCGCCACGACACAGAGGCTACTGTGTCTGCAGTGTATGTTTCAGATGATTTAATTTGTATTTTTACCTGTTCATTATGAAGTACTTTCAGATCATACTTAGTTGTTACTTGCATATGTTTCCATGAGTTCTATAAGCGGCTGGATATTACTTACTCTATCAAGAAAAACGGGGGGTGGCTTGTCTGGTTTATTTTTTAGTAGTTTTTAGTACTGCAAAGCTGTTGGAAGTATATTGGTGTGGGTTGGGATAGCCAATATGTGTCAAGTTTGCTTTGCTTTTGTGACTTGAGTGGCTCGGGGCTTGATCGCTGCCGTTTTTTATTCGTGGCTTGCACCCATTCTTTCTCATAGGTATTTGTTGGGGTTGTTGGTTCAGTAGGCGAATCTTCTATAATTTGTACCTCAGTGCTTGTACTGGTAGGTACTTGGTAGAGTCTCATGACTGGATGTTGGTTGTTGGGGTCTCGTAGTTCCCTGTTGGTGGCATGTGATGCATTTCCAACTGAGGTACTTCTTGGTCTTTGTAGAAGGCTTGGGTGAAAGGCTTGCTGTACATTAATCTTTTGTTTTGACCAGTAAGTAGCATTTACTGTCACGGGGGCCTGGGTATTGGGAGAGGGTTTCAAGTGAGCGTCTTCTTAAGCATATCACTCTAATAGAAAATCAGTTTGGATTTGTGGCTGGTAAAGGAACTACTGATGCAATCCATGCGGTACGTACTATCATCGAAAAAGCCCAAGTTAATAAGCAAAACATATGGATAGTCTTTATCGATCTCGAAAAAGCCTTCGACCGTGTACCAAGGTCCATAATATGGCAGGCACTGAGAGCAAAAAATGTACCAGAAATGTACATAAGACTAATTGCAGACATGTATAAAGATATTCAGAAACATGTGCGAAGTTCAGCTGGGCTATCAGACAGCTTCGATATTAGAGTGGGTGTTCATCAAGGAAGCGCCATGAGCCCTTTGTTATTCAACATCGTGATGGATTTTCTTACCGCAAAAATACAAAAACCCACTCCGTGGAACCTTTTATATGCCGACGACGTTGCACTAATATCCGATAACCTTCAAGATGTACAAGATAATTTAGAGCAATGGAGGGAGGCACTTGAGTCAAATGGGCTGCGCATCAGTAGAACTAAGACAGAATACATGATATTTAACTTCGATCCGGATAACTCAACGCACGCGGACGTCAGGCTAGATGGCGCAGCTCTACCTAGAGTAAACACCTTCAAGTACTTGGGTTCCGTTATCTCGGCGGATGGATCCATTGAAGCGGATATAGCTCATCGGACAACCTGTGGGTGGAGTAAATGGCGTACTCTTACAGGAGTACTGTGTGATAACAAAATGCCAATTAGAACAAAAGGCAAGGTCTATAAAACAGCTGTTAGACCAGCTCTCCTCTACGGTAGCGAGGTATGGGCTGCGAAGAAAAGCCATGTACAGAAGCTACACACGACCGAGATGCGAATGCTGCACTGGGCGGGCGGAGTTACGCTTAAAGACAGGGTGCGCAACGAACATATAAGAGGTACCTTTAAAGTTGCACAAAAAATCACAGAGTCTAGGCTGAGATGGTACGGGCATATACAGCGAAGACCAGACGACCATGTCGTGAAAAAGTGCCTTTCCATGGCTACAAAGGAGAGAGGGAGGGGAAGGCCCTCGACTACGTGGATGTCCAATGTTCGCAAGGACATGAAGCAGTTGGGGCTTTCAGATCACGATGCATACCAGCGGAATAAGTGGCGCCTCAGCACCAGGAAAGCCGACCCCGCGTAACGGGAAAAGGCGAGGCCAAAGAAGAAGAAGAAGGGGCCTGGGTACCCACCCACGTGGAGTCTTCGGTAGCAAATTTCAAACCTTCCAGCCCGGATACTGGAAGGCGCCGGGGGCTAGCCGGTTCTCATGACTTATCACAGTCTCTATTATTCGACATTTCCATTATAAAAGAGGTAGGAGAGGTACAAATAGTGTTTTCCCAGGACACTATTCCCACGACTTTTAGGGGCCTGTGGATGCCAGTGACAGGTTATTTGACCGCCGCCTGTTGCTCGATGTTGTTGCTCCTCAGATGGTAGTTGCTCCAAGAAACCGAAGGTCTCCCCCATTTTTTTTAATTTTATCTTTAGTAGGAGAGCTGACCTGAGACTGCAGTGCAAGCTATGTATGTCCAATTGCGTTCGCACTGGGATAATGATGGATTGGTTAAAAATGAAACATAATTGTACTTTTTGTTCAGATATATTTTACAGCTTTAAATTACAAATTCCTGTATATATCTTAGGCCATGATTAAAATAATAGACCAGAAACAAGTTCCACATACTCGTACATACAAAGAATAAATACAAGATTAATTCTTTAGGACTGCAATGTATCTAGGAAACACACGAAGATAAAGTTTTTTTTTATGACAACAGAAATTTGATGTCATATCTTTATAATTAAATACACTAATATCTATATAATTTAATAATCCATGGTAATATAATATCCGACATAAAATAATTTAACGCTCCTCCTTCATTTTAGTGAGATCTGTTTGTATTTTCGTTAAAGTATCTTCAGTTCTTTTGGCTGTCTCAGTCTTAATGTTTTCTTCTAAATCAACAATGTCTCTAGCCAGAGTGCCAGTGTCATTTACAAGTGAAACAATTGTGTTACATTCGGAATGTAATAAAGCCAATAATTTGTATGCCTTTTTTGCCTGGTCGTCTTTCTTAGCATCCTGATAAGTAAAAAAAAATTAATAGTACCTGTCAAATTTCTTCAACTATTGAAGCATTATTACATTAAGTCACATGAGAACCCCAATCTTTTTAGGTCCAAGCCAACCTCACCTATCAACCCCAAGACAGTCTGAATTATGGATAGGGCTCTGATACAGGATTTTCTCTCGAAGTTAATTATGTATTATTCAATGCTTACCTTGAAGAGAGTCTCATCAGCTATAGAGAAGCACCTATCTAGTTGACCTTCCAAATTGTTGATGTCTTTCTGTAGCTGTCTCGTATCATCCAAGATTTTCTTAATCGCCATGTTTTGCTTATCAACATTGCTTATTATTTCTAATATGCGTTTCGTGTATATTGATCTGAAAAGAGAAATCTATTTTTATACTTGAAATATGGCAAAATTCAACACTCCAGATGGAATTCGTGATGGTCCACTCAAAAAAAAAAATACAAAGAAATTGTCAAAAAAAAAAAAAAACAAAGAAACTGTCCACCTGAACTAATCCACACCTACCTCTTGTTTCCTCCTCTGAGCTTTTCATAACTTTCCTTTAGTTGATTCTTTAATACTTCCTTCTTCTCATATTCTTCTTTCAATGCTCTAGCAGATTCCTTTAGGTTCGTCAGAATTCTCCGACATCGACTTCTCTCGGACTGAAACAAAAGTAACGTCTCATCATCATAATCAAATTGCCGGTGGAACAGCAGGCATTCGAATGAAGATGCCATAAGAATGCCTGCATCAAGTTAACAGATTGCCGGTAACATATACCTATATTACATATTATTTAAAAAAGTGCATGCATCCATTAAAATAACATCTTATACCTCTGACAAATCCAGATCATTTTTCATTTTATCAATTTCTACTTTTAAAGACAAATTCCTAGAGGTCAATTCTTCGCTTTTCCTGTGCAGTGTGTGGATATTATTTTGAACTTTTGCTAACAAACCATCTGTCACATTTTCTGCGTCTATATCAGTTATTCCAATACTATTTAAAATATTTTGTACATTCTTCAAATCAGCTTCGGCTCTTTCATGTGCTTTCTGTGCCTGTAAACATAAAAAAACTATTAAGTAATACAACAATCTCAGGATATTATGTACCTTTCAGGACTAGATAATGGATTAATAGGAACATTCTATGAAGAAATTTGTTTTTACTGATACTATTACACTTTACTATTATACTTTATTCTTTAGCCAAATCATAAAATAAATATCTGGAGGTCTATTCTGCCTCTGTGAATTGTTCAAGAATCATATTATTAAGAGATGACTAAATGACTTAGGTGCGCAGACGGCACGCTTTTTGTGTGAGCGACAAAATGGCTGCATGGCGCGCAAAAAGTCAGTCGCAGATTTTTCACAGACTCAACGCATACCACGCACATCTTCGATCATTCTGTCGGCAGAACTGTAGGGACGTTGACGCTATGGATTGCCGACTAAAGTGTGCACCGTCTGCGTTAGCGCGCGTTGAAGCCAACATTAAATTTTTTTCGCACAATTTATGTGCGGCGCTGCGCGGCGCGGCGCGGTACGGTCTGTCCTAAACACGGATTTGTTGTGCGTCGGACTTTTTGCGCGTCGTGTACGTTACTGCATATAATTGCATAGGTTCTATTTTCACAGACTAAAAAGTGCGTCACGGATAGTCTTTCGTCTGCGCTGCACCTTACTCTGTCAACAGATTAACCTTGGATATGTCACATTCAACTATATAGAACGTAACAAATAATACCTGTGAGTATTCCACTTCCATAACATTATTTTCACTTTCCAAAGTATCTAACTTCTGCCTTAAAACAATTGCAGTTTCTTTCAATTCCTTGAGACTCACAGAAGAAAGTTTAGTTTCAGGTTTTTCTACAGATTCTGGTACTTTAGTCACTTCTTTACTTTTATCAGCCTGAATTGATATATTAGTTTTGCTTAGTGCTTTCATTCTTAGTAATCTTTCTATAACTTCTTCATTTGTAAGACTTGTTTGGCTATAATTTGCTTTTGTGTCTGTAAGAAAACAGGTAAAATTATGACTACTGCCACAGGTTCTGCTCTATGACTCTATCTCTTGACTACCACGGCAAAAAATAACCAATTTTTAAATAACAAATGTTTTTTTTTATTAGTTGTGCCACAAAATTATCAAATAAATAACAATATGCAATTAACCCAGTCCCCAGCAATAAATTAAAGATTATTTTTTAAAATCAATAAATTATGCCTTACCTTGGTTACAATAATCACCAATTTTAACAGAATTCTTTTTACAACAGGGAGGTATCCAGATTGAATTTAGCTCTTCATTAATCTTATTACTAATGTCTTGCATAAATAAAACCTTTCGGTTAGCAGAGGGTACAATACCAGTAGCCTGTTTACCCTCATTTGGTAACCTTTCAATTAGAAACATGAAAACTTGCCGTAGTTCACATTCATTGTGATACAAGAATGTTTGATATCCAACATCATTTTTGTATCCTAAATCCTGTAAAAGTATATTGTTAAATGTATAGGTAAAATTAATGTTGTCAATGCATGATCTTCTATTTCTTCTATTAAAATGAAAAAGATATCTCATTTCAATATCATTGCGATGAAAAAATAAATACTGTGTGTGACAAAAGCTAGCCAGTCCTATTGCATTCAAACTTGTATTGTGTTAGGCCAGTTTCTCTATACAAGGCGTTTTATAGTCATATCGGAAAAAAAGAATTTGGGCACAGTTATTAATTTGGCGAAATAAAAAAAAAAATTGACAATTTATGGGAATAATCTTCAGGTGAAAGGAAAAATGTATGGGGGTTGAAAAAAAATTTTTTTTCTTACACCCAATTAATACTTCCAGATGCTTTTGCTATTGAAACTGTGCACAAATTCATTTTTTCCGAAACAACTATAAAATCGCCTTGTATATTATAGGCGATTTTTGTTAACATAAACATTTACAAATCTAGCCAGCCCAGTAAAAAATGTTTTTTTTTACCTTACACAAAGATGCTATTTGGGAAGCAACTTCAATTCGATGAGATATTCCTGCTGGCAGATTCTTTGTTACTTTAACTGATGGATTGATAGTGCTTAAACATGTTGAAGCTGCCTCAATAATTGTATGAATTGGTAGTTCAGCTATATTTTTGATATTTTCGTCAATGTTTCTGGAATGATACATTACAAAAAAAAAAATATTTGTACTTAGATGATGTGCCATCATATTATAGTATTATGAAGAACATTTTTTTGGCAATATAATTCTACTTACATGTTCAGTTGACGAAGGAAATGTATAATAATAGAATCCACTTCTTCCATGGTGTGTTTGTCGGTATTTGTCGTATATAGCTTAAAAAAAATTATGGTTATTTTGTGACCGACAGAAAACTTTGAGGTTTTAATTAAATAGAGTTTGTTACTGTTTTGATAAGCAAGCTAATGCCAACCCACCTATGGAAAATAAGTAATATGGTCCAATACAGGAGAATCAAATTAATTAGTTATTTTGTGGCAGACCCTGAGGGCTCCGTGGCTACGGATGCAATCAGGACTGACTTCTAAATGTGGATGGTGATGATGATGAGAGGAGCATTTTTTTTTTATCGTGCGATAAATCCCCACAGAGCCGGTGGAGGTGGTTATGTCGGACTCGAACCGACTAAAACGCACGCCATCTTGGGTCCTTGGTTGCCGGAGGTGAGATTGCCAAAAGCATATCTCTCGCACATGAGAGGAGCATCAAATTTATAGATCTTCTTTTATAAGTCTTTTAAGTATAAAAAGTGATTTTGAAAATTTTTTGAAAATTTTTTATTTCAATAACAATTTATAAGCTGCACGTACAAAGAATACCTATAGCCGATATCATTTTATAAAAATATATGTATTTACCTAAATACACTGTTTCTACTATCTAATAAACTATTAGAAAACTAAATTAACACAGAGCTTATCAGCTATCAAAATTTCACCAGCAAGTCCAGAAGTAATCCTAGGCAATCGCATCTGTATAAAAATTTCACTTACAAGTTACAAGAACTCCGTGTTGGATATAACGTTATATTAAAAGTTTATTTTGTAGTTACAGTTAAATTAAATCAAAATCAGCTCAAAGTAACCCAACAAATGAACAAACCAAACCAACAATCAAATCAACCAACAACACTTTTGACAGATTTTCTACTAATCTGTGCTTTTGACAATTTGTTTGACATTCACCCTTAGAGTATATCAAGAGGTGCCATACCTACGAAAAAAAACTGCCTACCTAAACTTGGATTTTATGAATGAATGGAAAGCAATATGGCGGCCTTATAGGGAATCCAGTAAACTATCGATAACTACTTATCGATATAAAAAGGGCACAGACTAAAAATGTAAACATTCTAAGAAAAATTACATAATTAAGTGGTTAGCTTAAGAGGATGCCGATTTGTGTTCTCAGATTGCGGTAAGTGTGCTTAGGGCTTTCTGTCAAAAAATCCTTGTGATAAGGCGTTTCGGATAATTCACCCAGGAGGACGGAAAATCTACAAAGGTAACTCTTTGCCGTCTTTAAAACTTTTGGAACGATATATATATTTATACAGGCGCACCATACTAATATTATAAATGCGAAAGTAACTCTGTCTGTCTGTCTGTCTGTCTGTATGTTAAGCTTTCACGCCTAAACCACTGAACCGATTTTGTTGAAATTTGGTTTATGGGTAGATTAGACCTTGAGAAAGGACATAGGCTTTGTTTGGTCGCGATAACCGACATTCACGCGGGCGGAGCCGCGGGCAAAGGCTAGTACATATATATAAAAGAAAGTCGTGTTAATTACACTATTTATAACTCAGGAACGGCTATACCCGATACCGATTAGGCTGAAAATTGGTGGGTATGTTATGGGTATGTAAGCTTAGAACCAGGAGACGGATATAGGATACTTTTCATTCCACTCGACCTTTATTTTATCCCGGGTATAGGTTCCTGTGGGCACGCGCGAGTATGGTCAACCAGCCGCGCGCTGCAGCCGCCACCGCGCGCGTTTATCTATAGTCTGTATTGCCATAGCGATACAACTATCAAGACGTATTTACTGCTTCCAAGGTGCGGCGTCACATCACGTCACAAAAGTTGATCGGTTTGGTGCAGCATTTTGAATGTTATAATAATAATTAATATTTGTATTTATGCTGTAGTTGTTGTTGTAGTTGGCATCAAACTGGACATGCGTAGGGCAACCCAGACCATTTTACGGAGTGTGCTCGCGTGCGCGCGAGCATGCAGGCTGCATGCTGGACCACTTATGATTCGGATCATCCATGCGCCAGCAAATTGCAGTTCGGTGGGCGTCAACGCCTAAGGTCTCGCAAGGGATTCGGAATTAAATGAAAATCAAGGAGATTTGCATAAAATCATACTTTTAATTAAATAAAGGAAATAAAATTAAATGCTCAAGTGAGACTGGAACTCACGACCTTTCGCTTACAGGGCGACTGCTCTGCCAACTGAGCTATTGAGCACCACTTGAATCATTCCAAATTTTCCTTCTCTTTATATTCGTCTATAAGGGCGACGGTGCAGCCATCTACCAACATTCTTACGAACTGTTGAAAACAATGAATGATTTTTCAACCATTTTTAAACATAGCATTTTGATGACTGCGCCCAAATATTTGAATGAATTTTTTATAGCATTTATTATGCTAACTGTTAAGTTCCAAAAACATTGGAAAAAATGAAATATGAAACATTGGAAAAAATATGTTTTTCGAACTTAACAGTTAGCATAATAAATGCTATAAAAAATTCATTCAAATAAAGGAAATAATTTCTTAGTAACAAAATTTTTATTTATCAACTAATTTAATAGATCTATCGCCAGGCAATATTTTTATCCTACTAATATTATAAAAACGTGAAAGTTTGTAACTATGGTTGAATAGATGGATGGATGGATGGATGGATGTTTGTTATTCTTTCACGTAAAAACTATTGAATGGATTTTAAAGGCCAGACGGGTTGGTACAGGATTTTAATTCGAGTTTTCCTTTTCTCACAGTGAATACGTCTGCGTATTTAGGGATGAATAAAGACGACAGTAGAGTTTGATTATATTAATCGTTGTTATTCACTCCTGAATAGCACGAGTTTTGTGTAAAAGTTGCGGTAGGATATTTTGTTTGTAATTTTTTTACCAAAATATTTGTATCTTAAATTCATTATACAGTATGGATACGACATATAGGCATTTACGAAAACCGCTAACCATCCTGGTCCGTAGGAATGTAACCAAACAAAATTTAAACTTAAATTCCCTAATTTAAAAAAACCGAAATTTTCTAACAAAATAATTATCAAAGTAAATGTTGAAAATGAAACCATCCGTATAATGCCATTGATAGTTACTAAGTCATTAATAAATACGCACACGCCTTTACACACATACACATACGCACGGTTTACGACAATAGGGAGGTAGTGTAGTAGGTAGGTAACTTACCCGAACAGCGGAGCGGCAACAAAGCACGCCGCCGCGCCGGCGCCGCGGGGCCGTGCCGCCGGCTGGCGCGCTCACGTACCTACGTACGTAAGTAGGTACCACCAGATTCCGTAGAATCACAGGTTAAAACGTATAGTACGCAGAACTTTTAATAACACTGTAGATTGTAAATTTAAATCTTTGAAATTTTCAAAATGTCCGCCACTTGCTTGAATACACAAATTACATCGCCGAACAATATTGTCCCGATTTCAATTCGGATCCAAAGCCATAGCTTTCAATTTGTTAAATGCCTCAATAATTCGGCTGCGCAGTGCTTCTTGACTTTCAGACACACGTGGATGGCACAATAACAAATAGGTACAATAGGTAATAATAGTTTTAAATAACACACAATTTCAAAATACACAATAGTTATGAAGAAAACACTCACACTGGATGGCACAACACGAAATAAATACTTACTATTATAATAGTTGAAAATAACACTATTTAAAAATACATAAAACTTAATTAGTGTCAATTTCACTCTAAATAACTATGTCGAATAAAATCTCGATGCGAACATGCGCGCGTGCTCGCGGTCACTGGCGAGCAAACGTCGTCACGGGGGAATCCCCGCCTAGCTCTAGGCGAAGAAGACGCTCTCGAGCCCCGACTGAGAGGGTTTCTCAGCGCATGTTTGGAGCGAGGCCAGTTTCCGAAGTTGTGGAAGACGGGGAAACTGGTCCTCATCCGAAAGGTGGGACGCCCGGCGGACTCACCGTCCGCCTACAGGCCGATAGTGTTGCTCGACGAGGTGTGCAAGCTCTTTGAAAGAGTGATTGCAAAGCGCCTCGTCGAGCACCTATCCAGAGTGGGGCCTGACCTGGCGGAAGGCCAGTATGGCTTCCGCCGGAGGCGCTCCACCGTGGATGCCATCATGCGCGTGGGGACTCTGGTGAAGGACGCCGTCGCTCGGGGCGAGGTGGTGCTGGCGGTGTCACTGGACATCGCCAACGCGTTTAACACCCTGCCCTGGAGCTGCATTAGGGAGGCGCTCGTGTATCACGAGGTGCCTCCCTACCTTCGCCGCATAGTCGGGGCGTATCTGTCGGAGAGAGCAGTCGTCTACCCAAGTGCGACCGGGCTCGGTCGGCGAGAGATGTCGTGCGGTGTTCCGCAGGGATCGGTCCTGGGACCGCTACTGTGGAACATCGGTTACGACTGGGTGCTTCGTGGTGAGTTCGCAGACGGTGCCGCCGTCACTTGTTATGCGGACGACACGCTGGTGACGGCGTGCGGGGCTACATACCGCGAAGCGACCCTGAAGGCCACGACCGCGGTTGCCCAAGTCGTGGAGCGGATTCGGCGGCTGGGTCTCGAGGTGGCTCTGCATAAAACCGAGGCCATGTTCTTTCATGGGCCTCGGCGCGTGCCACCGGAGGATTCCAGCCTCATAGTGGGAGACATTTCTATCGGCATCAAGGCCCAGATGAAATATCTGGGGCTCGTGCTTGACGGCCGGTGGAACTTCGGGGAGCATCTCCGAAGACTGGCCCCCAAATTGAAGGACACAGCTGCCGCTTTGGGGCGGCTGCTGCCCAACATGAGGGGGCCGGATGACTCCTGCAGGAGACTCTATGCGGGAGTCGTGCGGTCCATGGCCCTATATGGGTGCCCAATATGGGCGGACACCCTGACAGTCCACAATGCGCGTCTGCTGCGTGGACCGCAGCGTGCAATGGCCAGCAGGGCCATTAGGGGGTACCGCACGATATCCTTCGAGGCGGCGAGTCTCCTTGCCGGATCCCTACCGTGGAACCTGGATGCGAGAGCCCTTTCGATGCTATATCGGTATCGTAAGGAGGCGCGGGAGCAGGGACGGGAACCCGAGCCCGAAGAAATTCGGGCCGTGAGGTCTCAGCTCCACAGGGACATGGTAGCGGAATGGAAGCTACGACTTGGGCGACCAAGCGCAGGGCACGCCGTGATAGCGGCGGTAAGACCCATCATGGAGGAATGGCTAGAGAGGCCACACGGCAGCCTCTCGTACCGGCTGACGCAGGTGATTACCGGACACGGGTGTTTCGGGAGTTACCTGTGTCGGATCCGGAAGGAGCCAACGTCCGAGTGCCATCACTGTGATGTGAGCGAGGACACAGAGCTGCACACGCTGACCGAGTGCCCGGCGTGGGACACGCCGAGGCGGGTCCTAGTGGCGGCTCTAGGGGTGGGAGTCCTCACACTCGTCACATTGCTCACAGCGATGGTACGATGCGCAAACGCTTGGGGTGCGGCCGCCTCCTTTTGCGAGCAAGTAATGCTCGAGAAGGAGGCGGCCGGTCGGGTCCGGACCAGACTCCGGGCCCGGGAAGCCCGTGCAGAGCGAAGGCGAACCGGACGTCGGAGGTCGCAGAACGACCTCCGTCCTCCATGAGCGCTGGCCTGGGGGTGACCGGTGGAGCCGCCTGTCACCCTAGCAGAAGCAGGCCGCGGCGGCGGCGCAAAGTGCGCCTCCCCGTAACCGGGGCTAGATGGGGACATTTTGTCCCCACAACCCGAAGGGGGCCATCTCGAAAGAGATGGTCCTGGGTCTGTCGGGGTGCGAGAGATATGCTTTTGGCAAGCTCACCTCCGGCAACCAAGGACCCAAGATGGCGTGCGTTTTAGTCGGTTCGAGTCCGACATAATCACCTCCACCGGCTCTGTGGAGGTGGTATCCGTGGGGATTTATCGCACGATAAAAAAAAAAAAAAAAAAAAAAAAAAAAACGGGGGAATCCCCGAACGTAGGTACATTTTCAGGTGCATGATAAGGTAAACGAACCAATAACCACCATTTGCATATTATTACTTTTATTTTAGATTTTTTTTACTATACACCCATATTGAAGTCTTTGATGAAAAATGAAATAGGTACGAGTATGTACAAATGTATGATACTAAATTAGCAAATAAGCTATGGGATCCCACCAAGATCTTCGGGACCCAAGCCAACCTCACCTGCAAGCAGGTGCACCTGCTGGAAAACGGAAGAGGCTCTGGCGCTGGGTTTCCTTTCAGGGTTGGGGGGTCAGACGGCAGTCACCCCCGGAAAGGCCAAAACTTAGCCAAATCGTAAATCAGGCGGACCCTGAGCTCCAAGGGCACCGTGGCCTCGGATGCAATCAGGACTAACGTCTTTATGTAGATGATGATGATGACTAAATTAGCAAAGATATTATTTATGTGCGTTTTCAATTTTTCATTAAATTACTTATTATTAATTATAATTAACGAATTTATTGCGGAATAAATAATTAAAAATGAAATACAAAGTGTAAGTAATCTACGTTAATTGATAGGTATCTACTTATCAAATCGAATACCTTTTTATGTCATCAGTCATCATAATCAACTATTGTTCTTCTAGGATTAACAGACAGGCGTTAAAACGGGTGCTTTACCCTAAACCTGGCGGCAACTCAAAGCATTATTTCTCTCTCTTTTTAGTCGTATTTTTACGAATTTGCTGAATGAATATTTGAATGAATACACAGTGCGGCAACGTCGCATTTTACAATTTCTATAGTAATTAGGTTTTCCATATCTTGAATCAAATCAGGACAAGAAGTTTTTTTGTACTACTAAGGTAGCAGACAAGCACACGGCCCACCTGATAGAAAGTTATTACCGTGGCATATGGATGTATGCAAGACCAATATCCTTTTTGAAGAACCTCATGTTCTAGTCCCTTGGGAGACTCATAGCAGGGAGTTCATTCCACCGCCTGAGTGTGCGTGGGATAAAGTTTCTTTCATACCTTACAGTGTACACCGTTTCTGGGAAACAGTTTCAACGGTCCAACACCAAGCTATGCCGCACCATTAAGACCTGGAACTCTCTGCCAGCTCACGTGTTTCCTTCTTCCTACACGCCCGGGTCCTTTAAGCGGGGCGTGAAAAGGCATCTAATGAGGCCGTCAAGCTGAGTGCCACTACTGTTAACATGGTACATGTTTATGATGGTGACCCTCTTTCCGAGACTTTGCCTTTAGCTTACCATCAGGTGAGGTGAAGTCAAATTGACGTGTCTGTTATTAAAAAAAACTCATTGGCGACAGCTACTAGCTGATGGACTCACATGGACAAGTAGGAGTGGTCATAGTGTTCTCCGAAGCTCCGTGACAGCATTTTGGAGATGAAAGACTACAGCGCACAACTTAGGGTCGTGACTCTTGAGGACTGCGTCGAAACTAGGACAAATCTGGGGAAGCCCGGACGGATGGTAACCCTAATAGTAATAAAAATTTTACGACTATCGTTTCTAATGCCGATTACACACTCGCTTACATTTTGTTCTGAATTAAATCTGAATCGTGAATGTAGAAATAAATTTATCTTAAAATTTGTAACAATTTCGAGTCGGTCTTTTCCTGTATGTAAAGTTCAAAGTATTCATGATCAATAAACATAAACACTACTGGTGAAATTATTAAGCATAGGCAGTTTACGGCGCGGTACATCATCGACCGCGAGGTCGAAAAATCCTGTCTCTGCCTGCCCCTTGACGCGGCCATGCCATCCGCGCGGAGGTGCGGTGCCTCACACGCGCATACGCATAACCACTCTATGATCGAACCGGTCAATTCCGCGTTAAATACATAGGCGCGCGCTACGCGCGTCTATCGCCGTACCGCGTGGATGTCGAGTGTGAAAGAGTCCTTATACGTAGGCATACAATTGAATGAGAATTTAAAGTTCATTGAAAACTGCTATTCTACAGAGTGTTCACAGCTGATCAAAATTCACTAAAATTAAAACTCTTGTTTTTGACCTTAATACTTGACCGATTTTGTTCAAACTTTGCCCGTTTCATGCTAACAGGGTACCAAGTATGTGGCTTCAATTAATGCCTATATGTCGTATCCATACTGTATACCTGAAGTACGCATTTAATTAACAAATAGGTATGATTGGAGTCGTGTTCAAGGTCCTCAGACTCAAACAAATTGTTCGATTCCCCAAAATATTCCAATAAAAATGTAGATATATAAGAATAATAATGTTCAGAGAGAATTTTACCATCAAGGACACCCTTTAAAATTTTTTCAGTCTTCCTTAGAATATCCTCCAGCCTTCTGGATGGATACACTTTTTTTTTTTTTTTTTCGTGCGGAAATCCCCTCGGATACCCCCCCTGCCGGAACCGGAAGGGGAGGTTATGTCGGACTCGAACCGACTAAAACCGCACGCCGACTGTGGGTCTTGGTGCTAGGCCGGAGGTGAGGTTGTTAAAGACATATCCCTCGCACCCCGGCTGACCCAGGGCCATCCCTTACGGTCTGGCCCTCCTCAGGAGGGGGGACAACGGTGTCCCCAACTCGCCCCCGGAAAGGGGAGGCGCGCTGTTCAGCGCGCCGCCGCCGTGGCCTCTGGATGGATATACTAGACCTCCTTGATTTTTATAAAATATTAAACTATTGATATATTCTTCTGGAGCACCAAAAAGTAAAGATATGCAAATTTCGCATTTAATTGTTTTTAACCCCCGACGCAAAAACGACGGGGTGTTATAAGTTTGACGTGTCTGTGTGTGTGTGTGTGTGTGTGTGTCTGTCTGTGGCATCGTAGCACCCAAAGGGATGAACCGATTTGAATGTAGTTTTTTTTGTTTGAAAGGTATCTTAGTCGGGAGTGTTCTTAGCTATGTTTGAAAAAAATCAGTCCAAGATGGCCGCCGCCACAACATGTCGGAATACATATTTCTTCATAACTCCCTCAATATGGGTATCAAATTAAAGAGCTTGACTAGTAGATCAATTTAAAAAGTATAAAATAAAAATTAAATTAAAAATTTAAAAAACCCCTGTCACAAAAAACACATTTTTCTTGGAATGTTTACATTTTTAGTCTGTGCCCTTTTTATATCGATAAGTAGTTATCGACAGTTTACTGGATTCCCTATAAGGCCGCCATATTGCTTTCCATTCATTCATAAAATCCAAGTTTAGGTAGGCAGTTTTTTTTCGTAGGTATGGCACCTCTTGATATACTCTAAGGTCTATGCATTCACCATTTTTTTACTTAACCCAAAGACATAGCAAATATAAAGACTTGAAGCAACTACGAAATTAATTCATAAAATCATATGAGGAAAACGCCATCCTCCATCTTGCGTTCGCACTTAGTGGGGATGTAGTAGCACCTGATTGGTCAAATAAAATTGCTAGTGATGCGGTGATAGAATTTTAACTATCGATATTTTCCTAAATATTTAAAGAACGAAGACCACTTTCCATACATAGTGAATTACTTTTGAAATGCCGTTGACTTTTTATTATTCTATCGCATAATAGTACCTACTGATATTACTGATGAATAGATACTAAAACATTTTTTACATCTATAAAACTACAAAATTTATATGATATAAATAGTTGAACAAGAAAATGTGTATTTGGAATATCACCTTCTACAATGGCAGGCCAGCCTTAGAGTACTTAAAGTACTATACCACAGTCTAACGATTCATACTACATACAGTTTGTCAACGTAGCCGTCTTGACAGAGAAATCGTGCGGGGAGAGGGGTGTGGTGGGGGACGGGGTGTTATTCGGTACAACCATACATTTCACTCGGTACTAAGGATTCAGGGCTGTCTCATATGTAATCACGTTTTTAAATTATAATTTTTTTGTGACCAAACAGCCTATGTGTTAATCAGGGAGTCAGCTAACTCCATACCAAATTTCATTAAAATCCATTCAGAGTTTTTTACGTGAAAGAGTAACATACATCCATCCATCCATCAACACTTGCAAACTTTCACGCTTATAATTTAAGTAGGATAATAATATTGCCTTAAGATAGAGCTATTAAATTGATAAATATAAATTTAGATTATAAGAAATTACTTCCATTTTAAAATTAAAAGTATGATTTTATACAAATCTCCTTGATATTGATTTAATTACGAAACCCTCGCGCGACCTTTGTACGGTACAGTAAGAACGTAGGACTTAAATGGCGGATTACATAACTTTTCATTAGGGGTACCTACTAGTAGAATTAGGTAAGTCGAACACTTCTATTTTGAAATAAATATCTTTTATAACAAAGGTAGTACAAATTAATGTAAAGACTGTAAAGAATCTTTGAAGATTTTACGTCCTTCTGGGTGAATTATTCGAAACTCCGGTTATCACAAGGAAAGTCTGACAGAAAACCCTAAGCACACTGCAACCTGAGGGTTACATACGCGGGATCAACAGTTCATAAGATCAACAGTCAATATGTCAACGCCACGAGATCAGCAGTTTAAAATGTCAATGGCTTACTACACCAATAAGTTACGAGTTCAATTGTTCATTAGATCAACAGTTCGTTTTGTCAACAGTTTACTACATCAATAGTTCATGAGATCAACATTTATTTGGTAAGCGACCTAAAATTTGTTATAAGGGATAAGGATTTCAAATTCGTCATAGGGAGATAGTTGTTGCTGTATCTGTTGTCCAGATTGCATCGCGTTTAGGTTCTCGGCCAGGCATTCCAGTACAATAGTACCTCAATAGATCAATTAGCCCACCGCAGTCCACTGCGGGATATAGTACCTACTTAATAAATTATAGAGAGAATAAAATCTCATATTATTACAAACAACATTTATTTATGTAATCATATTAGTCATTTTAATATAAGCAATAACTAAATATTATAAATACAAACTATCTTTTTATGAACTCAATAGAATCCATGTAATTTTTTTTGGTCATTCAGAACCCACTCGAATGTTTTCAATTTTTTGCGTGGAGGTATTAGTGGGACATTAGCTGATTATTCTCTGTGAGACCCTTTCTGTACTTTTTTATTACTTAACAATTTCAGAAATGGATTTATATAAAGTCCATTTCCCAGTATTCAAAAGCTGGTTCCACCGTCTATACCTTTTTTTTTCGTGCTGAATCCTTCGGATTCCTCCCTTGTCGGAGCCGGAAAGGGAGGTTATGTCGGACTCGAACCGACTAAAACCGCACGCCGACTTAGGGTCGTGGTGCTAGGCCGGAGGTGAGGTTGTCTTCGACATATCCCTCGAACCCCGGCTGACTCAGGGCCATCCTTACGGTCTGGCCCTCCTCGGGAAGGGGGACAAAGGTATTTTTTATTAAGTAGGTACTATATCCCGCAGTGGACTGCGGTGGGCTAATTGATCTATTGAGGTACTATTGTACTGGAATGCCTGGCCGAGAACCTAAACGCGATGCAATCTGGACAACAGATACAGCAACAACTATCTCCCTATGACGAATTTGAAATCCTTATCCCTTATAACAAATTTTAGGTCGCTTACCAAATAAATGTTGATCTCATGAACTATTGATGTAGTAAACTGTTGACAAAACGAACTGTTGATCTAATGAACAATTGAACTCGTAACTTATTGGTGTAGTAAGCCATTGACATTTTAAACTGCTGATCTCGTGGCGTTGACATATTGACTGTTGATCTTATGAACTGTTGATCCCGCGTATGTAACCCGCAACCTGAGAACACAAATAATCGGCATCCACTTAAGCTAACCACTTAATTATGTAATTTTTCTTTCAAATGTATAAATTTTTAGTCTGTGCCCTTTTTATATCGATAAGTAGTTATCGACAGTTTACTGGATTCCCTACTAGTCCGCCATATTGCGTTCGGTTCATTCATAAAATCCAAGTTTAGGTAGGCAGTTTTTTTCGTAGGTATAGCAACTTTTGATACTCTAAGCACCCAACAAATGAACAAACCAACAATCCTAGTGTATTCAGTCTTTGCAACAATCAAATCAACATAACACTTTTGACATTTTATCTACTAATCTGTGCTTTTGACAATTTGTTTGACATTCACCAATTTTTTTGACTTAACCCAAAGACTTTGAATACACTACGTTTAATAGACACAGGCTCAGCGTGTCCACGCATGAGACAGAGAATGTTTTTTAATGCTTAAAATCGTTAAGTTTATGCTAAAAATAGTAATATTATCTATGGCGTTATGTAACACAAGTGTGACGACTTTGAAAGGTAAATTACCCTAGTTTTTGAATAAATTGGCTCGCAAACAGGCAATATATATTTTTTTCTTTTCTCTTTGTATCTGCAATCAGTGATGAATTTGTAGGTACCTATGTCTTAGGCGATTGGCACACTGCAACGCCCGACATCACGTCGCGCATGGACACGGGAGAGCAGATCGGCATCCGCGCGCAGATTTTCTACTGTCACGCGTGGAGCGGCGTTTTTAGTATAGTCCGAGAGATATTAGAATTTTTTTGGTAGGTAAAATGCCATTTAGGTTGAAAGTCGCTTGCAGTCTATGCGTGTTTCGATATCGAGCCAAAACAGTGGTGTCGGCTCCAATACCCCATATTGGGCATCGATATTTGACTCCCTCCGATCTCGGATGTCCGATATCGGATATCGGACGTCGGTTGATGTGAAAACGCTCTAAATTTGACGTTAAATACATGTTGCATTACAATAATATATATTTTGAATTCGTCTCGAACACCTACACAGAAATTTCTAACAGCTCTCGGACTAAAAATCCCTCGAAAATCACGCGCGTGATTTTCAGTGTGCCATACCTTGCGTTTTACGCGCCATCACGCCCGTTTTCTGCTTGTACGCTCGTATTCTGCAGCAACACGCGTGATTGCGTTGTCAGTGTGTGGGACCCCGCATTTTTCTATACAAAATGAGCTCCGTAGAGGTGATGCGAGCGTTGCAGTGTGCCAATCACCTTATGAGTTATGAGAGAAAAAAAATGTTTAGTGAAGAGTATATTTGCGTGTACCATTGCCAGAAAGAGCAAAATATTAATTTATTTGTGAACCCCTTACCTATTTGACGCCTGATTCGTGATAAAATTTGGCTCTATGAGGTACGGGTTCTCATAGTAGAAATAAACACGAGAAGTCTTAAAGGTATCCTTGTTTAATGTTCACAAATCAGAAGTACAAATTGGAATAATTACTAAGATGAGCACTTAAAATTAGGATAGGAGGGTTCGATAGGCGTGTGCGCGCGTATGTAACTTAAAGTTAGCGTGGCCAGCGGAAGACTGCTGAGCGGCGCGAACGCGGGCGCGGTCGGAGCGGGCGCGTTGGGCGCATGCGCAGACGTGCGCGGGTGCGACGCAGCTTGTGTATTTCCCGTCTGTTCGGGAGATTCGTGAAGAATCGAGCTGGTATACAACCGCGAGAGGCTCGTTGAGGCAAAGTTCTAACGCGGTTTACTATATCCTCCCCCTCCAGTTCAGGTGGGCGTCCTCGCTCCTGGACTAGCTTCCTAGCGTTAGTCATAGAACGTCCCCGTTTCCTTGGGTTGGCTGGGTCGGGTGGAGAACGATTATTTTCGCCATAATAGTCTGATAAGCCTTCTATATAGTACTTACCTAGGACTTCATTTGGCTGGTTTACCGTTGATGGTATATAGGTGGTAGGACTTACCTTATTTGAAATTTGATACGGACCGTCACGTTCGGGTACAGACTTTGCCGCCTTATGTTTCGCTGCGTTGCTGTGGGCGTGAGGTTTAAGTAGTACCAAATTACCTACCTTAAATTTATCAGGGGGCTTGCGCTCCCCCTGGTCTCCTGCTGGTAATGGGCCGAGAAGATCTTTGGCCCGCACTTCATTGCTTTGGCTGAGAAGTGGTGTCTGCATGAGACCGGACGACTGCGTTGACATGTTGTAGATTTTACCATCGTCGTGAGTGTCACTCAAAGAGATTGGTCTGCTGAGTGTGTCTGCTACGAGATTAACCTTCGCTGGAGTATACCGATATGGAGCATATCGGTAGAGTGGCTGTGTTATAAGTGGATGCTTACCTTTTATACCTTTGTTGGCATACGATGCAGTACCTATCCCTAAAATATTAATTTTTAAAATTGAACGCTCTTCGCGACATGCAAGCCTCTTACGGTTGTCCTCAGACATTATAATAGAGCAACCTAGACAATTTTCTCTGTTTATACAATTTTTATCAAAATAAGCTCCATCAGCTCCCCTACTATAATCAATGTTTTTAGGTAACCGAGTGGTTTGAGGAACACTGGCTCCTTGATTAGAACATGTATCCTTGTTAATTACATGACAACCAACATGTTTTGATTGACGATTATATACATAATTAGAAGTATGAGAGTTACAAGTACATGTTATATTATCATAATTATTCGGGAACCATTTTCGATAACATAAAAAAATATTTTTGTTTTGAATGGTGCACGAACTGGTTTTATTAACAACTTGATCGGACTTGACCTCGGTGTTGACATAATCACAACAGCTGAGTGAACAATTTTGGAAATTGTTCAGTGCATCATTCGCAACACATATGTTTTCACACTTAAAGGTATTATCATCAGAATGAAAAGAATTCAAATTATCTTTAGAAGTAATACACAACATAAATTCAAATTATCATTTTCTAAAATATCACACATATTACTATTTTTATCATCTTTAGAGATATCACACATAGAAAAGTTAATGTTAGAATTAATAGAATTCACATTATCATTATTAGAGTTATCACACATAGAGAAGTTATCTTTACAAATATTAGAGTTCAAAAATGTATTGTTCTTAGGAATATCATATGTAGAGAAGTTATCACAACTCTCTGTTGAGTTACAACTATTCATTTCCACACTATAAAACCCTGTTTCTGTACTGTTGTCATTATCATTATCACTCACTTCACTATTTGAAAGTTTTGACTCACTTATAGTGGTTTTTAACTTACAACATTCTTCTCTCGTGTGGTTATACCGGTGACAGTAGGAACACTGCGGGCGACTATACTTAGACGAGGCAGGGTCAGCAGCTGGCTGCGTCGAGGGCTGCGCTGCGGGGTGCGTCGGCGCGGGGCGGGGCTCCGGCGCAGCGAGTGTCGCGCGAGACTCAGTTGCGCTGCCGGGGCTTCGGCGCGGCTCGGTGGGGCGCGCTAAGGCGTGCGCGTGTGCCTTCGCGACGCTGTTGCTAGGCGCGTGCGCGGGAGGGGCGCCACCGGGGCGAGTCGCGTGTATAGTTCGCGCCATTTCTTCGAGTTCCTCGTACGAATCCTCGATGTTCCTAGCTTTCTCTAGGAGTTCTGTGAAAGAGGTAAACTCTTCCCGTCGTAATTTCGACTTTATTTTGGCATTCATTAGCGCGTAGGTTATGTCTAGCATTGCGTTTTGAGACAAGTCATCTTTAGGTAACCTCGCGAAGTTTGCCCTTATTTTTGACACAAACAAATCTGTGTTTTCATATTGTTGTGGGTTATTAAATGTTTCTATGTATATGCGATGGGGCGGGCGACGATCTCCGAAAGCTCTGGTTAGATTTTCTCTTGCTTCCGCCCAACTATTTATATTATCTTTTATACCTATCCACCACGTGGCGGCGTTTTTCGTCAGTAGCATAGATAGGCCTTTCAAGATATTTGAGTCTGGCACCTTACAACATTCCACGTAACTGTCGACGCTGTCAATGAACGTGTCTACGGACTCCGTCGCTAGGCCTCCGAACGTGGCTCGGCATCGAGCCATGGTGGCGGCATCGCTTAATGTCGCTGTAGCGTTGGCGGTCGTATTTATCATCGTTCTCATGAGGTCTTGGATCGCTTTAGTCTGTGATTTCTGCATCGCTGCGATGATGGCCGTAACACTGTCCTGGGAAAACATCTTCGCGATGGGCGTTGATGTTACTGGCGCACCGGTACCAGCGTCTAGTACTCGACGTTGGTGCTGAGGCGTGGCAATATCCTTGTGGCCGAAATCTTGGGCAGCGTTATCGGTCGGCTCGTTGCTTTTGCACGTGGTCGTGTCGGAAGGGGGGAACGGCGCTTCGTCAGCGGCGTACTCGACACGACGAGTGTTGCTACGACTACGAGTCTCCATCTTGTTTTATTCGCGGGCGGGATCACTGTTTTAGACGCGATAGGTATGTACTTACACACGCGGTTGCAACCTTTTTATTAATTGAGTAGGTGCTTTACGTACGGTATGGCACATGGTAAGTAGGTACTGTAATTATATTGTTTGTGGAATAGTTTTCAGGTGGAGTCAGTCACGCTATTTTACACTGATTTTAACTGAATAATACTTTACGCGCGGCAGCCATCTTTTTCACTTGGGCGCCATATATGAGGTACGGGTTCTCATAGTAGAAATAAACACGAGAAGTCTTAAAGGTATCCTTGTTTAATGTTCACAAATCAGAAGTACAAATTGGAATAATTACTAAGATGAGCACTTAAAATTAGGATAGGAGGGTTCGATAGGCGTGTGCGCGCGTATGTAACTTACAGTTAGCGTGGCCAGCGGAAGACTGCTGAGCGGCGCGAACGCGGGCGCGGTCGGAGCGGGCGCGTTGGGCGCATGCGCAGACGTGCGCGGGTGCGACGCAGCTTGTGTATTTCCCGTCTGTTCGGGAGATTCGTGAAGAATCGAGCTGGTATACAACCGCGAGAGGCTCGTTGAGGCAAAGTTCTAACGCGGTTTACTATAGCTCTGTTTAAAAGATCGGGAGATCGTGATCTCTATTTCTAGATAAAATTCTTTACAGTGAGTTGTAATATACAGGTAATAGTAAAAAACATAAATATTTAAAACGTTTAATAGTGTTCAAAACAAGATACCTTTAGGTATTTTAAAAATGTGTAATAACAATAGTAATTATTAGTATAAGAATTAGGTCTCAATGAAATTGCCGTTTTGTATGAAAAAATTTAAACGATTTTTTTCATGTATTGTTTATATGTAGGGCGGATGACGGAGAGCTTCCAGCGTTGGTTTGTAGTGTTAGCTCCGTAAACGTCGTTAATGTTGCATGCCGCTTGTGTCGCGTTGCTGCCACGACGGTACTCATATTCCATAATTACTCGATTTTTTACTTATTTTGTTTGATACATATTTTTAATTCCTTGACTTTTTTGGCAACCAATTTGTAGTTACTTCCTGTAACTTCAGTCCATTTTTGTTGTAAATTTGTATTTTCCGGGAAACTGTAATACAATTATGATATTACTACATACATGAGAATATTTCATCATATTTATAAGAAGTACCTACAACATGTATATTAGTATCCATAATATTGGACAAATAAACATTCAAAACCTGGCAACATCGAATAAAATTTATTTCGTAGGTTATGATAATTATTATTTGCTGTTTTAGACTGTTTTAACAATAGAATTATATGCATTATGTACTTCACATGAAATAATACACTGTGGCATGTGTATGAAAGGGCCTTTAAGTTTAAAAACATATTTACTTACGAGTGAAAAGATACGCCTGGTAATTTCCTTTCACTATCGGTTTTACAATTGAAAACACTGCACCGTCACATGTTTCCTTCAGTTGTGTTTACTATATATGTTGAATAACTGTTACGATACCAAATTGCGGATATTTTAGCACGTCTAAGAACAATTATTGCGATATAAATACAGAAATAAAAGTAAACTGAAAATCTGTCAAGTTTGTTTACTTTCGTACATATTTTTCTTTATGGTTTGTTTCGCGAACTAGTTTGCTGCCCGTAGTAAAAACCGCAACGTCAGAAGAGACAGAAAATCTAGTCACTCTGTCTCATTTCTTCACACGACATTGGCGTAAGTTTGTCTTTTTCTTGTGTGAATACAATGCCATCATCTTCCTTTCTTTCCATTCATTAAATCCATGTTTAGGTACACAGTTTTTTTCCGTAGGTATGCCGTCTCTACTCTAACATAGTTAAGCGAAAACCTTTCGAAAAGTACGAAAACAATAGGCCATAAACTAGAGTGTATTGCGTAACGTAGTCTATGAACAACCACTATTTTGACATGTGTCAGTGTCAACCCGTAATGACATTAATGACAACTGTACTTCAACTTCGATCAATTTTTTCGTATCGTACATTTGTGCGGTTATATAATTTAACATTTTGCTGTTAAATAATAAGGAAAGACGATGGGAAAGCATTTTGGAGAACTTGCGAAGATTCGAGGATTGATTTCCTATAAAATATCTCATCATGAACAGCGAGCATTTGCTGGTGCTATTTCACAAGGCATACCCAACACTTTCCGTAGATTCCGCGAAAGTGTATTTAAAGTAGTACCACGTGAGTATTCTATTTGTAGCCTTAATTAATATTAAATATCGCTCAGCATTCATGAATTTATCGTACAGCTCCATAACTCGAATTCATAATACGGCCTACAGAATAAGCATGCGTCATAAAAACATTCCATTCCCGTTTTTCCGTATAATAATCGTACTGTACCTATCTAATCTACTGACGTGAACTGACTCCTAGAACAAGCAATATAGCTTAGTTGGAAGGGTTAGAGGGAATATTAGCAATTTCCGTTCTAATATTCTTAAAAAAAGTAGTTACGAAGTACATTTACAATACTTTAATTACATTTTAATTTATGTACAAATAGCATTGGGTACAAATATCAAGTTAAGGCTTACAACATAAGATAAAACCTCAGCTGCCAATAGCATAGAAACCTAATAATCTATATACCATGTCTAAGTGAATTGCCCTTGGCATCAAACCCTTAAACTAGCTGCCCAACGATAGCCTCACAAAGTGTTGTTCCATAATGTATGACTAGTGTATGCAAGAAGATGATCTGTATGCAACAATCACTATTAAACATCATTGGAATCATTTAATCAATCATATGGAATTTGATTGATCAAAAGGTGAAGTACAAGTATATTAAATCAATCAATTGGCCTACACAGTCCACTGCTGGACATAGGCTATAACAACTATATTCACATTTATGGTCATATCTAATTGTAATATATCAATTATCCACAAATATATTACTAGCTTTTGCCGGCGGCTCCGCCCGCGTGGATCTCGGTTATCGCGACCAAACATAGCCTATGTCCTTTCTCATGGTCTAATCTACCCCTATACCAAATTTCATCAAAATCGGTTCAGTGGTTTAGGCGTGAAAGCGTAACATACAGGCAGACAGACAGAGTTACTTTCTCATTTATAATATTAGTATGGAAGTATGGGTTCTTCAAACAAACACTACAAATCTAATTATGCAGAAACTAATAGTTAGTTTGTTCAGAATTGTAAATTTACCAAAGAATGTTTACATGTGGGTGTGTTTATTTGTTTCAGCCTTTGTCATTGGATACCTGATATACGAGGGAGTTGAAAGGGAACATCATCGCCTTGGTCGTAAAAATCCTGCTGATTTTGAAAATGATGAATAAATAATAATATAACAGTATATTAAAATAAGTGAAAATGTTATTTATGTTTTAGTGAAGTGAATAAAGTATGTCTTAAAACTTGATGCTCTTTTTTAGAACTGTTCATTTATTTAACTTTATGCACAAAATATTTTATACAGTCTGAATTAACTAATCTACACATGTGTTAGCACAAAGCACAAATATCTGATGAAATAGAAGTTTACTGTACAACGGTGTCCCCGACTCGCCCGCAGAATGCTGTGGCCTGCTTCTACTGGGGTGACAGGCGGCTCCAACCGTCACTCCCAGGCCCGCGCTCATGGGGGACGGAGGTCGTATGAAGATGTATCTATATTGATCTTGCAACATTATGAACTCCAATGCTTTGCACACTGACATGGTCCCTTTTTCCTACAATCCTGGGTTCTTTAAGTGAAGGCAGAGGTGGAAGTTGACAATGTGAAGATCACCATTCTAGGCACACTATTTTTGAACTTTTTTCATAATCCATACTCCTAAACTTACCATTAGGTGGGATGCATGCAGTCAAATTGAAGAATCATATGGCACATATATGAAAAAGCTACCGGTGAGTATGTTGCGTTAATTGCTTTAGTTTCCCAATGAAGGCTTTTGAAAATTACAGTAGTATTCGGAGTGGTGATGAGTAAACCATGTTTGGTGTGCGCCATGATAATAAGTGTATGGCGCCAACGCTAAGCAACGATTTTGTTTTGCGCACAAAAAGTCTCACAAGATAGCCGCTAGGTAGCGCTAATTCAATGTCATACGAATCGCCGTTGAGTGCCGTCGTCGTGTGAGACGTGAATTATTGTGATAAGAAATCGGATTCGCACTAGTCACGGAAAATTGCATGAAAGTTTTATGGAAGTCCGTCATTTTTAAAGTAAGTAGCACGAAATTTCGTATTACTACGTCTGATTAGAAATAAATAAACCCTGTATCGGCGTTTCTCAAGATTTCATTAATAAGGAGGTAAAATAGGCGATGAACGGTGAACGAATTAAAGGTGACGAATAGCCCTTCGGTGTTTAGTCCTGTTAAATCATCTTTTATTCAGAAAATAATGGAACCAGCGCCGATGTAGCTGCAGCCAAGTTGAGTTTATTTTCTTACGAATTTTAAGCGCTGTCTTACATTTGGACCTCTAGTGCCTCTAGTATTTATCAATGTATTGATCCTACAGTAATAAATAATAATGATGAGTCATGGTCTATAGGAAATTTAATGTAGATAAATAATCTGTAAGTACTTAACTAAATGTTTCGCAAGCCAGCGACAGGTTCGCAACTTCGCATGACCAATCACCTCCATGATACTTCGTACCATAGCTAAGGAGATTGAATTGTAAGCAGCGGTGACTGCTCAAACAAGTAAAAAAAAATTGAGTAGCAAATGATTGAATTTCGTCAAGGCAATTGAGGAGCAAATGATTGAATTTCGTCAGGGCACCAGCTGGCGCATATTCCACCGCGATATGGACAGCTGACATTTTTTTGCCCTCAAGGTATTGGCTTAACTGTATTTTAGCCAATTCTGAGCGGAAGGAAATGACGTGGTTCGGACCGCTGTTGGTGACACAAAAATCTTCCCCATCACCGCGGGGTACACCAAGGATCCGTTGGTACTACTTACTCCTTACCTGTTCTGTTTGGTATTAAATGCTTTGATGTCGGACAAGTCAGAAACATATCTATATTGTGCAGATATATATACCTACACTACTCTGGCAACATATCACTATTCTGGCCAATAAACTTAGCTCTGCTGCTTATGCTGTGAGACGGATTAGGTAGTTGACTGATGTAGCGACTGCTAGGCTCGTCGGCTCGTATACTTTAGTTACTTCCATAGCTTGATTTGCTATGGAATACTACTTTGCGGAAAGGCAGCAGATTTAGAAACTATATTTATATTGCAAAAGAGGGCAGTTCGTGCCATTTATTGTTTAGGCAAGAGAGACTCCCTCAGGGAACGATTTAAGGATATTGACCAAATTGACATTTTAACTGTAGCTTCCTATGATGTATTTGAAAACATAATGAATGTCAGAAAAAATATATCTCATTACAGAAAAGTAAGTGACATTACAGACAGAAATCTGCGTAACAAACATAGACTTCTACTTCCATTTATCGGCTTAGCAGGGTTAGTGATTTCTTTAAGAGGGATGGTAGGTATACGTTGTTTATAAAATAAACTGCCAGGATCGATCCTTGTCAGGCCCAACAATAAATTCAAAACCCTTGTAAAGACCAGGCGCGGATCCAGGGGGGGGTCATGACCCCCCCCCCCTGGGCAGATCGTCTTCTGATTATTTTCTTAATTCCATAAAGGTAAGTCATGCATATACCTACCTACTTATGACTATCTCACTCCCCACATATCCAGCCCGCGCCACTAGCGCGAACTGGTCGCTCACTCTGTTCAAAAAATGAGCGAAATACCTACCCGCGAAACGCACCCGAACGACCAACCCCGGCGACCCCGGCCGGCCTTCGAGCCGATCATTGCATTGCTCCTCATTATGGAATAGGGAGGCAAACGAGCAGACGGATCGCCTGATGGTAAGTGATCACCCCCGCCCATGGACACTCGCAACTCGAGGAGTCACAAGTGCGTTGCCTTCCTTTCAAAAGAGAGTGCGCTCTTTTCTTGAAGGTTTGAGGGTCGTATGGGTTCGGAAATACCGTTGGCGACAGTTCACTCCACAGTTTAGTTGTGCAAGTCAGAAAATTTCTCGAGAAACGCATAGATGTGGACTGCCAACCGTCTAGATGGTGGAACTGCTGTCTCGTGGAACGTTGGTGGAAAGAGGCGGCGGGGATCAATCCGAATAATTCCTCGGAGCACTCCCGATAGTATAGGCGATAGAAGGTGCAGAGCGAAGCCACATCTCTACGCAGTGCCAAAGAGTCTAGCCGATTTGAAAAATCCTGGCAGCTGACGATTCGAGTCGCTTTCCGTTGGATGCGGTCCAGAGGGAGAAGTTGGCACTGAGGTGCTCCTGCCCAGAGTTGAGAACAGTATTCCATATGTGGCCATACTTGCGCCTTTTAAAGTTGTTGGCGGTGAGCCGGAGTGAAATACTGTCTCGATCTATTGAGCACGCCAAGCTTCTTAGAGGCTTATTTAGCTTTACCCTCTAAATGACCATGCATCTCCCGTGTCCAGTTCTGAACCGGTTGACCCTTGACCACACCGTGCGACAACTGTCAAAACCGGGCGGCTTAGTGGTGGGGTCAGATACCAGGTTCTTCCAGGGATAGTGCTGAAACGCCTCCCACGACGCCCGCCACTGCTCTCCAAGGTCGAATTCCTCCATAAGGACCCCATCGAACCAGATTAGGGACCCTGAGATCAGGCCGTCGCGCAGCAGGTTGTCAATAATTGTCCTTTGTGCTGGCATCGGCTCTCCGTTGGTCACCTGCCAGCAGCTTGATACCTTCGTAGTTCTGGAGGCGGGATGTGCGCCAAAACAGGAAGCCATGTTAGTGGAGTAGATTTAATTATCCCTGTTATGGTGCGCATGGCTTCATGTAATTGGGTGTCAATTTTGTGGGTGTGCACGCTTCGGTACCACACTGACGCGCAGCATAGTGCCACAGAGTACATGAGAGATATTGCTGATGTTCGAAGGACGGAAACTTTGGCTCCCCAACTCGTGCAGAGCAAGCTCGCATACAGGGCATTGCTCGTACTGTCATCCGCATAACAATGAATGCTGCTAAATTGCAGCATGTCATTGACATGCAGGAGAAACAGAGTAGGCGAAAGCACACAACCTTGCAGGAACACCAGTATTAACAGATATAGAGCGTTTTTTTTCGTGCGGAAATCCCCTCAGATACCTCCCCTACCGGAGCCGGGGTGCGAGGGATATGTCGGACTCGAACCGACTAAAACCGCACGCCGACTGTGGGTAGTGGTGCTAGGCCGGAGGTGAGGTTGTCATCGACATATCCCTCGCACCCCGGCTGACCCAGGACCATCCCTTACGGTCTGGCCCCCCACAGGAGAGGGGACAACGGTGTCCCCGACTCGCCCCCGGAATGGGCGCGCTAACAGATATAGAGCCAGAGCATTCACCGTCGACTACGACTTTTATGCTTCTGTCTGTTAAAAAGCTAGCAATCCATTCGCACAACTTCTGGGGAAGCCCATAGCCCATTGGAAGGAAGCTTTTATAAAAGTGCTTTGTGCCAGACCCGATCAAAGGAGTTCGCTATGTCCAAACTAACCGCCATGGCTTCTCCCTTGGTCTCGATCGCCTGTGCCCAATGATGTGTCAGGTATACTAGAAGATCACCAGCTGACCGACCCATACGGAAACCGTACTACTGGTCACTGAGCAGCTGATAACCCTCAAAATACCGAAGGAGCTGGCAGGTGATAATGGACTCCATTATCTTCGAGAGGTAATGGCTAATATAGTCGTTTTATTATTAGAAAACCTTTAAATCTGCCGCATGTTTGATGGTGTTTAATTGTGCCCAAATCTTGAAACAACCTAGTTGAAAGGTGAGATGTGGTTCTTAGCTCAGTTTCAGCGTCGGTAGATGGCGCTGTTATAAAGAGTCCTATAGTCCCTTTACAAGTCTATTCCGGGCGAAGTCGGGTACCAGGCCGCATGTTGCTTATACATATAACTAATAAATACGTTTTTTTTAATAAGTATCGTTTCAGAATATTAATTATAGAACTTTACCTATTTATTAATTTTTTAAATTTAAGTAGGTACATGTTGTATCTAAATTAATTCGAGTTTTGACCTCGACTATGACCCCCCCCTGGCTGGAGAGCTGGATCCGCCCCTGGTAAAGACCACCTTATCCAAAAAAGCATACTATAGGATAGATGATTATAATGAAAGATAAAAATGTCTGGCTTGAGCATGGTGCAAGCCCCTCGTAAAATGCTATAATTACAGCATGGTACTGTATTAGTTACGTGACGTAATTGTTACATTATGTAAATTTGGTTTAATTCTTCGTTACAAAGTGTGTTGTGTTGTGATGTATTGTTTATCCAGACGCGAAATGTACATTCGTCCACATTTAGCTTTAAGAAAATATTGTAAATTGACTTCTAAAAAAAGCCGCAGTGGAGTTTGTTGCGCCGTTTCTTTTCCACCAGCGCGGCAGCGCCTTGGAAGCGGTGGTAAACTTAGATTAAGTCATAGGTCATAGATTATTATATCTTCTAATATATAAAATTCTCGTGTCACAGTTTTTGTTGCCATACTCCTCCGAAACGGCTTGACCGATTTTGATGAAATTTTGTGAGCATATTGAGTAGGTCTGAGAATCGGCCAAGATCTATTTTTCATCCCCCTAAATGTTAGGGGTAGTCCCACCCCTAAATTTTTATTTTTTATTTTTTAGACAAAATTTTTAATTTCTATTTTTTTATGATACAACATACAAAAATACATACAATCCTCAATTTTCACCCTTTTACGATCAACCCTTATTTTTTAATTGCCATTTTAGTAATTCAATCATTTTTTCTTTCCGGTTGAAAAATGATCAATCGTCATTTAATTATTATCTATTTTTCATCCCCCTAAATGGTGCAGCGGGAACGGGATCTGACGCCACGAGGGTAGGAAAAAATTGGCGGTACGAAGTTCGCCGGGACAGCTAGTATACTAGAGATTAAGTAGAATTAAAATTGACGTCAATAAGAAACAATTTTATTGTTAAAAATTGAAAATAAATGACTATGACTACAAAGAACTATGTTATTTACAATAATAGATGAGTAAATTACTGTGTAATTTAGTAAAATTGGAATGGCCTTTTTAGGGAGTTTTCGATGGGACAGCCTGATTTAAGGTATTTTTCGCCGGTATAGGGGTGAATACTCATTTAGAGTTGGTAACTCGGATCTACGTCAATGTCATCGTTTTTGGCGGGAAGGCATAGAGGTCGCATCGCGGTATCACTTTATTTTCCGAAATTAGTGTAAATTCGAGTTTTTATGTATAAAAATGGTGGATTTTTGCCAATAACGTTTTGGACAACGTACATACGTGTGGGAAAGTGGAGTTCTATCATCCACAATCACTTCAAAGAAGCAAATAATTATAACGGATGACAAGGCAGCATGGTCATAGTACCTTAGCCTGTTCCGAAAGGAACAGAAATAAAAAATAAAACAATGTCATCATTGCTAAATGTCAAATGTCAATAGTTCGTTAGCATCGCAGCTTTTTGCCGACGTCAACAATAAAAATATGAAATAAAATAACATTTTGCTTCGAATCAGATTCAGTGAATTAAACAGTTTCCTCAACAGGATTTACCTTTGTAAGTAGAAATTTTAAGAAGGCCTTTGCCAGCTAGAAATAAGTTGGCAGAGATTGATAAAGCGCACAGATTTTATTAAAGGAATATAAATTTCAAACTTTTCAAATGAATAAATTTCTCAAAATTATTTGTTACTCAAGTCAATAGTGAAATAGGATTAAAAGAAAAATATTTTGTATATTTTTTGTATCTAACCAGTCCATTTGTCTTCTACCATAAGCAGGTACAATATAAATTGCTATGAAATATTATTTATTTAGTAAATGATAACATACATGATATAATATTAATGATATAAAAAGAAACTAAAATAAATAACTTATAAAAAAATAATTATTTATTATTTAGAGGACACATTTTTACATTATCTACATCTTTTCCCAAGTTCAACAAAAATATTTTTTTACACAAACAATAATTAATAATAAAAAAAGAACATAAGTTCAACATACTTATTATGAGTACAAAAATGACTAGGTAGCTATAGATGCAATTTACCACAGATATTATTATATTCTGCTCTTTATTCATTATGTTTAAAAAAATAAAAAATAATATATAGGTATATATTAAGTATTAGAGATAGTAAAAAATATAAAGAACACTAACTATAAAATACAAACACTGACTTGATATTAACAATGATTATAGTTTTAAATCAATGGAATGATAATCAGAGAAATAATCAATAAGATAATCAAATTGCTTTAACTACAGCACTCACTTAGCTTATCAGTAGCCCGAATACATTTAATGTATTTTTCTTACATAGGTTTCTATGAAGCCCACTGATTTGAATGCTAACTCTTCACTTAATTCCGATTCAATTGTCAGTGAGCCATTGGATCCAGAAATAGTTCATACAGAGGCAGCAATCCCATTAAATAATTTGGAAATGGGAGAAGATACAAAGAAAGGGTCAACATATGCATTAAATCGGAGAGTCAGCTATGGTATACACTTTTAATATTATTACCATTAACATATGAAAATTGGACAACTATGTCAAATTGGATAATGAATATTATTGTGTAGTATTTTAGTTTGCAACTGTATGTAATATGATGATATCGATGATATAAAGGATTTCTTTTTCTTTATTATAAACTTATAAGGTATACTATTAATAACACTATTATTATTTTTCAGGGTACATTAAATATGTGAGTTTAGTGGTGTTAACATTGCAAAATGCTGCTCTTGGCCTTAGTATGCGTTATGCGCGTACAAGAAAAGATGTGGATATGTTCTCACCTGCAGCAGGTATTGTACACATGAATAAAATTTAGTTCCCTTAGACCTGGAACTCCCTACCAGCTCACGAGTATCCTTCTTCCTACAGTCCTGAGTCCTATAAGCGGTGCGTGAAAAGGCACCTGATGAGGCATCCTGCAGACAAACCGATCACACGGTTTTGTGGGGCTATGTATGTCATGCATGTAAATGTTTTTTGTTAAAATAAATTAAAAAAAAAAAAAAAAAAAGGCCATCAAGCTGAGTGCCACCACTGTTAACATGGTAAATGTTTACGATGGTGACCCTCTTACCGAGACTTTGCCTTTAGCTTACCATCAGGCGAGGTGAAGTCAAATTGATGTGTCCTTTATAAAAAAAGTGATGATTTCTAATGCACCCATGTTTGGATGTGTGAGACATTTTTTTTAAAGTTAGGGCGAGGTCTCTATCAATTAGCCCACCACAATCCATTGCCGGACATAGGCCTCTCCCAATGTGCACCATTCGCCATTTCACTCGATCCTCCGCCTTCCGCATCCAGTCTGTTCCAGCCACCTTTTTCAGGTCGTAAGTCCATCTGGTTTCTGGGTCCTTCTAGCTAGTTCTTTCTCGAAGTTGTTTTTCCGAGCTGGCAAGGTCTATGTTTTAGTTAATGTCTTAGAGGCAAATAAGAAACAGTTCCACTTTCCCATGAGCATGTGGTGTGCCCAATGGGTTTTTGGTTTTTTTTAGTCTAAAATCACTACATAAAACTTTTCCTAATAGAGACTTATTTTTTACCATGTACTATAAAAATCTCATACAAAAGTATATAGCGCCTAATCCTAAAAATCCACTAGCAATAAATCAATATAACACACATTTTTTTATAAGTTCCTACGGATATTTTAATTCATAAAACTTTTTTCTTAAAGATTTAAATGATCATATTATACATGAATCTGAATATCAAAAGAAAACTATATTAAATAGTTACTCTCATACTGAATGGTGTTGAAATATCAATTTCATAACATAATAGTTATACCTATTATATGAAAGTGGATAGATAGGAGGGTAGGTAGGTATATAGATTACAACTACGAATGCGATAGATAATGCGGAGCTTAAGATACATAATGACACAGCTTCTTCTTCATCTTAGCGTTAAGCAATCCCAGTCACATCCCAAGCTTTTAGCTTGGAGTGTAGGGTCTGCTTTTACCAGTCTAACTGCAGATTTGGCTAAACTTCGATATTTTCTGTGAAGCGACTGCCATCTGACCTCCACAACCCAAAGACGGTATCGAAGCATTGCAGCTAGACCAGTTGGACTTTTGAGGAATCGCAACTGCCCGTAACAAATGACGTAGCTATTTGTAGAAAATGGCACTTGCAGTGCAAAATTATACCAATTTCTGTATTCTGTAGTAGTTACCACATGCCACGCCATCTATTTTATGCTATATCTATTTTTTTAGGTAACTGTAGTTCCGCACCCAATACGGAAACGCTTAGGTATAATTAGTCTCGGTTTTTTTTTCTCTCTCATATATCCTTGCTGTGGGGTGCGAGCTGTTGATATTTTAACAAAATTTTGATCAAAGGTTCCGATAATGAAATATTAGCTTATTAATTAAATAAAGGGAAATCCAGGAAATAGAAGTTTTAGCAAGATTTTAGTCGGTTCGACTACCGGGTGTGACATTTTCAGAAATCTTTGAATGCAATATTGTTTCTTTTTCAAAATAAAGGAATGTTTCCTTTGAGTGAAATTCGCTTTCGTCTTTAGAGTACTTCCCTTCAGGTAAGGTCAAAATCTTCCACCCTGTATTTCTCAGCTCCGATATAACTTGCTATGAAAATAATAATACTTATACGTGTGTTTGACACAGTAGGTACAATGAAGTGGTATCAAAATTATTGATGGCTAGGTACTGAAAAAATAAACGACGCCACTAGTCCATACACAGTTACCAAATCCCCTTTACTATTTTTTAAATAAGTAATCGTTTCGCTAATATAAAATGTATTTAGAAGTAAAAAAATAACTACGGAACTTCTTTATTTCGCGTAGCTCCTAGGCATTCGTTCCAGTCCGTTAATATTACATAGATACAACGACGACAAACGATATAATTATGTACCTAATTATGTATGTCGTTCGCCTTCATTTGTATTCCAAGTTCACACACACACTTCCAGAATTTGGCTATAGAATAGCATTTCATTTCAATATGAAACGAAGAAACAGCTTGCGAAACTATGTTAATCTATAATCTCGTGTATCGATGACTGTATGGCCACAGCGGCCTTGGCGGAAAATACTCAAAAAAATACTCTGATAATCTGGGCATTTCCTCCTCGATGGTAAATCCAGTACCTAACGAAGTTAAATTATAATTATTTTATGTGAATTTGTATTGTTGGATGTTTAAAAAAATGGCCTTATATCCTTGAAACTGATAGTCCAAAACTTAAAAACCAAAGTACAGGTACATTGTACCATAGCTGGTGTTGACGATCCGCCATGATGGATCATCGTCTTCGTCCTCCCCGTTCTCGTTCCGACCTCAGACTGCCTACCTCTTCTACTGGAGACCGGCTAAAGTGGCGTAGCGTGGCCATACATTTGCTCCCCGTACTCAGGCAGCAGGTTGGCAGCGTAGTTGTGCACCAGCTAAGACGACTCTCTTGTAGTTTATGGGGCTTCGACCCAAAATGGAAGGCCGGGTCAGATCTAGATAGTCGATAGTAGATAGGACAAATCTAGAATACCCTGGGCTCCAATTCTTTGGATGCAACCGGGTTCAACCCGTCTAACGCTGTGATCATGATGATGACAGGGCGTGGTTATATTAAAGTGCTTTTTATTTTTCAGCTGTGTTGATGGCAGAAGTATTTAAATTAGTAATATGTGTGTGCCTTGTAATACAAGAGTCTGGAGGTTTAAATCAAGGAATAATGTCTATGTATAGTATAGTAATATTAAATGTTCGAGATACAATAAGAGTTTGCGTGCCATCATTTCTTTACATCATTCAGAACAATTTACTTTACGTCTCAGCATCGAACTTAGACGCAGCTACTTATCAAGTAAGTATAACTGCACACTGTTTTAAAAAAATATTTTCGTAATCTTCAGAGGTCAATGTTTTAATTATATTTTTATTATTTTATGTAAAGTTACTTATCTCTTAGGTGGTCGGGATAATACCGATGGCGTACACAATATTATACAATATTGTACACAATATTATATTCTGATGATAAAATTAATTCCATATTTTGTCTTCCAGGTAACATATCAGCTAAAATTATTAACTACGGCATTTTTTGCGGTGCTCGTATTAAAAAGACAGCTAAAAAAATGGCAATGGGGTGCGTTAGGATTGCTGGCAGCTGGAGTAGCGTTGGTGCAATTGGCAAATTCTGTGGAGACTGCAAACGCTTCAGCAGCTGATCAGTCTAAACTATTAGGGTTTAGTGCAGCTCTCGGAGCATGCTTCATTTCTGGTTTTGCTGGCATCTATTTTGAGAAAGTTCTTAAAGAATCTGACATATCTGTGAGTATATTTATCTATTGTTTATTTGCTTTTTTTTTACTTTTTTTTATTTTAGTTTATACACAACCGTACAAAGAGATGGTTCATCAGCTCAGAGATGCCTCAGCCAATCCACCTTCGGCCAATTACGACAGACGGCGGCGTTTTAGTTGGTTCGAATCCGACAAATGACCCCCGCACGAAAAGAATCCTACGTTTGACCCGACTGTTAAAAAGTTTGAGCTTTGGTTTAGATACTTGAAATCTAACGACCGTTTTATTTTTGTTCACCCATTGATTTTCTATTCACCCCGTTTTAGGGTAGGCATTTTGTTGAGCTTTAGGTCGGTCCGTATAATAAGTAGAACACAAGATGTAGTGACCAAGATAAATAAAGGTATGCTTAGATAGTTTGAATGAACACGTAGAGGGGACGGACGAAAAGGCTAGGGTAAAAGGGTAACTTACCAAATCCTTCGTTTTTTTTGTGAGTACCTAACAAAAAAAAGCTATGATAAAGTAGATAACGATATTTTCTGAAACAATTTGACAACTGTGGTGGTTTCCTGCAATAACTAGCACGGTATCTACAGCTTCCGCTATAGTTATTCACCGCTGACCCTTTTTTTACTTAAATCGTTAAACTCAAGTTGATAACTAGCAATAACTAAAAAAAACGCAAATATAGCGAAACTCATTAATTGTGTTTGGATAATACATAAATGGATCGGGACCACAGCGCGCCTTAACTTTGCGCGTGAGCACCTAAATTGATCATACTCTTACTCCAGTGGAGCAAAGTTCTCTTTTCTGATGAGTGTAAAATTATGCTGTATGGTAACGACTGAAGGAAGAGAAGAGACTGGAGAACGCTTTGCACAATGCTGCAATGAATAAAAGGTCGGCTATGGTGGCGGTTCGTGGACGGTTTGGGGAGAAATCAGCACTGATGGTAAGACAGAGCTTGTCTTTGTGTCTGGGCCACGTCTACCTGCACTAAACTCTCATCGGTACATCGAACAGTGTCTGTGCCTCACCAGGCAACCCCTATGCACATTTTATTGGCTACAGTTCATATTCATGCACGACAATGCTAGAGCTCACCCCGCGGGCGTCGTACGAAACTATATCTCCATTATGAAATGGCCAGCAAAAGCCCAGACATGAATCCCATTGAACATCTATGGGATTCGTGCGAGAGATCCTGCCTGCCCCAGTAACACTTCCAGCTGTAAAATGCAATCTAAGAGGAATGGAATGAAATGCCACAACATGTGATCGTGACTCTCATTCGATCAATGAAAAAGCGTATGGAAGCAGTAATAAGAGCTCGGGGAGGGAATACAAGTTAATAAATAAACGTTTTTTTTAATTACCTGCTGTCTTACCCACTTTCTTCGCACTCCATACAGAGTAAAAATGCCTCGTTTAAAAAAAGTACGAAACCCATGAAATACAGGGTAAATCAAGCTCGATAAACAAAATACGTAACTTATGAAAATTTATTGTTATTTAATGCAAAATAACATTATGAAAATTTAATTTGAATTTAGAACATTAACTTAACATAGTTGAAAACCTATTTCTACATACAAGGTCACACATTATTATGATAATCCTTAGAAACTTGTAAGGTGCTCCCATTTTTCTGATGAGATGAGTAATGTGGTTTCATCTAGCAAAGCCAACAACTGAAATTAAAATAACTAGAGTGACCGTATAGCGTTCGACTGCTATCTCCGTTAAATGTACCGCGTTTGATTCCCGCTTAGGGCAATTATTTGTATGCATGAAAAATGTGCTTACATTTACTTACTTGCCATGTAGGTAGTTAATTAATGTACAAAAATTGTATATATAAGTTTGTTAAGCTAGAAAGTAGCAGCAAACTAACCTTTGCAAGTGATTGCAAAAAATAAATTGTAATAAAAACGAACAAAACAATCGAATTTAAAAAGTTCAGTCTGCAACGTCTTATCTGTGTACACTGTACAAGTCTTGCTATAAATAGCATAACATTCGCGGTGATATTGGCAAATTATATACAGTTTACTTTTACGTAGGTGTGTAACGATAATAAATAATACAATTTATATGTAATGAATAGTAATTAATGATAGATGATATATACTGTATAAAAATTAAAGATAGGTGTGAGGTACGATAGGTATAATAAGGAATGATATTACAAACTATTAGATCGACACCAACAATTTATACTACGCTAACTCGATTTTTAGGTAAATTCGTTTTTTATGCCAAAGTTCTTAAAATGTGCTATTTTATATGTAAAAAAAAATCATGCAGAAATATACAAAAATAACGAAGTTACAAATTTTATAAAACGCTAAGTATAGGTATTTTTTGAAATCGCTCGATTTACATTACGCTAACTAATAATATCGGTGTGTACGCGGGGAGGGGAGGCACCGCTTGTTTGTTTACATTAGTCTAACGCTACTTGGCGCTTTGTTATATGGAAGTGCGCGGTTTTAAATACTTTATTAGTGTAATGATAAATAATAGAGTTATATTTTCAAGTTAATCGATATATTAATAGTGTTGGTGTGTTATTACAAACATGTCACGAAAACGAGCTAAATATTTAGTGGAATTAACCAAAAAGGAGGAATATTCATTGATGAGTGTTCATGAAAATGATGAGATTCCACTTTATACTGACGAAAGAGGTAAGTTTAATGTGATATCAAATATTATAATGTATAATAACGTATATAAATATGGTTAAAAATAATTTACTACATGTTTTTGAAAGTTTGAGCCATTTTGCTCAAAGTCCGTATAACACTACGCTAACATGTGTTATGTGGTGCAAACAAAACTAGTCTTTTCAAAACTGTATTTATTTATAACTAGGAAATAGTACAATTACAACTAGACTTATATTGATTATAATTAGACTTAAATTGATTATAATTAGATTTAGTAATTAGAAGATGTAGATACAGCGAATGTAGGAAATAGAATGTATCGGGAGAGCCAGGATTTGGATATTTATGGGACCCGAATCAGAGTGGGGATGTATACATGTTTGTGTTAGTGGGGTACAAGTTAAAGGTCTATGCAAAGTGAACAAAAAGGAGTATCAAGATAAGGTACGTTAAGTTTTAACACTTATGGATAAGGAACGACTAAGATAAAGAACCGATAAATTATGTCAAGTTATTATGATTATGGTTGAGTAACAATTGAGATAAAGAACTAATAAAGTATGCTAAGTTATGCTTAGAGTTAAGTGAGAAATAAGACAAAGTGTGTTAAGATAATTTATGCTTATAGATACGAGTATGTAACAGTTAAGATAATAAACTATAGATATGCAACAATGAAGTATATTTAGGTATGCATATATAACAATGAAGTATATTTAGGTATGTATATATAACAATGAAGTATATTTAGGTATGCATATATAACACCTCCCCCCTTAGAACAAAGATTGGGCCGTGTTGCCCGATTTTTGAGTGCTGGTAGTTGGGCGGGCGATGTCGATGTCCTCTTCTTCTTCATCTTCAGTGACACAGGATGTAGTCGTGTGAGTATTCAACGGCACCATAGGTATTTGAATATGTTGACGTCGTTGCGATCGGTCAAAGCAATTATTGAATATTTGGATACATCCGTCGCTGTGATGTGCGGCCGGTGTTTTTCGGTAATAGTTTTTAAAAGGATTTATGTTGCAGCATCTTAGGCAAATGAGGGTCAGCATTACCAATCCAGTTATGAAGGATATTGTGGAAAAACTGGAAATCTTCTTTTCTGTATGGTTCTTGTTATCTTGTAGCCTTTCATGGTGGATCTTGATTTCTTCTTTTATTGTTCTCAATGAATCTAATGGGATATCATTGATTTTGATGGGTTTGAGGTTTGGTGCGTTTGCGATTTGTATGTGATTTTCGAGGCATGAGGTTGTCAGGTCTACCGTTACTATTGGGTGACTTATGTTAACGGTCATGCCCTCCTCTGCGTACAGTGTCGCTAGGGCGGTATAGAGTCTACAGCCTTGCTCCAACGAAATTATTCCAGTGCCAGACATCTCGCCATGGGTGATTTTGTTCTGGCAGTCTAGAGAGTATGGGGTATTACTGTTTAATATGAAGATCCACTTGTTTGATTGTAATTTCTGGAAGGTGTTTATATTGGCTGAAAATGTAGTAATTTCACAGTTTTTTGGAACATTCTTTAAAGTCGTCGTCAGCACTGAGGTCTCGCACGTCGGCCTTGAGTTGACGTTGTACACGATGAATTTGCAGACTGCAATGTTGGGTGCAAACGTCTTGCAGCTGTCCAGAGAGTTTGTCGCAATGTATTGTTGTCTGTTGGAACTAGTGGCAAGATATGTTTGCTCCGGAAGGATGGTAGAATATAGGGTAGACTCGGGATGGGGTATTGGGATCGAATATAAATGATATAGTGTGAAAATGTCGGGTCTGACTAAAGGAAATTCTAGTACATAGATAAGCTTCTTCATATAGATATATGAGGTAATAGATGCGCATTCTAAAATTTTATGAATATTGTTCAAAGTTATTGGAGCCACGAGGTCTGTATTAGACCTTGCTGAACGAGTGGAGAGTAACTCCTCATATAAGCGAGTATAGGAGATTATAGAAGGATGAATTACATCAGCTTTTATAAAGACTGTGCTGCTGATTAAGTCATCGATATCTCTTTCTAAAGAGGTTACGGCTTCGAGAATTTGGATTTCTAATGTTGAGATTTCTTCAATTATTGTGAGGTTGAACAAAATTCTGTTAGTGGAATTGAAGTAGTTATAAATTTTTACGATGTTCTCGTTTATCTGATGCTCGTCGTATGATATTTTTAAGATGGTCTCGTTAAAATTTGTAATAGTTGACGAAATGATTTGGATTTGTTGTTTTAAAATTTGGTTTATTGAAATTTGTTTATTTTCGAGAAGTTCAATGTATTCATCGTAACGTTGCGCATCTTTTGCATCGGGTGTACCGATGAGCCATTTTAAAATAGAACCAAGCCCATTGAAAAGTTCTCGTTTGGTTCTTACATTGCTTGTGTACAGAGTGAGTTCATCAAGCCTGTCATCTATTTTGTCTAAGTTGACTTTAATGTATGAGTTAGTTGTTATGACACTAGGAAAATTAGAATAAAGAGATACGAGTGTTTGGAAATTATAAACGAGTCGTTTAAGGGAATCTCGGGCAATAAGTAGAGGTCTTAAGTCGCGATAAATAACTAATTTCCATGCATCGTCCGATATTAGAATGTCACTTTCATTTTCAAAATATAATCCTGAATTGGAAGGAATTGGACTAATAATAGTTGTGTTACCATGGACAGGTGTCATGTACATCATGTACCTGGAATAACGAATTTTATTGATTAATTTTGGTTTGTAAGATTTATAGAGATTTTTAAAGTAGATGTAGGCTTTGTATACGATTATATAAAACATGGTAATATCGTGATAGACCAATGAAACTGAGTAATGAAATTGACACAGGGTTTGTTTATGAAGTTTTTCAAGTAATTGTTCGATATAGTAATACTATTGATTTAGGGTATTAATTTAATTGATATAAGGTATTAATTAATTGGTATTAATATTATAGGATGTGACATAGATTTGGTCATCCGGAAAATGGATTAAAACTAGAGTTTATTCTAAGATAAAAAGAGACTTATTTTAAACTAACCTAAATTAGAATTTAAGAGGGAGATTCGTGTACCGGTCGTAGGCGATTGGCATGCACTAATTGGTTTTTCCCCGATCTTTGAATGATATAATTCTCATTAAATCCTATTCTAACTATGCTATAGGGTCCTTCCCATTTACTGTCTAAGTTGTTGGGATTAGGCACTTTGAGCATTACTTTATCACTTACATTAAATCTGGCCACGTTCCTAATGTTATTATCATAACGTTCTTTAGCTTTCTCCTTCATGACGTCTAAATTGCGGCGAGCTATGTCACGTGAGACTTTCAGTTTTTCATTTAAGTCTCGTAGGTAATCGTGCGTAGTGTAATCGCTTTGTTCCTTAAGGGAATATAATGATCGAGGTTTATAACCGAAGAGTAACTCGTGAGGTGTAAATCCTGTAGATTGGTTGACGGATGTATTATGACACGTCACGGCAAATGGTATGATTTGATCCCAATTAGAATGGTTTCGTTTGTGATACATCCTAATATGGTCACGAAGGGTTGCATGAAAACGTTCTAAAGACCCGTTTGTTTGAGGATGATAGGCAGTACTAACAGTATGATTAGAACCTAGAAGTTTCATTAATTGTTTCATGACATTATTTACGAATTCGGTGCCTTGGTCGGAGTGAAATCTTTTTGGTACACCGTAATGTTGGCAGTAGGTGAGGAGACATTTGGCTATCGTATTAGCCTGTTTATCCGGAATAGGGTATGCTTGTACGAATCTAGTGAGATCATCTTGTGCAGTTAGGATATATTTGTTTGATTCAGTGGTAACGTCAGAGTATGAAACTAAATCAATTGTTACGCGTTCAAAGGGTTCTGTGGAAGAGGATGTTATGACCATTGGTGCTTTGTACGTTTTTCGCTGGATTTTGTTGCGTTGGCAGATTTGACACTTGTCTATGTAGTCTTTGATTACATCACTCATGCCTTTCCAAAAATATTCATTTCTGATTTTGCGAGTGGTTTCTACAATACCGCGATGGCCTGATAATGGATCATCGTGGTATGTTTTTAGAATTTGGGGAATTTCGTCTGGATGCGGTGTCTTAACTCTATTTTCACAAATTATTATTTTGCAGTTAAATGTGTCAGCTAGGTAGGCTGTGATGTGAAGTTGTTCGTTACCATTAAGTTTGCAAGTGTTGTCGTTTTTAAGGTCTGGAATGTAGAGTGTTTCGAGAATATTATTTTGTAAACAACTTAGCAGGGCTTTAAAATAGCTTTCGGAATCCCAGGGATCGAAGTGAGTAGGTCTTGAGTACCCGAATATAATCTTTTGGTTTTTGGTAGAGATAAGTATATCAGTATCGTAAAGTGCATGTTGTTTATCAAGATACGGGCCTACTTGGGGACATTTGACGATTGCTTCGTTGTAAAGATCGTTCTTATCAGTGGGTTCGCACGAGATAGGGATGAAAATGTTTTTATGACGATCGTCTAAGAGGCAATCAGGAGAGATTTGTAAGTTTGGAGTGTCGAAGCTATATTGGGAATTTTCTGAGAAGTGTTGGTAATTAAGTTGTAGATAGTTATCGGGTAAATGAGAGTTTGAGTTAGTGGATTCGTTATCGCCCGTGAGATTAACAATATTCGTGTTACAGATTGGAGTTCGCGAGAGTGCATCGGCATTAGTGTTATTTTTACCAGCTTTGTAGATGATTTCGTATTCGAATTCCTCGAGTTTTAAACGCCATCGGACTAAGCGACTACCTGGATCTTTTATAGAGAATAACCATGTGAGGGGTTTGTGGTCTGTAACTATTTTGAACTTTCTTCCGAATAAGTAAGGTCGGAAGTGTTTTACAGCCCAGACTATGGCGAGTAATTCACGTTCTATAGTTGAATAGTTTGATTCGGCTTTATTTAATGTTCTAGATGCGTAGGCGATGGGTAGATCTTTACCTATTTCTCCTTGAGATAAAACAGCACCTATAGCATGTATTGAGGCGTCGGTTGTTAGAATGAATTCTCTAGTGAAATCGGGGTATTGTAGAATAGGAGGATTAGTAAGCAGGTGTTTGCATTCGTCAAACGCTTTTTGTTGGGATTGGCCCCATATAAAGGGAACATCCTTTTTAAGTAAACTAGTAAGAGGTTTAGTGAGTCTACTAAAATTTGATATGAAGCGACGATAGTAACCGGTTAAACCAAGGAATGATTTTATGTCTTTGCATGATTTAGGGATTGGAAATTCTTTTACAGCTTTTACTTTGTCGGGGTTTGGTTTGACGCCTTCGTTTGATATTATATGACCTAAGTAAGCTACTTCGCGCCTAAGGAATTCGCATTTGTCGGGTTGGACTTTAAGATTATACTGTCGGAGTCGTGAGAAAACTTCACAAAGTTTCTGATGGTGTTCTTGAAGACTGGAAGCGAAAATGACTATGTCATCTAGGTATACGAAACATCTTTCGCCTTGAAGTCCACACAGAATAGAATCCATGGCACGTTGAAATGTACTGGGCCCTGACTTGAGCCCGAAACTCATCCTTTTATACTCCCAGTGCCCATATTTTGTGCTGAAAGCAGTTTTAGGTATATCCTTAGGGTCAACTTCGATTTGATGAAATCCAGATGCAAGATCGAGTGTTGTGAAATATTGTGAATGACCTAATTTATCTAGGATATCGGTGATATTCGGAAGAGGATAGCTGTCGCCTATAGTGATTTCGTTCAGTTTACGATAGTCGACCACCAGACGCCATTTGCGTTGGCCTGAGGCGTCAAGCTTTTTTGGTACAACCCAGATTGGGCTATTCCATGGGGAAGAGCTTGGTCTAATTATATCTTGATCTAGCATTTTCTGAACCTGAGTATTGACTTCGTTTTCATGAACTTGTGGTAATCGATATGTCTTTGTATGAATAGGAATATCGGTTGTGGTATTTATTTTATGTTTTGTATGACTGCTAAACGTTAACGCGTCACCTTCGAGGAAAAATATATCGGAATATTCGGATATGATTTTATCTAATGATATTGACTCTTCCTGGTTCAAATGTTCTCGCCTTATTGAAGAAAGGACTCTGTTTTGCCTATCAGTTAAGGATATGCTGTTAAGATTATTTAGCAAATGCTCGTTGGTGTTATCTACATGTTCATTAGGATCAAAGGGGCTAAGATCAAAGCTTGGAATATTGATGATTTCGTCTGATTTATTTGTGTTCATACAAGTAATTAAAAATGAATTATTTTCGACGTTTACTAATGCGTGGGGGACAACAATACCATCGGCTAGTGATTGTTTTTCAATTAATGCTGTTCCAGAAATAATATTATTGGCATGGCATCGTATTACTGTTTCAGAGCGACTACTAAGTATTTGTTCGTTTAGATTTTGATCTTGTTTAGGACTTTCGTTAAGAAAATGTAGATTGTAGGTTTTGTTACGTAGTCTCATTGTTTTTGACTGAACATAAAGTTGACAATTAAATTTGGACATAAAGTCGTTACCTAATATGCCATCTGCTTTAATGTTTAGGTCAGCAACGTGGAATTCGTACTTGGGCATATCGTCTAAGGATACTTCGGTAGTACCTGAAGTCAAAGTGGATGATTGCGTACTTGATATTCCTACAATGGACACGATTTTAGATTTGTTCAGAGGAGAAGATCCTATCTTGTCCCTTTTTATAACGGAAATTCCTGCACCAGTATCAATTAACAGAGTCACAGGGTTTCCATCAATGTGGAAAATGCAGTGTAAAAGATTTTCAGATGGAACATCGTTCAAAGATGAGATTGTAAATGATTCTATTTTGGATTTAATATGTTTAGGGTTCGATTTGGAGTATGATGATGATTCTATTTCGGTTTTGGATTTAATAGGTTTAGGTTTCGATTTGGAGTACTTAATGCTTGATTTAGTAGATTTAGAAATTGATTTATTCTTCGACTTGGTAGACTTAGATATGTTTAGGGTTCGATTTGGAGTATGATGATGATTCTATTTCGGTTTTGGATTTAATAGGTTTAGGTTTCGATTTGGAGTACTTAATGCTTGATTTAGTAGATTTAGAAATTGATTTATTCTTCGACTTGGTAGACTTAGATTTTGATATAGTAGATTTATTAGAGTTTGAATTATAAGACTTAGTAACATTTGATGGGGCAGAACCAAGAGTTTGGGGCTGGCTACCCTGTTCGTATGATTCGCTTACCATCGATTCAGTGGAGATAGAAAGGGTTTGTACAGATGCGTCTTTAAACTGTTTCTTATGATCAATTAGATTTGATTTAGGCGTTCTGTAAGCGTTATTACATGTATGGGGTGATTGGTTTACAGTTGAAGGTTGCTGAGGTCTTCGGTCAACGTTTGTGAAGGCGAGCAATGAACGGTGGCGATCTCCAACGGGCTGCTCATTTCGTTGGTCGCCTTGGAGTTTAAATTATTTATGTGTGTACCTGCTGGAGGTGCTGGAAGAGCTAATTGAGGAATTCTCGAATTGTTATACGCCCGTTTTCGGCATTCCGTTATCAAATGACCCGGGTTTTTACAATAATTACATATTTTAGAAGTGTTATTAGGTAGAATTTGACGAGGTTGGTTAGGTTGAGAGCTAGATGGGCGAAATTGATTTGGTTGTTGTAAACGATTATTTGTATTAAACGTATTACTTCGCGGTTGAGCGATTCTTATAGGACTCTTATAGGGATTTGTATTGAAAGGCTGTGGGGCTGTAAGTCTAAACATGGACTGCCGCGCTTTATTCATAGCACGTATCTTTTCCTCCTGGGAAGCGAATCGCCCAGCCTCGTTTAAGGTGGCGAATCCCTTCGTTCGGAGCATTGCTCCTATGTCGGAACTGAGTCCGTTTACAAAAACGTTCAACGCCGTTTCTTCGGTCGTTGCGATACGACCTGCTAAAGTGTTGTCTGAGATGTCCGCATTTAATTTTTCTATAATTTTGCTTCGACACAAGTCGACACGATGGAGATATTCGATGATTCCTTCGTTTGGCTTTTGGAATAACGATTGCAACTCTAAGTTGAGATGAGAAATTGTTTTTGTGTTGGAAAACCTATCAATAAGAAACCTCCGTAGGTTTTCCCACGAAGAATATTGTTTACAATGAACATCAGATGCACCAGAACCCGTTATGTTATTTAATGCGAATATAAGGAGCACTGATTTTTGATCCGCGGTGGCTAATTGAAAGGCTGAATCACAGGATCGGACAAATCTATATATTTGGCCATTATTGTCTGTGTCGAATGATGGTACAAGTTTTAAAAGGGTCGCGATATCTAGAGTCATGTTAAACTTGGAATAATACGAAGTTGCGAAAAACGAGGATAGATTAGTGTAAAGTTGGGATGTCTCGTTTTTTATTTCTTTTTGCATTTAGGAAGGCCGAAAAATAGATATAAAATAGATATATAAGATATAAAATAGATATATAAACAGGAAATTACACAGGAAATCAGAGCAGACAAGTTGTGCCACTTACCACACAAACAGCAAAAACTGGACTCGCATTCTGGTTCGGCGAAGTTCTTTAAAAGCCTGCAGCTACCACGTCGTAGTTCTTCGTTCTCGACGATGAGTTTTCGACACGTTTCACTTCGTCTTTATTAGCACTGTTATTGCGATATCCTACCGACTGCGCCAATTTGTTATGTGGTGCAAACAAAACTAGTCTTTTCAAAACTGTATTTATTTATAACTAGGAAATAGTACAATTACAACTAGACTTATATTGATTATAATTAGACTTAAATTGATTATAATTAGATTTAGTAATTAGAAGATGTAGATACAGCGAATGTAGGAAATAGAATGTATCGGGAGAGCCAGGATTTGGATATTTATGGGACCCGAATCAGAGTGGGGATGTATACATGTTTGTGTTAGTGGGGTACAAGTTAAAGGTCTATGCAAAGTGAACAAAAAGGAGTATCAAGATAAGGTACGTTAAGTTTTAACACTTATGGATAAGGAACGACTAAGATAAAGAACCGATAAATTATGTCAAGTTATTATGATTATGGTTGAGTAACAATTGAGATAAAGAACTAATAAAGTATGCTAAGTTATGCTTAGAGTTAAGTGAGAAATAAGACAAAGTGTGTTAAGATAATTTATGCTTATAGATACGAGTATGTAACAGTTAAGATAATAAACTATAGATATGCAACAATGAAGTATATTTAGGTATGCATATATAACAATGAAGTATATTTAGGTATGTATATATAACAATGAAGTATATTTAGGTATGCATATATAACACATGTACTTAGCGTAGTATAACGCGTTCGAGTTTACATTTTTGTTTGGTAATGCACAAGTTAGCGGATCATATGTGTTAATAAAAGCGCTTATAAAACTATATTATAAACTTTATTTACAGTTGCTTGACATTTTATACGTAATTCTAAGTACCTGCGTGCTTTATTATAATAATAATGAATTGCATTATACCTATTGTTATAGAATCGTCACCATTACCTGCCGAAGTTCATAAAGCTGAATTCATGGCTTTGTACAATGACATCATGGTTGATGAGCCTATTCAAGAGCAAAATTGTACTGCAAGCCGAGATATAAGCACTTCCGAAAACGATGTATTATTAAAAGATATAAATTTAAACGATTTGAGGGCGCCTAATACTCCACTTAATATTTGTTCACCAAAGGTATTGACTTGTATTCGAAACCCTTCTCCCATGACATTAACTCCACCTAGTATCGAACCTTTGTTTTCAGTCGTCAGTGTCGTCACTAATGATCATTCTGACAGCATAGATAATACCCCCGTACCATCTCCCTATTGTGACTTTTGGGAAACTTCACAAAATTTAAACGATACTTTGATGCCGACTTCTTGCCAAGCTACCGAAAATAAAACTCTCACACCTGAAGTCGGTATATCTGCTCAAATGGATAACGGCCTCATCAATAACATCGATTCAGTATCGGCAATATCTACTCCCTGTAACTCTATTTTTTCACCGGCAACATGCAATGATAGTGACTATTCAGCCATATCGACTCCAAAAAATAATAAACGTAGATCTAAAAAGAGAACTGATGTGGGTCTCAAACGTCTAAAGCTTGAAGATGAGTGGATAGTTAGGAAGAGAAAACGTCTGTGTAATAAAGGATTGGAGTATACTACGTCAAAAGGAAAAACCAAAGTTGCAAGAAGCATGAAAGCCAGCTGTATCAATTGTCGTTTGCAATGCTATAATAAAATAAGTCAAGAAGTTCGTATTGACTTGTTTAATAAGTTCTGGGGTACTGGTAATCATGCAAAACAATGGCAAATCATCGCCAAGTATGTCATACAAAAAAATAAAAAGACTGCCACTAATGTTGAAAACGAATCAAGTCGTCGATCACACACTTTACATTATCATCTTCCCATAAATTCCGACGATGGCATCATATTACAAAAAGTTTGCAAAACAATGTTTTTAAACACCTTCAATATTAGTAAAGATTTTGTTTACACTGCAATACGAAAAAACATAATGAGCAATGATTTTACTAATGTTATTGATGACAGAGGCCGCCATAAAAATCATAAATATATAATTTCAAATGAAATGAAGCAAAATGTCATAGATCACGTTAATTCTTTCACCCCTGTTGAGTCTCACTATGTTAGAAAACGTTCGAATAAAAAATATTTAGATCCTTCTTTATCTTTTTCAAAAATGTTTAAGCTGTATGTTGATTGGTGTACCGATAATAATTATAATGTTAGAGTCCAAACTGTAAGACAGTATAGAGATATTGTCAATAGTAATTTAAAGATAGGCTTTCATTTACCAAAAAAAGACCAATGCGACCTCTGTCATCAGTACAAAAATACATCAAACCCTACAGATGAATTGAATGAAAAATTTGCTAAACATCAAACAGAAAAAGAAATTTCACGTAAATTAAAATTAGAATGTAAACTATTAGCGATCTCTAATAATGAAGTAGCCTGTGTTGTATTCGATTTTCAAAAAGTGTTGTGTGCACCGCATGGTAATACAAGTGTTTATTATTATAGACGTAAGCTCAATGTATTTAATTTTACAATTTATAATATGGCATCCAAAGAAGCATTTTGTTATATATGGGATGAGCAAACGGCTAAGAGAGGCGCTAATGAAGTGGCTAGTTGCTTATATGACTTTTTGAATAAATTAGCTTCTAAGGGAATTCACGAAGTCAACCTATGGTCGGACAACTGTGGGGGACAAAATCGTAACCGTATTGTTTACTACATGTATTTATTAGCTAGTAAAATGTTTGAAATGAAGATTAGCCACCATTTCATGGAAAAGGGCCATACACAAAATGAGGGCGATTCAGTCCATGCTTTGATAGAAAAGACTGCAAGAGGTAGAGATATATATTCGCCAGATGAATGGTATTCACTAATACGATGGGCTAAGGTCAATGGGAATCCTTATAATGTTGTTGAGGTCAATCAAAACATGATATTTGATTTTAAAAGTAACATTAACAAAAAAAATTGGACTAAAAATTTAAATAGCGAAAAAATTATGTGGAACAAAATAAAAAAAATTGAAGTGTCTCCTGATAATTACGGCTTGTTGGCTTATAAGTATAGTTTAGCTGATAACGAAAGCAATCAATTGCAATGTTTTAAAAAGACTTCTACTCGACTCTCCCACTTGGAGCCTTTTCCCGAAAAAGCGTACAAAAGCTTACTCAAAATTAATGTAGCAAAATATAAAGATTTAAAATATTACTGTGATAACAATATTATTCCCGAAAAGTACCACACATTCTATAGGAATATACTTACGACTGAAAATGATGAGGAGAATATAAGTGATGATGAGGATTGAATGTTCTTACTCGTACTTATTGTTAAATTATGTTATTTACGAGTATACGAGAATAGAAGTTTTTAAAAGTTTTTTTAGTTATGTGCAATTTGTGATTTAAATATACCTAATATTACTTAATCGAGCTGTGATTGATCTGATCTCTTATTATTGTTAATTAATAAGTAAATAAAATTAATAAACATTTAAGTTAGTGATTATTGTGCCATTTTTGTTAATAATATATTTTTGATAGAAATTTTAATAAACAGTGAAGTTGATTACTATGCTATTTTTGTTTTAATAATAATATTTATCTACAAAAAACAGTGCTATCTACTGAATTTCACGTATAGTTTATAAATTTTAACATTATAATACCACGTTGAAATTTATAAATTATAAATTTAAATCTAAATGTTTAAACTTCTTCATAATTTGATTCTAGAAAATAATTATAATACGCTAACTTGCGGTTCAGGTGAATGTATAGTACGCTATATATAAATTAGCGGTTTTTAATACCATGTACGCAAGTATCGCGTTTACCGTTTAAATAAAGCTAACTTTAATTACTTGGTAATTATCAAATAAATTTATAATAATATACTTGATTAATAAACATACAAACCTAAAATTACAATTAATGCATAATATATTATTGAGTAACCATTGTAATGCAATAAAAATGACACTTGTTAGTATTGTGCTCGCCCGTAGTACACTACGCTAACGCTAGTTAGACGTGTATAGTGCGTAAAATAATATTCAAGAATTACGGGTATATACAGCTAACTTGCGCTAAATAAAATTCTATAAATAATTAAGAAAAAATAAATATAAGGAATTACTATAAATAATTCAAATATGAATTGTGCCAAATTACAAACCAATATCTTTATTAATATAAAAGTTATCACGATTTTCCTTTCTTAAGCGTCTCCTGTAAAGTACGCTTTTACGAGTTAGCTTAGTATAAATTGCTGGTGTCGAGATGGTCTTTTCACGCTCTAAAATGTCATAAAAAAATGGTGCCCAATGGTCATCATTTTTTCGTCCAGGGACGAAATCCTCCTCGAAATCCTGGTCACTAAATTGCTATATTAGTGGTGAAGACTGGTGGTAGGTAATGTGGGAGCAGGGATGGGAACCCGAACCTCGAGAAAGACCGTGAAGTTCCGGCTCCACCAGGACATAAGCGGCCGAGTGCCGAGAGTGTTATAAGCGCCATGCCCGTCATGGAGGGCTGACTAGAGAGGACATAGGAGCTTGTCACACCGGCTGATGCAGGGGATCTCTAGGAGAGGGAGCATTGAATCAGGAAGGAGCTATAGTCTTAAGTAACATCACTGTGATGTGAGTGAGCACTCAAGGCTGCATACGCTAGTGGGGTGCCCGGTGTGGAAGTGGCTGAGGCGAGTCCTCTCACTCAGCGCTTTACCCACAACTACTGACACCACCTCTTTCTGCAAGCAAGTAATGCTCGAGAACGAGATGGTAGAGCGGGCCCGTGAGAGACTCGGGCATCTCCTGATCCGCAGACCTCATGAGGCGCGGACGGCGGAGGAGACCTAAGACGGTTGCTCGATGACCTCCATCCTTCATGAGTGCAAGCCTGGGATTGACAGAATGCCTGTCATTCTAGTAGAAGTGGCAAAGCGCGATCCCCACACCCAAGGGAGCCATCCCGAAACTGGAGATGGCCCTCGTTCAGCTGAGGTGAGATATGTCTTAGGCAATCCCCTCCGCCCCCGGTATCCTAGGGGCACAGGACAAAAAATATGTTATTTTATTAAATTTATCAGTTAGATTACGCCCCAGGAGAGTCATGAGCCCCATGACCCCCCGTGGATCTGCCACTGCAATCATAGATGTCAATAATCAAATATGGGCGCATGGGCTCGCAGCATATGTTGATTACCAAGTAAAACGTGGTGAATAGTAAAAAAATGGTCAGCTAAATCCTATACCTTTAAATATGGATGTTTCTCATGTTAGATTGAAAACACTAACTAAGTTATGCCATTCGGATCAATTTATTGAAACCGCACGGTGTCTCTTCACTTCAACCTCTGTTGTAGAACCAGGTAAGGTACACCCAAAAAAAACTCCCGGTCCCGGTACATACGGCCAAAAAAATTGCTGTTCAAGATAACATGTTTATTTGAAGGTGTCGTGCACCGGTATTTAGTCGCATACCAACATCATTATCAGATTAATGTTGTTCCTTATTGTGTTCGAGTTTATACCTTCAGAGCCAGGTCCACTGGCTCTTTCTTCTTTCAATTTGGTTTATCTTGGCATTGATGAGCGCGACTGCCCCTCCCCTCCCAACCGCCAGACAGCATGTGTACCGGCTAATAGGTGGGACTGGTTTGGGCACTGAAGATTTGGTGGAGCCACCATACACCCATGGTCGTTTGGTATCTTACAATACTAACATTTTTTTTTTCTTTCAGGTTTGGATGAGAAATGTACAGCTGAGTTTACTCTCATTACCATTCGGAACTATCACATATCTAATAAAAGAAGGAGTCCAGAATAATCTCCTAATGGGCTTCGATGGTTTCGTTTGGTATCTAGTGTTATTACAAGCTGGAGGCGGCCTTATTGTGGCTGTTGTTGTCAAATATGCTGATAACATATTGAAGGGTTTTGCGACATCTGTGGCCATCGTAATATCCTGTGTAGTGTCCATGTACCTATTTGATTTCAAACTGACCGTTCAATTTTCTATTGGAACATTGTTTGTGATTGGCTCAATATTCTTATATGGCTATGTACCCAAGAAACCTGAACCACGGACATCGCTAAATGTATGATCATTTTTATAACATATTTTGAGTCCTTAGTTAATGATTTCATTACTTACATATGTACTTTTTCATAGTATGTAAAATGATTGTAACTAACATAATTACAACCAGTCGATGCACTTCGAATCGACAGGAGTATTATCAGGGTATTATATTTTTCTGCAAATTTTATGTTAACATGATTATGGAGGAATTACTTAGCTAAAGATAATTTAAATTTTATATTAGTGATACTAAAAATCTATATAGAAATTATATTTAATATATTTTTTCCCATAAGTAATACCTACACCAACACGAGTTTAATCACTTACAGTCGGCAATTACAAGTAGTTAAGTCAGTATTAAACTAGCATAGCTATGACTGCATTAAATAATTACGGACGAAAGCCGCTGAACAATGTATTACTTACCAAAGTTGCTGAACAGGGACCATAATTATCTACCATCGTCAAACTAGCAGTATTTGAGGCTCTTTATTGCTTCTCAAGAAATGTTCTTAACGTATATTGTATCGGTGTATCCCGTGTATCCCCAATTAAATTGCGCTTCTCATGCCCAAAGGTCAATTCCTAAATCCTAGGCCCAAAACTCGTTGAGTCGGTATTTGTGGTTATACCACATTTTTAGTTAATATATCTTAAATAATTCATATAAGTATATTAGTTTTTTTAAATAATAACTTTTATAACACCGAATAGCTAAGTGATGTTATGCTGGTGCTCATCAAATACTTTTATTGCTGACTGTAACTATTAATTTATCAATATTAAATTTAAACATATTACAAAATATAAATACGAACTTGTAATTAGATTGCGATAAATTTTATTATTTTTATAACATTTTAATTGAGATTTACCTATTGATTGAGTGAAGTTACAAATTTATCATATAGAAAATTTATTCCTGCTTTAATTTTTGTTTTGTACATAGATATGTATATTCTTCTTTAAGAAAAGAAATGTTATATAAGTATAAAATGTCATAATACTTAAGGTAAGTAGGTTGTATTTTAATAAAAAAATCGAATCTATGCTATTTTATATTTTTAAACTATTTTAATAAATAATACATAGTTTAATATGAATTTATAATCTTTCTCTTCCTCATTTGTTCCAGCCAATTTTCAAGTTGTTGTTGTGGTGTCTGTGGATTTCTCTTATAATAATCTGCAGGTGGTTTGCCCTCTTCAAGTCTCACAAAGTAGTGACAGTAATTGTATCTTACTTCGCCCATTCTTCCTCTAGCATGCCTCCTGATGCCTTTTACCGTCATTCCTTTACCTGAAAAGGATTCCGCTGAAACAGGCATTAAGGAACACTTTTATTTCGGTAGTTAACTAGTTTTTAAAACTTTGAATCCAGAATAATAGAGTTTGGTTACGAAATTAAACCATAAAATCTGTGAAAATAACGAAGTTAATGGGAATTAGTTATATAGTAATATTATATTGGGACCTAAACATAAACTGGCGAAATGTGGGTGCTAGCACCTCTGCCTACCCCTTCGGGGAATACAGGCGTGAGTTTATGTTATGTTATAACAAGGATTTGACGCAGAATATTATTTCCCAAGCTGTGTCCATATAAGCCCTAAGTATTAACTGCACAGTAATTATAGTTATGGCATGGCTTCATACTGGGTAATGGTGCTAACAGGGCATAATAGTATAAAATTGTATTTATGGCTCTGTAAATAACTATATTACATTTTAATCTTCTTTAATTGATCTGTACATTGGAGATGATTATGTATTTATTTATATACATATAAAAATAATATTTGGGAATTATACATTAATAATTCTGATCACAAAAACTACTGAACTGATTTGGATGCGGCTCTTGGTCTTGGTCACTCAAAATCTTGTCTGATCGCAATTAGTTGAGATATGAGCAAAAATCGCGATAACGATATTCACGCGGGTGGAGGCGCAAGCATCAACAAGTAGTTCTGATCACAAATTGAATGATAAATGTGCTGGCCTGAAATATGGGCAGCCCTTTACTACCTAGCCAGCTTCTTCCTGATAACTTTGTATGTAGGCATATAGCAGACTTTCACAAACCATTGTATTTTGATTTAAATTTTAATTCTAGGACGCAAATTCGTATAAGCTTATCCTCTTTGAGATTGAGTAGACAAATTCAACTTTTCACAGACAGATTTTAGTGGGGATACCTAGGGAGGCAGCGGATTAAAATTTGCGAACTTGCCTGGCACCCTAGCACAGTCCACCTTCTTGTGGACGGCCAGACTGATAGGGATGGCCTTGAGTCCGCCGAGGTGCTTGGGATATATCCAACCACCTTACCTTCAGCTTTGCACTTTGACCCACAGACGGCGTGCGTTTTAGTCGGTTCGAGTCCGACATAACTCCCCTACCGACCGGTCCCGGGTTGGGGGTATCCACGGGGACTTTCCGCACGTAAGAAAGAGGGTCCATAAGGGGCAGAACATAATGTACCTAATCATTAGATCCTTAAGACTGATTTTGCTTTCTACGATTGGATCATCATCATTATTAAACATAATAAATTACAATCATTAATAAGATTAATACAAAGTCGTACATGCGTGACGTGCAAAGGGCCTGCGCTGCGTTACGGTATCGCCCGGGTGTACATTCGTATCATAATGGATTATTGGTTTGATTACTGCGTAGTGCGTAGCCACTAATATAAGACTGTATGGACGTGCAACGTCTAGCGCGTTCGTCCGTTACGTGCGTGTCCTGCGTGCATGTACACATGTGCGTCTCTCGCGCTGTCGCTTTATGATTTTATATTTGAACCTAAGAACAAGCAGTGCGGGTTTCCCGTTCCCCACCGCGCACATACCTGTGTCAGCGTTTACCCTGAGTGCATTAATAAGGGTATACCTACATTTCATTGGTAAGTTGATTATTTGCCAATTATATTTTTAAAATTGAATTTAACATGTCGCACATGATTATCAACATAGTCGTATCTCAAAATTTTGCGGTTGTGGGTTTATTACATATCCAGATAATAGATTTTTCTCTCTACAAATGGATAAAACAATTTTATTCATAAGTCAACTATTCACCGGTTGAAGATGTCAAAAGTCTTTCTGCACTATTCATTCCCTCCGCCCCGCGACCCAGTAATATAGTCACATTTGAATCAATTTAGTCGCCGCTCAGTGTTCGCCAGGACCGCACGTCATTTTGTGTTTCATTTCACATTAAGACACGGATTCGAAATCAAATTTAACAAATGTAAGTAATTTAAAGTGTATTATCTTAGAGTTGATACTATATTGCTGATTTTATTCACGACATTATTTTATTATAATAAGTTTCATTTCAAGTTATAACTGTCTTACATATCTATTTTAAATAGTTTTTTGAGCTTATAAAGTATTTTTAATATTATATTACTCTAATGCCATAGATTTTTTGAGATAATACTTTATTACAGAATCAAATTTTCGAAATTAAGTAGGTTATTAAGAATTGTGACCTTGTTCGATGTTAAACTTTTTACTTTCTCATTTCAGTTCTGTAACATTTCGACACCATGAAGAGACACAGAAGAATATCCAGAATCTTGATGGCTGTAAATTATAGCGAAAGCGACTCAGATGGCAGTTCTACCAATGGAATTATTGGCGAAAAGGATCCATTTCATTGTTTGGACGATATCTCTACTGATCCTACGTATGTACCGAATGAAAATCAGTCACCAGTTCCAGTTACCAGGGAGTCTTCGAGTACTCAGCAGATGTGCGAATATCTTTCGTGCACATCTGAAGTTTTTGCAGCTTGTAGTAAGTGTTGCAGTTTTCTTTGTTGGGAGCATTTTGATGATTTTGAATCTTTCAATAACTGTACACGTCATTTTAGTAAGACTCCAGAGCTAGTTGATAGTACCCTTTACGATATACATTGTCGTGATGACACTATGTCAAGACAATGCCATTGACTGGATTGAATGATGTGGAATCTGCAGATAGAACACTGACGAATGTGAACCAAATATTGTTTTCCGATAAAGTTTCGACTGAACCTGGTAGAGAAACAATTAATACTAATACTTTACCAGATGCCCCAGTTCTTACTACAAATGAAATTTATTAGCATTGTGAGTATGAAGGATGTTTTAAAGAAGTATCTAGTACATGTACAGAAAACAAGATGATGATTGCTTTGTACGTCTATGCTATTAACAAATTTTAAATAAAAAGTATATCTCACGAATTTTTAGTAAAAGGTCATACTCAAAATGAGGGTGACGCAGTGCACTCTATGATCGAAAAAGAAATAAAAAGAGCTTTAAAATGTGGTCCTATTTATAGTCCTCAAGAGTACGTCACTCTCATTAAGAGGGCTAAAAGAAATCCTCCTTACTATGCCGTTAAAGAACTTTCATATAGTGATTTTTATGATGTGAAAGGTCTTTGTGAGCTAATTGGAAATAATTTTTCCAAAACCACGGAAAATGAAACCATTAAAATTTCTGAGATAAAAGTATTACATTTCCGAAAAGATGATCCAGCTGCATTCTATATCAAGACTTCTTATAAGTGCATGGATGATTCTTCATTTAAACGCATAGAAATAAGAAAACAGACTAGAAACAAGACTTTCAACTTGCCTGAAAATTTAAACAAAGCTTATACTAAGAAAATAGAAGTCGATGAAAAAAAAAACAAGAAATCATGAAACTAATTGATAAAAGACATGTTCCTATAAGCTATTTCAATTTTTATAATTCATTGTGATTTTATACACTTAGTTTATTAGGTACCTATTAAAGATTTCTTGTAAGTGATTTTGTTACATGATTGTTTTTGGAAGTTAATTACTTTATTACATAACATAACATAAAATAACATAAACTCACGCCTGTATACCCCGAAGGGGTAGGCAGAGGTGCTAGCACCCACATTTCGCCAGTTTATGTTTAGGTCCCAATGTAATAGGTGGCGAGTCTATTGCCATTAACCAGGCACTTATAAACCTGCAATAAATACACACATAACTTCGAAAAGCATCGAAAAGCCATTGGTGTGTGCCATGGTAAACCTGGGATCGAACCCGAGACCTCGTCTCAGCAGTCCATTACCCATACCACTAGGCTACTTTATTAGATTTTCAAAAAACCTCTGTGATTCTGTTATTTTTATGAGACTAGTTATATTAGTACTTACTTATTATGTAGGTTTAAGGCGTTTTATGTTACTTTCATATGAAAATGGCAGCATTCTTTTTTGTTATTAGCTTAATGAAACTATTATTTGTAAGTATTAAAAATTTAAACAAAGATTAAGAATGAGAATTAAAAGACTAAGAAAAAGAAACAGTTATCCTGAAATAAAAGACACATTCTTAAAAGCTATTTTGATTTTTATAAATTCATTGTGATTAACATTTAGTTTATTATCTACAAAAGATATTTTTATATAGTGATTTTGTTACATGGTTATTTTTGGTAGTTGTTATTACTCTAGCTTTAGGTGTGTAATGAAACATGTGATTCTGTTATTTCTATAAGACTATAATATAAGGTTATAATAATGGTTCTACTAACTCATTAAGTAAGTATTAGGTGTACTACGTTACTTTCTTAAGAAAATTCCTTTATTATTTTTTGTTATTAGTTTATTAAAATGATGAGACTGTTATTTGTATTCAAGACTGCTCAGATTAGATTACCAATGTTTTTAAAAAGTTATTGAGATATACCCAACACAACTATAATTAACACTTAACTCTATTTAATTGATTAAAAGACTGAATAGTTGATAGTAAATGATTATTGAATAAGGTATTATTTTATTTTATTACATCATAGATTTCCATAATTTCAAGTAATGACTCCGCTATACAGTATTAAATAAAAATATATCATCATTTGAGTTGGTAATAAAGTATCAACTCAAAATGTTATTAAAAAAATACTTCTAAAATGAAAAATATTGGTTTAGAATTCATGAATACTCCAAGATTATAAAGAACAGTAATGTGTCATTGCCACAAAATCATAATAAGGTCATAAATATGTAAGAATTGATGGTAACGATTTTTCTAATCTTTCAAACGCAATATCTCAAAACAACGTTTTTTGACTTGATACCATATTGATAATCATGTGCGATGTGTAATGTTCGAAATTCTTGGGCATGGACTGCAAGTTCCTGGCAAAGAGCTAAAGAGGTATCAGAACACCGTACGATATGTCGCACAGATCAAGCCCTACTGCTTAGGTAGATAAAGTCTATCTCTGAAAGACAGGCCTTGAGGGTGAAGGTTTGCTTCCGGCCCAGTGTAAAATATTTGTATGCATGAATATGTACATTTGAATTGGTCTGGGTATTTCTAATGTATAATGTATGTATAATATGTATATGTATTTTCGCATTCTAGATCCCATAACACAAGCTAGTTATATATACACAACATAACCATACACAACTAGATGGTGGAACTGGATGGACACATATATGGCATGATGTACGCGTATATGGCACGTATATGGCAGTGTAGATGGCATATCTTGAATGTTGTAGTTATAGAATTTACTAATTTGTTTGCATCATTAACTTACCAACCCACAGATTGCTTTTGTATTCTACATGGTGTTCTTTTACAGCAAGTTCTTGTGCTTCAAGTATGGCATTTTTTACATATATTGCTCCTTTTTTGTTGACAAAACTGAGTTGTTTCACTGCTTCATCTACCGTCATTCCTCTGACAAAGCTGGCAATATACCATAGCTTATCAGCACTATACTTGATGTTAGTTTTCTGATGACAGACAAACTGAAAATGTTGTATAATTTGTGTTAGATTACAATATACATTATGTATTAAAATGAATTCATGTTTAATTTAATTTAATGATCTATCATCATTACACCTGCTGTAAATAATTTGCTTTATATTTTTTGCATGCAGTGATATTAGGCAGTTGCTTGATTATTTAGGTACATTCGTCATTATATCATGCTCAATTCAATATCTACTGTACTAGGACATTCCTGATCCAAACTAACCCACTTTGACAAGTGTCTAACGGCACATTGCTAGTAGTGAGGGTACCATTGTCAAAAGGATGTCCGGTCACACTTTTTCATTTAAAGTTGTATGTGAAGGTGCCACCATATCTGTACATTAGCTTCTTCTCAAAACAAGGTAATTCACTGCTTTGGCAAGTGACAATTGCCATGTCTTGGTTGTGTAAAAGAGTGTATTTAAGTTAAATTAATATTTTATACTGCAAAAGTTAGTACACCTATTTCTTTTATGTCTATACATACCAGTGTCAAAGTATTTCAATATTCAAACTTTTATTATTGGAATTAGTACATAATATATTATATGCTTAATATCACTGTTTGCATATTTTTTGTTAAATGTAAGAATCTTATAAATGTTAATATAAAGAGCAATTTCAGTATCTACTATAAAATAGTATGTTTACATTTCAGAAACAACATAAGGGAATATAATGGAAAACATAACTACAATGAAAAATGACACCTTATTTTATAAGGAAATTGTATTTACTTTGAAATAATATAAACTTACAAAATATTAAAGTGTTTGTATTTCAGTAAAATAAAACAAGATAAAATAGTTTTCCTATGTCAATATTACAATTCATTTTTATATGTTAATAGCCTTGCCCGCGACTTCATCCGTGTTGTGTTAGGAAGATATAAAACACACTGCTCCTGTTCCCGCGACCCAGATAAAGTTCCTTAAAATTTCTGTGAGCCTGGTACTTCTTGCAAATGTACCAGGGTCACAGGAATTCTGATCCTGTGATTGCGACCCATAGGAACTTATACCCGGGGTAAAATAGAGGTTGAACGGGATGAAAAGTATCCTATGTCCGTCTCCTGGTTCTAAGCTACATCCCCACCAAATTTTCAGCCAAATCGGTACAGCCGTTTTTAAGTTAATAGTGTAACTAACACGACTTTCTTTTATATATATAGATTACTTACAGCCGGTCTCGGAGCTTCATCTATTGATTGCGGGGGATATACCACTTTATTATGTTCAAGGAATCTTTTTGGTACACCAGATTTAGACCATGCTAAAGCCGAGGAACTGGTATGAATGTTACTTGATAGGTTATGTTTGCAAGTACTAATGCAAAGGTTTTTGAATAATTGATTCATGATGAAAATTTAATTTTAATCTATTCTGATCGAACCTTATCAAACATACATAATTATTAATAAAAAGGTTTATAGCCCTCGTGCAAAGTAAATTAATAACTTGAATCAAAATGTTGAATGTTATTCAAGTCAAGTGACATATAAATAATTATGTTATCCTTAGAGTATATCAAGAGGTGCCATACCTACGAAAAAAAACTACCTACCTAAACTTGGATTTTATGAATGAATGGAAAGTAGGAGTGTTCGTTATAATACGTAACTGTTAAAATAGCATGTTCTTAAAAAATAGCAATAGCAACTGTTATATATTCAATCAGGCAAACGTTAAATTATTTGATATGTTATTTAACCATCGCGTCGGACAAGTACTTGCCAACAATGTATTGGCGAGCGGCGACAAGCTTCGAGAATTTTATGACGCGAGTGTAGTTCATGCGAAATTGTTCTTTATATATGAGCGATTAGGATTCATATTGCAATAAATATCTAGTAGGTATGTTTTCGATGCACGAAACGATTCTGCCAAATTATGCTTTACAGTAAGCAAATAAGAGCTATATTTCCAAATCGAAGTTAATGCTATTTTTCTAATATATTCTTTTGTTCTGTTATAATATTGAAAAGTTAAATTTAAAATGCTATTTTTGTAATATGTTCTTTTGTTCTGCTATAATATTGAAAAGTTAAATTTAAAATGTTATTTTTCTAATATGTTCTTTTGTTCTGTTATAATATTGAAAATTTAAAGTTAAATATTGTTTTGAAATAATCTATGGAGTCCGACATAACCTCCCCTTCCGGCTCCGGCAGGGGAGGTATTCAAGGGGATTTCCGCACGAAAAACAGAAGGTACAGTGTAAATTTATGTAAATACTTCATAGAAACTAGCACCACGACCCACAGTCGGCGTGCCCATAGTAGGACTCGAACCGACTAAAAAGTCGGTTCGAGTCCGACATAACCTCCCTTCCGGCTCCGGCAGGGGAGGTATTCGAGGGGATTGGCGCACGAAAAAAAAGAAGGTACAGTGTAAATTTATATAAATACTTCATAAAAACCAGCACCACGACCCACAGTCGGCGTGCCCACAGTCGGACTCGAACCGACTTTAAGTCGGTTCGAGTCCGACATAACCTCCCCTTCCGGCTCCGGCAGGGGAGGTATTCGAGGGGATTGCCGCACGAAAAAAAAGAAGGTACAGTGTAAATTTATATAAATACTTCATAAAAACTAGCACCAAGATCCACAGTCGGCGTGACCACAGTCGGACTCGAACCGACTTTAAGTCGGTTCGAGTCCGACATAACCTTCCATTCCGGCTCCGGCAGGGGAGGTATTGGAGAGGATTTCCGCACGAAAAAAAAGAAGGTACAGTGTAAATTTATACAAATATGGCGTGAGTGTAGTTTGTGCGAAATTATTCTCTATATGTGAGCGTTTAGGATTTATATTGCAATAAATATCTCGTATGTTTTCGATGCACGAAACGATTCTGCCAAATTATGCTTTACTGTAAGCAAATAAGAGCTACATTTCCAATTCCAACAATAGTTTAGAATCGAAGGTAAGTTAATTATTTTTCTGCTATGTTCTTTCGTTCCGTTCTTTTGTTCCGTTCTTTAACAGTAGCAGAACGTCTCGTTAACGTTCTGCTACTGTTATATTTTTTAACGGAGCGTATAAAAATAACGTTATTTCTTTTTAACGTATCGTTTTAACATGTTATCAAAATGTAGCCGTTCCGAACACTACTAATGGAAAGCAGTATGGCGGCCTAGTAGGGAATCCAGTAAACTGTCGATAACTACTTATCGATATAAAAAGGGCACAGACTAAAAATTTATACATTTGAAAGAAAAAATTAAGTGATTAGCTTAAGTGAATGCCGATTATTTGTATTCTCAGGTTGCAGTGTGCTTATGGCTTTCTGTCAGACTTTCCTTGTGATAGCCGGAGTTTCGAATAATTCGCCCAGAAGGACGTAGAATCTACAAAGATTCTTCACAGTCTTTGAGTAACGATATATATATATATATATATATATATATATATATATATATATATATATATATATATATATATATATATATATATATATATATTTAGTAGTACTCCAGGTACATAACACATTGGCACAAAAATAAAATCGATTTGGACAAAAAAAAATCGAATTTTTATTTAATATTTTTGTTTTTTTTTTTGTAAAAAATGTTTTAGTATCTATTCATCAGTAATACCAGTACCATTATGCGATAGAATAATAAAAAGTCAACGGCATTTCAAAAGTCATTCACTATGTATGGAAAGTGGTCTTCGTTCTTTAAATATTTGGGAAAATATCGATAATTAAAATTCTATCACCGCATCACTAGCAATTTTATTTGACCAATCAGGTGCTACTACATCCCCACTACGTTGGAAAGCAAGATGGAGAATTGGCGTTTTCCTAATATGATTTTATGATTGAATTTCGTAGTAGCTACACGTCTGTATATTTCACAGGGTGGCCCTATTCAACATATACAAATTTTCGTTATACATATATGAGGCAAACATGAGACAGACCATGAAACATCACTTTGTCTCTTTTTTTCTAATATACAGTTTTGCCTGTAAAAAAGAGACAAAACATTTAAGTTATTTCTCACTTGGGAAAATGAGTATATAAATTTGACAGCCTGCCGAGTTTTGGCACAATCCATGAATGATTTGTTACACTCATTCATTACTTTACTCTACACGAAACTACAAGAAGCATGATAGTGATGTACTCCAACAAATGATTTGTCGACGAAAATACTCTTTTTCACATAATAGTACAAATTAACTAATAGCTGGTACAGATAACTCACTGTCTGGAAAATCAACAATCTAACTCAGTTAAGTTCCTTAAGTTACCGAAATTATCTCTGCATACCTGCAAATTTGTCAGCCTACGGTTATTATTATTTTTTTACTTCGCAGTCGCTCGGCCACAGCCCGCCAAAAATAGCTTAGTGGAGATCGCCGAAGATCATGGTGATCTTTATGATACATACGTTGAGTGTGTTAAAACAAATATTGATGCGTATACAGAGAGTATCACGCAATACAAAGCTGGCTTTATCACAAGGAGATTTATTAAAATAATTAAATGCGAGGTTTTGCATCATTACTGCTCGGAGAAGAAGAGAGGCCTTATATACGCCTCATCGAGCGTGGTAAACATACACATAACACGAAAACAGAAAAATTAATTAAAATGCACCTGACAAACAAGAGAACCCCTGAAAGTTATTACTTATATATTTAAATTTATGTGTGAATTTTATGATATAAAAAATATTTATGCCGATTCTGATGCAACACATAGCACTAATCACAAGTTTCTTTTAATTAAATGTACATAATACAGACTTTTCTAGACATCAGGTTTAGACACCACGATCGTACACAATGCGATAAGCTGTCACATCGACAATATTTAAATAAAAAATGCTTATAATATTTTTATTGTTACTTTCTTCGCATAAACCGTCATGATGATACCATGCGCCTAGCATTTTTCTATACTCCTAAATATAAGGTATCGACAAATATTACGATAGTAGAAGCTACAGCCCTAACGTAGTAACCGTCGGCCATACGTTCATTCACGAAAATGGAACGCAGGTATACACGCCTAATCTGTAGGTATGGCCTATCTACTAAGCGCGCGAGCGTTCTTCCTATATCTATGGTATATTTATGTCTATGGTTTACTATGTCTATGATCCTATGTCATTGTCAAACTCAAATTGTACCTACGTCAAAGCAAGTCAAGTCCATTAATTTTTTTTTCTGGCTTCTTACTGCGCATTTAGCCAATGTCAAGTATAATATGATATTATAACTTTAGTTAAAATGATTGATGACAATGATGATAATGGGTTAATGATGTTGACGATGATAATAATGACGATGAATGAGATGATTGCTGCCTCAGTAAAGTTGTGGGGAAAAGTCCCCACAACTTTACGCTACGTCTTGGACAACTTACACGCGTCCCCATGTGACGCGTGTAAGTTGTCCAAGACGTTATGTGTAAAAATCCACCATTTTTATACATAAAAGCTCGAATTCACACCAATTTCGGAAAATAAAATAATACCGCGATGCGTCCTCTACGCTTTCCCGCCAAAACTCCGTCCATTAATAGAGTCTGGCAGAATCTGGGCAGCGAAAGATGGTAAAAAAAATTGGCGCCAAATTTGAAAAATCAGGGGCCTCAAAGCTGACTATACACCGAAATAACGGATTTGATACTATGTTTGTTTTCCTTTTTCTAAGGCGCACTTAAAATCAGCTACATAGTAAAAACTATAGTAAAAATATATAAAAATAGTGTAAAAAATATTGTTTTATTTTTCATGAAGCCCATATGTAGGGTTTATATATTAGCGTTTTATTAGTGTAATATATTCTACATAGGTACCATTATCTTATCACTATGCTCCATATCATATTAGACATAATTAATTCGTTTCGCGATCCACTATAAATAAATTATTGTAAGTATTTGCAATATTCTAAATTCCTTTTAGTCTTACTTCGAGTGCAATTTGTTGCTACTAAATAAATTGATATTTTGATATAAAGGAAAGTAATGAATGCACTCGATCTCGATAATCAAGTTTATCATAACATCATTAGTTTTATCAAAATACCTACTTTTCAAAATTGAATTTATATCATTTATGTATTTATGTCCCGATTGAAAGGGACCCTTATCAGCACGCAGTGGTGATGTAGTAGCACCTGATTGGTCAAATGAAATTACTAGTGATGCGGTGATAGAATTTTAATTATTGTCATTTTTTAAAATATATAAAGAACTATTCTATTCTATTTTTTATTATGGCGAACGATGTCGATGTCGACAATTCGGCCAATGTCAGTCGTGCGCTGGAGGTTCGTGTTTTATTTGCCAGAATGATTGAACATTTGACTGTTGGACACGTTCGCGAATCTTGTTGGTGTTAGTAGGTAGGTACACTGAAAAAAACACAACATGGACCCATCACACAGATATAAAGAACGAAGAACACTGTCTTTGACTTTTTTTATTCTATCGTATAATGGTACATGTATTACCTATTTTATTTTTATTTTATTTTAAAACTTTATGCACAAAATAATGTACAAAGGCGGACTTAATGCCGTGGGCACTTTCTACCAGTCAACTTTTGGGTGATGCAGAGATTTGTCAAGGTAGGTGCTCGAAGTATTATGGTATAAATAATAAACATACAAACAGTAAATATAAATATACTTAAATAAGTTGGTAAATACATATATATATATATATATATATACATATAATATATACGTACAATATATAAATAAAATACATATCGCTATACATAATATAACATCTATACAATATATCAAATACATATATTATACATACTTATACGGAAAATTCTTATAAATATTATTCTGCCTATGGTGCGTTATAGATCAATCGAACTTTGTTTTTGAAGACTAAACGATTTGGGGACATCCTAACTTCTAGCGGAAGCGCGTTCCAGAGGAGAATTGATTGCACAGAGAAAGAAGAGTGCACAAGGCTTGAAGTGTGAGTGGGACAGTGAAGAAGAAGATTGTTAGACGAGCGTAGATTTTTATTATGGTGCGAACCGAGAAGGTGGAGTTGGGATTTTAAGTAAGCCGGTGCATTAGGAGAATTTAATAGCGTATAGACCAGACTGACAGCTCGTAGACTGCGTCGCCGTCGGATGGGTAGCCAGCTCTGCACGATAATCCGAAACATGGTCATACTTCTTAAGATTGTAGACGAATCGAATACAATTGTTGAGAAGTCGGTCAAGTTTATTGAGCAGATCTGCATTCAGGTCGAAATAGCACACATCACCATGTCGAAAATGGGAAAGATTAAAGTTTGCATAAGCATTGTCTTGGTTTGGGTGGAAGAAAGTTTTTAAGGCGATAGAGAGCCCTTAGTGTCCCAGTTACCCTCTGGCAGACGTTAGTGACTTTGACTCAGAGTTGATGAATAGATCTATAAAACTACAAAATCAGTATGATTTAAATAGTTGAACAAGAAAATGTGTATTTGGCATATCACCTTCTAAAATGTAGGCCAGCCTAAGAGTACTAAAAGTTAGTAAAATACATCTGTGACGTAAAGTACACACTTTTTCCAATTTAGAAGTGTCTCATGCGCAAACTGTCCAGGTTAGAAAAAAAAATATGTTACAAACCTCAATAGCATTTTTGAAGACCTATCTATAGATACCCCACAAGCACGTATGGGTTTGATAAAAAAAAAATTGTGACTTTCATTTCTAAGTATGGGAACCCCCAAAATTTATTGTTCTTTTTTCTATTTTTATTTGAAATTCTTAATGCGATTCACATAATATATCTACATAACAAGTTTCAACAGAATAAGCTTTATAGTTTCGGAGAAAAGTGGCTGTGACATACGGACGGACAGACAGGGTTCCGTTTTTTGCCATTCGGCTACGGAACCCTAAAAATGCTGGGGTTCAACATTCGTTAGATAAACTCTATCATATTATATCCCATAGTCCATAGACTTTGGTCAACGAAAGATGGCGCAAAAAGTTCGCGCCAAATTTGAAAAACCAACAGTTTTCATCAATGACTAGACTCTGGCCATGTACCATAATAGGCTAGTTTTCATGCATGCCTAATAGGAAAAAGATTCTAGTATCGACTCCGTTATTTCAGTGTATATTCAGTGTTGCAAAAAGTTGGTGCCAAACTTAAAAAATCAACACGTTGTTGACTTCAGGCCTGGGGTAGCAATTGGCAACACTGGTCTCTCCGTTCACTTCACTGATTGCGACAGCTACTGCCAAAATTATTAAATTGATGTCGTTGGCAAACAGTCAAACACGGAATACTTACGACAATTTCTAAAATAAATAGTAAACTGTACTGAAATTAACTTACACCACGTCGCCAAACAGTCATATACGAATTAGTTTTACCATAAAATACTTACCACGAAAATGGAAGTTGTGGTTATATTCTCAAATTTAAAATAGCCGAAAGCTATCTCGACTTATTTCTTTTAGAAACAGCGTTTATTTATCACGATGTGCGATTTGTATATAGCGGTTGTGTGTTCTTCGAACATGAACCGAAGTATGGAAGCGCATGCATTTTTGGCAAAGAAAGGCTTTAAAGTAAAGTCTTACGGAACTGGAGAGAAGGTTAAGTTACCAGGTGCTTCTGCAGATCGACCTAATTGTTATGAATTCGGTGTTCCTTATGACGATATATATAGTGACCTAATGGAAAAGGACAAATCCTACTATACACAAAATGGTATTTTGCATATGTTAGACAGAAATAGAAGAATCAAACATTGCCCAGAGAAGTTCCAAGTGTCCACAGAAAGGTTTGATGTTATAATAACATGTGAAGAAAGGGTATACGATCAAGTGATTGAATGGTTTGGCTCAAGGCGATCAGTTTATAACCAACCAGTACATGTTATCAATATGGATATACAAGATAACCATGAGGAGGCAACCATTGGTGCATTTCTTATCAGTGATATGGTTACTAAAATGGCTCAAAGTGATGATTTAGATAATGATATTGATGAACTCTTACATGAATTTGAAGCTAAGTGTCACCGGCCAATCTTAAACTGTATTATGTTTTATTGAAGTTCAAGACACAAAACCATACTCATTTAAATAGTTTTTTCCTCTATAACAAGTAAATTTGGGACAGATTAGCGTCTTTATATTGATTGTGTCTAATCACAATATTAGCCATGTGTACACCAATAGTGCATTAATGTCATTAGTGATGACTGTGTAAGTGTTAAATATTAAGCTACACCATAATAATTAAATACTATTGGATGAATAGTTACATTAGGTATCTCAATAGTTTATATGCTTGATTGATGTAAATATTGGAAAGACTGAAGTCATTATTTTTTCATACAATATTACTGCTAATTCTAGCATTATCACTGAAATAATTAATATAACTATATTCAGAATGTTGGTAATATTTTGTATTTATTGATAATTTTACAGAAGAATGCTGTTTCGTAGGTCTTCCATTTAAGCTATGTATATAGATGTAAAATAAACATTTATTTCTTTGTGTGTAAAATATATTTCTCTTATTGATTATTTGACACTTACCTAGTATTTACTGTTGTTAGTTATCATAATTTGTAACTTGGCCAGTGTAGTGTAAACTTTGCCCCTAATAAACCTGATATCGCCATAGCATATTTTTCCAGAACTTCTTGTACAACTGCCGTCAAATTCTTCAGCAAATCTAATTTTTTCATCTTCTCTCTGTTCATGTAATGTGTGATATTTTACTAAAATGTGTTTAATGTTTTGTTTTTGACAGTAGGTATGCAATGAAGTGTTTCAGTTGAAAAAAAATTACCTTTGAAGTGTTGGAACTTAAACGACAATGTATATGCTTATAGTAAAATAATTTTGTTTTCTAAAGAGATATAATTGATATCCTATAATACTCATTTTTATATTTTAATGTCTGCAATCAATTATTAAATTTGACATATTGTCATTGTCAAATCAAAATCTGCTATTTGCATTTTTTATAATTTTAGCATTGTGAAAATTGCGACTTGATTTTGACAAATTGCAACTGGTAAATAAACCGCTAGAACTGCTATCTGCTTATAAGTACTATATGATGCACTATGACAACTTAAAAGAGGCTTTGTGGAGTAGCAATATTTCTAATATTGTCAAATAAAATCTGCTAATTGAATGCACATAGCAGATTTTTGGTTTGACAGCCACAATATTAAATATCTAATTTGCTACCAACTTGTCATTCATAATCTATTTAAAATCCATACTAATATTATAAATGCGAAAGTAACTGTCTGTCTGTATGTAATGCTTTCACACCTAAACCACTGAACCGATTTTGATGAAATTTGGTATAGGGGTAGATTAGACCATGAGAAAGCCCATAGGCTATGTTTGGTCGCGATAACCGACATCCCCGCGAGCGGAGCCGCGGGCGAAAGCTAGTTACATCTAATTTCATATAGTAATAAAAAGAAAATAGTTTGTACTACTACTGATGGTGAATAGAAAAGTAAAAACTTGTATAAACTGATAGGCTTCTATTTAATAAATGAATTAATAGTTACACTCATAACCTACCAATATAACAAAAGTTAGCATTAAAAAACTAGAATATTTGATGATTTACTCGTACATAACTAAAAGTTATTGTTTGAATTAGAATTAATATGTTACAACTTCTTTAATATCCTATTTTTATATTAATTCAAGATTGTGTTATTATTTTACATTATGAGGACAACTTACATTCTTACGTAAACCAACAAGTGACTAAAACAAAGTGTAGTTTTTGATTCACTGTGATTTAAGTTCTCTAAAGGATATGTTCAGGTATAAACCTTTTTTATGTCTGACCATATCCTTTAATCACTCTAATGAATTTATTTGTGTATGTATAGAGACAATGCTTTGATTTTGATAAAAAGAAAAAGTACCTATTTTTAATAATTTGTTTAATTTCTGTTTGCCTATTTGTGTGCTTGTTCTATACCTACCTAAGTGATATTTTAGCGCAAGCGATGCGCGCTTCTCTCACCATCACAAAGTTGCTTTACATGCATTTGATTTACATCCATACTAATATTATAAATGTGAAAGTAACTGTCTGTCTGTCTGTATGTTACGCTTTCACGCCTAAACTACTGAACCGATTTATTTGGTATAGGGGTAGAGTAGACCTTGAGAAAAGTCGCGATAACCGACTTCCACGCGGGCGGAGCCGCGGCCAAAAGCTAGTAGAATAATAAAATTAAAAACTTAGGTACAGTCAGCATCAGAAAGATGTTGACGAACGAAGTAGGTAGGTACTCAAAATAATCTTAATTTCGTTTTTTTATCCCCTTTCAGTTGACCGATTGTTCTCATATTTGGTATACATGTTTAATTCTGACTTTCTGACAATAATACCATATACCTAAATCAAAAAACAGTTTGATTTACTCCATGAGAGTTTTAAGATCATTTTTAGACTTCGCCTCAAGATATTTATGACGCTGACTGTACCTGCCTAACTATCAACACAATGGCGAAGGAGGTGCCGCACTGCGCCGTGGTATGTTATCTGTGGCCGCGGGATGTCGTGCGCCTTCTCGCAATCATTTCTCGTAGCAAACTGGGCCGCTACTCTTTTAGTGGGGATTGACCCTAAACTGTGTTAAAGAGCGTCCATCTATCTGGGTTTCCCCTAGTTGAGAGCGTTCGGAAGGAATTTTTAAAAAGTGTCCAGGTTAAACACTCGTGTCCGGGGACTTCCAGTTACTTAAAAAATAAAAAACTCGAGGTTAAAATATTCACACATCTAAAAAACTAAAGTGCCTAAGAGGAAGACTTGGTTACCAAGTTAGTTCCAGCGCTGCTTCCACTGCTTACCTACTTAGCAGATATGATGCGATAGCCCCCACATATATGTGACTGAAGAAATATGACATGACTGCGCGTTACATACACCACGATAAAGTATACCTACTATATATCTTACTTAACCTCAAGTCGCGATGGAAATGAGATCTTGGCACACGCTGGTAATATTTAAATTTGATATTAATCTATGTTCGGCGGATTTGAGCTGCGCCGCTTAGCACCCCGTGCTATCCTCCAAAAGATACCCAAAAAAAGCATACCTACCTCCTACCTGCATTTGTGACGTATTTGGGATTAAGATACATGCCGGTAACTATACCTACTTTCTAGATTTTAATTAAAATAGATGCTTAACGTGAATAAGAGCCCTAACATAAATCGTACAAAAGTGCCATTTTAATTTGTGCCCATATCCACTCTGGCAACACCGTAAGAGAATCGCTCTTGATAGCTGGATCAAGAGTTTGGTGCCGAAGGCAATCACGCTTAGTCATAAGTATGTTTGTGTTGTATTAATAATAAAATGTATTTTCTTTTCTTTTCACGCTACCCTCGGCACCAAATTCTTGATTGATTCGTATTTAGTATAATGGTTGTTCCACCCGCTTCTCTTTTGAAAATGTTTACCCTGTGCCACTGGTGGATGGGTTCTCTGCTCTGTATTGAACCCTGACCTGACCACCAAATTAAATTAAAATTCATTTATGTTTGGTAAATTCATTTATATTCATATATGTTTGGTCTCAATGGTTATTATACATATAGCTCGTGCGAGTTAACATGGCACCTGCCTCGAAGACACCCACCTCCCGCTTGCCCGCGCGCGACCCCGCTTTCGCCGTGCGAGGCTAGTAGCGTCAGCATACACGCCTCCCGCTCCCCCGCGCAAAGCCCCGAGCCAGGTGCCATGTTAACTCGCACGAGTTGTACAAATACCCATATTCATGCATACAAATATTTAGACAGAGCGGAGATCGAGCCCGCGCCTCTTGCGTAGCAGTCGCGTTCACTACCGCCACGCCACAGAGGCTGTCCCTGGGTCAGCTGGGTGCGAGGAATATTCTTTATCTAGGTAATCTTGCACTGAAGACCAAAGCCATCGGGCAGCGGTGGTAGTGGAGGATGTACAGAATAGGTACATGTTAGAATAGGTAGGTAATGAAAAGTCGAACATCAGGATTTGGAATGTATTTATTAAAACAGCGCTAAGCGATATAATTTTTGTATGTCAATTGTACTTAATGTAAAATAATATAGGTACATATACCTACTTACGTACATACTATGTACGTTTATTTTAAATCATGTATGTAGGTACATTACAATTTGTTGAGCAATGGGTCCTGTGAATCAACTGAGTTCTTTGAAGATGGAATCTTTATACTCGTAGTATTTATTCAATCTTATTTCTGCGTACCTGAAAAAATATATTAAATATGAATTTGATTTAAGGATAGTATAAAATTTAATAGTTATAAGTAAAATATTGAAAAATAAACATAACATAAACTCACGCCTATATTCCCCGAAGGGGTAGGCAGAGGTGCTAGCATCCACATTTCGCCAGTTTATGTTTAGGTCCCAATGTAATAGGTGGCGAGGTTACATTATATCGCAGGTTTATAAGTGCCCGGTTAATGGCAATAGCATTAACCGGGCACTTATAAACCTGCGATAAATAAACACATAACTACGAAAAGCATCGAAAAGTCATTGGTGTGTGCCATGGTAAACCTGGGATCGAACCCGAGACCTCGTCTCAGCATAACGTGTGAGCATATTGCCTAAGCTTTGAAAATACCTAAATTTTTCGGCCAACAATTTCAGATTTAGCAACAGATATAATTAAAATAACGAATTAACTCCTAACTAGAAGAACCTACATCATATAGGTACCAATCGGAGCCTAAAGTTTTTGAATACCTACTCAGGACCTCTTTTAATCTACGAATGGACGGTGCGGCGCGGCACGAAGCACGATCCATGCAAAGAATTTACAATGAACTATTGTTTGTTAACTTGTAGTGAGATAATACATGACGATTTACATTGCATCAACAGTAATTTATGTTGACCTCGTTCGTGGATTCGCAAGATCACTAAGTTTTTTATAAGAATACCTAAGTAAGATACCTTCATTATGACAACCTCAGACGAGTCTGAGTCAAGGTATTTTCCAGGAAACTTTTTACTTTAAAACTGTTCTTCAATCTATTCTATTCATATTTATTGACTAGTTGTTGCCCGCGGCTTTGCCCGAGTTGAATGTTGATCCCGTTCCCGAACCTCATGGAAACTTTATCACTAAATAAAAATGTGTTATTCCAGACTATAATCTATCTATGTACCAAATTTCAGCTAGATCCGTTCAGCCGAAAAAGCGTGATCGAATTTTTCACATCACTAGATACATAGTTTATGCTTATATTTTCAAAACTACGCTACAGATTTTGATGCGGTTTCTTTTCATAGATAGAATAATTCAAGAAGAAGGTCTATATGTACTATATGTATGTAGGTACATGCTTAATATAGTAGAGGGTGCAGCGGGAAAGGGGTCAAACACCACGCGGGCGGAAAAAAATTGGCGGTACGAAATCCGCCGGGTCAGCTAGTTTAGAATATATGTAGAATTTTATATTATACTTAGTTTGAGAGCGTACCCATATGTCAAGAGTGTGTTTAAGTACTTTATGTTACTACGCTCTAATATGAAAATCCGGTAATCTCTGACAAATACCACACAAGAATAGACAAGTAGGTACGTATTTAAAAGAATGGTTACAAAATCGTTATTTCTATCACCAAACCATTTTTTTACCTTTCTTTTAAATAAATACATCTAGGTAAACTTTTATAATGGCAGAAAGGTTTAGGGGAGATAGCACCTACCTCATAAAATCAAAAGCAATAGTTGAATGCTCATATTGCACAAGTGACCACACTCCCCAAAGGAAGTGGGACAACAGCGACATCCGTTGAACTTCGACATAAACTTGGAACACTTCCGCATCCGTGGGGTTTTCTTTATTTAAATACTCTGTCAAGTATACTTCAATCCATCTCAATTGGAATTCCTTGCTGGGATACCTGTTGTAATCAATGTCTTCTATCGTTATACCTGAAAGGCGCAGAGGTGATTAATAAAAACGGAGTAATATAAACGGTGAAGTAGAATAGGGATAAAGAACAGCCCTATACATAGATACGTACAGTCGCCATCAGATATATTGTAGGAGACTAGGTGACCATATACTTCTGAACAATTTAAAATGTCAATAAGTTCCATTCACTACAAGTTACCATTAATATCTGAACATTCATTGTCTCGTTAATATCTGAGCAGATATTTGTCAATAGTTTCCATACAAACAACTAACCAAAAATATGTGACGTGTTCACATGTATCTGTTCTCCATCCGACTTAATCATATAGTTCGAGACAAACCGTCCGTTTGACTGGTTTTTTTTTTTTTTTTCATGCGGAAATCCCCTCGGATACCCCCCCTGCCGGAGCCGGAAGTGGAGGTTATGTCGGACTCGAACCGACTAAAACCGCACGCCGACTGTGGGTCTTGGTGCTAGGCCGGAGGTGAGGTTGTCATAGACATATCCCTCGCACCCCGGCTGACCCAGGGCCATCCCTTACGGTCTGGCCCTCCTCAGGAGGGGGGACAACGGTGTCCCCAACTCGCCCCCGGAATGGGGAGGCGCGCTATACAGCGCGCCGCCGCCGTGGCCTGCTTCTGCTGGGGTGATAGGCGGCTCCACCCGTCACCCCCAGGCCCGCACTCATGGGGGACGGAGGTCAGTCAGTGCCCTCCGACGCCCGAGTTGCCTGCGCGCGCGGGCGGCGCGATCCGCGAGTCTTTCTCGCTCGCGCCGCCTCTCCCGATCCGCCGTCTCCTTCACGACCATTACCTACTCGCTGAAGGAGACGCCGGTCGCCCACGTCCGCGCAGCGGACCATTGCTGTGAGCAGGGTGGCGAGGGTGAGAACTCTCACTCCCAGGGCTGCCACTAGCTCCCGCCTCGGTCCGGCCCATGCCGGACACTCGGTGAGCGTGTTCAGCCCCGTGTCCTCGCTCGCGTCGCAGTGATGGCACTCGGACGTTGGCTCCTTTTCGATCCGACACAGATACCTCCCGAAGCACCCGTGCCCGGTGATAATCTGCGTCAGTCGATACGAGAGGCTGCCATGTGGCCTCTCGAGCCATTCCCCCATGATGGGCCCTACCGCCTCTATGACGGCATGCCCTGCGCGTCGTTGCTCAAGTCGTCGCTCCCACTCCGCCACCATGATCCCGTGGAGCCGGGACCTCTCGGCCCGAATTTCTTCGGGCTCGGGATCGTATCCCCGCTCCCGCGCCTCCTTACGGAACCGATACAGTGCCGCAAGGGATCTCGCTTCCAGGATCCACGGTGGCGATCCGGCTAGGAGACTCGCCGCTTCAAAGGATATCGTGCGGTACCCCTAATGGCCCTGCAGGCCATCGTCTGCTGCGGCGCATGCAGCAGTTGCACGAACCTGGCCTGCAGGGCGTCCGCCCACACGGGGCACCCGTACAGGGCCATGGACCGCACGACACCTCCTACTGTCAAGCTGGATCCCGGGGGTGGCCTGCGCCGAGGACCATGAAAGAACAAGGCCTCGGATTTATGCAGAGCCACCTCGAGACCCAGCCGCCGGATCCGATCCACGACTTGAGCAACAGCGGTCGTGGATCGGATCCGGCGGCCTCTGGGTCGCCTCGCGGTGTGTAGCGCCACTCACCGTCACTAGCAACCGTCCGTTTGCCAGCAATAGGCTCGGGAATAGCGTAATCGAAATCCATAGTTGGTGTAATGTGGGTGTTAGTTAATACACCTCTGCCTACCCCTTCGGGGATTTACATGCGTGAATATTCATGTATGTATGTATTGTATGTGTATAACTCTTACGTAGGTATGGTATATGGTATGGTATGGTATCACGGGCTGTTATCCGCAACTCCAGGACAAGGCGCGGTTTTTGCGTTTTTTTTTCCTTTTTTTTACGTAGGTGTACATACGGTTGAACTAAGGGTGTACAACGTATATTGTGAAGACTATGAACGATACACATCTGTGGATCGTCGTCACGTATGTATTTTAGAACGTTGCCTTGCCTTTACATGTATCGCGGTGATACAAAATATTATATCGCTACTTTCTTGTTTCAGTGCAAATGTGCTAATTTTATGTTTTTATCGTGGTACAGTCAGCATCAGAAAAATGTTGACGAGGAAAGTACTCACACACTTTATTTTTTACGTATTCATACTCTTTCCTCACAAATATTTGTTGATATTTTAAGTTAAGCAACTGAAAAATATATAAAATATAAACGACATTTTGTCATCCCTTATCATCCCAACATTAAGTGTAAGTAGGATGACTAAATAAGTAAAAAAGGGATATTGTCATTTAATCGCATTTTTTAAAACTATACTTGCCTAGATACTAGATACCATCGACTGGCGTGATCGTGTATATGAATACTCTACTTACTTAAATAATGGCAGACCGATTGCTAAGATAGTTTGACCACTCTGGATACTTATAACTTTTTGAGTACTCTAATATCAATATAATATTGAAATTTTGGTTTTCAGATTATTTTGAGTACTTCAGTCGTCAACATTTTTCTGATGCTGACCGTACATGCAGTGCAGTGGAACGCAGATGAGTGTCGTAAAGTGAAATTATTCGGTAATTGTGAATTGTAAACCAACTATTAGGTAATCTGTGGTGAAAGTGGGAAAGTGGTCGAGTTACGATAACATTTAAGTTCATTCGTCTTTGACACACAAAACAGTAGGTAGGAAGGTACGTACTGTTTTGTGTCAAAGACGAGTGAACTTAGGCGATAAGCAGAACATCCATAAAATATACGCCATAATAATGTATTGTCAGTCTGCGTTACTGTGAGAGAATTCGGTATTAAAACTAAAACTTCACAGTGCGGTAGCGCTTTCTAGACCCCTAACTAAAGGATAGGTACTTGTAAAACCTGCGCCAGATCCTCGCACCTTTAGTCACCAGGTGTACCTACCATACCAACTAGCAGTTGGGCTTGGCAACCTATTAAACATGTGGATCTGTTTATGTATGTATGTATACCGTATACAATGTCATTCAATAACCACGCAATAATGTTGACAGAAAACCACTTACCAACAAATTCGTTAAAGTGATTGGCGATGTCGTACGCTTGGTAGCTATACGCAGCATATTCATAATCAATAAAATGTATTTTCTCGCCATCTTTGTTGTAGATTATGTTTCCTAGAAGCAAATCATTGTGAGCAAACACCAAAGGACTGGTTGATTTCGAGAGATATGATTTAAGCCGTTCATACTCTATCCTTAGTTTGGTGACAGAGTTGAAACTATTTGCGAATCTATAAAAAAAAGAAAATAAAGATCTTATTATGCTCTGAATTAATAATTTGTATTCTAGGTAGGGAGGTATCGATCGCATAATGTTATCCTAACCCCTACAGCAGAGTTTCGTAACAAAGGTCTTCGACCAGTGCGTCCTACCTGTTATGGCATACGGTGCCGAACCGTAGCCATGGTAAACATGGTTTACCATGGCTAGTCCAGGACTTAAAAGTCGCATACCGGGATATGCTTGGAGTTTCCCTGAAGGATAAAATTCGAAACGAAGTCATCCGACAAAGAATTATTGTTACCGACATAGCTTGCAGAATAAGCAAGCTGAAGTGGCAATGGGCTGGTCACAGCAAGGACCGGCAGTCGTTAGAAGAAACGAGTCCTAGAGTGGAGACCGCGAGAAAGTAAATGGAAGGTAGGGCGCCACCTAGACTGGACTGACGACCTGAAAAAGGTAGCCGGGATAGACTGAATACGGAAGGCGGGGGATCAGAAATGGCGCACATTGGGAGAGGCCTATATCCAGTAGTGGACTGCTAAAGGTTCGTTGATTGATTGACTGTTATGTGTTATTTTATTAATCGTTATCTTTGTACTGCGCGGATTGACCTGCTGTTTGCAGAACTTTCTTTTTCATAGCAATGCAACGTAATAATACCTAGATATGTATTGGGTACAGATAGCTTGGGTGCTAGGAAAATGGACCACCAGACATACCTACACTCCTCTCCGGCATATGAGTCCCGAGCCGCGATTTCAGTCGGTTTGAACCCGAAATAATCGCTCCCGCTGACCAGCTGTGAAAACCCATCATAAAATGAAACCATAACAAACCTGGTTTGCTTGACTTCTGTTGAAAATGGCTCAGGTAATAAACTAAGAAACTGTTCTGTTTTATCCCACACGAATGGTTCTTTCGGTATCTGCAAAAGATACAGAATATTTCTTAAATATAGGTACATAATTAGGTTTCATTGTAAGCTACCAGCATATAAGGGACACAGCATGGGATGGCAAAAAGATTTGACTACTGAACTGATAGTGGCGAATTTACCAAAATGATGCTGAGTAGGTTAGACCCTTTTTTCGTTCTGGGTACCTACTCTTCTTTCTAACCTCAACGGTGATAACGGTGAGATAGTTATGTCGAAATTGAACCGACTTAAACCACAAGGTGTTCTTTCACCAGGAGTCTATTATGTGGTTCTATTTACGTAAAAGTAATCTATTTTTTATTACTTCGTACCTTGCCTCGTACGCACAGATAATACTACCTATCAAGTGGTATACGGTATCAGTTGCGTGCCAAACAATATAAATATGTACCTAAATATATAGCGCTGAGATTACTGATGGTTATTAGTAGTTATACATGATGATTATGGAAAACATCACTGAACAGAGAAAAACGACCAATCAAAACAATTGTTTACTAGTAGTACAACATATTAATATTTGGTTGTATGGGTGAGTTTGGCGACATCGGTTTTTTTTTTGTGTTCTGTGAAAAATAGGATAGCAATAATAAAATAAAGCAGTATGAAAGAAGAAGAGCTTGCATGACTATCCTGTCATTCGTAACAATTGGAGATGTGGTCTCTGCCTAACGAATGTAGGTATGTAATGTAATATGTGATTTGTTTGACTATATTACGGCTGTTAGCATCAGAGCCCTTTAAATGATGTATGAGAATGCATGTTATGATGGTGCTCAATAAAGAACAATGAGACTGAGCAAGCCAGAGCGAACCAGACGACTCATAAAATAACGGCAGTAAGTATCGCGGCAGTAGGCAATATAATGATCGATCCGGCCGTACGATTAGGCCTTCCAGTCAACATTTCTCATGGTCTCTAAAGATCTCTCATGGTCTCTTATGGTCTCTGATGACGTCGATATAATAATGAGATAAGTATTTCACGTTTTTTGCAATAACAAATGAATAATAGCGCCATGATTATACCTTTTTTTTTTTTTTTTTTCCGTGCGGAAATCCCCTCGGATACCCCCCTGCCGGAGCCGGAAGGGGAGGTTATGTCGGACTCGAACCGACTAAAACCGCACGCCGACTGTGGGTCTTGGTGCTAGGCCGGAGGTGAGGTTGTCAAAGACATATCCCTCGCACCCCGGCTGACCCAGGGCCATCCCTTACGGTCTGGCCCTCCTCAGGAGGGGGGACAACGGTGTCCCCAACTCGCCCCCGGAATGGGGAGGCGCGCTATTCAGCACGCCGCCGCCGTGGCCTGCTTCTGCTGGGGTGACAAGCGGCTCCACCCGTCACCCCCAGGCCCGCGCTCATGGGGGACGGAGGTCAGTCAGTGCCCTCCGACGCCCGAGTTGCCTGCGCGCGCGGGCGGCGCGATCCGCGAGTCTTTCTCGCTCGCGCCGCCTCTCCCGCTCCGCCGTCTCCTTCACGACCATTACCTGCTCGCTGAAGGAGACGCCGGCCGCCCACGCGTCCGCGCAGCGGACCATTGCTGTGAGCAGGGTGGCGAGGGTGAGAACTCTCACTCCCAGGGCTGCCACTAGCTCCCGTCTCGGTTCGGCCCATGCCGGGCACTCGGTGAGCGTGTGCAGCCCCGTGTCCTCGCTCGCGTCGCAGTGATGGCACTCGGACGTTGGCTCCTTTTCGATCCGACACAGATATCTCCCGAAGCACCCGTGCCCGGTGATAATCTGCGTCAGTCGATACGAGAGGCTGCCATGTGGCCTCTCGAGCCATTCCCCCATGATGGGCCGTACCGCCTCTATGACGGCATGCCCTGCGCGTCGTTGCTCAAGTCGTCGCTCCCACTCCGCCACCATGATCCCGTGGAGCCGGGACCTCTCGGCCCGAATGTCTTCGGGCTCGGGATCGTATCCCCGCTCCCGCGCCTCCTTACGGTACCGATACAGTGCCGCAAGGGATCTCGCTTCCAGGATCCACGGTGGCGATCCGGCTAGGAGACTCGCCGCTTCAAAGGATATCGTGCGGTACCCCCTAATGGCCCTGCAGGCCATCGTCTGCTGCGGCGCATGCAGCAGTTGCACGAACCTGGCCCGCAGGACGTCCGCCCACACGGGGCACCCGTACAGGGCCATGGACCGCACGACGCCCGCGTAGAGTCTCCTGCAGGAGTCCTCTGGGCCCCTCAAGTTGGGCAGCAGCCGCATCAGCGCGTTAGCTGACACCAACAGTTTGGGGCGCAGACTTCGGAAGTGCTCTCCGAAGTCCCACCGACCGTCGAGTACGAGCCCCAGGTATTTCAACCGGGGCTTGATGTCGATGGGAGTACCTCCTACTGTCAAGCTGGATCCCGGGGGTGGCCTGCGCCGAGGACCATGAAAGAACAGGGCCTCGGATTTGTGCAGAGCCACCTCGAGACCCAGCCGCCGGATCCGATCCACGACTTGAGCGACAGCGGTCGTGGCCCTCTGGGTCGCCTCGCGGTGTGTAGCGCCACTCACCGTCACTAGCGTGTCGTCCGCGTAGCACGTGACGGTGGCACCGAACGCGAGCTCACCGCGAAGCACCCAGTCGTATCCGATGTTCCACAGGAGCGGCCCCAGGACCGATCCCTGTGGGACACCGCACGACATCTCACGCCTGCCATGATTATACCTATTAATTTTAAACAATTTTGCAAATGGACTGCAACTCGTTAGTATTATAGCAGACTATAGTTAAGTATGTCATTTACATTTACGTTATCTGCTATTAGACTTGACAATAAAATTATAACGACTATGGTAAACGTACCTATTTCGCAATAATAACAGAAAAATAATTTTAATGTGAAGTAATTTTGAAAATTAACTTGCTGCTCGTTTGCACAGCAGCTAAAGCTGTCTACACACCGAAGCCGTTCATACTTTATCCGCCAGCGACCATACCATACAGCCTGTATGTAGGTATGGTGGCTGCCAGCGGCCTAATTTTAAGGCGAAAAAGTTAAAATAGCCGGTAATATATGTACCTATATATTGATTTATCGGTTTACGACGACAAACAAAAGGCAGACTGTGATTCCTCCTGTGGAAAATGACCAATCTAAATCCTTCCTAACCACATCCATTAACATACGCATAACGGATAGTGTTCCTTGCTTGTATAGTTTTGATAACATAATCCTCAATATAATACAGATAAGGTAAGTGCAAAATATGGACAGTTATTTGGTTTAGCATTATATCTCTAACATAATTTAGAGATAATATAGGCACTAGAGATAATATTTATTCGTTATTATTATAGTAGGTTCCTAACTTCTTACATAATGTACCTACGGACGATACTGAACAGATTTAAAAAAAATCTCAGACAGATAAACAGACGTCAGAATCGAACCAGCCTACAGAGGAATGCGGATTAGAGTCGACGCCCATGCGACGTGGACGGCTAGGCCTCTCACCCCAGGGGGAAACGCTGCCACCTGTGGTCAATTACTCTGTAGAGGGCTGCTTCACGTGTCCTTCTGACTATCAAAGGCATTGTCGAGGGCTGCAGGCAAGAAGCGGTCTGGTTCTCCGAACGCAGGCGGCTGCTTGTCATCCCTATAGACCCCGCGGCGCAGCGGCGCGATGCTAGCCCCCTCCCTTTTTCTGGGATCGGATGGGGACATCGGGCATCCCACACCCGATGTCGAAACCGGAAATGCCATCCGTGTGCGAGGGATATTTCTTAGACAATCTTATACCCCGGTAGCATCTAAAGACTAAGACGGCGGCGTGCGGTTTTAATAGATTGGTGGCCGACAAAACCACGTCCGATGGGCGTGGTATCCGCGGGGATTTGCACATGAAGAAAAAATAATCGTTTGCGTGAAAACTTTAGACAAGTGAAAATGTATGGTCGAATTTCAACCTCTCTAGGCCGATGACTATGTAAGTAAGTATAATATTATAGAGAACGGCGGACACTCCCAATTCCGTAATACATTAATTTCCTAGAGTTACAGGAGTCACTTCACCCCATTGTGCACTTCATAACCGTAACCGCATCTCAATTCATAGTTAAATGTTTTCGCTATCAGTTTACGTTCTAAGCTTGGCCTCGTATTATATACGCAACCTTCAAAATTGGCACACGTTACATTTATATGTACATCTATGTAGCTTGTAGTAATCATTTCGCGCTCATTGTATAGTTTCCTGGTTGCCCGCTTTCGTTTCCGGAACCGGGCATGAATGGGAAATATTTGCGAAGAGAGGTCGCCAATAAGTGTGTTAAATGCTCTAGCTAGGATACCTACATATCCTAATCGATGCTAAAGAAATGCCCTAGAAACAGGGGTAGACAACTAAATAATAAATTGTAGTCTAAAAAAAGTACTAAAAGTCATTTAGTACTTTTTTAGAATACGATTTTCAGTAGACGGGTTCTAGTTTTTGAAGGTAGTTAAAATAAGCAAGTACTTAGGTACAAATGTAAAGGTTCAAGATAGATCCTCGACTAAAGTTATTAACAACACAATAATTGTATCACGCACAATTTATGATAAGAAGATTACTGTAAGGTCATTCACAGTGTTCGGAAAATAATCTTAATTATACTTTTTAGATAACACTTATTTTCTTATCACAAGTTTGGTGTTTTACAGTCATATCACAAAGCCCCCTCAACACCCAGTTTCCATAGTGTCAACTAGCTATGCCCGCGAGTCCGTTCGCGTAGATATCGATGTTGTCCTTTTTTTGGCGCGGAACCCAACTTTTTCTAAAAAAAAGTTGCCGAAATTACGCCTTATACTTTATAGCACCAGTTATCTATAGCTTTAGTATTATGTTATCTGTGTCTATAGTAAAAAATCCATAGAAATCAAAGTCTACCTATCTCAGCTCCGGAAAACTACTACCCCGGACGGCGTGCGTTGTCGTGGATTCGATTTCCGACATAGCCCGCCGGGGCTGACGGCGGTGGTTATGTTATGTCAGACAAGTTGGGGTATCTATAGGGATTTAATTGGTGTTGCACATACATTGAGGTGCATTCATCAATAAGTTGTTACTCAAACAACCATTTCAATTTTCTTTACTTGTATAGATGAAAAAGATATGATTTCCACGATCTGGTAAAAAAGATATCTTACCCATCACACAAAAATACTTACATCTTTCCCAAGTTCAACTTTGTGCATTTTAGCAAGTTGTCTAGCAACAAGGGGCCATATTTTTTCATCTATAACTCTGTCTACATCCAAGGTATGGCCGGGGTAGTATTCATAAGCTAGACCATTTTCAAATGTGGCATAAAGTTGTGGTGCCATTCCAAGAACATTTAGTGTTCTGATATTTCTAAAAAAAAAGAAAATAGGTATTAATATTAAATTAATTTGATTTTTAAAATATTTTAACAGATAAAGCTGTAACAAATAAGTATAAATAGGTTTATAAGAAAAAAGGTTGAGAAACTTAAAACAGCCTCTATTATTTGAAATGGTTAAATATTAACATAGCCTTGATCACAAAGTGATAACAAATCATTGTGCAGTACATTAACATCTAAGTGTAACATTATTAATTTAGTCATACATACATATTAAACACATCATTTTGGAAATAAAATAGTTACAAATCTTTTATTGTAAGACCTTTTTTTCATACCACTTAAGTGGCTGACGAGCACATGGCCCACCTGATGGAAAGTGGTTACCATTAGACTTTGTAAGTTACCCAAAATAAATCAATTACCTGATTTCTGCAGTTCTATCAATAAATAAATCTGTTTTATTGCCATAGACTCGGACAAGTATTATATCCTTTTCCAGGTTTGTTTCCATGTATCTACATGAAACTAACTTATTAGTTATGCCATCTGTGAGAAGCTGAAAATACAACCACATCACTAACACCTTTTCACAAAGAGTCTAATTTATTTAATTCCTTTTAGATAATTTCAGCTAAAGATCAGAATTAGTTCAAACTAGAATTACTTAGCAAATAAACATTTTGCGCACATGTTATGTTCGAATAATTGTTTACCTTTAACTGAATGCTGGTTGTAGGCCAATCAGGTCTTAAAATTTCAAGTAATTTCAAAACTCCAGAATAGAGATCATTTTCATCAATCTTGATTGGTACAAATAAATCTTTATCTAGAGAACGTAAATACGACATTTCTCACGAACACCCAATATTTACAATGCACGACAGTCAGCGAGGAGAGCGTCAACTATTATACTACAATCACTCTTTCATGTACGAGTACACTTTGTGATATAATATCGGTTCGGCTCGGCACTGCCGCAATATTCGCCGCTAACAGCAGGCTGGCAGGTAGCAAGTCTTACGAGTCTCGCTGCCTAGCATAAAGCTGGCATTAATTTCTTATAATTTTAATCGTAAAGTTCGTTTTTTTATGGCCAATGACAGGTCTAACAAAATAATATATAATATATTCATTTTACATTTTAGAGATCAGCATTTTTGTTAAGTCAAGAGATAATTTATCTGTGTTGATTTTTGAATACAAACAAATATTTTTTTGTTCTATTTTAATTTACACATTACATAAACATTATGATTATAATTTATAGTGTATTTATTCCGTTGACAGCTATTTTGGCATCGATGAATTCGATGACCGATTGACAGTTGACAGAAATTGACAGTTTTACGGTTTGTGACATTTTTGATTTATTGTGTTTTTGGCTTTGTGGATTTTGGTCTCTTTAATACACGTATAAATTATACGTGTATTATAAGGTTATACGGTGTAATACACTCTCACGAGGGCGTTACGTAGTATCATTTTTTTTATCGTGCGCAAAATCACCATGGATTTATACCACCACCACGGAGCCGGTGGAGGCGGTTATGTCGGACTCGAACCGACTAAAACGCACGCCGTCTTGAGTCCTTGGTTGCCGGAGGTGAGATTGCCGAAAGCATATCTCTCGCACCTCGGTGTCCCCAACTAGCCCAGGGTACGGGGAGGCGCACTTTGCGCCGCCGCCGCGGCCTGCATATGCTAGGGTGACAGGCGTCAGGCATCAGCCGGTACGAGAGGTTGCCGTGTGGCCTCTCTAGCCATTCCTCCATGATGGGTCTTACCACCGCTATTACCAACCGTCACGAGCATGTCATCCACATAACACGCGACGGCGGCACTGTCATATCCGATGTTCCACAAAAGCAACTCCAAGACCGATCCCTACGGGATGCCGTATGATATTTCACACCAACCAAGCGGTTGTTGTTGGGTAGATGATGGCTTTCTCCGTCAGATACGCCCTGACTGTTGCTGAAGGTTCCTGCTGGCTGATAGCCACTTCATGATACACGAACGCGTTGGCAATGTCAACGGACACCACCAACATCACCTCGCCTCGCCACCGCATTCTTCACCCAGAGGATGAGAGATGCTTAGAATATGTATCATGGCATTTAAGGTTTACTGTCCTTTTATGAAAAAATCTAAAATATGCACATTCTTTAAAATGTTTTTGTAAATAGTTTGCATGGTTATTGTAACTGGTTTATCCTTAACTACGTGAGTACCTACCTGTCACCTGTCACATTGAAATTTGCTGAAATCGATTTGATTGAAGTGTACAACTGAAATTGAAAAGCGATAAATACGTTGTTTTTGTTCTCTCTTTTATATTTATTATTGTTACTCCTTTTTAAAGAAAGGGTGATTGGCCTTAGTTTGTGGTACCTACTTGATTTCGAAAAAAGCATGGGGAAGCATTTTGGAGAGTTAGCAACAATTCGGGGCATAATTTATTATAAATTATCCGCTCATGAGCAAAAACCATTTGCTGGAGCCATTCAATATGGATTGCCAAATATGATACCAAGAACAACGGCAACCCTATGGACATATTTGCCAGGTTAAGCATGTTGTATATTAAATTAGCGTGTAAATCTACCAACAATTTTTGTAAGGCGAATTTATTATAGGGTGGAAAATTTACTTACTCTACCAAATTTTTTGCAATCGCAACCAACCGTTGTAGTCTGTTGTAGAATTACATCTCTATGGATTTTCACATTTTATTATGGTGTCCGGCACTTTTTTTATACCACTTAAGTGGCTGACAAGCACACGGCCCACCTAATGGAAAGTGGTTACAGTGGCCTATTGACGTATGTATTACCACAGGGGCGTTTCACTCGTACTACCGACCCTAAAGAAACCTTCTGATGCCTTTTTTGAATAACCCCATGTTGTAATCGCTTGGGAAAGCCGCAAAAGGGAGTTCATTTCACAGCTTGAGCGTGTGTGGGATGAAGTTCCTTTTATACCGCACAATGCGCACCGGACACCGTTTCCGGTCGTACCTAGTGTGTGAATGGTGAACTCCATACTTTTTTCTAAATTGCCAAACATTTAACGACAAGAAAACTTAAGAGAACGTCTTCTTTCTCTACCTACAAGTGCTTCTTGTTAAATGTTTGACTCCTTATAGAAAGTATTCTTTCACTAAAATAAGTTACTACTTATGGTCCATAATACGACATTTTCCCCAATAGCATTTGATATCTTATATTTCGTACGTCCTCCTGTTTTTAAATCCAGACCAGTGTACGATGTGCGGTTTTTTTTATCGTGCGATAAATCCCCACGGATACCACCCCCACAGAGCCGGTGGAGGTGGTTATGTCGGACTCGAACCGACTAAAACGCACGCCATCTTGGGTCCTTGGTTGCCGGAGGTGAGATTGCCAAAAGCATATCTCTCGCACCCCGACAGACCCAGGACCATCTCTTTCGAGATGGCCCCCTTCGGGTTGTGGGGACCAAAATGTCCCCATCTAGCCCCGGTTACGGGGAGGCGCACTTTGCGCCGCCGTCGCGGCCTGCTTCTGCTAGGGTGACAGGCGGCTGCACCGGTCACCCCGAGGCCAGCGCTCATGGAGGACGGAGGTCGTTCCGCGACCTCCGACGGCCGGTTCGCCTTCGCTCTGCACGGGCTTCCCGGGCCCGGAGTCTGGTCCGAACCCGACCGGCCGCCTCCTTCTCGAGCATTACTTGCTCGCAGAAGGAGGCGGCACGATGTACGGTTTTTTTTTTTTTTTATCGTGCGAAAAATCCCCACGGACACCACCCCCACGGAGCCGGTGAAGGCGGTTATGTCGGACTCGAACCGACTAAAACGCACGCCGTCTTGGGTCTTTGGTTGCCGGAGGTGAGATTGCCAAAAGCATATCTCTCGCACCCCGGCAGACCCAGGACCATCTCCTTCCAGATGGCCCCCTTCGGGTTGTGGGGACCACTGAGTCCCCATCTTGCCCCGGTTACGGGGAGGCGCATTTTGCGCCGCCGCCGCGGCCTGCTTCTGCTAGGGTGACAGGCGGCTCCACCGGTCACCCCCAGGCCAGCGCTCATGGAGGACGGAGGTCGTTCTGCGACCTCCGACGTCCGGTTCGCCTTCGCTCTGCGCGGGCTTCTCGGGCCCGGAGTCTAGTCCGGACCCGACACGATGTGCGGTTTAGTGGGTTCGGATCCAAAATCAAATCTCTCAAAAAATTTAATTTCCCATCTTATGTAACCGATTTGAATGGTCAATTAAAATTTCACTCAAGTTCTTAGGCGGAGGAATCGACAACAATGCTTGAAATTGATTGATATATAATTCATTTCTTTTCATAGTTCGTACGAATATTGGTAGAGACCCTGAGACGGTTGTAGATCAGATCAGTCGGAGCATTCCCCATATATATATGTATTTACATGCTGTTGGGCGCTTTAGAAATATAACCATTTCTCTAAGGTGCTTGCTGTTAAATGTTTGGCACCCTAAAGAAAGCATTCTTTCCTTAAGGTGTTCGGCACATACAAATATACCTATATAAATAGGTACCTACCTATTTGTAACATAACATAACATAAACTCACGCCCGTATTCCCCGAAGGGGTAGGCAGAGGTGCTAGCACCCACGTTTCGCCAGTTTATGTTTAGGTCCCAATGTAATAGGTGGCGAGCCTATTGCCATTAACCGGGCACTTATAAACCAGCGATAAATACACACTTAACTTCGAAAAGCATCGAAAAGTCATTGGTGTGTGCCATGGTAAACCTGGGATCGAACCCGAGACCTCGTCTCAGCAGTCCATTACCCATACCACTAGGCTACCGCGGTAGTATTTGTAGTGTAAAACTATACACTATGAAGAAACAATTCATAATCACATAGGTAGTAATAATTAATTTCTCGTAGTCAATGATAAAACGTAGAGTTACTTAGATATCTAACACGTGAAAAAGTTCACGTCGTCGGCTCTTGTATCCCTTGGGCCGCTCAGGGTTCTATTCTAGAATCCCTCGCTACGTTCGGGGTTCTACTTTAGAATCGCTCGCTACTATCGGGAAACAACTTAGTGCCTCGAAAACCTTCACCTTTTTTCACTTGTTGGGTAATCTATGTAAGTATTAGGTATTTGTCTAATATATCAGATCGTGATATTTTTAAAACTTATTTTTTATCTTTATTGTACCTACATAATTAATTTTTACAGTTTTTGTCCTTGGCTATGGGCTCTATGTGGGACTTGAAGAGATGTATCGCCTTTCAAAAAGAAAAAATCCAAAAGACTATCTAGATGAAGTAAATCCTGTCGTTGACCCATGCGCCGAAAAGAGGAAGAAGAAAGAAAAGTAAACAATGTTCTCTGTTACTAATTTCTATTTTTAATATCATTTCAATATGTTATTATTGCGCTATTAAAATTCATGTACTACGTAACGAAAAATAGCGGTACTATCATTTTGCTGAGCAACCCTTGGAGTATTTTATGTACCTATAGAAAAAATAGATAGGTACCGTAAAATGGGTTGAATAGAAATAAAATGTTCGTTGCGTTTTTTAAATTATTTCTTTTACAAGATTTTAAGTAGGTAGGTGCCTTTTGACGCATAAAACCATATACGCAAAACACCACCTTTACGCAAAACGCCTAATTCGTAAAATACCTACAACTTACGCAAAATACCAACTACGCATAACACCAACGTGGAGTTACGCAAAACACCAACTACGCATAACACCAACTTTTTCATAAAGTTATACCTATTATTACCTATCCGCATTCTAGATTCCATAACACAAGCTATAAAAGCTTACCATGGGTCTAGATGGCGTTGTGTAGAATGTTGTGGAATATTTATTTATTATTATTTTATTATTTTTTTAAACGTGCTGAAACGTGTTTCTTTTGGCCTGTGTACCCGAAGACCCAGGTGCTTCTTGCAGGTGGGGTCTTTTACGCAAAAAAACGAAAAACGAAAAACTTGAACTATAAGTACGTTTAAGTCGTTTTGGTTATTTTGTGCATGATTACGAATTTAATTTTGTTTTCTTTGATTTCTACTTATTATACCTATAAGAAATAAGTTTTGTTTATTTTGCCACTTTTGACGAGTGCTCGCAAAATTCCGAAGTATTTAATGCCAAATTTATGTATTCCGATTTTCAAAATTCACTCAAATAAGCCCTCAAAATTCATGTAAATCACTCTTAAGTTTCCAGTAAACTTCTAACTTTATAAGGTGGTGTTTTGCGTTTGTGGAATTGTACGTAGTTGGTATTTCACGTATCTTTTCTAATTCATCCGCATAAAACCATAAAATCGTGAGTTGGTGTTTTACGTATATGGTTTTATGCGTCAAAAGGGGTAGGTGTACGCCTATCTAGCCATATATTGGGTAAAGCGCCGCCTTTTTGTTCACCCTTCGGAGCTTAAGCACCACATTCAAAATGGCCAAAGTGTAAAATGCGCAAACGCCAAATGAGCAACAAAGGCTTCATACGCGAATTTTATTTTGTTACCTATTTATAAAATTCGATGAATATATTATAAAACGATTTATTCTGAAAAAAAAAATGTTTTTTTTTTTGGAGAATAAAACATTGAGGTTCATATTCTAGAATGACACTCAGCCTGAATCGCGATTTATCTGAGGATTGATTGTATAGACAGGTTGATAGTTTGACATAATATTATTATTAGGTACCTATACAATCTGTCCTCAGTTAAATCGTGATTCAGGCGGACTGTCATTGTAGAATACGGGCCTAGTCTCGGAATGACTGATTCGCGAAATTACTACAGTCTATAATTGAACAAATTCTAGAAATGTACAATTCTACATAAATGACTGATACTCAAATTGACCGATTCTAAAAATGACTGATTCTACAAATGAGTGATTGTTAAGACGTTAAAAAAGAATTAAATTAAATTCCTGAAAAAAAAAACAACACGCAGGCCCCTTTATCGAAAACTGAAGAACACAACCATAACACAACTTTAGAACGCGATATAAATTGAAATAAGAATTGTAATTAATTTATTTATCGACTAGCTTAATTATTTAATTTGCTCGTATGATTGCTACTAATATGCGCCGAATACCCAAATGTCGTGTGGACATGGCATGACATGGCTGAATGTGTGTTGCTTTGCGTTTGCACATTTTACATTATTTTAGCCATTTTGAATGTGGTTCATTTTCTTAATGCTCAATAAGCTCCGTAGGGGCTCGGAAGCCCTCCACGTGTTTATCTGAATACTATTCTGGGAATATTCAACCAACGGAACAGGAAAACGGTAGTAACACCAACGCCTAGTAAAAATGAAGATATACCGGGTGTAAGGGGAACGCTCCCGAAGCCGAAAACGCCTAGTAGTACTCCAGGTACATAACACATTGGCATATAAATAAAATCAATTTGGACAAAACGCCCCACCTTACACCCGGTATAGAGGTCATACACAGGTGAAAATAAAAGATATCAACATGTTAAATTATTCATTTACTAAGCTTCAATGCACAAATAACGTAGCAATGGTTCAACCATTTTTAAATGTACAACATGACCAAATCACACTATAAAGCAGATCATTTTATGGATCATCAGTAGGCATTTGTTGATTCTGTGCACTTCAAATTTTATATCACGCTCACGGTGTTACACTCCCAAAACAATTTTAGTAACTGAACATTGATTGCTGTAAAATATTAGAAGTTGCTAGTGTTTAGCCTTATATAATATGCACAGTCAATCTCTATAATATATAGGTTTGAATATTGAATGTTACGAGTAGGTACAGTCACCTCTATAAATATGTATACACGGTAGAGCTCCAGAAACAAGTAACCGGGGTTAACTTCAAATTTTTGTTTACAAAATATATAGCAAAATGATGTAAACTCTTAATATTTCATAAAAATATAACCATCACACGCCTCATAAAATGTATCTACTAATGCTTGCAAAAATATATCCACAACTAACAGGTCAATTGAATGGAAACATGCTAAAGTTCATATATATGTAAACACTTACTTTCAAAATAATATAAAATATACTTTCAGAGAAGTTATGTAGTCTGTAGTCTAAAATATGTAGGTTTCTTTAAAATCGAAACTTCAAATTCAATTCTAACTTAGATTCAGACGTGACTATCAGACTAATACTCTCCGACTCAGACTCACTCACACTCAGACTCTCAGACTCAAACTCTCAGACTCAGACTCTCAGACACAGACTCTCAGACTCAGACTCTCAGACTCAGACTCTCAGACTCAGAATCTCAGACTCAGACTCTTAGACTCAGACTCTTAGACTAAGACTCTCAGACTCAAATTAAAAAATCACACTTAAAATATTACGTTTGATCATAATTGGTTAAGAGTAGAAACGGAGTTATGATTTGAAAGTCACAATGGCCGACACCCACGCGAGCGGAGCCGCGGACATCAGCTAGTTAATTATATTAGCGTGAGTTGTTGTGCCTTCAGAGAATAAAGAGTTAACTTCACTGAAAGTATATTTTATATTATTTTGAAAGTACGTGTTTACATATATATGAACTATAGCACGTTTCCATTCAATTGACCCGTTAGTTGTGGATATATTTTTGCAGGCATTAGTAGATACATTTTATGAGGCGTGTAATGGTTACATTTTTATGAAATATTAAGAGTTTACATCATTTTGCTATATATTTTGTAAACAAAAATTTGAAGTTAACCCCGGTTACTTGTTTCTGGAGCCCTACCGTGTATACATATTTATAGAGGTGACTGTACGTAGACGTTATCGTTGATTAGATCCTCTTAATAACAAAGCATATAAATAATATGATAATGCCATCTCGAGGATATTAGTGCCTTCTAAGGTACGGAATGTTTAGAACGATAACAGTCTGTAACAAGTCAACATGAAATTAAATGCAATATTTAAAACGTGAGATTTAAATGAAAATCACCATCCTGTGAAAGGCTTATTGTATTAATGCATTGTTATATTATCGACACTTTTATTTGCATAAGATATTCCAGAAAAGATTGGTATACACTTCCAAAATTGAATATAGTGCAAGTATTTATTCGACTCAAAAGAAACAGAAATGGCGGTCATAAGTGAGGCTTAAGGAAGGGCTAAAACAGATACAATATATTGTAGAGCAAGTTTAGTATCTATGTTGCAAGACTGTTTATCATTTACATGCGAAATAAGTACAAAACACACAGATTTAGTTTCAACTCCTCTATATGACAAATATTGTATTTTACTGTGATATCCCTCATGCCAGGATTGTAGCAAGGAGAAAACGTTTTCTCTGCCTACCACAAAAGGAAAGAGGTATGATGTTCCACGTCCCAATATATTATCATATTTTATTTTTGTTTGGTGATGTAATCATTGGAAAATTTAACTATGTTTGGGAATCACGATTATCTTGGTTATTTTACAAGGGGCAAAATTACCAACATATTTGTGGGGAAATCACATGTTAGGTTTTAAGAAAATTTAATTAAATATTTTAATTTGCAGTTGTGTTAAAACCAAATTGAATGTTTTTATGTTTAATTCAATGTATTAATTTATTTTAGCCCTGATTCCTAATATTTTAAGTATAAACAAATAACACAAAAAAACTTAAAATTAGTCTATTGTATGAGCACACCAGATGGAATTCAAAATGTATTGTGTTCTTTTGCAATCAACATATAGCCCATTTAAACTAGTACAAATTCTTAATTGATGACATAAGGAACACCATAATTTGATTCCATCCTAGTACATTTAATGTGCTCATAAATCTATAATTTATTGGCTATATAATATTTACTTCTAAATCCAATTTTATCACATTAAATATAATAAAATTGTCAGTTACAGCACAAAAATGCAATTAGGTAGGTTTACAATATGTAACCAAAATATATTATAAATTATGTTAATACTATTATTACTTGGGTTATACGTAATGTCGAGAAAATTGAGGAAAGAGGGTAGTGAGCTTGCAACTGAAATAGTGTCCTTCTCACATGCATAAAATAAAAATTCTAGTAAGGCAGTCTCATACAAATTGGATGTTATATTTGTTTTATTTTATACAGCCCTAATTAATATCGACGCATCATTCAAATTTAGGGCATACACACCACCTTCATTTTAATAAAATTGTCAGGCAGTTTCAAAATTAGGCTTTTCTAATCATTGCTCTTTACCCTCTACCCTCTATAATTGAGAATTTAAAAAGGAGCCTAGTTATTCGTCTGAAAGGAATTGGTTCTTGAAAGTGTAGTTTAATTGAAAATAACATCAAAAATTAATAATTATTCCATTATTTGAGTAAAAATAAATATTCACTATTAATTTAACCGTGTGTTCTTATAGTGCAGACACGCGGTTTAATCATAACACTAAATAATAACCACTTTCAGCATAATAACTAGGCCACATGATACAACTGAATACCTTACACCTTCTAGTGCAATATTTGTTAAATATTGGTTGTACAGTGAGGTGTCATTACTTAGTGTTACGATTCAGTATTATGTGCAGGTGTACTAATGATGTTATTCATTCAACGTCCATTTGTTCTTGTGTTTGTTGCGCATCGCTAGGCGTGTTTTCTGGCTGGCCATCGCCTGCAGTGGGGTTGGCTGGCGGTGGGGTTTTCTCTTTAGGTTTTGGTTTATTTAAAATAGGGTTGACAGTATTTTCGAAGGTCTGAAACAATTGTTTTTAATTATTTTCGGAACTATTTTTGTATTTCTCATGGAGAAACTGCAGCTGTGGAGACTTGTTTATAAACGTCACAGCATAATTCTCCTAAGAAACTTATGTGTAAATGTGGGTAATGTCCCGTTAGTAATTCTATCTTTTCTGTTTGTTTTATTTTCTGTCAGTGAATACCTACTTAAATAGATAACTGTCCCGCATGAACTTAGCTCTTACACAGTTCCGTAGAAAATGTTAAAAGTGAGATTAACATTAGTTTGGAGTAATTACCTGTCTCTCTTGACGAATTTGATGAGTGGTGTGTTGAGGCGCTTGGTGGCGTGGGGTGTGAGCGAGAGTCTGACGAGCGCTTTCCAACCAGTTTAGTGCATTCTTTGTAGTCTCCGCTACTTTTTGAATGTCACTGTCAGATAAATGCGAGTACTTGACATCACCAGCCCTGGAAACAATAATGGGTTGTTACATCATGCTAGACAGAATAGGGAATATAAAGCAGACTTGCCAATGTTATAAAAAACGAATAATGAAGAAGTTGTGTGTGGACTCGCAAATCATACATTTCTACCTACCTCTTCGCGGCTTTACAGGTATGAGTGAGTATGTATGTCATAAATTTCGAATAACAAGAATTTAGGCACAGTTTCGATAGCAAAATCATCTGGAAGTATTAATTTGGCGAAAGCAAAAAAAAATATTTTTGATAATGTTTGGGAATAATGCTCAGGTGAAAGGAAAAATGTATGGGGGTTATAAATATTTTTTTCTCTCGCAAAATTAATACTTCCAGATGATTTTGCTTTCGAAACTGTGTCCAAAATCTTTTCATCCAAAACGACAAATAGGTATAGTACAGATGCAAATAATGTTAATAATATTCTGAATGCCATGTCAAATTGGTTTTCTGCAAACAACCTATTGTTGAATGCAGAAAAGACCAAATGTATGAAGTTTACACTACCCAATGTGAGGCAAATAGACGTTGATGTTGTGCTGGGGGGGAAGGGGTTAGAATTCGTAAACACCACTACCTTTCTAGGAATTACAATAGATTCTAAATTACAATGGGGTGACCATATCACTATTCTGGCCAATAAACTTAGCTCTGCTGCTTATGCTGTGAGACGGATTAGGCAGTTGACTGATGTAGCTACTGCTAGGCTCGTATACTTTAGTTACTTCCATAGCTTGATGTCCTATGGAATACTACTTTGGGGAAATGCAGCAGATTTAGAAACTATATTTATATTGCAAAAGAGGGCAGTTCGTGCCATTTATTGCTTAGGCAAGAGAGACTCCCTCAGGGAAAAATTTAAGGATATTGACATTTTAACTGTAGCTTCCCAATATGTATTTGAAAACATAATGTATGTCAGGAAAAATATATCTCATTACACAAAAGTAAGTGACATTACAGACAGAAATCTGCGTAACAAACATAGACTTTTACTTCCATGTTATCGGCTTAGCAGGGTTAGTGATTCTTTTAAGGGGGATGGTATACGTTTTTATAACAAACTGCCAGAATCGATCCTTGGTATGCCTGACGATAAATTCAAAACCTTTGTAAAAACCACCTTATCCAAAAAGGCATACTATAGGATAGATGATTACTTGAAAGATAAAAATGTCTGGCTTGAGCATGGTGCAGGTCCCTCGTAAATTGCTATAATTACAGCATGGTACTGTATTAGTTACGTGACTTATTTGTTACATTATGTAACTTTGTTTTAATTCTTAATTATAAAGATTTTTATATACTTGTTGACATTTAGATTTAAGAAAATAAATATGTAAATTGACGTCCAAAAAAGGCCGCAGTGGAGTTTGTTGCGCCGTTTCTTCTCCACCAGCGCCTTGGAAGCGGTGGTAAACTTAGATTAAGTAGAATTAAAATTGACGTCAATAAGAAACAATTTTATTGTTCTATATTGAAAAATAAATGACTATGACTATGACTACTATGACTATAAAATCACTCAGTATTAATTAATAAATAATTCATAATTAATTAAATAAACCATTTCTTACTTGTATTGATCGACAGCTTTGTTAGCTAATTGTATTGCTAATGCAAAATCATCTAATGCACCAGGACGAAGTTCATATTCCAGACGCCGTTGTTTAATCGGCTCTCCCTCAGTTCGCAATTCGTTCAGCTTGTCGCTATAGACCTGAAACAAAATATATGATATTCATTTGACTGAAATTTTTAAGTATGCTAACTATTCAAATTGATTAAGATGGGAAAATTTTAATTAGTTCAGGCGTGATTAGAACCTGCAATCTTTCGCTTAGCCAATGGACCTTGCCTGAATCCATCCAAATTTTTCCTTTTATATCCGTCTTTGGAGCGACGTGTGAGCCATCTGCCGGTGGCAACTCTCGGTGGTTCAGTGTTCAGATCATTCACCTTGTAAGCGAAAGATCGCGAGTTCGAATCTTACCTTTTCCTATCAATCTATACTATAAAAATGAATCGCTAAATGTGTAAGCGCAAAACTCAACTACGCCTGGACCAATTCCTTTCGGCTGACAATATCTCCTTTTTAATTAATACACTTCCCATAATGTACACTTTCCCGAAATATGTATTCCCAAAATGACTACTGGCCCGGCCCATACGATCACTTCCCAGTTTGAGCACTTCCCAAAAAACATTTTTTCCCGAAAAGTCCACTGAACCAATATGTCGTATCATTTTCGTTAGGCTAGCTAAGTTGCATTGAAAAAAAAAAAAGGCAATAAATAATGTTTGTTATATGGTAGCCCACCTATCTTTTTGTTATCACACACACATTTAGGGAGAATGTACAGTCGCCATCAGATATATGGTAGCGGTCAAGGTACTCAAATACTTCGGAGCAACTCTATTTTTAACCCCCGACGCAAAAACGACGGGGTGTTATAAGTTTGACGTGTCTGTGTGTGTGTGTGTGTGTGTGTGTGTGTGTGTGTGTGTGTGTGTGTGTGTGTCTGTCTGTGGCATCGTAGCACCCAAACGGATGAACCGATTTGGATGTAGTTTTTTTTGTTTGAAAGGTATATTAGTCGGGAGTGTTCTTAGCCATGTTTGAAAAAAATCGGTCCAAGATGGCCGCCGCCACAACATGTTGGAATACGTATTTCTTTATAATTCCCTCAATATGGGTATCAAATGAAAGAGCTTGACTAGTAGATCAAATTAAAAAGTATAAAATAAAAATTAAATTAAAAATTTAAAAAACCCCCGTCACAAAAATTACCTCCAAAAAGTTCAAAAATCTATAATATAAAAATGAATCGCTAAATGTGTTGGTAAGCGCATAACTCAACAACGCCTGGACTAATTTGGACAATTCTTTTTTTTAAATATTCGTTGAAGGTCAAGGATGGTTTTTACGGCGAGAAAAATCGAATAATTGCCGGGAACTGACATCCACGCGGGCGGAGCCGCGGGCAAAAGCTAGTAATGAATAAATTTTAATTCAACGGTTGCCATGTCGGGGGACCTTAACTGGTGAAGTACTCCTTTGTATAGTAAGGTCCCCCGACATGGCAACCGTTGAATTAAAATTTATTCATTATTTTTGAACTTTTTGGAGGTAATTTTTGTGACGGGGGTTTTTTAATTCAATGTATTAGCTACGCTTAATACGAACTATAATATCGGACCAGACAATTCATCAAAAATTTAAGAGCAGTGACTTTTCAATAAGTTCGTGACATATAAGTATGTAAATATATCGGAACGAACAGAAGTCAAAGTTATAGCTCAGTAATGTTGATCATAAATATCGGAACATTTATGGGAAAATATATCGTAAGTTTGGGGCTCATAGTTCAAATTTGAATTCATTACTATATTGACTGAGTTGTCAAATATGATTGTTTTCAAGCTGTATCAATTCTACCTCATTCTATTTTTTATTGATAGTTATTCAAAATATTAGTAAGGTAAATAAAAAAGTGTAATTAAGCAGAAAATAATTTTTATTTTAAAATTTAAAAAGACTACCCGTAAACTAAAATGTCACATTTTCTCTGTCAGTGAAAAGGTAACATTAGTACCCCGTATAACCTCCTTCGGCATTTAATACATTCTGTAATCGCCTTCGCATCGAACCAACCAGGTTTTCGTGATTGCTGAGCCCACAGAGGGCGATGGCCGTCAGGGTGATAAGGGGATACCGCACGATCTCAGGTGAGGCGGCATGCCTCCTAGCCGGGACCCCTCCATGGGACCTGGAAGCGAGAGCCCTTGCGTCTCTATTTATATGGCGCAAGGAGGCGCTGGAGCGGGGCCAATGGCCTGCGTCTCGAGAAATCGAGGCCCAGCGGTCCCAGCTCTACCAGGAAACCGTGGAGACATGGAAGGTGCGACTTGAGCAACCAAAGGGGGGATTCGCCACAATTGCGGCTGTCAGACCGGTCATGGACGAGTGGCTGGAGAGGAGACACGGTGCTCTCTCCTACCGGTTGTCACAGATACTTACCGGGCATGGTAGCTTCGGTAGGTATCTGTGGCGAAGACACCGGGAAACCACGGCCGAGTGTCAGCAATGTGAGGACCGCAGTGACGACACAGCGCTCCACACGCTGGTGGAGTGCACGGCGTGGGCGCAACAGCGCCAGGTCCTCGTGGTGGGTCTGGGCGTGGGCACTCTCTCGCTCGATACCATGGTGCGAGCCATGGTCTCCAGCGGGAGTAAGTGGGACTGCGCCGCCTCTTTCTGTGAGCAGGTCATGCTCGTGAAAGAGGCGGCGGGGCGAGAGCGGGAGAAAACTCTCCCACCCGAGTTCCGCAGTCGGCGGCTTGGGCGCCGCCGACGTGTCTTCGCCGAAGACCATCGGCCTCCATGACCGGGAGCCTGAGGACGGTGAGTTGCTCACCGTCTTTACAGAAGCAGGCCCATGACGGCAGCGTGACGTGAGGGATTCACGCACGCCCCCCCCCCCCCCCTTAAGAAGCGGGATAACACCCGAAAACCCCCCCATAGACGCGGGATAGCACCCGAACCACCCCCAAGGCGAGGCCGCAATTGTAGCCGTAGGTCTGATGGGAGTCCTGGGACATCCTTCCGAGGGCTTACCCGGGGCTTCCATCCATAGGCTTCTGGGCGTTTTTAGTCGGTAGGAGTCCGGCATAACATCCATGAAGGATTTTCCCCCACGGTTATAAAAAAAAAAAAATCGCACACGATTCGTCCTGAAAAAGACTCCCAAACGTTCATAGCGTGACGTCTTAAAGTATCTTTGGTGCGATACTGGTATCCGTCCCACTCATGTACCATTTTACCCCATAGATTCTCTATGGGGTTGAGATCGGGACTTTTTGCAAGCATTTTTATACGAGTTAGCACATCTCTGTGGTCTTGAATCCATCTCTGTACCAAGCGAGCATTATGCACCGAGCTGTTGTCTTGCATAAAAGTAATGTGCTCATTTGGGTAAAATATATTGGCAGTCGGCAAAAATGACTCTTCAAGTATATTTTTGTAATCCACCGCATTCATTCGACCTGTGATTTCTACCAACTCCCCGGGGCCATCTTTACACATCCAGCCCCAAAACCCAAATCGTAATACGCCCACCTCGGTGATCGGTGATTATAATGTAGAAAATTTAATGAGGAAACCATAACATAACATAAACTCACGCCTGTATTCCCCGAAGGGATAGGCAGAGGTGCTAGCACCCACATTTCGCCAGTTTATGTTTAGGTCCCAATGTAATAGGTGGCGAGCCTATTGCCATTAACCGGGCACTTATAAACCTGCGATAAATACACACATAACTTCGAAAAGCATCCAAAGGTCATTGGTGTGTGCCATGGTAAACCTGGGATCGAACCCGAGACCTCGTCTCAGCAGTCCATTACCCATACCACTAGGCTACCGAACCTACAAATTAGAAAACCAGCAATTCAAATATCGAACAAAGTTTGAAGTATGTGAAAGATACTTATCAAGTAGGTTCTAGTAATCGACAATTAATACGTGATACACAAATCATCGCATTTGAACTATGTGCCCCAAACTTCCGGTATATTTTCCATAAATGTTCCGATATTTATGATCAACATTACTGAGCTATAACTTTGACTTCTGTTCGTTCCGATATATTTACATACTTGTAGGTATGTCACGAACTTATTGAAAAGTCACTGCTCTTAAATTTTTGATAAATTGTATGGTCCGATATTATAGTTCGTATTTAACGTAGCTAATATATTGAAAAATAGAGCTGCTCCGAAGTATTTGAGTACCTTGACCGCTACCATATATCTGATGGCGACTGTACATATTGGGGATCAGACATTTTCGGAGAGTATACTACATTGTAAGTGTACTTTACGTGAATAAGATATTGTGAAATGCAGTCAACTTAGCCTAGTGTACATTATGGGAAGTGAAAACGGAAACAAACAACGAACAATGGACCAATTTGGCCATTTCTTTTTTTTTAATGTTCGTGGAAGTGCAAGGATAGTTTTACGGCGAGAAAAATTCGAATAATTGCCGGGAACCGACATCCACGCGGGCGGAGCCGTAGCAAAAGGTAGTATAATATACATGTTACAGTTACAATGTCTGTTACTACTTAATATGTCAAAACGATATTAGGTTTCTTCAGGGTCAGCAGTACGAGCGCAACGCCCCTGGTGTTGCATCCTCCATAGATCACGGTAATCACTTTCCATCAGGTGGGTTGTATGCTTATCTGTCACCTAAGTGGTATAAAAAAAGACGAGCAGATCAAGGCATAAGAACTAAAAGTATTACCTGTCTGTGTTGATCTTCACCTTCATCATACAACCACTGTTCCAAGCCATCTAGTTGGTTCACGAGCCGGTTGCGGTGATCGTCGGCTATGAAATCGTGCAAGGATTCACCCTCAGACAATTTTCCACGGAGTTCGTACACATATTCCTCTAAAGCGTTACGAGCATCTGCCCTCTCTTTCTCTTGTCTATCCTGAGCTTGCATTTTACCCTAAGAAAAAGATAAAATTGAGTGTAAGCAGTAAATATTTTATTTATTAGAAATGCTCACAAAGAGGTTTTATCCTCACAATCCCTACTAATATTATAAATGTGAAAGTAACTGTCTGTCTGTATATTACGCTTTCACGCCTAAACCACTGAACCGAATTTCATGAAATTTGTATAGGGATAGGTTAGACCTTGAGAAAGGACATAGGCTATGTTTGTTCGCGATAACCGACATCCACGCCGGCGGAGCCGCGGGCAAAAGCTAGTTATTCATATAAAGTTATAAACTCATTTTTATGATAATAGACAACTTGACACAATGAGGTTGTTTTATCTGTGGTCACCCAAGGTCAGCCCAAGCCCTGTGTAGATGATAACAAACACAGAAACTTGATACAAATGATATGAATTTATGCAGTTTTAATTTTATGAGTTGTTCAAATACCTCTTGTTCCATGTAGGTGTTTAGATCATGTTTTGAAAAGCCATGCGTTTGGGCATCGATGGGCAGTTCAATAGTCTTGACGATAACCTTCTTCTTTTCCTTTGTTTTATCCTTTTTGTCATCAGTTTGCTCCTGAAAGTAAGTGCTCAAGTTCAAACCAAATAAGTAAAGGTAGTTCCCCACCACCTCCACTGCTTGGACACTTACAATAATGTACTAATGTAATGTAATGTAATAATGTAAGCTTGTACTTTTTAAAATAATACCTATCCATTAAAACTCCAAGCAGTGAGGTGACCCATTTGCATTTATTATACTTAAATAAAATTATTTAATGTAAAAAATTATCTTAACTTCTCCACGTTCCAAGGTTTCTGTAGAACGAAAAAGGAAAAACAAACATAAAAAATGAACAACTCCAAGCTTGACAAAAACATGCGTGGACACAGAGAAAAGGCAGAAAGAATAAAACAATTTGTAAGAGGCAAGAGGTGTTATTAAGACCTCATAAAACAATAAATTAGTGCAAATGGGACCTCAAAAAGAGGGTGGGGACGAAATAGGTTTTAGTGATGTCTGCTGCCAGTGACATTGAAAAAAGTAGAGAGCAGTGTTAAGAGTAACCAATACATGTTAGCTTTAAAGAAGTAAAGATGATGGCGGGCAACAAACAGCACGGGTTGGACACACGCGCTACCGACACGTACCCCGCTGAACCACGATCCTACTTTCTGTGTCCACGATTGTTTTTGCTGAGGCTCCCCCTTCATATCGTCGTCTCTCACCTCTTGGTTCTCTGGGCCAGTTTGAGGATCTTGACTGGCGCCATTAGTATCCATAGCAGCGTCCTGCCCTTGGGCATTGTCTTGTGCATTCTCCATCTCTATACTGTCATTCTGAACATCTTGTTTCTTTTCAACCAGAGAAGCAGACGCCACGGTTATGATACCATGAATATTCACTCTCACTTTGAGCTTTACTTTTTGCGATTCTCCCTCTGATGTTGGTTGAACATCTTTGATCTGCCATTGACCTATAATTTAAGAAACAAAAAAAGTCATACATCAACATCATTTCAAATTTCTGAACGTAAACAAATGAAATAAATAAATACATACCAATAAATTGATCAGGGTAGGGAATTTGATCAGAATAGTAAGCGCGGACAGAGAATGGGTCCTTTCTGTAGAATGTGAGCATCTTCGAGAAGGGAGCAGCATGAAAGGCAGGAAACACCTGAAACAATTTATGTTGTTAAATTAATAGTTATTCATTCATCAAGTTACATAAGTAACAATTACAATGGTATCTCCATTTTAAGTACAGAAAAAAAGCAATTCACAAAAATAAAAATAAACACATATTGATGTTATATTGCATTGAAAAAGAGTATAAATCAGTGGTGTTTGCTTACTTCCATGTCACCATCCTCGCCCTTGGCAGCGTCCCAGGCGAGGCGAACTGCGTACGGCTGGACATCGGCCACGCTGAACTCGCGCACGCGTACGGCTGGACTCAGCATGGCGCACTGCAGAGCGCAGCCTCGCGATACCGCCTCGTCCTGTGCACACACACGTACAAACTTTACATCCTGTATTTTATTTTAATATTTCGGAAATCTTACAGCTAATTAATATGATAGCAAGGTCAATAGCATAATGATGGCCAATTAAAAGTTTTCACATATAGATTCGAGTACATACCTACATCTCGCTACAAGTATTCCTACATATTTAAACATGATTCATTTGAGAGGGAATAGAAAAGAAACATACATTTTATTCCTCACTTAAAGAAAAATTCGCACAGAATTCTCTTCAATTTCACAGTACTGGCTATAAGATGGTTATTGCTCGAGTCATATATCTTGGACTTAAAATGTACTCTATACGCACAGTAAACTGTTCTTGGAAGTAGTTTGAAGATGGGTGCTACAGCAGTGAACGAGCTGAAATTCACCATATACTCTGTGTATTAATTACAAAACAATCCACGGGTGACATTTTTTTTTCGTGCGTGAATCCCCTCGGATACCCCACCTGCCGGAGCCGGAAGGGAAGGTTATGTCGGGCTCGAACCGACTAAAACCGGAGCCGACTGTGGGTCGTGGTGCTAGGCCAGAGGTGAGGTTGTCATCGACATATCACTCGCAGCCCGGCTGACCAAGGGCCATCCCTTACGGTCTAGCCCTCCTCGGGATTCACGAGTGACTGGGCCTTTTATATCTCGCGATTTAGGTTCAAGATATATGGCCAAACCAATAACCATGGGTTAAGCTCAGATATTACAGTGAAAAATTCTTCGAAATGAGCATTAAAAGGTTTCGCAGGGTTTATACGAAGTGGGCCATATTTATGATTTTAATAATCAAGATGGATTGTACAGACCTTAATATTGGCAACTCTTTTAAATTCTTCTAAATGAGTGTTAAAAGGTTTCACAGGGTTTATACGAAGTGGGCCTTATGATTTTAATAATCAAGATGGGATTTTACAGACCTTAATATTGGCAACTCTTTTAAATGATTCTTAAAAAATAAATTATATCGGTCTAAGCTATGTGAATATTTTAAAAATATGTATCTGTTTTGCGTCACTAGTGTATTTTAAAACGTTCGAATTTAACCTTGAAGGAAGATAATTTTAATTGAGTTTTTATTTTGTAGTTTGGTAGTCACAATCTGAGAAAGTATTACCTGATTCAGAGTGGTTGAAGCATGCTTGTTAAATACTTGTTCAATCAAGCTTTTCACTGCAGGAATTCTGGTGGATCCTCCAACTATCTCCACAGAATGAATGTCCTCTGGTCTTAGTTCTAAAAATATATTATTAATTTATTAGTTGTTTTTATTGATATTATCATAAAACATTGATTAGCTTATGAGGTGTATCAAGATTTATGGGCATGATATCTCCACCTATTTCAGAGGTAGAATGGTATTCCTGTTAATGTTATATTTATTCCACAAAATGTGGTATATAGTAATGATGTAGAAGCTGGTTACACTTACTAGCATTATGCAAGATAGCTCTCAAAGCTCTTTCAACACGTGTGAATGTCTCAGCACATATCTGCTCCATCTCAGAGCGCTGCAAGTCACCGGTAACATCACGCTCCTCCATAAAGCACTCAACATTGACTGGCAGTCGAGTACTGTTGGCAGACATCTGCTTCTTCAGTTTCTCTACTTCTTGGAGTAGCCGAAGATAAGCCCTGAAAATTAAATATAATTGTATTTGGTAAGTATAATTATCTAAATTATATAACTATAAAGTACTGCAAAATAAAACATGCAAAATTTTAAGGAACAACACACAACCTTGGCTTTATAATTATTATTTAGATCGTCATTTTGTATTACAAAACTATAATCCAAAATGCTCCATTTTTGAATTGCTTTAATTGTTATATTCTAAACTAGTTATTGCCTGCGACTAAATCTGTGTGGAATACTACTCCCATTATGGCTATCCGAGCGAATAAAAGTAGGTTATGTGTTATTCCACACTATAATCTATCCCTGTACAGTAAGCTTCAGAGAAAAGGAACCCCCCTTGAGAATAAACTGAAGCTTACTGTACCATTCACCCAGATCGATTCAGTGATTTGAATGTAATTAAGTAATAAACATACTTACATCTTCAAAAACTTTCACATTGGTAATATCAGGTATTGAGGTTAATAAGGAGTATAACACATGCATATCTATTCATAAATAATTGATCACAGCCATAAGTACAACACAAAACCACAATACATACAAATAGCATAAAAGTAATATACCTATTGAAGCCTAAATAAAAGCTACTGAACTGTGAATATTGTGAATAAATTGAAATTGTAATAATGTATGTAAATAGATACACACCTTTGATTTTTTCTGGCATCCAGCTTATATTTGCCTATAAATTCTTGGGTGAAATGATCAGCTAAGGCAATATCAATGTCTCGGCCACCGCACTGAGGGTCTGATGACGTCGCCAATACTCGCAATTTGCCTTTATTGAAGGCACAGGCAGACACCTGAAATTATAAACCACAGGTTTTATCCTTGTGGAGTGTGTTTAGACTTGTGGCAGAATGGTATACATTTTGAAGCACCATGCAAAAGAACTGCAAGTAAACTACCACAAAGGGCACCTTGCGACTGCACTTTGGCAGTTTATAAAAAAAAATGCTTGAACCAAGTTACCTGAAGTGAACTATGTCCAAAATCAACAAAAACTACATTCTTAGGCTTCTCTTCAGGAGCAGGCAAGTCCTGCTTATAAATACCGTAAGCTAATGCAGTAGCAGTGGTCTCATTCATAAGGCGCAGTACATTCAGTCCTAGAATACAATAACCAGATTATTTTCAATATTTTTTTTAAAAGTCTTAATAGGAATGTTTGTTGTCTGTAAATTGACTTACCAGCTATACTAGCAGCATCAAGTAAAGCATTCCTCTCAGCATTCGTGAAATAACTAGGCACAGATATGACACAGTCATTGATCGGAGTCTGTAGTGCATTGACAGCACTATCTTTCAGCTTTGTAAACAGCATGGCCGTTATCTGTAAAATAATATGTTTGCAATATTTTGTATGCAATAGAAAATAAGGGTATAAAAATTGCACACATTGCCCAAATTTTTGAGTATCAATAAAGTAAGAATAGATGAGAAATATAAAAAATATTTGAAGATAACAATATAACTACTTAAAAAACATTACCCGACTACCTCCCCCGACTGTATGTATGTATGTCTTACTCCAAATGTTCTAATCAATTTCTAGGTAGTAAAATGTAATTTCAGGAATTTCAGGATACCCCTTAAATATCACTGTCCCTCCCTATCTCTATTTCTTAGAAAATAGGTAATGCATGCATGGGCAATGTTAAAAGTCTGTCATTCTCATTTGTATGTATGCAAATAAATAAAACTATGCCAATTATTTTGTTTTAAAGCTGGTGAAAGTTAAAGTTTAAGATTTGTTCACCACTTATTTATTATTTACCAGGTATTTATGCACAAAAAAATTTGGATACCATTTTTTAAATCCTTGCAAATTACCTAGCCCAACTATTGCATTCACTAATTCACTAGACTACTGCACCAGAACATTTTGCAGAAATAGTAGTCTAGTTCTTCTTGAAGACAGCTCCTAAATAGCTCATTCAGCAGAGGAATTCATACAGCTTCTGAATAGGTGTATACCGACTTATATCCTTTGTCACTCTTGTCTCCATTTCCTTGCCTAGCCTCTCTGTGCCTTAACATGTTGAATTTGTAATACATTTCCTAAATGTTAGTATTTTTTTTTATATTGTGCATGTGCCATTTTAATGGTCCCTATGCAGAAAAAACCTTTGAAAATTTTACAGAAGTGTTGAAACATGAAAAAACAAATAGTGCAAAAAAAGAAAATAAGTTAATCATTTAGGTTAATTTATGATGTAAAAAGAGTCAGTATTGAATAATCACTGTTGGTCAGTGATTACTCATACATTAATTGATACAACTTATATAAAGTGTTTCATTTAGAAGGTTTTATCTGAAATTTTATTACATAAATAATATTTTCTAATAGGAATAAATACCTGTTCTGGACTGAAAACATTATCTTCACCAAGGTAGTTGACTCTAATACCAATTCCACCATCAGGTCTTTGTTCAACCTTAAATGGGAAATGTTTTAGTTCCTTCTGGATATGGGGGTCATTGAATTTTCTACCTAAGAGTCTCTTGAAGCCAAATACAGTGTTTTTCATATTTGTAACCATCTGATTCTTGGCAGCCACACCTAATATACGATTCTTTGGAGAGAATGCTACACATGATCTGAAAAAATAATATAAAAGAAAAAGTTTGTAAATGAGTTTTGTAGTTAAATCTAAGCTTTGAATGCTAGACTAGAAAACATGATGAAATTCAGTGCTTTACTATGACAAGTAAGTAAAGTTATAAGTGTTCAAAAGACCACTTCTTGGTTAATTTTATATAATATTAAAGCAATCTGTCATAATACAATTTCAAACAATGTTTGATTTCTCGTTAAGAAATGAATTCAAATCTCGCATAGCGTAGTAAGATAGACACTAATCTTCGATGGAAAGTGTATGTATAACTAACCTAGAATAATACGAGATCTTGGGTGTAATGTAAAGAGGCATTTTAGATACCTCAGAAATGAATTGGAAAATTTATTTTTCCGATTAGATTGGACATGTATTAGGTCTTGCTGGATTTTCAAGGTTCAATGGGAAAACCTTACCACTTAAGGTTTGAACATGACAAGCAAATAAATCAGAATAGATGTCTTACAGAGACGACTGTCAATGATACTACATCATGACAGAAAAAAGCACATATTCTGCACGGAATAAGTAACAAATATACATTTTACTTACGGAGTACCCCGAAGACTGTAATCGTTGGCTATTGTCTCAATACCACCTGCTTTGGCCACAGCAATATAACATGATTCATTGCCGAAATCGATACCAATGACGGACATAGCAGCCATTGTTAACAGAAATTTGTCTCAATTTCTAACAAGAACAGTTAAATCTTGCTAGATCTCCCAATATCACGAACAGAAAAAACACGTTGCTGAAGTAGACAATCGATCAATCTATCGTACAAATGCCGGTTTACTACCGCATAGTTCTTTCATTCGTGCTCGAACCAGAATTTTCTAGAAGTGAGAGCAATAGTGATGTGCTAAAAAGTTTACCAACAACAACATAAAGAGCAAACGTATTAGTCGATTATTAAAATGCCTCGCTCAGAATTATGTTTTCGCACTAGACACAAAAAATGAACAAAACATGGAAATCTCTATAGTGCGTTGCTCTCAGAGGTTTGCACCGGAGCTAAAGAACCGGAAAATCACTAGAGATTCACCGATTGAAAGTAATCAATCGAATCAATCGTAAATTCACCGATTGATCTCCGGTGATTGTTGCATTTTTTTTTGTTGCACGATTTATATGCTTTCACGCATAAACCACCGAACTGGTTTCAATGAAGTTTGCTATAAAGGTAGATTAGGCCTTGAGAAAGGATTATACAGTATGGTTGAAATTAAACATCAAAAGCGATATACATTCGTTCCGAATTTCTCGTTATGTGGTACAGCTCTAAACAAAGTCGAGCAATCCACTGGGTCACCGAGGACCTTAAAGACAGTGTGGATATTGAAAGGGAGCGCAGAGCGCTGTCTGTCCGTTGCAACATGTGGGCCCGCAGGTTCTCGCGGTGTGTGGGGACTGCCAAAGTTGCGCTTTTTAAAGCGTACTGTCAGTCCTTTTACGCATGCGGCGTGTGGGTGAACTATACGCAGCGGGCATACAGCGAACTGCGCGTTCAATATAACAACGCGTTCCGGGTGCTGATGGGGCTGCCGCGCTATTACAACGCCTCCGCGATGTTCACGGCGGCTGACACAGACGGCTTTGAGGCAATCATGCGAAAACGATGCGCTTCCATCATGCGCCGCACGCGCGGCAGTCCCAACACCATCCTACGCGTGCTGGCGGACCGGTGGGACTCGCCGATGCTAGCTCGCTGGATACGGTTGCACCCATCCGTATCGTGATCTGCCACCATCATCAGGGAGTCCACCCGGACTTGCCATTTACGATTTAAATTTATTATTATTTTACTAATACTAGATTGTAAGTTCGCAATTGTACTAACAAATACCTATGGATGATGAATCTGAAATAAATGATAATTATTAATATCCTCTTTATTCATTTAAAAAAAAACTTATAAATTATATTTTTTAATACATACCTATAAAAAAACATCTATTTAAAAAAAAAAATGAAACCCTACCGGCATCGGGTATAGCGACCAAGCTTCCTTAGGGCTCCAAGGAGAGGAACCTCCTCACAATGCGTGCCGTGTCGAGGAGTACCACCTTCTGCATCAGGCCCTTGACCCAACCGTCTAACGCGAGCCTCTTGAGGTGTTGGTCGAGGCTCTTGGCAATCAGTCCGTGAACCGACACGACTATTGGAACAATAATCGCCGAATCCACATTCCACATGTCGACAACCTCGTGAGCCAGGTCCAAATATTTTATTTGCTTATCTTTTTCGGCTTTCACGAGATTCTCATCATGCGGAATGGTGACATCGATAATTATTGCGCAGCGCTCTAATCGATCTATCACCACTATATCAGGCTTATTGGCTACAATAGTCCTGTCAGTGATGATAGATCGATCCCAGTACAATGTGACACGACCATCGTCAAGAACTGGGTCGAGCACGTACCTGTAATACGGCACCTCCGAATCTACAAGTTTATATTTAAGAGCAAGTTGCTGATGGACAATCCTGGCTACTTGGTTGTGTCTATGCAAATACTCGCCGTTGGCTAGACGACAACAACCAGAGACTATATGTCTAGGGATTCTCCGGGACGGTGACATGCTCGACTGATATCAACCGTACCATCCTTAAGGATATTTCTCCGAAAGTTGTTCGTCATTACAACTTCATCAGTAATTGCACAGACAAAACCTTCGGTTTCTCCAAAGAGATCACCGAAGCGTAACTAGGATACAGATGCTTTTAAATCTACATCGGGCCCATATAAGGCCCGATGAAATCGTCCATGCAGTTCTTTACTCTTCCATACTTCCTTGCGATCATTCTCCTGAGTATTGCAGGCTTGCGCCAGTTCTCTTTCGCAAGAGCGAGCGGGGTAAGTCCGCGGTCCACTGCCACTACATCTCGATGGATATCCACATTCACCTTGAGAAAATATTCTCTAAGGTTGCATATCTCGCGGTTGTGTAGTTTCTTAATGCTTAAAAAACCACGACCTCCAAACTTCGGCGGGATATACAATCTCATTACTGAGGAACGTGGATGGTGCATTCGATATGCAGTAAGCAGTGTTTTTATTATTATTATTAAAACCAGTCCAGTGGTTGAGGCGTGAAAGTATAACAGACAGACAGATAGACGAGAGCTACTTTCGCATTTATAATATTAGTATGGATTGTAGGTACATCTACGGAACCCTCTGTGCGTGAGTCCGACTCGCACTTGCACGGTTTTTGTCGCTTAATACCAATAGTAAGTGAAATAGGTATATTATATAAAATAAAAAATATGTATAATTCTCCGGTGATCACCGGTGATTCAATCGGAGCTTGCCCATTTACCGGTGAATTCCGCTCCTTTGACTCGCACCGTGAAGCCGACATTCGCAGCTACTTTCGCGGCATGACGTTGATGAATATAAATGCCACCTACACAACGTCCATGCCCACTTCACTCGCCACTTCCCTCACTATTTGTCGATTTGTGTGGATGCAACATGCTCCAGAAAATGCAAGGAGCATCGTCTGGAGGAGATGTTAAGGGTGCCACTGTGCTGAGGCGGCGGAAGGAGGCATTCACTGTCATCATTATTATCATCATCATCATCATCAATATCATCAACTCATCATCCACAGTAATTTCAGTGAAGAAAATAAACTGATGATAAGGCAGCATGGTCATAGCACCTTAGCCTGTTCCGAAAGGAATAAAAGGAAAGATAAAAAAAAACACTGAAGGTCACCTTGAGGTTGTCAGAATAGTCAATAGTGTCAAGTCTACTGTCAATAGTGTCAATCTTTCTACCTGCTCCGCTGTAGCCGTAATATTTCAACTCGTAAAGTTGTATGTAACATAAGACTTAACTGACTCGTAATAATAACTTTCTATTACAAGTGCTTCTATATATTGCTATTTATATTATTTTTTGTGAACCCGGTATTTATATAGTGTATCTTTTCCACAGCGTACCAAAATGAGTCTCCTCGATCAACTCAAGCAATACAGCACGGTGGTCGCCGACACCGGTGATTTTGAAGGTTAGACTACTATCTTCACTATAAAAATATAATCAACAAAAAATGTTTCGACTGTTCTACAACTAATAGATCAATACATTTAGTCAATAACTTTTAATGGTACCATGCTGGTACGATTTTATGATAATATGTTAGGGTCAAGGATGGCTACTTTTCTACCTGATCCAATTCTATGAGAAACTAAGTGAACACCAATCTGTCATTATTAGGTAGTAACAGATTGTAGTAGCTTACTATTTATTTGCTTCTCGAATTTTGACTGATAAACTGTTCTTCTGAAATCTGATCAAAAATGATCTATAATTTTACAGTCACACGAATTCATATCACTAGGCAAGTTGTACAGAACCATGAATCGTCTACTTAGTAACTTTCCTACATAACATAACATAAACTCACGCCCGTATTGGGGAGGCAGAGGTGCTAGCTCCCACTTTTCGCCAGTTTATGTTTAGGTCCCAATGTAATAGGTGGCGAGCATATTGCCATTAACCGGGCATGTATAAACTTGCGATAAATACACACATAACTTCGTAAAGCATCGAAAAGTCATTGGTGTGTGCCATGGTAAACCTGGGATCGAACCCTGCACTTCATCTCAGCAGTCTATTACCCATACCACTAGGCTACAGCAGAACTTTCCTTAATTTTACAAAATTTACTTCGGTACTTAAACTTTCCTTAATTCTCTTCATTCGTTTTGGGTTAATTTTTATGTATACTAGTACTATACTGACTGTGTGGGACAATTTGATAATGTGATGAGCAGTTTGCAATGCGCAATTTGCCTATACAGATAGGTGTCAAATTACTTTATCTCCTTTATCTTCTCATTCCAAATTCAAAACTTATCTCCTTTATCTTCTCATTCCAAATTCAAAACTCATTCCTGTCTCTATATCTGTCTAAAGAACTTGTCTTTTACAAAGGACTTAATGTTAACTTATTATGTTGTATTCGAAATTTAATAGGCATGTTTTAAAGCTCAGTGAGCTCTCCAAACTGAATAAATTCATTGGTTCTGTTTAACCATAAACTTAAACTTAACTTACATTACAATGCATATATGAGCAAAGTAATGTGACCTTCATACTTGATACTGGTGTTGCTAAAGGTCACATGTCAATTGTGTGTTGTGTACGGAAATATCTTGGTTTTTGTAATGTAGATTGCACTGTATTATGATAGATGTGGCATTAATGTTACTTTACAGTGATAGTAAATATTTTTAAGTACATACTCTAGAATCTTGGCATGTGCTGAAATGTATTGAACACCTAAAGTGAAACTTGACATTGATGTTTTCTTCTTATTATTATTTATGTAACCTATTTTGCAAAAAATAAACATATAAAAAATGTTCTTTGTTGGATCCACCTGACCTAGGCCTATACTGAACCATGCATTTACTTCCTAGTTATGTGCCTAGCAACATTGCCAATTTACATCATTTTATAGTTAGTTAATTTACTTATCAATATTATAGTAAATGTGATCACTAACCTAATCATTTTAATTGATCAATCATTATTTTTTGTTATTGTCCAATACTTCTATGATACTACAAGGCTGATTGTAAAGAACTGTTAGGCTGTATTCTCTTTACTTCTCAAGATGAAGATGTGAAGAATGTGGGAAGTTTTTATTTTTTTTATTAGCCTTAGTTATTGCGAGAGATATGCTTTCGGCAATCTCAGCTCCGGCAACCAAGGACCCAAGACGGCGTGCGTTTTAGTCGGTTCGAGTCCGAAATAACCGCCTCCACCGGCTCCGTGGAGGTGGTATCCGTGGGGATTTTACGTGTTTTATGTGTTTTCTTTTTCTGGTCAATCATGTAGGAACACGAGCGGGGAAGGAAGAACCATGGGGGTTCTTCCTCCCCTGCTCGTGTTCCTAAACCCCGGAACTTAAACTCCCTCCCCTAGCCTGGTTACGCCTGTGTGATGTAGTTTTTAAATATAATCGATCATTTAGGCCCAGCGCACACAAGTGGAAGCGCGGTGGCTCGCAGTATAAGACAGCAATTTAATTTTAATTAAATTGCTGCCTTAAACTGCGCGCCGCCCCGCCGCCCCGCGTCCACCGGTGTGCGCTGGGCCTTTGCGTGGATTTCACTAGTGAACAGTTCAACATGCTGTGTTTACACCTGTGCCTGTTCGCATCTATGACTTCTGTCAAACAATGCGGAACACTTTTGACATCACAATATTTGTGATGAGGTAACATACGATACGATAAAAATTAGAGACAATAGATTGATCCAGGTCTTGTAAGACCTTTGTCGACAACTGGGACTGTAATATGGCACTTTCGAATCCACAAGGTTCTTAAGAACAAGTTGATAATAATGAACTATTGTGACCACATTGGTTGCGTCAATGCAAATAAGGTCATGGGGTAAATGCGTCATGTTTTTCGCTAGACGCCTTTTTTATACTCAGTAATTATATTTCAAATAACAAATTGTTTTTGGTAACAAAAAGGCTACATGAAAGCAATGAATTTTACACATAGCAACACCCAAGACTTTTGATTTCGACTGTACCTAATTGCGAAACTATACTATATCTCACTTCTCACCTTGTAAAGGTAAACCACTCACTCGGTCTGCATATAATTTCTTGCATATCGGCCTGTAGTTTTACTTAATGATTTAATAGGCCAATTTCGTGAATGTAGATGGATGTGAGTGTCAGTACTTTCAAGGAACTTACTAAGGGATGACATTAATAAAAAAATCGTTTACAGCCATGGAGGCTTACAAGCCGACGGACGCAACAACCAATCCAAGCTTGATCCGATCTGCTGCCACATCGGCGAAGTATCAACATTTGTTTCAAAAAGCTGTCAAATACGGAAAGGAAACTGGCGGGTAGGTATAATTATTTTGTAAAAACTGGTAAACCTAGGGTTAATGCAATCAGACTGGGAAAATAAAAGACTGCACTGCTTGCTTGAGGATATTATTTCGAATAGAGGAAATAGAAAACACATTCATCACCGCACGACGACGCCGATGTAAACACTTCGTGACGAAGTTTTAATGGGTAGGGGATTCAAAACTTTTTCGGTCCACTGAGCACTTAGATACCTACACATTTTGTTTTTTTTCTCGGCTCACTACTCACTAGCCATTCCAAAGAAGGTAGGGGAGACTGGGGTCAATTGGAACGTTTACGACAAAATCGAGTATTGTAGCCTCATTTTGTAATGAATTGGTTTCTACAATGGTTTCAGTTATGGTCTAGTTATCTAGCTATATAGTGAAAATTGTTATTTGACTCCATGGACTTATAATAAATAGTTAGAGGCTTTTTAGAAAACGTCGGCAAACGTTTCAAATGTCCCCAGGCCTGGGTCGATTGAAACAAAGGTGGGGGGCAATGGAAACACCAAGTACAACATTAGTATTTATTATTATAATCATTACTAAGAACTATTTATCTTAAGAATCATATCACCCGAAGTCAGTCTTCGAATTTATATATATGTCACTTATTGACCATTACTTATCATTTAGGACTTACTTAGGTATTTCAGTAGTGAGATCGACTTACAAAATTAATCAACATTCATAAGAGTTTCCTGGCCTGGTTGTTTCTGGTGAAGAAATATTGAATAGGCTTGTGGATGGCTGCTGTAGATAAAGGTAGTTTCACAAGGTTGGATTTCGGACATCGGCGGTGTAGTAGGTGGAACTGTAATGGTGCCCCCAAGAATTTTGTTTCAATTGCCCCATGATCCTATCTGTAAATATTTAATTCAGTAAAAAAAACAATTACTGTAGGCATACACAAACCTCTTTAAATTTGACTAGAATAATTATAAATTATAGTAGTTTAGTTCAATAAAACATATTATTAATGATTGTTAATCACCAAACAAAACAAAAACATGACAAATACTTACTTTTTGTGGCAAAAAACCAATACAGTCACATAAAAATGTCCGCCGCGCTGGGATCCGCGACACGCACTGCACTACAGGTTCGCACACGTTCGCCGATCCTCTCTCCCCTCAGGCCCCCACCGCTAAGTCTATCCGTCTCGTAGTTATTTGACTTGTTTCAAATGACCCGCGTTTCTATTGACCCCAGTCTCCCCTACCTACTGTAGAGAGACACGATTTCAAAGATGTGAAATATCTCTAGTAGTACCTATGCCTAAGTCTTAGCTGGACGCGAGAGGTGTATTCTTCACTCGGTGGCCACTTATCGGAGCAAAAATATTTACCATGTTATGTTACGCATAATATCAGGCGGACCGTGTGCTTTATCTACAACCTTAATAGTTTAATAAAAAGTTTATGTGATGATAAAGAGAGTATTAATTGCAATATTCTGGGCTGATGTTACAGAGCGCTCTTTATGCCCAAACTGAACACCAACTATAGATACCTGCCTAGGTCCCTTCGGCCGTGTACGAAACCAAGTTTGAAAACTAGTTTCTAACCTAGGTAGTAAAACTCTTTAATTGTACACTGAACAAAAATCATACAACAATCATACCTTCTGCTTAATGCAAATAAATTGCGTAATCAGTGGCCTTATCGCTATTAAAACACTGATATAAATATAATTCAAATACACTGACTATGTAATAGGTATGATAAGTATCTAGGTACTTATTGATATCATTGAATAGTCTTCCTTCACTAATTTTATTAAGGACTAGCTTTTGCTCGCGGCTCCGCCCGCGTGGATGTCGGTTATCGCGACCAAACATAGCCTATCTTCTTTCTCCAGGTCTAATCTACCATTTCATCATGTTATTTCATCAAAATCGGTTCAGTGGTTTAGGCGTGAAAACGTAACATACAGACAGACAGAGATACTTTCGCATTTATAATATTAGTATGGAGTATGGATGTACAATCAGCGATAAAAGTTAGTTCACATATTCCAATAAACACATCATCTTACCTCTAAAGCTACCTACTGTAAAATAGTCAAGTAAACAGGAAATATTTAAACCTTGTCGTCTTGCCATTAACTTGTCCTCTAACGATTGCAAAATATGAATCAATTTATTTATTCATGTATGTACCTCTCGCATTGTAAAGATCGTTTGTAACAAGTTCTCAGCAATTTTCATCGTCTATGTACCCGTCCACAAGATTTAAACGTCATAATGGGTCTTAAAATGAGAATGTGAAAAGCTGTTGATGTTTTAAACAGTTGATCGCGTGGCCTTGACAAATTTATTGCTGATCTTATGAACTGTTGTTCCCGCGTATGTATCCCGTCGCACGAGTACGTAGGTGTTTATCACCGACTGTACTACGGGTTCTAGATTCCACATAAACTACGTACCTACTTAATACATGCCCTGGCACATGTGAACAGATACTCATACAAATATTTTGCATTTAATGGGAAGCGAAGCTGCAAGTCGCGATGTTGCTGTGTTGCACTATCCACCGACACACCAAATGTTGACTCGTCTTTGCTTAATGTCCGTCGTCAGCTAATTTTTAGGGATCCCTCAAGGGGAAAAACGTGAGCCTTACAGGATCACCTCGTTGTCTGTCTGTATGTCAAAACCTTTTTTATGTAATTGATCCATACTAATATTATAAATGCGAAAGTAACTCTGTCTGTCTGTCTGTTACGCTTTCACGTCTAAACCACTGAACCGATTTTGATGAAATTTGGTATAGGGGTAGATTAGACCTTGAGAAAGGACATAGGCTATGTTTTGTCGCGATAACCGAAATCCACGCGGGCGGAGCCGCGGGCAAAAGCTAGTGTGTATATAAGTACGTCTATTGCAATTCATTTTGTGTAATAAGTGTACGTGTGTGTCTTTTGCAGTTCACTTGAGGAGCAAATTGGCGAGACACTGGACATGCTCAATGTTCTGTTTGGATGTGAAATACTCAAGATTATTCCAGGCAGAGTCTCGGTTGAAGTTGACGCAAGGTAACGTACTTTCCACCTACATTTTTCCAAACTCTTTACTCGGTCCCACGTAATAGGGGATGAGGTGGGCCTATTAACGCTTACCTGAGACCTTTTCTTGACTCAGGCCACTTAGGCTAAATTTTATATTCGATTAGTATATTAGCTGTTGTCAACAAAACATGATCTGCTACGTTGTACTCCATACCCGTTTAAGGTTGACTTTTATTGAAGGGATAGTAACAAGCGCATTAGGAATCATTGTGCCAGCTATTTTCGGTCGCTGATAATTATTAGGGGCGGATAAGTTGCCGTTAATCGGTAATGTCCAGAGTTTATTCCTTGAAATATCATAAATCAAGTATCCTTAAGAGAAGACACACCTAAATTAGGTTGAGGCCTTTTTGCTTTTTGATGCACCCAACTGAATGTATTAAATACATTAGTAATTAAAACAGATGCATAATTATATATTCAATTAAAGAAAACAATCGTATTTTATATTTCAGATTGTCATTCAATAAGGAGGCCAGTATATCAAGAGCTATCAAATTGATTAATATGTTTGGCGATCATGGATATAAAAAGGAACGTATTCTAATTAAGTTGGCGTCCACATGGGAAGGGATACAAGCCGCTAAGTAAGTATTATTATTCAAATACGGTTCCAAGTTCCTAACTGTAGAAAGAAAGAAAAAAATAAATTCTAAATAACTTTGTAATTACCATTTATCGTGTAAAATAAAAAAAAACAAGTTATACAACTAATAAAAGAATCGATTAACGCACGAATCGAATACCACGCGACACGAAATTTAAACTGCTACCATTACACCATCAACAAATTCCGAAAGAAAATTGCTACTAGGATTTTTTATATGTCAAATCCTAATTCAATTACTTAATCCTTACATAGTTGGGAAGCTACTGCAATAAAGAAAAAAAAATAACTATCGAAATCACGGATCGAAATTGTATTCTTATTAAAGTAACACAATAATTGACATATTTCAGGGAGCTGGAGAAGAAACATGGGATACATTGCAACCTCACGTTGTTATTCAGTTTGTACCAAGCCATTGCATGTGCTGAGGCTGAAGTCACACTGATTTCACCATTCGTTGGCAGAATATTGGACTGGTAAGCACTATTAACAACTAAGTATTACCCGATTTTTGTTGAAATATCACTTTATTTTTCTTCATTCGACCTATCTTTGTATTATAAGAGCCCGAGGATTCGCTCTACTGCTCCACCTTCCCATAACTGGTTTGAGTTTGAGACGTCTGTCGCTTCCGTTAAAGCTAAGATGAGCCAAATTGAAAGAAGTCGGAGATTGATTTTTGATTTTTGATTGATGAGATTGAAAGTGCAAGTTTTGGATGAACTCGAATCGGAGTTTAGATAATGAAAAATAAAACTTGAAATCCGTCTATAATTGGCGGAAATATCGGTGAACATACATAAAAAAAAATAAAAAATATTATGTATACAGACGAATTGAGAACCTACTCCTTTTTCGAAGTCGGTTAAAAATGATTTCATATGTTATAACAAAAGGAGATTGGGCAATATTGTCCCATATGTTGTAACACTTTTCTACCTATATTAAATGAAAGGTCTCAATAAGTGTATTACTCTTTTGTATGGACATAAATCTGGGGTAAAAGTTATGGTGGTTTTAGTCATTACGGCAAAGCAATTAATTCAAAGAGCAATCAAAAATCATTATTAATAAAATTCCATATTTGATTTAAAATGATGTTTCGCTAGCCAGCTGGGGTATTTATGTCGGACTCCAAAGGACTAAAACAACTGCACACTGTTTCAATCTCAAACGTCAATTAATTGGTTATACTGCGTAGAGGCGGTAGAGGTTCTAGACCAAGTACACCAAAGTTACATTCTAAACTGACAACAGAGTTCATTCATTACCCGACTACGGCGAAGCCAAAAGGAGGGTTATGATTTTGACAGGCTATGTATGTATGTATGTATGTATGTTCATTTGTTCCCTCATAACTCCTCAACTACTAATTAGAACTGGACAAATGAGGTATCGTTACAAGCGGCTTTATCGTCCGATGGTTATAGGCTATATGACGTGTCACTCAATCTTGTGTGGCGCCCTCTAGCGCTCATACGGTACTGTGTTAAAAAATAAATTTGAGATAAATATGCCGTGTTTGGTATCAAATGAAAGGGCTTAATAAGCACATTTCAAATATGTATAAATTATTAGCTTTACCTTGCCCAAAAATAATATAAATAAAAAATAAAGTTTAAAACTAAAACCCGACTACCGAAAAATCACGCTCTAAAAGTAACAAACAAGAAAATATCAAGGATAGCCGTGGTCGTATGCCACTTGCTCTGACAAAACAATATATTCTAGGGAAAAGTGGCATACGACCACGGCTATCCTTGATATTTTCTTGTTTGTTACTTTTAGAGCGTGATTTTTCGGTAGTCGGGTTTTAGTTTTAAACTTTATTTTTTATTTAGTAGCTAGTCCTTTTAAGTCATTTTAATAAATAAATAGCGACATAGATAACTTTATTGTTGATAAGGTATCTGATAGCTCCTTGATTAGGTAAAAGTGCAGTGCCTGTTAGCATTGAAATAATTTCAATAATTTATTATTATATAAGAATTTATGAACTGCCTCTCATTTAATTTACAATGTTTTTAGAGAGATTTAAGCCTTATGATTTACACTATAGATTTTTGTCATAAATATACACGCCGTTATTTTTTCGAATTCTAATCGGTTCGATTACCGGGTGTGGCAAACGCATACTTAAAAAAATTGAATGCAGTTTTGTTTATTTTAAAAATAAGGTAATGTTTTCTTTGAGTGTATTCGCTATCTCCAGTATTTAGAGTATTATATTTTTACTTCTTCTTCCATTGAGTCGACGACGGCGTATCGCGTCATATTTTGGATTGCTCAGTGTGCTGCCTCCAGTGTTCTCAAAAGCATATTTTTACTTACACTTAAAATACTAATAAAAACCTTTCATTTTTACTTGAATTTGACTAAATGAACATGTTTACACTAGTCGCAACTTGTTACAAGGGTTGGGATGCAACTGATTAAAAAATGCCCATTCTCCTTTACTGCTAAGATATGACTTATAAGCTAGTTAACCGCACAAGTTATACTTAATACATTAAAAGTCCGTTTTATTCTTTAGGTACGTCAAGTCTACAGGTAAGACTTACGATGCCAAGGAAGACCCAGGTGTCAAGTCCGTGACCCAAATATACAACTATTACAAGAAGTATGGCTACAAGACGCAGGTGATGGCGGCGTCGTTCCGCAACGTGGGAGAGATCCGCGAACTGGCCGGCAGTGATCTCCTCACCATAGCTCCAAAGTTCTTGGAGGAGTTAGCTGCCAGCAACGATCATCTGAAGAGAGTGAGTAATGTTATTTTTTGGTACTACTACTATTTATACTATTTATCCCCCAAATATGAGTTTAGAATCAAATCCAAATACCCTTGAGCCGTGGCGCCACTCGTGCGATAAATTGATCTCGGTCCCGTGATTCACAGATCCGAGATCCGGGCTGTTGTGCTTTTCCAGATTTTGTCCATATCTGTTCAGCTATTCTGGCATAATTGAGTAACAAACATTTCTCCATTCATCTATCGATTCATCTATCCATTCATATATTCATTCATTTATACATTTCCATCCACTCATCTATCCATTCAACTACTATCCATCCATATATCCATCCATCTATTCATTCATCTATCCATTCATCTATCCATTCATCTATCCATTCATCTATCCATTCATTATCCATTCATTATCCATTCATATATCCATTCATCTATCCATTCATCTATCCATTCATTATCCATTCATATATCCGTTCATCTATCCATTTATCTATTCATTCATTTATCTGTTTATCTATACATTTATTTATCCATTCATCTATCCATTTATCTATTCATTCCTCTATCCATACCATCGCATTTATAATAGTAGTAACATGTGTTTTTATTTACAGGTACTAGTGCCGGAGCTGGCAGCAACATTCAGTCTTCCAAAGGTCTCACTGAACGAGGCCCAATTCCGCTGGCATCTGAACCAAGATCAGATGGCTACTGAAAAACTATCGGAGGGCATACGACTATTCGCTGCTGATACTGTGCAGTTAGAGTCACAGATCAAGGCTTTGCTTGACTCCTAGGAATTAGGTGAAAGCAAATAGGTGTATTAAGTTTAAATGTAATCATAAGAGTGCTGTTTTTTGATACTTATAACCTTTATTGAACGATATATACACTTGTTTTTGTTTATTTTTATATTTTGCATTTTTTATGGGGACCACTAAAATTGTTACATTCCTATACACGATTTGATATAAATTTTATTGTTGGGCTTTGAGTAATAAAAATATTTCTATATAAATTAAGTGTTTTTAATTTCTCCTTTGATCTAACAATACAATTCTTGCAACAGTGCAATCAACTATTTCCTTTTATTTTTACAATATGTATAGCCGAAAATCGGTAGTTATCGAAATAGAAATTATTTTTTTAGTTTAACGACCTCCGTATCTTCGCCCATCATTGGCGCAGGCTTAAGAGGACTTCCTAGCTAACGGATAATCCTGAACCTGTCATTTGAACGCGACTATTGCTGTCGCCCCTTCTCACTCCTGTCACCGTAGAGTGCGATAGAGATGCTCAGACTTTTTTTTTGGGCAAAATCGATGTTTCGTATTCTTTGTTTTTTTTCAGCGAAAACTACGCCGATTTAAATATTTTTGACACCGTTTTATTAGGAAATAGCGTATTCATGTTCCTGTTATTTTTTATAATGTTAAAACCTTTTCGAATTTGTAGTCCTCCAAACATGCCGGTAAGAATTAGTAATTTTTTATCATCTTTAGACGATCATATTTTCTTATTTTTAACCCCCGACGCAAAAACGACGGGGTGTTATAAGTTTGACGTGTCTGTGTGTGTGTGCGTGTGTGTGTGTCTGTGGCATCGTAGCACCCAAACGGATGAACCGATTTGGATGTAGTTTTTTTTGTTTGAAAGGTATATTAGTCGGGAGTGTTCTTAGCTATGTTTGAAAAAAATCGGTCCAAGATAGCCGCCGCCACACCATGTCGGAATACATATTTCTTCATAAGTCTCTCAATATGGGTATCAAATGAAAGAGCTTGACTAGTAGATCACTTTAAAAAGTATAAAATAAAAATTAAATTAAAAATTTAAAAAACCCCCGTCACAAAACACACCTCCAAAAAGTTGAAAATAAATGGAGTTTGCCTTTTACCTTTAACGGTTGCCATGTCGGGGGACCTGGAATTGTTCCATTAATATAACGGAGTGCTTAACCAGTTAGGGTCCCCCGACATGGCAACCGTTAAAGGTAAAAGGCAAACTCCATTTATTTTCAACTTTTTGGAGGTGTGTTTTGTGACGGGGGTTTTTTAAATTTTTAATTTAATTTTATTGACTGCCGACAAAAATAAAATAACAGGGACATGCGTATATAGGAGATCTTGATTTTACGAAAACAAAAATATTGTTCTAGAAGCAATATTCAAGGAGAAAAAAGGGGAGAACGGTACTATGAAGAAACATCTGTTTCTCCATAGTACCGTTCTCCCCTTTTTTCTCTCTCCAAAGTCCTCTTAAGGGTGACAGATGAGGCTGCATATTAGCTGCTACATGCAGACTAGGGCAGCGGTACGATGCGCAAGGTCGAACCGAAGTTGGCCCATGGTCAGCTGGGGTGCAAGGAAATGGCTCATTTTATTCGACCACCTTGATAACCGGCATTGGAGAATCCAGACGGCACCGCATGCGGTATTAGTCTTGTTATCCAACATAACCGTCCCTAGCTATTCAGGGGAGGGGGGTTTCCGAGGGCATTTCCACACGAGAAATAAAGGTACACCCTGAAGTTGGCCTACGCCAAAGTTTCGTCGATCAATCGGCAAGTGCGTAGGGGTATGGGCCTTAACTTAATATGGTAGAGCCATTGCTGACTGACGACGGCGCAGCACGGTAAAGGAATTTTATTTATCGCATAAAAATAGGCCTTAGGTTTCTTTTATGTCAAAATTATAATTTTAATGACGGTTGTCATAGGAAAACAAAGCCAAGTCATTGTTTTACTGATATTTCTGTTTGTTGATCATAAATTTATTAGCCGTGCGGTCAGCGCCGGTCATTTCAGGTGACGACTTCCAAAACTGTGGAAACTACTACCACATTATAACGACTGATCATACAGTATACAGTAGTTCATCGCGTTTGATGTTTGCGGAAATGCCGCCTGTTGCAGTTTTGTCAGGGTTATCACTTTAGTTTTTTCTACCACAAACCACAAAACTAAAACGATAACCATATCGATTTTAATGAAAATGTCATGTCCGCCATCTTGGATTCCTAAATGGATGATTATTCGTAGTCAGCGACCCCAAAAACCCTGAAAGCGATACCCATATCGATTTTTGTGAAAATTTCGTGTCCGCCATCGTGGATCGCTAAAGATGTTTTTTATTTCTTATTCCTTTGGTCTAACAGTGCAATTCTTGCAACTGTGCAATCAACTGTTTGCTATTATCTTTATATAGGGTGTCTCAATAAGAGTGCACTTTTTAATTTTAAAATTAAAGCAAGTATTTTATGACAGAGTTGTGATATTTTTATTGTATTATACAGAAGACATGTTCCGATTATGTATGGATTAAAATATCCGGCATTTTCATGAAATTTTCCATGACTTTTGCACAGAGATGTGGCTGTATCTCACCGATGACGCATTGGATTTTCGATTTGCGCTCAGGAATTATTTCGGGTTTATTCGCGCAAACCCGAGATTTCACAAAACCCAAAAGAAAAAAATTGCACGGCGTTAAATCGCACGATCTTGGTGGCCAGTTGACATCAGAATTTCGTGTGTTCTGGAAATCGTTGCTGCAATAAATTGTTTTGTAATGAGTTTTTACAATTGTAACGGGTTGTTCTTTCGAAAAGCGCTCCATTTTTAATAATCGGAATAAACTGAGGTGACAACTGTAAAATTTCAGAGTTACCACTTGCATGAAAAAAAAAATCCAATTCGAAACCGAAGATGGCCCAGGGTCAGCCAGGGTGCAAGAAAATGGCTCATTGTACAACGAAAAAAAATAACAAAAATTAACAAACAAAACAAGTCATGAAAAAAAATATAAATTAAAAACGTTTTAGTGTGATTACAAATGAGACAGCCCTGAATCCTTAGTACCGAGTAAAATGTATGGGCGTACCGAGTAATACCCCGTTCCCCACCAGGATTGCTCTGTCTAGACGGCTTCGTTGTAATAGCGGCGGTAAGACCCATCATGGAGGAGTGGCTAGAGAGGCCACACGGCAGCCTCTCGTACCGGCTGACGCAGGTGATCACCGGACACGGGTGTTTCGGGAGTTACCTGTGTCGGACCCGGAAGGAGCCAACGTCCGAGTGCCATCACTGTGATGCGAGCGAGGACACGGAGCTGCACACGCTGACCGAGTGCCCTAGAGAGGCGGGTCCTAGTGGCGGGTGGGAGTCCTCACACTCGCCACGTTGCTCACAGCGATGGTACGATGCGCGAACGCTTGGGGTGCGGCTGTCTCCTTCTGCGAGCAAGTAATGCTCGAGAAGGAGGCGGCCGGTCGGGTCCGGACCAGACTCCGGGCCCGGGAAGCCCGCGCAGAGCGAAGACGAACCGGACGTCGGAGGTCGCAGAACGACCTCCGTCCTCCATGAGCGCTGGCCTGGGGGTGACCGGTGGAGCCGCCTGTCACCCTAGCAGAAGCAGGCCGCGGCGGCGGCGCAAAATGCGCCTCCCCATAACCGGGGCTAGATGGGGACACTGTGGTCCCCACAACCCGAATGACGAGATGGCCCCCATCTAGATGGAGATGGTCCTGGGTCTGCCGGGGTGCTAGAGATATGCTTTTGGCAATCTCACCTCCGGCAACCAAGGACCCAAGACGGCGTGCGTTTTAGTCGGTTCGAATCCGACATAACCGCCTCCACCGGCTCCGTGGGGGTGGTATCCGTGGGGATATTTCGCACGATAAAAAAAAAAAAAAAAGACGGCTTCGTTGACAGACTGTATGTAGTATGAATCGTTAGACTGTGCTACTATATAACCCAGGTATGTACCTACTTCTGAAAACAAACCGGCAATCATCAGCAGTGGGAATGTTTACAGCCTAGACTGACGAATATAACGAAGTCCAGGGTTTTTAGAACATCACTTTCGTTATTGATTTCAACTTCCTTGTAAGCACTATCCTTTCAATCAGCTGATGAAATAAATTATGTGATGTGTTATGATTATGACCTCGTTACATGAGGTGAGACGTTGTATAAATGATTGCTTATTAATTAATTTATAATGGAAGTCGGAACTGATTAATATATACCTACCTATTATTTACAGTTTTAATTCTAGGTTATCACGTCATTCCTTCAACAAAATTAAAAATCTAAGTTCGGTACAGTACAGGTAGGTACAGTAAGTTACAAGTAGGTAGGTATACTAATTAACAAGTAGGTATATTAATTTACGAGTTCCATCTCTTCTGTTATTTTTTACAAAGTCGAAATCAAATATTGTCATGATTATGAATGTTCCCATTTGGACCTTAAAGTGGAGAGATGGTCGTCTAACTCTCATTTCTTCTCTGATGCATAGGCGTTTTCGATTTTACCGATAGTGCAATGTATAGTGTTGAAATTGCATTCTTGTGTATGAAGCAGCCTTTGTACCTACATCGTCATCATTTTCAGATTGTTGGCCGGCTGATCATGTTAATCTAATATCATACATTCTACAAAGTCCTTAGCGAATCTTTAAGGTCACCGTAATCAGTTGATTCCATAAAATATAAACATAACATAAACTCACGCCTGTATTCCCCGGAGGGGTAGGCAGAGGTGCTAGCACCCACAGTTGACTCCCTTGGTCCATAAAAACAATTGATATAACTTCTAAATAACTAATAGGTACCGACCTACGAAAATGATGCCTATTCAAATAGGCAAAGTTTATACCAAATTATGGAAAGCTTAATGTTTAATGTTTTTGTGAAAATTCTTCAAAAATAAAATGTGCCAAGGGAATCAATTGGCAACGTCGACCTTATTAAACTTTCAAGATTCACACATTAACGTGGGTCCGGTGTCCCATAGTATATGCGTTTATAGTGATGATGTATAGAGTACATAGATTAAGAGAGTAGGATAAGTGAGTGACAACAATTTATAACTAATGAGTTAACTATTTGAATTAGAATTGATGTCCGCGGTTGTGGTTTGTGGCCATACCAGAAAGATACATTATCTCACCATAGGTAATTACTGTGAATACATCGCGAATTGTGGGTACGAGTACTTTATGGAAGAACTGTTAGGTAGTGTGATTAGCCGGGGAGTACATAACAGATAAATATATGTGTCACAAAAAGGTCTCGACAGGCAGCAGTGGCGATGGCTCCCTGTAACCAGATTCCTGCTGGCTTGCTCTGTAAAGGAAAGCCGTGGTCGAGATGTTAAAATTTACATTTAATGTATAGGTAATATATACCGGGTGTAAGGGGAACGCTCCCGTAGCCGAAAACCCCTAGTAGTACTCCAGGTACTTATCACATTGGTATAAAAAATCGATTTGGATATCACGAAGGAGAGTAAATAATGCAATATAAAAAATTTAAAAAAAAAAACGAATTTCTTTTTTTTTTCGAATCGTTTTTTATGCCAATGTGTTATGTACCTGGAGTACTAGTAGGGGTTATCGGCTTCAGGAGCGTTCCCCTTACACCCGGTATATTATCCGGTGCATTATCTAACACTTAATGCATCTGAAATGCAGTAGGTACCTACCTCCTTCACCTCCTCTTTTCTATATTTTCACCCTTCGCCATTGACAGACCGATAGAAAACGAAGTTTTTACTTTTGAGATAACCCTGTTTTTTGTATGTAATATCATTGGTACCTACGGAATCCCAAAGATACCTAATGAAAAATAAAGATAAAATCCCTGTGCCTACAACACAATGACTAAAGAGAAGTCTCTGCTTATGGGTCCAGAATTCATATGGGACATTCCAATGGGACACTAGTATAAGAGCATTAAATAATGCCACATTGTTCTAGATACCTATATCTATTGATATAGGCATCTATATCATATGTCATGACCATTCCTACTTTGACCTACTTCACCAGATGACCTTTGTGGCGTAGCGGTAAAACGTCCGACTGCTTAGTCCGAAGCGGCGGGATCGATTACCGCTTAGCGCAAAAATTTGTGTTACATGAATGTGTAAGTATATTTGCCAACTGTTTCTTTCACAGATATCCCAGTTTCTATGTACGTATAATTATATACTGTACCTGTTTAGAAATAAGTACTCACCCCTGTAAATCCTCGAAGGGGTAGGCAGAGGTGTATTAAGACTCAAATTTCGCCAACGATGATTTTCAGTCCCACGTAATAGCGAGCCTATTACCGTCAAGCGGGCACTTCGTCAAAAAAATATTCATGTTTATACGCATTATAGAACCCATAACACAGACAAAATATGACTAATATTACTTACATAATCAGGGCGACATTTATGTCCCTACGGTTTCAATGGTCAGGTCAGTAGGTCAGATTTCCATACCTACTATACTTTAGATTTTGCAACGGAAGAGGAAATAGCATCTCGGATATTAATTCGCTTATATACCTATACTTTGTTTTCCTTCTTACAAACTACTTACTAGAGTACTAGACTCTGATAGGGTACATTATATACAGATGCAGGGATTTATCTGAACAATAACAATATAAAATTAAAAATTTTTAAAACCCATAATGTACCTATAAAAAAAATGTTTACTGCGCCCCCTCGTGGGTTGTCACCGCAAAACCTATCTAAGAACATGCGCCAATCAAATCCAAACCATTAATTGAAAACTGCATCAAAATCGGACTAGTATTTTAGGAGAAAATTGGCAACATTGATTTGCATTAAAATGCTTGCTGTAGCGCCACCTGTTGAGTTGTCATTGTAACACCTATCAAAGAACTTGCTCCAATTAAAGCCGAACCCAAAACTGAAAACTGCATCAAAATTGGATTGGTAGTTTCGGAGAAAATGGCAACATGGATTTGCACAAGCAAACACACAAACATCCTCTCACCCCAAACGCAATCCCGTCTCCGTTCCGTCGAGGGTAAAAATAAGTTCTTGCCTCATTTTCATCTTTCGAGCGCCAATCCCGATGCATCCAAAGCTTACACTTTGGAGCCTGGGATCCGTTTTTCTTCTGATTGATTTCTCTTGACTTTACGGGAGCGGCTGCCGTTGTTGCTCATTTCTGTTGTGTGTTTTTTTTAATACTTTCCAAATCTAAAAGGTGGCTACACCTATGGCCAACCTGTGGTAAATTTGAACATAGTTCCGCTGGGTCCTTAACATTAAATACAATTAGAAGGTACGGTATTCACGCAGATAGAAATTAGATACATAGATAAGTAGGTCGTTAGATCCAGTCCCATACGGTACACATATTGACATATCAGTTGAAGCCGACAGTTCGACAGCCGGGGAAGTGATTAGTTGAACTCTATTTAACAAGGTCGACTTTTATGAACGCTTTCTGAAATGTTTTAGGTTTGAACAGATTTATGAAATGTAGATTTAACTACACGTATTTCTGTCTCGTATAAACGTACATTCGAGACATAAAGGTAAATATTTTCAGTTTTCAAATCTATACAAATAAATAAAATTGGAGTGTCTGTTTGTAATATTAAAATAACCGCTTTCTACTACATGCATATGAATGTATATACGGTACACATACCAAAATATATATTTTTAAATTTTTTGTCTGTCTGTCTGTCTGTCTGTCTGTCTGTCTGTCTGTCTGTCTGTTTGTTTTGGCTAATCTCTGGAACGGCTGGACCGATTTGGACGGGACTTTCACTGGCAGATAGCTTATGTAATAAGGAGTAACTTAGGCTAAAAAAAAAAAATGCCAAAAACAAAAAAAAAACTGATTTTTTTTATTAAGTACATTCCACGCGGACGAAGTCGCGGGCACAGCTAGTACTCTATAAAATCAGTCTAAAAAGAGCTTCGAACATGGGTTGTACGACAGAGATATCGCTATACAAAACTGAAGCAAGCCGATTTTAGCCAAATTCGCACTTTTTTGACGTGCCAAATGAAAATCCGGGTATTTGCCTGGTAAATTGAAATGATCATCTGTTTCTACGGAACATGGAATACCTATATAATTTATTTCATATTATAGACCTACATTTCAAACAGGGGTGGCGATGTAGATTTTAAATGCTTAAATACAATAAATGTACCATTAAGTTCGCATCATAAAAAGTCAAAATTGAACGTGTAGGATATTAGGGCTATGAAAATGAAGATTTCCATATGATGCAGTGAAGTAAATTTTCACAACGGGGTAGAGGAGAACGGGGGTACGGCGGAGGCGGAGGCTTGATATTGACCTAGATGTTCATTCAGAGTTCGGTCGATGCGAAACTTGACATCTGCGCGTTCCTGCGTTTTCTATTTTTCGATTTAATGTACACTTAACTCTCTTGGTTTTGATTTATTTCTTTTAAACGAGTACGTTTTAATGATACTCAAAGTGAAGTGTAGATCTTGGCACCAGTCTTAGCTATTGTGATGTTCTGCGAGATACCCAGTATTCCGTGTGACTTCGATGCGGGGGTGACTGCTGATATAATGCTAAAATTTCAATGTTTAGAAAAATAGTTTCAGTTGCAATTTAAGATGACAAAGTCATCAAATTCATCACAAATACCTGCAGTGGCAAAAAATCTTTCGACCATGGACAAGACGATCGTTGATGTAAGTACACTGATGGAAAATTAGACTTCACCACCATTTAAGTGCTAATATCAAGTTATGTAATACCTACCATTGTGCAGTACTTAGAGATTTCTGTCTCCGATGCAAAGAGGATTTCAGGTCTCTAAGCGATGTAGGTCATGCTAGCTTTTTGGTATAGATTAGTAGGCAGATAGATACTTGTGTAGATACATGTGTCAAAGATGACGATGTAGGGCAGACAAGGGTATAATCATTTAAATAAACACCAACTTACTTTCCTCCTACACGGTAGACTCTGTCTATACGACATCAGCTGTTTTAAGAACACCGTGTTTGGTAGAGCCTCGATCTATTTTATCCAATGCGAATAGGTATATCTACTATTTAGTATACCGTATATTGTTTTAGAATTTTGCATAACTACAAATTGTGTTCAATTAAAACGTGATAGAATATCAATGTTGTTAATGGCCCTAATGATTTTAGAAATGAAATGTTCGCCATCTTAAAGTGTAGAGTAAATTTTTTATTGAAAAGTAGTCGGCAATTTTCCTGCACTGCACTGGTCTAAATATTGTTCTAATTAAGAAAGCAGAATAGTTTATTGTATTTTGAAGTAGACATATACACTGACGGACTCATAAACTGCATCAAAGTTCAGGTTTACTCTAAAAGGATTTTTTATAATAAGTATGCAAACTTTTTAGATTAAATTATATAAATATGGAAAGACTGGCTCTTAATCTTAAAAAAAAAATTTAATTTAAAAATAGAACTGCAGTAAAACAAATGAATATAGCCGGGAAAAGAAAATTTACTTGTAGTATCAGATTTGCGTGTTATTTATAGCAAAGTTTTAAATTGATTCTCATTGATTTTTTTTGTTTTGTCAATTGAATTATTGTTACCAGCATAATTGTTGGGTTAGTTTTTTAACACATCGAGAGTTTTTGAACCATAATATGGATACTTCGTCCGAACAAGCGGCACAAATTGTAGCATTGGTGCGGGAGGGCTTGGATCAACGAACGATTGGTAGAAATTTAAATTTAAACCAGTCTACGGTTTCTAGAATATACAGAAGGTTTGTAGAGACAGGTTCTTACAGGAGGAGACGTGGTACAGGCAGAACTCGAGCAACCACAGGTCGTGATGACCGATTTATTGTTATAACTTCCCTGCGAAATCGTTTCCTCACGTCAGTTAACATCAAAACCGAGCTTAATGAAGTGCGTGGAGTAAACGTGTGTGCACGAACAATAAGAAGAAGGTTAAAGGAAGCGGATATCACCCCTTTTAGACCAGCAAATGGTCCAAAGTTGTCTACAGCTCACAGACAAGCTCGCTTAAGATTTGCGCGTCATCACCTGAATTGGACAGAAGAGCAGTGGGCCTCTGTATTGTTCACGGACGAGTGTAGGACATGTTTATATGGTGCAGATGGTCGCAGAAGAGTCTATCGTCGACGTGGGGAGCGATATGCTCAAAGTTGCATTGAGGAGCGTGTTCCTTTTGGAGGCGGTTCATGTATGGTCTGGGGTGGCATATCGATGAACGGGCGAACAGAACTTGTGTTCATAGACATGGTCCGTCAAAACGGTAATAGAGGGGGTTTGACAGCACATCGCTACATAACAGAGATATTAGAAGATCACGTGGTGCCTTACATGGGATTCATAGGCGAAAATTTTACTTTAATGCAGGATAATGCCCGGCCGCATGCAGCTGCACAAGTTCAACATTATTGCGAAGAGGTTGGGATACGTACAATGAATTGGCCAGCACGCAGCCCGGATCTTAATCCCATCGAGCATGTTTGGGACAATTTAAAAAGAGCTGTATATGCGAGAAACCCTTCGCCCACGACAGTGGCAGCACTAAGAACAGCACTTTCAGAAGAATGGGACAATATTCCGCAAGATCTTTTAAAAACCCTTATAAAATCTATGCGGAACCGATTAGAATCCGTAATAAGGGCACGTGGGGGTAATACACCTTATTAAAACACAAATAAACCCTTGCATAAAGTTTGTGTCTATTGTTAAAACCAATTTTTAATTAAACCAATTTTTCTTAAATTTCTGTTTTTTCTTCAAAAAAAGTCTTAAGGTCCTTTCCAGTACATAAACTTAAACTTAAAGATATGACCCTACGCTGTTTTAAAGTTCACGAACCAATCTAGAGGTTTCAATTTAAATCTGTATAGAAAGTATGCATACTTGGTTAAAATATTTATTTCAAAGTCGTCTATTACTTTGATGCAGTTTATGAGTCCGTCAGTGTATTTTTCTAGAAATCGGTTCGATAAACATAAATTTGATTTGAATAACTTCACGTATAAAAATTAATCACTCTCACAGATTTTTCTACTGTTACCTATCCTGTATAAAAAAAAACAGATTTAGGTACAAGCTGTACTCGGATTAAATCATGATTTTATTATGTACTATGGAACTGTCCTGTACCTATGTAGGACGTTATGATGTTTCAGAAATACGTAGCGAGCATGTGCATGACGAAAGAAAATTCGACCTAATATGGGTATCCCATTCTGGTCATTTTATAAAATTGCTACCATTACATCTCTGTGTCAGCCGGGATGCGAGGGATATGTCGATGACAACCTCACCTCCGGCCTAATACCACGACCCTCAGTCAGCGTGCGGTTTTAGTCGGTTCGAGTCCGACATATCCTCCCATTCCGGCTCCGGCGGGGGTATCCGAGAGAATTTCCGCACGAAAAAAAACCCATTGCATCTAGCCTTTTTAACTCTTACGTCTTACTTAAGTCTTTTTTTGGCATACTAGAATTACATATTACTTTCTGTTTAGAGACCTGCAAAATTAGAATTTTAGAATACTTTTAAGTAGGTATGTACCTAATGTAAGTAAAATGAGTGCATAATTTACTTACAAACGATTATGAAGTCTTTTTAACCTGCATGACAAAGATAAATACCTACTCGCGCAGAGCTAGTTAGTTATAGATGTCCTAGTTATATTATAAATTTCTGCTGTTCTATCAGAGTAAAGAAGAGTTGAATACCGAGCCGGCTGCAGAGGATGCGGAGCCGGAGCGTGGGAACTGGACAGGCCGCTTTGATTTTCTCTTGTCATTGCTGGGCTATAGCGTGGGATTGGGCAATGTGTGGCGATTCCCTTATCTGTGTTATAACAACGGAGGAGGTAAGCACCCTTAAGAAACACAATAATTTATTTTTAAATTCTCTTTTCAAAAATATATTTTTTTACTAGAAATGGGTTAAAAGTGAGAGTTGGAGTGACGGGTTTCCCACAAATTGAAGGAAGGGATTTTGAGTTCAACTCGGGTGCAACAGCTAGAATATAACATGTTTCTTGTTCACAGGGGCGTTTCTGATACCATTCACGATTATGCTAATAATAGCAGGACTGCCTCTCATGTTCATGGAGTTGTCATTTGGTCAATATGCCGCTCTTGGGCCTGTTGCCGTCTACAACAAGTTTTGTCCGCTCTTCCAAGGACTCGGCTATGGCATGGTGATCGTCTCCTGCATTGTCATGCTATATTACAATCTTATAATTGCTTGGACTATATACTACATGGCTGTCTCATTTATGAGCATTTTCTATCAATTACCATGGCAAAATTGCGATGCAGAATGGAGCACTGAACGTACGTATTGTTATTTTAACAATAAATTAAAAATAATACTTTGATAACCTCGGCCATCAATGTCTAACCTCACGGCATGCGGCAGGATAGGATAGGATAGGCGACTCTTTTATCCGCACTAAGCCTCTCTCTTGGGCCGTTGTGCGTAGAGAGTATTGGCTAGAGCAGCCAGCCTAGCTCCGCCCAAAAACTCAGAAGCTTACTGAGGATTTCAAAGGCTTCGCGGAACGACCTCGTTGTGCCGAGGATTTTTTAATCGTTGGGCCACTGCCGCGCATTCCAGTATTACGTGGGCGGCCGTTTCCTCTGCACTGAAACACCCCCTGCAAAAGGAGCTATCCGTGACACCGATGGTATATAGGTGCTTGTTGAAGCGGCGAGTCTCCTAGCCGGAACGCCACCGTGGATCCTGGAAGCGAGGTCCCTTGCGGCACTGTATCGGTTCCGTAAGGAGGCGCGGGAGCGGGGATACAATCACGAGCCCTAAGACATTCGGGCCGAGAGATCCCGGCTCCACGGGATCATGGTGGCGGAGTGGGAGCGACGACTTGAGCAACCACGCGCAGGGCATGCCGTCATAGAGGCGGTAAGGCCCATCATGGGGGAATGGCTCGAGAGGCCACATGGCAGCCTCTCGTATCGACTGACGCAGATTATCACCGGGCACGGGTGCTTCGGGAGATATCTGTGTCGGATCGAAAAGGAGCCAACTTCCGAGTGCCATCACAGCGACGCGAGCGAGGACACAGGGCAGCACACGCTCACCGAGTGTCCGGCATGGGCCGGACTGAGGCGGGAGCTAGTGGCGGCCCTGGGAGTGAGAGTTCCCACCCTCGCCACCCTGCTCACAGCAATGGCCCGTTGCGCGGACGCGTGGGCGGCCGGCGTCTCCTTCAGCGAGCAGGTAATGGTCGTGAAGGAAACGGTGGAACGGGAGAGGCGGCGCGAGCGAGAGAGACTCGCCGATCGCGCCGCCCGCGCGCGCAGGCAACTCGGGCGTCGGAGGGCACTGACTGACCTCCGTCCCCCATGAGCGCGGGCCTGGGGGTGACGGGTGGAGCCGCCTGTCACTCCAGCAGAAGCAGGCCACGGCGGCGGCGCGCTCAAAAGCGCGCCTCCCCATTCCGAGGGCGAGTTGGGGACACCGTTGTCCCCCCTCCTGAGGAGGGCCAGACCGTAAGGGATGGCCCAGGGTCAGCCGGGGTGCGAGGCATATGTCGATGACAACCTCACCTCCGGCTTAGCACCACGACCCACAGTCGGTGTGCGGTTTTAGTCGGTTCGAGTCCGACATAACCTCCCCTTCCGGCTCCGGAAGGGGGAGTTTCCGAGGGGATTTCCGCACGAAAAAAAAAATAAAAGAAAAACCCAGTTGATACCTATGGAAATTCATATTCTATTTGCATATAAATGCACGAAATGTATATATGAATATATAATAGGTAGGTCCTTCACTTTACTAGTTCCATAAATTATCTTGATGTGTTTACCTTTTAGATTGCTATTCTTATGAAGAGGCAGACAACTGTGAGGCGATTAATGGCACTTACTACCTAAGACAGTGCTTCAACCAATCTTACACCATAACTCACAATCTAACCGCATTAGCAAAGGTCGCATTGAGGCGCCCCCCGGCTGAGGAGTACTTCACGTGAGTTTTTGAGCTGTTCAGATATTTCTAAATGCTTCTTGCATTATGCTAATGTAATAAATGGGAAATGGAATTGAATGACTATTCCGTGCTTCCAGAAATCAAGTTCTGGGATTGTCATCAGGAATTGAAGAAACAGGTCATATTCGTTTGGGTATGGCTGCTTGCTTATTCGCTGCTTGGTTGATCGTGTTTCTTTGTCTGTGTAAAGGCGTTCAATCTTCTGGGAAGGTAAGATTTATTTATATTTCACTAGCTGTTGCCCGCGGCTCCACCCGCGTGGATGTCACTTATCGCTAAATTAAGATGTAAGCTATCCTATCTTTTAAGTTGGATCAAAGTGCACACGGTGTGCAAATTTGATTAACATCAGTTAAGTAGTTTAGGAGTCCATCGCGGACAAACAACGTGATACGTGTAATTGATATATATTAAGATATGTATCAGATATTTTATATGTATTTGGACCCTTTACTATACTATATTATGTGGCCATGGGTACTGCCGTATTGAATTCTTGATTCTTTTTACCCGACTGCGCGACGCAATGGAGGGTAATGTGTTTATCAGTCTATGTATGTATGTATGTATGTTTGTTTCTATGTGGCGTTCTAGAGACCAAATGCGTAGGCCGATTTTGATAATTCTTACGTCAATCGATTCGTCTTAACCTTGCGAGTGTCACTAAAGACATTACAGTAATCAAAATTCACCACAGCGACAACCAGACGCCATAATGTCAAAATGAAAAAAAAAAGTCGATGAACTATGTCAAGTGGGGTGTCGTTGAATAGGTATTTTAAAATCATCTTTAGGTTTCTTTTATCATTTTTCACTTTAAATAATAGTTTAGGATATATAACGATTTATAGTTGTTTAACAAAACAATCATTCTCGCTAATTTTCTTACTTATTGATTTAAGTTTTTATTTCAAGTATAAACGATATGAAGGAAATTACAAAAAGTTAAACATGTCATATCATAACTAAAAAGTATAAAATAAAACAAATGATTAAAAATAAAAAACCCGACTGCCACTGAAAAGACCAAAATAAGTTTGATAGCAGGCGGTACCCATAAACCGAAAGAAAATTAATGGGTACCGCCTGCTATCAAACTTATTTTGGTATTTTCAGTGGCAGTCGGGTTTTTTATTTTTTTATTAAAATTACATTGTCAGTAATTTGAAGAGTTCAGGCAAGTTCTGATCATTATTTTTCTGGCTCCCTTCATGTTTCTGGTTATACTAAGCTAGCTGATACTCACTTATTCCAATTTAATTGGGAATGCGATTAATTATATCACTATGCTAAAATATCAAACGTATGTTTAATGGCTACATTTATAGATCGTTTTATACCAACAACTATTGGTGGCTCTATTTCTGAATTAGTTTAGTTGTAATAAATATTGAAAGTGAAAGTAATACACACCTTATTTACATGTTTAAATTACAGTTTTATTAACAGTTTATGACGAAGTAGTACAGGCAATGATTTCCGTAGATTTATCGTATTTATTATGCGGTGGTAAGACCCATCATGGAGGAGTGGCTAGAGAGGCCACACGGCAGCCTCTCGTACCGGCTGACGCAGGTGATCACCGGACACGGGTGTTTCGGGAGTTACCTGTGTCGGATCCGGAAGGAGCCAACGTCCGAGTGCCATCACTGTGATGCGAGCGAGGACACAGAGCTGCACACGCTGACCGAGTGCCCGGCGTGGGACACGCCGAGGCGGGTCCTAGTGGCGGCTCTGGGGGTGGGAGTCCTCACACTCGCCACGTTGCTCACAGCGATGGTAAGATGCGCGAACGCTTGGGGTGCGGCTGTCTCCTTCTGCGAGCAAGTAATGCTCGAGAAGGAGGCGGCCAGTCGGGTCCGGACTAGACTATGGGCCCGGGAAGCCCGCGCAGAGCGAAGACGAACCGGACGTCAACGACCTCCGTCCTCCATGAGCGCTGGCCTGGGGGTGACCGGTGGAGCCGCCTGTCACCCTAGCAGAAGCAGGCCGCGGCGGCGGCGCAAAATGCGCCTCCCCGTAACCGGGACTAGATGGGGACACTGTGGTCCCCGAAGGGGGCCATCTCGATAGAGATGGTCCTGGGTCTGCCGGGGTACGAGAGATATGCTTTTGGCAATCTCACCTCCGGCAACCAAGGACCCAAGACGGCGTGCGTTTTAGTCGGTTCGAGTCCGACATAACCGCCTCCACCGGCTCCGTGGGGGGGGGGGGGGGGGTATCCGTGGGGATTTTTCGCACGATAAAAAAAAAAATCGTATTTATTATGGCTAAATCATGGACCTATAGAAAAGTTCTATGGGTCCATGGCCTATTTATAGTACCTACCTATAATATTTACATATTATTAGTACGCTAATTCATAATAATTCTATTTATAATTATTCTTTCAGGTGGTGTATTTCACAGCTCTCTTTCCCTATGTTGTACTAGTAATTTTATTTTTCCGAGGAGTGACTTTACCTGGAGCTTCTACTGGTATTATTTTTTACCTGACGCCAGATTTTACTCAGCTAGCTAATGCACAGGTAAATATTTTTCCTTGTCGTCATTGTGAAACGTGTTTTTCAATATAACTTTTTTTAATTGGGCTAATAACATTCTAGGTATGGGGTGACGCGGCGGTTCAGATATTTTTTGCATTAAGCCCTGCATGGGGTGGTCTTATAACGCTGTCATCTTACAACAAGTTCTCTAACAACTGCTATATGTAAGTATTTTTGATAAGAAATGCTAATAATTTATATCGTCACTAGCTTTTACCCGCGACTTCGTTTGCATTAAGTTGGAATAGAAAGGTATAGAACACACTGAGTTCCCTAAAATTTCTGTGAGCCTGGTACTTAATGCAAAGTTACAGAAATACTAATTCCATGACCAAGACCCACAGCAATCCATACAGTTTACGGTTCTACTCTTCCGATTGCAATCATTGTTTGATTGCAATCATCTGATTGCATCGAAAATCTTAATCAGACTTCAAATCTACTCATCGGAGTAGATTTGAAGTCTGATTAAGATTTTCTTATAAAAAAACCACATCACAATCCATTCAGTAGTTTTTGCATCCATCGCGAACAAACATTTCCAATTTACAATAAATAGTATACGAGTAATAGTATAAGTAGATAGATAGATGATGTTTCACTTACTAATTATTTGCTTTCAGCGATTCATTGATTGTGGCTGTATCAAACATAGCAACATCATTCTTCGCGGGTCTGGTTATATTTTCCGTGATAGGATTTTTGGCTCACGAACTTAATGTGAGTGTCGATCGAGTTGTCGACCAAGGCGCCGGTCTGGCTTTCATTGTATATCCTGAAGTGGTTACCAGATTACCAGTATCACCGCTGTGGTCTATATTATTCTTTGTGATGCTGTTGACTCTAGGCTTGGATTCACAGGTACCTACTAACTATTTACGAGTAGTATGTTGTTTAATTATAATAATTGTTTGAAAACCTTTCTCAATGTTATTTAATGTTTTAGTTTGCACTCATGGAGACAGTCACAACCGCCATATTAGACAGATTTCCCAATTACCGTCAGAAGAAAGTCTGGGTTGTGTTTATAGTTGCTGTTTTTGGCTACCTGGGAGGACTAATTTTCACTACTAACGTAAGTATAATTTATGCGACTTGTGAACATACAGTACGATTAAGATTTAGTAGCTTTACTAAACGATGCCTTAAATACTTTTAAGTACCAAAACAGAACGTAATAAACGATCAAAAATAAACCAAATATAATAAAAATAGTAAATTTAAATAATGATATTTGCTAAAGTTTTTAGACGAATCGCACTCATTGAAATAACACCACTTTTTATCGGGTTGCGACATATACATCAATAATTTCATAAAAATCGGTGACTTGGTTTCGGAGGAATTTTGTAACGAACACAGTAATATATATGTATATACCTACATGCAATATACATACATAGAGATATCAACTTTTGCAACTAGTAAATGTACTAAATGATACTATAAGATATAGTAGTAGTTTAAACAGTGAAACTGGAGAAATGCTTAATTATATGGAAATTTATTCATAGCATTTATGAATGACTTCTAAGATGTTGAAACTATTATCTACTTGAAATAATATTTTTCTACTTTTATTATAACTTTTTTTGTGCTTACAAGATAGTAGATCTTAGTTATATCGTTCAGGGTTGGGTAGATTCACATTTATGTATATATTTTATGTATAAATACGTCATTAGACTGAAAAGTTTCACCTAACGTTTCGTTTGTTACAGAGTGGAATGTACTGGCTACAGCTCATGGACAAGTATGCGGCAAACTGGTCGGTTTTAATTATAGCTATAGGCGAGTGTATACTGATAGCCTGGATCTATGGGGCCGAGAAGTTTTGTCGTGATATTCAGCGCATGATAGGCCGTCAAAGCAAGTTATGGGTTTTCTTCTGGAGTGCAATGTGGCGTGTGATCACACCTGCTGCTCTAGTGGTGAGTGTTTATTTAGTGTAAGTATAATATTAGGTGTACATTAAAGCCGCTCAAGGTGGATAGATTCTAAAGGCTGTCCTCCTAACAGCGGAGAGGGAGTTTAATCCCCAAAAACACGTCGGGAACGCCAATGTTGGCAGCTAAATTCGGTCACAGTACCTAGATATTATTACTTTTTGTATCGGCATGCATCGGAGATTGATGCATGCATTCCAATGAGATAAGCGGTATGCGGTATTAGTTGGTTCGAACTCTTTTTCTCTGTTCCGTGGGTTCGAACCTAATCGTTGGCTCCGGTGAGGTGAAGCCTGAGCTGGCTCCCCAATTAAGATAGTCGGTAACTTGGTCAGTGTTCTACTAAGCTAATGCTGATAGCGACTGTACCTACTAATATAATCTGACTAGCTTTTGCCCGCGGCTCCGCCCGCGTGGATGTAGTTTATCGCGATCAAACATTGCCTGTGTCCTTTCTCATGGTCTAATCTACCCCTATACAAAATTTCATCAAAATCGGTTCAGTGCTTTAGGCGTGAAATCGTAACATACAGACAGACAGACAGAGTTAATTTCGCATTTATAATATTAGTATGGAAGTATGGATTAAGTATTTTACAAATAACTTTTCTTGTTTGTACAGTTCATTCTGGTTTTCAACTGGATCGAGTACAAGCCAGCGTCATACGGTAGCTACGTGTACCCGATGTGGGCTGATGCTGTAGGCTGGACCCTTGGCGTGTTGCCCGTCGTGGTAGTCATACTCATGGCCGTCGATCAGATCTGCAGCGGCCCTGATGATCTGACTATCATGGAGGTAATTCATACACGTTAGAGCTATCACACTTAACCTAAAAGTTACCTTTCTTTGGTTATAAAAGCGATATCTTTTGATTTATTGTTCGTCATTGGATTGAAAAGCAGATTAGGAGTTCAGATCCTGGGCTCCAAGGTGCAGACTTTGGGTGCAATAGAAATTGATGCCTGGTTCAAGAATATAACTTAATGCTTGCTAGAATTATATTTAATTTGATTTTTTTTACAGAAAGCGCGAGTGTTAGCTCGTCCCACCGATGAATGGGGCCCTGCGTCAGTAATCGGATCACTGCGACCAGAGACAGAGTTGTCACCACCAGTGTTGTTGTTACACGGCCGCCCAGTACTGCGCGAGCGCGGCGCTTGACCCCCGCATACCCACCCGCTTATTGCAATGCGAAAGGTTAGAGCTCATTTAAACTATAGGTATATTACCACCTAATGATATTTTTATATTCGCAACTTCTGGTAGTTTCACTGACAAAATTGTGAATGTCTTGGTCATTATCATCATATGCTAAATTAATTTCAGACATCTCAAGATGGCGGTGATTCAACTTCTATTACAAGTGGAATAGAAAACGAACTTAAAAAGACAGGAGCAATTATAAGAACCAAAAGAAATTCCATTAAAAGAAAAGTTCAGAGTCTTAGTCATGAATCTGATGATGCGGTTATAGAACCTCTGCTTCAGAAGGAAAAACAGAAGACAGATACATCAAACCAAAGTGCCAAAAATAATTTGTTGTCAAAAACTAAGACTGACATCAAAAAGGAAAAGGAAGGTGATAAAGCCAAACTTTTACAAAAAGATCAAATTCAAAATTCATTGGACTCGGATAGTCGACAGGTTTCTGATACAGTTATACCAAGTGCCACCACAAAGACGTTGCCAAAATATACAAGTGCAGAAGCACCGCTTCATAATCATATGAATACAAATGTATTCAACAGTCCTGATGCTTCAAAGAGTTTTGTGACAGCTAAAAGTCAAGCCATTTTAGAAATTGATGGAAGTAAACAAACTGGATATAGTCCCAGTACATTGATATTCACAACTGCTAAAATTCACACCAGTGATAAAGTTAAACACATGGAACCATTACAGGTCACTCCCGTACCGATATTATCAATTGCAGAAGGAAGCATTCCGAAAGGTACATCAAGTAATAACAGTGCTGTATCTTCTGCAGTCGTTACATCTAATGATAATACAACGCATAGTACAAATGTTTCCGAAAAAGAGCATAAACCAAAAATAGTTTCTCCTGCAGCTGTTGCTGTAAAAGCACCAGGGGGTAAAATTGTTGATATTAAAGGTTTTTCAGATAAAAATATACTTACTCAGGATACTAAAAATATAATAACAGGATCCGAATTAACATCAAACGATTTAAAGGATACTAAAAAATATGTGAGTAGTGAAGTTAAGAAAGAAATAAATGAAAAACTTACCCAGATATCAAAAAGTAACCCTATTAGCGATTCAAATTCGGAAAAAATGAATTCCACATCCTCAAGTATGCTAAGTAAACCAATGAACACTGCAGATACTACCAAAGCTGGTATCACAAATTATACCAATAAAACAATTGTTACTGATAAAATGGCCCAAACAACAAAAACTAATGAAAACAAAGTTTCTAAGACTTCTGAGCCAGAAACAGATTTTAACAAAAATATGAAGAGTATTGATAGCCATGAATCTAGCCGCGCAGTAGGTTCTGGTAGTAAAGCCAATGGTACAACTAAAGACAAATCTGTAATTAGCACACCTAGTAGTACGAAACAACTACAACGTCAAAAAACTGCAATTGATAAAGACGATACTAAATTAAAATCTAATGCTCCAACCAATTCATCTACAACAGTAATTAAAATTGCAACGAAACCTCAGGACATTAGTACATCTGTGACACAAAATAAATCGCCAGCAAACGATGTAAATAAATCAAATAATGCAACAAAATTACCAAAATCATCTAATAATGTTCATATTACTAGTCCTCATACTAATATTAACAATAAATTAAACACAACTCTTATAACTACAGCTAATAAACCAATGACATCGAATTCTACTACACCTGTGAGTCCAATCGTGACAGTAAATAATTCTACAATACCGATGCCAACGTCAACAACAATTGTTCCAAATTCTTCGTCAATAACAAAACCATTAAGTAGTAACGTGACAACGAGTAAAAATGTTACAAAACCTAGTGACATTTTGTCTTCAAAATCACCATTGACAAGTACACTAGCAAATAAACCACTTATATCTACAACGTCTGCCGCAGAGAAGATTAATGCACCTGTAGTAGAAGCTTCTACGAATAACTATTCTGTTAAAGCTCCATCTATATCAACTACTACTGCAAAGAGTCCTTCAGTATCAACTAGTACGGCAAAGACTATTCCTCTTATTACAAGTGCGTCAAAAACTTCCTCTGCATCTACAACTATTGTAAATACTCCATCGGTATCAGCAAATGCAACAAAAATTTCCGCATTACCACAGACTGTTGCAAAAGTTACCTCGTCGTCAAATGTTGCTAATGATTCTCCCCAATCAATAAATTCAGCGAAGACTCCTTCATCATCAAAAAGTACCGCAAAGGCTTCCCCTGCATCGAAACCTAGTACTCAAGGCCTGGTCTCAAACACAACCACTGTAAAAAGTCCATCTGTATCAGCAGTCACTAATAAGTCAGCTGAAGCCGCTAAAAATACAACAACAATCAGGAAAGAAAATGTTAAATCACCCACGACATCCAGCTCAAAACTTACAACTGAAACTTCAACTTCCAAAGATCAAACATTGAAGTCACCACCATCGAATAAAAAAGGAGAAGAACTTAGTAACGGTAACAAAAGTTAAAATGTTTAACATTTTTTTTTAGTTTTAGGAGATAAATTGGCTCAATCAATAGTTATAATTATAATTAATTCATATGGGTACTTTACATAGTAGTGTGAACACAGTCTAATGACTTATTAAATTGTGTAAAAAAATGCAGCTTATATCCTACATAGTTTGCACACACCATCGCAATTATTTATAACTTAGGTCATTCCTTACTTGCTACGTGTTAAATAAAGCAAGTAAATAGTTTGTTATAAATGGCTGTAAATATCTATAATAGCTAAGTAAGTACTTCTGTGAACTGATTTGTCAATATGTTTACAGTTTTCTCATATTATAGGCCAAATTTAATTACCGTAGCAATTTAGAATACGAGTATAAATGCGTGTTGCAGTAGAGAACATTAGAAACGGTTGAAACAAATTAATCAATTGTTTACGTCAAATAATAAAAGGAATTGAAAGCACAGAAAAACCCAACTGATAAAATAATACGAGTATTATGAATAAGTAAATTATTTGATCCTCATGGAATATTTTATACCTGATGAGTTAAATAGGAATGAATTGCAGAGCAATACTAAGTATGTAGTGAACACTACAAGGAACGTAATACGTTGAAGAGCATACGTGGTAGGTTAGTGGTGCTAAGATATAACAATATTTTTCATAGACAATATTGTTATTATATTTTCGATACCATTTAGAGATGATTACTTAGTTTCATCTCGCATCGTCAATTTATATCATTATTTAATTGAGAAATATCAATATTTGAGATGGATCCTATAAAATATTTCTACCTATCAATAGGTGTTCTATATATCTATTTATTTATCAATGACGAGAGAAAACTTTAAAACGCAGGGTAGAATCAGGTAATTCAAGAATTGTTTAATATAGCGAAATACATTTCACTATTGTAACTTGATGCTATATTACATTTAGAAATATATACCAGGAAAATGGAGTTAAAATTGATGTGGCAAAAGTAAAATAAATTAACTCGATTATTTTGTAAAAAAAAAGAAAATACTAGATAATATGCATGGAATAAATAGTAGAGCTTATAATGTAATTACATTCTCAAAATTATGTACCCCTTTGGCTCAGCGGTTTACCAAGAAAGAATAGTGATAATGTCAAATGTATTTTTTTAGCTTAATTAATTTTATACACAATCTTTATACCAGTGCCTAACATAAGGTGTACTATCATAAATATAAATAATAGTACACTACACTCATAACATTTATTTAATTATCGTAAATGGTTATTTTCAAGTGTGTAACACGAAAATGTATTCATACGTTCTGTCGTTCTGTCGTAATATGTAACAATTTACCAGCAAAAGGAGAATAATTGACTGTAGATGTCAACAATATAAAATTGTGTAGATACGTCCAACTTATAAAAATTCCGTCTATATACAGCACAAAGTTTTACTTTTCTGTAAATCGTCCTTTTAGACTCCTACCTATTTAGGTATTATTGCATTTTTATACATTCAGACATTTCAGAGTGAGTTTCAAGTCATGAAAACGTATGGAAGATTGTTTTAATTAAAATTTCGTTTTAAGTCAAATGCCAGCGTCTGTGCGACGTCATCAGGTATGAACCACTGAATAGTAGTTTAAGTCTGAATATACTATTTTATTTTACTTTCACTTACTGAACACCTGAGAACGGCTAGTTAATTTTCAATTGTCTTGAATCTAGAATATTTTGACATGATTGTGTATTCAATTTGCCACAACTCCAGTACTTTACACTAAGTTTACACTTTACATTAGGTCCAAAAAAATTAAACGGAGTCTTCACTCGCATGGCATGTTAAATTGACGTTGTTACCGTTTCTGTCATGGAACAGTCATATGATAAGCTTATGATCACGCAGATAGACTCAGCATAGTGGGAAAGACTCATTCATGTCTATCATTTTTCTTCGATCAATGAAATAGCAGAATCACACTGAGTTCACATTTTGAGCTCAAATTTACTAATCGTAGGAGTCTAAAAGATATTTCGCCGTAAAGACAATGATTTCTTTAAATAAAACTCTTTCCATAGGTGGTTATGATGGATATATAATAGATATTTATTCACAGAAATCTTTTTAGGAATTTCAAATTTCAATGTTTATGATAAAAAAAATCAAAGATCAAAGATGTGTGTACTATATATTATTAGAAGAACAAAATGATTCATTCATGAGTCCTGAGATAAAAATACATAAATGTGATATGTAAAGTAAAACTAGTATCAGTTTTCACACCGCGAAACTAACTTTAAGTTGAACTTTCGAAAATTCCAGGTCTCTTGTAACTGATGCTAGGAGTACTAACTTTTAAACATGCAAATGGCAGCTACTTTTCGTGACTATAATTATTAATAATAATCACTCGCGTTAAGGTTTCAAAATAATCTAAGAACTATTTTCAAAATATGCCGATTCATATTTTTTTCAATATCTACACATAACTATATTTTTATTATTGGTGTAATAGAGTTAGATCGAGCGTTTACTTGATGTTCTATATTCACGATGTGTCCTAGTCCTGTTATTGTTCTAATCAAAATCAAAATGCAAAAAACATGATTTCTAGCAAGTAATATCCTTTCTTTCATTATTCTATTTAGATGGATTTTAATAACAATTTAGAAGAATATTTGGTAAAATTTAAATATACTTGGGCACATCTTTTGAAATGTTGTAAGTACTTACCTTTCGTCCTACGTAATATGCACAAAAACATTACGTTGCACCTGAACTAATAAACTAAATAATTACACATGTATGTAGAAATGTACCATTTTGTTGGGTATGTGACTAGAAACTAGAAAATTTGAGAGTTAATATACCTATATATATTACTTTCAAGTAATTAGGTAGGTACGTGTATGATTTTTATCTACTGTATATTAATGGATATTATTTATTTACTAGGAAACAGTGGTAAAAGTTTTTTAGGAGATGCTTTAAAAGTAATAAACGGTTCTTTGCACTGTTCAAGTAAATTTCAATACAATAATTCAATTCGAGAGATTACGTAGGTACCTTAACTAACTGTAGATATCGAGTACTTATGTATTACGTAGATTAGATTTGTCGTTTAGATTCTTTACTCAAATTGTAGAATTTAGTATCTAAGAGAAATTACTTAGATATCGACATTAAGTTGTTATAATTATTTAGATGTCTTTATTTTGATAACTACCAAATTTTATCTTGTAAGAAATAATTTTCTAGATGGACTTACCTGAACTTTGTATGATTATTGTGAAAGTAGTTCACCTATTGATTTTTGAATAGGTACCTACCCGTTTAGTTATCCAGGCAGCTGATAGGGTTGTTTCGTAATGTAGGAAATGGGCTCAGTTAACATTTGGAGGCGTCATGCCCTTACTTTGTACTATGTCAAGTGTAAGAAGCACTACTGGTACTGGAGATGTACAATCAGGAAGCACGGCGATTACCGGCGGTGACGTAGAGGAGATCACCGATACAGGGCAATGTGGGTATAGTGTACAATATGATAATGTCTGAGATACGTACGTATGTTTCGACGAGACAATTACAAAGCCTAATTGAATAGAATATTGTTGTTGAACTTGATGTATTTTAGAGAATTATTGATCAGATCGATGTTATATAGATGTTTATTGTAAATATTAGCTTTAAAATGAAGCCAAAGAAGCGTGAACTGGTCTAGAATGTTATAGAAGGCTGTATTTTTGGGTGATATTTTAGAATGGGATGCATCATATCTTTCATGAAATAATTTAAAAAATGACACATAACAACAGATATGAAATGGGAATGGACATAGAATTGGTAATGATGTGATAAAGGATTATAGTTTAGTGTTGTTGTGCTATTAATAAAATATGTTCAAATGTGGTTATTTGTTGTATAATTTTAATTACCAACCTGCTTTAGGTCAATAAGATGTAAATTTTGAAAATTATTTCAATGCACCCGATTGGAAATTTTACTCTTCAAGACATGATATATTCACGATCTCAGTTAGTTGCATTTGATTACTTTTATATACTTTATAAGTATTATTTTTGACGAGTAGAATACATACTTTAAATAAAACTATTTCAACTGAGAAAAATAAAACTATTAAAACTTCATTTACACTGAGCCGCTTGCAGCAGCGTGGACTATGGCAGTAATAAAATAATACCACTGTAATTCACGATAGAATTCGTTCCAAAAAAGTTTTCTTTTATTGTGTGATATTTCCGTAAACTTCCAACAGTATCACAAACAAAATTCCTACTTAATAATGATTATTAGGAGATATAACCTCTGCATAACCTTTGGCACCTAAATGTGAACCCTGCGGTACTCCCTATAAAGATGATCTCGCAGTTTGTTATTCAACCATAGAAAATTAAGAAGTTAACTGCAACCAAAACCCACTAATGTGTTCTCTGAGAAAGATATACTATCATTCTCAGATAACAGAATTACCGTATCATTCGATTTCACACTAGTATCCCATTGTAGTTTTGTTCTAGCTGTACAACTTTTACTTCATTGCTTCAGTTTACATTTGGATTCTGTGTATACAAATGTATTTGAAACTAAACCGTAAATGTTTGCCATTCAAATATTTGTGTCTCGAATGTGTCGATGTGTAATTCATTGCGGGTATTCAACGGGGACACGCAGTTAGTCTCTGCTAGGCACCTACACGCGTAACATGAGTTATTAGCTTCGAATTGAGCAGCTACGCAAAGGCTTCTATCGTGGTGATGGTGACGTAGAACTTTCTTTAACTGCTGTTTTTTCTGTCATTCGTGTCGGTTAGCGGCTGTGCGCGCACGTCGGGGACGCTCTGCTCGCGCCCCCCGCATTCCACTCCACGCGGCGAGTCTCGTACTTCGCAGTCAGCGCGGCTGGCGTTGCCGCTATAAACCTACCGTGAATATAACTTTAAAATTACTCATTTCAACAAGTTTCGTGTGTTATATTTTGTTGAACAGTGAGTTAGTGAAGTAAAGTCCGTTCTATTTCGTACACTTAAGTGAAATGAAACTGAACGACTCGATAATGTTTCGTTGTTTTAATTTACCCGAGGCGAAACATTGGTGAATTGAATTTCATATCGGATACAGGTAAGCAACAACTTTTTTCTTTCCATTTCATAATTACGATTACGATTACTGTTGTTACTAACGATGTCTACCTTCTATTTGTATTATGAAATAATACATCTCGACTCTCGAGATAATCTCGATAATACTGTCAAATAACAGTTTTATCAGATATTCGGTGGCTACTTAAGTTCTTGTACAAATTTGTTATGCACTGTCAAGATAGCTCTGATGTTATTTTAGACATTGGTTATCCACTGCTCTGGGGATATCACACTCGGTACCAGATTAATCAGTGAGATAAACACGAAACAGTAAACGCTTTCGGTCCAGTTTTTTTATCACGCAATGTATTGTGTGTTTAAAATTACTTTTGATGTTGATAAAACATTAACAGGTTGTGGTTCGTTTTGAAATATTTTAATAAATGAAAAGTTTTTTACATCCTTTTGCCTACTTGCCTACTCCGTTAACGTCAAAAAGGGTAACTACATTTTTGCTCATTTCAACTTTTTACTAGTAGGCTACTATTAGGTAATTATTAGAAGTTAATTTAAAATAATTTTTTTTCGTTTTAAAATACATTTGAAAGTTGCTTATCCGTTAGAGATTAGCACTATATCCAAAATGAAGGTATATGTTTAAAAGTCAAAACCATTATTCTACACAACCCCACCTAATATAGCTACTTACCTACTGTCCACATAAATATTAACAATAACAATAGCATTTTCTAAATTTGGAATAGGTACATCTAGGTACATACTAACGAATACCTACAACACTATTTACAAGGCTTGCAAGCCGTATAACGAGTAATCTCTCTCTAAGAAAATCAATAAAGAAAATAGCTCGGCTGACACGTTTATAAATAATCTCATTCTTTCTATAAAGTACGTAGGTAGATAGGTACTTACTACTGACACTCAATGGAAAGACTCACGGAACATCAAAGTGCCAAAAGCAGAAAGATATGAAGTCAGTCCTTGAATGAATTTGAAATTTCAGTCTTCTCTTATCCTATACATCTAGTTTGAAACCTAACTAGTTCTTAGCGATATTTTACCGGTTGATTTCCACACAGACTGCATTCTTGAATAGGTACAACAAAAGATTCGGTGGCCGCACTAGCCCCTGATAGCAAAACAACTGAACGAAACAGACCGGAATAATTGATGTAATAACTACTTATCGATAAGTATAAATAGAGAAGCTGAATAAGGTGTGGTGACAATTATAAATATTCATTAAGAAATGAGCCTTGTAGCTTTTACCAAGCTATATGGGAGCGTGTGAACTGAAACCGCGGCTGAGTGTCGTCTAGTCCGTCAGTTCACTTTCCATCCATTCATGGAGTCTCCAACTTTTTTCCAGCGATTTCTTTCGACCCTCTCTATTGGTTCACGTTGGATTTCCAGTTCCAGCTTTCTTCTTTGTTTGCGCAATTCTCTCCGTTTTATGAGCAATATTAAGTAGTTAATTCTTCAGAGAACTGTACACTATCAATAGATGGAATAAATCAATGACGAAAGTGCCTGCGACTTTACTCTAATTCTTGGAAGTGTAGAGAGAAAACATTTCTGTTAATTAGTGCAGCTTATAGAGTAGTAATGTAAAATATGGAAGTACTTACATATTTTAATTACGAATCGTAACTTAACAACTAAATGTACCTACAAACATAATTAAAGATAAACGAATACAAAGGCAATAATGGAATCAGTTAAATAACAATAAATAAAATACACCATTATCCATTATTAAACAAAATTTCATAACTCAACATGGGAAACAGAATGACGAATTACAAAATTGTTACGAGTCTGCCCTTAGGCCGTACAACTTCTATTGCATTATTTAATATAATGAAGATGAACCCAAGATTTGCACTCATATCAACTTGTATTTGATTGCGCAAGATTGCATGCAGAGGTTTATGCTTTGTTCTAGCATCTAGGAACCTTTCATATAATCATTACGCAGCTGCTACGAGGCCTCAGACTCATTATTGAGCTGGATAACATTTCAACACTTCTTAATGATAGGAAATGAACCGGTCTATCGAACGTTCCCGATCAGTAGCCATTCGTATCTATAAGGACTATCGGCCGGAATAATCGGTCAGGCATGCGGCTCAGAGGTCGGTGGCGGTTAATTGGCGAAGAGTCGCCACGGCCGGTTTGTCCGCCGCTCGTTGTTTTACGGCATTCCTAGTCTTGTAAGCTAGCTGTGCTACACTCGAATACCATGGCTAATTCTGTTAAGTGGTACATCCTTTTCTTTGTTTGAAAACATAACTATATTTTTACTAGGTATTGTATAGTCTGGATTTTATAGACGTTTTATCGCTGAGGAGGGTGTAATACAATACAGTAGCGTATTAACGGTATATGAGTGAGGCTTCCCCGGTTTAGCCGGAAATTAAGGCTCCCCTCGCGACTGAGCATGAATTCACTCCCCAAAAGTTTTAGTTTTGTATCCTAGCAATATTGATCTGTTATTTTTGTTTTATGGGGACGTTCTCTTTATTTACATATTCATTAGAGAAGATTGTTGTTGGATTTTAAAATGACATGATTAAGTGGCTAAAGACTCGTCAATAAATAACCGCTATACAACTTTTTTTTCCTTAATTCGGAAAGAGACAAAATGATCAAAATTAATTATTCATATATGATTTTTATACATTTGAATGCTTAAGATGTTGAAGAATATGTATAAAGAAATTGTGAATAATTATAAACAATAAATTAATAAAGAGACACGTGGATGTGCGAAATAAAGAATCTTTAAGGCTAAATGTTTCTTTTCAAGGATAGGATGTCAATAAAGGTAGATTAGCCGTGATCTTGATGCTTACGTGGATTTGGTTGAGGCCGTTGATCTCGAGTTGGCGGAAAAAACGGGGAGCAGTTGTCGACCGGGGCGGCGGGGATTCACGGTTGAGCGCCCTCGCCACCTGCGTCACACCGCTCCACCACCCGCACCATGAGCTAACCATATATTGCGCATATTTTATCTATGAATATTACCATTGTTACAACACTATTGACTTAATTGTATGAATGCAAAACCTTCACCATGCTTATCGACCATCAAGGTTGATCATTTTACCCGAAATGTATTTACTTAAAGATAAATAAGATTGCTTTCTCGCGTTATTGTGGTAGTAGTCAATAAAGTTGATTAAATTAATTTGAAATACATTATTATGTATTGATTAAATCTAGCTCTATTTTAAACATAGATACCAGAGACCAGAGTTTTGATAACTCAGGATAAGCTAAAAATAGACAAATTAGAAGTGGATGATTTTTATGTTAAAGAAAGTGTATTAGTCTGATCTGTGGCTGATCAATTCAACTAAAATACAGTCACTAAGCTATGCGATTGTGCAAAAAATGGTGCAGAATGGAAAATAAACGCCGTCATTGCTAAACCAGTAACACAGCTTGATAGAACCATGATCTCTCTTCCAAGATTAAAACCTAATGTTATTGCGTTTTTCTTGCTTTTACTGAATAATTCTTACTGTAATTAGATCATTCGGATAAAGTTCCGTATTTTATAGAAAGAAGGTTACGTGAATTAAACATTTTGTGGCAAGTGCACCTTTATGCAATTCTATTAAACTTTCACTTGCACGATTCGGTCATATTCATGAACAGTCCGTTCTATCAGCCGGATTTCAGTCAAATTTGCTATTATTTATATCCGAAAGTCTGGGAAATTCTGATGATATTCACATAATCTTATGATTTTCGATTGAATTGAGTTACATACTATTTTCTGCATATTTACAGATTCTCAATTTATTCTTCGTGGCTCATCTGATATTTCTTTGCGAAAGTTTATAGAAGCCTACATCGAGATTGATTTTAGTTTAAATAAAATCTCTTGTTACTTCGTTACTAACCGTCACATTTTTTTCCATTCAACATTCACTGAGTTCGGGTGAAATATTAATTCAATTCCCGTAAACCACAGGAATCAGGATCAAAAGTAGTCTATTTGCCATTCTAGACAAATCAAGGTAAAAGAGAAAAATAAATAAGGAAAAAAGGTTTAGGCAGTTTCACTCTTTACGCTACAACTTACCTCCGGCTCATTCCAGTTGTAAAAAACACTTTACACAATTCATAAAACCATCGAGGAAAATCAAAAGCTACTTTTTTCATCAATTCTTTGTAATAATAATCACAGTTAGCATGGATACCACGTCGGCCCTGATACAGATTTTTTGTATATTAGAGACTAGTGTTGGACCAATTTACATTCATAAGTTTTCTACGCGAAGCAAACCAACAATTAAGTAAATGAAATTACTTAATGCTGTTATGTTGTTTTTTTAGTCGACTTCGGCGAGGCCCAAAGTAACAGTTACATAACTGTACCTTTGATGTGTATGCATGTACAATGTTCGTGTATAAACATATTTTCGTTCACCGCCTATCCGGTCATCATCAACCTCATTGCGTCCAAAGTTGTGCTTTGGAGTCGGGAGTCCGCTTATTATTTTTTATTGATATCTTCCTAGAGCGACTGCCATCTAACCTCCCAAGTCAGATAGGTAAGCCTGTGTTTGAGCTTCGTCTGTTATCAAGCATGTACACTAATTAGCAGATGATGTTGACTTGGCCCTCAAAGTACTTCGTGGAGCCCTGTACAAGTAGCATCTGCAAAAGTAGAAAGACGATAATCTACCATCTTATTTATATCACTTAGGTGTTAGACAAGCACGTTTTAATATTGATAATAATGATACATAGTCATAGTCATAGTCATTTATTTTTCAATATTGAAAAATAAAATTGTTTCTTATTGAAGTCTCTTATTTTAATTCTACTTAATCTAAGTTTACCACCGCTTCCAAGGCGCTGGTGGAGAAGAAACGGCGCAACAAACTCCACTGCTGCATTTTTTAGACGTCAATTTACAATATTTATTTTCTTAAAGCTAAATGTGGACATAGATCATGAAGTTACAAATTGAATAGACGTGATGAATTTATAGTTAAAACCTCATTTGTTCTCCAAAGGGCAAGTATACATCGCTTTGACTCGCGCTAGCCGTTTATAGGCTTAGCCATTTGTGCAATAAGAAAATCCCAGAAGTCATTTAAATAACCCTCATCATAGTCATCATCACACTTTGCTTAATTTGAAACATCTGTGTACCTACATAACACTAAACTGAATAACTGAAAAAGAAAACATAGTTAATAATAAATCTGATAGTAGTGAAAATTTGTAATAAACTGAAAGCCAATAACGACGTACTCGTAAGTCGGCAATTAACCGAGTGAATATGTCTTTTAATAAAAAATAGTGTCTAAGAGGCAATTTCACCAACGATAATATGAACTATTCAAAATATCACGCTATGTTTCGTGTATAATGATTTTAAAGTTATAGGAGCTACTATTACTACTATATTAAGCATAGTTTATGGGGCACATTATGAGGGGCCTATGTACAGCAGTGCACTGCAATAGGCTAATTTATTGGTTGATTAATAAGCATAGTTTATAAGCCAATTGTTCAAAGGAATAGTTTATAAGAAAATGTTCTTTGCGTTGTTCCCGATTTTCCTTTAGGGATTTTTTTTAAATTTTTTAATTAATGTCATATATAACTTCAATTAATTTAACCGTTTTTTCATCTTTAATTTATAAAAAGTCAGTTATTTTTGTAATTACCGTTTTTAGATAATAGGTACAAAAATATTAACCTAGTAAAAGATCATATAAAGTAGAATACGCCGGGTCGAAATTATTATTATTATTACATAACTATAGACGCTAAAGTACCGTCTGCCGTATTTCGACATTCAGCTTGACTCTGATCTCAAATAATAATTTAAACAAAATCTAAATTAATTACGCACTAGATTTTGTGGTTTTATGACGTTTACGTTACGTGGTTTGTATGCGTCACTGGAATTAGTTAATTTGTGATCAGAACCAGCGGCGCAAACAGGTTGGAACGACAACCAGTTACACTCTGACAAATACCAAAATTGCCGTGATGTAAAATTGTTTTTGTTGCTGGTATTGTTAAATTGTTTCGATTATTGTAAGTGTTGCTGATAGAGTTTGTTGGAGATATTGGAGTGCTTGGTCGACGCTCACCTTGGACGCTCGCTCGATGAGTTCCATACAGCAGGGGGTTATCCTACAACCGTAGACGACCCAGGGTTAGCCGGGGTGCAAAGGAAATGCCATAGGGTCTCATTCACTGAGGTGTTAGGTTACCCACCCAACATTACTCATTAGTAATTGGGACCCCAGACGGCGTGCGGTTTTAGTCGATCCGAGTCCGACATAACCGGGGAGTTCCGTATTATCATACAAACATTTGTGTAGTAAAAATACATACTATAATAAATATTATCTGCGTAGTTAGTAGTCAATCTTCATGTATATAAATAAATAAATATTTCACAACATTCTACACAATGCTATCTAGACCCATGGTAAGCATTTATAACTAGCTTGTGTTATGGAATCTAGACTGCGGATAAACATACTTAGATACTTTTTTTGTAAATATTCACATATTATAGGTACATAGAAACATCCAGACCAATGATGAATATGAACAGTAAGTGTGCTTAATTACGAGCAATAACATTAGTCGTGTGCAATGTCAATGAGTGTGGCGAACATTTGCAGCGGAGCAAGTTGCGGGAGGCTGCGCTGGCGCAGAGGTCATTGTACCGAACGCTGAGGAGGCTGCACTCTAATCCTCGCCCCTTGCCCCCTGTACCCGGCCCCAGCTGACACCCGCCAGCCTGCATCCTTTAAATCCTACTCATAATATAGGGTTATTAGCTGATATTCCCGGCTCCACCTGCCTGGATGACGGTTAACGGGTCTTTTGGACCTATCTTCGATTCTACTTAACCTATTGCGATCAAACAACCGAAAGATTTCAAACAAAAAAAACACCTCAAAATCTTTTCAATAGTTTTTCCGTCAATCGTGAACAAATAACAAAAAAAATGAGTTATATATATAGTTATAGTCCTAGTAAAGTACAACCAAAAATCCCTTGAATTGAAGAAGGCTGCCACTTTCCCTTCAATAATGTTAAATCGTACTAAATAGTCTTTGATTTGCAATAAACAGTATGCATTTAACAGCGACAACAGTGGTTCCAATTTTCACCATTTCACGGAATCGTTGATTTTACAATATTTTTTTAAATATATTCAACGTCAGAACCAACTTTCAATTATATAATAGTATAAGATAGATTATAAATGGAGTTGAAGAGTCATATTCGCATCTGTATGCGATCTATGAAATAATTTGAAAGTGAGAAATAGAAAGTCGTCGATCGAATTTAGGAAAAAAGAAGTCAAAGTCTCATCCATTCCTGTGTTATTGTGTTGTGTGTATTGTCACTTGTACTCACTTAGTTCAATAATATGATATTCATAGGCCATTTACACCCAAAGTAAGCATAGATACTTTTTTTTTTCGTGCGGAAATCCCCTCGGATACCCCCCCTGCTGGAGCCGGAAGGGGAGGTTATGTCGGACTCGAACCGACTAAAACCGCACGCCGACTGTGGGTCTTGGTGCTAGGCCGGAGGTGAGGTTGTCATAGACATATCCCTCGCACCCCGGCTGACCCAGGGCCATCTCTTACGGTCTGGCCCTCCTCAGGAGGGGGACAACGGTGTCCCCAACTCGCCCCCGGAATGGGGAGGCGCGCTATTTAGCGTGCCGCCGCCGTGGCCTGCTTCTGCTGGGGTGACAGGCGGCTCCACCCGTCACCCCCAGGCCCGCGCTCATGGGGGACGGAGGTCAGTCAGTGCCCTAAGTAAGCATAGATACTAGCTAGTTCTTCCATATCTTAGCGTTAATCCCAGTTGCGTCCGAATCTTTTTAACTTGGAGACTGGGGTCCGTTTTACCAGTCTAACTATGGTTTTGACAGAACTTAGATATTTTCTGTAGAGTGACTGCTAATATCTCTACTACTACCGAAGCATTGCAGCTAGACTGAGATTTACTAGCTAGTTATTGGGGTCTAAATGCTGATTAACATACTACATACATGATTAGATACTCTTTCTTTCGTTCATAATGAAAACACAAACATTATGTACAGTTGATAAAGAAATGTACACTTTTTCAAAAAACTTTATATGAAAAGGTGTTTTTGTCGACTGTACATACTTAAAAATACCAGAATTAGTTTTGTGGATAGAGTAACAATTACCAAAATAGTATTTATAGAGAGAAACCCATCAGAGAAATATCATTTATTTATTTAATGCATCAAAAGTGATGTTGATTGATGGCCCTGACAGTAAGTTATTTGATTCGTAATCTTATAGTTATTTGATCATTATGTAAGTTGCACACTTTCTAATCACTGTAAAACTAGGCACAAAATAAAATTTTAGAATATTTTAAAAGTCTTTCGGATATCACTAGTGACAATTAGATGAATAAAAAGACGAGCAAAATTGACGCACTCAGTATAAAAAAACTGAGGTAATTGAACCTCAGTTTTTTATAATGAGTGCGTCAATTTACTGTACCCCTCTAAGAAGCTAGGGTGAAGTTCAAAGATTCCAGTCTATGACGATATTTAAATGGGAGGAGGTTACCATTTAGGAGGTAGATACTTGTTCACGTCTTATAAACAGAATGACTAAAGTCAATGATTTCATGTGAAGTGAAAACAAAATATGAAAAAAGTGATTTTAATGAAAGACGAAAAAAATTGTCATATCTGTATGTCTACCGTCTAGCTATAAGACGGTTATCATTTAGATTTAATTTAATTTTTAACAAACCAAAGGTTGGATCAACATGATTATCGAAAATGGTAATATTTTTGGTAACGCTAGATAATGATCTTGCATTTGTGACGCCGACAGATTTATAAATATTTAAAAATTAAAATATAATTTTAAATCTATTCTTCACCTTGAAGTTAGCGGGATCTGTACGTTTTGGGGTCAATGTGTTACAAGAAGAAGTGTATGTAAAGTTAACATGTTTCTTGGTTATAGACGCATTTCACAGAAAATTCAAGTACTGAATACAGTATTGTACACACGTTCCCCAGAAATGTTCCGTACATGTTCAAATGACCGCAGATCATAAACATGTTTGTTCTCAATATGTTTGCAAACAATTTTCGTGTGACCTTATACAATCGCACGATTTAAGTAATTTATTGTTTAAATAATTAAAAAAAAACCTGTTACTTAGTTTTACTATTGAAGAGTACACTGATGTTGTGGTGCATAGAGAGAATACTATTTGACCTTTGCTAGGCAGTATTGTTGTTCGATAATGTCAAGGGAAATACCAAAGATTGTTTCATAACGCCCTTAGTGTACAATGAATTGGTGGAATTTGTTTGGGTGCAATTTGCAAATCCGTGTTATATCTGTCACATCATAATGTTACACAATCGTAAAATTCACAAACTATTACAATAACACTGTATTCATTTCATACGTGCCCTCTATATCCTCAATAGCAATGCAAATCCATACTAATCCATACTAATATTATAAATGCGAAAGTAACTCTGTCTGTCTGTCTGTCTATATGTTACGCTTTCACGCCTAAACCACTGAACCGATTTTGATGAAATTTGGTATAGGGGTAGATTAGACATTGAGAAAGGACATAGGCTATGTTTGGTCGCGATAACCGACATCCGCGCGGGCGGAGCACCGGGGAAAAGCTAGTATTATAAATGCAAAAGTAAGTCTGTCTGTCTGTATGTTACGCTTTCACGCCTAAACCACTGAACCGATTTTGATGAAATTTTGTATAGGGGTAGATTAGACCATGAGAAAGGACATAGGCTATGTTTGGTCGCGATAACCGACATTCACGCAGGCGGAGCCGCGGGCAAAAGCTAGTTAAATTATAATTCGAAGTGAACTATACAATAGTGATAACGGGAATTAACGCGATCATATTATTCATTATTTTAGATCATATTAGTTACACCAGCCTGTGACCGGCAAATCAAAGGTATATTCTTCTTCATCTTAGCGTTAATCCCAGGGGACACTATGGTCCCCACAACCCGAGGGGGGACATCTCGAAAGAGATGGTCCTGGGTCTGCCGGGGTGCGAGAGATATGCTTTTGGCAATCTCACCTCCGGCAACCAAAGACCCAAGACGGCGTGCGTTTTAGTCGGTTCGAGTCCGACATAACCATCTCCACCGGCTCCGTGGGTGGTATCCGTGGGGATGTTTCGCACGATAAAAAAAGCGTTAATCCCAGTCTCATCCGAAGCTTTCAGCTTGGCGTCTGGGTCTGTTTTACCAATCTAACTGCGGCTTTGGCTATACTTCGATATTGTCAATTTTGCAAATCAAAAGTATGTAATGTATCTATATAATATGATCGCGTTAATTTCCGTTATCACTATTGTATATCACTGTATTGTATATCATGGAATGCGAGAGTTTCAAAGTTACGATAGTGAACTACAACTCGTGCGAGTTAACATGGCACCCTGGCTCGTTGCTTTGCGCGGGGGAGCGGGAGGCGTGTACGCTGACGCTACTAGCCTCGCACGGCGAGAGCGGGGTCGCGCGCGGGCAAGCGGGAGGAGGGTGTCTTCGAGGCAGGTGCCATGTTAACTCGCACGAGCTATAGTTACTTAATTGTTTACCTAGAACAGGCTACCGGAATTGGGGACATAAGTGTGCGGAAATGGTGTGCAATTTGATATCGGGAAATTGACACTGAATAAGCGTTTGCATGTAGGTATTGTATTGTGTATGTTGGCATGTGTAGGCTATGCATTAATAAATTTGTCACTTAGTGACGACAAGTAATTATTATGTATGTAACGTATTCGTACTTACACGTATTATTAATTTCCTGAAGATTAACAATGCGTGTCAGTTTGATTAATCATAATTCTTTATACAGATGAGATAATTCATGATGTCTATATTAGTAGATTTTTCAATATTACTATCTATCGAATACATAGGGAAAAACTAAACTTCTCGGGCGAGACTTGAACCCGCGATCTTTGCCTGCCAACGATTTGCGATGCCTTGACCAACTTGGCTAGGCTCGGCTAGATTTGTATAGTTAGCATACTTAATCCTGTAAAAATTTCATTATTATCTTTCTTTCTAAATTCGTACAAAATCAGTGTGTGCATAAAATCGAAAACAAAAATGGATGATAAGTTTGCAGTCTACTTTGTTCAAATAAGAATATAAGTCATAAAAGCTGCAATTTTGGATTTTATACTTCTTACTTCGAAAGAAAAAAAACCTTTGCTAACCAACCAACTATAGTATCTATAGCCACATACCTACTATTCCACAACATTCTACACAAAGTTATCTAGACCCATGGTAAGCTTTTATAGCTTGTGCTATGGAATCTAGAATGCGGATAAACATATTTAAATACTTTTTTTTTGTAAATACATACATATTATACATAGAAACTCCCAGACCAATGAAAATAGCCATATTCATGCATACAAATATTTGCGCTGAGCGGGGATCGAACCTGCGCCTCCTGCATAGCAGTCGCGTTCACTACCGCCACGTCACAGAGGCTATAGATGATACTATCGATACTATATCTTAAATTTTAGAGATCTATACACCTAACTATCTAAATATATATTCAATGTATCTAACTAACATTTCGTCGGTTAAACAATTCACTTTGGATGCCACCAGAATAATAACTATACATTAACATAAGTATTTGCACTGATTTCCCTTTACGGCAATATCATTTCACACATGTAAGGCACTTGTTCTACATAGTTCATGAGATTATTTGAATTAAAATTTGGAACACGGTCTATATATGTACAAAGTGGTCAAATTATTATGACTAGTAAGAAAATAATTAAATAAAACGATTGAGCGCGAACGCGTTTATGTCTAATAAACGAAGAATGAATTACCTTTATCTTTTGTATATCATTATTGGTGGAAATTGATGAAAGAACGTCCAAAGATTTCAGTTTTTATCTTTAAAATGCATTGGTTATTAAGTAGACTCCAGATATACTCAGACTTGTATGTACTTCCAGGGCTAAACAGAGTTAAAATATTGATTAGTTACTTTGTGTAACATGTAATATGATCGACCCTATTGCCACCTGCCAGACACATGTTATGAATCCGTAAGTATAATAAAATAAGTTTCCAGCTATGCTCAGCTTCCCTGGTGGTGTAATGTATCTGTTTATGTTAGTGAACAATGGGGTTGACGACTCCTAGTCTGCATTTAAACGTTAAAGAGCTGCCTCTTTTATGAACTGCATTAGATGTACACAAGTGGTACTGTCAGCCTGTATTGCAATAGTGTAAATCTATACATCTATACGATAGCACTTTATTTGCGGTTTTCCTGTGGTATCTCTCACCGCGAACTTATATTAATCCATTGCGTCGCATTACCTGCGTTCATGTCATCTGCATTTCTTATTGATCGTAACATAGGGACAAAATGATCTCTTCTGAGTTATTACAAGTATAGTTTAGAAAATAGGTGTTGTAAAAAATTCAATGCGATGCGCTTTACAAACATGTTATTAATATATTCAATCACAATAAGTATTGGCAATGTTTAGAAATATTTTTTTGTAAATAATATTGATTAGTAACCGAAACTAGGAATATTCTTGTTATTCCCTAATCCCTAACTATAATAAATTGTCAGGTATGGTTTTAAATCAATACCTCATAACCTTTTAATTCATTCATTTAATCAATTCTTTTTTTTATAAAAGGACATTGCTAAAGGCAAATTTTCGGAAAGAGGGTCACCATCGTAAACATGTACTATGTTAACAGAGGTGGCACTCAGCTTGACGGCCTCATCAGATGCCTTTTCACGCCTCGCTTAAAGGACCCGTGACTGTAGGAAGAAGGAAACACGTGAGCTGGCAGAGAGTTCCAGGTCTTCATGGTACGGCAGAGCATTGATTCACCGAACCGCTTGGTTCTAGAAGGTATATTCTGCATCGTATGCGGGTGACTTCTAAGCCCTGCACGTGTTAGCCTGTGGAGGAAATGAGAGGGTGGGACACCTCCACCTGCTGCTGCAGCATTTTGAGTGCTTGAGTGACAAATACTCTGAATGCAGTAAATTGTGCAGCCAAACTGGAAACACTTACATCCGCTGATGATTTAGGCAGTTGAGCTTCGAACACCTCCATTCTCTTGTTGATGGACTCACTCATTTCATTCAAAGTGCTTTGCATCTTCTCCATGGCACAATAACAAAAGTGAAGCGGTGGAAATGAGAGATAGTGTTATGAGTTGGAAATTATGTGTCCCGGCAGATGTGATGTTTAGCAATACTTTGGTATCATGTAAGTAATAAATAAATGTATTTACTAATTTTAAATAATTATATTATTGGGACTAAAATTTCAGTGTCTTATTTGTACGACTACCCACTAATTTATATGTAGCATTATTATATTATATTCATATTATATAGCATCAGAGTATCCGCCGAGATAAAACAAATAGCCAAGAAAAAAATACGACATATGAGCCACTGGCATTTCCAACACTAGGTTCTGAAGTTAGGTATCACATTTGGCGACGATGCATTAACATAGTCTATAACTAGAAGTCATTGATCCCGCCTCCCGTCACATATGCATACTTAACAGAAAAAAAAAAGACATTAACAGTTAGGTACAACAGCTACTTATGATCTCAGAGATATTTCTATAGTTTCGTAGAAGAACAATAATCTTATTTTTTTATCAATAGATTTTGATGCGAATTAATGTATTAATTAATGGCTTCGATCCTGGCCATTACACTACTGACGTGAACCCACTCCTAACACAAGCAATTTAGCTTAGCTGGAGGGGTAACTACGGTACTAATATTCTTTTTTAATAAAAAAAAATGTTATGGGAATATTGTTGTCTTGCGTGTTAATGATGGATAAAATAACATATATTTTTTATAGTCAATAAATCAAAACTACGTTTATGATCTATATCAAAGCGATTATCATGCTTTTCAACTGTGTAGTTTCAAAGTATAGTACCTAGTGAGAGTGTGGGGGTGGATCAGATAGGCACGACGGATTTCAAATTCCAAATGTGAACTTTATTCCGGTTACAATAATGACCAAATCGGGATGATCTTTAGACCACTTTCCATGTTCGATGGCGCATAAATATCACTCGCATACCCAGTAATAGACTACAATAGGCTCATTGAGTAATTGATCAATTAGAGGACTTACCGCACTCTGATTATCTCTTACAGGCAACTATTGGATGGAGTGAAAAGAGTCGTAATTGACTGAATGATGAAGTTCTTCCACCAAATAGTCCAGTTCATCCATTCATTACCCCATAATGAGTTATGGGCACATTTACGTCCAACCAACTAAAGACAGTGATCGTATTGTCACAATCTGGATCAAAAATTTAAAAAACACTATCATTTATGTTAGCCACAAAACTGAAATAAGCGCGCGTGGAATTTGATAACGGTATTGTGACATACATAAACTATTCAAATTATTCAAATAACTAAAGCTAACGTTCTTAGATTTTCGAATTGGTTGCGATTTCTGTTGGCTCTACCAAGATGTTCGTGGTTTGAGTCAAGTAGCTAAACTTATTGGAAAGCCGGTAAACATGTTGAGTTAAGGCCGAGGCTCTTGCAGGCTTTCCTCTCAGAAGTCAGAAGGCAGTTGCTTCTGTAAAAGCCTTCTGGTTCATCGAAACGCCAATCCCATTAGCATCCAAGGCTTGCACGTGGGGATCCGTTGACCGCTTTTCTTTTAGAGATATGCTTTCGGCAATCTGACCTACGGCAACCAAAGACCCAAGGCGGCGTGCGATTTAGTCGGTTCGAGTCCGACATAATCACCTCCACCGGCTCCATGGGGGTGGTATCCGTGGGGATTATTCGCACGATAAAAAAAAGTTATGATTGCGTGAAACTTACTAACAAAGTTTTTATTTTCAGTGACAAGATGTACTCCACATCAACGGCATCCACGACCACGTCAGGGTCTGGTCGTGCAGCCTGCGTGGTGACTGGCGACCGGCGAGTGCGCGTCGTGAAGCTCGTGCGGCCACGCAGGGCTGCGCCGGCCTACGGCTTCGCTGTCAGAGGCGGCCGAGAATACGCCACCGGATTCTTCATATCAAAAGTCGACTTTAATTCCGAAGCACAGCATCAGGGATTAAAGGTTGGTTTAGAACTGATACCAGTTTATGACTCTGTTATAGTCATAATAGAAGTAATAGATCTTAACCTACTATATAATCTTATTCATAATGATCCATTCATTAGAAATAAGATTAGTATTATTTATGTTTGTTACTAAGTCATTTTGTACATCAATATGGAGCATAGTCATGGTCACGGGGAGACTAAGATAATCCATATTTCCATACTAATATTATAAACGCGAAAGTAACTCTGTCTGTCTGTCTGTCTGTATGTTACGCTTTCACGCCTAAACCACTGAGCAGATTTTGATGAAATTTGGGGTAGATTAGACGATGAGAAAGGACATAGGCTATATTTGGTCGCGATAGCCGACATCCACGCGGACGGAGCCGCCGCCAAAAGCTAGTGGTTGCATAATAAGACAACCGCCATCTAAATCTCTTTGTTACTATAGCTGTTGGAAAACAATTGAAATGTCTGGAACAGTAGTCTTTTTTGTCTAATTTTTTATTATCATTCCATTTTATTAGGAGCTAGCTCTGTTAAAAAATAGTATTTTTTTCAATGTTATTAGTTCTTTTAAAACTTTCATCTCAATCAATCAATCAATTAGCCTACCGCAGTCTAGTGTTGGACATAACCTTCATCTATTTTTTTCATTAATAGTTTAGGAAAAAATAACACAACAACAGTGACGTCTTAAATTATTTTGGATGTTTGTAATTAAACAGTGAGGTCTAGCTCACTGTTTAATTACAAACATCAGGCATAGTTTATCAGTATCTGGAACGCAGATAAACATACTTCTTTTTAATAAAAACATACATAACATATTATACAACTAAACTAGATTACTCGTGCTATGATTGGGCTCATGTCGGTTGTAAACTGGGTGGGGCCAAGATGCCTCAACCGCACATTTGAAGTACAATACTAATAATTAGTTTACTATCACCGCTTGCTAATTACGGAAAGCCGGAAAAAATGTACTGACAGCTTTCGTAGTGTGATTGTAACTATAAGATAGGTTATCGGATCAATGTTTATGATAATGATCGATTTTTCACTTCAAGGCAACATGTCAACTAACTACGTTTAATATTATTTATCGCAATAACATATATTACATAAGAAGGATTATCGAAGAGAACATTTCAAAGTTTGCTCTTGTTTATATTTCACGCTCTAGGTACTTCAAAAATAGTAATACTGAAAACTATTTTTGTTACTATAATACCCACTGAATTATGCGTGAAGTTATTTCTTATATTGTTTTAATTCTGAGATCTTTTCAGTAACAAATTTAATGTAAATTCTTTACAAAATGTTAGAAGGCTGACAAGCATGTAGATTATGTTAGAAGATTCCAGCATTTTGGTGGTGGTGAAATATTCCATTTACTGAGAAGAAGAAATATTTATAAATTGTTTTTATTCAACGGAACATAACTGATATATACATACAAAATTTTGTGTCACAGAATAGGTAAATACTAGCACTGATACATGAAGATACAACATAAGATTAAGAACCTGAGAATGAGAATATTTTACGTTATGTATATAACTTTTAAACTCTCGCGATCCATGATACTCGTATACAATAATAATTACGGGAATTAATGCGATCATGGTATAAATACCGGCCGGCGTAATCTGGTCGAATCGAAACGTCAGGCAAATCAAAGGATCGTATGTACCTATATCATGATCGCGTTAATTCCCGTTATTATTATTGTATGAGATCCGGTTCTTAGCATTCCATGGATTCACCGTGCGGTCGCCGGGTCCATGGCGTGGTACAGAGAGGAACACTGCGACGGCGCCTGGGACTTGCGACCCAGGTGTAGGTTTAGGGTGGCCACCTTGTGATGCATCAGCGCTCACCTCCACCGTCAGTCGTGTTCCCCCCTCTACCTATCCAAAGGAGGATGGGCAAAGTGGTCTACCTACTCAATACCGACAAGCTATATGTCAATTTAAAGGATATTTTATGTACTTCATTTTTTGGTATGGCCGCAAATGTGTAGCTCATGGGGTTTCTCTCTTAATTAGAGCAGACTTTATTTTTTTTTCTTAATTGGAACAGAATTTACATCGAATGTTCTATACTTTTGTGGGGGAGACGATCGGGCGTGAGGTTGTTTTGAATTCCCGACGACGCGACGCAAGCGCAGGTACATGTTTGCAGCCTGCCCCCGCAACTCCCGCACCCCGCCTCGCCCGCTCGCACTGTCCTTATCACAGCACCTCGCAGTTTACCTTCGCTTGTCGTTGTGTATTGTACTGTGCGATTCCTTGTTCTTGTTACGAATTATCTACGACCTTTGCTTGTTTATCGGACTGTTGAATATTGCTATTATTTTGACCTGTGCTTGTTAATTGGACTCCCATATTTTTTTTATAATGGAAGGAAATAGACTTCTATGTGTTGTTTGTGAGCGCTCTGTTTTGCGTCAGCGGCAACGTCATTTAATAACGTATACCCTAATACAATCCAGACCTTTTGTTGAAGTATATATACGAAGACATTCTTCACGCGAGGTAAGTTCTGTTTGTTAATTCTATAGCACTAGGTACCTAAGTACCTTATAATTAATCCTTTTGATTGTGATCTAATACCTCTTGTGAATTTGGTCGCTTCGAGGTCCGAAGCGACTTATGTCATTATTATTAGAGATATTGCGATATTTACAATGGTATTGTTTTGAGTTTCCTTTAAGCATCGTTAGGAATCCAGCTTGTTCGAGTTACTGACCATGATAGTTTAAATACCTAAACTTATAGATTTACTGGACTGAAAATAAAAAGAGTTCCTAAGTAAGATTATGTCATACCCAACCGTTAGTAATTATATAGAATGGAGAAGACCAAATTACACAATACATGTTAAACTAGGCTCAATCCCACGTGCATAATATAAGTTTAAAGGTTGTAATAATAAAATGTCATATTGAGAAATGATGCTATGATCAGGAGGCCAAAAGTAAAAATAACACAACATTAATAAACATTTTCTGTCTTTCTTTCCTATCCGTAGGTATCCTTCGATGAAGGTGAAGTTGTATTCACGTGCCATCGATGTTGGCAACGAATTAACACTGCCGAACGGGCACAGCTGGCTACAGAAGCTCCCAACGAAGATATTGATGTGCCAGTTCCACCAGATACAATTGACACTGCCGAACGGGCACAGCCCGCTACAGGAGCTCCCAACGAAGATATTGATGTGTCAGTTCCACCAGATACAATTGACACTGCCGAACGGGCACAGCCAGCTACAGGAGCTGCCAACGAAGATGTTGATATGCCAGTTCTACCAGCTATGCCAGATATCCAACGAAATCTCGCTAGAGCATCTAATACGGCCCGCCATTGCATATTTAATGGTTGTTTAAACGAGTCACGGCTTCGAATACCTAATAGCATAAAAGCTTACATGTTATCATATTACAATTTCTACATACCAACAAGTGCTCGTGTTTGTAATGAACACATAATGGTGCACGATTGGGACCAGTTGCTCAACGGAAATGTTTCTCATGATTTTAATCAAGACCATATATTGGACATCATTTCAATTTATAGAACAGCTTTAGAGAATCCATCGACTATTTTTGATTTTAATTTGCAAAGAGTAGACGAAAATGAGTTTCGACACTGGACAGGACTTACGGTCGCCGAATTCAATTTGTGTACTCGAACAAACTCCATCACTACGACAGCGGTCGAACGCGCCAAATGTGGTTCTAGGTGGATATCTAATGAAACTTCGAACAGGCGAACCTAACATACGCCTAGCATCACTTTTAAAAATATCGCGTCGAACATTCGAACGCCATTTAGTGACGGCGAGAGAGTGCTTACTGGCAGACTTCGTGCCATGTCACTTGGGAGTAAATCATTTAAGTAGAAATGAAGCGCTTAGCAAGAATTTGTTGATACCAAGTGCCCTTTTTGGAGACCAAAATAATTCCAAATTAATATCAATTTGTGACGGGACGTACATTTACATCCAGAAGAGCAGCAACTTCCTTTTCCAAAGACGTAGTTATAGTCTTCATAAGTATAGGAATTTGCTGAAACCGTTTCTCATTGTATGCAGCAATGGCTATATTATTGATGTAACAGGCCCTTATGCAGCCACTACATCAGATTCCACGATCATGAGCAATCTATTAAATGATCAGGATAGCGCATTTCATTGGTTCTTTGCAAGGAATGACGTGTTCATTTTAGATCGCGGCTTCAGAGATGCTATACCTGACTTTGAAGCATGCGGTTACGAAGCACATATGCCAGCCAGTAAGGATAGAAATAATACACAGCTATCCACAGATCAGGCGAATAAGTCTCGTTTGATTACGATTGTAAGATGGGTAGTAGAAGTAGTGAACGGAAGGTTCAAACGCGACTACAAGTTTCTACGGATAGATAATTTTAATACGTCCGTCCCTCATATGTTCGAGCATTTTCGGATTGCTGCAGCATTGATCAATGCTTTTCACCTGCCAATCCGTGACAATGCTTATGCCGACGCAATAGTTGCAATTATTAATGAACGAATGAATTTAGAAAATTATCTGGCCGAATATGTCATTCAAAAAAACTTAAATATGCGACGGGTTATATTTACCAGCATGGCAGCAAATATGCCTGGTTTTGAAGATATTCCTCGATTAGAAGAGGAACACCTCATTCTAATCGCCCTAGGCACTTACCATATTAAAATAGCCAGTTCTTACTGTGCCGAACATTTAAACGATGGAATGTATATTATCGAATTGTACAGAGACACTGAACTCGATGATATCAATAGATATAACATCGATGTGGGGGAAAGTAGTTTTTTACTACGAGGGCGAATACAATCACGTCATTCCAGGGCCAAGAAACACTACACATATGTGTTAATAAACCCAGAGAATCAAGGAAGAGGTGCCTTTAGCTACTATTATTGTACGTGTTTGACTAGACGTCGTACAATTGGGACATGTGCCCATGTAATAGCAATCTTGTGGTATTTATGCTGGGCACGCCATCAGGAAGCTTTGATACTGCCTGCCGCACACATAAATGATGTAATTTTAGATACAAGCATCATGTAATACTATAAATATAATATTATTGATTAATCACTGGTGTTTTATTTTTATCTATTTGTATTCTCTTTTAAAAAAAAATGCCATCCCCTAGAACTGCTTCATTATGTGTTATTGGTTCGCCAAAATATACTCTATTATTTAGCATAGGTGGCGTTGGTATTGAGTAGGTAGACCAAAGTCCATACATTTTGCCCATCCTCCTTTGGTAAGATCCTATCAACGCCGTTTTAGATATTCGTTTGAGTAAAGAGCTTACTGAAGCTCTTGGCAATCCGAGGTCTTTAAATAAGTTATACAGGGATTTAGCTGGAATTCCCCTTGCTCCCACTTCCACGGCGTAGAGTTTAACCACATAGCCATTTTTGGTTAACTCGTTGGTCAAGTCAAAGTATTTGTTTATTTTTATAGCGTGGTCTTTAGGTATGTTAGTTTCCCACGGTACTGTGAGTTCTACTAGTACTGCACGCTTTTGCTGTTTTGAAAATAGGAATATATCGGGTCTGGATGACGAGGCACAAACATCCTCCGGTATTTTATAGTGTTTCTCATACGAATCTGCGAGTAATGTCCAATCAGCGGCTGCTATCAAAATTGAGTACGGCTTTTGATTTGTCTTTTTTGAGCAGCCTTCCTTTACAAACGCGACGTCATTTCTTTGGTTTGTGGTTAAACCCTTTTTCGCTCTAGCTACCGCCAAACTTACCGCCTCACGTACGATTTCTAATACCTTATCATGTCGGCGCGAGTAATGACCCCGGTCTAATAGCGTCCTACAACCCACCAGTAGGTGCCTAGCAGTACCAATTGCTTCACCACATGAGTTACATGTTTTATCTGTGGCTTTTCCCCATCTGACAAGATTGCTTTGGTCGGGGAGGGTCAACTGGAATGCATTGAGATAGAATTTAAGGAGAGCCGGTGACCAGTCGTATATTAAGGTACGCCATTTTAAGGCTATGGGAATACAAAATTCACCTAGTGTTAACCATTCGTTTTGTATTTCTAGGTTCATTGCGTGCACTTTGTAGGTATTATTTTCATCTACTTGAAGAAAAGATTTTGTTATGTCTTTGTCTGACTGCCTCCTAGTATTACCCAAACCTACCCTACCAGTCTGCGAGCCTATCATGAATTTTTTATGGAATTGGAGGCGCGACTCGAGCTCTTTAGTACTTTGGTCTTTTGGAAGAGCTTGCACGATTTCGTCTTTTGATTTCGCTAGGACGTGCATTTTGGTTACTCTTAGATGTTTATATAGTTCCGATGGTTTCTTGAACGTCATTCCAAAGTTATTTGAGGCTCTATATAATGTCGATGGGTCTGCCGACTGGGCTAGCCCCAGCCACGACTTCAATGTCTTCGTAACATTCGCATCTAGTTTTTTGAGAAGGCTCTGGCTTATATCATAAACAAGAAACGGCCAGTTAAGACGCGAGGTTAAATAGTTGTCGTAAATCCACGCTTTTTTGACATTACTTAGTGGCTGCTGGTCTACCTTTTGTATATCGATAATGAAGTTATTAATTACTTCTTCTAAAGCTGGAGTGCAACCTCTGTTATCTATTTGTCTTCCGAGAAATTTAAAAGGCACGGTTTCGGATATAGTCGAAACGTTTTCCCCGCCTATACTAAGCCCTGGATCATATGAGGTATATCTGGTACCCCGCCTACCCAGACATAGACAATAGCATTTGCTAGGTTTTGTTTTCATTCCTTCTGTCCATGTACAGAATTCATCCACTTTACGCAACAGGTCTTGGCACTGCTTTGGGCTGCGAGTAAGTATTGCGAGATCATCTGCAAATGCGAGGATGGATTCCGTGTATTTACCGTTTAGTTTAAACCGATAGCCCCACTTTCTCTCATGTGTGGTAATACTATCTATTAAAATATTTATTACTATATTGAAAACTCTAGGTGACAGACAGCAACCTTGGAACAGACCTACATTATAATTTAAAGGTTGCGTGTGGCCATCCTTGGTGTTTATAACAAATTTTAATTTATCGTAATAAGAGGCTATTATTTCCCGGATGATCGACGGAAAGTTATACCATTTTAATGCAAACAACATAAGCTGGTGGTGTACTGAGCCAAAAGCGTTTTCTAAATCTATCCAACAAACTGTTATTTGCCTTTCATTTAATCTGGCATCTTTGAGGCTTTCCGCCAGTAGTGAATTGTGTTCCAGGCATCCAGAAATTCCGGGTAGGAACCCTTTCTGGTGATTTGGCCTGAAATAGTTGTTATTGATCATGAAATTAGTCATTTTTAATTGGAGCCATGAGAAGAAGATTTTTGAGATTGTGTTAGTTAATGCTATCGGTCTAGCGTCTTTAGGACTAGTTACTATTTCTTTCTTTGGAATGAGCACAAAGTTAGCCCTGCCGAAGGCTGCTGGAATTTCTTTACTCGACCAGATCCTATTGAATATGCTTAGAACATGTTTACGTACCGATGGGCATTTTTTATAAATAATGTACGGTATGCCATCAGGCCCTGGGGCGGTTTTTGTTGGTTTTTTCTTAATTTGATGTTCAATTTCTTCTAAGCTTGGTGGATTACAGTTAAATGTGAAATGAGGGTTTGATGGTTTTTGCGCTTTAGGTTCACCGTATGGTTTTTCGTGTTTAGGCACCTCATAATTATTTTTGTAGTAGCTATAGATCTGGTCGTTATTTAGTAGCAGCCTATCTTGCTTTTTGTCACTGAAAATATTCCTTGAGTATTTGAAAGGGTCCTTATCAAATTCGACTTCATGTTTTGCTCTATTGAGGTTATTATTTTCATTTATTATTTGGGCTGAGATTCCTTGGATTAATTTTAGTATAGCCCGTAAAGCTCTGGCCAGTTGATGACTAAGTTGGTTGTCGCCCATAGCTTTAGCAATGCGTAGCCGTTTGATTAGGTCCCGCTTTCTTTTTCTCATTTTAATTTTGAACGCGTTTTCTCGGTTTTTTCGCGCGTGATTTGGTGGTGGTGGATAATACTCATGTAGATATGAGTAGATGCTAACCTGGAAAGATTCTACCTGGTCGTTTAAATCTTGTTTTGTTCCGGGATGTTCTAACAGGATGGCCAAGTTCTGATCGTGTGCTTTCCAGGTGGATGATTTTAAAGAGGGAATGCTAAGACGGGCCCGGATGTTAATGGGCTCCTGGTTTGATTTACAGTCCGGCTTACCTTGGGATATGTGAGGGTCAACTCTATCCGTGGTAATAGTTGAAGAACTTACAGACGACTGTCTTGCTCCAACACCATCGTGTAACTTTAGATGCTTTAGAAACCAGGCTCTCTTCTTGTAAATTTTCCCGCATGTTTTGCACGTTAAGTCCGAGTTCTCGCCGTGGTCGTTTGGTTTTATCCTCGATGGACAATTCTTCCGCCCCCCCTCTCGGATTGTCCTAGGGGTATTTTTCTTTATGGGACTTTTAGCAAGATTTAAAAAACTGGGGCCTGGCTTGCTAGGCCCTGCCCCCGGCTGTCTTTCCAGCAGTCAATTGTCTTTCCAATTGTCATCTGTCTTTCCAGAGTCACCTGTCTTTCCAGTAGTCATCCCGTCTCTCCGGGCTGTCAGATTTTGAAGAGATCCGGTTCTTAGCATTCCATGGATTCACCGTGCGGTCGCCGGGTCCATGGCGTGGTACAGAGAGGAACACTGCGACGGCGCCTGGGACTTGCGACCCAGGTGTAGGTTTAGGGTGGCCACCTTGTGATGCATCAGCGCTCACCTCCACCGTCAGTCGTGTTCCCCCCTCTACCTATCCAAATTTGGTAAGATCCTATCAACGCCGTTTTAGATATTCGTTTGAGTAAAGAGCTTACTGAAGCTCTTGGCAATCCGAGGTCTTTAAATAAGTTATACAGGGATTTAGCTGGAATTCCCCTTGCTCCCACTTCCACGGCGTAGAGTTTAACCACATAGCCATTTTTGGTTAACTCGTTGGTCAAGTCAAAGTATTTGTTTATTTTTATAGCGTGGTCTTTAGGTATGTTAGTTTCCCACGGTACTGTGAGTTCTACTAGTACTGCACGCTTTTGCTGTTTTGAAAATAGGAATATATCGGGTCTGGATGACGAGGCACAAACATCCTCCGGTATTTTATAGTGTTTCTCATACGAATCTGCGAGTAATGTCCAATCAGCGGCTGCTATCAAAATTGAGTACGGCTTTTGATTTGTCTTTTTTGAGCAGCCTTCCTTTACAAACGCGACGTCATTTCTTTGGTTTGTGGTTAAACCCTTTTTCGCTCTAGCTACCGCCAAACTTACCGCCTCACGTACGATATTATAAATTTGGAAAAATCTCGAAAAATCAGTAAAACTGTTTTTGCTATTTTACCCAAAGTTTGAGCTTTCTCAAGCGAGGATGGTTTCATAAACACCTGCTGGATCGGAAATTTAGAGAACGTGCTTATCTCAATGGAGACTTTCAAATCTATTGAGGCGTCTGCGGTCATACGTTTGGCATTATGTAAGAAAACAATTATATCATTTTAACAAATGTTTGTGGCGACACGTAATAAGCTTGCCATTGACAAAGTAAGCAAATACTAGGTACATACATGGTTACGTAGAATGCTACAATGATCAATACGTGGAAAATTAGCTGTCAATGTTTTCATACCCTATTATAAGTTCTTTGTCTATTGGGCAATATACTATTACATTGTTCCGTGTGTTCCTTTCATTCTTACATGAGCGTAGGGAAGATTTAATCTCTATTGACACTTTTTGTACCAGTTACCTATTACTCGTTCTCACGGTGGGCGAGTGTCCCAGCGAAATACCTCGAATGAGCTCCGTGGCCGCGTGCGAATAACTCAGCTCACAATTAAACCACTGACTTCTGTGCAATTACCCACATCCGAGGCTGAGTGACTGTCGCAATATGTTCTATTCTTTTAACCGCTCACGTAACCGCCGCCAGTATTTCTTGCCACAGTTTATCTTAAGCGCAAGTCCATTTAGCTCAATGATCGCCGCGTTGTCCCATGTGGGATTGTGGGTCAAACACTTGATGAGATTCTCTAATGTCGTGAGTTGCGGTTGATTTATGGGTTAGCAGGTGATAGAAGAAATTACCTGCCGCATTACTGTGTCTACTTAAAGACGTGATTATGCTTTATTGATTCAAATTGCTAGAGATGCCGACGCTTAGTTTAAGACATTATAAAAAAAAGAGGTCTATAGTGCAACAAAGCTATCAGTTTCATGTGAAACTCATTCATCATTATATAAGTAGGTATATTATTATAGTAACATAATAGTTATATAATGATAGTAATACAAATCATTCAATAAATGGTTTAACACTAGGTACCGTTTCTGTGTCGACATCTCAGCATTGTATCCCAGTTGCATGCAGCCTTCATTTCGTAGCCTGGGGCCCGCTTTCCGGCTTTTCCTCATCCACTTTGCACGGTCTAAGAATCCTCGCCATTGAGATCATTAAACAAAGTGAACCTACCTAACATAAGGGAACATTTTTAATTGCTACTAATAATTAGATAGTAATAACGCGTCACAAGATGCCTGTTCATTCATCTTGAAGTCTGGGGTCCGCATTACCATCTGCAGATTTGGCTGATCTTCGATATTTTCCGTCAAGCGATAGCCTTCAGACCTCCAAAACCCCCAGGGAATAACGAAGCATTGCAGCTTGACCAGTTGTTGAACTTTTTAGGGCTCCAAATATCCATAACGACTGCCATAGATCGACGGCTTAACGTGCTCTCGGAGGCACGACCATACTAATACAAATACCCATGTTCATGTATACAAATACTTGCACTAAGCCATTGAACCCGCATCTCCTGCGTATCGGCCACGTTCACTACCGCCACGCCACAGAAGCTGTCTGAGATTCTAATTTAAACCCAATCATTATTCTTTTCCATCCAATTCAAAGTGGTAAGTAATACAGTATCATGTGGTTCTAATTCTGACCTACCGGAATCTGTTACACAACTATTGATCCATTTACCTACTACTACCAAATACCATACGGACATCCTCTTACAGCATATCCTGAGCTAAGAAGAAGTAACTTCACCTCAATACGGATGATGTCATACTGGATGTCGAGAACTCTTTTCAAATATCTCTAGTCAAGCGTGTTGTAGGTACGGGAGATGTTTTTCCGTAACATTAAATCTGATAGATTGACACTTATTAATAATGTTCATATGCAGTAAACTGGTTTCCAGTGATCGAATTAACTGTCCAGATATTTGGATGCACTATCTTTCCATATCGATGGTAAAATACAGCTGATGTGAATGACTTAATCTATAATAAATGTGATAAATGTAAAAGTAACTCTACTTGTTTGTCTGTTACGCTTTCACGCCTACTTGATGAAATTTGGTACAGGGATAGACTTATACTTAGAGACTATTGCAATAACTAAAGCTATATTTGATCGGGATAACCGAGCCATGGGCAACAGGATATTATAGAGCTCCAAATGACTCATTTCAATCGGCTAAAATGTTAAACCTATCGACTCGCCTAACTGCAATATCATTTCTGAAGCCTTGACGGCATCATTGGTTTAGAATATTTTCTGTAATCAAATAACGTTTTATATTCCCACGTGTAGATTAAAGCTTTAATGTGTTAATGAGCCTTAATATCTTGAAACAACAAACCCTATCAACAGCACCACACGCATCCGTCCTGAGAAAACAAATGAAAGTGAATGTGTATGTATAGTGTGCAAACCGTGGTCTTTGTTTGTTTCACACATAAAAGTGAAGTCACTGTTTACTATAAAAATGTCGGTTCTCCACAAATTGTTAGACACGTTAAATTTATTAACATACTAATTATGTTTCTAATTATGTTCTGTAGACTTGTTTTATTTTTTTAACTAGTGCATATAGGTATGTGTTTTGGTCTTGATTCAGAAAGTCTGCATGTTTGTGATATATTGTAACATAACATAACATAACATAAACTCACGCCCGTATTCCCCGAAGGGGTAGGCAGAGGTGCTAGCACCCACATTTCGCCAGTTTATGTTTAGGTCCCAATGTAATAGGTGGCGAGTCTATTGCCATTAACCGGGCACTTATAAACCTGCGATAAATACACACATAACTTCGAAAAGCATCGAAAAGTCCTTGGTGTGTGCCATGGTAAACTTGGGATCGAACCCGAGACCTCGTCTCAGCAGTCCATTACCCATACCACTAGGCTACCGCGGTTTATTGTGTGTGTGATATTGATATATTGTAATGTCTATTTAAACCTGGAATAAGTTCTAAAACGTATATAACTATTATTCATCTACTATGAATCATTTGGCCACTTATTAAGAACTTACTTATAGACTGATATGATATATCAGACAGTAACTATGTAGTCCATAGTAACATATAAACTTATATAACATATAACATATTATCGCAGGTTTATAAGTGCCCGGTTAATGGCAATAGGCTCGCCACCTATTACATTGGGACCTAAACATAAACTGGCGAAACGTGGGTGCTAGCACCTCTGCCTACCCCTTCGGGGAATACGGGCGTGAATTTATGAGTTTATGTAGTCCATAGTGACGAAACATAAAGTGGTTTTAATCGGTTTGAGTCCAACCTTGTTATTAGCTCCTATGGAGTGAAGCCCGAGGAGGTCTTCACATGCTAGAAGAAGTCCAGCAATCGGCCCGTTTCCGTAAAATAACGTTTTACTTAAACCTCTATGAGTGATTTTGAAACTAATCGAATTGAAATCATGCATTTTGAAAAGGTGGTGTTACTGAATGAGGCCCCTGCCCGAGGAGGGCCTGAACCCGAGGAGGGCCACACCAATCAAAGAATATGTCGAAGACAACCTCACCTCCGGCCTAGCACCACGACCCACAGTCGGCGTGCGGTTTTAGTCGGTTCGAGTTCGACAACCTCCCTTTCCGGCTCTAGCGAGGAGGTATCTGAGGGGATTAGTGCACGAAAAAAAGACCCCTGATTACATAGTCAGTTCCTATTATAAACTTAAAAAAAAAGTATAAGATATTTTAGGCTGTTTATTAAAGTGTGCGGGGTGGATTAATTTTCAATTTAGTCCAATTTTGATCTTACATAAGTATTACGAATAGCGTGAAAGCTCCGGATATTCTTCATGTCTTGCTACTCAAAAATCAACTAAAGAACACCGTCATTACGTAAGTTTCGTGTCGTACCCCCACGATCAATTGGCGAACCCGACCCCAAGTCGTAATACTTGCACTTGTAGATAAGTAGGTACCTAATCTACTTTGAGAGATCCTGGTCTAGACCATAATTTGTTAACGTAGGCTATTAAAATTACCTTTTTAAGGTTATAGCCGCTCTCATAAGAGGTCTACAAATATTGTGGCAGGAAGACACGTGTAGGTACTTTTAGTAATTATTATGATCGTTACGAAATAACGAGTCCAAACTTATTGATGAATAAAAAGTCAATATGTACAGGAAACTGCCTTAATTTGAAGTCTTTCATAATGGTCCACTGCATCAATTGCATTATATCCGCCTCCACAGTAAGGTGTCCTTTTTATAGAACACTCAACGTTCACTGTTTTTAATGAACGTTTGTTTTGGTAAATTGATTGCTAAAATCATTTTTCCAGGTCACCAAGTAGGGGCTAGCCTTCTTTGTGCTCCAATCTTATACAATACTAGCTTTTGCCCGTGGCTCAACCCGCGTTGATGTCGGTCAACTTTCTCAAGGTCTAATCCACCCCTATACCAAATTTCATAAAAATCGGTTCAGTGGTTTAGGCGTGAAAGCGTAACATACAGATAGACAGAGTTACTTTCGCGTTTATAATATTACTATGGATACCTAGCTGTAACGAATGAAAAATCCAATGTTCCAGTATTAGTTCCATACCTTAAAATAATTAAGTCCCAAAATTAACTACAATGCGTTAAAAATACTGTAATTATAATAATTTCATGATAACAAACCAATAATCGAAATGAAAAAAAAAAGAAACTAAAAAAAGTTACATTCTGATACGGGTTCACTGATGGTGAGTACACTAAAATTGCATAACTTAATTCATTCAACCTTTTTAACGTTAACGTATCACCGCTACATGGTAAATTGCTTGCACATTTGCATGCATGAAATGTGCAACAAATACATTTATTTACATTATGTATGATAGAAATCTTGTGATTCTGTGTTTCTACAAAGTATGGCTTGGTATTCTTTAAGTTTCTAGAGGAAAATTCTAGGTAAGCCTGTTCTATAGTGGTTCAACGGAGACTTCCAATATTACTATAGTTTAAATTTCTTGAATAGCCTATTGTAGCCCCGTGGCGTAGGTTTATATGCTTATTTTTATGTGCTTCAATTTTCAATAGCAACACAGAATCTGGATGTAGATTAGATAGAGCAAAGGCACTTACTCCATCACCTATGTGGGATCAGTTTAAAAATAGTCATTAGCGTTACTGCCTATTCTGATATAACAGGAACACAGTACAGACATTGGTAAGATATAATCAATTGACTGATGTTTGCCCTGACCGTGGTCACAGAGTGACTGGCTAAGTGGTGTAATATATAATGGTAAATCATGCAACGCAGGAGTTTAAAGGTCATCTATTACATTATATAATATGTGTGTAAGAACACCAGTCTCACAGGAGTCGTACACATTACAGGCTGCACAGGTACTCCATAAGCACAATTAAAATCCACTTTCCACGGAATTGACATAGAAGATTCTGTTTGAAATGTGTTCACTGACTTGATATAATTAGACGGTTAAACAAAAATGCACATACATATTATTTGCGAGCGTTACAAAACTTTTCACACGATTACTTCCTCGACAAAGAAGTTACGAAAATTCACGGACATCCGCTATTATTAAACATTACAATGAGGTGTTTTGAGAAATAACTGAGACTTTTGAGAAGCAAGCTAGCTAAAATATCATAAAAAATGGTATCACCCGTATCTTAAGTCATTGACTGAAACTAAAACTGCAGTTAAATATTTTGCTAACTCGCAAAATCCACCGGAGAATACCGTAACGCCTAATAAATAGCCACAAATAATTGCGATGCATCTAATGTGCTATTTTCATTTAAATGGTAATGTTACATAGTTCAAAATATACGTTTTAAATAACCATGACAAGACTTTCTTTTTAAATTACAGAGAGCGTTACTTACTGTACGTAACGACGACGGGATATGAAACTCAGTAAAATATGATATTTAAACATGTCCAGTACTGTGATCTGCCGCACGCAGCATACTGCGTAGGCCAGGAAGGCCGTGGAAAACGATGCAATTATATGACAATTTCTAAATAGTGCATGTTCCCATGAGGTGGCCGTTCGTTGTCCGCCGGTCGACTGTACGTGTCCAGTGCGTGAGTCATTCAATTACTTCTACACGGTGACTTTCTACCGCTTTCCGTTCGCGTGCGCCTCTTCGAGGTAATGCGTCTTGTATAACATTTGCTAAAATAGAAAAGTGCTAATATTGTCCTTCAAGGGTCGATGACCGATGTAGACACGCGTGGGCAGCTGTGTTATCTTATTTTAAAATCATTTATCTATGCTATTATGTTTACTACCTTTACTATTTTTGTATGCAACTACGAAATATCCATCGTGTGCCTCGATTACCTATTCTATCTTGATTTTTGCTACAAACGGAAACAATTTACTTCCGTTATTGTTAATATCGATGTCGAAGTATTTATGTTAACATTCACGAATGTTATCATATCTGCAAAAATGTCTAAAAATGCGTACCTATTATGTAAAAAGTGTTAGTAGGTAACTGAATAATGAGGTTAGCATTACATAATAATTATGAGACAGCTCATTAAGTCATTATTCAGGTGTAGGTAACCATTATTATTTCCTGACGATAGAAATTAATATCTATTTAATGTAACTGGCGAGGATTCCAATGTATTATAAGAAGATTTATTTAAGTACCTACAATCAAACTTTAGGTTAGGCTTTATGGAGCGTTTATCAAACGCATTCAGGGAAAGTATATCAAATAATAATAAAAGAAAAATATCAGACAAAATGACGTACTATTTCACAGTAAATAAAGTCTTTTGTATAATGAAAACACACTATGAGTCACTGATTACATTCAATTTGAAGCGTGAATTCAGACGGTAACATGACGTTTCACTTTGTCTACGAACACTTGAAACAGGTGTTATCATATTATTACAACCGGCATTCTAAGCTTGATGATACATACATACGTTATCAATTCTGCAAATAATATTAAATCTACATTTTACAATTGCAATTAATGGCCGTATAGCGATAACTATTGTTGTCGTACAAGCAAACACGTGTCGGCGTGTGGTATGTTTCTTAGTACAGTACCTGCTTGATAAAGTAAAATACATCAATCTCAATCACGCCCAATACAAAAAGAAAGCGAATTCATTGGGAGGGCCGGGCGTCGTGGAGTCTGGCGTTCTTTTGCGTCACTAGCAAAAAAGACGAGTTGTATGTAACGAAAGTCTGATCGAAAGTTGTCCAATATGTGGGGCACAACGCGGCCTGTCCGGCTTCTTTTTATCGCGCGCCAAGTCGATGAAATTGATGAAAGTGCTACCCTGTGTAGCCTGTACCATGCTGATAACAAATTGGGTGAATTTCCCGCGACCAAGAATTGCGTGGCATCGATGAAATCGGTACTAAAAATCATAGTTATAATGCTCTAATATTTTTTGCTAGTTAGGTGAAATAGTGATCTATGTGTGGCACTAAATAATCTATTATATAGGATTATAGGTACTCCAAAAAAAAAACAAAATACACCGAAATCTTTCATTGCCGTGTTTGTCCACACGTCACCTATTGTGTCGTGATACCTTATTGATAAAAATCTATTGGTTATTTTTATTAATACCTATTTTTATTTGATACGTGAATAGTTAAAGTATTGTTACGAAATACATTAATTCAAATATTTAAACAATACAACGAATGGCTAATAAAAATACATTTGTCCCAGAACTACCTTTCATCGCCGTGTTCTAAACATATTTTAGAATATTGTCTTATCTAACGACTTGCGTCCTCCCTTATATGCGCTAAACGTTGCATATTGGTGCCGCCTAAGTGCTCGACGCGGAAGAACGTACACAAGTACCTGCGTTTTGGCGCCATAGATGTAAGTCTACCATTTTTATGTTACTGGACATTTTTTCTTTCATCGCCGTGGATAGGTAAAACTTTCTATTTTAATAAGTTATCCTCTTGATTAAACATTCAATAGAACGCCATTTCTCTTGTTTATTTTTGTGAAGTGATTAATACTTCGAATAATTATTAGATTTTTTGTTATTTTATATTTTGGTCTTGTTTTTCATTGCCGTGCTTTCATTGCCGTAGTTTCCATGGTCAAAATTTGCTATGGCAATGAAAAAAAAAACACGGCAATGAAAAAAAAATCATTGCCATGCATTGTAAAACGATTTAGTTTCATTGCTGTGGCCTGATGTTTCATTTCCGTGACTTATGTTTTCATCGCCATAGTATGATTAGGCATTATAAACATCATTACCTGTTATAAAGGTAGCACCGAATACTGACATTACAGGATTCGAAAACTTTCTGCAATACGATTATAGATTTGATTAGTTTTTTACTATACAATCAATTATAAAAAGATGTTTCCGTGTTAATCTTACAAAATGTTAACATTTGGCTTTCATTGCCGTGGACGCTTGTTTCATTGCCGTACACGCATGTTTCATCGCCGTGGCATGTAATTTTTAATCTTGTATATCTCGTTAGTCTTTTTAGTTATCTGTTAGATATTAAGCAAGAATACATATAGTATCAAAACCTTTAATTAACGCGATGTATTTTTATTATAACACTTAAGGTAAAAATATCCACGGAAATGAAGATTTTAATGGACTTGTTGAAATTCACCCAATTATGTCCCAGGTAGGATATTAATGTGCCTAGTATCCTACCACACATGAAGCGAGAGGAACTATGCAATGAAACTGTTTACTTCACTTTGGTTGTAGTAACTTGATAAATAAATCCGATTCAATTGGAGTGATGACGGTTGCCGAGGCATCGGATATAATTAATCAGAGGTTGTTGTTATGAACTACACTTGAGACACACATTACTCTCATAAGTACTTAGTAGTAATTCGGTGTACATGGCGGAAGATTTTCATGCCCTCTGGACGGGAAGCACTTGAAATACTGAAGATATATAAGTTTAGATTTCAGAAATTTCCTTTCATTTAAACTACCAAGCTTGTTAGACAAATTTGATCCTTATGATTGATATCATCGGTTGAAGCCATAAAAATACAGGATGTGATTTTTTGGGCTTTAGTCGGTTCGATTACCTGGTGTGTCAAGGCAGTTTTCGAAAAATTTTGAATGCAGTTTTGTTTCTTTTTTCAAATAAAGAAATGTTTGCTTTGAGTGAGTTTCTCTATCTTCAGTATTTCGAGTACTTCCTCTCCAGTGGAAATGAAAATCTTCCACCCAGTGTAATAGGCAGTTACGTAGTCAACTTAGCAAATAATGAAATACCTGTATAAAAATCAGTACTGTGCAGTGAATTAACCTCAGACTAAAAGGAATTAACATTCATATTTATTACACTGCTTGGCATCATCAGTTTCATCCGATTGCGATAAATTTTTATCAACATATTGTTTGCACTTGCATCAATGTTATCGACATACAGTCATTAGATGCGGTAGGTGTCGCTGCAATCGTATTATTGAATGTTATCTCGAAATTTTCCCGCGCAACACCACAAACCACGACAAGTAGACTAGTTATTAAATAAAGTCTACGTACTAAAGTTGTGGCGTTCAGCGTATAATGAGCATCTGACACAATGACCTCAACTGTGTATAACAAAGCATTTGATAAGCTCTACGTTGAGATTATAAATTCCTTTGTGCGCACGTAAGATTACTAACAAATACGTACATTTCACATTGCATAATATTCTTCTTCTTCGGTATGTTTGGGGAACACGGTGTTAGCGTTATCAGCGTGCTTGTGCCGGCTAAGATTGACAGATTCTATGAATACGATATTAATTAATCAATTAACCTATTGCAGTTGTCTGCAGGAGGGAGACCTCTTCTCTACCAATATGTACCTATAATGCTCGATCTTCCGCCCTCCACATTCGGTTTATTCCAGCCACTTATTCAAGCTGTAATCCCATCTGGCCGTGGCCATATTGATATGTTCTCAAAACACAGTATGGTTAGTGATAGGCTCTGGAAAGCGCAACCGTATGCCTACATCATGTAGGTGTTTATACAATGGTGCACAGCTCATTTCTACGCCTGGTTTCATCATGAGCGCTGGCCTGGGGGTGACCGGTGGAGCCGCCTGTCACCCTAGCAGAAGTCGAACGTTAAGCAAACGGGTTCCATATATGTTTGCCTGTGAACATCAGGTGGGAGACAAATAAAAGTAAATTTAAAAGACTGACAAAGAAATTTCTATTGAATAATATTAAATAAATATCAGTACACATATAGGTACCACTGTACAAATAAATAAACCAATAATTATGGTCCTATCACAGAGACTCAACTGAGTTCACAGACAAACTGTTCAAAACAGTTTTATGAACCAATAGTAAATGCAATACGTATCAATTGTATGATTAGTAAATAAATTAAAAAAAAAGGCCGAGGCGGCGGCGCAAAGTGCGCCTCCCCGTAACCGGGGCTAGATGGGGACACTGTGGTCCCCACAACCCGAAGGGGCCATCTCAAAAGAGATGGTCCTGGGTCTGCCGGGTGCGAGAGATATGCTTTTGGCAATCTCACCTCCGGCAACCAAGGACCCAAGACGGCGTGCGTTTTAGTCGGCTCAAGTCCGATATAACCAACTCCACCGGCTCCGTGGGGGTGGTATCCGTCGGGATTTATCGCACGAAAAATAACGCCTGGTTTCATAATGCTAACTGAGAGGGTGGTACTTCCCAGGCAAAGTATATCTATTTGAGTTACGAAAAGCAGTTGTCTCATTGATCCCATGGCGTGAAAATGATGAAATCTTAACAATAAGTTCACTACCACAAAATGAGGTTAAGGTTCAATTTTTTTTTATAAATTATGCGCCGTATACACTAACATTTCGCCATCTATTGGGCACGTTTTCGTTTAATGTAATTACGTTGTCTAACCCGGGAACGCAATTCTTTTTATATACCACTTAGGTGACACAGCAAGGCGTAATGAACTTCTAAAGTTAAATCTCAAACTGAGACTTGGTTACGTATATTTTACCGATGTTAGGGTTTAGATAACGCTTTGTAAAATGTCCTAGAATACCTATGATTATAAGTTTTTAGTGTTAGTTTGGCTCTAAATAACGTTGTGTAATATGTTCCAGCATTTATCTTATCCAATTATTCTATTTATCTTAAACTTTTCAAAGTTATTATGCGTATCGCCGAGATAGTAGTTAGACACAAACCGGATATCACCTAGTTTTTGATATTTCGTCTTCATTTTTTGAGGTCGGTTTTTAATTTTACACTTAGCCATTGATTATATCATTGAGCAACAAGATGTTAGCTACATACAATAAAAAATGTACAGGTCCACTCACACTCCCCATTCCGGGGGAGAGTCGGGGACACCGTTGTCCCCCCTCCTGAGGAGGGCCAGACCGTAAGGGATGGCCTTGGGTCAGCCGGGGTGCGAGGGATATAACCTCACCTCCGGCCTAACACCACGACCCACAGTCGGCGTGCGGTCTTAGTCGGTTCGAGTCCGACATAACCTCCCCTTCCGGTTCCGGGAGGAGAGGCATCCGAGGGGATTTCCGCACGAAAAAAAAAAGTCCACTAAGATGGTCGGGTCCAACCTTTCCTACAAACCGGTACATCTACTGCTGGGGCCCTTGCGTAGGTTTTCCTCTCAGGGTGGTTGAGGAGTCAAACCAACTAAACCAAATAATTAGAAGGACTTCGGACACAGGTCGGTCGAAGCAAAGAGAATCGGCCAAGGTGGGGTTTCTCAGACAGCGCGGACCTGCGGTGTGAGTGTGGAGTTACTCCACAGACCATGTCACACCTGCTAGCGTTAGCTTCATGCCCATCCACTTGTACAGCGGAGGAACTTATGAGCGCCTTCGAAAATGCAATCCAGGTGGCGGCACACTGGGAACATAGAATCTGAGAGTTGAAGCATCGTCGATTCGACAGAAGAAGAAGGAGTAGTAGGGGAGTTGACTCCGAGCTCCAGTGTAAGCTGTGGATGCAACCGGCATTGGATTATTGCAGAGAAAATATTCTTATTTAAAATTAACTATGGAACTTAAAATCATATACACTATACTTTATGCTAAATGTCCCACGCACACATGACGAATAGCGACACGGGCAATCTTATCCATGCACGCACAACGTACCTATTCACGTTTACTTTGATTTGCATAAGTAAAGCCAGACGTCTGTTAAGTGACGTCGTATGAATCACTTTATTTGTTTGGGACATAGCCGCTTCATTAATAGAATAGTAATAATTTGAAATCATGTATACCTTTGAGGCAACCTATCCTATAAGTACGAAAATAAATGCTCTGGCGTAGACCTGTAACTCTGTGTTCGGAGAAAAAAAAAAGAAAGCCGGAACGTAAGCACAATGCTCTTTTTTATTTAATTAAAGTGCACGACGTATACCTAGATACGGAACAACTGGCAAGGTTAAAAAATCATTGCAAAATGTGAATTTCAATTTTGATCTTGCAATAGGTAGGTACTAGTGTTCGTCAACAATGAAGTGACCATACCTATCTGTAGGTACAGTCAGCATCAGATTAATCTTGATGAACAAAGAGCTCAAAATGATCTTAATTGCTTGGTTTCACCCCCTTCCTGATGACGAATTGTTCTGATATTAGTACACACCTTTACTTCAGACGATAAAACAATTTAAATCAATAAAACAGTTTCAAGATCATTTTGTGACTTTGTAGTCAAAGTATTTCTTACACTGACTGTACCATAAAATCACAACAACACACCAACCATTGGTTCATTTTCCAATTACACACCGGAGTGTATAATTATAATACTACTTAAGTGCAATTATATTGAATATAAGCAAATCTCTAAACCAATTAACTATTGCAATTAATAGTAAGAAATCATAAGTAACCGGTAGTGCATCCAGGAGGTGGGTACGAATGCATCCGTCAATTTCACTGCGCGAGAAATGGCACCTTTTTAGTATCTGGGTGTGTGCAATTAATTTATCATATAAGTAAGTATGATATGAAACAAAGCTTTAAATGAAAATTAAGGTTTAAGCGACAAATGTGTACTAGAAAGCAAGATTCAACTTGAATCTTGCTTACAATTAGCCCAATTGTTTACTCGTCTTTTAAATAGAGTCTATTTATATATAATATCTAGACCCGTCTGCCGAGAAGGTGTCTATTAAATAGACACCTTCTTGGCAGACTGGTGAAAAACAAGAAACCCGATTTATACTGAAGGATCAAAACAAGTATGACAGCAGGCGGTACCCATTTGCAAAACATAAACTGGATGAAAATTAATGGGTACTTACTGCCTGCTATCAAACTTATTTCAATCTTTTCAGTATCGGGGTTTTCTTTTGTAATAAAAAAAGTCGTTTGTTCAAACAATACCAAATACTAAATATATAAACTAGAACTACAGAATAGATAATAGTGCTAGAACTTAAATCGTTGAGAATATTAGCGTAGAAGAGAACTCTCGTAAATTTCAACACTTCTTGAGTGTCTTTTCTGCGTTTATAAATCTATGTGTAAAGGTCGATGAGACAATTTCATGTTCATTTATTTTGAAAACGTTGCGTAAAAAATAGTTGTAGACTTATAATAGGTCCCGCTGCGAGTTCTGCTACTGTTGTTTGACGCAGCGCAGCGCTGGCGCAACTTTGCTCTACAGCAATAACTATACGTACCTACCTGCTCTATTGTGTTTCGACACCTGAGAAATTCTTTACGAATCTACAACAATTTCCACGATGCTCATGTACTCGTATATTACGTTTTGGCACATAATGTACTGTCATTGCTGGTGTCAATTCAGATTTTAAGCGAAATTTACACCATGTAATATCAATTTCACCTTAACAAATCTAAAATTAGACACCCTTCAATTGTGTTAACATTTACAATATAAATTATATTATTTGTCAATGTTTACAAATTTTTAAATTAAATTATGTACTTATACTTATAACTTTAAGCTTCATTAGGGTTTCATCATTGAGTCACGTTTAGAATGACCCACAAAAATTAATTTATACAATCATAGGAGGCCTTGATGCCTACTGTATTTTATGTCAGTATAACGCCTAGTTTTTGGAATACCTAAACTTACTTAAATGAAAAAAAAAAGCACCTGGAACAACACCCTAATACAAAAAATACGAAAAACGTGGTTATTCCACAGAACACTAAGTGTACTGTAGTTATTCTAACACTTCATTGTTTAAATCCAAAGATTTATAGATTAGATTTATTGATATATTATCTCTAGTCACGTTATTTCATTAAGATAGTCCATCAAGCTTTTGTGTTGGTTTTCAGGTCGGCGACCAGCTGGTGAGCGTGAACGGATACCGGGTGGATGACGCTGTGCATGCCGAGCTAGTGCATTTTCTCGCCTCACAAACCCGGCTTAAAATCAAAGTTAGACGTAAGTAATATAAAGTCTTATCTTTTTATCTATCTTAAGGCCCTGTTGTAGTAATTTTAACAATTTCAAGCACATTTTATTTATCATCAAGTTTCTACGAGTATAATCAGTAATATAAATGTTCTTTTAGATTTTTTTTTTTTTTTTTTTTCGTGCGGAAATCCCCACGGATACCCCCCCTGCCGGAGCCGGAAGGGGAGGTTATGTCGGACTCGAACCGACTAAAACCGCACGCCGACTGTGGGTCTTGGTGCTAGGCCGGAGGTGAGGTTGTCAAAGACATATCCCTCGCACCCCGGCTGACCCAGGGCCATCCCTTATGGTCTGGCCCTCCTCAGGAGGGGGGACAACGGTGTCCCCAACTCGCCCCCGGAATGGGGAGGCGCGCTATTTGGCGCGCCGCCGCCGTGGCCTGCTTCTGCTGGGGTGACAGGCGGCTCCACCCGTCACCCCCAGGCCCGCGCTCATGGGGGACGGAGGTCAGTCAGTGCCCTCCGACGCCCGAGTTGCCTGCGCGCGCGGGCGGCGCGATCCGCGAGTCTTTCTCGCTCGCGCCGCCTCTCCCGCTCCGCCGTCTCCTTCACGACCATTACCTGCTCGCTGAAGGAGACGCCGGCCGCCCACGCGTCCGCGCAGCGGACCATTGCTGTGAGCAGGGTGGCGAGGGTGAGAACTCTCACTCCCAGGGCCGCCACTAGCTCCCGCCTCGGTCCGGCCCATGCCGGGCACTCGGTGAGCGTGTGCAGCCCCGTGTCCTCGCTCGCGTCGCAGTGATGGCACTCGGACGTTGGCTCCTTTTCGATCCGACACAGATATCTCCCGAAGCACCCGTGCCCGGTGATAATCTGCGTCAGTCGATACGAGAGGCTGCCATGTGGCCTTTCGAGCCATTCCCCCATGATGGGCCTTACCGCCTCTATGACGGCATGCCCTGCGCGTCGTTGCTCAAGTCGTCGCTCCCACTCCGCCACCATGATCCCGTGGAGCCGGGACCTCTCGGCCCGAATGTCTTCGGGCTCGGGGTCGTATCCCCGCTCCCGCGCCTCCTTACGGAACCGATACAGTACCGCAAGGGATCTCGCTTCCAGGATCCACGGTGGCGATCCGGCTAGGAGACTCGCCGCTTCAAAGGATATCGTGCGGTACCCCCTAATGGCCCTGCAGGCCATCGTCTGCTGCGGCGCATGCAGCAGTTGCACGAACCTGGCCTGCAGGGCGTCCGCCCACACGGGGCACCCGTACAGGGCCATGGACCGCACGACACCCGCGTAAAGTCTCCTGCAGGAGTCCTCTGGGCCCCTCAAGTTGGGAATGTTCTTTTAGCAAGCAATAGTATAAATCTTCTTTCCTTCCCCTTCCCACTCTTCAGAGCACGCCACTGCCACTGCAGGTTAACCGCAATATCCTTGGTATGGATGTTTGCTGCAAACAGAATAACAAAAAATACATTGAGAGCATCATCATAACAGCCTCGCGCAAACTCGGAGTCCTGAACAGAGTGAGACGTTTTTTCACGCCGGAGCAACGGTGTCTTCTATACAAAACCAAAATTCGTTCCTGCTTGGAATACTGCTCGCATCTCTGGGATGGCTCCACCAAGTACTTACTAGATGCTCTTCCTTCCTACAGTCCCTTGTCCTTTAAGCGGGGCGTGAAAAGGCATCTGATGAGGCCGTCAAGCTGAGTCCCACCATATTGTTACTATAAAATGTTCCACATCGCTATTTCAAACACGTTTTACACTAAGACGCCATTATCAAATAATGTCGTAGTTTATATTAAAAAATATAGCATAAAAATATCTAGGGACAGGTTAAGTTACATTTAATCACGCTGATATTCTTTCTTTCAAAAAACTTAAGAAACATATGAATTCTTTAAATCGCTGTATTCAAGTTGTTGCGTCGCGACCATCTCTCTCTCTCTACGGACTACAGAAAAGTAGAAAAACATGGCATCGACACGTTTTTTTTTATCGTGCGATAAATCCCCACGGATACCACCCCCACGGAGCCGGTGGAGGTGGTTATGTCGGACTCGAACCGACTAAAACGCACGCCGTCTTGGGTCCTTGGTTGCCGGAGATGAGATTGCCAAAAGCATATCTCTCGCACCCCGACAGACCCAGGACCATCTCTTTCGAGATGGCCCTCTTCGGGTTGTGGGGACCACAATGTTCCCATCTAGCCCCGATTACGGGGAGGCGCACTTTGCATCGGACGTTGGCTCCTTCCGGATCCGACACAGGTAACTCAAGAATGGCATCGACACGTGCGATTTTGTTTTGATTATGCCTTACGTCTTATGCCTCATGCTTCTTACCTTTTCTGTCCTCTTCAGTCAAGTGGCAATTTGTTGTAGAATAAATGATAAATTTAAAAGATTGACACGTATTTTGTCTTCTAAGGCAATCATCAACGTATGTCAATCCCATACATTGTTCAATCTATTCTCTTCTAAAAACATATTGCTACTTGTAGAGGGCACATTATAGGGGTTTTCATGCCTTGAAGTTATTTCGCACAACAAAGAATGGTGTGAATTCGATTCTCATAGGAGATGCATATGTGAGTGGTCTAGAAATATTGATTTTATTTAGAAATGTTACTTTTTATTGATGTTATATAATCTAAATAAGATAGTTATATTGATCCACTTCCTGGTTTTAGTCAATTCTTATTGGATTTTTTTGTTTACATTCTCATGGTAAAGATCGTTATACTGGCTACTATAGCATGGGGGATTAGGCGACCTTGATATTATGTAAATGTTATCCATATGTAGCTATATAAAATTACCCTAGCTTTGTTTTCAAATATACCTACTGTCAAGTTCCTCCGCTCGTTTCCAATAATAAATTTTATTACTATTTTATTTGGCCAGAGCCCGCGCCGATTCAGTAATTAAACTTATGAAAACACATACAATTAAAATTTTAAAATCTAATTGAAAACGAATCCAACTATGGAGTTATGATTCCAAACTAAGCCAACAGCATACAACTGCAGACGTATTTCTACATTCGTGGAAACCACGCCTTTGCGTGGACACTTTATACCCTCGGATACCCCCCTGCCGGAGCCGGAAGGGGAGGTTATGTCGGACTCGACTGTGGGTCGTGGTGCTAGGCCGGAGGTGAGGTTGTCCTCGATATATCCCTCGGCTGTCCTTAGTGCAAGCAGTAGCTTTTAAAAATATATTTATATAGCTTTGTGATAGTGCGAATACAGACGGATGCTTGTACGCTTGGCTCTTGAATATTCACAAGTCACGCGCACTCGTGCAAGAGCTATATGACTGTGAATATTTATTACTTCTTACACCTACCTACGTACAGTCAACGTCAGAAATAGCATGACTGCAAAGTCTCAAAATGATCTCAAAACTAAGGTATTGTAAACTAGGGTAGAGCAAATTAAACTAATTTATTCATTTAAATAGTTGAATGAATTTTTATAGCATTTATTATGCTAACTTTAAAATTCGAATATATTGGGAAAAATGAAATGCTCAAGTGGGACTTGAACCCACGAGTTTTCCCTTACAGGGGCAACGCTCTTCCAACTGAGCTATTGTGCCACACCTGAATAACTTCAAATTTTGCTTCTCTTTATATCCGTCTTTAAAGGGCGACGGTGGAGCCATCAACCAGCTTTCTAACGAACTGTTGGAACTAATGAATGATTTTTCAACCATTTCTAAACATTGATTTTTGATGACTCTGCCCAAATATTTGAATGAATTATTGGGCATTTATTATGCTAGCTTTTACATTATTATTATTATATTTAACATTTACAGAAATATAACATAACATAAACTCACGCCTGTATTCCCAGAAGGGGTAGGCAGAGGTGCTAGCACCCACATTTCGCCAGTTTATGTTTAGGTCCCAATGTAATAGGTGGCGAGCCTATTGCCATTACCCGGGCACTTATAAACCTGCGATAGATACACACATGACTTTGAAAAGCATCGAAAAGTCATTGGTGTGTGCCATGGTAAACCTGGGATCGAACCCGAGACCTCGTCTCAGCAGTCCATCACCCATACCACTAGGCTATAGCTTCTCAGCAGTTCTTTTTAACATTTAAATTGTATTTTCAGAAGTAAAGGTATGTACCAAATATCACAATAACAGGCCCTCGATTCTGCTAAAGCTAAACCATTATGGTGCCATAGTCAGCGCAAAACATGATATTAAATTTTAGACTTTATTTCTACGCAACTAAAGTCCAAAATGAAATGAAAAAGTTTCAATACACTTTTTCATTCACTCTTCAAAAAGTCATTTAATTTTTAACTATAAGCACATCGCTTTAACGTCTATTATTTCATGCCGTTTTTTGCAATCGCTGCGGAATGACTATGGTTTGGCTTTAGTAGAATCGAGGCCCAGGTCAACAGGAAAGGGGAAAATCCAAGGAATTAAGATCATTTTGAACAGTTTGTTCATCGACATCTTTCTAATGCTGACTATACCTACGTATATATGTCTGAACCATTACAGCATAGCCATGCAATCTAAAGTTCAATAGCATTTTACAACTTTACGATAGTCACAAGTCACAAATACACTTTCCGGTTGTGAAGGCAAGCGTCCATAACTCCTGTTACTATAATAATGAACTTGAATGCCTTTACCTTCAGTCCCGTTTAGAACCAATAACCTACTATATTGATGTCCAGTTCATATTGGTCGGTAAATGACATGTCTCTTATTAGTAAATAAGAAATGCTAGAAGCACTTTCAAGTGTTTCCATTTCAGAGGCTTAGGGTGGCTATATTTTGATGTAGGTAGTGGTATAGGTATGTATATAAGATCGTTTTTTTTATATAGGATACGTCAATTTGACTTCACCTCGCCTGATGTTAAGCCAAAGGCAAAGTCTCGGAAAGAGGGTCACCATCGGAAACATGTACCATGCCAACAGTGGTGGCACTCAGCTTGACGGCCTCGTTAGATGCCTTTTCACGCCCTGCTTAAAGGACCCGGGACTGTAGGAAGAAGGAAACACGTGAGCTGGCTCTCTTACAAACCTTCAAAAATATTTTTACAGGGTCAAAAATTATAAACCAAGTGAATTTTGCATGCAATTTAGTTAAAATTTACTTTGACTTACATTTTGATGCCAAATCTGGCACGTAAATGGCACAATGTAGACAAATGTCTAGGAAATGCATCAAGCATTTAAAGTAATCTAATTGTGTTTAGTATTACCACGGTTGAGTTACACATAAACGGAAACAAGCATATTCCGACGATTGTGCGAATATTCTACAAAAAATAAGCGGCTTAAGTATTTTAATCTAGGAGGTTATGTAACTTGCAACACGCACTCGAAGCTTCGTCGTCGCGTCATTGCACAGTCAAATCAAGTAAGAACATTAGAACGAATAAAAATATGATAATTAATCAAATCGCTTGAGACGCAACCGGTAGTAGAGGCTGATAGTACGTTTTTATAATACTCGTGAAAGCGCGTGGGCAGCACGGTTATGAACATTGTCTATCTGTAGATATATAGAAACGATTACGTAAAACGAATTACTGGGAACAAATGAAATGCCAGACTGGTTAGAACATAGTATCCCTAGAACTAGCTTGAGACTTACCATAATGACTATTGTTTTGAACGGTCTGTTCATAATGCATCGTGTATTGAGCGATACGGTATTGTTTGTATAGTTGTAATAGAAAAGAAACAGAATAAATACGTCCTTGCACTACGCTTCGTTTAAACATATTTACTTATTAGGAATATTCAGCGTGAAATGAAGCCCACTCCAATTAATAAAATAGAACCTAGTACAGTTTTAAAGTTCAAAAGATGTACTGTTCAAAAGAATTTTAAAATGTAGGTATAAGAGTACAATAACACTATTAAACTAGGTACCTACCAATCATAATGCCACCCCAAAAAGACACCGATTTTCCGCCTTGCTCAACTGTTCCAGTGGCAGTTCTTTGTCTTTCACGGTCGCCTGGTCTTCTCCAGACACGGACACGTCGGTTATCTGGATGAGTGGAGATTCGGGATTCGTCAACGAAGAGACAGTTTTGAAAAATGTTTTCTTCCTCACCTTCATTTTGCCGAAGTCTAGCCCAATGCAATCTTCGTTGTTTACGTTGCCGGGAATTGAGCGGAGCTCGCCATGACCTCCGTGCTCGTACTCCAGCCTGGTGCAAGCAATTGCGAACGGTCTGCGTGCTAACTTCAAGCCCAGAGGCGGCCCTGACTTCTTCTTTTATTTTAGTGGCGTTGATTGTGGGATCACGGGCTGCCAGCAATCTAATATAGCGCGTTTGGGCAACTGTCAAAACAGTTGGGCGACCGCTGCGGGGTCGGTCAGCTAAATTCTCCATTCCGTGGTACCTCTGCAACGTAGCCACGACACAGGATTGGGATATAGCAAGTCTGCGTGCTATTACTCTCGTGGTGTATCCTTCTTCCCTCAAAGTTACTATTTTAGCTCGTAAAACCTCTGATAATCCTCTTGGCATTTTTTTAATCACTACTTTCCGCGAAAAATATCTTGAATCGGTTATAATTCACTAAATCAGATTTCTGAATGAGCGTAAGCTAGGACTGAAAGCCTTTTTGTAAGAAAAAACAATTGAACGGTGTCATTGTTTTGTGTTCTAATTCTTTATTTTTAAATAAATAATCTAAAAAGAAGAAAAAATCATAATATAATCTACAGTAACAAAAAAGATTTCAGTTTTTCAAAGTGATCGCAAACTTTTTTTGATGTGTGTATGTCAATCCGACGAATCAAACAGCAAAATATAACAAAATATAGAACATGTTCACTAAAGTTTTGCAGTCTAACTAAAATATATCTTGTAATGTTTATCATCTATTATATGCGGAGATTCTACTTTTCTCATTATACTTTTAGATTTTTTCATACACGTACCGTTTGATGTAAGTTGATGTAAACGATGATAAGCAGTTATTGATGCTTATAAACACAAATGAATTGCCATCCTGCCAGATGCCATTTCTGTCCCCCTCCATATTGAGTTCTGGTGCGGTTGCACCGACCGGTTTCTGGTTTAAACCATAGAGTGATGGTGATAAGTTGGTTGATATGCCTATTCATAGCAATCAACTCATCTTACCATCCCTCTATAACGGTTAAATTTATCTTCCTGTAATCATTTCTTCACGGGACTTTGGAAGGGTTAACAATTAGGCTGTGATTTTAATTAACAATTGTCTATTCTCAAATACATAGGGAAAAGAATCTTCTCGGGCGGGACTCGAACCCGCAGTCTTTCCCTTACAGGGGGAATTCTATTCTGTAGAAAATGTATAATTTAATGCAAATGTTTAGTTTCTACTAAAATATATAATAAAAAATTCACACAAAATCAATAGGAAACGAATAGACGGCTCTTTCGATAAACTTAGTTAATAAAAGTTAAAAAAAAAACAAGTTAGCATCGACACTGATGCCGTTTCGCAGTACGATTGTACGAAAACGGTACTTTTCTATTGATGACGCATGTCGGGCATTTCACAAAAGTAATAGATTGAGAGTATTTGGACGGTTGATTACTAAACTTGATCGGTTCACAAAAAGTATTGGAATCTTCGATGGTGACAGCTAGAACGGCTGAATAGTCGCAGTTTAAGGCTGCTGATTGATTCTGTTTCTTAAGTAAATGACGACCTAGAGTTATGCAACGAATGTTTGACAGATCTTCTGATATGAAAGTACACATTATCTGATCAGTGTTTTTTTTTTAAATATTTAGATACTAAAATTATTTATGCAACACATCATATTATACTTATAGACGCCCACTGTAATAAGATTAGACTTCTACTTCGTCTTAGCGTTAATCCCAGTCGCATCCGAAGCTTTTTGAGCTTGGAGTCTGGGGTCCGCTTTATCAGTCTTAACTGCGGATTTGGCTAAACTTCGATATTTTCTGAGAAGCAACTGCCATTCGACCTCCACAACCCAAAAGCGATATCGAAGCATTGCAGCTAGGTCGTTGTTGGAGTTTTGAGGGTTTCAACTACCGAAACGTCTGCCATAGATGTTTGTATGGCAACCCGGACCGATGCCGAGGCACGTCCCATAGGCACCCGAGGCATATACCCATATTTATGCATAGGTACATTGCATATTTGCATTGAGCGGGGATCAAAACCGCGCCTCCTGCGTAGCGGCTGTCAAAATAAAATTATACTATGTGCTTACAAAGAAACTGTGCAAGCACAATGACTGCTTTAGCGAGCGTTTAGTACATTCTTAGTCAATGATTGTTGTGAATGCCTAAAATTTTATAATAATCCATCTAGTCATAGTTATGCTATTTGTTTGTTAATAAATTGATCAGTAAACAAGTTAGTTTACAAAAAGTGATAGTGGTCTATACATTCCTTCTATACTTTCAATTTCATTAGGTTGTTATTCACTATCTAATTTGTATATTGTTCTATTCCAGATGTGGGGATGCTACCTGTTAAAGAGTAAGTATCGTTTACGAAGAGTGAAAAAGTCAATGTGTACTTAGGTGCGCAGTTGTTTGATCAACTCGTTGGTATTTCAGCAAGGCTCATGAGCCACTGTCATGGCAGTTCGTATCGGAGCGTGCGTCGCTGGGTTCTGACGTGTCTTCGTCTCCGACGCTTTGTCACGACACAGACAGGCTCACAGACATGCGCCTCTCCATACTTGTGCCGCCTAGAGCGAAACTTGGCTGCGGGTTAGTACATAGCATTATTCTTATTTACTTATAATAGGTATATTGACATTTTGTCTAGTAAGTAGTTAGGTATGTTGTAGGACAAACATCCTTAATGATTAGGTTTTAGAATCCATAATCCAATCTAATCCAATTGATCATCTGTCGTTTTAGCATCCAGCACGCACTCTGTTAATGGCTATAGTTAAAGTTTGGAAGTAAAGATTTCTTATCAAGGCCTTCTTGTAATTCAATGTCATTCTTAGGCAAGTGTTCGCGGGTATTTGTTAATTTAACTTTTCTTGAAACACGGAACACGATTAGTTCTACATAATCACGGTATAGCCTTGATGGTTTCTCTTAATTAGATGCGTATATTATTACAATAATTACAGAGCAAATTGTTTAATATTATGAATTATGTAGCTGGATATTCAAGATCCAAATCACCCTATCTGCAAGTCAGCCCGTGTACCAAGAGGTGGGGCACAGACGAGGCCCTGGGGTTGGGTTTACTTCTCGGATTGACATTCGTAAGAAGGGAGAGAATTATAAGCTAATGTTTATTAATGTTAGTATCTCTGCCCGTCGTCCCCCGTCGTTCCTCGAGCTGATCAGAAGTCGGTTTCTTTAATTACAAAATCTTAATGGTTAACTTTACCTTAATTATTTATTTAGGCGGTTTAGACATTCGAAATAGAAAAAACCAGTTGAGTTTCTTGAATCACGCTTCTCGGATGAGGTTTTTTGTAACAAAAAATTATATGATTGGTTAACTGTTAATGCTTACAACTAATCTAACTCAAATGAATGAGATCGAATGGTTGACGAATTATATCTCTCAATGTACGTCGATTTGTCCACTTCTTGTCTTTGTAAAAATCGTCATCATTCTCTGGACCTTGTCCTAACTCAGTTGTGGTTGATTTTCCAGTCTAAGTCTGTAATAATAATAATAATAATAATAATGAAACTTTATTTCGGAACAATGTCCATATAGGTAACTGTTAGTAATACAATACACTTAAAAGCTATGTTAGTAACAGTGTGCATTTGATCATAGGTATGTCGCTAGCTAAATTAAATTAAATATAAAATAACAATTAAAATCAAACTTAACACACAATTAAATAAAATAAAATATTCATCAAATTCCTAACTTAAATCAATTATATGAGTCAAAATTAAAATAATGTCATCAGAATAAATTAAGATTGATTACACTGTCCCAAATAATAAAATTAAAATCAGAGTTTAAACAGTGAAAATTATGAATTAATTACCTATATAATTAAATTAATGTTCAACTAATAAAATTAAAATAAATAAAAATAAAATTACTATTAAATTGATTAAAAATATGAAATTGATGAAATTACTTTACAATATGCAGCCTACAGCAGTGATTCATATATACACAATCCAATCTGTCTGCAATCATGTGTAAGACCACATTATTACTTGCCCTGACGCGGCGCAAAAGCGATGCGGCTCGCTTACGCATTATGGTGTAAAAACAGTCTACTCGCGCCGCCGCAAACATGCCCGATGCACTACAGCGCCAGGGCAGGCCCATTAATTTCCTAAAGGCATTATTGTATTGTACACGGAGAGCTCCATACGATGCTTGCTTATAATCCGCCCACAAGCTACACGTATAAAAGGACGTACAAAATGCTCTGAAGAGCGTTACCTTTACCGGTATTGTACAGCGCTTAAATCGGTGGGCTATCATATTCGCTCGCACCGCCAGAGCCCTCCGTTCCCTTGCGATGTTCGCATTGTCGTTAAGGTCAGAGGTGACAATATGTCCTAAGTATTTAAATTGCGTAACTCGTTCAAGCGGAACGCCTTGTAATTGTATGGCTGGTACCTCTGGACATTTCCCACCCCCACCCTCAAAGACCATGTACATGCTCTTTTTTACATTATAGATCAATCCATGTTGACAAGCATACTGCTCACATGTAGCCAGCATAGACCTAATACCACTGACCGACGCGCTCAGCAAGACCATATCATCTGCGTAACTCAGATTATTTACACTAACGCCATCGATATGGCAACCAATGAACTTTAATATTCCAACATAGGGCAGTTGCTACACTGGCTAGTTAGGAGATCAGACTTAAGTACCTATTCCTATCTATTCTGTTCCTTAAGCACCTTAAGCTCCAATCAGCTGTCAAAAAGATCTATGGAAACGTATTTACTTCAGTTTCTAATCTAAGCCTATAAATATTATAAATGTAAAGTTTCTGAAGATGTTTAAATGTTTGTTAGGTTACAGATAGGGTACCTTTTATCGCTAGAATATGTTCTTATGGAATCCCATCGATTCGCGGGCAACAGCTAGATATTATTTATATATATGATTTCGTTTTATAAGATGTTGTTTAACGACGCCCAATTACCTGTAGTTAGTGCGTGTGAACGGTGCATGTAAACGGTTATACAACGTATAGTAACAGGTACACGAATCTCATGAATTGCAAGAAGACATTTATTATTATTTAATCAACACTTCATAAATATTAACACTAATCACAACGGATGTTATTAGTATCAATGTTTGTTGAATAACAAGCATAATAACAATAACTAATTGATTTCTTGAATGTTTATAATACGATCGTGTCCATGGGTAAAGTCTACCCCCTTTGCAGTTCAAAGGTGTGTAATTACCTAGAATAGTAAATACTATTAAGACTCGTTATCCGTGATTTTAATCTCTGTACAAATCGTGAAAGTTTAAAATAATTTTCTTGTAAACAACCGCAGTTCGGCCAATTAAACTTAGAAACTTAATATTACACAATTTGTATGTATTTATAAAACTGGTTTTACCTCCTTTTCAAGTGGTTTACGTCAGAAAGCATACCTAATAGACAGTTTAGAAACAATTAAGTTTTACATACTAATACCAAACACTAAATACCTATTATCATATTTGAAATAAGAGGTAAACAAATATACTTACGCTCTTTCAATGGGTACTCCTGTATCGTATAGTAAGAATGACTCCTTTTAGTGCCCTCAACATTTTTGCGTTATTCCCGTTCACATCCGAGGCTTTCACCTCAGAGTCCGGGGTCCGCTTTCTGCCTTTACTTCTCCACTTTGTACAGTCTTAGGCATTCCCGGTAGTGAGATCATTGGCACGCATGACATGTCATCTTCCAAGCCAGCACTTTTTGGGTTTACCTTTTCTACCTACTATGCTCCCTTTAAGTACTCTGTAGGATATCATATCAACAGCTCTGTTTCTCTGCTGGTGCTACAATCTCACCATCAAAATACTACTTTGCTCTGTTAGGAGGATGAAGTTCTTTTCATACCTCACTGTGCGCACAGTCCTGGATATTTTGAGCTATGAAATTCTCCTTTGGGGTAATTTCGCAGATTTAAACACAATATTTGTGTTGCAAAAACGGTCTGCGCGAGTTATTTATAATTTGGGCCCAAGAGTCTCCCTCCGATAAAAGTTTAAAGAGATAGCCATTCTAACCGTAGTGTCACAAAACATTTTCGAAAACGTATGTAAGGAAAAATATTACAAAATTTACAAGAGTTTGTGACAGGCACAATATAAATACCACACATAAACACAATCTCGTAGTTTGTGATAGTAGACTCCATAAAATAAGTAACTAATTATCCAGGGCTTTTTAACAAACTTCCCAATTATTTTAATTTAATGTAACTAAGAGTAAACTGAACCAGAACAATATTAACCAGATAAAATTCAATAATATTCGGATGATAAACAAGCTTGGTAATGAGCTGTTCGCACAATTATGCTACTCAAGCAAATCATTATATTATCTAGACTTTATGTATTAGTCTAAGTGAATGTTTTTATTAGACCAAAATAAAAGAAAATGGCCGCTGAGTTTCTTGCCGGAGTTTTCTACAGCGTTAAGTACGAACCGGTGGTCAATTTGCTAAACTTGTCTATAATATCTATTTCTATTTATTATACTGACGTTTTTTAAGCGCTGATTTAATAGTCTATGCAGAATAAATGATTTAGAACCGCGGTAGCCTAGTGGTATGGGTAATGGACTGCTGAGACGAGGTCTCGGGTTCGATCCCAGGTTTACCATGGCACACACCAATGACTTTTCGATGCTTTTCGAAGTTATGTGTGTATATATCGCAGGTTTATAAGTGCCCGGTTAATGGCAATAGGCTCGCCACCTATTACATTGGGACCTAAACATAAACTGGCGAAATGTGGGTGCTAGCACCTCTGCCTACCCCTTCGGGGAATACAGGCGTGAGTTTATGTTATGTTATGTTCATTTGATGTCACACTCAATACAACGGCGAAAAAATTGTTTTTGTGTCTTATATTTTTGGATCTGATATACCTACGTTATATTGTTATTCGTTTATTTTTATTAAAATGTAGCCTAAGTATTGCACCGAGAGCACGCTAATAAAGCGATTCGACATTCATTTGCTACATACAGTGCAGTATCGTAATAATTTAATTTAATTATAGTGCAACATTTTTTAATATAGTGTAGGTAAATGTAATACAATTTATTTCAATTAGTACATACTTGTTACAGAATTTGCAAAGGCCCAGATTGGAAGCCGGGCATCTTTGTGCAGTTCGTACGAGAAGGTGGGATCGCTCGCGAGGCGGGATTGAGACCTGGAGACCAGATCTTGTCCTGCAACGGGCTAGATTTCTCAAACGTCTCTTTCAATGAAGTAAGTTTCATCCACTATTGCCTGAAATTATTTTGTTTTTACTGTGCTTTTTATCAATTTAACCGATATAACATACTTATTATTTTTGTTTTTCTAAAGAATAGTAGCAACTTATTACTCAAATCCCTTTAACCCATCCAACTAAGCTAAATTACTTGTGTTGGGAGTAGGTTTATGTGGGTTGTGTAAAAGCCAAGATTCAAACCCAGGATCTATCGATAGTAAGGCCAACTCCTTAACCACTAAGCTGACAACGACGCTTATAAAGTTCTTTTACTCCAATAAATAAATATTTTTCTTCTATTTTTGTTTCTGATTCTCAATAGTTATAATTTATTCTCCTTTTTCAAGGCTATATCAGCGATGAAAGCTACTGGTCGTCTGGAGCTCATGATACGGGAAGGTGCCGGGACTGAGCTAGTGTCACCAGAAAGTTCTGGGTACAACAGCTCAGCTTCGTCTGCGGCTGGTGAGAGGAGTCCTGCGCCGGTAGCGCCCCACGTGCCACTTGCGCCACCTGCTGCTCTGCGAAGGAGGCTCGCCAGCGTCGCTGAGGAAGCTGCTGATAGGGCTGACAGGTTAATTTTCTTTAAAGTATTAGTAAAGGTCAGATAACCCAATGTTATTTTTATCAGACTACGACATGTAACCTAAACGATTTTGTACGTACCTACTTAGTATAACGGTTCATCATTAAGGACCGTTTGTTAATTTTTTTATTATTAAATTTATAGTATAATAATAAAATTTAGTTAATGGCACCCAGAGCCTAATTATTATGCTCATCAAACTCCGGGTGCCATTGGCTAAATTTTGTATAAATTACATCAATATAACGGATGCTAGATCCAAAATAAGGGGGTGAAAAAAAAAGATTTCACTTCGGGTGTGATGTGACATCCACTGGAAGAGGAGAAATTCTTGAATTCGAACTATTTAATAAAGTGCAATATGAATATTATGAAAAATATCAAGCGATAAAAATACAGTTTTAAATACTGCTAGTGCCACCTCCCGGTGAAAAGTTGGTACTATATTATTATCCTTCCGTTGGCTGGCTTTAGTGTTTTAAAACTTATATAATATTGTCACTGACCCTCTCTTGATATTGAAGTCATCGTGTCCCGTGACCGCAACGTACAACAATCCCAAAATTTTAGTTTTGCGATTGCGATCCAATATCTTGATCGGTAATCTATACCTAAAGGTATCAACTATAGCGTTTGTTTGTAAGTAGGTACATCAATAATATTAAGCGTCAATGAACGCGATTGGAATATTACAATATTGGATCGCAATATATTGACTTTCATTACGCGATTTCTGCCAACTAAGGCCATATTTATAGGAAATTCGCATGTATGTTTATTATCCGACACCCAGAGAAAGAAATGAACTTACCTGGTTCTTCTTTTTGTCGTCGGTTACCACCAACCAGGCAGAACGAGCTATTCGCAACGTGGTTCAGGGAATTTCTTGCTACGTGAAGTCGCACCACAAGAAATGGGACGAGAATCTCGTAGAACTCCAGTGTGCTCTAAACACTGCTGTGAGCGAAGCCACTCATTTCAGTCCGTATTTTCTTGTTCACGGTAGGGAATTCATTGGGGATGGAGTTCTTTATAGGCAGGAAGAGATTCCTTGCCATCCTAACACTGTCTCCATTGATAGTCCAGTGTCCTTTGGTGAGAGGTTGAAGGAATTACATCGTATCTACGACCAGGTGAGAAAACACTTAGATGTTGCTCACCGGCGCAACGAAAAATACTACAACCTCAGAAAAAGGCATGTGGAACTGAAAGTGGGACAGATTGTGTACAAAAGAACCTATTTATCTAACAAGGCCAAGAACTTTACTGCGAAGCTGGCGCCTAAATTTATGAAATGCATTGTAACCGCCAAACGCTCGCCTTTAGTATATGAACTGTCGGATTTGGATGGTAAGGATCTGGGAGTTTATCACATTAAGGATATTTTGAAGCACAGTGAGGAGGAACAGCCTTCTGATCCTTCTCCTTCTCCTGTTGGTGCCGTCTCTGTGTCACTCGGCTGATCGTGGGAGTGCCACTTTGCTTCGTTCGGTCTCTTTCCACCCTAAGCCTACTCACTAACCTATATGAAGGGCATACAGTGATCCGGGCAGTTAATAGGGTGACACGTTCAGCAGTTACAAATTGGCTATCTTAGCAAAATCTATCTAGGTCTATCTTAACAAAATTATCTATTCTTTACTACGTAACTTATTTCGGTATGTCGATATTCTTTATCATAGAGTACCTAATACTTATTTAATTGTTAGTAACGATATTTGTTTTCTTCCAGATTAACATTGAGCAGATTAAAACGAAGAACATGGGATAGTTTAGATTTCGAATGGAAGAATGGTGACATACACAATTTTGATGCACCTTCTGATATAGAACCCGATTACGACTGTCCGAGTATACCAAACAACCCCCACACCTACGAGAACAAAACTAATATGCGATGTAAAAATAAAAAGGAATATATCACCAGTCCATCAAATAGGACTATTATTAATTTAACCGAAGATGGTGCCACTATACAGTGTAGTTACGAAAACAATCAATCGCCAAGAAAAAATGCTTTCGTACCAAATCACACGAATAGAGACAATGAAAAGAAGACTATAGTTGTAGAAGTTCATCACACGAGTACGACTACGTGTGGTAAAAGTGCCTGCAATTATCCACCACCTTTGAAAAATGATTGTGATTCTGATTCCATAAGCTTATCTAGTTCTGCTACGTTATCAAGTGCCATTGCTGATGAAATACAAAGACGAAAGATGGTATGTATGCTAGGTCTCTGTCAGTGATGCTGACTGTTCTTCGTTAAAAACGCCATAGGAGCCATGTTTACCTGTACTCAGTTGGAATTTATAGTCCTTTCTTACCCAAACCAGCACACGCAGAATTTGTACATACAATTCCGTTTCGAACCTAATAGTTAGAAAGATCTGATTTATTTATTAGCAGCGATTCGCAATATATGCATCGTGCCTTCTTTACCAGCTGTACCAAATTGCTATCGAATGTTTTTTGCTGCTTTAAATAATATATACTTTCAACTGTTAACTACTGGCAGGTAATCAGCTGATTTAATGCGCATCCCATGCGATCGTTTTACATTATCTACGTTGATGGTAGTAAATCCCCTTTAATATCATGCTTGCACCTCCATACTCGTGCGTTTGCTGGAAACATTCTTTTGTGTAGTTACATTGGCAGTTGTAATTATTATTCAATATGTAAAATCAAATTTTACACTTTCACATTAAAACGCATAAATGCGAAAACTGCTTCTGCTTACAAAATTGTTATTTCCGATTGGTAAACAGGTAATCGATGCTAATAAATATGTTTGAGAGCTTTAGAATGATGGGCGTGAAAGACTTGTGACATGGTCATCAAACCTAGGTAAGGGCGATCATTCCAGACAGAGCCTATTTTAAAAGGGGTCCTTCCTTTTAAAATAGGCTGTGTTTGGAATGATCGCCCTTACCTAGGCTTCATTTACTCAAGGGACCGATTAGGTACACTAAAACAGTTATGTAACAGTTTGCCTCGGTAGTATTATCAATCTAATATATAAAATTCTCGTGTCACAGTTTTCGTTGCCATACTCCTCCGAAACGGCTTGACTGATTTTGATGAAATTTTTTGTGCTTATCCGGTATCTATGAGAACCGGCCAACATCTATTTTTCATCCCCCTAAATGGTGCAGCGGGAACGGGATCTGACGCGGATCGCGGGGCGGGAAAAAATTGGCGGTACGAAGTTCGCCGGGACAGCTAGTAATAATATATATTTTATATTTTCATGTGTAGATAATACCAAGGTTCAAATTCTATATATTATAAATCACTGTGCAAAAGAATGTTATATCGTGGTATATTGATTGACGGGCGATGAGATAGTATATCATGTAGTATGTCCGTTAAAATAATATCTATCTTGCTTTCAAGGTACCTAATCAAAGTTTGTTATTTACACGGTACAATAAAAATTACATTAGTAGTATCTACCTAAATATCGCGATAAATTATTGGTACCAAGTACGTACCAACAATAAAACTATAGTTTCTAAATTATAGTTTTAAGTACGAGTACAATTTCTTAACTTACAGTATTATTTACTTCACATCATTACTCTGACGTTAACCATTAATTCGAGACAATAATGACATACGCTCTCATAAGTTATGTTGAATACACTTTTCAAGAATCACTTTCTGTGAAAACCTCTGGACACGATTTAATTTATCGCAGATATCCTATCCACATAATAGTTATTTGTGCAACAAGTGAGCAATTTTTTTTCACTCAGTGAAAAAAAGAGTGTTTTATTCACTGTTTTTGATGAATCACGGGCCCTTTTTCGAGGCTCAATGGTAAAAACGTACATTTTTGAGCTGCTGAAGTGAAAAAATTATTATTAAACTTTTACTTGCCTCTGAGGATGAAAAGATGTTTTCCGAATTGATCTTATTCTAGGAGTAATGTTGTAATTTATAGTAATTTCCTCAATTCTTCTTCATATATTATATGAAGAAGAATAGGGAAAACTTTTGGAAACATTATTATTTGTCCAAAGTTAAAATTAGACTTGAATACAACTTCAAGTCTAATTTTGACTATTTTGCCACTAACTGATAGCAAGCGTAGCGAGCAACACAATATGTATACTTATCTAGTTTCCTAATATGTTATTACTATCCCAGAATAAGAAAAAAACAAATACAGAGAATATACCGCCTCCACCACCGAAAAAACCAGTTATACCAAAGCCAGGAGACGAGAAAAAGAAACAACATGATGCACTGATGGATGAATTCAAAAAAGTTCATCGTAAAATGTTTGCAAATCTAGAGTGCGACAAAAATGGTACTGACACGCCGAAGAATGATGGAGATTCACTGGTGAGTACTTTTTATTTTTCTATTGCATGTTATGTCTAATTTATGATTTCGAACTGACCGAAAATATTTAGTATGTCTTCATATTATAAAAAAAAATTGCTCGAACCTGAAGTCATCAATAATTAATGTTGTTTTAGGGCTACTGAAACCATTGTTTTCACTTTTGTTTCGAGCATAATTTTAAGATCACTGTAACTAACCTATGATCCACAAAACAAAAAAAACTGACATGGGACAGTGTGTGCTAACATTAATAAATGAATCCGTGAATATAACAATTGCTAAGTATTTAGATACTTACAAGAATCTTTTTATGGAAGAACAAGCTTCCAAGAAAACATAATAGAGGTACCGGATAATTTATACCTAATCATATACTAACCGACAGTACCGACACCTACTTGAAATGGTAGTATAGTAAAAATATATCACTGAACAATTTATAGATTTAGGTAATTAGGGATTTTATAAAATAACAATTATGAGGAATAATAGAGAGGAAAGATTTTTATCCATATCACATTATAGTTACTTAGAAATTATTAGGCTATATATGATTTTAGATTATGCATAATACTAATCATCAACGCTTTCTCAAGGTTACGGAGTACTGGTTCCGCATCAATTTAAGAAAGCGTGTAAAGCTTTTAAAAACTCTGTAAAACAGAAATCACGAGAATCTTCCTTCTCATTTTACGGTAGTGACTACTGAAAATTCGCAGTTTTGAAGCTTGTTGAGATCACTCGACTATCTTTATCTATTCTATTTCGAAATATTAAGTTATTCCTTTCACCACGTGTTAAATATTTTACCTTTGAATATTTTATAGGAGACGAAAATCCAGGTCAGTGAGAATATTTCTCAGTGGTCTTGATCTTCGTCTTTTTTCTTGTTCAGTTATATTTTGATCAAGATCAAATTATAGAACCTTTGCTTTAGGTATTGTATTAATTGGAGATATAAGAACTCAGTGTAACAATAATTACAAAGATAAGTATCAAATTTTTAACATCCGATGTCGAAATTATTTGTATCGTGCCTCGGAAATTAAGTCTCGCTATCAGTAACAGATAGAGCTATCGTTTAGAATTTATTGGCAGTGTCTATCACGTCATTTTTTATCGCATCAGCATTATCGTTACACACATCTACTTTTTCATGGTTTTCTGAAAAATGGTTTGTAATTTGTTGCCCAAAAGACTTATCTTACATTCTTCTAACTATGTATTCTACCATACTCATTGTATGAAGGGCACGCCGTAACAGCGGCGGTAAGACCCATTATGGAGGAGTGGCTAGAGAGGCCTCACGGCAGCCTCTCGTACCGGCTGACGCAGGTGATTACCGGACACGGGTGTTTCGGATGTGTCGGATCCGGAAGGAGCCAACGTCCGAGTGCCATAACTGTGATGCGAGCGAGGACACAGAGCTGCAAACGCTGACCGGTGGAGCCGCCTGCCACGGCGCAAAGTGCCCGGGGCGTAACCGGGGCTAGATGGGGACACTGTGGTCTCCACAACCCGAAGGGGGCCATCTCGAAAGAGATGGTCCTGGGTCTGCCAGGGTGCGAGAGATTTGCTTTTAGCAATCTCACCTCCGGCAACCAAGGACCCAAGACGGCGTGCGTTTTAGTCGGTTCGAGTCCGACATAACCACCTCCACCGGCTCCGTGGGGTGGTATCCGTGGGGATTTATCGCACGATTAAAAAAAACTCATTGTATGAAACACAAAATTTTGTATTGATTTAAGGCCATTACGTGGGCTCTAACTTATCGTAGCGGTCATACAGATGACAATACATATGTGTAAATGTGTATATACACGGTACGCTTTTACAGAAAGAGATTCATTACCTAACTCATTCATCTAGTGTTTGCGTTTTGTTTCAAATTCGAATTTTCCTAATACCCGAACCATGATCAATGACCACAACTCAGCCTTTACAGATAGGGTTATGCCTGGATACACCCCTAACTCATAGATTTCTTTTATGCATCTAGGTTCAAATTCGAATTCGCCTCATTCCCGGCCAGATAGGCATATACCCATATAGGGATTCATTACCTATTGATTATTTTGTCTCGATTCAATTTTGGAAGTCCCGGCTCATCTCCAAACCAAATTTTAATTTTTGTTCCAAACAGATTGTCTTTAATAAATAAGTAGAAGTCATTGCCAAAAAGTTACTTACATATTCTTATAGTATAGGTTGGTAACGCAAACATAATAAAATCTTTGTGTTTGCTTCAAATAATCCTTACTGCGCATTTACATAATTTTGAACTTAGTTTTATTTTTCACATTTGTCGAAATAAATTAGCATGGCGAATCGTTTAAAAACTTTGACTAATTTCAGAATTTGTATTACTAAGTACCTTAGTACACGTTCATCGTAGTTTGAAATATATAGTGCCATTTTTACTAACTTTGTGGGCTGCCTTTGTCACTAATAATGTGATTGTTTCTTATATTTTTATTTCAATAACGCTGCCTATTAGTAGAATTTTGCAACGAAAATCTTTTGTTTAATTAATTCGACTTATTTCTATAATCTGCTTTTAGGAGCAACGACGATTCCAATTAAATAAAAATCATCTAAATCGATCCAGTTATTTTCGACTTATAAATTGTGTAACTAAAACGAATTTGTATAATATCTACATACCTATAGATTCTAAGAAAAAAAGACTACTGTCTATTATGATTAGATTCTTTGGAGACTATTTAGATACGCATCAGATAGGTATTCAGTTGCTTGTCAGTTGTCAGTATCTAAATAAGTATGAATATGAATTGAGATTGCTATGATTTTTTTGCATTTATTATTTATCATTACAATAGATGACTTTAGTCACAGAATAGATAATACCCCCCAGATAATAGTACTGCCGGAGCAGTACTATGACACGAAATAGAAATATTAATATGTTAATTATGTACTTTACACGGAAATCTCCAAAGACCAAATAGCATAATTCCTTGCAGTGCTATTTATCACACGGCATGACCACAGATTAGATAATAGTTACTGTATGACTTGAAGGAAACAACACATCCTAACGAGCTGTTAAATTACTAGGTACAACATCAGGTAAGTACAAGTTATCGCATAGTTTGTCGGTACCTCACTATCACATTACCAAGCAATAATAACACATGTTCGTGCTATCTTACCTCCACAACAAATATGAACACTCGTGAGATTATGCATAGCTTTATCTTCAATAGAAATAAGGTGCTAAATTGTATGAGAACGTCAGTACAGTATAATAGGCAGTCCATCTGAGCTATATTATCTTCATGTAAATTGTTCCCTCTGACATTTAGATATTTAGTTTCAATACATCTTTAACATAATAGGTAGGTAGGTGCTAAAGTGAGTGAAGCTATGTTTATCACAGAATGAAATGGCTAGGTCGATCAGGAAGGAACACTGTCCTTAGACCATTGTACTTATTTGGAATTATTTAGGAAATTGGAATAGGAATAAGGCTTTACGTTCCATTACTTTTATTTAAGAATACTTCTCTTAGCACAATAAGTGCGTATCTTCTGTTTTTTCTTTGTCAGATCTCTTCACAAAATTTGTGTGAGAGCCGGTGACTTTGCTTCCTTTCCTTTTTTTTGCCCGCTTTAGTTTTTGCACGATTTATGGTATCGATTGGTAAGAGTGCCGGTGGCTTTACCATCCATACTTTTTTACTTTTTCCTCTTCCGCTCTAAATTGAAAATGCTCAAAGGATATCACAGTTGCTATAAGCATTTGTAAATGCAGAGCAACGTTTACTCTTATCATCTGCTCTTAATAAAATTTGCGTTACTTCAATCACCTCATTTTGTTAACATTATCTACCTATAGGTATTAATTCTGACATTATAACAGTTGAATATCAGTTTCATTGTTGTGGAGGGAAAAATGTTATCATTCTGGATCTTAATTATATAGTGACATTTTCACCTTCACAAAGGTACATAAATGTCACTGTAACGGTCATACAATTTATAATTTGTACATAGTTATCTGGGTTGTGTAATATTTTGGTTTCAAGACAATTGTCTTACAAAATTAATTGGGGCACTTCGACACGAATCATTTATTACTACATGCTTACATAAACCTTAGAAGTTATTGGAGCGTTACTAGTTTTTGTAAAGTGCGCACGATAAAGCTGTTATAAGTTTGGTGTTTTAATAACTCTACAAAACGATCTCCTCTCATATAAAGAGTGTTCAACATTTGAAATTCATTCTAGTACCTGTTATAATTAAATTAAAAATTACAAAAATAGATAGATAAATCCATCATCATTATACAAGACTTCATACCCTGATCTACTCGCTATAGCTTTGGAGAACTGACGGACAAAGCTAATATCTACAAACATATGTACCTACTACGAGTATCACAAAAAATATAAAAGAAACAACCACAACATACTTCACAAAAAAGTAGATATACCAAATACGTTTGGGTGCACCGTGTGTTTCTCCGCATCGATGTCTATGTGGAGAAGCAGTCGATTGCCTTGGACTCATCGTGGATCACGGATTATCTTGCAGCAGGAGCGCAGGCCGCATGTCTCGTCATGCCAATATTAACGACATTATCCGTCGGGCTCTCGTCATCGCCGGCGTGCCAGCTATACTTGAACCTGTTGGCTTGGCGCGCGACGATGGCAAGGGGCCAGACGGTATGTCGTTGATGCCTTGGAAGATGGGCAGGCCTTTGGTGTGGGACGCAACGTGTGTCGACACTCTGGCGCCTTCCCATCTTCCAAGTACGATGGACTGTGCATGCGCTGCTGCTGCATCAGCGGAGACTCTCAAACGGCGCAAATATACCAATTTAACTGATAATTATATATTTGAGCCGTTTGGAGTCGAAACGTTGGGTCCGTGGGGTCCAAGTGCGCGCGCGCTATTCAAAGAGATGGCGAAGCGTCTAATTGACTCTTCCCGTGACCATAGAGCTGGCCTTTACCTCGCTCAAAGAATTGCTATCGCTATTCAGCGGGGTAACGCCGCCAGCCTTTTGGGCACGGTTCCGGTAGAGGTCGATGGGGAGGAATTCTACGATGCCTAAAGTTACAGTCTCTTTCACCCCTGTTTTTCTTTTTCTTATTTTTGTATATATTGTATATTTAGATATAATACTGTACCTAATTAATTAGTGAGATGATTTCAATAAGTACCAAATACAAAATATATAACCATCATTATTTGTTCAGTTTCAAGATTCTGCTATTTTAATAAAAAAAAAACTATGAATTATTTATTTCACAATTCGGCAATACGAGTATATCTTGTGAAGTAGCATGCAGATATTTACAAAGTAATAGACCTATCTTTGTTTTCGTTCTTGTCTTCTATTGTGTCAAATTTCAGAGTCAGAATGCGAAAACATAACATCGTCTTATAACAATGTAGAAATGATTATATTCTAGCGAAACCAACCTCTACCTATACATTATTCGTAGTCTATATTGCATGGGATTTAGTTACGATATTTTCATTCCAACAACTTTGATGTCCTTCTCAAGCATTGCAGTATTATCTTGAAAAAGTTATCTAGCATCCACTATGGAGCTAGCATAGTATCGACAGGGAAGAGTTGTTCGATTGTGATATTACTAATGAAAACCTCATTAAGTATAGAAACAATTCTTGGAGACTCAAGACAATGAGACAAGACTGAGTTCACGTTGGAACAGTCACTTGCACAGGTGACCTAAACTGTCAACTCAATCCTACTTGTAAATACAATCACTTACAAAATTTGTAACGGTTTGTTATATAACGTTCAATTTGTAAAAAATACTGACACATTTTTACATTGAAAAACGTCAACGAATTCATATGTAAGTATTTTCATAACCTTCAGAGGATAAGTTTAACATTTATTATTTGGTGTCTTGTTAATTATTATATGAAAGTTTTTTATACTTTAGGTGATCGGTAACTTTGAATATGTACACTACTTCTGAAAGCGACTGTACTTGATGACAAAGTTATTAGATAGGCACTCAATTGTTATACTTAGATTGACTTAAAACCTTGATAAATGTTCTGTCTCCTTCGTAAACATGTCATTGAAATGGGTAGACTTTCATTTTAGTGTAACAGATATTAATTATTTATATTTCAAGGTATCAATAGATCTTAATTATTTATTGCAATAATACTATATGTTCAAACTCGGGAACTTTGATTAGGTGAAATATCGACAACTAGAGTCTGATTGCTTTAATGTTTGTCAACTATGAAACATTCCCCAGTGGAATACATAGGTAAAAATAAATATTCTCGGGCGGGACTCGAACCCGCAGTATTTCCCTTACAGGGGGAATGCCATGACCAATTCGACTACCGAGACACGCCCGATGTGATTCAAATTTCCCTTCTAATTTTTCGTTCTTACGGCGACGGTGGAGTCGTCTACCGATCTTCTTACGAACTATCGGAACCAATGAATGATATTACAATCATTTTTAAACATTTATTTTTGATAACTCCGCTCAAATACTTGAATGAATTTTCAACACACACACATCATGGATAATGATTTACTGGAGATGTTCCAACCAAAACTAGACTGTAATGTGTTTGGTTCAAAAGATAATCGAACGAATTTGCTTCGTGATAAAACCATCCTCATCTTTGATATATCAATCAATCGTTCAGTTTGCTCAGTCACTTGACCTGCCTCAATTCACTTCGGGACCTAGGCCCTGATTAATGTGCGCCATTGCACGGGGTCCTCCGGATTCCGCACCCAGTCTATTCCAGCTACTTTCGTGCAAGTTGTTCGTTCATCACGCGGTAGAGCCCCTTTCTCACAGTCTTATTGCTATTTATCTACGTACCGTATATTAAGAATAGGATGTGTGGTTTGTGTGAAATGTAAATGTTAAGTACTTATTAGTATTCCTGTAATGTCGTTCTTTTCTTAATTACATCACTAATTCTATAAGCATGATATAATCGTATTGAATCCACATGCTTTACGTGAAACTTGTAAGCGTTATTCTTATTTAATCCCCACATGCCCATGTGAAGATGAAATAATTAGGTATTGTTTCATTTATATTATTTTATATGTCATTATCTCATTATATGAGAATGCATTGTTCTACCAAGAAGATACTTTAGAGAGCAGAAATGTAGGTAGATATATAACAGACTGATTTATACCTATATTGCCAAAACGTCATCGAGATGGAGTGATCGTAACCGAAACTACACGGCAAATTAAAAAGTAAATTGGAATGCTTAGGAAATGTTCCAAAAAGAATTACATTTAGTCACGTTAGGTTTCAATCCAGTTTAAATCACAACAGCTTTTGTTATGAGAGTGATCCGGAGATATTTCATGATCATCTATTTAAACGGATAAGCAAGGTGCAACTGTGATTGAATCACTTTCGTAGTTATCGGCTGACTTTCATAATCACTATTATCTGTTCTGTGATAATACTATGAGAGACTATTACTAGAAAACTAGAGAGTCAAAACGTCAAGTGTTTCTCCAGACAATGAACTTAATATGGCTTTAAATTATATTAAACGACTTAGTGTGGGGACCACGACACTTAAGTGTAATTGTCTTCACTTTCTTTTTATATGACTTCATAACAAGATGATTTTAGTGCGGATCTTTTTCTATTATTTAATAAGTGATACATCAAAGTTTGCTTTGCTGGGTCTATATTGATCGCGACCTCTATGCTTCGGATATTTTAATAGGTATATCATTAACTTCTTTAATAACATCGAGTTTGACTGCCACCTTTTTTTTTGATATATAGGACACGTCAATTTGACTTGTCTTGACTTCATTCCTATCTGACTACCTAAGTGCTATGAGTTAGTTGTTCAGAACTATTCGTTCGTTTCTATTCCAAAAATTTCTATTTTCACGGATTTTTCGTATCCACAGCAGTCTATTTTATATTGTATACGAATGTTGAAAATTTCATTCAAAGTTTCACAATTTTAATGTGCTGGTTTGGAAATTATTTGCTGTTGAATATTTGTGGGTATTTCATTTTCGCATACCTATTCAAATCGGTAGGTATTTCAACAGATCATAGTGATTGCATCTACTCCGGTTTTTTGTGCTACATAACAATGATAAGATAGATATATCTATTGATAATGCCAGTCTAACCAGCAGATAAACAGTGCTCTTCTTTCTAATAATATTCACATAACGTATACTTACTAATAGGTACCGATTTGTAGAATAAACAAAAATATTTTGTTTTTTTACACTTTTAATTACCAACCTGCCTACTTACCTACAGCCTAGGGGCACATCATAATCATGTGCTGTGATGATATGATGTGCCCTTATGGCTGTATATATAGATGTTCTTCTATAAAGAAGACCATTAGAATGTCCTAAGCTTCCCCCATGGTGATGACTATCCTGTATATTCTACCATGGGTCTCGTGTTCTTGTTTACGTCTTCTTATTAGAATAAAGTAAATAATCATTTTAACTTATGATTCAAAAAGACCAGCGGGCCCATAAACGCTAAAACGCCGCATTGAGCGATTCTGCCAAAAACGAGTAAATTTGGAATTGCCAGTAAATCTCAATAGATTTCTATAAAATTCGTAAAATGGTAACTTATATGACCAGAATCACAACAATTAATTTACTAAAGTAGACTCTAATTTTATGTAAATAACGTGTCAAAGAACGGAATATTATCATAATACGATTCCAATAAAGTGCAGGTAGACTTTGTTAAAAACATAACTAAATTCCATTCCATACTTATATAATCTTTTTCCGAATACAGGTATTGTGTCCAATGACTAATAAGAAAATAATAAATTGAAACAAAGATTGTAATTGAAAATTTTAAAGTATCGCTGGTGAAACTGCACGGGTGGTGAGTTTCACCGTTAATCACTATGATAAGCAAGACAAGGACTGCATAACAAAACAAAAATTTAATAACCATTCAATTAGCCTCGGTTATACGGTCATCATTTACGTCGTTGATTTGGTCTAATGATCGCAACTTAAAACAAGGCAAAATTGTTGCTATACTTATTTTTAACGAGTCGAATAGTCCGCGTTAGTGCCGGTCGATATTGTTTTTTTATGGATACAAACATGCCAGCGCGGCAGCGTCCGCCGTGGCCGCCACACCGCACACCGCACTGTTTCGTTCGATTCTGCTTTGCACTGATAACGGCAGTGAATAAGCGATCGACGAGGGCCACGCCATCACAGTTCGTGTGATTGCTGTATCGTACAATCCAGCACAGTCTCGTTGCACTCCGCCGGCCGCACACCGGGCGCACGTATCTCTAACGTAATTATTATTCTCGCGATTTTCCACGCTTCGGGAAATTATATGCGACCTTGGCGCACTCTTCAACTATTATTTATGTGATTTTCATGCTACATACGTTCAAATGCAAATAATAATTTTGGCTCATGAATTACTGTATTAATTCACGGTGAAACATATCTGAGACTAGTTAAGTGTAATGTGTTGATTTGTGAAAATATTGTGAGTTACCTATAGCAAATTTACGAGTTATAAATAAATAATATGAAGAACATTCCTAAATCAAAACCATTGTTTATCATACAGTGCTATGAAGTAAGTTAACTATGAATAAGTTGTTCTTAATCTTATTGGAGCGAAACAAAATAAGTACTTACTAAGTTAGCTGAAGCTTGGCTTTCGAACCTACATTATTAGAACGCGGGCAATGATTGTGATCTGTAGCATGATACTTACATAGATACTCTCTGTGACTTAGTAGGTACTTAGACAGTTGCAATTTGTGATGAACATCTCTAGCTGAATCATAATTCGTTTCGTTTTTTACAGTCCATTCCATACTATACTATAATCTTCAATGTTAGGTGACGTCATATCGTTGAAAATATATACAAATAAAATACATAACGTACCTAGTACTGCACACTGCATACCTAGCTTTATAGGTACAGTCTGCATCAGAAAGATGTTGACAAACAAAGTACTCAAAATTATCTTAATTCCGCTTTTTTACCCCCTTCCAGTTGACCGATTGTTCTGATATTTGGTATACATCTCATCTCTCATCTCATCATCATCAGCTCAGATAATAATACCATTTGAATCAATAAAACAGTGTGAGTGGCTCATAATACGGAAGTTGTAAGATCATTTTGAGACTTTGTAGTCAAGATATTTCTGACGCTGACTGTACTCAAACAAAGTGAAGATGAATTCGACATTGACGTTACATTGAAATCTTACAGCATGCTTACAGCTATGTAAGTTAGTACAGTATCGCTATAATTGGGCTACCCCTATTCTTTGTTATTCTAATCTAAATCTACAACAAAAAATACTTTCACTGTATTAAATACCTAGAATTATATCTGTGTAATTTTCCGCCGTGTTCGTTCACTTCCGGGCAATTAAACTGTTTCAATAAAGTCAGTATTTATTTTAATTTGAATCAGTTTTGTTATTGTTTAATGTAATATTTCACTACGATCATTAGTAAAACCTATCAAGTCTGTAGGTGTTTTTAGTAATTGATGGTTCTGAATTCTTGGAAGGCGTACATCCGATCAACTTTACAATAACCAGTTATTTATTTTTGATGAGGAAAAATTACTGATTGCTATTCATAGGGTAAAAAAGGAAAAAACTACAGGCCTGCTCTTAAAACCTGGGGTTTTTCCTACATTTACCCTAGACTGGTCAAGTGGAACACCGTAAACATGATGACGTGATCTAAGTATGAGCACACACGTTGTAAGTGGAAATGGAACTAGCTTGCAATAACCCACTGATCTTGTAAGAGGAAAATCATTTACAAATTAGTACGAACACCATTACGAAAATTACGCTCAATGAAAAAAAACTGTTTGCAATCATATAAACGTTGATATACACATCTTTATCATTAGATGACATCACCATACGTGTTTTGGTCAATTCAATGTGACCTATTGTTAGCAATGCAAAATATTACGAATAGAGAGACGCTAGTATTGGCTAGAGAATTTATGAAACGAATTTTTAAATTGTTTTGTGTTACGTATGATATTGTCTTCTTGTATTGATTTATATGAGAGTACTAGCTTTTGCCCGCGGCTCTGCACGCGTGGATGGCGGTTATCGCGACCAAACATAGCCTATGTCCATTCTCATGGTATAATCTACCTCTATACCAAATTTCAACAAAATACGTTCAGTGGTTTAGGCGTGAAAGCGTAACACACAGAAAGACAGATAGAGTTACTTTCGCATTTATAATATTAAATATGGATTTGCATAGGGTATCACTACTCGGTATGTCTAAAAGGCAATTATTTATTTCTTTACCTAAGCTCGAGAGCTTACCTACTACCACTGCGGTGAAGGGAAAATTCACTTTCCCGTAGCACAAGTGGTACCGTAGTATCAACTACTGATAGTGCTACCGGTAATGGTACATTTACAGTATCACTTCCCTTTGCAATAAGTAGTTATATAATGCCTACTTGCTCTTTTTCTAGTGCATACTGTAGTCTGTAGTCATTTAAAGAAACTATACACCATATAACTATACTATAGTATTCATTCTGAAACTGTCACGTATTGCGCGTTATGTGGTTTTCACATAAGTGTGATGTTTACAAATATCGACTGGCTAGGTAGGTACGTTCATTGTATACTACGGCTGTAGACACTAGAATTGTTTCTCTCTTGGACTTTATGGACAGTCACAACAATGTTATTGATAGAAGACTAACATACTTAGGTATACGTATATATATAACATTTACCTACGCTAACTACAATTCTAGTCCTCATAACCTTCCTTCGTCTTACTAAATTCATTGATTGTGGCCTTTTTTTTTTCGTGCGGAAATCCCCTTTGATACCCTCCCTCTTCCGGAGCCGGAAGGGGAGGTTATGTCGGACTGGAACCGACTAAAACCGCACGCCGACTGTGGGACGTGGTGCTAGGCCGGAGGTGAGGTTGTCATCGACATATCCCTCGCACCTCGGCTGACCCAGGGCCATCCCATACGGTTTGACCCTCCTCGGGAGGGGGGACAACGGTGTCCCCGACTCGCCCCCAGAATGGGGAGGCGCGCTTTTCAGCTCGCCGCCGCATTGATTGTGGCCTGAATAATATGAGAACTTGCTCATAGAGTTTGATATGATTATAACGAAATACTGACAGAATTTACAATGAATATTTTATTATTAGAACGGAAATCCGTAAGTGCAAAGCCATGAGCGACAAAATACCTCAGGTTTTGTTATTTATTTCCTTTATTCACTGACTTTAAATGAAATTTTAACTTTAAAATTTTAATAATATAAAACATGATATAAATAATTTAAATAAATTAACTCTGTTAGTTGGTTCGTTTTCTGTTAATGATATTGTCACATCGAAAAACCATTAATTAATTAATACGCTCGTACTACACACAATTTTATCAAACAATTAGCAAGTGATAAGAACAAATGCGATTAATACAATAATACCGATATGACAAAATTTTCCTATTTCGTACAAAAGTTTTTACCATACGTTTTTTCATACCCAATAATTCAAAGTTTATATACAAAACTTGCCCATAATGCATTGAATTGTGGAAGGCATTTTAAAAAACCCATTTCCTTAATTGTTTTGGAGAGGCCTGAATTTGCACAATATATATTTAATTTCTTAAATGTTTTCTATCGCGGACAGTCACAAATAAAGGACCCACTGAAGACTGGTCAGAAAGAAACTGCTATAACATTAACATATATATAGGTAGGTACTATTGTCCTAAATTGATTTATTGAAATATTTCATTTTTTGGGCTTAGCGTGCATTTGTTGCAATTTTCTTTTTTAGATATCAAGGAGGGGTCACTGTAAAGTTAAATCCAAGTTTGTGGGATTGCAACCCTTACACTTCGGCCGCCACCTTGAAGTATGGGGTTCAAATGTGAAATCTAAAAAAGAAAATTGCATCCTCTGACAAATGCAACCGCAATGTAACATTTCCATGTAATTTATAATATGATAATTGAATCAACGATCAACACAGTGTGGTAGAAGTAGATGAAAGATTAAAAAGCTGTCCCGCTTAAATCTAATTAAGTAGTGTCTTCTTTTTGATCCGAAGTTTGAGGCGAAGTCAAAAAAGGAGGTTTATTTACTTAAATAAGTCATTACGAGTATTATGTTACCAGTATTTTTTGTTCGCGTATTGTTTGTATATTTCCTTTCCATAATAGTGTGCTCAAAGTTCGATGCTAATGTAATATCTTCTTTTTATTCCTAAAGTACCTACACAATGTCCGTGACAGCGTCGGTAGGTCAAGGATTTTCCTTCCGAAATCTCAATCCCTGCTCGTATTAGGTAATTTTATTATTATCAATTAAGTTTTAACATTCTAGATTACTGCAAAACATTGTATCTAGACCATAAGTTTTAGGCTAAGTAAATGTTTTGTAAATAGACCAAAAAAAAATTGCCCGCCGAGTTTCTTGCCGGAGTCTTCTCAGTTCTGGGCCGCGTTTCGAGCCGGTGGTCCATTTACTAGTATTAGTTAGTATTTAATATTTACTTTATGTTGACGTTTTGTAAGTGCCGATTTAATGATCTATGCAGAATAAACAATTTTTGAATTTTTTCAATTTTGAATTTTGCATCCCCCCAATCTCGATTAAGGTAGGGAGGTGGCGAAAAGTTAGTTGACCTTTCACGGTAATCGGTCAAATGGTATCATAGTTTATCATAGGTACTTATATATTTCTAAGTATATGAAATATGCTGTAGGTACATCTACTTTCATATTACGTAGATAACAACTGTACTGAGGATAACTAATCGGTTAAAAATGTGAGGAAAACAATTTTCCAAACTTTTCCGCCATATAGGGATGGTCTAAAAACTGCAAGTAGGTACATGATTGAATATGATTTCTAAGCTTCTATTTATATCTACATTTTTATTTACCTAGCTACGAACATTGGCTAATGTATCAAATAAGATAATTGTTATAGGGAATGTAGAGAAACAACCTGTATAGTAGTTATTAATAATGAGCCGTAATAGCACAGATTACCTAATGGTAATGTTTACGACAATGTCGGTGTGGTAAGATTCTAATAATAGATATACTTAGTGCACCGCAATTTGCAAATCGATAAAATATTGTCACTGATTGTAAAATTGTAAATTAGTTGTCTGTTTAATGTCCATGCCGACATATTATGTATATGCAAAAAAAATCGTGGGTTCTGCCAAACTAGCGGTTCTGAAACCATTTTTTTATTCTTGTCTGTTTCTCTGTATGTTTGCCATGAATGCAGGAACTGCACGGTTTTCAATAATAGAAAGGACCGACTTATAATCTGCCTGCCTGGTGTAGAACCGGAGATTGGACTAAAAATAGCGATAACCGACATCCACGCGGGTATTTAAAAATCTTGTTCTAAATAACACAAGGTGAAAAAAATACTCAGTTGAATCTAAAAAAATTAAGACTATTATTATAGCTACTATATTTAGTCCTTTGAGTTTATTACTAGTAAAAAAACCCCAGTGTTATCAAATAAATTACGGCACATTTAAGCAATTCATTTATGAATCTTATCCGTGGATCCAGACGTAATTTGATATGAAGATTAACAATTCTAAAAGATACCGTTAATTAAAAATAGTGTTTCTATAATTACAATAGATCACTAAATCTTAGATTTAATCTATTATCCATTCCTGACTTGTTTTTGATGATATCTTATCCCTACAAGTTTTCCTCCTATAAGTCATGATGATATAATAAATTATTTATGACCAATGATTTAAAACGTATTTACACAAAGTTCACAAATCCATACAAATCTATTGCCAGCGTTAACTAAAAAAAACATACCTAACTACAAAAGAAATCGAAATAAAAACAGCAACCTTGTGTTAGGCGTACAAAGGATTTTTGACGAATTTGTTTATAATATACCTACATAATTCATATATGTATACCTTCCTGAGGCATTTGTGTTCACACAAAGTACCAGAATTACTTAATTAAATTAATTTGATGAAATCATCGGTCATTATCACGTCATTCTCTACCTCGCACATATCATGTTTTCTAATGCAGCCTTTAAAAAAAATAAGTCTGTGCAGTGGGGAGATTCGGAATCTTAATTAGGTAACATTACATTAACTCATATAGATAGATAGAATGATTTGACAAATTAAAGCGTGATGATGATCATGAGTCAGTTCTAAGATGCCATCCATATACGGTGCAGAGTATACCTGCTAGAACCAAGCGTTTCAGTGAGTCATTCCTATGCCGCACGACTAAGACCTGGAACTCCCTGCCAGCTCACATGTTTCCTTCTTCCTACAGTCCCGGGTCCATTAAGCGGGGCGTGAAAAGGCATCTAATGAGGCCGTCAAGCTGAGTGACCCCACTGTTAACATCGTACATGTTTGCGATGGTGACCCTCTCTTCGAAACTTTGCCTTTAGCTTAACATCAGGCGAGGTGAAGTCAAATTGACGTGTCCTAGATAAAAAAAAAGTTCCTAATTTTGACACCCGATAAAGCAATATGGAACTAGATAGATAAATAGGTACAAAATTTAGAATCATAATGTGCACTTAATCCAAAGAGCAATAGACGAAATCGAAACGGATTTCAACAATTAAATAACATTATCTCACTTCAATATGCTAGAAATGATTGCAGTGCTGATTATAAAGTATCTACGTGCTTAAGTACTTGCCATGAATTATAATAGTTCGGGATTTCACGCTATATATTTTGGAAAACTTACTTTTGCCGACGTTTCGGGTACATTACAGCGTTACCAGTACCAAACTATTATAAACCAAGAGTATACGCCGCGATAGTTTAAAAATAATACTTGCCATGAAAATATGGCCTAATCTTCAGTAGGAACTACAGTCAATCAAATCCACTAACCTATCGCAGTCCAATGTTGGACGTAGGTCTCTCTCAATGTTGGGAGGCTTAGGCTTACTGTTTCCACGCTAGCCAGACGGGTTGATACAGAGTTTTATTTCAAGTTTCTGTTCTCTCGCAGTGATATGGCTAGCGTATTTTTCCGTCAATCGCTCTTAGATGGCGCGTGGATTAGATGGGGTGGTGATAGTTGTAAGAGCTCTGAGTACAATAAAACAATGTTATGAATTTTTTGAACTGATTGTCTATTTTCTTCTGTTTTAAGGATCGGCAACAAACGTTACCCTTGAGAAAAGTTGAGCAACCTCCCGAAATAACCAACAACAACCATGCCCCGCCTAAGAGAGAAGCTACTGACAACCCTCCGCCGCCACCACCGGTAAGAATTTAAGTATATAGACTAAAAATTCTGTGAACAGTAGACCTCGCGAGCACCCTTTAATTTTTCAGACACCCTTATCTGCTATTTAAAAAATTAAAAGGGATACGTATCTTCTTATTTTAAACAGCCCTGGATATTACATCAAAAATAATGACGACACATTCTTAAAAAAACGCTAAGGACAGAAAACTGCCCTCCTTTTTTTCTATTTTTATAACGAAGTTCACCTTTACGAGGCGTGATTCTTATTTTCCTTTTTCGCAATAACCTGTGAGGAATCATTTACTTGATATTTTAGCTAAAAATCATCAAGACCTATTCATAAATAACGCGATAGCAAACTTCCCCGTTTTCTCGTTCATTTTCTCCCCATCAAAAAAAACTCTTCACAAAAGTTGTTCTGAATCAAAGAACAATCATGTGCCAAGTTTGGTGGAAATCGCTTAAAAATGCCCTTTAGACCGGAACTGACAAGCAAACAGACATGCGGTCAAAAGCTAAATCGGCCACCGTCTCGGACGGAGGAGGAAACGGAGACTCACTCTCACTCGCTTCGCTCACTCGGTCGATTTATAGAATACAAGAGCATTTTTTTCATTCAGTTTATGCCGTATCTGCAGTTGCTCTGGCTATCTGTCTTTGTGTAGCTACAATAGTGCTAACATTCTAAAAGTAAAAGGCCAGGAAGTAAAAACTACCGCTTAACTAGCGAGCTCGGCAAGTGTTAATACTTAGATAAAATACGGTGGTTAAATGTTTAAATAAGGTACTATGGTTATTATACACATTTTAATAGCGCAAAAAGCACATTGCAATTGCGACACTATCCAGGTCAATGATAGGACGTGTCTTCTTCTTCTGCGAGCCGATGGCAAATTTCAGTCAATAGTCTCGATAGAGGTCTCGAGAGGAGGCCAATAGGCCTCCGAAGACACCTTGTTGAGGTCCTCGATTGTGCAGGTATTATGGCACAGCGAACACGACAGCGGGTGGGCGATTGTTTGCAGAGGCTTGCCACAGTCACAGCCCCCACTCTCTGCATCCCTATGCCCCATTGCATCCGGTTCGCCCTGCAGCTGCCAACTTGGTGCCTCAGTCTATTAAGGGACTAGGATGGGTAACCAGTAACCATTCTTTGGGAACAATTGATTCGATTCGACCACGAGCATAAACCGTATAACTTGAAAACCTGTTGTACAACTTGCATCCATCGCTATTGAACCTAAGGTTACGGGGTCGTTATAGACGTAATTTGAGGTCAATATCACAGCCAACAAAATAATAAACTTGCATTGCATAAATACGACCTTTAAGGATTATTTACACAATATTATATAATGGATGTGATGCTCCCGAGGTTATTGCTTTTATACTCACAATACCTACACATTCTTTTTTTTCCATTGCATAGTTATATTATACCTCGAACTAAACTTAATGGCGGTTCGGAAGTTAGTACGAGTGTGGATTCAGACTTTTCTCAAACGCCCAAACTCCTTTTCTTCTATACTTATAGTTTTGTCTACAATTTTCAATTTTAGATTGCTTCTTAACTCTAAAGTGTATTATTATTAGCGTTCCATAGTACATTATTAATGTCATTCATAAATAGTTACATTGGTAATATTGGATAAGGATATCATCTCTGTTACTTAACAATGGTGTATGGTATAATTTATATAAGTAACATTTTCATTGATTCAGTAGATATTAATAACGAATACCCTTGTTATTTGCAGATGCCAACTACAAATGGACACCAAAATGGAGATCATAAAGTTATAGACAACCAAAAAATAGGCACGTTGCCCTTTGCGAAAGATATTCTGACAAATTCAAATATTAGAAAAAATGGTACTATAACAAGAACGCCAACTCCAGATTATAATAAGAAAACTGAACCAACTTCACAAATGAAGATTATTAAAGACGAAAAAGCGGAACTGGAGTCACTAGAATCATATAAGTTAAAGAATCCTTCTAATGTTCTACCGAAGCCGCCATCCAATTATTTTGTCAAAGCTCCGAACGGTACAGCCACTATGAAGAAACATTCTCGACCTGTATCTGTTACAATAGGTGAATATGCCTATGGAGGTGGAAGCAGACGGGAACCGACAAAATTGGACTTCCTAAATGGAGAGAAAACGAATGGTGTACGAGACACCGACGATGAAGTTTCTATATCAAATAGACTACAGTCAGAGCTGGCTTTAACACTATCTAGATCTAATTTACGTAAGAAGACTGAAGCTTTGGTAAGTAAATACGGTTATCTCTTTTCGATAATTTTATTATATTTATATAAGTATTTCATCATAATGTTGATGATATTACATAAATATTATATGCATAGAAATTTAAAATTTTGCTACTACAGGTACATACTTTACCACCTCATGGATATACAAAAAGTCTGTCAAATATTCAATTATTGTCAGACATCTACTACATAACTGATATTCTAATTATTTCTAGGTTAGATTAACAATTCAGTATTGGGATTTTAAAGAACCTAATCAATCATTATAAATTCTAAGACAATCTTTGACAACTCAATCATTAAGTTGTCCTAGATCATGTTATATCTGTAAGCAGTGTATATACAATATTCAGCTGTTGCTAAATCAAAATAAAAATTACCTTTATCTGTAAGATAACTTATCGTAAATTCCTGTGCAGGTAAATAGTAATGTATTATCTTAGCAGGCCCCTTATTCTGAGTGACAATCCGTTTCGCAACTACGCACGTTCGTAATAGCCGACACATTTAAATTGGTCTACTTCTCCGCCAATTCTATCTTTCATATTAACCAATTTAAATCTACCGACTTTTCACGTCACTAGTGCGATTGAAACTCAATGTCAATCAGAAAAATGCCCCAGACTTGATCATGTATGGTTCGTTCACAAATCATTAAAATCAATCTGTTCAAAACTTGCCAAGGTACATTAACATCGAAGGATATGGACCATAGGCAGTACATCTGCTTCAATAAGAAGTTAATGTGGTAGTGGGCTGACTCAATCGGGGAAATACCACTTTCTTCCTCATATCGATTATGAAAGTACTATAAGTAGGACACTTCTTCATCTTAGCGTTATTCCTAGTCGCGTCCAAAGCTAGCTTTCAGCTTGGAGTCTGAGGTCTGCTTTACCAGTCTAACTGCGGATTTGGTTAAACCTCGATATTTTCTGTGAAGCGACTGCCATCTGACGTCAACAAGCCAAAAGCGATATCAAAGCATTGCATCTCGACCAAATCTTACTATGATGTGATATAAGCGTATGTGCGAGATAAAAGGACGGAGAACTCACTTTAAAGGCAAAAGCTCATGGTAGAGTCGCTGGACGCTTTACTTTTCTTATGGCCCTGTTTTGACGTGCAAGAGTTGCAAGAACTCTTGGGCACAGAATAGATAATAGCACTGGCGTATCTTGGGCCTCCGTAACCGTTACCGTCATGTGTATACCTGTTTGCTATATTATAAGTATAAAACATAAAGCAGTGTATGTACGGGCAACATTTTACTCATTTATTTGTACATATTTCCAATTTTTTCCAGGATCAAAGCATTATTAAAAGAAGTTGTAATACGACAAAAGAAGATAGTGATTCGTCAATAGACAAAAATTTTCACGCTAGATATGGCAATAATTTGTTACCATTGCCACCGTGTGTAACGATACCCAAAGTTTCTGTATCAAAAATATTGCCTTGAGAAGACAAGAAATATTTAGGTAGACGAATATCTGTGTGAAAATAAAATTGATAGATAACCTCACACATCTGCACTTGGAAACGCACTAAATAATACAATAACTATAGCATGCATGATTTCACGATTTTTTCAAATCTAATATTTAGGTGATGGTGACCACAACTCACTACAACACTATGTTAATCTACCATCAAAAAGGGAACACATCTTTTATACTCACCTTTAATTCTAAAATTGGTGAATTGGTTCCCTGTGGAGTAGAATAGGCCCATCTTATCTCTTTCTGTGGGTATCGTAGAAGGTGACTAAGGGCCGGCGCCCATTATCGGCATCGGCGAGCTTCAGGATTTTTTTTGGCCAAGCATAATAGATCTTATCACTATCACCTTAAAATTGAAATTTCAATGACGATCGTCGACTATTGTCGGCATCGATCGGCATTCTGCAGCGTTATGGTTACCAATTAAAGTTCAACCTTATATCTATAACAATAAGATCTATTGTTATTCGACAAATACAAATCCTCATGCTTGCCGATGCCGGCACTGGGCGCCGGCCCTGAGGGATATGGCTGTGAACATATAGTCCATGACTGAGTGCCCGCTTGACGGCAAAATGTGGGTGTAAATATACCTCTGCCTACCCCTTCGGGGATTTACTGGCGTGAGTATACATATGTATGTAAATTGTTCACTGTGGTTAGATGGTTTCATACGTTACGTACCTACCTACGTGAATTACTTAAATTGAATCTGATACCCAACTTCTAATGACGCAATCAGTGTTTATTGTCTTTATTGCTTTCAATAATTTACTGTGTGTCTTGTATCTATATTGCCATTCGCGTGCTGAACCCGACCTCTCGGCTCGTATTGAATAATTGTAATTTATGGTGTGGGTAGTTACATATTTGCGTATTTACATCAATGAAGCAAATCAATTAATCAATTTTATTTTGCTCAAAGTGGGGTAGGTAGTTGTACGTTGTAGAGTGTAATAAGTTGTCCAATTCTAGTCTTGCATACTGGGCCACGATTCTGTAGCCAAACCACAATGGTGCCAAAAAACGACATTAAATAATACTTTTAAAGCGATGTAGCTAAAGTTCAAAATTAAATTACTTTTTGCAGAGTAATTGATAAAGTATAATGAAACTGTTTTCATTTTATTTTCAACTTTAGGTGTATAGAAATAAAGTCCAAAATGTAATGTCATTTCTTGCAGTGACGGCATCACCGTAGTGGTTTTAGTAGAATCGAGGGCCTGGTGTCCAAACGTGTGATTTGTTTGTCCATGATGGAAGTAAAAACTACCAAACTGATTTTGATGCGGTTTTATTGTTTGAAATATCTTGGTCAGACTTAATACGCGCACAGTCGCACTCAAGGACGTTTAAGACATCCCAAGTTACCGAGCACCTAAGCTGTGAAAAATTTATTTACTCTATTAAACGTTTCAGAGCTTAGGTCAACAAAATATGATTTTCTTCTCTTATTTTTTTTTCATTATAAAGGTTGTTATTAAATATACCTAATCGTTATTACAAAGTTGTAAAGATAGTAAAGTGTGGTCAAGTTAGCTCTACAATTTACTTATTATATATTCTGTGGTTCTACCTACATGGGCATTGCCTAGAAAATAGGATGATGGAAACTATGTGATGGAAACTCTACATACAATTAAATGCTTATAATCATTAAAACTAAGTCATGCATCAACACACTGATTTCAAATCGTTAAAATTCACTTCTTATGTCCTCATAAACATAACTCACAAAACCTCATTATTTCATGGAAAAACTTCTTAAAACATAATTAACATGGATGAATGTTGGTAGTTGGCACCACCGTCGCCCATAAAGACGGATATAAAGAGAAGGAAAATTTGAAATTATTCAGGTGTGGCTCAATAGCTCAGTTGGAAGAGCATTCCCCCTGTAAGGGAAAGGTCAAGGTTCAAGTCTCACTTGAGCGTTTTTCCGATGTTTGCATTTTTAATAAATGCTATAAAAAATTCATTCAAATATCATGGATATGTTTTAAGAAGTACCTACCTAAGTATATACCAATATTCTTTTATTAAAAATTCATTTTGTTTACAGGCCGATGCAACCCGATGAAGATACAAGAAAAGGCACATCACAATAATAGTTCATTTAAATTAGACGTCTAGTGAAAAATAAAACATTTTGGTTAGAATTTAAATGGTCGACCAAAGTTAGTTAGGTATTTAACTTATGAGTTTATAAAATCGTATCAATATTATTTGTAGTGCCACCTCTGAAATAAGTATGGACATTGGAACTACGATTACTACAATATGAATATAATGTAATCATAATGTAATTGTACCCAATATAATGTGTTAATATATTTTAATGTTTTACGTATTGAATTATTGAATTAGTAAATCAAATATTGTACTTATATCTGTGGAATGCCTAAGTCATAATAAAATGCTGGTGTAGAATATAATTCTTTATTATTTTAAATCCCTATTTAATTCCTATCTGAGGCATTAGTTTAATCCAAATTAATCAGATCAGTAGTACCTACTTACTCGTAAATTGGAGGAATCACATCTGCTTCTTATTAATTTCGATGCATGCTTATTCTAAGCCAGTGTACCTACGTGGGATTCCCTGAGTGTGTGCGTAAGATAGGATAAGTACTACTTTTGATCCTGGTGAAAGTTACAGTATCAGTGGGAATGAAAATGGGATTAATCCTAATAAAAAAAACACTCTTATTTTGCATCTTCAGAGGAGTTGTAACCATATCTCCTTTGTCGACTTATATGCCGTTTTACCTTTTTTTTTTAAATCAAAATACAAAATTATCTTAGTACCTATGTCACGTCAAGTTACATTAAATTTAAATTTAAATGCAAACTACACGTTCGTGACGGAAATCCATTGTTACTATTATACTTCCAACAAGAAATAATTGAGGATGAACCTAATAATGCACCATTATGAACACTTAATTATAGGCAGGTAAATAGTAAAAAAAAATGCTCAGATATCTGTCCTTTTGACGTACTATACCAGATTCTAAAATTGTTAATTTTTAGTTTTTCGGTATAGGCATCGCGTTATCGCAATAACTCGATGTAGAAGGCGCAGGATCGGACGAAATGACGCACATTGGGAGAGGCCTATGTTCAGCAGTGGAATATGGTGGGCTAATTTTATTGATTGATCTTAAAGACTCGTGACTCAACTGATAATAACAATGCGTCTGTGTTTTGAGGCTATTAAATTTGATCGGGATATGCAGGGATATGGTTGGGGATAGAGTATATCATCTAAGATTGGGGATGATGATGATGACAAATGACATATTTTGACTTCAAGTAAAACAAGACATACCTATGTTACGTCAATATGACATGCTAATATTATTGTTGGTATTGTCAAAGTATTGTCACTTTTTTATTACTTCTACATATTTATATTATTTTATATTTATTTATTTATGACTACAAAATAAGGTATCGATGAGTACAACAAATGAGGGTTTGCTAAATAAAAATCCATCATTAAGCTTCTGTGAAAGTCTTAGAAGGCTGCTATCAAGAGAATGCAAAGATTTAACAGACACAGTAGCGATCGAAAGTGCATTCAAAGAAACTACGAGGGACGGTAAATATATTTTACGATTCGTGCGGCTCGGTAAGTACATAAAAAGTGGCTCTGGTCACCACTATAAACCTCTACGCGCCTATTCGTGGCATATGTAGGACCCATGAACATCTTCTACTCACATTATCTGCTATCCGGTAACCCTGCGAACGAATGAGGACAAGGCTTTCTTCTAGCAGGACTCTCCCGTAAATCTTATTTATATCATCAGCCTAGATGTACCAGTTAAAGGAGTTAAAGAGGAATTTACGAATATCTAGGTATAGGTATTACCTGATTGAACGATGTTTTCCTTGCAGTAACTTCTTCAGATTGGAATTGGGGTTGACTAAATTAAACATAGTAGATATTCATTCCAGCATTAACTTCCAAAGCGTTCGTAATAGCTTGTGAAAAGGAACAGGCTGCTCCGTCAGGTCTTGGACCTCGAACAAGTATAGAAAATTCGCATGAATTAATCAAACTGTACCCATGGAGAGCGGTCAAATTATCTGTATTTAAAAAAAGCAAAAGATACTGCGTGAAAGTTTTATTTCTTGATAAAAGTACAAGATATTTTGAATTGCGTGGGATACCAAAAATGAAGGTACGGGTAGAATTTATACATATACATTTTAAATGTTATGACCGAACACTTGGTCGCCAGTATTGGGTCATAAGTGTCTACCTACCTATACTCTGCAATGCGCAACTGTAGGCTATCATCACACACATAATCGTGCATGGCTCGTTAATAACCCCATAACATCCCGATTGTGCGCCACCATGGCAAATTGTACGCTACTGTACCTATACCATCGCCCCCAACTTAATGGCTTGTTGTGGTCCATCGTGGGCCATTGCATTGAATGCTTTTAAGTGGCACGCTTGCACAGAGAAGCTCACTAGCTCCCTGTTAAGTGTTCCTAATTAATTCCTACATTCCTCAGATTTATTGGGAGCTTTGGCGTCATTATATAAAAGAACTAAACAATACCAAGAAAACATGGCCCTTCAGAGATCAATCCAACGACAATATTAAAAATCGTAATGAGGAAACTCACTGTATAGAACTTTGTGTGGCAAAACCCAAAAAGAAGGTAGGTAACATACATAATACATGTTTAGGTCATCATCGTTTTCATAATAGACGTTATCCTAATTGCATCCGAGGCCACGATGCCCTCAGAGCTCAGGGTCCGCCTTATGCATGTTTAGGTAACAGCTCACCCGTTGTCCTACGTGGGCGACAAACGCGACAGCGCGCGTAAGCGCATTTAACGCTCACGTGGGACAATGCCTTACCTAGGTAGATAGGTCAGGAGCCTACCTACTACGATTGAGGAATGTGGAATTGCACGTATGAGATAAAAATTCACACTGCACCTTCTGTTCGGCAGACCCTTCCTCTCCAGCTTCGCTCGTGACAGGCTTTGAACTACTGTACCTGTACAAATATTTGCACTGAGCGAACAGCGAAGTCGCGTCCCCAGCATAGCAATCGAACGTGCGACGCGAGCGAGGACAGGGCTGCACACGCTAACCGAGTGTCCGGCATGGGCCGGACCGAGGCGGGAGCTAGTGGCGGCCCTGGGAGTGAGAGTTCTCACCCTCGCCACCCTCCTCACAGCAATGGTCTGCTGTGCGGACGCGTGGGCTCCGTCCCCCATGAGCGCGGGCCTGGGTGTGACGGGTGGAGCCGCATATCACCCCAGCAGAAGCAGGCCACGGCGGCGCGGCGGCGCGCTGGAAAGCGCGCCTCCCCATTCCGGGGGCGAGTCAAGGATTCGGGGGGGTACGGGGGCCCTTCCGTTCGTCGTCACGCCTCACATTCATAGATAAAACCAATCTCCCATGTTTTGTCACGCGGTGCTGCGGCGACAATCACCTCTTTTTCACGCCTTCCCTTACCCTTCACCTCATGGCAGCGCACAAAACAAAAACTGTTGAAACAGCGGCTAGGGACTCTCCCACAAAAACTCTATTTGAGGTGGAGTCCACGAACATCTGTGGGCTCCATATAAACCTCAACGCCGTCCACCAACACCTGGAGACGGCGAAACCAGCTATGCTGTTTCTAACGGAGACACAAATACGCCGCCCTGACGACACGACCTACCTGCTTTACCCCGGCTATGTTATCGAGGAAAATTTCCGAGCAAAAGCCGGGGTGTGCGTGTTTGTTAGGGCGGATATTTGTTGTCGACGTTTGCGCTGTCTAGAGGACCCATCCTTTTCCATCCTGTGGGTACACGTAGACCATGGCTCCACGAGTCAGATCTATGTGTGCCTTTACCGTTCCCATACAGGAGATGCAGAGATAACTCGACTATTCGAATACCTGAGTCAGGCGGCAGATGATGCGCAGGAGCGGTTTCCGAACGCCTAATTGGTGTTTTTGGGGGACTAACGCCCACCACAAGATCTGGTTGGGCTCCGCCAAAACAGACCATGCGGGTAAAGCCACTCACGCATTTGCCCTGGCGCATGACTTGACTCAATTGGTGCACAAGGTCACAATGATACCAAGAGAGTCCGGCCTAGAGCCCTCTCTGCTAGACCTTCTGTTGACGAGTCGCCCGGACCAGTACAGTGTCTCGGTGAGTGGTGCTTTAGGTAACTCCGACCACTGTCTGGTCCGCTCCACCGTGCCCATTGTAGCGCCCCCACGACCCGTGCAGGGGAAGAGGCGTCTTTGGCACTACTCGTCAGCGGACTTGAACGCTGCTTTGAGGGTAAGAACCCATCTGAGAGCGCTACTGCCGTCGCCGGTGAGATCGGTCTAGGTATGGAATACTATATCCCATACACCGATGTCACCGGAGTCCGCGGAGCGCCGGAGTGCGCGGAGGCTGTTGAGCATAAACAGTCTGCGTACCGCGCCTGGGTGCGGGCGCGCGCCACACGCGATCCCAACGTGGGTCACTTCAAGGCGGCGTACAACAGAGCCACAAAGGTCTGCAAGAGGGCATGCGTCAGGGCGGATGCCCAGCGCATAGCACGGCTGGGCCAAGAGCTAGTGGCGCATCCCACGGGTAGCCGTGGCTACTGGCAACTGGCCAAAGCCGTGCAAGCCAACTTCTGCCAGCCCTCGCTGCCCCCGCTGAGCAATCCCGATGGATCTCTGGCCCATGAGCCGCAAGAGAAAGCAAATTTGCTGGTCAATCTCTTCGCGGCCAACTCCAGAGTCGATGATTGTGGTATGCAACCACGGACAGTGCCCACTGGTGACCACGCAATGCCTGATATACGTATCAGGCCACGCGATGTCCGTGCAGTGCTGCAATCACTCGATGTCCGGAAAGCCAGTGGTCCTGATGGTATTCCAGCGGTTGTACTTAAAAAATGTGCAGCGGAGTTATCTCCTATGCTAACGCGGCTGTACCGACTGTCCTACAGTTCGGGTACAGTGCCTTCGGCTTGGAAGGAGGCGAATGTCCAGCCGATCCCCAAGAAGGGGGATCGCTCGGACCCAGCCAACTATCGACCCATAGCCGTCACCTCAGTGCTGTGCAAGGTGTTCGAGCACATAATTAACACACAGCTCATGCGCCACCTAGGGGATCACTCCCTGCTTAGTGATCGGCAATACGGTTTCAGACCGAAACGGTCAACGGGTGATCTTCTGGCGTACATGACCCACCTACGGGTTGAGGCTATGGAGAAGCACGGTGAGTCACTGGCAATTAGTCTTGACATCGCCAAAGCTTTGGATAGGGTATGGCACAAATCGCTTCTTTCCAAGCTACCAGCCTTTGGCCTGCCTCCTAGACTGTGTAACTGGGTTGCAAGCTTCCTGCAGGGGCGCCGTATTCGCGTCCTTTGTGATGGACGAGCTTCGGAGTTCTTGCAGGTAAATGCTGGCGTGCCGCAGGGTTCCGTTTTATCTCCCACTCTCTTTCTTCTGCATATCAATGACATGCTCTGTAACGGAAACATTCACTGCTATGCAGACGACAGCACCTTACACGCGAGTTATTACGCACATCCTGCGGCCAAGCAGTCTGATATCGCGGAAAAAAGGCAGCTTCTTGTCACTGAGCTGGACCGGATCCTGGACCACATTTCTCAATGGGGCGCTAGGAACCTGGTCGAGTTCAATGCCAAGAAGACCCAGGCATGTGCGTTTACAGCAAAGGTATCTCCTTTCCTTCCCCTTCCCACTCTTCAGAGCACACCACTGCCACTGCAGGATCACCTCACTATCCTCAGTATGGATGTTCGCTGCAAACTGAATAACAAAAACTATATCGAGAGTATCATCAAATCAGCCTCGCGTAAACTCGGAGTCCTGAACAGAGTGAGACGTTTTTTCAGGCCGGAGCAGCGGTGTCTTCTATACAAGACCCAAATTCGTTCCTGCGTGGAATACTGCTCACATCTCTGGGACGGCTCCGCAAAGTACTTATTAGATGCTGTCGACAGGTTGCAGCGACGTGCGGTCCGCATTATTGGGGATCCTGAGGTCACGAACACCCTCGAGCCTTTGCAGATGCGTAGAGATGTTGCGTCTTTGGCAGTTTTCTACCGTCTCTACCATGGTGAATGTTCTGACGAGCTCTTCCAATTAGTCCCACCCTCCCCTTTCCTTCACAGGACGACACGTGCAGGGCTAAGATGCCATCCATTTACGGTGCAGAGTATACCTGCTAGAACCAAGCGTTTCAGTGATTCATTCCTATGCCGCACCACTAAGACCTGGAATTCCCTGCCAGCTCACGTGTTTCCTTCTTCCTACAGTCCCGGGTCCTTTAAGCGGGGCGTGAAAAGGCATCTAATGAGGCCGTCAAGCTGAGTGCCACCACTCTTAACATGGTAAATGTTTACGATGGTGAACCTCTTTCCGAGACTTTGCCTTTAGCTTAACATCAGGCGAGGTGAAGTCAAATTGACGTGTCCTGTATAAAAAAAAAATCCCACATAGTTCTACGGTTCTCAATAAGTTTTAATAATAAGTAGTTCCATCGATTTTAATACCAAAATCACACTTTATAAAATAAGATGCTAAATTCACAAAACATATTATCCTAGCACCTCATCGAATTTCGCAAAATAACCCCTTAGACGTTGATAGCTCAGAAGTTCTGCATCCTAAGCATAATCTGTTGACAATTCTACTGGAAGAACCTATTAAGAATCGTTAATAATTGTAGAAACAAGATATAGGACTGAGATGCTGGGGCTCTACCGAAGGATCTGAGTAAAAATTGTCTTTTTAGGAATTGACTTAAACACACCTGACTAAGAGTTCTGTGTCTCACGAAGATTTTTTAGTCGGTTCGAGTCCGACATAACCACCTCCACCGGCTCCGTGGAGATGGTATCCGTGGGGATTTATTGCACGTAAAAAAAACAACATAAACCAGCATCTAATATTTTTCCACTCTGTATGTCCAGAACTGTTTCGTTTCTGGTATGGCAGACCATTACCTATGATTTTAAAGCTTCATGAGACACAGAACTCTCAGTTAGGTGTCAGCATCTCACCCTGATTAACTCCAGTGCTATAAACACAATTTTCGACTGATAGCTATATAGACCCCAGTATCTCATGTTTTTTCCACTCCGTACCTACGTCCAAAACTGTTTGTATATTATTTTTAACCCCCGACGCAAAAACGACGGGGTGTTATAAGTTTAACGTGTCTGTGTGTGTGTGTGTGTGTGTGTGTGTGTGTGTGTGTGTGTGTGTGTGTGTGTGTGTGTGTGTGTGTGTCTGTCTGTGCCCAAACGGATAAACCGATTTGGATGTAGTTTTTTTTGTTTGAAAGGTATATTAGTCGGGAGTGTTCTTAGCCCTGTTTGAAAAAAATCGGTCCAAGATGGCCGCCGCCACAACATGTTGGAATACGTATTTCTTTATAATTCCCTCAATATGGGTATCAAATGAAAGAACTTGACTAGTAGATCAATTTAAAAAGTATAAAATAAAAATTAAATTAAAAATTTAAAAAACCCCCGTCACAAAAAACTCCTCCAAAAAGTTGAAAATAAATGAATCAATTTTAATTCAACGGTTGCCATGTCGGGGGACCTTAACTGGTTAAGTACTCCTTTGTATCGTAAGGTCCCCCGACATGGCAACCGTTGAATTAAAATTGATTCATTTATTTTCAACTTTTTGGAGGAGTTTTTTGTGACGGGGGTTTTTTTTACAATACAATCCACGCGCGCCTAGGACTCGTTTATCTCGCGATTTAGGTCCAAAATATATAATTCAGACGTCAATGATTTGATCCGAGGTCACATAACCTTCGGAGCTCAGGGTCCGCCTTCCGGCTCTTCTTCCACCACTTCGCACGATCTTGGGCGTCCATGCTAGTTAGACCTTTATACGCATGTCAACCTTCCCGACGTCACTGTGGTCAAGCTAGGACTTCTTGGGTCTACCCCATGGGTACCATTGCCAGGTATTTGTTACCCACGTAGCTTGGCAGTTGCCGCAAGGCCTTTAGGTCCAAGATACATGTCCCGTATACTATTTGCTTTAGGTAAATTTTTTGTGATACTTTAAAATAAAAATTACTTTTTATTTTCATTGTTTAGAAATATCCACCACCGAAATGGAAAGACAAGTATTTATATTTAGGATCAACGAGAGAAACTGAAGACAAAATTCGCCCATGCCCAGTGCCTGGATTAGGAAATACAGAAGAAATCCAACTTCTGTATTTGAAGCCTGAATATTTTGGTTGCTGGGAACAGTCGGAACACTGGGTCCAATGCAGAGAAAGCTCATCGGACTTCGCTAGCCAAAATAATGAAGAGAACGATTGTTCAAATGATAAATGAAGTGTGTCATTGTTGGGCTTATTTTAAGTTTAAAGTAATGTATTACGCGTTTTAAAAACTACGAAATAAACATGATTTGATACGCTACACTTATAAAGTTTTATTACTTATCGGGTTCACAGTTTGGACGATTCCGAGAGTAAATAGTGTGGCATTCAGTTATATTGGTGGGTGAAGCTCTTGTGGGCAGGTACAACTACTACGGTTGTACTACTCAGTATAAGGTACGTATTTATCAGAGCTCAGAAGTCTGAGCATCAGAGATAAAATATAGGTAGGTACCTACAGTCGACATCAGAAATATTTTGACGACGAAATCCCAAAAGGATCTTAAAACTCTCGTATTATGAGCAAATCAAAGTGTTTTAGTGATTTAAATGGTATATTGTTCGAACTAAACTTGTAGGTATACTAAATATCAGAACAATCAGTCAACTGGAAGGGTGTAAAAAAAAAAAGCTCATTTTGAGTAGACCTACTTTGTTCATCAACATCTTTTTGATGCTGACTCAAAGTCAAAGTAAAAAATCGTTTATTCTGCATAGACCATTAAATCAGAACTTACAAAACGTCAATATAAAATACTAGTTTAGCAAATGTACCACCGTACACCGGTTTGAAACACGGTCCAGACCTGAGAAGACTCCGGCAGGAAATTCAGCCGGCATTTTTTTTGGTCTACTTACAAACATTTACTTAGCCTAAAACTTATGGTCTAGATACTGCTTTGCTTGAGTAGCATAGCTAAGCGGCTCATTTCCAAGCTTGTTTATCATCCAAATAGTCTTGGATTTTATAATAGCCTTTCTGGCACAGTTTACTCTTCACTGCATTTTTAAATTTATTTACAGGTAGGTAAATCTCTAATTTCATAATGAAGCTTGTTAAAAAAGCGTTGGTATACCTACAGTTGCCCTGGAAAGAATTATTTATTTTATGGAGTCTGCTATCACAAACTACAAGATTGTTTTCATCCCTTCTATTCGAAAAATGTCACTTTACTGTCACTGTAGCGGGGCGCAAAATAGCTCTTTTCTATTCAGAGAATTTGGAACATTTATCATTCATAGAAATCGAACGCAAATTGTACGGATTAGGTACTGGCTGGTACGTGTTGGCTGCATAGCGCGGGGTGACCTGTGCCAACTAAAAAAAAACAAAGAGTGCCAATTACCTCTCTGTTCTTGTAATAAGTACAATACCTATTTAAGTTTTATTTTGCAAAATAATATGAGTTCTACGTCGAGTTATGGAAGTGACAATGCATTAACTCCTGTAACAATTAGATATTATAGAAGCTATCAACGCCGTACAAAACTTGTTACGCCCGAAATCTCGGGAGAAATATTTTCTCATAGAACGGGGATGAAAACTAGAGTGTATAACTCGGGAGCAAATGATTTTTCCCTCGGGCGGTGTACTTTGAATCCCTCGCTGAGCTCAGGATCAGCGAGGGATCAGCGCCCTCGCCGTAAAAATACCTACTACTTTGCTCCCTTGTTATACAATCTACTATTTCATCCCTTCTATTCGAAAAATATCACTTTACTGTCAGTGTAGCGGGGAGCAAAATAGCTCTTTTCTGTTCAGAGCCAAGCTGCGGGCCGGCAAAGTGATTTGAATTTGGAACATTAACATTCATAGAAATCGAACGCAAATTGTACGGATTACTGGCTGGTACGTGCTGGCTGTATAGCGCGGGGTGACCTGTGCTAACTAAAAAAAAAACAAAGAGCGCCAATTACCTCTCTGTTCTTGTAATTAGTACACTACCTATTTAAGTTGTATTTTGCAAAATAATATGCGTTCTACTTCGAGTTAAGGAAGTGACAAAACTTGTTACGCCCGAAAACTCGGGAGAAATATTTTCTCATAGAACGGGGATGAAAAGAGTGTATAACTCGGGAGCAAATAATTTTTCCCTCGGGCGGTGTACTTTGAATCCCTCGCTGCGCTCAGAATTCAAAGTAGCACCCTCGCCGTAAAAATACTACTTTGCTCCCTTGTTATACAATCTACTATTTCATCCCTTCTATTCGAAAAATGTCACTTTACTGTCACTGTAGCGGGGAGCAAAATAGCTCTTTTCTGTTCAGAGCCAAGCAGCGGGCCGGCAAAGTGATTTGAATTTGGAACATTATCATTCATAGAAATCGAACGCAAATTGTACTGATTACTGGCTGGTACCTGTTGGCTGCATAGCGCGGGGTGACCTGTGCTAACTAAAAAAAAACAAAGAGCGCCAATTACCTTTCTGTTCTTGTAATTAGTACATACCTATTTAAGTTGTATTTTGCAAAATAATATGAGTTCTACGTCGAGTTATGGAAGTGACAATGCATTAACTCCTGAAACAATTAGATTTTATAGAAGCGAACAACGCCGTACAAAACTTGTTACGCCCGAAATCTCGGGAGAAATATTTTCTCATAGAACGGGGATGAAAAGTAGAGTGTATAACTCGGGAGCTGTACGATGCAACCGTACACTGTCTGCCAACTAAGCATTTTTACCTTAGTTGGCTATAATTTAGTTACATTGAATGTAGTACCCGATCGACGGCCATCGCGTGTGCTCCCTCGCTCCTTTGTTTTAATATAAATTGGTCCGAGTAATAAAATCCCCTAAAATCCTATATCTGCCGTATTCTTTACTATCCACCGACTACCTAATCTTTACATGGTCCTTCGAAGCCATCGGCCGACATATCGCGAGTGCTAGTTTTCGTTATTTTTTCGGGAGTGACGTGGACATTAGGTACTTGTGAGTGAACCGGTCAGGTGAACTAGCATTGGATTACAGTGTCACGAGGAAAGTGTCAACGTGGTTTCGTATCTAACTAGCTAAGCGTACAGGAACGAAATCCCAGCAGCAAATACTTTCACCGGCATCTGTGATTTATTAGCGTCTCGGGCAAGAGACAACCAGCAACTTCAGCAGCAGCAAGTCGGTATATAGCGACAGCTTCATTGTTTAGCAACAGCTTCGCTATTCAGCAGCACCAACGCATCGCTACTCAGCAGTAGCATCTAGCAGCAAGGACGTTAGCGTCCAGTTTAGCAGCCATCAACAAGTAAGGTCTTTCCTTTTTTTACTTAAGCAGCAAATCAGCAGCAAAATGGAAGAACTTTACGAACAGCAGTGTGAGCTCAGCGAGTTGATAAAGAAAATCTCTATCAACATCAAAAAGGACAGCGCCGATAGAAAGACGGATGATTACTTCAGAAGACGGTTAGAGTTGTTAGAAAGGTATTGGTCAGACTTTCAGAACAATCATTTAGTCTTTTGTCAATATGGGGTCAAGGAACATCCCTATCTTTCAAATTCCGAGCATGAAGAAGTAAGCAAGGCATATACAGCAGCCAAAGCATTGATTAAGGAGCAACAGCAGCAGCGACAGCAGTTCGGAGGCGATCCAACTCTGTCAAAAACCACTAGAAGTCCCCAGCCCCCATTTAAGCAACCTGAGGTACCTGAAGAAGGTGAACCATCGGGTCACGAGCAAAAATCAAGATCTAGCATACTTCGTGCAATGAAATCACGGGGCTGCAAAAGCCAATTGGACGATATGATTCGCAAGCAAGCGGCGAATTTTAAGGCGTTCAAGAGAACTATCACGCTTCTCGATGTAGAGTCCATGTCCGAAAAATGGGAAATGGTAGACGCTCTAAAAACACTAGAAGCACGCTGGTCAAAAATTGACTCTCTTCACTGGGAGTTGGACGGCGAAATAAGTGGAGAGGACGACGAGTATGAAGTAGTATATACTCAGCACGAGCGATCATATACCAAACTGAAGCTAATGATCAACAGAAAGCTATCAAGCGTGTCCCACCGAGAACACTCCGCTCCTAAAATGGAAATACCTGAGTTTGCAGGACGTTTTCAGAACTGGAAATCGTTCAAGGACCTCTTCACAGAAGTCATTCACAACAACCCGATCTTTTCCAAAGCTCAAAAGATGCAATTTTTGAAAGGAAAGGTTGTAGGGGAAGCAGGAAAACTTTTACAGCATCTTGTTATCAGTAGCGAAAATTACGACGCCTGTTGGGAGATTCTCAACCATCGATATAATAACGAAAGGCTTATTTTCATATCTATAATGAATAACTTACTAAGTCTTCCCAATACTCAGCAGCGATCATTTAGTCATGTAAAAAAATTGCATGACGTAACTCTAGAAAGCATATACGCGATACGGAACTTGGGGATTGACATCAGCACCTGGGATCCGATTCTCGTATATTTACTATCTCAAAAGTTGGACAGCGATACTTACGACGATTACAACGATTCCCTGAAAAATAAAAAACAACAACCTGTGTTGCAAGATTTTTTGCAATATCTGGAGAGCAAATTCACTGGTTGGGAAACATCTCGTCGAAAGTTAGACCAGGTGTCAGCAAAACCCAATAATCAGCAATCATCTAGCCATTCACATCAAAATCTAAAACCAAACCGTTTCAATAATAATTCAGACCACAGGTCGAATAAACCAGAATCGTATTCCAAAGCCTTACACGTGTCATCGATCAAATGTCCATTTTGCAATAAACAACATACCCTGTATAATTGCGAAAATTTTCTGCGATTGCAAAACGAAGCTAAATTAAACACTGTAGCAAAATTGAAATTGTGTAAAAATTGTTTATTTGATCACAATGGCCAGCAGTGCATTTCCGCTAGGCGATGTCGCAAATGTGCAGGAAATCACCACTCCGTTTTACATGACGCATGCTCAAAAAATAAGTCGCAATCGAATACTGCAACGGCGACAATAAGCGAATCAAATTTGACAGAGGAAAATGTACCGATAACAGCGCATGTCTCACAATACGGTCCTGGTTCTAACGAGGTATTGTTAGCCACAGCTCTAGTTAAAGTAGCAGCGCTAGATGGATCTCATCACATTTTAAGAGCCCTAATAGACCCAGGGTCTCAAGTTTCTGTGATAAAAGAGAGTGCAGCAAAGAAATTAGGCTTACAGCGATCAAAGTTCAACGGGTTAATCGTCGGTATAGGCGAGAACGAAAACAACTGTAATGGTGTTGTCACACTGAACTGCTTTTCTACATACAACGAATTTTCGTTTATTACGGATGTACTCGTTATGCATAACGTACTTAGGAATATTCCACTTAAATCCTTTGACGCGTCGAAGTGGTCATATTTGGGTAATCTGATATTAGCCGATCCATACTTTGACCGTAGCCGCCCAGTGGACTTACTATTAAGCGCTCAAGTTTATGGTATGATATTGCTGGGAGGACTGATAAAAGGAGAAAGCCTATCGCAACCCGTATTACAAGAAACGCAGCTCGGTTGGATAATATACGGCGGCGGTGAAATTCCGTCTTATCAATGCAATGTGGTCGTCAATGATACCCAGGATATACAGCGATTCTGGGAGATTGAGGATATTAGCGAGCAATCTAGCTTATCAGCTGAAGATCAACAGTGCGTTGACTTCTATTCAGCTACTACAAAACGTCAAGAGGACGGGCGATACGAAGTAAGATTGCCATTAAAACCGGAAATAAATGAAAATTTAGGCTCATCTAAAGAGATGGCAATAGCACAGTTCCAAAATTTGGAACGAAAATTTAATAAGCAACCAATTTTAGCGGAACAATATAAAGCATTCATCAGTGAATACATAGCCTTAGGACACATGGTGCCGAGTTACAGCAATAATAACAATCGGATATCATGTTACCTACCGCATCACTCAGTGCTGCGAGCGGAATCTACTACGACAAAGTTACGCGTGGTATTTAATGCGTCAGCAAGGACGTCTAGTGGATATAGCTTGAATGACCTAATGTTTAAAGGACCGAATTTACAGCAGGATCTTCAGGAATTGGTTCTGAAGTGGCGTCAGTACCGGTATGCCTTTACATCTGATATTGAAAAAATGTATAGGCAAATAAAGGTGTGCGAAGACGACCAACAATATCAGCAAATTATATGGAGAGATAGTCAGGATGAGCAGTTACAAGCATACAAATTAACTACCGTAACGTACGGTACTAAGCCAGGATCCTTTCTAGCTATGATGACTCTCAAGCAATTGGCTTCAGATGAGCGGCTGAACTTCCCGGAGGCTGCCAAGGTCTTAGAAAACTCGTGTTACATGGATGACATGTTACACGGGTCCGACACCATCATAGAAGGACAGCAGCTCATCGAAGACTTGAATAGATTATTACGAACAGGAGGTTTTACCTTGCAAAAGTGGTGTTCAAATCATCCGAATCTTCTTAGCAATGTCAAAAACAACAACAGCCAAGTCGGAGCTACTTTTGACTTCAAATCCGAAAGCACGTCGAAAACATTAGGTCTACGTTGGAATTCTAGCAGCGATATCTTTACTTTTAAATACAATACAGCTAATCTCAACGTCAAAATTACCAAGCGACTACTTTTATCAGAGATAGCAAAAGTATTCGACCCGTTAGGATGGTTGTCACCCTTAACTACGAAATTAAAGCTGATATTTCAGGATCTATGGTTGAACAAGATGAGTTGGGATGAAGAAGTTCCGGAACGCATAAAAAAGGAATGGGTGACAATCAGTGAAGACATGGCGAATATTAGTTACTGTGAAATACCGCGCTGGATCGGATGTCAACCCAATGAGGTCATTGAACTCCATGGATATTGTGATGCATCCACCAAGGCTTACGCAGCGGTTATTTACGCATGTCAGCGGAAGAAATACGAGCAATCTACGACTCTAGTTGTTGCCAAAGCACGACTAGCACCTATATCTAAAAGCATCTCCTTACCGAGATTAGAGTTAAGTGGAGCATTGTTATTAGCGAAGTTAATGACTGAAGTCATTAATAGTTTGAGCTGTCAAAATATACGCATTTATGGGTGGACGGATTCAATGGTGGTCTTGGGATGGCTACAGGGCGACCCAGGCCGCTGGAAACCGTTTGTTGCAAACAGAACGAAACTTATAACGGAGGTGATGAAGCCCAGCTGCTGGCGATATGTTATATCTAAAGACAATCCAGCAGACGCAGCTAGCAGAGGAATCTTAGCTTCTCAACTGAAAAATCAAATTCTATGGTGGCATGGGCCACAGTCATTACAATCTTTTTGTGAAAAGGATTCGGAGCCCACTGCATACACCACCGATCAAGAAACAAAAACAAAGTTATCTGCGGGCTCAGCAAACTCTGTTCAACAAAGTGCCGCGGATAGCATTATCGAAAAGCTGTTATTGAAACACAGCTCGTTCCGTAAGGTAACTAACGTTTTAGCTTGGCTATTGCGAGCTATCACTACGATATCGTTTACTAAGAAAGCAAATAAGCGGCCTAGCCTGCCTGAATTTCTAACCTTACGAGAATTGAAAAGAGCGAAGTTACTTATAATAAAATATGTACAAAGGGCTGAATTTTTTGAAGAAATAAATGTATTAAGGAGTCACAATGCATTACATAGCAAAAGCTATTTACTTAAATCAAATCCGTTCCTTGATCAAGATGGCATTCTACGAGTTGGCGGCCGTTTAAGTAAATCACATATGAGCATGGAAATGAAACATCCTGCGATATTACCTTATAGCTCTAGATTAACCACTCTGTTAATACAGCAAGCTCATCAGTTAACATTCCATGGTGGACCACGATTAACCTTATTTTTTCTCAGACAAAACTACTGGATAATCGGTGGCAGCAAAGCAGTAAGGAAAGAAGTGAGAAACTGTGTAATTTGTCGAAAGCATGATCCTAAATTGCATACGCAGTTAATGGGAGACTTACCCGAAGCTAGATGTAACCCTGCTCCCCCATTCTATCACACCGGGGTGGATTACACCGGTTACGTTGAGGTGAAATGTAGCAAGGGACGGGGCATTAGAACAACAAAAGGGTACATTGCGTTGTTCATTTGTATGGCGACTAAGGCTATACACTTAGAGCTTGTATCCGATCTAAGCAGTTCTGGGTTCTTAGCAGCACTACGTCGAATGGCAGCTAGAAGAGGAGCACCTCGGCACATTTACAGTGATAATGGGACGAATTTCGTCGGAGCGAATAGAATGCTAGAAGAGAGTTATCATGATTTCAAGAGCTCATATGACTCTACATTTTTTGCCGAGCTAGCGGAATTAAACATAGAATGGCACTTTAACGCCCCATCCTGGCCGAGCGGCGGAGGTTACTGGGAAAGAGCCGTAAGAAGCTTAAAGCATCATCTTAAGCGAATTCTTGGAGACCATAAGCTAACCTTCGAAGAATTCACCACTGTTTTAGCACAGGTGGAGGCCTGTCTCAACAGTAGGCCACTATGTGCACTATCAGAAAACATCGAGGACTTAAATGTGCTTACACCGGCTCACTTCCTGATAGGCAGAAGTGGGACGGAAATAATGGACACAGAAAGAGACGCTCGAACTAGATGGCATTTATCAATGAAATTGGTGAATGATGTATGGAAAAGATGGAGAGCGGAATATTTATCAGAACTATCAGTAAGAACTAAATGGAGGAAGGTTGAAAGTGACCTGAATATAGGTGATTTAGTTACTATACAGGACGATAATCTGCCACCTGGAAAATGGATGATGGGTAGAATAGTAGAGCAACATAAAGGTGACGACGGTTTGGTACGTGTTGTAACCTTAAGAACAAAGGGAGGCCGTATCAAGCGGCCAGTGGTCAAACTTTCGAAACTCCCTATACCAGCTTCTTCCAGCAATACGGATGACAAGTGCAATGATGATCAAGAATATAAAAAGAAAAACCAGAAATCACAATCGCAAAAAGCAGCATGTATACGAGGCTCTATGTTTGCATACATTGCAATTTCTTTAATATTTTTCATGTCAGTGTTTACAAACACTCAAGCAGCGTTCAATATATCAGAATTACCTAGCAACAATTCCTTATATTTTGAATCGATAGATAATATGCAGGTAATACGAGATAAATGGAATCTAATTGTGTATTATGACATGAGTCCCTATTGGGAAGGGAACGACGCAGCTACAAAGTTTCTGCAGTATTTAGATAGACTCTGCTCATATCTAAACGACAAAGGTCACTGTAGTACTATAACACTACAATTAAATCACGACTATACAGAAATACAGCACTATAATAAACTCATGCTTAATCAACACTTTAGTGCGCACAACAGACAGCGTCGCGGCTTAATCAATGGTGTTGGTTACCTGGCTAACAGTTTGTTCGGGGTATTAGACGAACGATTCGCAGAACAGTACAAGAAGGATATACAGTTAGTAAAACAAAACGAGCGACACCTAGCTTCTCTATTAAGAAATCAGACTTCCGTCATCGAAGCGGAATACAATGTATTGAAAAGAACAGAGCAATCGATCCAACTGCAACATAAGATGATAAATAAACATCTTAATCAATTAGATAACGCTTCCATAATTCTTAAGAAAGAAGTAGAAAATCTAGAGAGGACTCAAGATTTTATGTTGTCCGCGATCTCAGCTATTAGTTTGACCCAAAATCTTAGAAGTATCCAAGGTACCCTGTTGGATACCATCACCAACATCTACCACGGAAAGTTTGACACTCACCTGCTAGCCCCTGATCAGCTACAGCGTGAATTAGAATTCATTTCGGGTCAGTTTTTTTTTTTTTTTTTTTTTTTATTTATTTATCAATTTACATAGTGCAGGTATAAATAAAGGTATAGTAGTATTTATAAACCACTGAGGTTTGTGCTAATACTACCAGATACTTATATAATATAATTGACAAGGTAGGTGGTACACAGATAAATACGAAATATGAGCGAACACAATAACAATAATTTTACATGGTCTGCAGTTACCTAAGGACGTAGCTTTGCCCGTAGACAATATACAGACTGATCTTCGATATATATATAATATGTTGAAAGTGAGAGCTAGAATGATGGAAGATTACCTCATATTTGAGATTACCTTTCCATTGACCAGCAGAGATAGCTACAAAATTTATAAGATACTTCCCGTCCCCCGGCAACTTCAAGGTGACATGATTAGCGTTCTACCAGTTGCAGAATTTATTGCAATAAACTTGAGAAAAGACGCTTTCTTTACAATGTCCTTTCTTGAGCTCCAATTGTGTCTATATAACGAAAATTCATATCTTTGTCAAATTAATAAACCTATAAATTATTTAAACATTGAAGAAAAATTCTGCAAAGTGGACAGTAAACGGAAACAATGCATTGTTATTAAATCTCCATGTCAAGACACCTGGCGACAATTAAGCGTACAATCTAGGTACCTTTATTTTTGTTGTAAGAGTTGTGCGGTGAGGATCATATGTCAAGATCAAGTTGACTTCAAACATATGACTGGAGTTGGTATCATTGACCTAGAATCTAAATGCGTCATAAAAGGGAAGGATTTTACCCTGTACTCCCATGCTAATTTAGCCAATAGCATACGAGTAAAATCTGACATCCCAACACCACAGATAGATGAACTAAACCACATAGTTAACATCTCACTGAGCCACTACCCGGACTACCCAGACCCACTGAATACAACATTAGCCGATTTGGAGGAACGCATTACACAATTGAAATCTGCCAATACTAACACGGATGACCCTATGTCTTCCCATGACGTCCATCAGTACATTATATGCTACGGATTACTACTCGTAGCTATAGTAGCTACTTTAGCAGCTTGGTTCCTGTGGAGAAGGAGGCGAGCAGTTTCTACAGTGCAAATATCGTCAGATGTGTCCAGTGTAGTGTTTTCGCGAAAGCAGAGCACGGCTGACCGACAGCCTGAAGTGAATCAAAGTGAAATTACCCATGGCAAACGGGATAAAGCTACATCACCTATTATTAAAAAATGTCGCTTTATCCCAGAAGAGGTGTAATCTCTTGTATCTCTCGGCCCGGGAGCATGTACGATGCAACCGTACACTGTCTGCCAACTAAGCATTTTTACCTTAGTTGGCTATAATTTAGTTACATTGAATGTAGTACCCGATCGACGGCCATCGCGTGTGCTCCCTCGCTCCTTTGTTATAATATAAATTGGTCCGAGTAATAAAATCCCCTAAAATCCTATATCTGCCGTATTCTTTACTATCCACCGACTACCTAATCTTTACAGGAGCAAATTATTTTTGTCTCGGGCGGTGTACTTTGAATCCCTTGCTGCGCTCAGGATTCTACGTAAGAATCCTTCGCTTCGCTCTCGATTCAAAGTAGCGCCCTCGCCGTAAAAATACTACTTCGCTCCCTTGTTATACAATCTACTATTTTATGTCTGGTATTTATATTGTGCCTGTCACAGTCTTGGAAATTTTGCAATATTTTACATACTCGTACATTAGGTTTTCGAAAATATATTGTGATACTACGAATATTTATCTCTTTTAAACTTATCTCGGAGGGAGACTCTTGGGCCCAAATTATAAATAGCTCGCACAGCCCGCTTTTGCAAGACAAATATTGTGTTTAAATCTGCAGAATTACCCCAAAGGGAATTCCGTAGCTCAAAATACTATGAAAATAGCTGTAATAAACTATTCTAGCCATATCTTCATCTGTTAAAGTCCTAATCTTTTTACAGCATCATCTTTAATCTACTACCTAGCTATTTTTTCGATATATGATCCCCACAGCAGTTTAGCATCAATACTTAAACCTAAGAACACTATCGATTCCGCAAGGTTCAACAAGTGTCCATTGAGTTGTACTGAGTTGACTGTACCCTGGGATTGGACATTTTTCGACTGCTCATTAATGGTTAGGTTTTAGTAGGGTTAAGTAGTACCTACTATTCGAAATGCATGAGTATAGACCCGCCAGCCCGGCACGTGCCAAGTCCATCTTTACCTACCTATTAAAGGCTAGCTAACTACTAATACTATAAATGCAAAAATAACTCACGTTTTAGCCCGGGACCCGCTTACTCATTCTGCTCCTATTGATTCAGCATATACGGTTTTTAAAGGAGGCACTGCCGTCTGACATCCCAGCGCCGAAAGCAGAGCCTCGTCCGCTAATCCACCTGCCGGTGGCTTGCACGGGAGGTTGTCTTGAGCTTTAGCTTTTGGTGTCTGTCTGTATTCTATTAGCATTCACAAACTAATGAACCGATTTTGAATGAATTTTTTATAGCATTTATTATGTTAACTTTTAATTCGAAAAACATCGGAAAAAATGAAATGCTCAAGTGAGACTTGAACTCACGACCTTTCCCTTACAGGGGGAATGCTCTTCCAACTGAGCTATTGAGCCACACCTGAATCATTTAAAATTTTCCTTCTTTTTTATATCCGTCTTTAAGGGCGACGGTGGAGCCATCTACCAACATTCTTACGTACTGTTCATAAAATTTGGTACAGAGATAGACTTTTACTAGAGCTTGGAATGAACATTAGCTATAGGCATTTGGTTGCGATACCCGACGTCAACTTATAAGTACCTACCTAACTATAAATGGATTAGATTTTTTTAAGCACCTGTTAATAATAAATAGCAAACGGAAGCTAAACGAAAAATGTCCGATATTACCTATAGCACGCTGGACTGACGCCCGCGAGCACCTCAATTGGCGGGGAGTCGTTTAAAACAAAATTCTTAATAACCCACCGCGTTTCTAGATATGGGTATTATCCTGTAGTTAAAATAATTATCTAACCGAACTTATTAAATCAAGAATGGTAAATCGTTTCAGCTCATAATGACAACTTCCTTCCGGCAGGCATAAAAAAATGCCAAAATCAAAAAAATCACACTTTAGGTAGATACGTCTATCTAATGTAAATCTTTTTAGTCTTTTTACTAATATTTTGAGAATTGGACATTTTGCCCCTGAACTTGAACGATACGGCGTTCGTTAGACCCCGTTTGGGGGTGAGAGGATGTTTGTGTGTAGGGGAAGGCCGGGTAATTGCGAACGCTGGGTAATCGCGAACACAGCTGTTTCACTACCTTAGAAAGAGATATCACGATTTCACTCGTCGCCATCTTAAAGATTACGCCATCACTAGTGCTAAGCAACCGGCGTAGAGTTACGGGTGCATACAGGATACAAGGTAAGTTTAATTCAAATATTTACTAACATTCGTTGCAATTTGCCTATAAATTAAACTCAGTGTAACTTATAAAATAATTATGGTTCTAATACGACATTTATTTGCATAACTAATTAGTATTTGAGGATTCTACTCAGAAAATTACATGCGGCCGGGGACAAACATAGCCTAAAATAAAAACATTGTTTTTGTTTTATTGTCTTGGTGGGTATTCGCGAACGAATTGAGTGGGTCAATTACGAACGTTCGGCATTTCCCCATAAAGAATAAAAATCGGTTATTAAGTTAGTTGTTTTATGACAGTAAAGATTTTAGCTGTCAGTGTGACAGTTTAGCTGTCTAATGGAAATTAAGAGTAATTCTCTATTTTGTTTTTTATTATTTTAGATGCCGCGAAATTATAAAAGGAAAACTGAGATGAAATATAATGTTGAAGATTTGAATAAAGCCATTGACGATGTCAAAAGCAAAAAGTTGCCGTTAATTTTTGCCGGGCAATAACTGTTTCAAAGGTTTAAATCTTAGTTTAATCCTGATTAATCGGTCGTATTATGACCTCATTTTAGGCTAGTGTGGGTCAATTGCGAACGATCGTAATTGCCCCAATAAGTGTCCGTGATTACCCGACCAGTGTCGGGTAAACACGAACACTAGAGGTTTTGTTTTTGTTACAAAAGTTGAAGAAATAAAAATAAATTCATATTGTTGATAGCAGAAGTTTAAAGTATATTAAATTACCTTTAAAAAGAAGCTATTAAAGTTTACTTACAAACACTATCTTTTGATTTATTTCAAAACTACCTTAGGTGTTCGTAATTACCCTGCCTTCCCCTATGTTTGTTTGTTTGTGCAAATCCATGTTGCCATTTTCTCCGGAACTACCACTACAATTTTGATGCAGTTTTCAGTTTTATGTTCGACTTTAATTGGAGCATGTTCTTAGATAGGTGTTACAATGACAACTCAACAGGGGGCGCTACAGCAAGCATTTTTAATGCAAATCTATGTTGCCAATTTTCTCCAAAAATGCTAGTCCGATTTTGATGCAGTTTTCCATTATTGGTTTGGGTTTGATTGGTGCATCTTCTTAGCTACGTGTTAGGGTGACAACCCACTAGGGGGCGCTGCAGTAAACATTTTTGAATTATATTTTATACGTTGTGGGTTTGTTCAAAATTTTTAATTTTATTGTATAGTTATTTATTTTTAACCCCCGACGCAAAAACGACGGGGTGTTATAAGTTTGACGTGTCTGTGTGTGCGTGTCTGTCTGTGGCCTTATAGCACCTAAACGGATGAACTGATTTGGATTTAGTTTTTTTTGTTTGAAAGGTATATTAGTCGGGAGTGTTCTTAGCTATGTTTGAAAAAAATCGATACAAGATGGCCGCCGCCACATTTCGAAATACATATTATTTCTTCATAACTACCTCAAAATGGGTATCAAATGAAAGAGCTTGACAGTAGATGAATTTGTTTGTTTATCGAATTTGTCGGGGGACCTTGAATTGTTCCGATAATATAACGGAGTGCTTAATCAGTTAGGGTTCCCCGACATAGCAACCGTTGAATCAAAATATTACTAGGTATATCAAAAGTTAAAAAGGCAAACTCCATTTATTTTGAACTTTTAGAGGAGTTTTTCGTGACGGGGGTTTTTTAATTTTTTAATGTTTAGGCATCCACCCAACCTATAATACCTAGGTAGTAACTAATTTGACTATGTATTAAATCGTATGACGTCACTAAATCTTTTTTCATAGAAGTTATCTTAAAATTTATCGTTTTGATGTTTAGTACAGACCCCGGCATCTAACTTGGCAAGGTTTTGGAGTAGTGGGGGTAAGTTCGCGCATCGTACACTTAGAGGCACAACTTGTAAAAACTGTAAAAAGTAACTAATTTGACTACCTAGTCAGTTATATTATATAACTGACTACAACTCGTGCGAGTTAACATGGCACCTGGCTCGGGGCTTTGCGCGGGGGAGCGGGAGGCGTGTACGCCGACGCTACTAGCCTCGCACGGCGAGAGCGGGGTCGCGCGCGGGGAAGCGGGAGGAGGGTGTCTTCGAGGCAGGTGCCATGTTAACTCGCACGAGCTATAGGTAGTCAAATTATAAGACCTCAACCTCAATTGGGTATATAACTTATATACCCAATTGAGGTTGAGGTCTTATAATTTTTTGCAATCTAAGACAACATAGAAAAATTGCCAATCAGAAACTAGCATAAATAAAACAGTTTCTACTAGCTTACAGTTATTTATTAACATTTTTTCGACAATTTTTAATAAGGTGGTTCAAATAATCTGCTTTTTCCTGAATTGTTTCTAATTTTGAATACAAGCTCCATGGTACCTGAAAAATAAATAAAATGTAACAACTAGCTGTTTGCGGTAATTCTGTCTTCTAAAATATCCTCATCTCAGAAGACACAGTGTAAATTGCAGTTTAACTATTTAAATATACTATTGCTCACCAATGTTGCATTATAGCCTATTGCTTCTAGATCTAAAATTTTGGTTATATATGGTCCTGTAGGTGTATCTGTGTCATATATTAGGGCATTTCTCCCCGCAATTACTAACACAGTCCAAATATGATCATTTGGTGGTCTCCTCAAATGCCCAAAGTCTTTTGATGGAAATGCTTCTTTCACCTCTACTGGGTTTCCATTCACATCATCACAAATGATTATATCTAAAAAAAAAACAAAATATTTATGCATTGTCTATTATTGTTTATAGGAATATATATTTATTTATGATTAATTTAACATGAATAATTTCATTCAAATATTTGGGCAGAGTCATCAAAAATCAATGTTTACTAAGAAAGTTTGTAAATAGTTCCACCGTTGCCCATAAAGACTAAATAGAATTTTGAAGTTTAAGAAATTTGAAGTGATTCAGGTGTAGCTCAATGGCTCGGTTTGAGGAGCGTTCCCCCTGTAAGGGAAAGGTTGTGGGTTCAGGTCCCACTTGAGCGCTTCTCTTGCCCGATGTGTTTCGAATTTGAAAGTGAGCATAATAAATGCTATAAAGATTATTATTGAAAATGTTTTTTATAAATAAAATGAATCATAAAGTTGTAAATTTCAAAATTTTGAAATAATATTAACTTACCTCCTCTTTGATGGTAAGGTAATATATGATCTCCGATTACATAATCAGGCCCACCTCGGCAATCTCTTAGTGTTTTCATAATGTCTAGAACCATTCGTTCAGTAACATTATATTGCTTTTTAAATTCCTCACTTGGTACATAGTCAGTGTATTTCTTAGACAATATTTTAATACATTTTTCATTAAGCGGACTCTTCACAGTATCTTTACAATGTATTTCTGCCATATAATGCAATGTTAGAATTTCTCTGCCATAGTTGTAGCAATGCTTACCATAGGTCATCTCTAAAAACTCTTCACTCAACACTTTATTTATTAGGTCAACAGGATAAATCTTTAAAAGACCTAGATAAGCTATACAGCAGGCAAATGATCTGGAGTGGTTATTTATTTCTAAACTTCTTTCAGGCTTTCGTAGTTCATCCATTATTTTTGTGAAGAAACAATCTGTAGTTAGTGGCACAAAATTGAAAGTACCGTAACATAACACTAGTCTCTCCAAGTCTTTTATCCTAGTTTCAGACATGGATTGACTGATAGTTTTAGCAACTTTTGATAAACATCCTGTATGTAAGTTCATAGTAGTTGTGCCTACTATGGCTACATGCACATTACACATTACGGATAATCGAGGCACTTCATGCTGTAACGTTTCTAATAGTCTTTGAATTCTATCATCAAGAGTTACCTTTGTTGAATAACGAATCAGCTTCAAAAGAGCTGCCAAAGAAACTTCATGAATATGTTTTGAATTCTCTATGACTGCATCGATGATTTTCAAAACTAAATTCATATCTCTAACTGGTGTTTTACTTTTAAAGAATCCCATAGACATAATAGCTAAATCATCAATAGAAAACTCTGAAAAATTGTCAGCTAAATGAAGTTCTAAATTGTGCATGTCAAATGGTGATCTTCTTGTTATGCCAACAAAAAAAAGTGTGTGAACAAGTTGCCCTGGTGTTAACTGTCTAGCTTTACTTGCCAGTTTGTTGATACTTTTAGTACAGTAATCACTGAACTTATTTACATTTATCATATAAAATAGAGCTAAAAACGACAGCAATTCATCATGAGACCATTGTAAGCTTCGTTTTAAACATTCATCATCCAATGCAACCCATACTTCTATATAATTTCTAGTCCTGATTGAAACTGGATCCGGAAACTCATTCAAAGAGTAAAATATAGATTTAAGTTCTTTATCACTTGCATGTTTTATATTGTCAGTAAGATGATCGATATAGCTATCAAATATTTCGTTGGATATACAAATTTTGTGGTTAGAACAATACTTAGCAAACGTAGAGAATGCTACAAACATCTCACCAGGTGACTTTTGAGACCAATCTGCTTGCAATAACTTTTGAAACTGTTCCTGAGTTAAAAGTTGTCCTTCAATATTTGAATTCAAACTTATGGCATATCCTTTATTTTCTAGTATACTGTAAGCGTACTGATTTTCATATTCCATGTACATTTTAACAGACAAAAGAGAATTGCGATGAATATTTCTATGGCATGTCTGTAACCAGTTAACTGAACCGAATGCCATTAATTTATGTCGATAGTTAGTCAACATCAGGTTTCGGGCAATTTTCACTATAAAAGACATGTTTAATTAACTTATTTTACGTTTATTATACCTAATTAACCTAATATTAAATTAACTTTGAGGTTACGATCATGTTGTTTTTATTATGACTTTGACTTTTGATTGAAGTTTACTTTTGAACAAACCATGAGCCGTAGACAGAAACGTAGTGTATTCAAAGCAGTGTTGCCAACTGCTACCCAAGGCTTGTAGCTAGGATTTCACGAAAAGTTGCTAGATTTGGAATTTTTACCTCCCTGAAAAGTAGCTAGAAGTAGCTATGAAAATGAAGACCATTTTAAACTAACGAAATAAAACACTATAGCTAATGAATCAGCTTTATACTTTAATAAAATTATATTTTAGATTACTCAAACTTTTGTCGCCATGAATTATTCCATTTTAATTAACAAATGAAATAAGATAATATTCTGAACATTGAATATATTAAACTAGCTCTTGCCCGCGGCTCCGCCCGCGTGGATGTCGATTATCGCAACCAATCATAGCTTATGTGTATTCTTAAGGTCTAATCTACACCTACATTAAATTTCACTGAAATTGGTTCAGTCGTTTAGGCATGAAAGCGTAATAGACAGACAGACAGAGTTACTTTCGCATTTATAATATTAGTATGGATAATATTCAACAAGAGAAAATGTAGAAGGTTGGGAACACTGGGAAAATAAAGATAAATCTTGTTCAGATAGGTACAAAACATTAAACAATAATCACAATCTCAATCACATAGTAGAAGAGCCAAACATCATAAAAAAAGTTGTGAAAAAAACAAAATGTATGGTATAAAAAAAGAAAAAAAAATAGATTTCATGTTCGTTGTGTGTTTTGTTGCGAAAAACGACGTTTGTTTGCCGGGGATTTCGTCACCATCACTTTATTTTTAATTATTTTTACTACTGTACAGTAAGCTTCAGAGAAAAGGAACCCCCCTTAATAATAATTTTATCCTCAAGGGGGGTTCCTTTTCTCTGAAGCTTACTGTACTAACAAAACATCTCTAAACCAATAGTTGCTAGAAAAAGTAGCTAAAAAATTTAGCTACAAGTTTTAAAAAATTGTAGCTGCCTGACATCAAAAAATTGCTAGATCTAGCTATAAAGTTGCTAAGTTGGCAACACTGATTCAAAGTCTATGACGGAGAGTGTATTCAAATCATAGAGATACCACAGTCTAACGATTCATACTACATACAGTCGGTCGACGAAGCCGTCTAGACAGAGCAATCGTGCGGGGGCAGGGGAGTGGTGGTGGACGGGGTATTACTCGGTACGCCCATACATTTTACTCGGTACTAAGGATTCAGGGCTGTCTCATTTGTAATCATAACTAATCACGAGATTTTTTGTTTTCATGAACCGTTTTGTTTGTTAAAATTGTTTTTTTTTTTATGTTTTCTATATTTAGCGCTCCAAGATGGCGGACAAGAAATTTTCATCAAAATCGCAATGGGTATCGATTTTAGGGTTTTTGGGGTCGCTGATTGCGAATATAACATCCAATTAGCGATCCAAGATGGCGGACTCGAAATTTTCCCCAAAATCGATATGGGTATCGTTTTCAGGATTTTTGGGGTCGCTGATTGCGAATATAACATCCAATTAAGATGGCGGACTCGAAATTTTCACCAAAATCGATATGGGTATCGTTTCCAGGGTTTTTGGGGTCGCTGATTGCGAATATATCATCCAATTGGCGATCCAAGATGGAGGACTCGAAATTTTTACTGAAATCGATATGGGTATCGTTTTCAGGGTTTTTGGGGTCGCTGATTGCGAATATAACATCAATTAGCGATCCAAGATGGCGGACAAGAAATTTTCACCAAAATCGATATGGGTATCGATTTTAGGGTTTTTGGGGTCGCTGATTGCGAATGTATCATCCATTTGGTGATCCAAGATGGCGGACTCGAAATTTTCACCAAAATCGATATGGGTATCGATTTTAGGGTTTTTGGGGTCGCTGATTGCGAATGTATCATCCATTTGGTGATCCAAGATGGCGGACTCGAAATTTTCACCAAAATCGATATGGGTATCGTTTTCAGGGTTTTTGGGGTAGCTGATTGCGAATGTATCATCCATTTGGTGATCCAAGATGGCGGACTCGAAATTTTCACCAAAATCGATATGGGTATCGTTTCCAGGGTTTTTGGGGTCGCTGATTGCGAATATATCATCCAATTGGCGATCCAAGATGGAGGACTCGAAATTTTTACTGAAATCGATATGGGTATCGTTTTCAGGGTTTTTGGGGTCGCTGATTGCGAATATAACATCAATTAGCGATCCAAGATGGCGGACAAGAAATTTTCACCAAAATCGATATGGGTATCGATTTTAGGGTTTTTGGGGTCGCTGATTGCGAATGTATCATCCATTTGGTGATCCAAGATGGCGGACTCGAAATTTTCACCAAAATCGATATGGGTATCGTTTTCAGGGTTTTTGGGGTAGCTGATTGCGAATGTATCATCCATTTGGTGATCCAAGATGGCGGACTCGAAATTTTCACCATAATCGATATGGGTATCGTTTCCAGGGTTTTTGGGGTCGCTGATTGCGAATATATCATCGATTTGGCGATCCAAGATGGCGGACTCGAAATTTTTACTAAAATCGATATGGGTATCGTTTTCAGGGTTTTTGGGGTCGCTAATTACAAATATATCATCTATTTAGCAATCAAAGATGATGGACTCGAAATTTTCACCAAAATCGATATGGGTATCACTTTCAGGGTTTTTGAGGTCGCTAATTACGAATATATCATCTATTTAGCAATCCAAGATGGCGGACTCGAAATTTTCACCAAAATCGATATGGGTATCGCTTTCAGAGTGTTTGAGGTCGCTGATTACGAATATATCATTAAGTTAGCGATACCGGCGATTAGCGAACTTTCATTGAAATTTGAACTCTAATTCGAATCCGAATCCGAATCCGAATCCGAATCCGAATCCGAATCCGAATCCGAATCCGAATCCGAATTCGAGTCCGAGTCCGAGTCCGAGTCCGAGTCCGAGTCCGAGTCCGAGTCCGAGTCCGAGTCCGAGTCCGAGTCCGAGTCCGAGTCCGAGTCCGAGTCCGAGTCCGAGTCCGAGTCCGAGTCCGAGTCCGAGTCCGAGTCCGAGTCCGAGTCCGAGTCCGAGTCCGAGTCCGAGTCCGAGTCCGAGTCCGAGTCCGAGTCCGAGTCCGAGTCCGAGTCCGAGTCCGAGTCCGAGTCCGAGTCCGAGTCCGAGTCCGAGTCCGAGTCCGAGTCCGAGTCCGAGTCCGAGTCCGAGTCCGAGTCCGAGTCCGAGTCCGAGTCCGAGTCCGAGTCCGAGTCCGAGTCCGAGTCCGAGTCCGAGTCCGAGTCCGAATCCGAATCCGAATCCGAATCCGAATCCGAATCCGAATACAAATCCAAACCCAAACCCAAACCCGAATCAATGTTCAAATTGAAATCGAAATCGAAATCCAAGAACTCTGACTCAAAATATTACGTTTGCTTGATCATATTTGGTTGAGTAAAACCGGAGATATAACCAAAAGTCGCAATAGCTGACATCCATGCGAGCGGAGCCGCGGGCATCAGCTAGTATTTTATATTAGCGTGAGTTGTTGTGCCTTGACAGAACAAAGAGATCAAATAGGGGTTATTATATAAAATATTACAGACAAATAAATTATAAATTAAATGAAGTGGCAACCCTGACAAAACTGCAAAAGGCGGCATTTCCGCAAACATCAAACGCGATGAACTACTGTAAGATCTCTCGTTATACTGTGGAGATACTCTAAGATTCAAATTCAAAGTCTTTGACAGAACTCTATATTATTGTACTATGTTTACTAATTAATTATGTCTATAATGGTCTATGATAGAATTTGACCACAGCATGATTATGAATGATGAATATGCAATGGACGTATTAATGTCAGAATGAGCAGTTTTCCAGTAGGTATTATCAGTGGGTTTTTTAAAATTATCAAGAGATGGCGCTAGCATCGCTTTTGGTACTTTTTATTTTGCATTGTGGAGACCAGTTTAGGCTGTGGCAAGAAAGAACTGAACTGACCGAATGCCATACTAAAAAAAAATACTTTGATTGATTGCCATTATCTTTGGCCACTGGCCACTATTGCTAGAGTTTCTGAAGCGTTGAAGTTTGTTTCTATTTAATATTGTACCTCAAAAAGTTGACACCTACATAATTTTTTAGATAATAATACATTCGAACTCACGACCTTCCCCTTACAGGAGGACTGCTCAACGAGCAGTCCTCCTGTAAGGGAAAGGTCGTGAGTTCGAGTCTCACTGGAGCATTTCATTTTTTCCAATGTTTTTCGAACTTAAAAGTTGGCATAATAAATGCATAAAAAAATTCATTTTAATTATACTTACATTGTTGTAAATACAATAATCTTTGTATTCAGTAATACGTAACTAATATTGAATAATGCGGTCACGATGTGTTGTTCATACCTGTGGAAAACCCTTCATTTTTACATATTTATATTAAGAAAAAATCCCGTCACTATCTGTAATTTAAAATAATACTTATTTTTATCAGAAAAAAATACAAAATTATTATATTAAACCGAAGAAAGTAATTTTTTCCCATAAATTAGGGAAAACTAGATGTGACACCACACTCTTCTTACCAAAAGTGCCGGTGGCGTCATCTAGCGCGTCTTCATGAAAGCTTTATATACCTACTAGAAAACTGCTCATTGCCGCCGCTTTTAACGGTAAAGTACCTTTATAAGTATGAATAGTTTAGTATGTTATAAAAATCTATCATAATAACTGTAGATTATTGAACTCATTTCATAAATATTATTCATATAAAAAATAAATAAGTACTGCAAGATTAAAGACTTTTTACCGCTAGTAAAAAAAATATGTTATTTTAATCTATGGTAAACGGACAGCGTAGAGGGAGGGACGGACGGAGGCATCAGCATCTAGAGATGTACCAACTCGAAAAATCTTGACTCGAGGCAACTCGAGTTAGCCACTTTAACTTAGGACCATCATTACTCATTACGTCATTACATACAAGTAAGGATTGGGTGTCCACATATTAATAACCACTATAATATACTCAAATTTATAAGGAACTAAACGTAAACGAAAATGAATAAATAATTTGACATTTTAATTATTTGAATGATTACTTTTTTGTAATATTTTTTTGTAATAATATATTAAACTAGCTTTTGCCCCCTGGCTCCGCCCGCGTGGATGTCGGTTATCGTTACCAAACAGAGCCTATATCCTTTCTCAAGGTCTAATCTACCCTTATACCAAATTTCATCAAAACCGGTACAGTGGTTTAGGCGTGAGCGTAACATACAGACAGACAAAGTTACTTTTGCATAATGTTTTTAGTATGGATTACACATGCATGAATACTACTATCTATGTAGTGTCTGTATGCTTGATGTAAGGTGAAGGTGATATATTATATTAGTTCATGTTTTCTTTGAGTTAATAACAAATTATAAACAAATCTAATAAATAAAATATATTACTAAATATGTATGTTGGGAATTTGTATCTACTTATTATCCAAGTAATTGCCCGAGACAGGTATATTGGATTATAAATAGAAATAGAAATAGAAATAGAAATATAGAGGAAATAGAAATTTATTTGCTCATAAACAGGGTAACAAAGATCTTAGCAAGTAACATAAGTATTATAGCACAACATGTTTAGCCGCAGCAAGTGGCATGCAAATTTTGATAGTACAAATAATTATATTAAATGCTTTATGCACTGTCTTATAGACATACATTAAACGCACAATTTTTTATAAAGTTATTTAAAATTATATAATACAATAACTGGATGCGTGCCGTGTTCCATAATCAGTCTTCTATAACTTATCTAACATTACTTTTTGCCATTACTAAATATTAAATCTTTATACCTTTGGATTTACTGGGTTCCACAGCGTGCTTAGTCTGCAGCAGCTTTAGTCTTTCAGGGGTTGCTTCGCATCTGTTAGTAAGTTATGGGGGTGTGTCACCGGTATCTCTGCTGATTTCAGACTCTTGTGCCGCGACGAACCGCCTGTTGAAAGTTATGATGCGATGACACCGAGCCGACCTCGGTGCCATCGTCCCTGGCATGGCTACACGTCATGGCGAACCACAACGCGCCTGATCTGGACGTCATTCACCGAGCATCTGGAGGACGAAACAATTAGACATAAAACACCAACCAGTTATGGTACAGCTCTAACAAAGTGAACCCATGCCACCACGGGTTCTTCAACAACGTTTGTCACGTCAACAAGTTTCCTATCTCATGTAGCGAACCTACAATGGTGGCCTCCAACGAGCACAACCTGTCAGGGTAAACAAAGTTCCTGTCTCATGTAGCGAACCTACAATGGTTCCCTTCAACGAGCACAACCTGTCAGGATAAACAAGGTTCCTATCTCAAATAGCAAACCTACAATGGTTGCCTCCAACGAGCACAACCAAATTCCATGCTAGTTCCAAGCGAACTCAAAGCAGACCTCGGCTAAATGACGCCTGAAGCACTCAGATCTTCGAATACTTAGCTACTTAGGTAGGTACTTAGATAGGTACTTAGATATTTAGCTCGTTAGCTACTTAGTTACTTAGCTTGGTACTTAGCTTTAAATAGATGTTGATCCCGCACAACGAACACACAAACTTGACTTGAAATAATAACAAATAAAAGAGTTCACCAAAGTCGTCATTTGGTTAAACTTAGTTCTGATATAAAACTTTAGCTGGAAAAAATGCTGACTTACCAGTCAAACAAAATCATCACTCGCGGTCGTCGTGACACGAAGAGTTTTTGAGTTGCCATTAATAAAATTATCACTCCTCGCGATCGTCGCGACAATGTACCTAGTCTACTTAAGTCAAAGCGCATGTATATATTATGTATGTCGCAGCCAACTTGGTTAATCAGCCGTTCAATTAACTGCCTAGGGCGTTAACTAACGGCGGCGCCGTTTGGTTACGTGAGTCGTACGATTCACGTTTTCGTTTAGTAATTGATTCATTCATGTTACATTCATGTTCATTCTGGTTTTGAACCGGATGCATTTGGGTTTCAAACCGAGCGCATTTGGTTTAAAACGTCTTTTTACATCTATACATCTACGACAAAATTGTAATAATACGTGGTCTCGCTCTTTCGCTTGATTTGTTCATATTAAAATCATATTATCGTGTATAGCTGTTACTCGCGGCTCTGCCCTGAATTCCTGATCCCGTTCATCGCTTATAGCCTACCTGTTATCGTAGCTTTCCAATGGTGTTTTTTTTTTAATCAATCCTGTAGTTATTTAGTTTATTCGTTACGTACAAAAATACTCTTCTTTATAATCTTTCCTCTATAAAATATTAGTATAGAAGTATGGAAACAACCCAACTCAATGCAAGAAAGAATAATCAACTCCAGATAAGTGGCACTCGAGTCTTGACGTAGATTATTAACTCGAGTCGACCCATCTCTATCAGCGTCAGCTTTTTGCGGCTTGCGGCCCGTAACGGGTGGACAATTTTCGCGCCCGGTTTGTGTTCAGAGGAAAAATAGACGTTCGAACAAAAGATTTCTACGTTATGTTGTATGATCACTCGGATTAAATAATTCAATAATTAGGTTGTTGATTAGTGATCTACAGCGTCATCATGTCTCAAACAGAGGAAGCTATGGAGGTTGCAGATGTTGGTGATAATTCAGTGTGTACTAATTCCAAGCTACTTGGCTTTGCCCATTAATTATAAAGCTCACATAACCATTGTTTTATTAACAGAATGGCTCCTCGAGCGATACTACATCCTCAAGGGGTAAAGAAGGCGACTTCGAAAGTAAAATCGAAACTGATCGTTCAAAACGCTTCGAATTTTTATTGAAACAAACTGAGATTTTCTCTCACTTCATGTCAAATGCGCCAAAATCTGGCAACAGCCCTCCGAAAGCTAAAGCTGGCAGACCGAAGAAGAATAAAGACATCGATAAAGATTCAGGATCAGCAGGAGAGTACGTAACATTGAACCTAACCTTTACATACCTTGACTTTGTGTGTATACATCCATCACATGTGTATCAGCAAGATTCAAATCTCAGTTTCATGAACCAGGAAACGTATTACAACTATGTACATAGAACCAGTGGATCATTTTGTCATACTGTTTACTTTGTTTTATAACCATATAAGTAACATTTAAATATGGTGTTTCTTATTGATTTTAGTCATCGTCATCGTAAGACAGAACAAGAAGAGGATGAGGAACTTCTTGCTGAGACCAATATCAAAACGAAAAATATATTCCGGTTTGAAGCATCACCACCTTATATCAAAAATGGAGAAATGCGTGATTATCAAGTGAGAGGCCTGAATTGGATGATTTCACTATATGAAAATGGTATCAACGGTATTTTGGCAGATGAAATGGGTCTCGGAAAAACATTGCAGACTATTTCACTTCTTGGTTATATGAAAAACTTCAAGTAAGTGTTAGTTTTAGTATGATATGATGATGATTTTATTCATGGTTATTCTTCACCAGACTCTTATTAAATAGTATTATGAAAAACATCGGGAAAATGAAATGCTCAAGTGGGACTTGAACCCATAACCTTTCCCTTACATTCAAATTTTAAAGTTAGCATAATAAATGCTATAAAGAATTCATTCTAATAGTATTACAATTAGAATGATGTATGTCAATGACCCATCTTTGCTATAGATATAAGATTGCTTTCCTTAAAATCAAGTGATCTTTCCTGTATTTGTCTTTTGTATATATTTTTTCATTCGAAGGTGAAATCCAGGACCACGGTCCTGGCAAATTACAAAGGTTTTAGAACTTTCTTCATAAAAAAAAATCCAATTAGCTCTTTCCATGCACCATTGTCCCACTGTCTGTTGTCCAGTTCTCAGCCCTAGGGTAATAGCTCATTTGAATATAATTTACCTAAAGATTATGTTGCAGAAATATACCTGGTCCACATATTGTGATAGTGCCAAAATCGACTCTGACTAACTGGATGAATGAGTTCAAGAAATGGTGTCCATCTCTAAAGGCTGTTTGCCTTATAGGAGACCAGGAAACTAGGGTAAGTTCTTTATAAATGCCTTGATAGTTCAATGAGATTTAAACTAATTTCTATTTAAAATTGATAAGAAGTCTCTATTTTCTGATGATCCTGATCAAAAACTGCTTATGTCACTTACATTTACTATTTTTAATTATTCTGTAGTTTAATTTATAATAGTCAAATTTACATTTTATAGTCAATGGGAAGTGGTCTGACCACTAAGTCCACTACACATCATTTTCAACATAGTATGCAACTAGCCAATCGTCCAGCTAACTTTTGCTCCCATGAGCTCTCTTGTATTAAAATAAATAACTTCTAAATTGGTTGCCACTATATTGTTTACTAGCTGTTGCGTGCGGCTCCGCCCGCGTGGAATTCAGATCCCATTAAGAGGACTTCCTAGCTACCAAATAATCCTATTGCCGTCGCCCCTGTCCCCGTAGAGTGCGATAAGGATAGCCGCGAAAATCCGGCAAAATCGAGGTTTCGTATCTCCCGTTTTTTTCAGCGAAAACTACGCCGATTAAAATATTTTTGACACCGTTTTATTACGAAATAGCGTATCCATGTTCTTGTTATTTTTTATAACGTTAAAACCTTTTCGAATTTGTCTGGTAGTCCTCCAAACATAAGAATTAGTCATTTTTTATCATCTTTAGACGATCATATTTTCTTATTTTATTGACTGCCGACAAAAATAAAATAACACGGACATGCGTACAGAAGATCTTGATTTTACGAAATTTAAAATATTGTTCTAGAAGTAATATTCAGGGAGGAAAAAGGGGAGAAAGGTACTATGGAGAAACAGTTGCTAGGAAGTCCTCTTAATCACTGATAGTAGAGTGATGATAATAATTATATAGCCTATCTTGGTACCTGATAACATAGCTTTCTAATGGTGAAATAATTTTTGAAATTGGTTCCAGTAGTTTTTGAGTTTATGTGTTACATAAAAAATACAAACCTTTCCTATTTATTATTATGGATTTTTTTTCTTTATTAGTATGGATGATTGTATCAATAATTTGACATGACTTATTATAACTTTCAACCATTACAGTTCCAAAATTATTAAGCAGGGCAGGTATGGTACCTTTTTTTGTTATACAATACAGTTTCTCTTTATTAAACAGAAAAATGTAAATCAGTATCTTTTATAGATATGACTAACCAGTGTGACTGCTTCAGGATTAATCAGCAATATCAATGTACTTTGCATCCACTTAAAACAATTGTCTGGGTCTGATAAAAGGAGCAAGATCTTTGATATCTAGCAAGCACTCCAAATAAAACCTTTCTGTTTAATCTTTTAGAATGCTTTTATAAGAGAAACTCTTATGCCTGGAAACTGGGATGTTTGTATCACATCCTATGAAATGATAATTAGAGAAAGATCAGTATTCAAGAAGTTCACATGGCGTTACATGGTGATAGATGAAGCCCACCGAATCAAGAATGAGAAGTCTAAACTTTCAGAGTTGTTGCGAGAGTTTAAGAGTATGAATAGACTACTTCTTACTGGTACCCCGCTACAAAACAACCTGCACGAGTTGTGGGCACTTCTTAATTTTCTCTTGCCTGATGTGTTTAATAGCTCTGATGTAAGTATTGTACTTCGATATGTATATTTTCTTGTTCTATACATTCTATGCAATTATTAAGGCTGCTCATGAATAGAGTGCAGCTTAGCTTGGCAAAAACTAACAAAGATTCAATACAACTCAAAGGCCTTCCGCCGCCTTAGGCATTTGCACATGTCTGTTTCATTAAAATAAAATAGAACTTATGTGCAAAACATAATTTACAAATTGGATAAAATTGGGTGCTTACATGCTTGCACACAAATTGCATGAAAGAAAAATAGGGCGCATGTGCATTCTGCTTTATGCATGCACTGTACATGCAAAATGCATAAATAAGGCAGCAAATGCGTTAAGTATTGACTTCTGATACATTTTATTTATGTGTTTTCAGGACTTTGATTCTTGGTTTAACACAAACGCTGCTCTTGGTGACAATCAACTGGTGTCTCGATTGCATGCAGTTCTGAGGCCTTTCTTACTTCGTCGTCTTAAGTCTGAAGTAGAAAAGAAACTTAAACCGAAAAAGGAAGTCAAAGTTTATGTTGGATTAAGCAAAATGCAGAGAGAGTGGTACACTAAAGTTCTTATGAAGGATATTGACGTGGGTATGTTCAATTGCTCTTCCAAATTTTATTTCATTAAGCTCCTTAAGTATTATAATTATGGGCTCATGTAAATAATTGAATTGATAAATAGCTGATGTATTGTATAACCAGGATCTTTGCATGAAATTAATAGTTAATTTTAAAATCATGCAATGATCCTGATTATAATGTTGGTTACTGAGGTTTAGGTTTACATGAACTAACTGGTACTCTGTGCCAGCTCACATGTTTCCTTCCTATAGTCCTGAGTCTTTTAAGCGGGGCGTGAAAAGGCATCTGATGAGGCCTTCTGGCTGAGTGCCACCATTGTTAACATGGTACATGTTTATAATGGTGACCCTCTTTCCGAGACTTGGCCTTTAGCTTACCATCAGGCGAGGTGAAGTAAAAAAAAAACATACTACTACAAAATAACAAAGTGTATTCTATAATAGATTTGTATAGCATTTCTCCTAACTGAAGAAGCCAAGGCCCCTCATCATACTTATCTACTGTTCAAGATACTCAAGGATTTCCTTACACAGTGTATATGAGAAAGTGACTATTATACTATAATAGTCACTCTCTCATAATTCATACCCCAGTGAAGAGTCATGAACCTTTTTATTTAAATATAATTCAAATGTTTCAGTAAATGGCGCGGGTAAGGTTGAAAAGATGCGATTGCAAAACATTCTCATGCAGTTGCGCAAGTGTTGTAACCATCCTTACCTGTTCGATGGAGCCGAACCCGGCCCGCCCTACACTACCGACGAGCACCTTGTGTACAATTGCGGCAAACTGGCAATACTCGACAAACTACTCCCTAAGTTACGAGAACAAGATTCGAGAGTCCTCATATTCTCCCAAATGACTAGGATGCTGGATATTTTGGAGGATTACTGTCTTTGGCGACAATACAAGGTATACTAACTAACTATTACATTGGGGTGCGGCCGCCTCCTTCTGCGAGCAAGGAATGCTCGAGAAGGAGGCGGCCGGTCGGGTCCGGACTAGACTCCGGGCCCGGGAAGCCCGCGCAGAGCGAAAGCGAATCGGACGTCGGAGGTCGTAGAACGACCTCCGTCCTCCATGAGCCACCTGTCACCCTAGCAGAAGCAGGCCGCGGCGGCGGCGCAAAGAGCGCCTGCCCGTAACCGGGCTAGATGGGGACACTCTGGTCCCCACAACCCGAAGGGGCCATTTCGAAAGAGATAGTCCTGGGTCTGCCGGGGTGCGAGAGATATGCTTTTGGCAATCTCACCTCTGGCAACCAAGGACCCAAGACGGTGTGCGTTTTAGTCGGTTCGAGTCCGACATAACCATCAAAAGTCCACCGGCTCCGTGGGGATTTATCGCACGATAAAAAAAAAACTAACTATTACATCAAGTAATTGCTGTCAACAGTTAAGCAATTATGGTAAAAAATCTGGCGGATGTACACATTTACCGTCAGTAGACTATTAAATAACTACGAGTAAACAAATTATGGAAAAATAAATCTAATGCCAACTCAAAAGTCTGACAGTTATGTATAATATTTTCCAGTATTGCCGTTTAGATGGTCAAACACCCCACGAGGATAGAAATAGACAAATTGAAGAGTACAACGCTGTGGGGAGTGAAAAGTTCGTGTTTATGTTGTCGACGCGTGCTGGCGGTCTCGGCATCAACTTAACTTCGGCAGATGTTGTCATTATCTACGATTCGGATTGGAATCCACAAATGGACTTGCAGGCTATGGATAGAGCTCATCGTATTGGACAGACAAAACAAGTAAAATTAATTTTGTTACATAATTGTAACTTTAATTTAACTTTTTATATCAAAACTTCTCCATAACTTTGCAGTTGATAGAGTTATAATAAGTTTGTTCTATCTCTGCCTTTAAACATAGACCTGTGTAAACACAACCAGTGATATTAACTTCCTATCTCATCTATTGATCATTAATATTGAGAGTATATAAGTATTGTTTTTTTTTATAACTTTTAAGAAACATTTCTTTGCCTGTATCATGATTTTATTAGATTTTTTTCTGTGTAGGTGCGAGTATTTAGACTAATTACCGAAAATACTGTTGAAGAGAAAATTGTTGAGCGCGCCGAAGTAAAGCTACGATTAGACAAACTGGTTATACAGCAAGGCCGCCTTGTCGACGCTAAGAACCAACTGAACAAAGACGAAATGCTCAACATGATCAGACACGGAGCCAATCACGTATTCTCGTCTAAAGACTCGGAAATCAGTGATGAAGACATTGATACAATATTAGCTAAGGGTGAACACAAGGTAAATGATTTTGTTGCAAATACCCTTTAAGAAGTTCCCTCGTAAGGTCCCATTACACGCAAGCTTGGGGCTAGCTACTAAACTCAGTTCTTCAGCTCAGAAGACCACTCAATTCAGGAATATAGCACAAGTATACTGATACTAAACTTTCAACGTTGAGGTCCTTCAAACACATTATGTTTCTTGTAGGGGAAATATGCAAAAAAGACAAATTACTTTTTATTCAGAAACTAGCTTTTGCCCGCGGCTCCGCCCGCGTGTATGTCGGTTCCCGGTAATTATTCGAATTTTTTTCTACGTACAAACCTTCCCTGGACTTTCAGGAATAATTCAAGACCAAAATTAGCCAAATCGGTAAAGGCGTTGTTGAGTTATAACATTACAACGAAAAGTGGCATTGATTTTTATATATATAGATATACTTATAATATAACTACTGTTACAGACTGAAGAATTGAAACAGAAGTTGGAGAGTCTCGGCGAGTCTTCACTTCGAGCCTTCTCAATGGACACTCCTGGCGCTACAACAGATTCTGTCTACCAGTTTGAAGGTTTTATAAAATCAAATTATATATGTATCTAACTGTTATAATATTGTGTATTTTTTACGCAACAAGATAAAAAAGAGTTCGAGACTTTTGGGTAAATAACAAGTAACAACAGATATGTTAATAATTGCGAAACATAAATTAATAATTTTTGTTTAGGGGAGGATTACAGGGAGAAGCAGAAAGTGATACCCATTGGTAGTTGGATAGAGCCCCCTAAACGTGAACGTAAAGCTAACTATGCGGTGGACGCCTACTTCCGAGAGGCTCTCCGCGTATCCGAACCGAAGGCGCCCAAGGTACAGGTAAATAAGTGTAAAGAGCTAAGTGCGGACGGCGCTGCCCTCTATTTTCTATGGTGGTGGTATTATCATTTACCATGCATATATAACTCATATATTATATCTAAATTGATTAGCTCTTTATACTATTATGTAACTGCTTACTGCAGTTTTATTATTTTATTTATATTATGTATTTAGTCACTCTTTTCATCTGTAATTCTATTCATAAATATATAATGCTTTATCATGTAGTTAGTAGGGGTCCATTCTTTATTTACGTAATGATTTTTGGGGAATTTAGATTCCTTATCCTAACGTGAACTGAAAAGCTCCTTCCTAAGTCATCAATCAAATCTATTTCTCTAACAACAATTAAATCTCCTTACAAATTATCAGTTATCAAAGAAGTCGCAGTTGTGTAAAAATAAATTTAAATGTATGGAAGTTTTGAAAACTTAAAAAATATAAGTACAAAACTAAACACATTGGAAAACAAACAACAACATACTCCGCGACCATGGCTGCAGAAAAGTAGCCGAAACGTTGAATTAAAATTAAATAATAACAAATATATCACAATAGAATCCGTTATAGGTAGTTTTATTTCAACATTGGAATACCCATACTTCGATTTATATAACAACCCTGCACCAAGGTAAGTTACCCAATTGTTCCCCTGCCCAATACGATTTTTTACGTAAATAATGAATGGCCCTATAATTTTGTCTTCAGGCCAAAAATATATAAGCACTTTTTCTACTCTCTAGGCGCCACGTCCACCGAAACAGCCGATCGTTCAAGATTTCCAGTTCTTCCCTCCGCGACTTTTCGAGCTATTGGACCAGGAAATTTACCACTATCGTAAAACTCTTGGGTATGTACTTTTTTATATTTTTCAAACATTTTTTTATATATTACTGGTTTGCTTATCCATATTCTGATTTAATAAATTCGATTTAGATACAAGGTGCCTCGCAATCCCGAATTAGGCCCCGACGCGGCCAAGATTCAAAGGGAGGAACAACGGAAGATCGATGACGCAGAAGCACTCACTGAAGAAGAGGTTCAAGAGAAAGAACAATTACTCACACAAGGTATGACTAGCTGACTTCTACATCCGACTGGCAATCCCAGTTGCATCCAAAACTTCGTCTTAGGCCGCAAAGAGCTTAGTGAGCCCTGTACACGCTGATTTAAATACTTTGGCATTATTGTTTCAGGTTTTACGAACTGGACCAAACGAGATTTCAACCAATTTATTAAAGCAAATGAGAAATATGGCAGAGATGATATTGAAAACATAGCTAAAGATGTTGAAGGCAAAACGCCTGAAGAGGTAAGCTTCCTTCTAGTATGGTATGTTGTATAGCATAGCTTAGTGGTCATGAGTCAGCCTTACTATCGAAAGATACCGGGTTCAAATCATGGAATACTAGTAATTTCTGTTACTAACTCTCGAAACTGATACTATGTTAACTACAATGTACCTAAAAATTATTACCATTTTAGGTGATGGAATATTCAGCAGTATTTTGGGAACGATGTCACGAACTTCAGGATATAGACAGAATTATGGGACAAATAGAAAAAGGAGAGGCCAAAATTCAGAGAAGGGCGTCAATAAAGAAGGCTTTAGATGCCAAAATGGCGCGGTATAGGGCACCATTCCACCAACTTAGAATTTCTTACGGAACTAATAAGGGAAAAAATTATGTTGAAGAAGAAGACAGGTAATATCTGTATTTCATTTACGGAACTCAGCTTTTGATTCTTGAGCCTTTCCTTATCCATGTAAGGACTGTCTTACTATCTGTCCAGTAGGTTATTGTTTCTGGTTTAACGTTGTGGCTCTCGACGACGGCTGTAGCTAGTCGGGTTCCCATCACCGCGGCCTTTAATTCTAATCTGGGTATCGATGTTATTTTTAATGGTGTTACTCTTGCCTTTGCCACGACGAGGCTGACACTCACCTGGCCTTCGTGGGTTACCGTTCTCCAGTACAAAGCCGTGGCGTAGGCTGACTCGCTGGCGTCGGTGAAAACATGAAGTTGTAGTGACTGAGGGTCGGCGTATCCCAGATAACATCTAGGTATTCTGACGTCTTTTAGGGCCTTTAAATGTACTATCCAAGTCCGCCACTGGACCAAGAGTCTGTCGTCTAACGTCTGGTCCCAGTCTGTTCCTAAACGCCATGCTTCCTGTAAGATCTGTTTGGCTCGTATTGATATTAATTGGTGATGCAAGTCCTAATGGATCGTATAGCGACATTATTATTTTTAAGGCTTCTCTTTTGGTGGGTGAGGTCTTATCTATCAAGTTTTCAGGTAGTCTGGCTAAATTCAAATTAAAACTAAGTTCGTCTGTAGACGGGTTCTACATTAGGCCAAGGATTTTCTCTTCTTGCTCTTTCGAGTTTATGTTGACTATCTCTGTGCGGCCTGGACTATCTTCTATCTGTTGGATGACAGCACGTTCCAATGAGATATAGTCCCGCTAATGTTGGCTTGCTTTGGCTACTTATAGCGTGCTCTCGATTGTAATTTTTTAAGAGTTGTTAAAACCGCAGCTGTAGGTTTAATATTTCATAATCACTTTGCTGCTCTATAAAGGTATCGAAATCAAACTGTTATTCATGGGTGGTCGAGAGAGCACTTTACAAAAAAACTGAAGCAAGACCATTTTCAGCTAGACTCATAGGTGGGAACTATACAGAAAAAGCGCAATACTAGAATGGTGTAAAAGAAATACTATCGAAAAAATCCTGTAAATTGCCGGATCGCATCGTCTACTAGTTTAATTCTATCTTGTACTTATTCCCGACGCCAAATCAAAAGCTGGGTTCAGTACATACATACATCATATATGAGTGTAAAGAAAAATCTTATAAAACGTGTAATATTTCAGATTTTTGGTATGCATGCTACACAAGTTAGGGTTTGACAAGGAAAACGTTTATGAAGAGCTTCGTGCCTCGGTTCACGCCGCACCGCAGTTTAGGTTCGATTGGTTCCTCAAGTCGAGAACAGCCGTCGAATTACAACGCAGGTTAGTCACAAGTCAAACATATTATACACGTATCTTGATCGCAATAAACTATGTTTAAAAATAATCTTCTTCATCAGACGGCCAACCCTAAATTCCCACTTTAGATAACTGCTATTGGCTTGCTTTTCTTAGTTTCATTTTAGGAGAGGGCATACATGAATCTAAAATGCGGCATGGAATGCCTTCTTGTGGTAACATACCTTAAAACTGACAGAATAGACACGTCGCCTAACAAGGCTTTCCGCTCTATGTTAAGAATGTCTGGCTTTATATAAACATAAAGTGTGAAGAAGAAGTGAGCATAAACACGTTTATGCTCACTTCTTAAATCACGCTTTTATCAGCGGAGGGTTAGGTAGAGGTGAATTAACAGCCACATTTCAATGTATTCGGTCCTACGTAGGAGGGTTACCGTAATCCGGGCACTATTGTTGACTCAAGCAATATAATAATAATAAATAATTACTTATCAAAAATAAATTATTTTCAGATGTAATACTTTAATTACGTTAATTGAAAGAGAGAATCAAGAACTTGAAGAGAAGGAACGCGCAGAGAAAAAGAAGAAGAGTGGCAATCCTAACCAGAGTATGACGGGTGGGAATGCTCCCGGCAAAGGCGCGAATGCCGGCAAACGCAAGGCAGTAAATGACAATACACCAGACACGACTCAGAAACACAAAAAGAAGAAGAAATGAATATACGCTATTGAAGATCTGGATCGTTATTTCTTGTCACGATTTATGAGCCTTGCATTGGTGAATAAAACTAATGTTAAGAGAATTTAAACTAATTGTTTTTTTTATAACACTACTAATCCGTACTAATATTATATCTGAAAGTAACTCTGTTACGCTTTCCCGCCTAAACAGCTGAACTGATTTTGATAAATTTGGTATAGGGGTCATAAAGCTGTTGAGTTCTGTTGAACATCGAATCTGTCCTAAAGCGAATGAAGGTAAATAAATTAGACCTTGAGAAAGGTTATAGGCTAAGTATTGTCGCGATATACGACATCCACATTCGATAGAGCTATACTCCGCACGCCGAATGATGATCCCTATGACGTTTCAACTGACAGTTGTATTAGTTATGCGAAACAATTTCGATAAAATACTGTGTTTTCAGGCAAATGTCATGTCATTCAGCCAGGTCATTCAACATAATAAGCAATATTTATTTATTTTGAAAAAAAGACTACGCGCATTGATGGACATAACGCCTTGTATGCGCCACGTCTTTCTTTGTTAGCTTAGTTTTGTTTCTGTTTTCGCTGTTTTGTGTTATTTGTTGATTTTCTGTTACCTGTTTGTTGATTTTCGGTTTTGCAAAATGCCGAAAAGACAGCGGAAAACTGTTCTCAACAGTGAAGTTCGCGAGTTTGTAGTTCGTTTGCGAGACTATTTTGCTCGTGAACAACAAAATGGCGGACCCTTGTTACCGCTTGACAATGTTCGCGATCGTGTAGCCGATGCTCTAGGAATCGGAAAGGCTACTGTTTCTCGAATAACAAAGGAAAAATTTGGGGAGTCGTCCATGGAGGACAATAAACTATTAACACCAAAGAAAAAGAAAAGGTTATGTCATATAACAGAACCTGATGAATTTGATTTAGATGCTATACGCAATCATATTTATGGTTACTACCTACGAGGTGAACTACCGACCTGCCAGAAGTTATTATCTTCGTTAAAAGCTGCAGAACTCTTCAAAGGCGGTGCTACTTCTCTTAGAATTGTTTTGAAAAAATGTGGATTCTGCTATAAAAAATGTGACAAGAGAAAAATATTAATGGAGCGTACTGACATAGCTTTACTACGATGCGATTTTCTTCGCAAAATCAAACAAATTGATAACTGGGAGAAGGTTCATACTGTAGGTAAGGCATGGACGGATGACACAGCGAAATCCAGCACAAAAACTCCTGAAGGAAAGGGCCAGCGCTTAAGAGTCCGTACCACTCCAGCTCGAATTCAAATTTTACCCCCGCGCGCCTCAACAACGCTCTCGCGCCGGTACTACTCGCGCGCAGATGCATCTATCTCACTCCCGCGATGACCCCGGGCCGGCCGACGCGAGGCTCGGCCGCCAAGTTCACGCGTTATCAATCGATAGGGTAAAGTAGCTAGTAATTTAGACATCAAGAAAGTTATGGCAATAAACAAACTTTTGAGAAAAGTGTGCATATTGTAATGATAATTTACATAAAACTTATAATATATTTATACTTATCCTATTAATATTATAAATGCGAAAGTTTGTGAGTATGTATCGCTGTATGTATGGATGTTTGTTACTCTTTCTCGCAAAAACTACTAAATGGATCTGGCTGAAATTTTATACAGGGGTAAATTAGAACCTGGAATAACACATAAGTTGCTTTTTATTCCGGGTTAAGGTTCCCATGGGTTGCAGGAACGGGAACAAAACTTCACGCGGGCGAAGCTACGGGCAGCAGCTTTTTTTTTTTTTTGACCGTGGGGGAAATCCTTCATGGATGTTATGCCGGACTCCTACCGACTAAAACCCCCACGGTATCGCCCAGCAGCCTATAGTTGGGAGCCCCGGGTAAGCCCTCGGAAGGATGTCCCAGGGCTCCCAACAACCAACTCGTCTAGGGGGTGGTTCAGGTGCTATCCCGCGTCTATGGGGGGTTTTCGGGTATCATCCCGCTTCATAGGAGGGGGGAGGCGTGCGTGAGTCCGTCACGTCACGCTGCCGTCATGGGCCTGCTTCTGTAAGGACGATGAGCAGCCAACTCACCGTCCTCAGGCCCCCGGTCATGGAGGCCGATGGTCTTCGGCGAAGACACGTCGGCGGCGTCCAAGCCGCCGACTGCGGAACTCGGGTGGGAGAGTTCTCTCCCGCTCCCGCCCCGCCGCCTCCTTCACGAGCATGACCTGCTCGCAGAAAGAGGCGGCGCAGTCCCACTTACTCCCGCTGGAGACCATGGCTCCCACCATGGTCTCGAGCGAGAGAGTGTCCACGCCCAAACCCACCACGAGGACCTGGCGCTGTTGCGCCCACGCCGTGCACTCCACCAGCGTGTGGAGCGCTGTGTCATCGCTGCGGTCCCCGCAGTGCTGACAACCGGCCGTGGTTTCCCGGTGTCTTCGCCACAGATACCTACCGAAGCTACCGTGCCCGGTAAGCATCTGTGACAACCGGTAGGAGAGAGCACCATGTCTCCTCTCCAGCCACTCGTCCATGACCGGTCTGACGGCCGCGATTGTGGCGAATCCCCCCTTTGGTTGCTCAAGTCGCACCTTCCATGTCTCCACGGTTTCCTGGTGGAGCTGGGACCGCTGGGCCTCGATTTCTCGAGACGCAGGCCATTGGCCCCGCTCCAGCGCCTCCTTGCGCCATTTAAATAGAGACGCAAGGGCTCTCGCTTCCAGGTCCCATGGAGGGGTCCCGGCTAAGAGACATGCCGCCTCACCTGAGATCGTGCGGTATCCCCTTATCACCCTGACGGCCATCACCCTCTGTGGGCTCAGCAATCTAGCCACATTACTGGCCGTCAGGGTCTCCGCCCATACGGGGGCCCCGTATAGGGCCATACTTCGCACGATCCCCTGGTACAGTCTCCTGCAGGGAGCGTTGGGTCCCCTGATGTTGGGCATCAGCCGTGCGAGTGCAGCTGACACCCCCCTCAGTTTTGGGACCAAACTTCGGAAGTGATGTCCGAAGTTCCACCGGCCATCGAGTACGAGCCCCAGATACTTCATCGAGGGCTCGATGCCGATGCTGATGCCCCCTACCTGTAGGCTGGATCCCGCAGGTGGCCCCATCCGAGGTCCGTGAAAGCACAGAGCCTCGGACTTGTGAAGGGTGACCTCGAGACCCAGCCGCCGTATCCGACCCACGACTTGAGCAACCCCTGCCGTGGCCTTTAGTGCTGCGTCTCGGTGCGTTGCTCCCCGCGCCGTAACGAGGGTGTCGTCGGCGTAACACGTTACGTTCACCCCCCTGAGCAACGGACCACGCAGCACCCAATCGTAACCGATGTTCCACAGGAGTGGCCCTAATACCGATCCCTGCGGAACACCGCACGACACATCCCGCCGACCCGGCCCTAGCCAACTCGGGTAAGTAATGGCCCTCTCGGAGAGATAGGCCCCGACAATTCGACGGAGGTAGGGAGGCACTCCATGGTAGATAAGCGCCTCCCTAACGCAGCTCCAGGGCAAGGTGTTGAAGGCGTTGGCGATGTCAAGAGACACCGCCACTATCACCTCACCCTGTGAGACTGCTTCCTCCGTCAGGCCTCTAATGCGCATGATCGCATCCACCGTGGAGCGCCCCTGACGGAAGCCAAACTGGCTATCCGCCAGATCAGGCCCCACGCGTGTGAGATGCCTGACGAGGCGTTGTGCAATAATGCGCTCAAAGAGCTTGCACACCTCGTCAAGCAACACGATCGGCCGGTACCCTGATGGAGAATTTGCCGGCCGCCCCGCCTTTCGGATCAAGACCAGTTTTCCTGTCTTCCAGACTTTGGGAAACTGGCCTTTTTCGAGGCATGCGCTAAAGAGCCCTAGAAGTCGAGGCCCAAGCTCCTCAAGAGCCAGGACCCACGCTCAGCCTGGAATGCCGTCGGGTCCAGGGGCGGTGTTTCTGCGGGATTTAAGCCGCAGTACAGCCGCCCCTAGCTCACCCTCCGTGACTACGGGCACGTTGTTCTCACTGCCTTCCGCGCTGGGCGCCTGAGACGGAGCCATGCGCGGAGGAATGTGTTCCTCCGCTCTTGATGGAAACAAGGAGTCCAGGACCACCTCCAGCTGCTCCGGCTGGAGACTCTGGGTCAGTGGGGGCGCCTTAGCGCGTAATTTGCCCCTTACCATAAGGTACGGGCGCCCCCACGGGTTGCGCTCCAGAGTCTCTATCAGCTCCTCGCGGCCCAACTTTTTGGACCGCTTGATGGCCGTATGGAGGGCCCTCTTGGCCTCCTTGTACCCACCGGGGAGGCTCGGGGTGTGAAAACCCCCGCTCTCCGTGCTCCATCTAAGGTGACACCAACGGTGGTCCAGCTGCTGGAGGTCATCGAGCGACGCCTCGGCGTCCGAGGACCGGGCATACCGCCCACCGCTGGCGGCACCCGTCGTCGCGTCTTGAGCGACGACGGCTGCACCCAGTGGTGCTCCTGGTCCCAAGCCAAGGCCTCCGCCCCTAAGAAGACGGCACCTAGGGGAGGTGGTGGAGAACGACGTGCCCGTAGTTACGGAGGGTGAGGAACATCGGCTACGATTGGATGCTGCGTGGTACGTTGCTCAGAGGGGTCAGCGTAACGTGTTCCGCCGATGACACCCTCGTTTTTTTTATCGTGCGATAAATCCCCACGGAGCCGGTGGAGGTGGTTATGTCGAACTCGAACTAAAACGCACGCCGTCCCAAGTCCTTGGTTGCCGGAGGTGAGATTGCCAAAAGCATATCTCTCGCACCCTGGCAGACCCAGGAGGACCATCCCTTTCGAGATGGCCCCCTTCGAGTTGGGGGGACCACAGTGTCCCCATCTAGCCCCGGTTACGGGGAGGCGCACCTTGCGCTGCCGCCGCGGCCTGCTTCTGCTAGGGTGACAGGCGGCTCCACCGGTCACCCTCAGGCCAGCGCTCATAGAGGACGGAGGTCGTTCTGCTACCTCCGACGTCCGGTTCGCATGACACCATCATTACGGCGCGGGGAGCAGCGCACCGAGACGCAGCACTAAAGGCCACGGCAGGGGTTGCTCAAGTCGTGGGTCAGACACGGCGGTTGGGTCTCGAGGTCGCTCTTCACAAGTCCGAGGCTCGGTGCTTCCACGGACCTCGGATGGAGCCACCTGCGGGATCCAGCCTACAGATAGGGGGTGTCAGCATCGGCATCGAGCCCTCGATGAAGTATCTGGGGCTCGATGGCCGGTGGAACTTCGGACATCACTTCCGAAGTTTGGTCCCAAAACTGAGGGGGGCATCAGCCGCACTCGCGCGGCTGATGCCCAACATTAGGAGACCCAACGCTCCCTGCAGGAGACTGTACCTGGGGATCGTGCGAAGTATGGTCCTATACGGGGCCCCCGTATGGGCAGAGAATCTGACAGCCAGTAATGTGGCTAGATTGTTGAGCCCACAGAGGGCGATGACCCTTCAATAGAAACAGATGAATGGAAATTCATAATTACGTACTGTCTATAATAAATATAGGAATACGTATGGTAGTAGTACCTAACTACTGCTATATTTATATTATGATCATTCGGGTTGGTAGGTACTCATGTATTTACAGAAATATTCCGTTTATTCCGAAACTGACCCGAAAACTTGACCCGGTCGCGGGTTAGGTAGAAACTTTAAAAATTTGTTCCGAACGTAACCCTCTTCCTAACCTGACCCGACGGTCTCGTTCCTATCATAACCCGATCTGGCACTTCGCCGTCCGCTGCTGCGGCACGCTCGCTACGCTCGCTCGGCTCATGCGTTGGGGTCACAGTTCTAACCTAACCTACAGAAGTTGGAGTTACCGCACTTCGACTTTCGGCTCTGAGTCGCCCAACCGCGTCGTCCGTCGCGTCGTCGCAGTGAGCGACCTGTAGTAGCCAGGACCTGCCTGAAAGACTTGGGCTGCTACTGCAAGATTATTTTTTCGATACATAGGCAGGTATGCCTATTTCAATCCAAATTTTTGAAATAGGTAGGTTTTTACTGACCTATTTATTACTTTCTACTAATATAGTACCTATTGCAAATTGTTATGTACAGTATAAGCTACTTAGGTAGGTTGATTAGATATTTACTATAATAATAAATAAATAAATATTCCACAACATTCTACACAGCGCTATCTAGACCCATGGTAAGCTTAATTAGCTTGTGTTATAGAATCTAGAATGCGGATAAACATACTTAGATACTTTTTTGTATGTACATAAATATTATACATACATATCATGCATACAAATATTTGCACTGAGCGGGGATCGAAACCGCGCCTCCTGCGTAGCAGTCGCGTTCACTAACGCTATTTTTTTTATCGTGCGTAAAATCCCCACGGATACCACCATCACGGAATCATCATCAATACATACATATTATACATAGAAACACCCAGATCAATGCAAATAGCCATATTCATGCATACAAATATTTGCACTGAGCGGGAATCGAACCCGCGCCTCTTGCGTGGCAGTCGCGTGCACTACCACCACGCCACAGAGGCTGTCTACATAATACATCATTCATATGTTTTAATATTTTTTTACGCCAACATACACTTTTCCTCTTTCAGTTTACTTTATTACCCATTTCGCCTGTCAAAAGATAGGTACTTGAATACTTTCGTATCGTCTATCGTAATCGTCTGCGCAGAGCGCGTGCGACACAAGTTCCCCGTATGATAGCCGAAGCAACACTGAGGAGGAGGCCGGGCGGCAGGGCGGTTCTAAGTTTAATGGTATCGCTTGAGTAAAAATTTAGATATTTGCTCGTTACGCAGAAACCAATGTATATTTGTAAAATTTGAAACACATAATGTCTCTTAACCACTAAACTGCAATTTATTGTGTAAGTTTAGTGATCCTATTTTGCGTAATTAATCCATAATATCGTTTTATTTGTACGGTTTAGAGGTAACTTTGCAATGGTTTTCTATCAAGAAAATTTTACGTAATCGTGTTTTTGCCACACATAAACATTAGTATTTATCCTCAACTTTACCACACATGAATTAAAAAGTCCATGCTTTAGAACTTTTGATATTATACACGTTTAAGCTATGTCATTTGAGGTAGTACGGACTCTTAATCATTTGCCACGCTGGCACAGCTACAGGTTTTGTGCCGAATTGCCTGTGGGCTTTTAAGTCAGTGAAAACCACAGATAACATAATGTGAAAACGGAGTACCACGAACCACGAGGAAATGAATTTCGAAAACTTTAAGACATGGTTTATAAAACTATTAGAAAATTTGAATGAGCCTCACTATATTTTAATGGACAATGCTTCATATAACTCAGTTCAAATTAACAAACCCCCCAGCAGCAATAACAAAAAAGCTGAAATTATAGGGTGGTTACACGGCAATGGTGTGGAAACTGACAGTCAGATGTTAAAAAAAGAGTTGGTTAGACTGTTGAACTTTCACAAACAACAGACGCACCCATCATATTTTTTGGATGAATTGGCCAAATCAAATGGACACACGGTAATTCGGTTACCGCCCTATCACTGCCAATATAATGCAATCGAGTTGATATGGGCGCAGATCAAAGGTATCTGTATTTTTTATTTATATAATATTATGTATATGCATATATTTCTAAAAATAATTACTGAATGTACAAATATTTTCAGGTCATGCAGCTAGGCATAACACAACTCCGCCATTCACGGCAAATAAAATGATGGTTTTATTGGAAGAAGCTTGCGCTCAAGTGACAGCTGACGATTGGCGAAAAGTGGTCGAAAGAACGAAGAAAATTTGCTTACAAGACTGGGATCGAGATGTACAATACGACAATATCATTGACCAACCGTTAATAATAAACGTCACGGATAGCTGCAGTTCAGACTCAGATTTTGAAGATCCGATTGACCCTGTATCAGATTCAGATTGATATAAATAAAATACAAACTCAAAGCATTTGTTTTATATTTCCAACAAATTATCGATATTTTGTTTATCGATGTGTCCCTTCTTAGTCGATAACAGCTTGACGACGCACAGTGGGACGATTTTATGGAGAAAAGGGCGAAATTATAATAATATAATAATAAAGTTTATTTATTTCACAAAAAATGGTTACAGTTTTTTAATCACTATACAATTTATATAGTTTTGACACAATTGTTAAATGTTAAAATATGCATATTGATGTGATACAAGAGATTATAACCCTGTTACCTAAACTAGGCTCAGGGCCTGTATCTTAGGCAACAGTGTTCGGCCAAATAGTGGTATATTTTGTGAACACATAAAGTAGACGAAGTTGTGTGTCGCAATGAATAGGATAGGGCATTAATCCTTAGTGACAATCGTTAGCTTACATAACTATTTTTAATAATACTATTGTATGTGTGTGTGTGTGTGTGTGTGTGTGTGTGTGTGTGTGTGTGTGTATGGTGTGTGTGTGTGTGTGTGTGTGTGTGTGTGTATGTGTGTGTGTGTCAATACATTTCAATGTGTTTATTTTATGAAGGCAAGCAGAGATTCTGTAAAATCATAGTCCTTAAGTAGAAGCCATTCGGTGATTTTGGTCTTAAGTTGAAAGTTGTTGAGATTCGTGATGTTAAGTTTTTTATTGATCGATTTATATACCTATATGTGTACTTAGTACAATATTTTGTTGTTCAGAGAAAGAGGTTTTGTGTTTAACTCCTGGTATAATATTTACACGTTTGTTAGGGTTAGAAGGAGGGATAAATCTATGCATTCTAAGTACTGACTTTTGTATATATAATTGCCGCACAGTAAGGACTCCGCAGTCACTGTATAGACTACTTGTAGGGTACAGGTATGGCTTGCGGATCATGGTTTTGAGGACAGCTCTTTGTGCTCTCTCTGCCTTTAGGAAGAGCGTTTTGCCCGCCCCACCCCAAACAGTGATACCGTAGCTGATAATAGATTGGCATAGTGAGAGGTATACCAGTTTTAATGTGTCAAAGTTTGAAGCCCCTCTGAGAGATTTGAAAACATGCAGAAGGCGTACCACTCTCAAAGACAGGATGTTAATCTGTTCCCTCCATTTTAAAGCGTTATCAATGTGTAACCCCAGATACTTGACACAATTTGTTTTGGCTATCGACACACATGAACATGGAGAGGTGGAACCATTGCAGGAATGGGCAACTATAGTGAAGGTATTTGGAGGAGCGGTGATTCGACTAATAGCAAATGGCAGGAAATAAGTTTTGTCCAAGTTTAGCGATAGGAGATTGTTGTTGAGCCAATTGATGACTGCTGAGAGAGCGAATTCAGCCCTTTCCTTCACGGTTTGCCAAGTGCTACCACCAGCAATAATTGCGGTATCATCGGCATAGGAGTAGATCCTACATTCAGGGATTGTCATTTTGCACAGATCATTTATGTAGATCAGAAAGAGTGTAGGACCTAAGATACTGCCTTGTGGTACTCCGTATGACAGAATTTGTTCCTCGCTGAATGTGGAGCCTATCTTCACTCGCTGGGTACGATTTCTAAGATAGTCCCTAAAAATCTCTAGCGCTATCCCCCTTACACCAATGGATTCTAATTTGGTCAAGAGTTTTGGAACAGAGACTGTGTCAAAAGCTTTGGATAAATCTAGGAATATACCGAGGCATCTAGTCCTATTGTCAAGGGTCCTGGTAACATTTTGAGTTAGATCCAATAGAGCGTCCTCGGTCGATAAGCCGTTTCTGAAACCGTACTGGTTGTCGGCTAGGATGTTGAAATTGTGAAGGAAGCTCTTTAGATTTCTGTTCAGTATCCTCTCCAAAACCTTTGAAAGTGATGGCAAAACAGAAATGGGTCTATAATTATTGACACAGTCTCTGCTCCCACCCTTATGAACGGGATGAACTACAGCCTGCTTTAAGGCATCGGGGAAGACACCCCTTTGGACACAGAGATTAAAGATACGAGTCAATATAGGCACCAAAACATGACCAGACATTTTGAGTAGTGTGGATGATATACCGTCCCAGCCAACTGCAGAATCATTGCGAAGTTGATGGATGATAGTATACACCTCACTTTCATCAATATGCTCTATGACGAGGGAATTTAAGGGAGGTATGGGAGAATTGTTACCCTCGTTGGGGATGGTATTACGTTGTGTTGAGCTTTTACCCACTTTATTTACTATACCATCAGCCATATTTTTACCTATGTTAGTAAAGAAAGAGCAGACCTGATTCGCGGCGGAAATTGGAGCTTTAGATAGTTTCAGAAGCTCAAGAGGACTGGAGTGTGTCTTATTAATATTTGTAATGTCCTTAATTGTTTTCCACAATGCTTTAGGATTATTTTTATATTTTTCCAACTCGCTTTGCTCAAATTTTATTTTTAATTTGCGCAGCAAGGCATTACAAAAGTTTCGATACCTTTTGTAGGTTAAATTTAGTATCAGGTCATGCGGTGACTTTTTAGCTTGTTTGTGCAGATTGTCACGATGCCGCATACACTTAAGGAGGCCTGGGGTGATCCATTTCTTAAGGGCTCGGCGTTTGCGTGGAATGTGCACTTGCTTCGTGTTTTTAGCAACAATTCTGGATATTAGGGATATGAGCATGGTCATAGCTATGTTTGGGTCATTCACACTATTTAGCTCCGAAAAGTCTGTAGCTTCTATCTCAGATGTAATACATTTCAGATCTTGATGTATCTTAGTGCTAACAACTGTATTCCGAATTGGGTTTGCATTTGATATGTAGAGAATAATAGGTCTATGGTCCGTGATATGTGAATCTAATACTAGGGTTGTGGAGGTCAATTTAGTTTTAATAAAAAAATGATCCAGACATCCATGAACCCTAGTGGGAAGTCGATGTGTAGGTAGAAGACCATGGGATGCGTTCAGAAAGAGATAGTCTAGAGCGCGATCATCATCTAGGCCCTGCCGGATATTAATATTAATATCTCCCACAAGGATGATGTTCGAGTAGTTTGATAGTTCGTTATATACGTTGTCGAGGCTAGCAGAGAATCCGTCCAGGTGGTGATTAGACGAAAATGATGGAGAACGATAAATCGCAACCACCGCGAACCTCGAATCAATCTCACATATAAGACAGGAAGCATAGGAGAATAGCGGTTCTCGAACCGAAACGGTTAATCCTACCCTAGTATACACTATCACACCATCATTTTGGTTATGTATATTCTGTGTAGCATGTGCCTGATAACCAGAGAGAACTGGTAAGTTATTTACTTTACTCAACCAACATTCAGTGAGTACAATTACATCAAAGTCAATTTTAGTTGAGTATAATAGTACCTGAAAGCTATCAAAATTACAATTTACACTGCAGATGTTCATGTGTAGCAGAACCAGGCCAGATTCCGAGACCTCAACATGCCCAATTAATAACTCAACAAATATTGAAAAAGTAATGACTTGTAAATTTATAACAGACACAATATTAAACTATCTTTATATAAAAAGTAGAATAACACATTATTTATAAATATAAAGAACATAAAAAAAAGAACGAAAATTATTTAACATTATTTCTCCTGAGAAACGTAGTGTATTCAAAGTTTATCTCCTGAGATTCTTCACTTTCAGTGTTGCTGAGATTTAACTGGGCAGGGAAATTAAAAGAGGCTCCTTCAGATTCTGACAAATGCAGATATTCACTTATTTCTAAGTTTTTATGCGTAAATTTATGTCTATTGATTTTCCTAAGGGTAGATATGAAGGGATCAGATGTAATGAGCATAACATTAATTAAATCTTTGTTACTATTTAATCGTGATGATTTTCTCGTATGAGAAAGGCGATTTTTCCGAAATTCTTTGTCTTGCTTCTAAAGCTTCTTTAGACAAGATTGCTATTGGCAAATCAAAAGATGATATTATATCTGGACCATGAATCAATAGTTTATGCATGCTACTTGGTATATAATACCACTCATAATTTTCTAGATAAAGTTGTTTTGTATTATTAATTAGAATTTTGAAATTTTCCATATTTATTCTTTCTCCACTAGCAATCACTCTCAAAATTATTTTCAAATTATTTATTAAATTTTCATTAACCCTTGTTATTTTTGATGATAAGTTGGCGTTACTAAAAAAAGTTCGAGCGGTATTGCCATCGTTTGTTGTACCATAACCTGGCTTAGGAATATCAACATTAAAAAACACGAAGTCTTTTTACTTTTCTACTACACTCTTCAAATTGTTTTTGAGGCCTACCTCTGCTGGTACTTGGGACACATGGTATAGCTATTGAAGATAAATAAGATTTTACGTCTTTAGGAAGTAACAAGTTCTTTTGTAGCCACGCATCATTTCTCTTTAGAAATACTTCACGTTTCCGAGAACTTGCTTTCCATTTACAACCAATTCTCAAAGAATAAAATTCTGATAGATCAATATTTTTTGGCGAATATTGTCTGGACATTTGTTTATATGCACTAGTTCCTGTATTTTATTCGCCACTAAAACTTTTATTTCTTTTTTAGGACTCAGAAGCCAAGTTTCCAAAAGGTCTTTAATTTTAATAGGTTGACTTGATCCTAAAAAATGCAAATAATTATCAGGTCTGCCAGTTTCCGCGGAAATAATTACTGTCAAGTAACAGTAGACAAGTACCTGAACCCAAAATAATAACATTTACAGAAAGGGTTTATGATGTATTTTTTTAAACTCTCGTCAAAGTAGAAAAAATCGTTTTAACAAGTATCTAAGTTAACATCGTCTTTTACGAACTTCTAAATCTTGATATTAAATTATTGTATATTACTAACGATCTGTTACGTCCTCCATAGTAAAATTCAAAACTTAAAACAATACAGCTTACAATAAGAACTTCGTAATTATTAGTTGTTAGATGCACTTATTAATGTAGCGAATGGCAAGATATTTACACGACAAAGTACACTGAGTGATAACTCATTAACCAGGAGGGTTATATCCATTATTTAATGTTAATTGTAGAGGGTATTTATCTATGTTAAATTACCTATATTTTAAATCTACCTCCCTTTCTGTTGATTTTTTTATTTTTATGTATGGGACGTGCCACTGTGCGACGTAACTTTTGCAGCACGTACCATGTACATTTGCATTGAGTTTTTTTCTATTATTTCCGAACATTACGTAATAATTTCTTAATATTCATTTTTATAATTTACAATTGTACACAATTATGATTTTTTCGTCTTTTTAATGGACCTCTAAGGCCGCGTCCTGGACGACGGCGGGCGGTGCGGGCGGTGTGCGCGGTGTCCTTCGCCACGCCGCGCCGCCCGCACCGCTGTCATCGAGAACAACTTCACACAAATGTACGACTTTGATAAAGACGCGGGTGTCGTCGCCCGCGCCGCCCGCTCCAGCCGCCGTCGTCCAGGACGCGGCCTAAAGGATTTGATGTGATAGGTAGGACGTCAGTACAATGTTAAGCGCTAACGAACTGTCATAGGGATCATCATTCGGCGTGCGGATTATAGTGTTATACTGTTCGTATAACACTAGCTCTGTTATATAAATGCGATAGCAAGTCTGTATACTCTGTTGCGCTTTCAGACTAGGAGCCTCTATCTAACATACAGGATGCCTTGACGTTTAAATTGAGATTTTAATTTAATGAAAAAGGAATTATAAATAAAAAACACGCTTTTCGTACGATTAATTTAATAACATAAGATTTTTCAGAACACTTTTTAGGTTTTTTATTTAGACTAGTCAGGGCTGCTAAAACAGTAATAGACCCTGCACACGCTCATTAAGTACAAAACAAAGCTATACATTTGCAAGCATTGTGTCTTACTTTCGTACACATTATTATAATTATATATATAAACAGATGTTTACTATAGGCACTATAATATGCTTACTCTTAGAAAATAGCTTACTTTCATAGCTAATGATGTGTAATATTTTTCATTCACCACGATATAAACTAAATGCTTTAACAACTAATTATGAACTAAATATGCATTTGTTGCATACTTAGGAAAATATGGCAACGTTGTGCTCGCTTCGTTCAATATCGATACAAATTGAATTACTAGATACTAATGTCAAACGTTTATCATGTCCATACAATAAAGATTCGTAAATAAATGTAATGAATCGTAGCTTCAAGCAAACCCCACAATTCAGGGATCCTGCCTGAACTGTAACTTCTTACGATAGAATGGGACAATAGTGGAAAAAATACTTCGAGAGAATTTATTAGCACAATATTTTGTGCGAAACATATTGTGATTAATGAATGAACACGAATTTTGGAACGCGCTTATAATAGCAAATTTCTGTTCCATTAGAAGTAGGTATAATGATAGGTTAGGATTGGTATAACCACCAAGGTCGCACTGCGAAACCTATAGACAAGTTTATGACTTCAAAATAAAGTTTACCTTATATGTGAGATGTTAGTAGAATCAAAACTATCTTAAGATACATGGAATTTGCACACAGTCACGTGTGCAAATTAAACAATAATTAGACATATCGTTCAACCAAAAATCTTATAGGGTATTCAAAAGAGGTAGATACTGCATTGGGACTGAAACAATGAATAGTACGTCAAAACCAGGCTAGTTAGTCGCAACGCAAGTACGAGAGTCGGTTGAGCCGATGTGGCACGTTTTGCGGCTACCAAGCTATGTTGGTCAGAAACATTATGATTTCTGTCATGAAATGCGACACGTTCAAATCGCGGCACAGTGTAAATATTAATATCGATCTACCTCGTTTACGATCATTAGTTTTACCAAACTACCTACAGTTACATCACATAAGTGAAATAGAATTCTTATTTCGACTAATCACTTTCAGGAAATATACAATGATATAAGATCTAATCTAGAAACTTGATTAATTTTGTATTTGGTGTTGACATTGCCCCTATGACAGTGTATTAATTAAGAATAACAAAAATGTTCAATCAACAGAACAAGAAATTATGACTTGAGTTACAGTAATAACAACACAGATCTTGCTTTATCCAAAAATCAATTGGATTCATACCAACTAGCCTTTGTGTGCAAACCTTAAACATCCCTTTTAAACACTACATAGTCAACTATATCACAGTTTTCAATTAATACTTTTTATCCTTTGCACAATAATCAGGTACAAACATAATGCTTCGTTTTAATAACTCCAACAAATAGGATGTTAAAATGGCAGTGTGGAAATATTCACAACACGCAAGCACCTCACATCAGGGCGAACTGCCATTTTCTATAGCGTCTTGGAAATTGTTTGCATTACTTGTAAATGGCGCTCCTAATCCATATAGATGTCCACTGGTACTTTCAATATTGCCATCAAAGAAGATCTGCAACGAGAATGATAATACATTAAATATTTCTGGGACCTGGGACGTGGGTCAAGTGGCGGGAAATCACTGGCGTCATATGCGATCCTAAAATGCCAGTCATGTTGAAGGGGCATGTCCATACATTAGGCTGTCGATCATTAGGCCTGTCCCTTTACACGGCTGTGAGGTGTGGCTGCCATTGGAGCGACACAAGTACGAGCTGCGTGCCACGAAAATAAATATGCGCTGCGATGGATGTGCGGAGTACGCGTAAAGATCGCGTGAGAAACTCTCGCATTCTCGGCAGCCGTCATGTCTGTGAGATCGCACATACAATGCAATAGAAGAGAGTCGCCTTCACTGGTTTGGCAACGTCTTGCGGCAACAGCTAGGTTACGTGGGTAACAAATGCCTGCCAATAGCGCCTCCGCCGGTCCCAGGTAGAAGGGGTAGGCCGAAGAAATCTTGGTTTGACTTCGTAAAGGGTATCACCCTTTGCACCAAGATTATGGGAAGTGGAGGAGGAAGAGCCGAAAGCGGACCCTGAGGCCCCAATCTCTGCCTCGTATGCCTCAGGATAACGTCTATATGTAGATGATGATGATGATTTCTGGGGTAAGGGTGAACAGAGCTAACATTCCCTGTAATCTACGAGTTGATACACTAGCTGGTTGATAAATGAGGCCCTGGCGGAAGCTTTCCTTTCGGTGTTAGAGCGTCAAAGGGTAGAGTACAAGTGAACAAAAACAAATTATGCAAAGGAGTGAAAAGATGAATCGTGACTCCCAAGAGCATGCTTGGATGCAACTGAGACTGTCGCTTAGGTGAATAATAATATAAAAATCGTCATGAAAGGTAGCCATTTGAGGTAAACATTTACACCCATAGCAACAAATCAATCATCATCAACAGAAAATGCGGTGGTAATAAATAGCATTTATTGCATTAATCTTAAAGTATAATCAAGTCATAACTTACCTCCTTTATTTTGAAAAACGCCATTCCCGTTAGGTGAGAGTCGGAGCCGGCCTGGTGTTGGGGTCCCACTCGTCTTAATTCTAATTGATCTGCCACCTCTTGTAATCCTCCCTTTAGGTTCTTGCACAGTTTCATTAGATACTGTAAATATAGCATATAACTTTTGTAAGTATCTATGGAAAACTTCACATGACTGTAATATAGGTACACTTCCTTAAGGAGAAATTTGCAATTTGAATACATGGCGAAAAATGAATCTTCTCGGGCGGGACTAGAATCCGCGATCTTTCCCTTCCAGGGGGAATGCCTTGACCAACTCGGCTACCGAGACACGCCCGATGTGATTCGAATATCACCTCTATTTTGTCCGTCTTTAAAGGTGACCGTGGTAGTCATCCACCGATGTTCTTACGAACTATCGGAACCATATGAATTGATGAGCCATTGACACGAAGAAGAAGGAACCATATGAAGGATATTACAATCATAATTTGAACATTGATTTTTGATAACTGCGCCCAAATATCAAATATTATCAAAAACATTACATTTTTCCCTATGTATTCGATTTGTGTAGTTAGCATACTTAATGCTACGTTTACACGCTTGTCAAGCCTTGGCAGGCCTCGACAATCACAAGCGTGTAAAGAAGGCGTTTGGCTTGGCTTGCGTGAGCTTGTCGGCGCTTGCTTCCGATCCAGTCGAGTGTCGGTTTTTTGAAGCAGATCAAAGGGCGTCTGCGGCAAACGTTTGCGACGCATTTACACGTTGGCCCGCGCTTGCTTGCTCGTACTAAAAAAATAAAAAATGTGTGGCCGTCGAATGAGGAGAGTCTTTCGTTTCTGGAGCATTACCAGATTGAATCCTGCATTTGGAATCCGAAAGATGCAAATCATAAAGATAAGAAGAAAAAAGTAGATGCATGGATTCGTCTTCGTGGTCGTCGAGCTTTTCTTTTTGTTTCACTTTGCTTGCATTTCAAATAAAAGTACGTTAAACGAAATGCAATAGCCGTGACAAGTTCGGTGTCCGCCATACTTGGAGGTAGGTTGCAGACTGACGCATTCACAAGCGTGTAAACGTCTTCCAAACGCCAAACGTGATTTGTGATGGCTTGCGGCTGTTTGCCGTTTGGCAAGGCTTGACAAGCGTGTAAACGTAGCATAATGCTATAAAATTCATTCAAATATTTGGGCAGTGTTATCAAAGGTAGGTATATCAAATGAATAGTGGCACAATATTTGCCATACCTAGTGTATGAGCTAAGAGTAGTATAGCATATAGAGCAACTTACTTTGACATCATAAACAGTAGGAAAATACAACCGAAGGCTGTCAAAGAAATCATTTTCTTCTTGTGGCAGATTTTGATCTGTTAATATTTTCAGTAAGTAACCAAAATCATATCCAGAATGAAAGCTCAACCAGTTGATGTTGTCCATTAGTACAATGCCTGTAAAAAAGACATGTTTAGATATTGTCATAAACATTAGGCCGGCAAACTTAAGGCCGTCTGTCATGGTTTTCTAAACTGCGAACAAACTTCGTAATCATCACCATCAGTATTATGGAGTCGTATTTCCCTGATAGCATCTGAAGCCAAGGTGAACAGAACTCAGGGTACGCCTTTTGGCTCCTCTTTCTATCATTACCATTGAACATTACCATTTTGAACATATCTTATGGTAGGCAATCCATAAGTTGCGCTATGAAACTAACTAACCAGAAACGGCAAGCCGCATGTATGGGTGACCAGCACAGACGGCCTAAAATAAAATACATAGTACAAACCTGAAGACATTAGAAGCTCGGCAAACTCCAAAGGTTCAATACCGTGCTCTTCATGATCCCTGAATTGAAGGCCTGAATTTTGTAGCAAATCAATTGAATCCTGAGCGTACATATCTTCTCTGGAAACAAGTCTTAAAAGTGACATTATTTCTTATATGATGGCTAAATTACCAATAACTCATTTAATAAAGTACTTACTGCAAGTTGAATTTAAAATTGAACTGCCATGTGGTACACCCCGGAGGAGTCTTCCCATTTTCATCCATAAATGTAAGACCTAGTTGAATTATTCTTAAAAGGTCCACATTGCATCTAGTAATAGAACAAAGTGATACTTAAATTTTTATTCAACATGATACAAATTTTTCACTATCTCTAAATATCGGAATAAATGAATGCTCAAGTGATTGAGTGCTTGAACTCACGACCTTTCCCTTACAGGCGGAATGCTCTTCCAACTGGGCTATTGAGCCACACCTGAATCATTTCAAATTTTCCTTCTCTTTATATCCGTCTTTAAGGGCGACGGTGGAGCCATCTGCCAACATTCTTACGAACTGTTGGAAACAATGAATGATTTTTCAAACATTGAATTTTGATGACTCCGCCCAAATATTTGAATGAATTTTTTATAGCATTTATTATGCCATCTTTTAAGTTTGAAATTTTTTTACAATGTTTTTCGAATTTAAAAGTTAGCATAATAAATGCTATAAAAAATTCATTCAAAAATCTCTAAATAATTAAAGGAGCTTAACAAACTGATCTTGATTACAATTGCAGGCAAGAATGAAAATAATAATGTTTCTTAAACAGAGCTGATAGTAAAATACTTATTTAATTTTGACAGTAGCTTAGTGGTTAAAGAGTAAACCTTATTGGGTTTGAATCCTAGTTACTCCATTACAAAAGTAAACTTAATTATGTTTTTTAATGTTAAGAGTAACATTAAAAAACATAATTAAGTTGACTTAGCTAGTGTTATTACTATTATTTTAATGCCTTTGAAAAAAAAATACCCTTTATGGTGGGCAATTTTACTCGTGTATCCTGTAGGGATCTGGAGGAACACAAGCATTAACAGTTTGTTTCAGCAAAAAATCTGAAAATGTCATGTGACTTGATATTCTGGTCAAACTTAAACCTAACTGGTTATAAAGGCATGTATTTGCTGAAGAGGGGAACATGTCCTAAAGCCAATCTATGATAGAAAGAGACCGATCAATACTCTAGAGGTACTCAACCTGCCCATGTACCTGATACTCAACTAACTAACCTTAGCAATTGATATTGGTAATCAGCTGTGGACCTAAATTCACCGATAGGTCTTGCTACGACACCTGGAAACTCAGTATCCATCGCCACCCAGTGATATTTCTGTACAATCTGAAACAAAAGTATAAATTTTAATGAGTCATGGAACCAGTTACTTTATTGATTCATTAATATATTACCTGTACTATGATAGTCTAAATCCCATTCATCGAGTTACATTTTATTATTAATTTACTGCCTGTACATAAACTCCAATATGCACAGGTGGATGATCAAGACTAAAACATGTGCCAAATAAGAAAGGAGGCATTTCAAACTTGCACATACCGGAGAAACAGCTAATTCAAATAACCGCATTAAAACTAAAACCTCATAGAAACTAATTAAAAATTTCGAATTTTATCTAACTTAAATGCGAATATACCTGTCTAATAACATGAAATTCTTCGTGAAGATTGTGATTCCAGACATTCTTTATAGTACAATCTTCTTTAATAACATTGGATAAAATTGATTCCAAACTAGCTGCCGGCATCTGTGGATTCAAAATTTACTTGGAAAATTTTAAAAATTGAATCTACTTGTGCGCTATTTCAGCTAACATCAACCAAAGACAATCTTGTAACTTGCAATTTGACATTGACGTGATTGACAGAATGGATATGCACCAAAGACAATCTCACGGATATTTTTCTGGAATTTTATTTACTGGTAACTAAGACTTCAACAATATTCTCCTCATACCCTGCCTTCCTTACACAAAATGTTCACTCTACTTTTTTTAATAAAAAATATTCAACATGGTTTGCTTGGTTTTATGTAGGTATTCTAGTCAGCTATAAAGTTAAGCGTGTTGAACTTCTTTACAACATTGTAGTCCCAGACTATTTTCTGCAAACCATTAGCGTCCCCCTGCATAATTATTATTTATGTAGGCACTTACCCACACTTTAAGGACACTCCTATGACTTGCGTTCGGCCACCACACTATTCATCACAGGTAATCGGTTCACTATCACACTTTTTAAACCAGTTTCCATATACCTATTTCAATTGTGGGCTGATCGCCCTGTACAATTTTTTTGTATGAAAATTGACTGCGTCACTGCGTTCACTAACTATCGATGGGAGCCGAGTGCTCTTCAACGTGTAAAAGGTACAACTGGGTACAACACTACAACCGCTTTAAAAATGAAATAAATGAATTATGTGCGGGCAATGCAATTGAAGTAGTAACCAGAATTAAAAGTAATTAGCCCTAAACAAAACACTCACAATCAGACATAATATCAGTCAAAATTTCTAATTCACTTTATCTGAAGATATTCTAAATGAAAGTCGTGTTCAAAAATTGAAGATTTAATATATTTAAAATTACAAAATTATTTCACGGAATCTTAAGATGTAGGAATAAGTTGTAAAATATATTAATAAAACCTTAAGAGGAAATAATAGTCTTAAATCTAAAATATAATATAAAATAGGCTAATACGAAAAAAAAACTAATTTATATTGTTAAAAAGTAGTTGCTATTCAAAATCCCAATGCCAAAGGACCCAGGAAACAATAAATCATTCCAATACCTAAGTTACATGAATAGCAAATGCACCGTTAGTGCCGAAAATGACAATAAGGAGAGAGGGAGAGACAAGAGGAGAGAATCAATAATATAATTAATACAAGTCGAGCAATTTAACTGAGCATGGTATTTGCTGATATTTACAACTTTTAATAGCACCACTAGGCAATGTCTATTTGAAATTGGCATTCAGGATTTTAAACAGTAACATTAGATTTCTTTTCGACCAGTATGTACTGCAATCTAAAATGTATTATTACAAAATATTACGGATGTACAGAAATTTTATCTATAAATTGATTTAATTAATGATCATTTTTATTTCATAATTTTTAAAGGTAAATCAAATGACTAACACTTGAATTACGTTAACAGTCTATTCACAGATGGAGGCTTGCTCTAGTAATGTCCAATTGTCACACTGTTACTATGTACACATCACAAGGTGGTATTGAATGTTCACTCTGTAATATGATACACTCGTGGCGACGGTGTCATACGCGGGCTATCTCCTGATCAGGATGAGTTTCCATTTTCACCGTTATCTTGGAAGTTGTTTACGTTCACGGAGAATGGAGCTCCCAGACCGTACAAATGTCCGCTCGAACTTTCGATGTTGTCGTCAAAGAATATCTGAGAAAGAAAGCAGTCTTTAGGAATCACTACCATTTGACCAATGAAATCTATACTTAAAGCTAAAGAGCAGAAAACCTAATCTCACTTTGAACACATAGGCGCATACGTGTTGCATATGTCCATAGGCCACGGTAACCATTCGTCAGGTGGGCCTAGTGCTTGTCTGCTTATAACTTTTAGATTCCTCATAACATTTCAAATAACCTTTATTATTAACTAAATATGTGTTAACGCAACGTAGACTGAGATAAATGCGATATTATCTTGCACTCCATAAATTTGCACTACTCACAACTGACGAGTGACGTCATAACTTAGAACGATTTTGTATGGTTTGAGGATTGCATCGCGCCGCCGCCCCAGCTTGCTTCTGCTAGGGTGACAGGCGGCTCCACATACAACTTGCCTTTGCGATATAATTAACAATAAGTGTATATACCTCTTTGATTTTGAAGAAAGCCATCCCAGTTAGATGTGAGTCTGACCCGGCTTGATGTTGTGGTCCTACTCTTCTTAATTCAAGCTGGTCAGCCACTTCTTGCAGCCCGCCTTTTAAGTTTTTGCATAATTTCATTAAGTACTGAAATTAAATATTCATTATAAACAAAATACAAGAAACTTTTCTCAAAAACTATTTTTTTCTAAAATTTGGAATGTGTCTAGCTAGTTCACATTGTCGAAGTATTCCTCTACTACCTTCATTCCTTTACGAAATACATTGGGAAAAAGAAGAACTCAAGTGGGACTTGAACCCACGACCTTTCCCTTACCGGGGGATTGCTCTTCCAACTGAGCTATTGAGTCACACCTGAATCACTTCAAATTTTCCTTCTCTTTATATCCGTCTTTTTATGTCATCTCTTTATATCCGTCTTGCATTTCGAATTTAAAAGTTAGCATAAGAAATGCTATAAAAATTTCATTCTTTCCTATCTAAATCTAAAAAATACATTATTGTTATTTATAGGAAAGCTTACCTTTACATCATATACTGTTGGAAAATATAATCTTAAGCTCTCAAAAAAGTCATTCTCGTCTTGAGGTAGATTCTGATCCGTCAGTAGTTTCAGAAGATACCCAAAATCATAACCTGAGTGAAAACTTAGCCATTTTATATTATCCATTAGCACAAGACCTGAAACAACAATATTATTAATTAATTGTTGAAAGTTTTTCACAACAACATACAATGATGATCAAATTTTTTTTTTATAGATTGCACAATGTAATAGCAATATTAGAAAGCAGACCACTCGGGTAGTAGTCGCAAATGCAACTGGGAGTAATGTTGAGATAATGATTGTGGATGTAATGTGCCAAGTATATAATTACTTGGTATCCATACTAATATTAGATTATACTCATGTGAAAGTAGCTCTGTCTGTCTGTCTATATGTTATGCTTTCACGCCTAAACCACTGATTTGATGAAATTTGGTATAAGGGTAGATTAGACCTTGAGAAAGGACATAGGCTATGTTTGGTCGCGATAATCGACATCCACGCGGGCGGAGCCGCGGGCAAAAGCTAGTCAGTTACTACTTAAGGGAATTGGTATGGTACCTGATGACATGAGTAGCTCGGCAAACTCCAAGGGCTCAATGCCATCCTCTTCATGTTTTCTGAACTGCAGTCCAGAATTTTGCAGCAAATCAATGGAGTCTTGAGCATACATGTCTTCTCTGAAAATTAAATGTATAATTAATATTAGTATGTAAATAATAATGTGGGTATATAGTAAAAACTTAACAAACTAAATAAAACTTTTTTTTACTAAAATACCCTCCAGCACAAGACAAGCTAAATTGCTTGTGTTAGGAGTGGGTTCTACTGCGATACCTGGTATATTGCTGATGATGTACCTAGATATATAATTTTTTTTTGTTCTGGCATATGGAAATGAGATATTACAATAGACCACCATAAAATTGCTCAATGACTTAAGACGTTAATTAATACATCCATACTAATATTATAAATGCGAAAGTAACTCTGTCTGTCTGTCTGTATTGTATGTTACGCTTTCACGCCTAAACCACTGAACCGATTTTGATGAAATTTGGTATACGGGTAGATTAGATCATGAGAAGAGTTTGGAGAGTTTGGTCGCGATAACCGACATCCACGCGGGCGGAGCCGCGGGCAAAAGCTAGTACTTAATAAAATTAGTATAGCCAGCCACATTTTTTTCTCTTTAGGGTAAGCACAAATACTTTGTACTAGCTATTTAATACTTACTGTAAATTAAACTTGAAATTGAACTGCCACGTGGTGTATCCTGGTGGTGTTTTTCCAGTTTCGTCCATAAACGTGAGACCCAACTGGATTATCCTTAAGAGATCAACATTGCATCTAAAAGAAAATTATTATACTATAATATTTGTGACAATGTATATTATTATGCTTTTCAGTGGGAATGTGAAGTAGGGTTTCATACAAGCAGCTTTACACCTTGATAGAATCCGTGAGATATACATGATATATGGGTGTTCTAACCATTTAATTCTGATGCGTAAGCATAGAGATATCTGATATTCTGTAAAGTTTACGCGAATATCACTCTTTGAAATAAAACCACTGTCACAATATATTTGTTATTATTTACTTTTGAACCGATGTTTCAGCAACTTTTCAGCAGCCATGATTGAAAAGTGGTTTTATTTCAATAGAGATATCTCTTTGACCAATGGACTTGATGAAAAGCAAGAAATGTAGGTATGTGACAATATTTTTTCAGTAATTTCATTGATCAAAGACAAACATAGATTTGTCTATGCCACCATGATGAGGCTGCAAGAATTAAGTAAGATTCTTACCTCAATAGTTGATACTGATAGTCTGCAGTGGATCTGAACTCGCCAATAGGACGTGCCACAACTCCTGGAAACTCAGTGTCCATAGCAACCCAGTGATATTTCTGGACAACCTGTTGTAAACATAATACAATATAAGAATATATTTTGATAGCATGCTTACAATAGTAATCTAGTGTGACTCATGCTTGTATCAGTGAAAAGTAAGGTATGGATAAAAAGACGTTGAATAAACAATACAACCCAAGAAAGAAAACAATGCAATGGTGTTGCTTTTTGCTTTCATTGCAGAATAACTATATTAATAGGCCCAAGTGGACAGCGCCCTAATCAGAAGCCAAGCAGAGCTTGCTTGTCTTCAACAATGCCCCATTGCTTCAGCCATTTGGCAAATCTTAATATGAATGACAACATTTCTGAAAGCCTTTGACTGAAAGTCGATTGCACTGCAGACTGATAGTTGACCCCAATAATTGGGAATAGGTTCAGAGTAGTGATTGTTTATTCAAGTTTGATTATTTCAAACTTAATTGTTTTGACAATCTTGAGAATGGCTCAATAGCTCCGTTGGAAGAGCATTCTCCCTGTAAGTGAAAGTGAAAGTGAGTTCAAGTCTCACTTTTTTTTTTCTTTTTTTTATAAAGAATATTAGAACCGTAGTTACTAATATTCCCTCTAACCCCTCCAGCTAAGCTAAATTGCTTGTGTTAGGAGTGGGTTCACGTCGGTAGTGTAATGGCCAGGATCGAACCCGGGACCTCCCGATCGTAAGGTCGACTCCTTAACCACTAAGCTACCGACGCTTCTAGCTTGAGCTTGAGCGTTTCATTTTTCTGATGTTTTTCGAACTTTAAAGTTAGCATTGAAAATGCTATAAAAAATTTAATTCAGTCAAATCTTAAGAATGTCACTGGAGATTCAGGATTTCTGAGAAAGACATGGTTCTTATGTCCCTACACTAATAACTATATGATATGTTCCCATTCAGATAGTTCAATTGGTAGGTATACTGTAAGTACATTACCTGTCTTACAGTATACCTACCAATTGAACTATCTGAATGGGAACATAGTAGTACATTACCTGTCTGGGGGGTGGGTTGCTCAACGTCCGTAGGAACTACCGCCTACTCCTAGGTCCACCCTACACGTGCCCCCCGGGTGGTGCAAATTGAGCAACAACGTCGAGCAACGGGCGGCGGTCAACTAACCCGACCCGGTCTCCACAGGCCATGGGGCACTAAATACCCCCAGAAAGAGTGGTACATATTATATCTATGTAATCGTTCATGTATATATCATAAACAACTTATATATGTATCTATTTAACTATATTCATACAGTATATGTATATATTATAAAAACTTATTTATGTATATATCAATCATATACATATGTAATATATAACCCGGCAATCCCGGACCACCGTAACCATGAACCGCGCAGAGAAAAATAAAAAACTACCCCAGGAGGGTACCGGCAATACCGGAGAATCCCTCCCTGGACCATCAAATGGTCCAGGCTGCCCCTCGTATTCTGGGGAGGGCACATCCGCGCATTTAAAAGAAAATACAGTGAAAGACAACACCAAGACCCTCGACGTATTGAGTCGTCCCGACAGTCTCGGGTACGACCTTACGCTCATAGAGGAGACAAGTACTCAGAGTGAGGAAGGCGTGTGGATCTCTAGGAACCGACGTAGGAGAGACCGCGTAAGAAGGAAAAAGGAGGAGGTAAGGGCTGGCTTAACCGAACCCGGAGCGTCGACCAAAACGGTGTCATCTACACCGAGAGGCGGAGAGGACGCACGGAGAGCCACCAAGCTTAAAAGGCAAGGGACAGACCCTGAAGAGCGGACCCAGCAACGACCACCGAAGCGACCCAAACCGGATCCGCGGAACGAGGGACCACGAAGACCCACTATGGGTCAGAGTGATCTCTCCGTGATCATTGTGCGGGGGGACGGCGCTAAGATGGACGAAGCCACCGCCGCTGCTATCAGGGAGAGGTTGGTAGACAGAATAGAGGAAGCAGCGATCAACGGAGTCAACAGCATAAACCTCTCGTTCTCCGCATCGGGACTGGTAGCCGAAGGCTACTTCCTAGTTAGCCCGATGAACGAGGGGGCGATGTTGTGGCTCCTGAGTTGCGACCTCGGAGAGTGCAATGGTGTCCGGCTGCTACCAAAAAGACTCGAGGCCCACAAACTATCAATATGGCTGCCCGGGAACTTGGTGGGCAAGCGCCTGGACCCACTAGGCCTAATCAAGCTCCAGAACGGACACAGGGCAGACCTGAAAATATCGGAGTGGACCCTAATCCGAAAAGAAGCCATGCCCCTCGGAACAAGGCTGGTAGTAGGAGTACCAGAAGAAGGGGCAAAAGACCACGTGTGGCTAAACTATCAAGTCACACAGGTGTATGGTCGAGTCATGGGCAAAGGGCCAAATAACCCAGCCCCTGGAAAGCCTCCCGGACTACCTACACACACAGAAACACCGGGCGAAGGGCCTGTTGAAAGCGGCAGTAACGCTCAGCTGGAAACTCCGCAGAGGAGGACCACTGACGAAGGCATACCGAGTCAACAGCGCCCTAACCCAACCAGCACACAACAAGCGCCAAACACAAGCAGGGCACAACCAGCAGTCGAAAAACGGGATGCTGCGGCGGAACACTCGAAAGAGGGTCCGACTGACAGCTCTACACCCCGCAGACAGGTTCGCCCAGGACAGACGATCACCATACACCCCCTCCCTACGCCACGTAGCGGCGGGACTCCCCCGGAAAGTGTAGCATTATTGCAACCGCACTGGCTGGGAGGTAGCCCGCCCTCGTAGCGAGGTAAAGGGAGGGACAAAGAGACTCACACACACACACACATCATATACCAACAAATGAACACACACAGCAACACACCACAAAAACACACAAACAAAATAAAAATAGTTCAAGTTAATCTTCACCACTGCTGCGATGCCATGATAGAGTTCTGCAGACATGTGGTGGATGAGAAAATAGACATCGCACTATTGCAAGAGCCATACGTCGTCAAAGGACGCATTTCTGGGCTCGACTCCTTGGGAGGAGAGATCATCTACCACGACAGCGGTGAGTCAACTCCCAGGGCATGCATATACATCAGCAATAGTGCAAGATCGTTAGGAATAATAAAGTCAGATTGTTACAGTGACCTAGCTAGTGCCACAGCGACAATCCAGCTAAATACAGGTGCCAGAGAGAGGGTACTACTAGTCTCCGCATACATACCAAGCGAGATGGACTACAGACCCCCGACTCCGGAAATGGAAGACATCACAAGGAAATACAACGGTAAGAACATTCCTATTATTCTAGGTTGCGATGCGAACTCCCACCACGTGGTGTGGGGCAGCACGGACTGCAATAATAAAGGTGACTTACTATTAGATTTCATTAGCTCAACAGGCTTTGACATACTGAACGAGGGCAATACGCCCACCTTCGTAACAAAAGCCAGAGAAGAGGTGCTGGACATCACCATAGCAACTGACAGGATAAGCCAGCACATCACAGACTGGAAAGTAGACGTAAGAGACTCGAAATCGGACCACAGACGCATAACTTTTTGCCTGGGGGCCAAAATCGAGAAGACTCTAACCAGGAATGCAAGGAAAACCGACTGGGCAACATACCAAACCGGTATTGAGAAATGGAGCCCAATCGATCGAGACCTCCTAAAAGGGACCGAAGACCTTGAAAGAGAAGCCAACCGACTGGATGAAACTCTGAGAGGGGCATATCACAACGCATGCCCACTAAAAGAGATCAAACCAGGTAAAGGACAACCATGGTGGACCAAAGCACTTGAAAAGAAAAGAAAAAAGACAAGAAGAGCCCTCAGAATAGCCCAGAGGACGGGCGACGAGAGCTCCTGGCTTGCCTATAAGACAGAAAGAAACGCCTTCAAAAAGGACTGCAAGAGGGAGAACAGGAAAAGCTGGAAAGCGTTCTGCGAGGGCGTAGAGAGATACCCCGACGCAGCGAGACTAGCAAAGATGTTCCCCAAAAACAGCACCTGCAAATTAGGCAGCATCAAAAGCGGAGAAGAACTAATCTCTGATCCGGACAAGATTCTGGAACTGATGCTCAGCACTCATTTTCCGGAATGTGAAGAATACACAGATGATGAAATGTCTACCAACATCCACCCGGCGGGTGGAACTGGGGGGGAGACACTAATCACAATGGAGCAGCTACAGTGGAGCGTGAGTTCGTTCCAGCCCTATAAGGCAGCGGGACCGGACGAAATCTTCCCAAAAATGCTACAAGCAGCAATTGAACACATAGGCGAGGACCTCCTGGCTATGTACAATTGCAGCATCAGGAATCAGTACATCCCAAAAAGATGGAGAGAAGTAAGAGCAGTCTTCATACCGAAACCTGGGAAGGCCACGTATCAAGACGCCAAGGCTTTCAGATGCATAAGTCTCTCCTCATTCTTACTAAAAACCCTAGAGAAGATATTAGATAGATTGATCAGAGAACAAGTGGCTAATAGCGGATCTCCTCTACACAGAAACCAACACGCTTACATGGAGGGCAAATCAATCGAAACTGCCCTCCACACGCTGACTAACAGAGTGCAGAGATCGCTAAGCAACAAAGAGTACGCACTAGGCTGTTTCTTCGACGTGGAGGGTGCATTCGACAGAGCCACCCCAACGTCGATAGAGGAAACCCTGAATCGGGAAGGAATAAACAAGAATATATCAGGATGGGTGAAAAATATGCTGAAACACCGACTGATACATGCAGAGATAGCAGGCACAAGACGAACAGTAGTGGCCAAAAGAGGCTTTCCACAAGGAGGATGTCTATCACCACTGCTATGGTGCCTGCTAATAGACGAGCTAGTCGACAAGATCAACAAGATGCACATATACACACAGGCATACTCGGACGATGGTGTGCTCCTGGTCACAGGAAAAGTCCTCAGCGTCATATGTAACATTATGAACAGAGGGCTAAAAATAGCACTAGAATGGTGCAGGAGTAAAGGCCTAAACCTAAACCCTGACAAAACCAAAGTAGTCTTATTCACCCAAAAAAGGAAAATTGAATGGTCGGTACCAATCAAACTAGATAACCAAAACCTCGAAGTGGTGAAGGAGGTCAAATATCTAGGAGTAATACTGGACAGCAAACTGACCTTCAAAACACACATAAGAAATGCATGCTCAAGAGCAAAAATGGCCATGATGCAATGCAAAAGAGCCATAGGCAGAAGTTGGGGAATGAAACCAGCCATGGTGCTGTGGATATACAAGGCAATTATTTTGCCAAGGATACTCCACGGATCCCTAGTATGGTGGCACACAACCCATAAAGTGAAAAACAAACAAGAACTGAACAAAGTACAGAGACTGGCAACATTAATGACCACCGGCGCGATGAGGACCACTCCCACAGCCGCGCTAGAGATCATACTGGGCCTAAATCCGATAGACCTTGAAATAAAAAGGAAAGCAATAGAACAATGGTTCAAATTGAGAAGCACAGGTCAATGGACAAGCAATATCTTTGACGAAGGTCATGCCAAGATTAGTCAAGGATATGAAGATAAACTGTCAATGGTCCTATCGAACAATGATCTCATCAGTAAAGAAAGGATCTTTGACAAAAAGTACAGAGTACATATTGGACAGAGGGAGAATTGGAAGATGGATGCAGGAGGCACTATCTGTTACACGGATGGCTCCAGAAAAGAATCCACCAAACTCTCTGGTTCTGGAATACACATAAAACGTGGAAATGGAACAGTAATAAATAGGACAATCTCCCTAGGCAAATATGCAAGTGTCTTCCAATCAGAAATCTATGCCATAATGGAATGCGCGGAAATGGTGAGCCGCCTTAAAGATGAAGGAAAGGTAACCATCTATAGCGATAGCCAGGCGGCACTGAAGGCACTAGACAGAACAGAAACAACATCAGCACTTGTCAAGGAATGCAAGAAATCATTGGAAAGACTGACCAGGCAGCTAGATGTAACACTTGCCTGGGTACCCGGACACGAGGGGAACACGGGCAACGAAATCGCTGACGAACTGGCCAGAAAAGGAGCTGACGTGAACCAGGTGGGCCCTGAGCCAAGATTGCCCATAGCCCACAAAATCACGAAGGGAGTGATAGGCCACAGCATAGTCGCCGAAACAAATCGTAGATGGAAATCCTCGCCTGTCATGAGACAGTCGAAGATCTTCATAAAAAGCATGGACACGAAGAAATCAAGCCAACTGTTGAAACTCTCCAGGGGAAACATGAGGCTGGTTATAGAAGTAATAACAGGACACTGTCGACTAAACAGGCACCTGACACTTATAGGAGTGAAAACCGACCCCAAATGCCCAGAGTGCATGGAGGCCGAGGAGACCAGCCTCCACCTGCTTGCCAAATGCCCCATGTACTCAAGAGCAAGATGGGAAAACATGGGGACGGACACATTAGAAACACCAGACCTTGAGGATCTGAAGGTGGAACAGATCGTAAGATTCTGCAAAGAAACAGGTAGGTTCGACGGAGCGCCGTGATTGCCGGACGCCCCCTTGGCCTCCCCAGGGGAGGCACAGGGGATTTGGGTGAAATGGCCCACAGAGAGGGCAGATCACCCGTCCGGTCGACGGCATCCCCCGCTGGAAGTAAGTAAGTAAGTAAGTACATTACCTGTCTTATTATTTGAAATTCTTCATGTAGATTGCGATTCCAGACATCCTTTATTCCACAGTCACTAGTTCCCGCCAACTGTGACAATGACCCAAAGCTAGCTGCCGGCATCTATAAAGAGACAGAAGTATAATTATAATTATTGAGATTCATTCGAATAAAACATTTAATCTGATTGACAACACTGAAGTATGTAGTATATCCTATAAACAAGTTCTATAAACAAGCAAATAGACACAGTATGCAAATGTATAAAATATCACATGCAATTAGTATTACTGTCATATGAAATGCCTGTGCTTTTTAAACATATAATAAGCATAATATTATATTTTAATAAAAGTCATATTTTTAACCATATTTTTGTCATGTACTTATTACACTAAATAAGAATAATCAGTATACCCAGGACCATTAATAAGCCTATAATTTACTGGTTTGATGAGGTAAATTAGAGTGCAACACTTATATTCACACAGTATCTGTGATAAATAGATCATATTTATGGCGCAGTTCCCAACAACGCCACGTTTTAAGGTATTTGAACAGTAAACCTACACTACTATCATAAATCAATGATCATTAAATTTGAATGACAAACCTTGTATCGGGTATCTGCTTCCAGGTGGGCAGATTCTCCGGTTTTTTTCGACGCCGTGGTTTAAGGTTTGTTTTGAACTTCGTTATTATACACAATCGCTTGTTGATGTTTATAGGTTACGCTATGATTTCAAAGGCCATTTCAATTCCTCTCTTCTTGGAACAATGATGAAGCAGCGGACAATGTCTTAATATTTTACGGAATTTACCTTGCTCCAAGTTAGTATTTGTTATTGAATACTGTAGTCTACGAACTTAGGGAAACAAAAAATATATGAAATTTTGAATGAAATAGCTTGTAAAGCGACGCAATCCATTTTTTTTACTATGACACAAGCACACTGACGTAGGGTAAAAAAGGGTGACTTTAGGATTGTGTTAGGAAACGAGTCTTTTCGCTACATGAAAATGTAACAGTGTGGCGTGGTGTATGTATTAAAAGTAAATATAATATTTAAAATACTATTCGATTACATCCAATTTAACCATACAATTAACTACTAGATTTTGCAGTAATTGTTTTAATCACAGTCGTCTGACGTCTGTCGACAGGCTCATTAAAATGAAACCGTAACCGTGTCTGTGTTATTTACATTTAAATCCTACGTTTAGATTATTTTACCGCAGCCATGGTCCCCGGGTGACTGAAATGTGTTAGTTATCACGTGGGTTTAATGGCGAAAATGAAAAAAAAAAAAAACTTTATGGTAACATTACAATGTAATAAAATAAAAAATGTTTCCACATTTCGCTTTGCCGTAGGTGTGTCTGTGATATTGAATGAAGTTTTGGGAGATCCCCACAGATACATCCCTGCCGGTAAGCAGGCATGGTTGGTTATGCAGATTCAAACTCATATCATCATCATCATCCACATAAAGACGTTAGTCCTGATTGCATCCGAGGCCACGGTGGCCTCGGAGCTCAGGGTCCGCCTTCCGGCTCTTCCTCCTCCACTTCGCACGATCTTGGGCGTCCAAGGTAGTGAGACCGTTTTCACGCATGTCACCCTCCACGACGCCAAGCCAGCACTTCTTGGGCCTACCCCTTCTACCTGGACCGGGTGGGGGCGCCATTACCAGGTATTCGTTACCCACGTAGCTGGGCGGTTTCCGCAGGACGTGGCCGCACCAGCGGAGGCGGCTCTCTTGCATTTTGTCTGCGATGTCACGGACATGAAGGCTGCCGCGGATGCGAGAGTTCCTCACGCGATCTTTACGCGTGACTCCACACATCCACCGCAGCATTTTCATCTCCGTGACACGCAGCATCTGCTTATGTCGCTCCAACAGCGGCCACGCCTCACAGCCTTGTAAGAGGACAGGTCTAATGATCGTTTTATAGGCAGGTCTATAAAACGATCATTAGACCTGTCCTCGCCCTTCAGCCTAACTGGCATTTTAGTATCGCAAGTGACGCCAGTCATTTCCCGCCACTTAGCCCACGCGGCGGCAATATGTGCCTTGACGTCGTAGTCGATGTCACCAGAAACGTGAAGTACATAAAAAGTCAAATGCTATAACTATATAGGTATCTCACCTCGGGTGTGGAAATCACGGTAGGTACTATGACTTACTTACCTACTGATTAAGTATTCCAAGCTGGTGAAATATGGTTATAATCGGGAAAGTACATACGAGGGTAAGTACCTAAGTACCTAAGACATCACATCAATAGTCAACGAGTTGACGGAATTCTAAAAAAATTAATATATTTTATTATTTATTGTCTGTTTGAAAATAAAGGGACGCAGTGCACGTTTCTGCTCACAAAAAATACCCCTTCACACCCATAGCCTTGCGTGCTTAGCTGTACTAAATGTGCTAATGTGCTGCTTCCTCAGTAAATAAAAGCATAAAACTGTTGCTGCTTAAAAACAACAAAGAATGACAGTTTTCAGTAGGTACATTGAACCAAGTTATCTAGGTAGGTACTTTCGCTTTTTTAGTAGGTACAAGTGTTAAAAAGGTAGCCAGTATTTTCAACCTTCAACGACTACAAGAACTGTTTAGGGTTAGGACGATAAGACGCACCTATGTTTGTTGGATATCTGATTAAATTAAAAAGCCGGCCAAGTGCGAGTCGGGTTTTGATTGCGTGACTTAGATTTTTGATTTTGATTGATGAAATTATGAAAAGAAATTGTAGTAATTTACTGCCGCTATTTTTACCGCCGTTTTGACCAGTTTTGACTACTACATAACCTCGCATGCCTTTTTTGTATTAACTACTAAGAGAATGCCAGAGAAGTCTCATAGAGCTCGTAGCAGCTAGCCAGCATTAAGGATGTCCGTTGCCCTGCACCATGCGTGTGTAGGTACACTGTGTACGGACGTGTATGCGGACGCCTGTATCGTGCAAATAATGTAATTAATTATTTTCGTGGTAAAAGTAATACACAAAATTTGCACGAAGCAGTACGCAAACGCAGTGAGGGCGTGCACATACATAGATCAGGTGGCACTGTAAAAATAAGAAGCATTACAATATACAAATACCGACTTAGTTGTGAAATGGTCAGAAAAAAATGATGGAAGTCAGGACTCAGGACTCAGGAGACAAAATCCAAACCTGAAACTTCTGGATTTTATTGAATTCGTGTTGAACAAACACAATTTATTTATCTCAGTAGTTAGGTACCTACTTTATGATTCCAAGAAAGCCTAAATAAAAATGTTTGAAAGCTCATCAGTAGGTACCTGGGCTGAAAGATTTTGGAAACTAGTAAGTTTAACACGCTGTGGTTTGGCCCTATCTGCGGTTTCGCTCAGTAAAACTAGTTAACGCAATAATCCTTGGATTAGGAAGACTTCTCTTCGTAAACATTACACAACACTGGTGTAAACTTTAATTCAAGAAAACACTGCTCGTCTCAAGTAGGTATGTTTATTTTTAAAGTCACAGATTTATTATTCCGGCTAGTACACGAGAATCCATTTCCTCCATTAGCGAATTCCCTGAGGAGATCCTACGGAACCATCACATTTTAGATAAACAACATGAAATGTTTAAGTAAATATCAAGATGGAACCGAATGGTATAGAAATTCAGCTTGTTACCGTGATACTTATTTAAAAGAAGGATGAATTACTTATTATTTACTTTCATACTGAGCAGTGTTCACTTAGGTAAGTACCTACTTAGATAGGGGAAGTACCTACGTCCAAAATGACATACCTACTATCTTATTAATTTCTAGCTTTTGCCTGCGGCTCCGCCCGCCTGGATGTCGGTTATCGCGACCAAACATAGCCTATGTCCTTTCTCATGGTCTAATCTACCCCTATTCTAAATTTCATCAAAATCGGTTCAGTGGTTTAGGCGTGAAAGCGTAACATACAGTAAGACAGACAGACAGACAGACAGAGATACTTTCGCATTTATAATATTAGTATGGATATGGATATTAGGTATTAATAATTTTATATTTTACATAAAATGAACATATTGTTTTGTAATAACATTGCTTATATTAATAAGTTATAAGAAATCATAAAGATTTTGTCACATAAATTAAAAATTTAAAAACCCCGTCACAAAAAACCAATCCAAAAAGTTAAAAATAAATTGTGTTTGCCATTTAACTTTGATATACCTATGGACTAAATGACATACTTACAGCCATCAACGTGAATAAAATAAATAAAACCAAAATGTTTTAGTACACTTTGGCAAATCAGCACAGGTCACGTAAACCCAACGACTGCCCCGCGTGTATCTCCACCACCCGTCATCGGGCTTTGAACGTGCACAGTCACACTCATTTTTATCTGCTTGATGAAGGCAATCTTCATCTGAGTCATCATTGATATAAAGTCATTTAGTAACTGCCTGCCTTGTTTTACGAGTTGGTTTTTCAGCTTCAGTCTCTCGTTTGCGTTTAAATTCTGCCGTATTTGGTGATTATGTAAACTGCAGAAATGTCGTTGTTCGTCTCTTTGTCTTTCTTTTACCCTATCCACTCAGAAATTTACCACCTGGAACTGGAGAAATGAGGTCTTTAGCAGTTCCAGTTAATGAACTGCTGAAGAACTTGTCGATGGAAGGGAACTTGTAGATGGTTGAGAAATGTCTGAGTGGCCAACCAGTGTGTTATGAATATGGCTAGTGGCTGCTATTGCAACTGATTGAAGAATGCGATGAACTACATAATTTGCTTACAAGAACTAGTGGATGCCTTATTCGATTTCTGTGCGATAACCACGCCAGCCTCCGGTTCCATTGGCACGATGGAAGAAAGTACTGATCCTGTACGAACAAAATTACATATTAAGTATGTTGTTCATTCTATACATCAGCCTTAAAAATATTAGGATTCTAAAAATAATCTTGTTGCATTGACACTAATGTTGTAAATTCTACACGGTCACCTCGAACACAAAATGCTTAAAAATTTCAAACTTTAACACAGTAAAACAACAAGAGAAAACTTATCGAAAAACAAAAAACAAACGACCACTCACAAAATTTCCTTCGTACGTCGAAACACAAATGTTATCATGGCATCCGGTATTTTTCCCGTGTAGGCGCTTCTTAGTTGGCTTATTTTCGACAGTCCAAACTGTGCTAATTTTTAAATATTACCAATGTGTCATTTTATCCGTATGTCATGTCATTCTGGACTATGTATGTGTATTCTGGGTATGTACTTCCCTTACTAGACTTTTTAGATTAGATATATCGAAGCTATCTGGTTTGGTTGCCTAGGTCGTTCATTAAATGCCGGCATCAAATCAAATGGCTGAAGAACAACTAGACAAGTCGTTAAACATAACGTTAACCGGATAACCAAATGCCCTTCAGTTAAGTTGACTCATGTTATCTATGCCCGAGACAATATTTCTAGCATTTCTACTAAATACAGACATTCGCGCCGACTTACGTTTGAAATCAAAACTGGGACCTTCGTCGGTTACAGATCATGGATCGCGTCTTTATTTGAAAGATTAGCCTCTGTGGCGTAGCGGTAGTGAACGCGACTGTCACGCAGGAGGCGCGGGTTCGATCCCCGCTCATTGCATATATGTATGCAAGAATATGGGTATTTGCATTGGTCTGGGTGTTTCTATGTATTATGTATGTATTTACAAATAAAAAGTATCTAAGTATGTTTATCCGCATTCTAGATTCCATCACACAAGCCACTTAAGCTTATCATGAGTCTAGATAGCGTTGTTTAGAATGTTGTGGAATATTTATTTATATTATTTATTTTTATTATTAGTGAGAAAATACAGCTGTTACCTATGTAGAAAATCCTCCATAAATTTATTCTAAGGGAGTGTTAAGTTAACAGTTTAATTCCACGCGGTTATACCCTTCCATCCCTTCCTTAATAAGATAACTTCGATAATTTTAGCTACAGAGTAATTACCCAACGACCAACGACGGTAGTTATTTTGAAGGTCACCACAATTATGGTAATTGGAACTTGTTTTAGCGAAAGAAGAGAATAATTTAGTCATAACCTTAAATAATTTACAAACTTAAACGATTACCGAAGGAAGCCTCTGGTGTGGCGGTAGTGAACGTGACTGCTACGCAGGTGGGCGGTTTCGACTCCCTCTCAGTACAAATATTTTTATACCTGAATATATCAAATTCCTATGTCCACTGTGCAGTAGCGGACTGCGATAGGTTAATTGATTGATTGACTGATGAATCTAATTATCTATTTGCTTGTTCTGGGTATTTTTGGGCAAGAGCAAGTTAAGCCGTCGTCAATCCCGGTTGCCCTACAAACATTTAAACATCAACTACTACTACTTTACCTACCTATAAATGTACCTCCGTGTCAGGTACCTAAGGTTATAAATATTTCTGCATCCGCCAAAACTTAAACTTATCTAGACTGGTTCCCTGCGATTACGAGTACTAGGCGTATTAAAAAGTTTCAATCGTATGGAACAGTTTCTACTGTCAAATTGTAGCTCGTTTAGGTATATATGAACTTGTGTTTTATATTGTAAATTCAAATTAAAAAATATTAACCAAGGCCGGGAAAGTCAATTTATTAATTAATTATAAACTTCGTGATAAATGTTTTCCTTTTTTGAGTATTTCTTAATTCACAATATTATCAATAAGTAGCTAACAGAAATTCGTGATCATTAATTTATAGCATTATGTTATGGGGGTGAGCCCATAGACCATAGGGAAGAGAGTCCTGTCTGATCAATATCGGATAGGTTACTTTCACTTAAAAATATACCTATATAAGCTATCACCGTAACTCATTAAGGTGTAATACCTACTTTCTTTACATTTTTTATTAAGTAGAAGGTGCTACAACCCAGTGGTGAACTTTGATTATTTTTAAATGAGGGAACCCTTTAAAGGTCAAAGTACACACACACACATACACATAGATACTTACAGAAAATTATTATGGTCACGTATTCTATAGGGAAAGTTAAATAGGTATTCCGAGTACCTATTTGTTACTATCTACTATAAATAATGTATATAGTAATAAAAACAAAGTACGAAGTCATTAATGAAAGGTAATAGCCGAAAAAAAATTAAACAGTCTGTTCACTTAGGTACATAGTTTTAGACATTTATTCAGAGATTAGATGATAGAATTATGCACGGATTAATAGGTGTCTATCTAGATTAAGTTGGATTTTCTAGACTGACTGAAAGTGCTGGAGGTGTCTGGTTCGACACAGGCCAGGCCAGTCGGTGACGAGTTCTCGCTAGGGCAAGTCGTTTTCAGCGCTGCGACACAGCGCTTGTAACAGCTGCCCGTTAAGTTTGTATTCGTATTCGAACTTTAAATGAAGATGTGATTTTTTATTTTGTGAACTTTCTTGTTGTTATCGGTGGTTTATTTTGTTTTTTTTTTTGTAAAGTTTACCTGAACTCGTAAGAAGGTAAGTTTCTATACCTAGTTAATCATTGAACTTGTAAAGTTTTTTAAATAAGTCCTTAATCTTAAAAAAAAAAATATTTTTTAACATATCACACTATTTATGGGGTGAAATGTATAGAAGATAGTAGATACTAACATTAATACACAAGTAACGTGACGTTGTGTACATAAATACATCGTGAAGCCATACAAGACAGTTACTTGCAAGATTGAAACATTGCAATTGAGTAGGTATGTTAGCAGATTTATTTATAAATATACATATTTGTACCTATTTTATTAACACGCTTTCATTTTTCCAGTGGTTTTTTGGTTTTCTCATAGTATATGGTGCTATAATAATTTATTTTTCGTTTTCCGGACACTATTATTTTTGAGTTCCAAGAAATTCTTAACAAAAAAAATAGCTTTTGTCAGACGGACTTCGACATGAACGGTCCGTTCTCGGGAACGTTATATTATGCAAAATTTAAGTAATTACTGCAATTGCACTACCGAGAAATTAGTAATACTTAAGTACTATAGGCTCAATTATTGGAGTGCCATAACTGTTTGAAACTGTACTAAAATTTAAACATTTTTATAACTTTTTTTATAACTTCGAAAATTTGGGTAGGTATTAAGTTGTGTCATATATTTAGATAGCAACATTTCTTTATATGTGAATATCAATATATCGATTGATTATTGATAATGTTGTACAAGAAAAATAAATTAGCAGTGGACAACCTCTGCGGCGTAGCAGTAGAGCGTTCAACTGCTACGCCCGAGGTCGCGGATTTCCTCAGAGCAAACATACCGACATGAATAATGTCTATTTGCATTGGTCTGGGTGTTTCTGTGTATAAATTTGCCACATACTTTCTATAAATTTACTTATACTCGTATTTATATATTTATTCGCATTGTAGCTTCGTTTATTTTGGGTCTACATAGCGCTGTTATCTATCTATACATATAATAAATCTGTAAACGATCGATGTCTGTACATGGAAAGGAAATGAAAAAAATTGTTATAGGGGGACTTTATAAACGTAATAGAAGCCAAATCAACGTTTTTTGGAATTTTTGTCTGTTTGTCTGTTTATCTGTTTATCTGTTTATCTGTTTATCTGTTTCTCTGTTTGTCTGTGAGTTTGTGCACGCTAATCTCAGAATCGGCTGAACGGATTTGGTTGCGGTTTTCACTAATATATTGTGGCAGGCTTCACTTAACATTTAGTGTTTGTTTTATTCAAATCGGTTCATAAATAAAAAAGTTATGTCAATAATAGCATATCACGGCTAACAATTTGTGATTATGTGAATAGATCGAACCATTATAGAAGCAACAATGCTTACAAGAAGATATTATTTCGGTCATAGGAATCTGAAGAACTTCGAGAGGCCAGGGTTCTACATCTCAGGTTACTGCAGAATCTTTGGCACACCAGGTGTCTCGATAGAATTCATATTGTTTTCGAACGATTTTCTCTCGAATCCAACAAATTAGTAAGCAGCTGGTTCCGTAAAAATACTCCTGGCTTTCATAATTATTATATCATCACGCTATTATAATAAGGAATGGGGCAGAATGTTTTTATGACATAATATGTAAACGTCTATTTCACACTATGATTTCATGGTAACTGTGGCTCAATACCTCTGCGGTGGTCTTATAACTTAGCTGAGTCGCGTTCGAATCCATCGAAAATGTTATTTTTTCTTTTTTATGGTTTTTTATTTACTTTTGTTTAAATTTTTTATTTTATTGTGTATTTGTTGTATTTTATTGTATTTATAGTTTTATTTGAAGTAAAATATAAATTCTATGCTTAGTATTCTATAGGTAATACATAAATTAGGCTGTGTGACAGTAATAGTAGAACTTATTATATAATATTCTTAGCTCTATACAAAATTCTTAAATTCGGAGAATGAAAATGTGGTCCCCACCCGCCTGAGAAGTCATAAAACTGAAACTGGTATCCCCCATGGATACCGATGCCACCACATCGGGGCAAGCGCAATATTGGAATCAAACCGATTAAAATTTAACAGAGGAATGGGGCATAGGGGGTATTCTCGGGTTAGGTACTCCAGTATACCTGCCTTGGTTACCTATCATAAATAGGCGGTCTCAACGTGAAGAGCAGGGATTGCTTCGGCTAGCCTAAGCTATCACTATCAAAGCCGCGCTCATGGAGGAAGTAAATCGTTGCATCTTCTATGAAGCACATTAAGTATTCTGGGAGATAGTTGTCCCTATCGTATTACCGTCTCTACCATGGTGAATGTTCTGATGAGCTATTGCAATTAGTTCCACCCTCTCCTTTCCTAAACAGGACGAGGCATGCAAGGCTCAGATGTCATCCACATACGGATAAGAATATTCCATCAAGAACCAAGCGGTTTGGTAACCCATTCCTATGTCGTCCATTAAGACCTGAAATCCCTGCCAGCTCACGGTTTACTTCTTCCTACAGTCCCGGGTCCTTAAAGGGGGGCGTGAAAAGGCTTCTGATGATCCCGTAAAGATGAGTGCCACCATTGTTAAGATGGTACACGTTTATAATGGTGACCCTATTTCCGAGTCTTTGCCTGTAGCTTAACATCAGTCGAGGTGAAGTTAAATTGACGTGTCCTATATAAAAAAAACTCCGGATCTTAAAAAGAAGAAAACACATGTGTGGGCAGAGCAATACATTTCTTAACCGCAAGATAAAGAAATGAAGTTCCGAACAGCTTGGTTCGAGGTGGCATTATTTCTACCGTATGTGACTGACGGAAGGAAGGAGAGATTAGTTGAAAGGCTCTTAATAGGCTCTTTCACTCGCCGTGGTGCGGTAGAAATGGTAAAATACAGCCTGAGGGACAACCTCTTTATGCAACTGCAGACATTATACAATGTTAGTGACCTGATGACTACCAACGCACGCCGCTGCGATATTATCTATTCCGTCTAATAAGTAGGTATCTAATAGTAAATACGTAAATATATCCCAGAAATGATAACAGTACGCCAGGAGAAGCCAACCTATGTGTTAGGTATATAAAAGATACCGCTGCTCCCATTATATGAAAGAGACTGAATGTGGGCAGAGAAACACACAGTTCCGGTAAATTTCATCAGACCAAAAAATCCGCCACGTTGGACATCAACTCCAGTATCAATTTGGAAGTATCTACATCATTTGCTGTAAACAAGCTTACCAATACAAGGAATATATAGCAAAATGAGGCTATATGACACCATCCCAGTCAATGCTGTTTGCTCTCTTGCCCACTGCGCCCCTCTTCTCTGCCTGTGTGTAGAGCAATGAACAACGATGTGACTGTGGTCGATGGAATTTATCATAAAACTGGAACTACTTTGGCTCGGCAAAAAAGAGAACGACTGCTCACTGCTCAGGGCGTGCAAGGCACCGGGTTTTCTTGAAACTATTTTGTGTGATACTTGATGTACTTATTTTAATTTGTTCAGTTCGTAAGTGGTGGCAGCATGTTTTAAGAATTTGGGAGGAAGGAAGAATATTCAAACCATTAAAAATGGTGAACATTACAAGTCCACATATAACAATGTTCATCACATACTTGATAATGATTTCGTCAGCAAAATGTTGAATTTTTCAAAATCCTTCCGCAATATTTGCCAAGCCCATAGAAGTCTGTCAATTTCCGTAGTTTTCAGTAGTTGAGCCCTGTATTTATAAATCAGTCACTCAAAAGACTGTCTTCATAAAATTTAATTTAAAAATACAAGGTGGATGATGTCAAGCGAGTTTTCGAAATGATTTGAATACAGTTTGTTTCTTTTTTTAAATAAACAAATGTTTCCTTTGCGTAAAATTCACTATCTCCAGTACTTCCGTTCCAGTTGGGATGAAAATCTTCCACCATGTTTAATAATGAGTTTGAGCTATTCCGAACTAAACGCGGACGAAGTCGCGGGTAACAGCTAGTTTGGAATATATCTACTCGATTAGGTGCACTATGAGAGTACACCCCAGCAAAAAATAAAGTTTACGCCCGGCAGTGGCGAGGGTTAAATATTTGCTTAAGGAAGTCCAAGTATACTGTATCATTTATGTAAAAGAAAATCCATTGACAATCAAAACTAACATTGAGAGACACAACAAAAAAAAAAACAAAACATCGAGATAACTTTAACCACTATCGCGGTGTATAATATATTTATTACTCATACCTACTACTATTTATTCTGCGCATATTACTTATCTAGCAAACAAACTACCTCTGTGACGTAGCGACAGAGCGTTCGATTGCTACGCAGGGGGTTTGATTCCCGTTCAGTGCCTATACCTACTTGTATGTATAATATGTTCTGGATTTCACAACACGAGCTTACCATGCTTACTATGAGTCTAGAGATAGCGTTATGTCTAGAATGATGTAGAATATTTATATATAGAAAATAGAAAAAACTGCACGTAAATAATTAAAAGTAAGTAGGTATAGTAGGCATGGATAGAAACCAATAAATGTCCACAATACAAAGGGCCTACTAGCATTTCGCCAACCCTGTAACATATTATGCACTAGCTTTGCACTAGCGCCCGCGTGGATGTCACTTATCACGACCAAACATAGCCTATGTTCTTTCTCATGGTCTAATCTATCCCTATACAGAATTTGATCAAAATAGGTTCAGTGGTTTAGGCGTGAACGCGTAACATACAGAAAGACAGACAGACAGAGTTACTTTCGCATTTATAATATTAGTATGGATACATACACTCACACATTTCACCTTCCGGGGCAAGTAGAGACCAACTGCTTCAGTCCTTACTAAATTGATGTTAAAATACGCAATAAATTAATATTAAATTGGACCTGTCTCTTTTAGAACAATTGCAGTTTCATCTGTTTCTTATACGATAGTTCCGCTCCTGGGCCGTCCTTATTACGTGTCTGTTAACTGTTAGTGTGTGAAGTCCTTGTGACAGAGATATATCACGTTTCCAGTAGCGAGAGTCATCGCGCGTGAGGTGGATAAATAATTTAAAAATATATTACGTTTTGGGAGTCTACTATACTTGCGTACTATAACTGCGTAGGCAACCAACGCTAGGGGAGATTCTAGACGACGATTGCTCCCGCGAAAACCAAATCAAGAGGACTCTACCACATTCAGGACTTCGTAGTTGTAAATCAATGTGTTATACCCCTCACTTCTTCATCTCTTTATTTTTATCGTGCGAAAAATCCCCAACGGATCCCACCCTCACGGAGCCGGTGGAGGTGGTTATGTCGGATTCGAACCGACTAAAACGCACGCCGTCTTGGGTCTTTGGTTGCCGGAGGTGAGATTGCCGAAAGCATATCTCTCGCACCCCGGCAGGCCCAGGACCATCTCTTTCGAGATGGCCCTCTTCGGGTTGTGGGGACCATAGTGTCCCCATCTAGCCCTGGGTACGGGGAGGCGCACTTTGCGCCGCCGCCGTGGCCTGCTTCTGCTAGGATGACAGGCGGCTCCACCGATCACCCCCTGGCCAGCGCTCACTTCTTCATCTTGGCGTTATTCGCAGTCGCATCCGGAGCTTTCGGAGTCTGGGGTTCGCTTTACCAGTTCAATGCGGATGTGGCTGCACTTTGATATTGGACATATATACATTACATACGCTCACACCAATTTCCCTTCGCGGTAGGCAGAGACAACAGCCCGTCATTTGACTCTATCCTTACATACTTCACGAGCTTCTTCCACTGTCATTAATCCTTTCATGCAAGCTCACCGGGTTCGAGTACTTCATCCTGCCTTTTTTTAAGAATTGTAACACTACGTTCAATACAGTTATAATACCCTCATGATTCACAATGCGTATTATTCCTGTGACCACATCATAAAAAAATAAAGAGAAAAGAAAAAGAAAGAGCCCTGATCAATGATTTTAAGATATGCGGCTTTTCATTCAGTAAAAAAACATTCACCGATCGAGCTAAGGAGGTACCATGACTTGCGTGCCGTTAATACGTTCCTTTCAATTTTTATTAAACTCGATGTTATTTTTCTTCTGTTTCCTTCCTTTTCTACTTCAAATGTATTGTTGTTAATCTATGACCATAAAACATATAGTCACAAACATAATTTTATACCTACGTACTTTAGTTACATTTCCTTCTGTAGTTCAAAATGTCTGGTTAATGTGGTGTTACGAGCTTTTATACGCACCGGTAACCGCTTGCTATCAAGTTAGCTGTGTGTGGGTCTGGAAAATATTCTTAATACTTACCTACTATTAGTCGATTGAAGGGTATACAACAAGAGCTGTACATATCAAGAGCTTCTTGGTGTGCTGATAAATATACAACTAGTAGTTGCCGCATTGGGGCAACCTGTAATGGTAGCTAGACAATTAAAATAAATAAATGAAAGTAAATGAAAGTAAATATACAAATTATTCGTGGATAAATATAAACGTGGCCATGCCGCCAGCCTTCTGGCTACCCTCTCGGTTGACGTCGATGGGGAGGAATTCTTTGACGCCTGAGCCTGCAGTTTTGCACATATCTTGTTTTATATTTTTATATGATATATAATTATTTAATATGTAATAATTATTATGTATATTATGTAAATAAAAATATGTTAGAAAGTGAATATGTAATGGCAAGAAACTAACGTATTTTCGTCGTGCTTGGAGAAAGAAGGAAGTTTCATCTAAACTCATAGTCAGTTTTGGATTTTAGGTTCATGGTATTAAAATATACTTTTCGTCAGAATTACATAACATAATAGCTTTACAATCGGGGACCAAAATATTTTTATACAATTGGATATACGAAGCCAATACTTCAAGCAAATTGTTACTTGGCAATTGGAAAAAAATGGCCGTGAGTTATTATTATTGCCTCACAAGCCTGATATTGCACTGCAAACACGGCCATAGCAACCTAGATAAATAAAATTAAACACTCTCTTCAGATGAAATGTATGAGATTTGGAACTGCCGCCATCTTTCTTAACTAAGAGAAAACATTTACTTAGTAACCGCGATTCCTAGCAGTTCTCCGAAGTCTACGAACCCCTTGAAAAATTTCTTGTACCTATAACTCCTAAGAGTTGGTTCAAGTCCGGACTGGGGTATTGGCCAAGATTCGAACACGGAACTTCTCGATCATAAAGCTCAAAGCAAACTCATTCCAATGTCTTTATGATTTTAGTCTCTACTTTATTAATTTTAAATAATTGATGAACGACTGCTTTTGTAATACATATTTATTCTTAGAAGCCAAAATGAAAATATTTGATATTTAATAGATATTTTATTTATTATTAGACCTAGGTACATGAGGATCATACTACGTTATGCAACTAAAATATTTAATTAGGGTCGTTGAAATATGATAAACCCCGTTGTGCATGAAATCATTGCTCTAATTTATTTAGAACTGAAATAAAAAACACAATTGAAGTTCTTCTAAGTATTGACTTCCTCGAACCGTCAACTTTATTGACTGAATAAAGCCCCAGGGGCCGGAAAAAGTTTTGGTTACCGTTTAAAATGTTACGGAAAGTCATGGATTTTGAGAAATAATTATTAAAGCAACCCACGCACCTTTATGTTCCTTTCTTCGTTCGTTTTATAAGAGCGACCATGTCGTGTTCTATTCCATGGATTTTTTTCGTAAATATTCATTTTAAAGGGGTATGCAGAGACTTCAACCCACCATTAAGAGTAGTTTTCACAAAATCTTAAAATACCTCTAGTTTAGGACGTTAGTTTTGTCACAATACATGTTTACTCAATGGCTTTTTTGTAAATTCTGCGGTGCACTATTTTCTCCCACGGTTAACCTATATAAGTCTGTAAGTAAGTACCTACAGGTTCCACTTAACTTTCATGTTACCTTTAATAGTTCAACAGCTATAGCTTTACTAACTAACGATTTAACTTTTTGTGAGTCGTAATAGGCCCACGTAATCTATGAACAAACTTTGGCAACATTTCAATCGTTCTGCTCAATTAAACAACACGACCATTACACACGTCACGGGGTCCTAAATTGCCTGTAATCCGCGTAACATTGTTATAACATGTAAACACATGATTACAAACTCGATAAGGCTACATAACATAATGCTTCTGGCATATTGATGATGAGGGTTTTCTGATTATCTTGCGATAAGGGGTGACATTCGTATTTCGCACTAGAATGAGATCTTACTGAACCTATGTCACTCGTTAGTTCAAACTTCAGTTCAATAACCCTGCGAACGTGACCTGATTCACAACATGGTAGACTTAACTCGTAACTGTCATGACTTTAGACTTAAAGGAAAGGGATGGTACTGATCTTTGTTGATATAGATGAAATCGGTAAATAAATTGCGTTATCCGTACAGTTCGCAAAGATATAGGTGGACCAGTTACTTTATAAATTTATCAGTGAAGTGTATAAGTTCGATAAAGTTTCTAAGAACTTGAATTTCTGTTTGTGTGTTTGATAACAGAAATGTTCACAGGCTTACGTTGTTTTTCTGAGAAATCTTACAAGATTTCACCTTTATACCAATTTAAGTAACTCGTCACGCACTTGGCGCGTTTTCATATCTTACCGAAACAATTATAAGTAACTTGGTACGCTAGTTTCGCGAGAATATTGGAAAAGTAATATAGAAGTACCGGACGACCTGTCTCGGAGTGATAGGAGATAAAGTTCTCAACGAGCCGTGAACATTTTATAGGTTTCGTCGAGATTGCGTGCATTGCTTCAAGACGCCGAAGAAAATTGATCGTTTGCGGCTGAAACGAAACTAAACCTGATGAGTAGAAACTTTTCTGTTTAAGTAAGATAATATAATTTGTGGGAGAGGTTTGCTGTTAGAAAATGCTGAAACAGCAGAACAACAGATCAAGGCTTCCTTATGAATTGTAATTGGAGAATACTTTCATATCTTTGGATTAATTCGTCAAAGGTGTCACGAGTCACGAAGCGTTTATCTTGGAGTAAACTAAACTTACTGAAACAAAACAATATTTCAGACATCAGACCTATTTAATTTTCCCTTTCTTGTTCTTCGCAGAATGACCTACTGCCTAAAATTAGCAATGAAAACAAATTTTAAAATAATGGTAAAATCCCGTTTACAAACTTTTCCTATCCGTAACGAATTTCTAGGATAATTTAATTAATTTCAAACCATTAACGTTTAAAAACTCTAACTGTGGAAAATTCTGAATCTATCAGTGAGTCACTTTGTACGAGGTTAGTGGCTTCTGAGAGATTCCACATGAAAATAGATATATCATAGTAATATTTATAGCCAACATGGCATCATACCAATGTTATTGATAGAGTGATCAATAATTCACGATGTGTAATTTTGTATTCGTAATAAGGTTAGAAACTCACGGAGCGGTTTTTACCCGATGCACCCGCCGTGGTTACAGGCGATTTTCAGATTTTCAGTGCTGCATTCCGCGGCCCGCAGCGCGTCCACCGCGAGAAAATTGGAGAATTGCCTGCAACCGTGACAGACGCGGGTAAAAACCGCTCCGTGAGTTCTTAGCCTAAAGAAACAGTTAGTTTTAGGTTTTAGTCACGATATTCAGTAAAAATATCGTAGGCGTTCTATATTTATCGTAAAAGCTGTAATCAGAATTAGAAACAAAATGTTACGACGAGTAGAATAGTAATAGTAATAAGTAAGTATATATTGAAAAGCGATTTCGATATGTAATTTATAGTACTCGGTACCTGAGGAGTGCCGAGTTTCACTAGGGTTTTTTTGATTTTAAGCTTTATCCGGACTTTATTTGTTTTTCAGGATGGCCATAATATACATAGTATTTGAGAATAACAGCTTGGGAAGTAAAGTAAGAAATATGTTGTACATGATCTTAGGGTCAACAACCGCCGTGATAATCGATAAGCGCGTGTGAATTAGCTAGATTGTTCGTATATCAAAGCATAAAAAATATAAATAAGTTCGACTATTACCTATAATAATATTGTTTTATGTACCAAACTAGCTACAACCCGATGTACCTACCATTACTTACTCTGCAAACATAATTGTGTCTTATTAATTTAGCTGAATGGTGGAAAACTGGCCCTCGATTCTACTAAAGTTAAACCACAGTGCAGTGGTGCCACGTTCAGCGCAAAAATTTAAACTAAATTTTAGACCTTATTTTTATGTAGGTACCTACAGTCCAAAATGAATTTTTTTTTTTTTTTTACACAGGACACGTCAATTTGACTTCACCTCGCCTGATGTTAAGCTAAAGGCAAAGTCTCGGAAAGAGGGTCACCATCGTAAACATTTACCATGTTAACAGTGGTGGCATTCAGCTTGACGGCCTCATTAGATGCCTTTTCACGCCCCGCTTAAAGGACCCGGGACTGTAGGAAGAAGGAAACACGTGAGCTGGCAGGGAATTCCAGGTCTTAGTGGTGCGGCATAGGAATGAATCACTGAAACGCTTGGTTCTAGCAGGTATACTCTGCACCGTAAATGGATGACATCTTAGCCCTGCACGTGTCGTCCTGTGAAGGAAAGGGGAGGGTGGGACTAATTGGAAGAGCTCGTCAGAACATTCACCATGGTAGAGACGGTAGAAAACTGCCAAAGACGCAACATCTCTACGCATCTGCATAGGCTCAAGGGTGTTCGTGAACTCAGGATCCCCAATAATGCGGACCGCACGTCGCTGCAACCTGTCGAGAGCATCTAATAAGTACTTTGCGGAGCCGTCCCAGAGATGTGAGCAGTATTCCACGCAGGAACGAATTTGGGTCTTGTATAGAAGACACCGCTGCTCCGGCGTGAAAAAACGTCTCACTCTGTTCAGGACTCCGAGTTTACGCGAGGCTGATTTGATGATACTCTCGATATAGTTTTTGTTGTTCAGTTTGCAGCGAACATCCATACCGACTTTCATTACATTTTTTCATTTACTCTTTAAAGTCATTTTATTTTGAACATTACCCACATCGCCTCAAAGTCTATTATTTAATGCCGTTTTTTGCAGTCGCTGTGGCACGACTGTGGTTAGACTTTAGTAGAATCGAGGCCCTGGTCGATAGCACTTCAAACCGTAATCGGAGCTACATATTCAATTTGTGTTGCAATAGAAAATCTCGTTAAGAATTTATACGTTGTTGTGAGACTTTACGAAAGCGTAATTTAGAAACGGAAATTAGAACAGGATATCCACATTATACAAAGTAGGCACAAGAGTATTATGTTGTAGATGTTTTGATTTACCTATTCAAGGTGTTGGAAGAAGAAGGATTGGGGTGTGGGGGGAGGGAGTAGTTGAATAGATTGTAATGTTGTAAGCCGTAGCTCACAGGCGGCTTTCTACTCATCATATTCATCCTCTCAAAGATTTCTCAGTTGCATATAAAGTTCATATTTGTAGCCCAAGGTCCGCTTCTTATTTTTGATTGATACTTCAACTTTTCCAAGAGCTCTCAACTTCGTATAAGTTGCACGATCAGGTTGGTTCTTCTTCTTCTTCTAACGTGGCGATGGCGCCTCGGCCCTCAAATTATCTTCTCCCAGTGTGCTGCCACCTGTATGGCGTTCTCGGAGGCGCACATAAGGTCCTGCGGTGTACATGTGTATGGGCATTTAGCACATGTCAACAGGTGGGCCATTGTCTGTGGAGTAACTCCACATTCACATCGCAGGTCCGCCCCCTCTGAGAACCATCAGGTTGGTAGTATGGTATGACTTCCTCCGAGAGGCTAATTGCACGATCAGGTTGGTAGTATGACTTCACTCGAGAAGCAAGTTGCATGATCAGGTTGGTAGTATGTATAAAGACAGTCTTTATTTTACATTTGTTTGCTAAATAAAACGTAACATACTTCAACAACACGAATTCCATTATTTTTTCTTTTGAAGCCTTCCCATTTCCCGCACCGCGCTGGTACTCGTTCCGCATCCTAAGTATCCTATTATCTCTTCATTCTTTAACTTATTGTGAGTGAGCGTCGGTTAACTAAGTATTATGTTCAATTTCTTTTAAAATATTCTGTGGGCATTGAAGTAGGTACTTACTTACATTATACCTAATAGTGTTGTTACTTATAAAAGGAAAACTTTACCGAGGAAAAGAGTATAAACATTGTTTTTAGTAGTTTTAGGTGTGTATATTCTAGGATATTGTACACAGTGATATCTAGACGGAAAGGAAGAATCCCTTAACTAGGTTGTATTACTGGGTTCCTAATTATGTGTTGTTCTAAAATGCGGATAACCATATTTACCAAGATACATTTTATTTTGTAAAGACTTAGGTACATATTTTGCATATATGCCTCGAATGCAAATACTTGCAATGAGTTGGAATCAAATTTGTAACCTCTGACGTTACAGTCGAACGCACTGGCACAGGCACTAGGTACCGCTACGCCACAGAGTCTTCATACTAAATTTAAATTATATTTACTTAACCACCTACACAATTTTCTATTCTATTCACAAATAATTATATCGCATCATATAAATGAGAGGAATAATATAACAGTGTAAATAAGACAAAGCTGTATAAAAATAATATAATAGACTTACACGTATTTAATAACTTTGTTCTATAGACGACCCAAGCGCAAAATGAAAACATCTCCGTGAGCCTACACAACCAACATGAAAAATGTTAGAGATTTACCCGAAATGAAATATTTTGTATAATTTATCTACCTGTAGTGTCGCACGCGTTAGTTTAGGATTCAGCTCAGCTCTTAGGGGTCGTAGGTCGTAGTCTGATGAGGTAATATACGTTCCAACGTTATTGTGAGTATTACGCCAGCAAAAAATATACTGCTGTGCCATATTGGCACATAAATATAGACTTTGTTCATAACTTGACTTCACGGGCCTTTCACGCTTTCTCGCTCTGTATGACGGCCTAAAATCTGCCCCCACCTAGGCAAGTGGCAATTCGTAGGCCGACAAATTGTAGAATAGAATGATGATATGAATGGCAACACCAAACCAAAGCTTAAGCGTTGGAGCACACCGAACTGCAATTTGCTCGCGCACTTTTTAAATGTTACTTAAATATCAAACTTATGTATGTGTAATAAAAAACATTGCAAAATTGAATTGAAGCTGCCACGAGCCCATGCTAATATACGAGTATACGAGTATTATCTAGATATACTAATATACGAGTATTATCTAGACGTTTATTCAATTTTGCAATGTATTATACATACATAAGGTTGATATTTAACTAACACTTAAAAAATGCGCGAGCAAATTGCAGTTCGGTGGGCGCCAACGCTTAGTGTCGTCTGCAACCTACCCACAATTTTTAATTGACATCTAACGTGTTGCCTGTGTAAAAAAAAAGTGTAATTTAATGAGAAATCTAGAGGCGGTACGATATAAAAGTCGATACAATATATTCGACTCTCCCATACGGGGGTTGACGATTATCAAATTTCAAAAATTCACCATTCTATTATAGAAATACGCTGGTCAACGAATTACCTCTTGTTTATGGGGCTGATCGCTTATTGCATGTCGTGGTAGGCCACGACGGTGCAGAGGGTGTTTGACAGCCTCCGTGGCGTGGCGGTAGTGCACGCGACTGCCAAGCAGGAGGCGCGGGTTCGATTCCCGCTCAGTGCAAATATTTGTATGCATGAATATGGCTATTTGCATTGGTCTGGGTGTTTCTATGTATAATATGTATGCATTTACAAAAAAAAATGTATTTAAGTATGTTTATCCGCATTCTAGATTCCATAACACAAGCTAGTTAAGCGATGCTTACCATGGGTCTCGATAGCGTTGTGTAGAATGTTGGGAAATATTTATTATTTATTTATTTATTTATTATAGACTTAATTAACGAACCAACATATATCCAATATATTCAACAGACCTACCAACAGACCTACTCGGCCATTGGGAGAGATTAGTCATGTAATAGTATTCTAGTAAAATGAAATTCGTCATAGCATGGCCTATAGGGAAATAATATTATTACCCGTACATGCAACTAATTTTACAAAGTATTTTCTCGTTTTTTGCATTTTAAACATTGTATTCCCTAGAACCATTTAAAAGTTAATTAATTAATATCAATGTACTGAATAACGTTCACAGGGGTCACGATATATTGTTTTATAATTATGACTCTAAATACTAGCAAACCACGAATGAAATAAAAGTTCAATGACCTACCTAAGGGTTAGCAGTATGTTGTGAGCATTTTGGTATAGGATGAAAAGGTTTAGTTTAGATAGATCACAGACCAATCAATCTCAATCTCATGTCAACTTATCTTACCTACTTTTGTCTTGAAATTACCTTAATCGTTTCTGTACAATACCTCCAATGGTGCTTGAATTTATTAAAAAAATCTACGTTTGTGAGCGTTCTAGAATTTATAGGCACCAGTTAGTCAGTCAGGCTTAGTTAGCTTCCTTGAAATATCAGGGTGTCATAACACCAATCGATCGATCGGCGATCAGTGCCATCGATAATTGGTTCGATCGATGATAGCATTGATTAATCAACATCGATTGATAGATTCTAGAACACAGTCGACAGCATCGACGGACAATCGATCGACTGCCACGACAACACACGAACATGAACATAGTGTTCAACATTGGCGTTTAAAACATTACCGCCGCACTAACAACCAATTTGTTCTACAGTTCCAGGTTATAAGTTAATTTTTCACACTATTTATTGAAAATTATTTTCCACGCACGTGGATTTATTGTCATTGCCACTTACTGAAAATTTCAAAATAGAGCAACAACAAGAAACAATTTGAATTTTTAATGCATCTTTTGTCATAGTTATGTCAATTCTTTGGAATTTTTCTTATTTACTGTTCTCAGTTTCCGTCCGTGACTGATAGGTTATGATTTGGGTCTGTGTAAGGAGTCTTCCTCAAAGAGTATTCCTGATAATGCAGTACTGGGCCTATCAAAATCTTCCTCACCTGCAAATCAGTATACCTACCTACTGATTGACTAAAGGGGATCTGGCGCAGACTTTCCTCTCACTCAAGGTTGAGGTATCAGCGGCCGTCTCTATCGTAAAAACTAAGAAAAAATAAAGACATAAAGTAGGAGAGCGTAAAAACCTGCAATATAACTCAATTTAATGCTGGAGAATTCTGTTTAATATTATAAGCGGTGTGATGGAGTCCTACCCACTTTATTTCTTTATGAGATTGATTATGCCTATTTATAGTTGGCTCGGAGCCAACACTCCAAGCATTGATGAATAAATAGTTATTGAGTAATGTTCTTATCCGTACAGTAATTATAAGCCTGATAAAATCAATCCAATAAAATTTTATAGAATTTATGAGTCTATACGATTGGCTATGAATATGAATGGATACGCAACCAGACACAGTATAAGTTAGTCATAAATATTATGATAATGTGTGTATATATAGGTGCCCTTGACTCTGAAGCGCAAGCTGAAGTGTTAGGGCTGACTACATCTGTCGAAGAACCGATGGCCGTTGGAACAAGTCCTAGAGTGGAAACCGCGAGGAAGCAAATGGAAGGTTGGATGCCCCCTAGCCAGATGGACAGGTGGCTGGAATAGACAGGATGAGGGAGAATAGACATAGGTCCAGCAGTGGACTGCAATAGACATGCCGTATCTATAACCTACAGTAAGTTTATCCTTGGGGTCTACATTTAAATTTGTAAATTAGACCAGGCTACGGTAATCAAGTAAGCGTAGCCTGCGGACCCTGGGCTCAAAACGATGATGAATACATGATCCGCTTTTACTAATGTAATTTTGAGACTGAAATTGAAATGGATTTGAGGGAAAAAATAAATAAAATGTTTTCATGTAGAAATCCATTTCTGTTTCGATTGCGTAGCTCCGAAACTAATCTGTCCAACATTGAACACTACTTCAATTTTGCACAAAGAGTGCCTTCGAATTTAAATTTTAATGTTACAGCCAAAATAAATTGATTTTTACTAAAAAACTTTACTAGTTTTTTTTAAATTAAGTGCTATTTTTTCAAAATGCTTTTGTTCTTTTACTATCTCACACATTTATCAAACACAATTATTTTTTTTGTTTTGCCAATTAATACTTCCAGATGATTTTGCTATCGAAACTGTGCCTAAACTCTTTTTATCCGAAACCACTATAAAATCACCCAGTATACTAGCGTAAATACGACCATAATTAGTAAGTAGTTAGACAAATTAATTACTAGACGACATGTAACAATTATTACGTTAATTATTAATTAGCTTTGTTCTCTAACCTTCATGAAAACATAATAATATGTCTACTTACTTCACGTAGTGGTCGTACAGCTTTTGAAAATTATAAGATTAGGTAATCATAAAATCAGTGAAGGAGCTTTGGCCTAAAGTTTGAACCAATAGCCAAACTGTTAAACCTGTAGACAATTACAGTTTCATTCTATCTATACGTATAGTTAAACATATCTGTATAGTTATTTCTATTCAGCCTCATACCTTTGTTAACCTGTTCACTGATTACGTGTTTCCCCGTTAACAGTTTGTTTAGTGGGGGAACACGGAGACATCTACACACACACACACACACACACACACACAATAATATACACTACCTATAAGTTGTAGTAGGTATATGCGAATATAGTTTGTTCTATGTCTTTTAAGGCTTGCGTAGACGAGGGGAATTTTTCGGAGTACTTTTTCGTTCTTTGAAATAGATTCCTAATAATAGTGTAGAATAATGCATACTGTGGATTAAAATTACCGCGTAAGATAAGTCCCCTGAACAATCGTGGATATCGATAGACTGGACTTATAGTGCAAGTTCAAGGTACTAAACTAAGGCCTGTATTCAAGAATGACACTCAGCCTGAATCTCGGGTTATCTGAGGACAGATTGTATGGACCATTTGTCAAACCATCAATCTGTCTATACAATCTCTCATTAGATAAATTGTGATTCAGGCTGAGTGTCATTCTAGAATACGGGTTTAAAGCGATTAGACTCATGCAGTGAAGTATAGTCCACCTTGAGTGTTACACAGTGACGACCGTTGATAAAATGGGATAGCCTGGCATTCTCTTTGAAAATGTTTTTTTTCTTATACTTCATGTAAAGAACAATAGGTACAACGTAATCTCAGAATATTTTCTTCCATGCTTTGAGTCTAGAGCAACTCTCGATGGACCTTTCATTCTGATTAAGGACTTTTTGTTCCCTGTAGACAAAGCCTATCGTCTACGCAGGCCTTTACTAACTGAAACCTCTATATAACCGTGTACTAACGAGATACCCTTTGTACGAATTAATTGTGTCACCTTACCACTGCAACTCTGACACAGAGTAAATAATGGAGGTGTGGTGTAAACAGTTGTATTATTTTATCTCGTCCCATTAAAATCGATAATGCTACCTGTGGAATTCTTTGAGTAAGGTATGCCTGCAATAGTACCCAGCGTTATAAGGCGTAGATTATAAACCATCATCATTCACATTCGACTGGCAATGAATGAATGAATGAATGCTTTATTTCAAAGAATATGGTACATGGAGGTCTTAAAGTTATTACAGGTGGTGTGTATGATTTGGTTTATTTATATTTGCGACAGCCGTTTGACTCCTCAGTCCCGAGAGGGGTAAGGCCACGTCAGAGCCTCATGTCCCATAAGTATTTGACTTTGTTCTCAAAGTCTATTCAAATATTTTCTTGGAAATTTGCACAACTAGCCAATCATTCGATAGCGTTCAATGAGGTAATATTGTCATATACTTAGTGCTATAAACTGTGTGCATAAAAACATCGCTTCAATCAGGCTAGCCGTGCTACATTACACTTTTTTAAATTTGTATTTGCTGCAAGCAATCGAACGTGCAGAGACTGAACTCGTAAATACAAAGCAGAATTGTGCTCTAGGCAATGAACGTTTATTTTGCACCATAATATAATTTCCGGAGTCATGTTGGCAGATATAGATTGTTTAATGTTAATAACATATTACACAGTAGTTGGATTTAGTAAAATGTAATGTGTTTGTATTACCGTTCGATCATTACTGAAAGCGGAAAGATCTTAATTTGAAACAGACGTGGAGAGTACATGACGTAAATGTGGCCGTCATAACGTATTAAAATAATTTATTATCCATCTATCGCATGCTCAAAGGAAGGTAGAAAGAACGTAAAATCTCTCATTATATCTTTAGAAGTTTGGTTATTTAAAAAGACTTTCAGATTTTGTAAATAACATAACCCATACTAATATTATAAATGCGAAAGTAACTCTGTTCGTCTGTCAATGAAATCAAGCATAGATAATTTTTATAAAGGACACCTCAATTTGACTTCACTTCGCCTGATGTTAAGCTAAAGGCAAAGTCTCGGAAAGAGGGTCACCATTGTAAACATGTACCATGTTAATTGGGGTGGCGGTCCATTTATAAGACCCGGGACTGTATGAAGAAGGGAACATGTTAGCTGGCAGGGAGTACCAGGTCTTAGTGGTGCGGCATAGGAATAACTTTACATTTACAGTAGAATTAATAGGTAGCATGTATACAGTGTAAAGTACAATGGTGTACAAAGCAAAGTTTCAATCTAAATAATACAAACGCGATCTCCCTTTAGCATTTAAACGATATTCATAAATACCTATACGAGAAGACGAATGTATTCAATGTGTTCGACTTCAACTCATTACGCATAATCTACATTTAATTTTGTGCTTGGGTCTTTGATCTAGCGTAATTAGGATCGTTCTGTTACGATGTTAGGATACAACGTTTATGAATTGATTTTCAGAGCTGTTATTGTATCAAAGTTAAATTAGAAACTGTCAGTCTGTCACTACGCATGTTACAATGTTTCAATGTTTGTGAATACAAAATGTTTGTGTTGGTCGTAGGTACATATATATCATGTATTCCTAAAATGCTCACAGAATCACGTTAGGTAGGTACATATAACATTTTCGATATAGTTTTATCTATAGAAGATGAATGTGGGACTAAATAGTGTGCTATATATGTATATATGTAAGCCATATAAGTAGATAGCTACATATCAAATACATCGGGAAAAAGAATCTTCTCGGGCGAATCTTCATTGATTCCGATAGTTCGTAAGAAAAATCGGTAGATGACGCCACGTCACCTTAAAGACGTATAAGATGGGAAATTTGAATCATATCGGGCGTGTCTCGGTAGCCGAATTGGTCAGGCATTCCCCCTGTAAGGGAAAGACTGCGGGTTCGAGTCCCGCCCGAGAAGATTCTTTTTCCCGATGTATTTGATTTGTATAGTTAGCATACTTAATGCTGTAAAAATTCCTTCAATTGTTTGGGCGCAGTTATCAAAAATCAATGTTTAAAAATGATTGTAACATCATTCATTGATTCCGATAGTTCGTAAGAAAAATCGGTAGATGACGCCACGTCGCCTTAAAGACGTATAAGATGGGAAATTTGAATCATATCGGGCGTGTCTCGGTAGCCGAATTGGTCAGGCATTCCCCCTGTAAGGGAAAGACTGCGGGTTCGAGTCCCGCCCGAGAAGATTCTTTTTCCCGATGTATTTGATTTGTATAGTTAGCATACTTAATGCTGTAAAAAAAAAATCCTTCAAAAGATAGCTACATGTTATATGTATAATATGTAGCTAATAAGTAGACAGCTACATGTTATATGTATAACACGTAGCTATCTACTTATATGACTTCACAGCAAAGTTCTAATGTATTCGAATTTACTTATATTTTTTAAATAAATTTATGTTCTATCATCTACGAGTACCTACCTACTACCTATTATTTAAATCTTAAGTTCTAAGTGCATTAACGTTCAGAATATAATGGGTTTTCATCACAGAGGTTATCCTATACTATACAAGCGCTATTGTATAGACAGCTTTTATTTTGAACAAATAAATAGTGGTTGAAACTATGTTTAAAAACATATCACAAGTATAAAGATACCCTTTATAATGTGTTTTAATAAACATTTTAGTACGGTAATATACACATAAATTGTTTTGGTCGAATTTCATTGTATGCCTTGACTCAATGTTCATTGTTTAATATATATTCAGGCAGCTGCCTTCAAAATTGGATGAGCTGCTCATGGCCAGTAATAAATGCGTTGCTGTAAACACTGCGGTGTGTGTATAGCTTTATAAAATTTTACTATTCCGTTGGTATCAATAAAATCTGTTATAAACGCGTAGTTAATGTCGGGATAGGTATTGAAAATATAAGGTGTATGTACTGGAAGCATCTGCATCTTAGTTTTATTACCGTCATAACGTTGATTATAAAAGTCTTATTCTGATATTTCAGGGGATTCACCGTAACGGAGTAGTTCAAGTCTAATTTGAAAAAAAATATCCGTAAGTTTATTTTATTTAAGTATTTATAGAAATTGTATAAAGATTCCCACCAACTCGAGGGTCGCTTGATTGATTACACGCGGTCGAAGATTCGAAATATATGATTTTTAAAATTCGCCAGGAATTGACTTTCTGTCAATCCAATTATATTATATCTACACTTCGCAACAAAAGAGGTTGTCAGATATTTTTTCAGGACTGATTATTTGAGAGAAGCTTAGTGAAGGGAATGAATTTTGGTGAAATCACATTATATTATTCCGAATCAATGGGAAACAAAACAAACACAACTTGATTCTATAATTTGGCATAGTCCTTAAAAGCATAAAAGCGACAAGCAGGATTAATTGCACATAATAAAAAAAATCTTGAACAGATGACATAAATAAATGATTTGATGCGGATTGTTTCTCGAGATCGTTTTACTAAGTATAATATCTATTATATATATATATATGCTCGAGATCTTTCAGAACTATTAAACCGGAAGAATGCAAGACGGATTTGTTTGAGAAGAGTTGAGTGGACTTTACTCACAATTTTCGTTCAAGTCTTCACGTGAACCATTACCTAAATAAGGCCCTCTATTTCGTAATATTTTAAAATCCTTAGCTCAAGTGTTTCAGAGATAAGGTAAACTTGATATTATACTTTCTGCCGATGTAAGACGATTCTTAGCAGTTAAGCCCGAACTGTGCGGAAGTTAGAAAGAAATGAGAGGATTTTGAAATGGAAAGGAAGGAGAGTAATTTATGGATCTATATAAAATTCAGCATATTGCGCCTTAACATCGATTTTAAGTGGAAAGGGAATAATTCCTTTTGTAGACCAAGCCGGTCCATTCGTTAAAAGATTTTTATATTATGAATGATGCTTTCATTCACACTTTCTATATGATTTTCATTCATAATTAATATTCTGAAATATCACACAAAATCAAAATGATAAATTTTCCCTAAGTATAAAGTCTCAACTCTTTCCTTTAGGAATTTATATGCAACAGACTGACAGACATATCTGTTAATTTCTGGGCAAAAAGCTGAAGCGCATTAAAAATCGTCAATTAATGTGTCTGTCAAAAGAATTACAAAACATACTAGCAACTTTACGTGCCTAACTAGATTATGTAATTTCTAACTCGATGGCGAACTTCGCTAATTAAATAATACCTTAATTGGATGAAGTGTATTAAACGTATCAACTTGTTTGTCTTAGCGAAGGATCTTATACAGTGTATAGACACGAAACCTTAGGTATTGATTACTTCCTAATAAGAAACATATGAAGTGTCTTGCTATAAGTAGGTAAAATCAAATCAATACTGAAACTTTTCGAATATTTCATGCTCTTCGTTTGTGTACATTTTGTTTCCTTTATTAACCTTGATCTAGTATTAAGATGTCATCCACTAGAGTAAAGTCAATTTCTGTCATTGTCATTACTCATCCCAACTCATTTGAGGTAGGATTTTAGTCTATCTATGTCTATTATCAAACAGGGTTCACGAAGTTCTTGACCAAATTTTTGGGTAAATTTTCTTTAAGGTGACTTTTATAGTGACTATTCAAGATTATGTTTGGAAGGCCAAAAACACTACGTTTCTTGGTCTTGGGGAACTGAAGTGAGTCACATTTCATAAATATGTCAGTGCATGAAGTTTCTGCAAGCACTCTCACTGGTGCTCACGGAATTTTCCGGCCTAGACTGAATAAATAATATTGTCTGATTCTAAGAAAATTTAGCCCCACCCACATTGCTATTACACGATGTCTAGTGGTAAATTTAAAGAGTCTGCGGTTTTGATTGTTGGTCATCGCAAAAATATTTTTAGTGGGCTTCCGGATAAAGAATTAGCTACATGACATCGTGCATGTATTGCAAGAAATGCCTGAGAGTTTTCTGATGTAAGTACAAATTCTACTAATAAAATTTCAGAATGACAGATTTTATTTAAATAGTTTTATCTTGTTCAATAATCACCTGGATCATTAGAATTCACCTGGGATTTATTTGTAGGTATGCAAGAAAATTTGTGTGTGCTGTATGTACCTATTTTTATTTGAAGTATTGAAATTACTTTCGGTTTTCGGGTTTCGGACGGTTGATTCGAAGCTTAATGTTTATCATGTGTTAGTTATTGAACGTAATTATTGTATCTAAAGATTATCTATGAGGTTGATTTGTTAATTTCCACTGTTTCAGTAATTACAAATCTAAACAATGATCATGCACCTAATGAGTTACAAAGCCGTTGTTTAGATTAAATTAAATCTTAACTCATTTATTATGTTCATAAAGTTCAACATTTAATAACGCAGTCGCACGTCCCACTCTGATTAAGTTAGGAATTGTTTTTGTTTTCTCTAATTCTATAACCAAATAAAATAACACAATACGATTGTTGGGTGGTTAGGACTAGTAGCTGTGTATGACTAGACTTTTACTTCGAAAGGACCGTTGATTGGCAGTCCACAACCAATTTGGCACGTTTCGTTTTTAGTATCATTTGCATGTATGTAAGCTCAATAAGTTCCAACCAGTTATTGTTGCTATTTAGAACTCGGTCGAATATTGTCGTATTCACGGGATCGTTTATTTCGGGTGTTAGAGCGACGGGAGCGTTGACTCAGTGAGATTACGATTTAAATATAGGCGGGGGCGAGTTGCCAAATCATTGGGGAAATGTTCGGACCCAGAATCGTGACTAAAGAATTTCGAATTGCGATTGTTTCATTAATGCAAGAAGCGCGAAGTCCATCTCAATTGCGTATGGTTGACACAGATTCCTTAGCGGTTTTAAATATAGTACACGGCTAATAATAATAATGGTATCCCAGACTGATTGTTTGATATAAAGTTATTAAACTTTTAGTTCAATGCACGATAGATAGAACGCCCTATAGAAAACTCTCACTTTTGTCCCTATTTGCACAGGAGTTTCTTCTTTCTTTCTGTGGAAATCCTCATAGTCATCGAGGTTGGTTATACTGGTTATGCTGGCACTCGAACCGACTAAAACCACACGCCGTCTCTGGTCTCGAATACCGGGGTGTACGGTGGCCCAATAAGGCATTTCTCTCGTACCCCAGCTGACCTTGGCCCATTTCTAGTATGAGAACCACAGTTTCCCCAACTTGCCTCGGCAAGGGGAGTTTGTTTTGAAGGACAGAGGACTTGTAAATAGTAAAATGTTGCACAATGCATTTGCAGTTAAACTTGATTATCGTTGATTACTAACAAATGCAATTTATTATGCCAGATGTGTTCCATTAATTTAAATTTACCATTTGTGGTATAAACTTGTTATCATTGACTACCAACTAACACCGATCTATTATGCTTAGCGCGTGCCATTTAGTTAAATTTACTGAGGGTCTATATTTACTGCCTTAATGCCTAAAATGGTCTTTGGGAAATCCATATCCATACTAATATTATAAATGCGAGTAACTCTGTCTGTCTTTCTGTCTGTCTGTCTGTCTGTATGTTACGCTTTCACGCCTAAACCACTGAACCGATTTTGATGAAATTTGGTACAAGGGTATATTAGACCTTGAGAAAGGACATAGGCTATGTTTGGTCGCGATAACCGACATCCACGCGGACGGAGCCGCGGGCAAAAGCTAGTATATTATAAACTGATAATGTTTCAACTGTTAACCAAGGATTCAATAGCAGTGATAGACTATATGAATAAATATAAATATCTAATTGTAATCACTATCACTACATAGCATAAAGCAAAGTCGCTTTCCGCGTCTGTTCATCCCTTTGTATGCTTATATCTTCAAAACTGCGCTACAGATTTTGATGCGGTTTCTTTTAATAGATAGAGTAATTCAAGAAGAAGGTTTATATGTATAATACATGCTTAATATAGTAGAGGTTGCAGGGGGAACGTGATCGGACGCAACGCGGGCGGATAAAAATTGGCGGTGCGAAGTGCGCCGGGTCAGCTAGTAGGTACCTAATAAAATGAATAAATGTAATATTAATTTTAACTACTAAAATTCTAATGATTTATCTACTCAGACTTAAAATAAAGAATTTGACGTAGATATATCGGCTAATATTAAATATCTAATTAAAAACGCCAAAGGATGATTAAAATTACTGACTAATTAACAAAATTAACAAGTCGCGTTAATGTTTAGAGCATTGGGACCTATCCTAGAAAGTGTCAAGTTGCGTGTCATGGACGATACACAAATGATAACTGGATAATTTATTGAGGTCTTATTTATTTATTTTTAATTCCCAAAATAAAATAGTACCTACTTAGTGTTCTAAGTTTTTCTAGTCTAATTCTACGTCAGTTGGTTACTCAGTTTGAGGTCTTACAAAACACATAAAAAAAATTTTTTCTAAAATTTTTTTTTTATCGTTTTCTTCGCGATTTGTCACCCAATTTTGATCATTCTTTTTTCGGTATCGTAACTGGTAGATCCGTTTCAATGCAGAAGACTGATTTTCTTGAATTGTATAGCTAGTGTCATTTTAATTCCATTCGTCCTAAAACATACCTGTAAGAAGATATTTTTTACTTTTATATTTCTTATTAGTCAAGGGTTTTTGAAATTAATGGTTATCGACTTAAGTATCTGGGTCGGTTTTGTGAATAATGAGGGTCTTGCTGTGGTGTGGACCATTTCGTAAATTAATTGATCGGTTAGGTGAAGAAACATTAATTCTTGCACGATGCAATGGCTATTCCATTTTAAGAGAGTTTAACTTTGAAATGACTATTGGCTGACTTTTATATTTAATATTTAATCATTATCGTATTACTTTATTTTGTGATATGGCAATACCACATATTTAGTAAGTGAACGAATGTAAATGTTGGAGTGACATTTTGTTTTTACATGAGATGTCACTTCAACATAGAGAGGCGCCATTACGATATCATTGTCAAACAGTGTACACGATTGGTGCGATACAAAATAAATCTATTTGTAACAGATCAATCTTGCATTATTTATTGAAGTCTGTGGAGAATTATCAGTAGGTATATCTATTAGTTAGTATTCTGTACCGCAAACTGTAAGTCAGTTTCTTATCCTTTCCTGTCCTTTGTTATTCATACATATATTCATGCCTGTAAATCCGCGAAGGGGTAGGCATAGGTGTATCAACACCCACATTTGGCCAACTATAATTTTTGGTTCCACGTAATAGGGGGCGAGCATATTGCCCGTGCCCGTATACCGTGCATAAGAATAGAACAATAACGATTATTTTATTACTGAAAAATAGGTAGGGGAGAGCGGGGCTGAAAGTGCCGATTTTGAGAAATCCTTATATGACTCGGATAACAAAAGCACTATGACTAAAAGTAGTGGTTCATCCTAAGCCAAATTTAGTCTATAATCTGAATTTATTACAGATTTTGCCCATTTTTAATAGTTTTTAGGATGAAGTGATTTTTTATACACCGGCGGCAAGGCACTACCAACCCCACTTTGGGGCTAGTTGTGCCGTAGCTGAGGTCAGTTGTGCCGTTAATAATGCTAGGTCTTTTATATCAATGAAAATTAATTTAGAATGTAAAAGACATTTATTTTACTAGATACTACTACCTACTTATGTTACAGAATAAATGCTAATGCTTATGTTTAATGGTTTTGATAGGTATTCATAATTGTCCACGGCTTACATTATCATGTAAAGTACAACAATTATTATTATCTGTGACCACTTCCGTGTGAAATGTTACGTATCGAGGTAATTTGTGAGTGCAGTGAGTGAGATAGCCGTTATCATTATATTTTTTGCACAATACAACTAATTCGCAATTACATAGTGGGTACTAGCATTCATTTTCACCCTTGTTGTTCTTCAATTGCCGTTCCCAATAACATAACCGACAGTTAACTGTAGATCGCACCTCCAGATAAACACACAGAAAACAACATCTTTAGTATCTAGAAAATAACAGTACCAGTACATACGTTATTGGGAACGGCCGTAAACCATTCATTGTATACTCGGATCTATGGCTAAAGTCCCATTTTCCTTCCTCATAAGTTTATCGAACCAATGTGGCTATAGTACTTCTATCACACTGGTCAACGCTGAAAATTTTTGAGCTGCTAAACATATACTAGTGTGATTTTTGGATTTATTCCCGCGAGGTCGAGTCCCATTATGTCGAGTTCCCGCTACGTCTACTTTGAAAACTCTCGCCTTTATTCCCACCTAGTCGAGTCGTTGAAAAAGTCGATTTAAGTACCGCCACGTCGACTTACAAATTCTAATTGTACAGTCACCCGCGTTAACACTTTGATTGAAAAGTGTTACCGGAGTTTCTTGTCATTTCTTCTTCGGCTTTACTTAGTCATCTGCGAAGTGGACGGTAGGGTGTGGCATAATTATGTTTGTTTGTTTAAAGGAATAAATGATTTTGACTTTGTCTTTATCAATACTAATAGTTGTTATTTGGAATCATAGACCAACACGGAGGGGGGACACCTTAGCGTGTTATCCCAGTAGGTACGAAAGAAATAAAAAAAAGAAAATAGAGAGATCGTCATGAGATAGTAGAGTGTTTTCAATAAAAATACAGGGATTGTCCAAAAAATGCAGTGTGAGACCATGCTTGGGACTCCATTATCTTCGAGAAAAGGGAGGTAATGGCTATTGGTTTGTAGTTTGATGGACGTGAGCGGTCGTCTTTTTTAGGGGTCGGGTGGACCACCGCTGTCTTCCATAATATCGGGACTACGCCAGAAGAGTAAGACAACCGGAAAAAAAGCGTTAAGACCGATGCCATCTCTGGGAGCACACATCTTCAACACTATGGGAGGGATTCCATCAGGCCCGTTCGAGGAGGACGAGGGACGTAAGTGCTAAACGCCCTGAGCGCTGGTGAAAACGGATACCCGGCATACAGCTATCGCACCGCGGTGTAGTTGGCGGTTCCTGTCCCTCGTCATCCAAGGTCGAATTAGACGCGAAGAGTGTGCCCAGAAGATCGCCTTTCTCCTTTGCTTTGTGGGCCAACGAATCATTTTCCATGTACAGAGGCGGAAATGCAGGCTTGCAGAAATTCCCTTCGATAACTTTGGAAAGAGACCAGAACGCACGAGTTCCCGAAGGTAGACACTCGAGCCTCTCGCCAATTCTACCGATCTGCTCCGACTTCGCCCATGCTATGTCTCTTTTGAAGGACCTGGAGGCAAAGTTATAATGCTTTCTTAGTACACTGGTATTTTGGTCCTGTGCGGTCACCGCATTGGCCCAGGCTTGGTAAGCTTCGTAATTCCTGCGACAAGCCGTTTTGGAAGATTGACCAAACCAAGGCCGAAATCTTTTTTTTTTATACCACTTAGGTGGCAGACAAGCACACGGCCCACCTGGTGGAGAGTGCTTACCGCGGCCTATGGACGTATGCAACGCCAGAGGCGTTACACTCGTGCTGCCTACCCTGAAGAAACCTTGTAATGCCCCTCTTGTAGTCGCTTATTGTAGTCGCTTAGGTAAACCACGGCAGGGAGTTCATTCCGCAGCTTGAGCGTGCGTGGGATGAAGTTCCTTTCTTACCGCACGGTCCGCACCGTTTTCGGATGCAGTGTGTGGGGCTGAATTCCCTGCCTATGGCGAGCGGTGCGATGATAGACTGTAGCTGTGGGCATCATGTCAAATAATTAATATGAGCACAGACCATTATATAGGCGGTAGAAAACACACAGTGAGGCAAAGTCCCTCCTGAGGCTGAGAGGTTCCACATCGCCTGCGAGTATGGGACTGTCGACGAGCCTCAACGCACGTTTTTGCACCGAGTCGAAAGGGTTAAGCTGACGTGCGGGTGCTCCGGTAAAAAGATGACAGCAGTACTCCGTGTGGGGCCGAACCTGCGCCTTATGAAGAAGGAGTCGCTGCCCCGCAGTGAAGTACTGCTTCGCCCTGTTAAGAACTCCAAGTTTCTTTGATGCCAGCTTGACCTTGCCCTCTAAATGACTGCGGTACTGGACGTCACTTGAAATGTCGACGCTTAGGATCCCGATACTCGGGGCAGTGGTAAGCCGTGTGCCCAGGAATTACGGCGCTAAAATAAATGGGGGTTTTCTTAGCGGTGAATACACATACTTGTGTCTTGGTGGGGTTGAATTGGACCAGGTTTAGTCGACCTCAATCGGATACTCCCGAGAGAGTAGTCTCGATTTCGGACACAAGTTGTTCGCCACTTCTCTCCACCTCGAACTGGAGGATGTTTGCGCGGCCCGTGTAACATGCGTCTCCAGTACTGTCGTCCGCATAGCAATGAATGGAGTCATCGGACAGCATGTCTTTAATATGCAGCAGAAACAGGGTCGGAGACAACACGGAACCTTGTGGGACACCAGCGTTTATGTCCATGCGGTCCGAGCGGCTGCCGTCCACGACGGCTTGGATGTTTCTGTTGGACAAAAAGCTGGAAATCCAATTACACAGCCCCTCAGGCAGGCCATAAGATGGTAGCTTCACAAGAATACCTTTGTGCCATACCCGATCGAGGGGCCTTTCTATATCTAGGCTGACCGCTAGTGCCTCACCTTGGCTCTCAATGGCTTGCACCCAACGGTTTGTGAGATACACAAGAAGGTCACCGGTTGAGCGACGCTGGCGGAAGCCGTACTGTCGGTCGCTCAGTAGATCGTTACACTCAAGTTAACCCAGGAGCTTTGTATTAATACCACGCTCCATAACCGCTCGAGAGGAGGGAGATGATAGCGATAGGCCTGTAATTGGACGGGTCTGTCCTGTCGCCTTTCTTAGGCCAGTCGGCGTGGTGGGCGTTAAAATCGCCAAGTATGACTATCTCTGTGGATGGGATCTGCTGCTGCACGAGGTCTGAGGCCATTTGGATATGCTCCATGAGTCGGTCTGTTTCAGTATCACCGCTGTGGGATCGTGGGCAGAGGGACGCGTAGACGTGGGGATGGTCGTGGCTGTCTACACGGAGCCATAGAATGGAGAGGTCCCTACCTTCAAGATTGCTGAGGTGACGAGAACGATATCGTCTCTGACGTACACACACACACACACACACACACACTCCAGCATTATACAGAAAGGAGTGTTGTAGTCCGTACCCAGGATAGATGAGGTAGGATGTGCCCGCCGGAGACGATATCTTCTCAAGGTGGTGGTGGACAGCATTTAGGTTAGTGTGTAATTACAAAAGTCCACGGTTGGCGTGGCAGGAGGGGGGCCCTTGAGTTTTTGTTCTTGCCTTGAGCATTCCTTCGCGCAGTTCCCCCCCAGAATACGAGAAGCAACCTGGGCGTCCACACTCAGGTGCGTTGTGTAACTTAGTTTTTTGTAACGAGTGATTTTTTAAAGAATGTCATATTTGACGCTGAACGAATAAAAAGAACAAAAACTATGGCCCAAAACTGCTAATTAAACAACATTATTGTAATATTGCTTGAAGAGGTCGTGGTACCAAAACACGAAGCCAGATTGAAGTAATACTGCTTTAACAGGTTGTGGTTGTTCGAACGGCGGTAGCCTAGAGGTATGGGTATAGGTGGATTGCTGAGACGAGGTCGCAGGTTCGATCCCAGGTTTACCATGGCACACACCAATGACTTTTCAATGCTTTTCGAAGTTATGTGTGTATTTATCGCAGGTTTATAAGTGCCCGGTTAATGGCAATAGGCTCGCCACCTATTACATTGGGACCGAAACATAAACTGGCGAAATGTGGGTGCTAGCACCTCTACCTACCCCTTCTTGGAATACAGGCGTGAGTTTATGTTATGTATGTTATGGTTGTTTAAACGGCCGCATTAAGATCCAGATAAAATAATAACTACGAGTTAAATAATAAAGCGAGTATCAAGCATTATTTAATGAGCATTCGAGCTATCAGAGCAGCGGTCTAGATAATAGATGCCAATTAAAAGACAAAATGAAGTCCCAAGCATGGTCTCACACTGCATTTTTTTGGAAAATTCCCGATTTTTATTGCAAACACTCTACTATCTCATGACGATCTCTCTATTTTCTTTTTTCTATTTCTTTCGTATCTACTGGAAGAACGCGCTATACCTTCAACCCGCCGTGTTGGTCTATGATTCCAAATAACAACTATTTAGTATTGATAAAGACAAAGTCAAAATCATTTATTCCTTTAAACAAACAAATATAATAATTATGCCACACCCTACCGTCCACTTCGCCGATGACTAAGTAAAGCCAAGCCGAAGAAGAAATGACAAGAAACTCCGGTAACACCTTTGAATCGATGTATTGACGCGGACGACTGTACAATTATTTGTAAAGTCGACGTGGCGGTACTCAAGTCGACTTTTTCAACGACTCGACTAGGTGGGAATAAAAGCTGAGTTTTCAAAGTAGACGTAGCGGGAACTCGACATAATGGGACTCGACCTCGCGGGAACAAATCGATTTTTGGAATAAACGCGCATCGCATGTGATAAAAAATGTTCTTGATATTTGTTGGGCAGTGTTATCATTGTGTAATTCGCTGGCCTTTATCGTGAACTTGGGATGCCAATTGCAATTTCTGAATTAATATTTTCGATTTCAAATGTATAATTATATAATTTTTGGCACGTATCATTGTTTATATGAATGTCAGGGTTTCCCCTGACAATGAAATACGAATTCTGATTCAGAGAGACACTCACACGTTGAGTAGGTACAGTCAGGGTCAGAAATATCTTGACTCATAATATTTTTACATAACATAAACTCACGCCTATATTCCCCGAAGGGGTAGGCAGAGGTGCTAGCACCCACATTTCGCCAGTTTATGATTAGGTCCTAATGTAATAGGTGGCGAGCCTATTGCCATTAACCGGGCACTTATAAACCTGCGATAAATACACAGATAAGTTCGAAAAACATTGGAAAAAATGAAATGCTCAAGTGAGACTCGAACTCACGACCTTTCGCTTACAGGGCGACTGCTCTGCCAACTGAGCTATTGAGCACCACTTGAATCATTCCAAATTTTCCTTCTCTTTATATCCGTCTATAAGGGCGACGGTGCAGCCATCTACCAACATTCTTACGAACTGTTGGAAACAATGAATGATTTTTCAACCATTTATAAACATTGAATTTTGATGACTGCGCCCAAATATTTGAATGAATTTTTTTATAGCAGTTAGCATAATAAATGCTATAAAAAAAATCATTCAAATACACAGATAATTTCGAAAAGCATCGAAAAGTCATTGGTGTGTGCCATGGTAAACCTGGGATCGAACCCGAGACCTCGTCTCAGCAGTCCATTACCCATACCACTAGGCTACCGCAGATATTTTTAAAACTTTCGTATTAACAGCAAATTAAAATGTTTTATTGACTCTGTCCGAACTAAAGGCCCGTACAAAATAGAACAATTAGTCAACAGGAAGGGGAAAAACCAAGGCATTAAGATCATTTTGAGTACTTTGTTCATTCAGATCGATATGATGCTGACTGTACCCACCTCTAGGCATTTAATTGGTGATGAACTAAAGGCTTAGTCCCACTTGTTATTGTGGTTTCGTAGGCACACTTTAGGCAAATGAATAAACGGGAATTTCCATTCGATAAGGGAAAAAAAACATTACCCTCCTTCCTTCTGCAGTCGGGTAAATACTGACACAGCGGGAATAACAGCCCTGTGTGGCATTAGTAGCTGAACTGCTATGTCTCAGGTTGCGGTTTTGTTTCTTGAATATGTATACCTATGCATAAATATGGTTATTTGCTTTGGTCTAAAGGGATCTGCGGTAGCTTAATGGTATGGGTAATGGACTGCTGAGACGAGGTCTCGGTTTCGATCCCAGGTTTACCATGGCGCACACCAATGACTTTTGGATGCTTTTCGGAGTTATGTGTGTATTTATCGCAGGTTTATAAGTGCCCAGTTAATGGCAATAGGCTTCTCCACCTATTACATTGGGATCTAAACATAAACTGGCGAAATGTGGGTGCTTGCACCTCTGCCTACCCCTTCGGGGAATACAGGCGTGAGTTTATGTTATGTCTAAAGGGATTCTTTTCGGACTCAAGCCGATGTCAACTATAAGTCGGTGCACCGGCTGAACAATGCATGAGGCTCACACGCAAGCTTTTATTTAGGGGTACCGTCAGCAAATGATCTTATTTTTTTTTACCGCCTTCCAGTTGAGTGATTCTTCTGATATTTGGTACACACCTCTAGTTAGTTCAGACAATAATACAATTAAAAATCAATAAAACAGTTTGCTTTACTGTTTATACGAGAGTTAAGAGTTAAGATCATTTTGAGATTTTGTCGTCTAGATATTTCTGACGCTGACTGTACTAATATCGGACCGCTATCCCTCCTGGAAAACCCGATATATAGATCAAAAGCAATATATACCCCGGGTTTTAAAGTGCAAAGATTTATATACACTGACGGACTCATAAACTGCATCAAAGTTCAGGTTTACTCTAAAAGGATTTTTTATAATAAGTATGCAAACTTTTTAGATTAAATTATATAAATATGGAAAGACTGGCTCTTAATCTTAAAAAAAAAATTAAATTTAAAAATAGAACTGCAGTAAAACAAATGAATATAGCCGGGAAAAGAAAATTTACTTGTAGTATCAGATTTGCGTGTTATTTATAGCAAAGTTTTAAATTGATTCTCATTGATTTTTTTTGTTTTGTCAATTGAATTATTGTTACCAGCATAATTGTTGGGTTAGTTTTTTAACACATCGAGAGTTTTTGAACCATAATATGGATACTTCGTCCGAACAAGCGGCACAAATTGTAGCATTGGTGCGGGAGGGCTTGGATCAACGAACGATTGGTAGAAATTTAAATTTAAACCAGTCTACGGTTTCTAGAATATACAGAAGGTTTGTAGAGACAGGTTCTTACAGGAGGAGACGTGGTACAGGCAGAACTCGAGCAACCACAGGTCGTGATGACCGATTTATTGTTATAACTTCCCTGCGAAATCGTTTCCTCACGTCAGTTAACATCAAAACCGAGCTTAATGAAGTGCGTGGAGTAAACGTGTGTGCACGAACAATAAGAAGAAGGTTAAAGGAAACGGATATCACCCCTTTTAGACCAGCAAATGGTCCAAAGTTGTCTACAGCTCACAGACAAGCTCGCTTAAGATTTGCGCGTCATCACCTGAATTGGACAGAAGAGCAGTGGGCCTCTGTATTGTTCACGGACGAGTGTAGGACATGTTTATATGGTGCAGATGGTCGCAGAAGAGTCTATCGTCGACGTGGGGAGCGATATGCTCGAAGTTGCATTGAGGAGCGTGTTCCTTTTGGAGGCGGTTCATGTATGGTCTGGGGTGGCATATCGATGAACGGGCGAACAGAACTTGTGTTCATAGACATGGTCCGTCAAAACGGTAATAGAGGGGGTTTGACAGCACATCGCTACATAACAGAGATATTAGAAGATCACGTGGTGCCTTACATGGGATTCATAGGCGAAAATTTTACTTTAATGCAGGATAATGCCCGGCCGCATGCAGCTGCACAAGTTCAACATTATTGCGAAGAGGTTGGGATACGTACAATGAATTGGCCAGCACGCAGCCCGGATCTTAATCCCATCGAGCATGTTTGGGACAATTTAAAAAGAGCTGTATATGCGAGAAACCCTTCGCCCACGACAGTGGCAGCACTAAGAACAGCACTTTCAGAAGAATGGGACAATGTTCCGCAAGATCTTTTAAAAACCCTTATAAAATCTATGCGGAACCGATTAGAATCCGTAATAAGGGCACGTGGGGGTAATACACCTTATTAAAACACAAATAAACCCTTGCATAAAGTTTGTGTCTATTGTTAAAACCAATTTTTTAATTAAACCAATTTTTCTTAAATTTCTGATTTTTCTTCTAAAAAGTCTTAAGGTCCTTTCCAGTACATAAACTTAAACTTAAAGATATGACCCTACGCTGTTTTAAAGTTCACGAACCAATCTAGAGGTTTCAATTTAAATCTGTATAGAAAGTATGCATACTTGGTTAAAATATTTATTTCAAAGTCGTCTATTACTTTGATGCAGTTTATGAGTCCGTCAGTGTAATTTTATGTACACTTAGATTTATTTATTTGTTGTAATATATTTTATGTTTTTCTTTTTTTATATATTTGTCTTTCGTCTTCCCTACACACTTTTCGCTAAGTTCTCTACTTCTGACTCTCTCCTCTCGCGGGTCTGCTGGAAGAGATTTCTATTAGAAATAAGCAGAGCCTCTGTACAACTGTTTCCACCTATGTATTTCTGTGTGTTTGTTCTTGTGTGTACGAAATTAATTAAATAAATAAATAAAGATTCAACACACCGCCAACTGAGTTACCTGAAAAATACATACATACATACATATATACATACATACATATATACATACCAGTGGCGAAGGGTGGATTTTTTTAAAAGGGAAGCCGAACGTAAGAAAAAACCTTACCATGGCCGATTGTAATGTGTAGGTACTCCTTTCAAAAGCTGTGACTGAATGGGTCGAGGCTTAGGTCCAAATGGTTGAGGAAATTTCAACCCACATTTACTATACGTGTAAGCACTGATGATTATTATAACAGTGTCTTTCAAGTGTAATGAAAGTGGCTTTAAAAAAATAAGACTTAAGCAGTTCGACTACCACTAACGTCGTAAAATCCTAGAAATCGTTCTTCAATGCCAGTTTCAGTTAAATATATAAATATTACAGTTAGTTGCTCCCTATGGCTTACGTCAGGTGTTTCGTCAATCATAACCGATACAAATTGAGCTTTATCTATCTCTAATCTAATACGATCTCTTAAAACGGATGCAACGCTATGTATTAAATCGTTTTGAATGTCGCTAGAAAGACCAGAAAATACGGGATTTTGCATTGAAGAACATTGTTCTAATTGTGAGTCCATTACTGAATCGTATTTACTTAAATATAATAAGGTTTCGATATAATTCCCGCGGTTATCAGAACCTGAACTTTCATCGTGACCGCGAAAAGCTAACTCTTGTTTACCTAAAAAAATTACTGTAGATATCTATAAACCGTTTCATTAGATTTCTATTACGATCTACTTTTCGATTATGTACTTCATAGGTATTCGTGAAAAATGTTTCGATTCTAGTTGTCCCGAACTCATGTAAAACTATACAACTACGGATGTTTCTCAGTTTGAACATGTTTTTTTGATGAATTCGATAAATTGTTTATGTCTAATCTGAGAATAAAACAATACATTCTATTTAATTTACAACTGCCTGTGAGCCACTTATATTTATCGTAATGAGATATATGATGAATTTCGTAAATCCATCGCGCCGTTTATATTCTATATTCATGACCGGGGGCGGGCTCGGCCTAACTGAACTACGTGTTTCTTATTTTCATAATTTAATTTCGAGAAAGATGTTTTCTCACACAACAAATAATCAGTCAGACAACAATCTAATGCTATTAACGCAGCCATTATAACAGCAAAATACACTACAAATGCATATAATACAACGACTACTTACCAAAATATTACGTAGATACTACGACAGTATAATGTCAATCAATGCACAACAGTCAATAAACTACACAACACAAGCACAAATTATACTTAGTAATAACTACTTTACACAAAAAAGCGAATTCTAACTTATTTATAACATAATAATTATTGATGAAATCAAAAATTAATGTCAAAATTGTGGTGAGCATTTGAATACATCGCTCATTCGCCTAAACTACAGTGTATGTAAACAAAACAAACTTCACATTACTGCTCTCTCGCTCTCGCAAATTCTTATCGTATATTCTCTCTCTGTCATAACTCGTTAAGCAGCGGCTTATGTCGATTGTATATTTCTACGAGCACTACTAAGAAAAATTGCGCATGTGTGCGTGCGACTGCGTACTAAAGATGAGTTGAGGATTCCGATTTTGGCGGCGGGCTTACATTCGCGCGCGTTCAGACAGAATCATACAAGAGATTTCCTTCCTTAATTGAGAACTAGATGGCGTTATGAGAAATATGTGTATTATGTAATGTATGTGAATAATTATTATAATTGCGATTTACGTAACAAAATACTTTTTGTTTTATATTTTTGTGTAGTGAATAGTGTGGTTTCATTGATTTATAATTTATTAATAAACAATGCTTAGGGGTTTTTGCAAAGGTAAGCCGGTAGGAATCGGGTTATATGGACACTTCGCCACTGATACATACATATATACATACATACATAAAAACACGCCTGTTTCCCATAGGAGGGGTAGGCAAAGATCACGGATTACCTTAAACTATCTTGGATAACTGTTGTCGCAGGTTCTTGCCAAAAGACAACCATTTCCTCGATACACCTACCTACTTATAATATATGCTTAGGTATGTCAGTACATATAAGATGAGGTATTGCTTTGGCCTGGGTGTTTTATTGTGTCTATCCGTATTCTAGGCTCGAAACTTCAAATTACAAGCTATGCTATTTGGGTGTAGATAGCCCTGAGTAGAAAATCCTAGAATACTAATTAGCACCTAAAGTCGATTTTAAGTGTCAGCTCCTAACTGCTTTTAATCATCCATCTTAATTAGGATCACCTGAGCTGCCTGCCCTTGAAATATAAACGAAATGGTGGCATTACAGTAACAGATTTACTTTCAGTAAACTATAAAGTCATGTCTAAAATTACGTATACATAATTTATAAAGCAGCTAAATTGTGTATATGCTAGTAAAAGAACTTCTAAAGCCAATGTTTGTCATGAGGAGACATCAAAGAACTTTGATAGTTCACAATACTTCTAAAGATTAAAGGCTTTGACCTATTTATATAGCACATTTTCTTACTGCATTATTTTGCTATAAATCTGTAGACCTACCATGAAAAATTCGTAGTTTGGGATCGAAGTTTCGGACTGGCAGTTTCATGAAACAATGACTTCTTGCGGCGAAATGCTAGTTCAGATGTTTCGTGGTAGGTATATAGTCCGTCGGTTTTTTTAAAATATGTTTAGCAGTTTCAATGCTATTGATTTAGTCTTATTCATTGAGCAACACGCGCTTCGTCATCCGTATTGCTTTAAAGTTTTATATTTTACTAGCTTTTGCCCGCCGCTCCGCTCGCGTGGATGTCGGTTCCCGGCAATTATTCGAATTTTTCTCAACGTACAAACCTTCCCTGGACTTCCACAAATAATTCAAGACCAAAATTAGACAAATCGGTTCGTACGTTCTGGAGTTATAGCGTCAGGAAGGAAAACCCGACCTATTTTTATATAGTAGATAAGATATCTACTTAAAAATCCCTATCGTCAAAGACACCCAATATATCAAATTACTATTAAGTATGATAACCATATGAATACATTTGCAGTGAGTCTACTAACATCTTATGAAGAAACTTAAGATGCATTTGTTTTGATTTTTAGGGCGCGCACAGTATAAAGGCTTGATATAAATTAAATAATAACAAATATCCTACAACATTCCACACAACATTATCTAGAGTCATGGTAAGCACAGCTTAACTAGCTTGTGTTATGGAATCTAGAATGCGGAAAAACATTCTTAGGTACTTTTTTTGGAAATACATACATATTATATATATATATAGAAATACGCAGACTAATGTAAATATACATATACATGCATACAAAAATTTGCAATCTAACTAGCGCCTCCTGCGAAGCAGCCGTGTTCACTACTGCCACACCATAGAGGTTGATCTGTTTTTAGTCTATATTTCTAGTGTCTATGTGCCTGTGATATAAATGATTTAAATTGGTTGAAGTACAAGAAAACATTAACGCATATTGAAACCAATTTAAACGCGTATTATAGACGTAATATGATCACGCGTGATCTAGAAAACTGCTGATGCCAATAGCCAATTACTGCAAATAGTTTGTCATCAGACGTCTTAGGTCACCTTCTGTTCGAAGGCCAAAGTATGTACATACATGTATTAAGTATTATGCAATTGTAGCTTACGAGAAAGAACGATGAAAAAAAAACTGATCAAGTAAAACGGTATCGATCTCATTTAAATCGTTTCTTTTGATTCCAATTGTAAATCTTTATGAACTATTAAGGTCTGGTTACCAAACGAACTGAACTATTAACGCAAAGAGATTTTATTGATTTTGTAGAATCAGTCATCCATTTGAGTTCAGGGATTACTTCGATCGATTCACTTAACAGCTTTTATTCATGAATTCTTCTATGAAGACGGTTTACGTGCATAATGAATTCTCAAGGTTCGCTTCTAGCCGAATTCCCTCAGGTTCAAGTTCGCATTAGTTACCTTAAATTTATTCTGTGTGTAAGCCTTACCTCGGTAATCTTTATGTATGTACTTACGTCATGTATTTGAGGTTGAATAATAAATGGGATCTTTAAACCCATCTCTATCTAAAACTGTTATAGAGGTAAACCGTAAACTATAGTTTCTAGTGCGATATCACTACATAGTATTAAGCAAAGGCACTTTCCGCGTCCCTATGTCCCTATGTATACTCATATCTTCAAAACTACGCTACAGATTTTGATGCGGTTTCTTTTAATAGATAGAGTAATTCAAGAAAAAGGTTTATATGTATAATACATGCTTAATATAGTAGAGGGTGCAGAAGGAACGGAATCGGACGTCACGCGGGCGGTAAATAATTGCGGTACGAAGTTCGCCGGGTCCGCTAGTCTATAATATAAAAATGAATCGCTAAATGTGTTGGTAAGCGCATAACTCAACAACGCCTAGACCAATTTGGCCAATTTTTGATAGATGTTGGAACCGACATCCACGTGGGCGGAGCCGTGGGCAATAGCTAGGAATCGAATACATAAGGAAAAAGAATCTTCTCGGGCGGGACCGATAGTTCGTAAGAAAATCGGTAGATGACGCCACGTCACCTTAAAGACGTATAAGATGGGAAATTTGAATCATATCGGGCGTGTTTCGGTAGCCGAATTGGTCAGGCATTCCCCCTGTAAGGGAAAGACTGCGGGTTCGAGTCCCGCCCGAGAAGATTCTTTTTCCCTATGTATTCGATTTGTATAGTTAGCATACTTAATGCTGTAAAAAAAAATCCTTCAATAGCTAGGACGTTTGGTATAAAATCAATATATCAGCAAACGTGATCTGATCATGCATCATTTATCAGTCTTGATTAAATTACACCAGGCGTGCGTACAGTTGAATATCGATCGATCAATCATGACTTGGTTAGTTCTCGTATTGTATCGTCCACTATTGTTTTTTTGTCGGTTTGTTTACTACGACACCAACCCTCTCAATATACCTAATTAAACTTGATAGTATATTACTTAGCCAGCAATATACATATATAAGTAAAGTACACAGGCTACATTATTATATATTTTGCGACTTCCGCTCTGCTTTCGTGAAAATCGTGATCCATGCAGACGAAAATATGGTTTTAAAGTTTAGTGGTAGGACTGGTAGGTCTCAGATTTTTTGTCACTATGCTCTGCTATTGCACTATATTACTATTAACATTTTATTTTCGAGCACTAATCACTGTTGTTTTTAATTTTACATGTTCGGTAGCACTACCACTGTTTTATTTATAACTGTTATTTATACTGGTATACGTTTCAAACTTTGTACATCGATTGCACTGAGATTCCTGTCGGCCTTCAAATGCCCTTTGTAACCAGTAGGACGTGTCGTGGTATCGACCTATGTGAATTATTAAAGAATACAGCTGTACCGCATGGAGTCGCTGGTGTTAAGTTACCGACCCTGTTGTTTTGTAACATCGTCACTGTCTTTACAAAAACAAATACTATTTAAGGTATTTCAAGTTATCCACATTATGTATGTGACCTCTTTTAAAAGACTGAACTAATTTAGATGACATTTTGTTAGCTTTTAAATACGGGGTGTATTATCAGAATGTCGTTTCAACATAGTAGTGATAATTGTATAACTAAGTGGATAAACCCATTTTCAGGACCGACAAGATAATTTACGTCTTAAGTTTTTATTGTTTTTGGCTAAGATTTAAATATAAGTGATTATCCCCTTATCAGGCGCACCCGCCCCGCGCATTTTTGTCTAGTCTGCCCTACGTCATCACGGGGTGTGGGACGGGGGAGAGACAGATGCATTCTTTCGAAGATATCTCATTGATTTTGTGTGTAAGTCTTACCAATATTTTTTAAATTTCAGTAGGCTAGGATCCTGAACTCTTGACCCCTCTATCTCTATAACCACTAAGCTACCGACACTTCTAGGCCAATGAGTTGTTTGTCAATATAAATAGAATATTGAAGCATATTGTACCTACGAGCATTACAGCTACTGTAATGGATGAGTATCGGATTAGCTTATTTAAATCCGGAACGACATCTCGATTTTCTCTGCAGTTGTGCAGAATCTCAGGGACAACTTAGGCGCTTGCTGTTGTTTTATTCCATTACTGAACTCTAACAGACTGATGAATATGTAAATTGGAGGTCTCTAGCGGAAAGCCGGCAATTTCCCTCATAGGAATGATGAAATATACTGTCCAATTTGATTTGCAGAAGTTCTGTATTTTAATTGCTGAATTATGAATTGATTTCAGAATTGACATACTTTTTGTTTTGTAAGGTGTTCTTTCTCTATCAACGATGTGACATTTTACAAAGTAATTTATTATGCACACTTGATTATATTCTTTCTTTTAAATTCAATTATCTTAGTTCTGTACATTTACATATTGTCTGTCGTTTGATTGGAAGATACCTACGTATTTTCCCAGTATTGCTTATAGTTTCAAGTTAATCTACTTACAGTATTCCTACAAAATTAAAATTGAAAAAATATTATATTATGTAAATTGTAAAATTTTAACAGCTCTCACTGTTATCGAATTCGCTCAAACAACTTTGTACCTATTAGCTTGCAAGCGGCATCGTTAACAAGTAAGGATTATATTCATTGGGTCTTGGGAAACATTAACAAATATTATTTGACTCCAGAGTTATATCTATATCCCTCCCATGGACGAAGGGGAAATATTTAACAGTCGGTATGCAAAAATTAAATACCACGCGATCACAGCCATGCGAACAATAAATGTAGGTGTTCAAAGTCAAACCTCGGCCTCACCCTTCGGAGTGATAAGGGTCCATGTGTTAGGTGTTGACGTATAAACTCAAAAGAATTATAGCATTGCGAAAGAGTTTTAAAAAAGGAATCACGATTGTTTTTAAAATTCGTGTGAATTTATTTTATTAAATTTTCTGTAGACAAAGTGGAATGCGTGAATCGTGAATTTATGTAACCGCAATGTTTCATTGTTGGGCTCGAACGGGAAATACTAAAACAAAAGATTCAATTATACAGCTTCCGACCGGATCTTAAGAGTGCGGTTATACAAGGTGGGATTACAAGTATAACAAACTATAAGAAAAGCAATATAATTTTATGTTTAGTCCGAAATTGTTCCTCTTTTGCACATTCTACTTCTTTCACAACTTCTACACCTACATGAATATCTATTCTTGAGATGAAAGCTATCTGCTATAACCTCAGTATCTACTTATATAGGGTGTCTCAGTAAGAGTGCACTTTTTAATTTTAAAATAATAACAAGTATTTTATGACTGAGTTGTGATATTTTTATTGTATTTTAAAGAAGACATGTTCCGATTAAGTATGGAATAAAATATCCGGCATTTTCATGAATTTTTTCATGACTTTTGCACAGAGATGTGGCTGTATCTCACCGATGACGCGTTGGATTTTCGGTTTGAGCTCAGGAATTGTTTCACAAAACCCCTAAGATAAAAATTTCACGGCGTTAAATCGCACGATCTTGGTGGCCAGTTGACATCAGAATTTCGTGAGATAATGTGTTCTGGAAATCGTTGCTGCAATAAATCGATCGTTTTGTAATGAGTTTTAACAATTGTAACGCGTTGTTCTTTCGAAAAGCGCTCTATTTTTAATAATCGGAATAAACTGAGGTGACGACTGTAAAATTTCAGAGTTGCCACTTGCATGAGAAAAAAAAAATTCTAATTTTAAAAAGTGCACCCTTACTGAGAAACCCTTTATATGTTTCAAATTTCATTCAGATTTATTCAGCCGTTTTTGCAAGTAAGGGAATACATTCATCCAGTTTTAAAAATATTAAGACTTAGGATCATCGAGTCAGGTACTCGAAATATTGAACACTTTAATAAAATACCAATGTTAGCGATCATAAATCAAAAAGATGCTAAATGTTATAAAAGCGTTATTAATATAAATTTCTTAACGAAATAAAGCTTTGTTATAAATTACGTAATTGGCCGTTTACCAACACACTAAAGAAGTGATTAATTACCATGGCTGTTTTAAGCTCACGTTTATTTTCCTTAATAGGGTTTCACTGACGCATTGATCTTACTTTATCCTAGTTTTAATTATACTTTATTGTCACTGTTATTGTCCTTATTTAGAACAAAGGTTATATTAATTGAAATGAGTGTGGGAGACATAGTGAGGAGCTTATACTGTATATATAATAAATATCAGTGCTCTAATGCTAAGTGCAAATATATGTAATTTCCAGCACAATGTTGTATAAGGATGCCCATTTTTGTAGACATAATGTATGTATTCGAACATATTGTATTTGACTGCACATGTCGAAAAAAACCTCTCAGGTAGTGAGTTACTGGCTAGTGTAAACCTTGGTGCTCGGTGAACCGTCAGACAGATGTTAAATATATTGAGTAAGACACTTTGTACTTTTCCACTATTTTTATTTTTCACCTGACCGGTTTCGCCTCACGGTATCCACCAAGTGCCATCAATCAACAGTATAAACAGATTTTCCTTCTCTTTATATCCGTCTTTAAGGGCGACGGTGGAGCCATCTACCAACATTCTTACGAACTGTTGGAAACAATGAATGATTTTTCAACCATTTTTAAACATTGAATTTTGATCTCTCCGCCCAAATATTTGAATCAATTTTTTATGGCATTTATTGTGCTAACTTTTTAAGTTCGAAAAACATCGGAAAAAATGAAACGCTCAAGTGAGACTTGAACTCACGACCTTTCCCTTACAGGGGGAATGCTCTTCCAACTGAGCTATTGAGCCACACATTCGGACTTAAAAAGTTAGCACAATAAATGCTATAAAAAATATTCAAGTATAAACAGATGTTAAATATAAATAAATAAATATTCCACAACATTCTACACAACGCTATACGGTAAGTTTTTATAGCTTGTGTTATGGAATCTAGAATGCGGATAAACATACTTATATACTTTTTTTTTTGTAAATACATAAATATTATATAGAAACACCCAGGGTCCCAGACCAATGTAAATAGCCATATTCACGCATACAAATATTTGCACTTAGCGGGAATCCAACCCGCGCCTCCTGCGTGGCAGTCGCGTGCACTACCACCACGCCACAGAAGCATCGATATGTATCGATCTTGTCAATTACCCGTTAAATTACTAACGCTTGAATTTTCTAAAGGTGATTCCAACGTTACTTTTTCGCACGAATGTCATGTTGAACAGTTATGTAGGTACCAAGTCGTAAATCGAAGAGGGAAAATAAAAACCAAACTCACATTTTCGACGACAAGTTGAGGTTTTATTGCTGTTCTACGTGTCCAAAGTTTCATCTCGTTTAAATCTGGGACGAAAATCACCCAAACTTGATAGTTTCTCGTCAGCGGTTTGCTTCACAATGTTATTCGGTTATTTTGAAACTTCTGCTTTATGAATGGTACTTTGTAAGTTATGAAGGATTGTCACAGACTAGTTTGTAGTGGAGTTACAGTTTTTCTCACTTATTAGTATAACTGTTATTTACTGTTAGAGTTACAATTATTAATATTACTGATGTTTTACTTACTATTTATTGTAACTGATTTCATTACAACGCGATGGTCTTCACCTTTACAGATGTCTATTCTTCAACACAAATCATTTGACATAGCTGCAGTTGATGTCATTTTCATTTACTTGTTATTGTAAATACAAACTTATCATCGTGATCAATTGTTGCAAATTCCTCATCGTAGAGAGGATCCACCTAAGCCATCCCCTCTCTATAATCAAATTTTGAAATTAATTTTTCATATCATAAATGTAGAGACACTAACAAATGTATAAAAATAAATTTATTAGATACTATGGCATACACATAAACAGAAGTAGGTCTGTTAATAAAATTTCTACAAGCGCTATATAAATAGAACTTTACCGGTGGTTCTGACGAGTGATATAGATGTAACTGCAGTTTTTTACTGTGAAAATATAAACTCATTCCCTACCAACGTTACAGAGCGGTGCCATGAGAACATATAAAATATTTAAAAAGCTAAGATGCGACTCACGGGCTCAATGCGACGCAAGGATAAATGATTAATAGAAAAAAACAAAAGTGGTTAACGCGTTCTCTGTCTTTGTAATTGATAAGTTTTACATGCCTACAACACTTTCAAATTATTAAAATAAAATTATTAATAATAAAGCAAATGGTCAATGAAGTTGGCCAACCAATTTGCGAGTTATAGCATATAGTAAAACATTTTAGGTGTTGTCATAACATTTACATTTAGGGAGCCAACGTTTATTTTAGGAGAATGAAAACAAAAAGATTATTTACAGAGCTGTCAGTAAAATATTTTAAATTAGTAGTTGTTCTCGAATGTACATTGACGACGCGATACGTCGACGACTTGTCTGTCATGTAATAAACACTGTCGTCTGTTGATGAAATTGTTCCTAATAGTTCCTCATAAGTCGGATATTTATGAAAATTAATATAAGTCACTGGATTTAGATTTCGTTGGTAGTGTATTATGTATGGTACAGTTAGCATTAAAAAGATGTTGATGAAAAAAGTACTCAAACTGATCTTAATTCCTTGATATTCCCACCTTCTTGTTGACGGATTGTTATGTTATGATTGGTATCTTTAGTTCGGACAATAATACAATTTAAATCAATACAACAGTTTGATTTGCTCTTATTAACATACATAACATAACATAAACTCACGCCTGTATTCCCCGAAGGGGTAGGCAGAGGTGCTAGCACCCACATTTCGCCAGTTTATGTTTAGGTCCCAATGTAATAGGTGGCGAGCCTATTGCCATTAACCGGGCACTTATAAACCTGCGATAAATACACACATAACTTCGAAAAGCATCGAAAAGTCATTGGTGTGTGCCATGGTAAACCTGGGATCGAACCCGAGACCTCGTCTCAGCAGTCCATTACCCATACCACTAGGCTACCGCAGAATGTGCTCTTAATACCTTAGTTTTAAGATCATTTTATTTATTTTAAACTTTATGCACATAAATTTTAACAAAGGCAGACTTAATGCCAAGGGCATTATCTAACAGTCAACCTTAGGGTGATGCAGTGGTCATACATTGAGGTAGGTGCAGACAGAAGATTAACTATTTACTATAATGTAATAATACACACTATAATACACAATAAATTCATACATACTGTTATTTTTGAGACTGTAGTCAAGTTATTTTGGACGTTAACTGTACGAATCTGCAACCCACAATCGTAAATCAGATGCCAGTGTTGTTATTGGGGGAAATTTTGGATCTAAAACTGGGACATTCCTTTGAAGTTATCTTTTCTTGCATATTTTATATTCAATAATACGATAGCATCCAAAAGTAATAAAAGTTGTACATTTAATTGAAAATATTTTAATTTAAGATAACATAAGTTCTGATTCGTCTAGCCATTTGGCACGTTTAAAAATTGGAACAATTAGAAGTAGGTAATACATTTGATTGTCATAGTTGAAAAAATGTTGTTATATATCTGATTACACCACTTATCATGGTTGGATAATAGGTAATTAATAAGACATGGCATCGTTCAGTCTCAAATGACACGATTATAAAATGTTTATTATCCATACGTACATACTTAATATTATAAATGCGAAAGTAACTCTGTCTGTCTGTCTGTATGTTAAGATTTCACGCCTCAACCAATACAAATAGGACTTTTTAGTTAGAATGCTAGTCTAGCTTGAATTTAAGATTTAAGATTTTTGGTCGACTTCCACGCGAGCGGAGCTGCGGGCAAAAGCTAGTTATTTATATTTAAAGCTATATTTATAGCTATATGTTCTCTAGAACTAATTTTAGTTTCTGTTTCAAAATTTGAATGCCATTTTAACTTTTAACTGAATTTAGGGTGCGGTATGTGTATGAACTTTCGCATTCTATGAAATCCAACAAAGTTTACGAGATATTCACGTAACTATACCTACAGATATTTTAGAATTAGTAAACGAGTGCTATGACCAGAAGTTATACCTGGTTGTGGTCATAGGTTGATTATCTTAATGGTAACCCTCCTTAAGATTCCGTCTGTATGGTTCATTCCAAGAATGGTCATCCATTCGTAATTTTACTTTCCATTGCTGCATGCTTTTTTATTTTAAAGAATACTAGCAACCTAAATTAATAATATTTCCGTTAACCTTAATATTGGCATTGTAATAGTTATTATACCTACAAATAATTCCCACCTCTTGAATAAATATAAACAGTATTTAAACAAAATTTAAACTATCATGGTTATTCATATAATTTTAGTGATTTCGGGATATTTACCATCCTGGGTCAGCCAGGGTGCGAGGGATATGTCGAAGACAACCTCACCTCCGGCCTAGCACCACGACCGACGGTCAGCGTGCGGTTTTAGTCGGTTCGAGTCCGATATAACCTCCCCTGCCGGCTCCGACAGGGGATTTCCGCACGATAAAAAAAATAAGGGATATTTACCATGTTCACGGGTCATGGTATTTATAACAGCGTTGAAATATCGGGAACTTGGGTACTTGTCTAATACCTAATGTTTTAGTTTTTAATGTCACCTAAAAAAATCCGAAATATAGATTGTCAAAATTTATCAATTAACCCGCACTCACCGTACCTACCAGGGGCAAAGGTGCCCATGATGCTAGCGGTATTGCGCCGGTGGATAGCAACTGCCAACCATTGCCCATGGTATAGAGGCGGAGCGCCTAAAGAATGTGTTAACGTAGTTCATTTGAATGATTTATATTGATTTAAAATAAGGATCATAGGTAGTAATGCGTTTTCTGAAAAGTGTTTTTAATGCATAGGTACTGTTAGATAGAAATTAAACTACTGCCACAATAACATAATTATATTCAAAATAATATGGAGCGACCACACGTCACACTCCTAAGCTGTCCCGAATAGTTGTGTCCTTGTCGATCACTTTACTCAATCCATAGCCCTGCGCATAGAGTTGGGAAGATCATCGAAATATTGTTTACAGTTCGGCCTTCCTGACTCTCCTGCGTCCTCGTAGGAGTATGCGGTTGACATCCAAGCTCGTAACATCACCAAGTTTTCAAAGACTGCGCCATAGACGATCTCGTTATAAGCCCATGAGGCACCTGAAAATGAACCTGAAGCGAGGCAACGCCATATCACGTTAACGCCCCGAAGGCAGTGACATGATACGGCCTCTTATTAAACGTCACGTTGACGCCACGAAGGCAGTAACCACCTGAAAATGAACCTGAAGCGAGGCAACGCCATGTCACGTTAACGCTCCGAAGGCAGTGACATGATGCGGCCTCTTATTAGACGTCACGTTAACGCCACGAAGGCAGTAACCACCTGAAAATGAACCTGAAGCGAGGCAACGCCATATCACGTTAACGCCCCGAAGGCAGTGACATGATGCGGCCCCTTAGGCAATGTCACGTTGACGCCCCGAAGGCAGTGACTTGACACGGCCCCTTAGGCAATGTCACGTTGACGATCCGAAGGCAGTGACTTGATACGGCCCCTTAGGCAATGTCACGCTGACGCCCCGAAGGCAGTGACTTGGTATAGACCCTTATGCACTGTCACGTTGACGCCCTGAAGGCAGTGACATGATGCGGCCCCTTAGGCAATGTCACGCTGACGCCCCGAAGGCAGTGACTTGGTATAGCCCCTTATGCACTGTCACGTTGACGCCCCGAAGGCAGTGACTTGATACGGCCCCTTAGGCAATGTCACGTTGACGCCCCGAAGGCAGTGACTTGGTATAGCCCCTTATGCACTGTCACGTTGACGCCCCGAAGGCAGTGACTTAATACGGCCCCTTAGGCAATGTCACGTTGACGCCCCGAAGGCAGTGACTTGATACGGCCCCGTAGGCAATGTCACGTTGACGCCCCGAAGGCAGTGACCTCATACGGCTCCTTAGGCAATGTCACGTTGACGCCACGAAGGCAGTGACTTGATATAGCCCCTTAGGCAATGTCACGTTGACACCCCGAAGGCAGTGACTTACACAACAACAACTTAAACAAACAACATCCAGCCTCAAAGTATCGCCGTCAAAGGCTCGTGATTTCATAGAGGATATTCCAAATATTCATCTGATATTTACACTTAATCTGTTTTTGTCTCGAGCATAGACTTATTCTCTGTCTCGACCACTTATGGCACGTAAGCAAACTATTGACAATCTTATAGTCTTTCACCAGTTCCGTCTAGATTTGATAGAGGATATAAATAAATGTATCATCTCATTACAAATCTACATTTAACAAACACATCACGATTTGATTGTGTCTTGAGTAACCACTTTGTGTGCGGCAAAGCAACCATTAATATAATAATCTTATGATCTTTAACCAGTTACATCGAGATTTGATAGAGGATAGATCATCTCGTTCCAAATCTTCATCTAACAAACACATCACGATTTGATTGTGTCTTGAGTAACCACTTTCTTATGGTGTGGCAAAGCAACCATTAATATAATAATCTTATGATCTTTTACCAGTTTCATCGAGATTTGATAGAGGATAGATCATCTCGTTCCAAATCTTCATCTAACAAACACATCACGATTTGATTGTGTCTTGAGTAACCACTTTCTTATGGTGTGGCAAAGCAACCATTAATATAATAATCTTATGATCTTTTACCAGTTTCATCGAGATTTGATAGAGGATAGATCATCTCGTTCCAAATCTTCATCTAACAAACACATCACGATTTGATTGTGTCTTGAGTAACCACTTTCTTATGGTGTGGCAAAGCAACCATTAATATAATAATCTTATGATCTTTTACCAGTTTCATCGAGATTTGATAGAGGATTGATCATCTCGTTCCAAATTTTCATTCAAACACATCACGATTTGATTGTGTCTTGATTAACCACTTTCTTATGGTGTGGCAAAGCAACTATTGATATAATAATCTTATGATCTTTAACCAGTTTCATCGAGATTTGATAGAGGATTGATCATCTCGTTCCAAATCTTCATCTAACAAACACATCATGATTTTGATTTTGCCTTGATTAACCACTTTCTTATGTCATGATAAAAAAGAGCCATTGTCAATCAATTTATTAGTCATCTCTATATTACAGTAATATAAATTCATACCATTTCGTCCACATACTCGTTACTCGTTGACCAGTGATATAAGTAAGCCTTTTCCGAGTTGTTCGTTATATTGTTTCCACTATTTTATATAATACTGGACCTTGAACAATACAGTCAAAACTTCTCAACTGGACTGGTCCGGTTATTTATTTAATAATAACTTCACAAGACATCCCTTGTTTACTTTTACTCACATTTTATCTCCTCATTAATTACGTGTTTTTCACGTCTGGGCTTTCTGTGTTCGCTCATATTATAATATTTAATAGGTTCAGCCCTTTCTTCTATGATCATTTTCTCCATCATTTCCATTACCAGGATCTCCGGAGGTTCTGTCCGCCTTTCACTAGTTTTTAGGTTCCTTTTATATTTCTTACTGATAGAACGGCTTTTCTTCTCATTCGAGCTCGAGAAAGAATAACTGTGTGATCTTCTCCTTGTGTTGTGTCGTCCCATCTTATAAGCCAGTAAAGTACGAAATGGGTACACACAAAAGGGTTATCGTGTCCAAAATATTTACAAATACAATCGATTTATAAAACTACTTTCTTTTTATATAAGGCACGTCGATTTCACTTCACCTCGCCTGATGGTAGCTTTCTTTAAATCTATTTATAGACACTTCGCTGAACTGGCCAAAAAAAGTAAAACGATCACATAGTAACAATCTGACCGAGTTCGTTGATAGTGAAGGGCCGCGGCGATAAGGGACTGCGTACAGCGGAGCCGACGACGCTAGCACTTGAATGGATTTTTTTGTTGGTACGTCACCGGAAGGCGTTCTGCGCGCGTACGAGAATGTCTTAACTTAGTTCTTTGTTCGCCTAGTTGATTGCGGTAAATAATTATGATCCAGGAATGTTCTTAATTTCAACACTTTCAATGCAACTTTCAATACGTTGAAATGAAACCTCCCACCAATGGTTATCCCTTTTAACCCAAAATGTTCTCTTCTGCAATTTTATTTCTCTTAAACGTGATCATACAAAAATGTCACTTCTTACGGCAATACCATATACCTATACCTAGTTCACTTATGGTATAATGCAATCGTCCAAAGCACAACAATAGGGGTTGGTAACACACACACCCGTCTTTTCTCGCCACATTATAGTAAGTGTCCAAGTGTCCTCTTTTACCACAATTAACAAGTACACACACTAGGCACGATACGATAAGCCTATGTATAACTCTACGAGTACGTTAGGTAGGCATCACTTTAGAAGGCGTAGCTATCTCACTTCTGAACTGTTAGATAGAAATTAAACTACTGCCACAATAACATAATTATATTCAAAATAATATGGAGCGACCACACGTCACACTCCTAAGCTGTCCCGAATAGTTGTGTCCTTGTCGATCACTTTACTCAATCCATAGCCCTGCGCATAGAGTTGGGAAGATCATCGAAATATTGTTTACAGTACATTCATTGTTTTTATATTTAGTGTAGTATTTTCATTGCTAGAAAACTGACATGGAACACTCTGTTGATATATCACGCGATCTGAATTTATATGGGGTGTTACCGTCAGAACTCAGTCGACTGCGATAACTTAGTATGTATTATTCAACTTATTTGAAAACTTTGTTTGTAACATAGTGCCTAGAGAGTCGTATGTGTAGATAATGCCTAATGCCTATGCCTAAAATAAGGTGTTGCATACGTCCATAGGCCGCGGTAACCACTTTCCATCAGGTGGGCCGTGTGCTTGTCTGCCACCTAAGTGGTATAAAAAAAAAACTACGCTAAGCTAAGCTTAGTTTATATTTTTTTTATCTTTAATTTTAATTTTTATTACATTTGCTTAGCCTTTAATCTAGGCTAAGCAAATGTAATAATAGGTTGCCAATTTATCAAATAGTCAGAAAGGTATGTAGAGAATAGAATTATTCAAAGACTTCACACTTATTATTCAAAGGTGCACACTTTTTCACCTTTAGTCAATTGTTAGAAATGATTTTCTTTACACACCTGTGAACTATCAAACAGTGTTTGACAAAACAATTCTTTTCTCTGAAATCAAAGGAGTGAGCATAGGTACGTTTTGTGAGCACCGTATGTGCCATTTTTACTTTGAAGCTTCATGTTTTTACTATTTCCTATATTCATGCTTCTGTAATTTTATTATATTTTAGTACTTAGTTTCCTTTATCGCTCCAACAGAGTTGTCATCATTACCTGTCCCATGACAGATTGTGATAACTAAAATTGTAATATATCCGTTTTCCATCGTAAGTTTCACTTAAAAATATACATTTCTATGCACTTGGAAAATTTTACAGATCAGTTCAGGCTTCAGGCACCAGCACGATATGTCGTAAATCTCAAAAACAAATATACTCGTTTTAAAACGTTGTGTTTTCAGTGCCAACTTTAAGAATTTATGGTTTCAAAGAAAAACAAGAGGGTCTCTTAACACTACACTAACGATTCTCCTAAATATCGCATCGCATTAATTGCGTCTGGCGAAACCAATGGCTATAATTCGTTTATCAGTTTTAATGCTTCATGTCGACGCCATCATGTCTGGCATAATATTGCAAACGACTGCACAGTAACGTTCAACCCATAAAAAGTTCAGTAAATGGAACAGCTATAACGAAGGACTGTTTATTCTATCCGTTTGTTGTGCTTCGTATCTTTGTGATATACACAAATATATGCATCGGGTATAGGGAATCGTGTAATTTAAAAACGATTTGTGTTTCGAGTAATTAGTTTCTGGGAAGCACGCAATCCCCGTTATTACTGAAGGTGGACATAAGACTGGGTTTAAATCATCCCAAACAATGAAATCGTGGTTTTTATTTGTAATAATGGTGTTTGTATTAAACCTCTAGGGAGTAGGTACTATCGATTAATCGCACATTTGTATGCACGACGAGCTAAAGTAAGTTGAAATGCAAAGATAGCAGCTTATCCTGTAACAATCAGTTCATAATGGCATCCCTCATTGACACGCAACGTAACCCAGCTCTAGCGTATACCCTTTATCGGTTCCCTACAGCTGTGATTAGACACATTATAACCACCTAACCTCATCGACCTTATCTATATTGGCTGAATATCATAGTTTATTCAGGGAGCAACTCGAATCGAAATCGCATTTGGATTAGTTACTGAAACCGTTATCAATAATTTATTATTATTGGATGATCTAACTCCAAGCTCGAATTATGGCCCCTCACCAAATGTGATACTGGTCACACAAAAGGATAAACTGTAGACGATGTCAGACCATCATATTTGAGGGTACTCGTTCACAATATCGATTTAGACTTACACTCAAAGGCACTTAAAGATGTGACTGTAATAATATCTTCTTTTGGTGGATATGTATGACTGATATATTTATTTTTGTGGAGCCTTCACGGTGTGGAATTCTTGGTTATACAACTTATGCAGTAGTTACACAAACCATATTAGGTACTGCTGTACAGTCAGCGTCAAAAAGATGTTGACGTACAAAGTACTCACAGTGATCTTCATTTCATTTTATGACCCTCTTCCAGTTGACCGATTGCTCTGATATTTGCCACACACCTTTATTTCGGACAAAATACCATATAAATCAATAACACAGTTTGATTTGCTCTTAATACGAGAGTTTTAAAATCATTTTGAGATTTCGTCATCAAGATATTTATGACACTGACTGTACCTACGTGAGGAAATGAGTTTATTTGTATGGAATGTCAAGCAAGGGCGTGTCAGTGGCTAAATGATGGCTGAAATGATGTACCTCTTATTCGTTTCAACATACAGTTTGATTAGTAGCAAGTTTCTCGATTCCGCATTAGGTACTTGGGAAAGGACGCATAAGTATATCGCTCTGTTATTTCGTTGCGAATTGTCCTCAACAACGATACATTTTATACTAGTATAAAAGTAAGTATCGCACCGCAATAAAATACTGGCAATTTATTCTATATATGACTGTCATTAACACTAAAGGTTGCTTTAGGAGCCCATAGAACGGTTAAAATGTTTAACTATACCAGAGTAAAACGTTTAATTAAATATATTGAAGCGAATACATCTTTATTATGTTTTTATTATATGACAGACTTGATCAGCATGAATTCTTCCACGGATATCGGATATCTGAATATTACGGATAAAAAATGGCCCATGTAATATATTTTGTTTCGTTTCTTCTACTTTCGAGTTCTACTTTTGACAAACAGACAGAGTTACTTTCGCATTTATAATATTAGTATGGATTATTGTTCGAACTATAGGTGTGTACCAAATATCAGAACAATTGGTCAACTGGAAGGGGGTCAAAACGCCGAAATTAGACCATTTTGAGTACTTTGTTCGTCAACATCTTTCTGAAGCTGACTGTTGGATATATGCATTCGGTCTATGATGTCGTCCGATGTTGATATCCTTTTTTTATAGTGTGTAAATCTACACGGATACCACTGGAGCCGAAGGGGGAGGTTATGTCAGATTCAAACCGACTAAAAAGCTCACAGTCTGTGGGTCGTTGTGCTAGGCTGAAGGCGAGGTTGTCTTCGACATATCCCTCGCACCCCGGCTGATTCAAGCAAGTGATATCCGATGATGAAAGCATACTAGTATTTTGCTTTATATGTTATTTGTCAATTTTTTATGATTGAATCCGTGGGTGCGACTTTACCGGCTCTCGAATAAACGTATTTTAATTTTACGATGATTTTTATAAAATGTGTCATAAAAGCATCGGTGTAACGTGGATCTCAGGCATTCACCCATTCCACTGTCACCCACTCAAAATTCTGTACACCGAACACATAATAAACTGTGGGTTTGAGATATGAATAAGTCATAAAATTGAAAGTAGTTTCGAGTTTCTTTTGTACTTTTTTTGGATATAAAATCAATAAACATAGTCGGTAACCTTTCGATAATATAAGCATGACTCAATAAATAGTTCGAAGCCAGTATACGCTCTCATCTCATCAATACTCATCATGAATATTCAGTGTATAACCTTATCTATTCTGTGGTATAACTCTGAAGTCGTGGTGTAGTTAGATATACAAATCAAGTTAGGCATACCTATCTATATTTGGAAAAATTACTTAAATAAAAAGAAAGTAGCCGCAATAAAATAATAGTCTTAATTATATATGATTTGAGATTGACATGGTCATTAACATTAATAGTATAACACTCACCGGGATATTTACCATGTTTATAATTTGTATTTGGTAACCGATATTTCGGCGCTGTTTCAAGCGCCATGATCACGGTGACGACCGCCGAGCTAGTTGTTATTAGGCAGACCGTATCTGTCTACCCTCTTCCGCACTCGTTTGTGACGCGCGTCGTCCCTACCACTGTACTCGATCGCGTTTTTGACATACAACACTCACTGAATCGACTCGCACGGGTTTTGAAATTGTAGGTCTTGTGAACATTCGAATCACTGGATGCCAGACACTCGACAGTGGGTTTCAACTGTCGAGTGTCTGGCATCCAGTGATTCGAATGTTCACAAGACCTACAATTTCAAAACCCGTGCGAGTCGATTCAGTGAGTGTTGTATGTCAAAAACGCGATCTTCCCGGTTGAAGTTCTTGTATTTTTTAATTTCAATTGCTTCTTTCACCATTCTGGGTATGTAATGGCGTTCTGTCGAGAGAATCTGAGGGCTGTGTAGCTCAATCCAGTGATTCGACCCTACCTCCAGCAGGTGCTGAGCGATAGCCGATTTCTGTGGCTCGTTGTTTTTGACCGCCCTGATGTGCTCCTTGATCCGGCATGAGACATTGCGTTTGGTCTGGCCTATGTAGGAGCTCCCACAGCTGCAGTCAACTTTATAGACACCTGGACGTTCTAAAGGAAAACTGTATTTAGGTGTGCGTAGGTATTGTGACAGCTTTTTGAAATATCGGTTACCAAATACAAATTATAAACATGGTAAATATCCCGGTGAGTGTTATACTATTAATAGTCTTAATTAATTTAAAATACTTATTATTACGTTCTTCTCCCAAGTCGGAGGTGCTTCATATTTTTATTTATGTATGACTAGTTTTTGCCCGCGGCTCCGCCCGCGTGGATATCGGTTATCGTGACCAAGCATAGCCTATGTCCTTTCTCATAGTCTAATCTACCCCTATACCAAATTTCATCAAAATCGGTTCAGTAGTTAAGGCGTGAAAGCGTAACATACAGACAGACAGACAGACAGACAGACAGAGTTACTTTCGCATTTATAATATTAGTATGGGTTAATAAAGAGCACAGTGTAGACAGGTATTTTACACAACAATTTACATACCAAAATATGCGAAATAATGAACATTCTCATTTATATTTCGCATATTTTGCTGGAAAAGCTATAGAATGCCTTTAATTTCATATATTGAGGGATCGGGACTAATGAAAATAAATATATATCATTTTTGGTTTATCAATGGACGAAATAAGATAATACTATTAGGTCGTTAATCGCAATAGTCCAGTTGAATAACTCGTTCTGTAGGTCACGGTCATTCAGTTGAACTTCGGCAGTGATCGGCAGTGGACCAATTTTAATAATACAATCTGCGGTTTACGTCCTTGCCTGACCATAAGCGTCAAGCCAACATTCACCACTGCACCTTTGCTACTCTGACTAACTAAATTATAGTTCTCGTTAGTGAATGGCAGGTGTTGTTTTACCTACTTATTTAGAGCCCACGGGGCTTTTTGCTACAGAATAGAAAATAAAGAGGAAGCGTTTTCGTATGGCACCTAATGTCAGCAAATTCTTACATATCACGTCACATTAAACGGTATCATTGTTAGACATCATTTTCAATATATTTAATACTATAAATATGAAAGTTGGTGTTGTTTGGATTTTTGTAACTCAATCCACTGAATGGACCTAGTTGAAATTGGGTACTTACAGTCAACAAGTGAGATAAGATCGCACTTTTTCATATAAACATAACATAACATAACATAAACTCACGCCTGTATTTCCCGAAGGGGTAGGCATAGGTGCTAGCACCCACATTTCGCCAGTTTATGTTTAGGTCCCAATATAATAGGTGGCGAGCCTATTGCCATTAACCGGCCACTTATAAACCTACGATAAATACACACATAACTTCGAAAAGCATCGTTAAGTCATTGGTGTGTGCCATGGTAAACCTGGGATCGAACCCGAGACCTCGTCTCAGCAGTCCGTTACCTATACCACTAGGCTACCGCAGATTATCATCATAATTATATATCATATGGGCGTTTTTCAAATCTTTTGACCGTTACCGAACCGGAATGTTATTTTTTTTTATATAATTTTATTTTATTTTATTCAATTGTTAGATAGCCTATTAAATGAGGATTCTGAAAATACCAATTGTTTTATAATTGAACATGCAGTAAAGCCAAAAAATGGGTTTGTATAGAGCACTTAGGGCACAGGAGTTTCCAATTAGTAACACTTTTAATATATCATTTTAAATTAAAAGCCAGGGTATTCTGCCTTTTTTATTATTTTTCGTGATTTAAATCAATTATATTCATTATATATGCAAACAAAAAACTATTTTTATCATATTTTCACAAATTATTAACGAAAATACTTCCAATTAATAACATTAGTTTCATAATGTACTCAAATTATACTCTGTTATAAAAAATACACAAGGTATTAAACTCAGTCTCTTACACATTAAGGTAAAACATAACAAAATAAACAAAATTAACTAGTTGCGTTAATCATCTTTTTATCATTTAACAAAGAAAATAACATATTGTAAACTAAGTTTCACTTCAACAAATTACTAATTGGAATTCTTAGTTACTAAGAGGAAAATAAAGGTGAGATCACAATAGGGAATTTAATATAAAAAGATAGTATTGTGATCTCACCTTTATTTTCCTCTTAGTAACTAAGAATTCCAATTAGTAATTTGTTGAAGTGAAACTTAGTTTACAATATGTTATTTTCTTTGTTAAATGATAAAAAGATGATTAACGCAACTAGTTAATTTTGTTTATTTTGTTATGTTTTACCTTAATGTGTAAGAGACTGAGTTTAATACCTTGTGTATTTTTTACCCGACTGCGCGACGCAAAGGAGGGTAGTGTGTTTATCAGTCTATGTATGTATGTATGTATGTATGTATGTTTGTTTCTATGTGGCGTTCTAGAGACCAAATGCGTAGGCCGATTTTCATAATTCTTACGTCAATCGATTCGTCTTAACCTTGCGAGTGTCACTAAAGACATTACAGTAATCAAAATTCACCACAGCGACAACCAGACGCCATATTGTCAAAATAAAAAAAAATAAAAGTCGATGAACTATGTCAAGTGGGGTGTCGTTGAATAGGTATTTTAAAATCATCTTTAGGTTCCTTTTATCATTTTTCATTTTAAATAATAGTTTAGGATATATAACGATTTAAAGTTGTTTAACAAAATAATCATTCTCGCTAATTTTCTTACTTATTGATTTAAGTTTTTATTTCAAGTATAAACGATATGAAGGATATTACAAAAAGATATACATGTCATAACATAACTAAAAAGTATAAAATAAAACAAATGATTAAAAAATAAAAAACCCGACTGCCACTGAAAAGACCAAAATAAGTTTGATAGCAGGCGGTACCCATTTGCCAATCATAAACCGAAAGAAAATTAATGGGTACCGCCTGCTATCAAACTTATTTTGGTCTTTTCAGTGGCAGTCGGGTTTTTTATTTTTTAATCATTATAACAGAGTATAATTTGAGTACATTATGAAACTAATGTTATTAATTGGAAGTATTTTCGTTAATAATTTGTGAAAATATGATAAAAATAGTTTTTTGTTTGCATATATAATGAATATAATTGATTTAAATCACGAAAAATAATAAAAAAGGCAGAATACCCTGGCTTTTAATTTAAAATGATATATTAAAAGTGTTACTAATTGGAAACTCCTGTGCCCTAAGTGCTCTATACAAACCCATTTTTTGGCTTTACTGCATGTTCAATTATAAAACAATTGGTATTTTCAGAATCCTCATTTAATAGGCTATCTAACAATTGAATAAAATAAAATAAAATTATATAAAAAAAAATAACATTCCGGTTCGGTAACGGTCAAAAGATTTGAAAAACGCCCATATGATATATAATTATGATGATAATCTGCGGTAGCCTAGTGGTATAGGTAACGGACTGCTGAGACGAGGTCTCGGGTTCGATCCCAGGTTTACCATGGCACACACCAATGACTTAACGATGCTTTTCGAAGTTATGTGTGTATTTATCGTAGGTTTATAAGTGGCCGGTTAATGGCAATAGGCTCGCCACCTATTATATTGGGACCTAAACATAAACTGGCGAAATGTGGGTGCTAGCACCTATGCCTACCCCTTCGGGAAATACAGGCGTGAGTTTATGTTATGTTATGTTATGTTTATATGAAAAAGTGCGATCTTATCTCTCTTGTTGACTGTAAGTACCCAATTTCAACTAGGTCCATTCAGTGGATTGAGTTACAAAAATCCAAACAACACCAACTTTCATATTTATAGTATTAAATATATTGAAAATGATGTCTAACAATGATACCGTTTAATGTGACGTGATATGTAAGAATTTGCTGACATTAGGTGCCATACGAAAACGCTTCCTCTTTATTTTCTATTCTGTAGCAAAAAGCCCCGTGGGCTCTAAATAAGTAGGTAAAACAACACCTGCCATTCACTAACGAGAACTATAATTTAGTTAGTCAGAGTAGCAAAGGTGCAGTGGTGAATGTTGGCTTGACGCTTATGGTCAGGCAAGGACGTAAACCGCAGATTGTATTATTAAAATTGGTCCACTGCCGATCACTGCCGAAGTTCAACTGAATGACCGTGACCTACAGAACGAGTTATTCAACTGGACTATTGCGATTAACGACCTAATAGTATTATCTTATTTCGTCCATTGATAAACCAAAAATGATATATATTTATTTTCATTAGTCCCGATCCCTCAATATATGAAATTAAAGGCATTCTATAGCTTTTCCAGCAAAATATGCGAAATATAAATGAGAATGTTCATTATTTCGCATATTTTGGTATGTAAATTGTTGTGTAAAATACCTGTCTACACTGTGCTCTTTATTAACCCATACTAATATTATAAATGCGAAAGTAACTCTGTCTGTCTGTCTGTCTGTCTGTCTGTATGTTACGCTTTCACGCCTTAACTACTGAACCGATTTTGATGAAATTTGGTATAGGGGTAGATTAGACTATGAGAAAGGACATAGGCTATGCTTGGTCACGATAACCGATATCCACGCGGGCGGAGCCGCGGGCAAAAACTAGTCATACATAAATAAAAATATGAAGCACCTCCGACTTGGGAGAAGAACGTAATAATAAGTATTTTAAATTAATTAAGACTATTAATAGTATAACACTCACCGGGATATTTACCATGTTTATAATTTGTATTTGGTAACCGATATTTCAAAAAGCTGTCACAATACCTACGCACACCTAAAGACAGTTTTCCTTTAGAACGTCCAGGTGTCTATAAAGTTGACTGCAGCTGTGGGAGCTCCTACATAGGCCAGACCAAACGCAATGTCTCATGCCGGATCAAGGAGCACATCAGGGCGGTCAAAAACAACGAGCCACAGAAATCGGCTATCGCTCAGCACCTGCTGGAGGTAGGGTCGAATCACTGGATTGAGCTACACAGCCCTCAGATTCTCTCGACAGAACGCCATTACATACCCAGAATGGTGAAAGAAGCAATTGAAATTAAAAAATACAAGAACTTCAACCGGGAAGATCGCGTTTTTGACATACAACACTCACTGAATCGACTCGCACGGGTTTTGAAATTGTAGGTCTTGTGAACATTCGAATCACTGGATGCCAGACACTCGACAGTTGAAACCCACTGTCGAGTGTCTGGCATCCAGTGATTCGAATGTTCACAAGACCTACAATTTCAAAACCCGTGCGAGTCGATTCAGTGAGTGTTGTATGTCAAAAACGCGATCGAGTACAGTGGTAGGGACGACGCGCGTCACAAACGAGTGCGGAAGAGGGTAGACAGATACGGTCTGCCTAATAACAACTAGCTCGGCGGTCGTCACCGTGATCATGGCGCTTGAAACAGCGCCGAAATATCGGTTACCAAATACAAATTATAAACATGGTAAATATCCCGGTGAGTGTTATACTATTAATGTTATCGAACACCGAAATCTGTATCTTGGTCTTATTATATTAACGTTCCATAATATTGATCCTACTAGTGCGGTGACGGTCTACTGGTGACGGAGAAAGAACACTAGTATGACCAACCCATCTCATCCGAAGGGTGCCGTTAGAGACGTCAAACGGATAAATATGCCCAAGATATCATTGCGAGAGAAGGAAAACACGAAATAACCCGTCCGGACAGCGTGGAAACCGCAGGCAAAAGCCTCTCAACATTAGGCGAGGCCTCTGCTGGACATAGGCCTCGCCTAATGTTGACTGCGATTGCGATAGTCTGATTGATTGATTGACTCTACTAGTCTGACATATTTGCATATGGTGCAATTCACCCTTTTCAGGAGATTAGGAACACTACACTGCTGCTGGGCCTCATCAGGGCACAGTTAAGTAGTTAAGTTGGAATCGAAGCGATTATAACCACATAGAAGTCTTACGGCCAACACTAAATAGTGACTCGTAAAGAATAAATATAGTAAATTCTGGAAACTGTAATAAACTACAAAAGAAATGGAAGGATTATAGGCTCTAGCAAATAGAGTAACTCAATAGTGAACACTTAGAGGCAAGTTCGATTTGATAGACTTTCAATAAAAAGGGGGACAAATCCCAGTGTAGATTTAATAGAATAAAAGTCTCAGGCCAGGTCCAAAAGAAAGGTTCAAATTTATAAAGGGGATAACCTAATAAAAGGATCACAATAAAACCTAGCAATGTACCTATGTGTTAGAACAAAGATTGATTTACTAATGTAAAATGGTATAAGATGCTTGAGCTTTTCAAGTTAACAGATTTTTATAAGCTTAGGTACTGATCTAAAATTCTTCATGAATATAAATTATGACATCCAGAAACGTCTGGCAGAACATTAAAATTAATGCGTTTGTACCTAGGATAGATAGAGTAACACTGCAAATTAAGTTACCACTTAAATCAGTTTTTGCTGTCATACTTAATACATAGTTCACCATAAATATTAAATAAATAAATATTCCACAATAAATAACTAAAGTATAACAAGAAATGGATGTATCATTTAATGTGTGATCAGTATCAAGTGCTTAGAAAGGGATTACATCACTAATATGCAATGCATAATGTGAAGAGCCATTCTCAGCTATGGCCGCAAATATTTGAAATAATGTGCATTCTTATAATTCCTGATAGATCGAGAATAACTTACAGTGTTTTATTGGTCACAGATATGGCTATAATTTGTGGTTAGCGAATTAATAATGTTAGTAATATCATTATCTAGTAGTCGTACTTCATAGAACATAATAGAGAACTGTTTGAAATTGAACTCCTAAATTATATTTCAAATTCCAATATGATGTTGTACATGCTTTGTGTCACATAAGTTATTTAAGAATGAGGCATAACCATAATACATTTTTAATGATCTTGTAACTATGTGGTAAGGTAATGCTATAAATTATATGTATCTATAATCACTAGATAAATTTTAGACAGATTAACTTATTAGAATATTAAACTGAAGGGAAATTACTGTTTAATTTTTTAAAGTTTCTCACATTTCTTATTAATGAAATTCCTACTGACGCTTAAAATAGTCTGAATAAACGCGCAACCGCGGTACGAACTAGAAGTCCGACAGAGAGAGAACATTAGTACAGAAAATAATATAATTAATGTGACTTGGCGCGGTGCCGTGTGCTATTAAATTACTACTTGCATTATACGTAAGGAACTGTTAATGGATTTGCCTGAACTGATTGAGGCCAATGATCTCGAAGTTTCTGATTAAGCAATTTTAATAAATATGAGTAATTTAGTAAACACTTAAGAATTCTTGTGGAATCGACTTAATTCATAATGTTTTATTCCACGTTCGTGACGTTACGTGACAGAGTAAGAAACATTCACCCATGCATACATCCATCCATACTCACAAACTTTCGAGATTGTAATATTAGTAGGATATCAAGTAATTACTTATGCAGACTTTTAATATTACACTATACTCTTTCAATATTTGATCACTAGCTTTTGCCCGCGGCTCCGCCCGCGTGGATGTCGGTTATCGCAACCAAACATAGCCTATGTCCTTTCTCAAGGTCTAATCTAACCTTATACCAAATTTCATCAAAATCGATTCAGTGGTTGAGGCGTGAAAGCGTAACATACAGACAGACAGACAGACAGACAGACAGACAGACAAACAGAGTTACTTTCGCATTTATAATATTAGTATGGATGTTTGATGGTACTAAAGGAATGTGATAAAATATATAATTCAAATTCAGTCAATTTAAATTCGAGTCATGCATTTCTCCACATAGCATTCATAATCTGGACGAAACGTTCCTTGGACCTTGGAAATATGACCATTTGAACAGGCAATGTTGCCTTTTCTGCTAAGTGCCAAGAGCACAAACAGCATTGCTCATTCTCTTATCGATTACGAGATGTCGGACGTTGTGACCATGACATGATGAAGAAATATTCTAAACTAAATGAACAGATTCAGCTGCTGCATTGGTACAGTATATGGGTGTCGATGGAACATACAACCTTGGTATGCACCGAACTAAGCAGAGCCTGTGTTTTCCACTAGTGTTCTTTTCTATCACATGCACATATATCCAACCCTGAGCTGATCCCTGAATAATTGTACTATAAATTAGTGGCTTGTACTTATAGCACAGGTCCTCCTTTTTTAAGTACCACGTGTTCATTATCTGACAATTGTACATAAAAAAGTTAAACAAAATGTAATACGAGTAATTGTAATTGTTTTCGTAGAAGTAAATAAATAGATGAAAAAAAATCTGAGCCTTTCCTCAGCTCAGTTTTGTCGGGTATCCAGTCTAACTTGCGACAAAAGCAACTGCCATCTGACCTCCACAACCTATTGGCAATATCGAGGTTCTGAGACTAGTCGGTCATTTAGGAATCCTACGATACCTAGTAAGTCATTTCACTTTTATATCGTTGAAGAGGCTTTGGGCATTTTGCCAGAATGTCCTTCTGATATAGAGGGATTTGTTGTTCAACGTACTTGAAAAATTAGACTATTTTTGCCATTAACCATTCTTAGATATTGTGTCTGACCTTACACAGCTTTCATTGTTGGGATCACCCCTTTATGTACCCAGCGTCAGTGTCCGGATAAGTTATGACGATGCTTCAACGTCACCAGAATTTGCCAGTTTATTTCTGATCGCGCCGTCTTTTTGGCTTTCGGGGTTAGGCCATTTTATGAGATCGGTCGAGATTGGCTCCTAGGTCGGTCGAGCGTATCTACGTTTATTAATAATAGGTACTTTGTGGTAAATAGAGGACTATACTGGAACAATCCAACGAAACAGATGGCACACACTGAAAATATCATAATGGAAATATTTTTTACACATATGAAAACATTTTAGGGGTTGTAATTTTTACACTTTATTGTACACTACCTTTTGCCCGCGGCTCCGCCCGCGTGGATGTCAGTTATCGCGACAAAACATGTCTATGTCCTTTCTCAAGGTCTAATCTACCCCTATACCAAATTTCATCGAAATCGGTTCAGTGGTTTAGGCGTGAAAGCGTAACATACAGACAGACAGACAGACAGAGCTACTTTCGCATTTATAATATTAGTATTGATTATGCGGGTGCTTATTTAGTTATGATCTGTAGAAAAAGATGGCTCATGCATTTTCAAAGAATTGTTGTACTTTCAATGGTTCATGTACAAGTATTTGTGGAGAAAGAAAACTACTCAATGTGATGTGTCTTTTATGTTCTGATGAAATCTTGGTGAAAGTCTTCTAGTTTCTTTTTAGATTTCAGATTGATCTTCAGTTGAATGCTTACCTGCAGTTTTAAAGTGCGTTTGGAACACAATGGTCATATTTGTTTGTTGTTAGGTATTCGAATGAAAAACATTGGAAAAAATGAAATGCTCAAGTGAGACTCGAACTCACGACCTTTCGCTTACAGGGCGACTGCTCTGCCAACTGAGCTATTGAGCACCACTTGAGTCGCCCTGTAAGCGAAAGGTCGTGAGTTCGAGTCTCACTTGAGGATTTCATTTTTTCCAATGTTTTTCGAACTTAACAGTTAGCATAATAAATGCTATAAAAAATTCATTTAAATATTCGAATGAATTTATTATGCTAACTTTAAAGAGAAGAGAAATTTGAAGTGATTCAGGTGTGGCTCAATAAGTAGCTCAGTTGGAAGAGCATTGGGCATTTATTTTTCCCGATGTATTCAAATGTTGTTAGATATAATAGCAGAGAATAGCTTTTAAAAGGTTTGCTAGTGACTTCAAGTCATTAACTTGGGTCTAATATGTGTACTAAGTGTAATGCTGCAAGATTATAGATAATTTCAAGATTGTGAGTTCGAACCCTCATACCATTGAGCCTAATACCAACGCTATATAATATTATAATGAGGCTAAAACTTGTATGGTTCTATTAATTTGATTTTAACCTGTAAAAGGTCAACGCTTCGCAAGAATTTCAACCAATGTGTTTACCTGAAACACATTTGTTGAATTTCAGTGGAAGCGTGACCTACTTTGATTTAACACCCTTCACCGAGTTTTTCATAATGTAATGAGTTTTATAATTACATCGCCGCATATCTGGGTAGTTCACGTCATATTGGGAAATATTGATCTGAACATTTTGTGTTATGTTACTGTGTATTTTGATTTCATAATGTTATTTCCATTATAAAACTGTAACAATCTATACAGCTAAATAGCTCATTAGCGGCACGTGTGGTTTTATTCAATTATTTCCCCAAAAGTAAAAAAAGTTCCCACAACATTGCCTACTACTATTATCTATTCTGTGACATTGCCGTGTTAGTGCTCGGTGGAGTAGAATAGGACTACCCCAGCTCTTCCCATGGGTGTCGTTAAAAGTGACTAAGGGATAGGGCTGGTCTCCATGCGACAGCAAACATACAGCCCAAGACAAAGAACCTGCTAGACGGCAATAGGCTCGCCCCCTATTACCACCCTATTACCCCATAATTGGCGAAACGTAATAAATAAAAATAATATTGAATAACGCACCTGTGTAGCAAATTCCACCAAGCGCTATCAATCTCCAGTATAAACAGTATATAAAATAAAAATAAATTTATGTCTATTATAAAAGTGACGTGTGTATACGTTCCTTCACCAAATCACAGAATAAATATTAGGCCGATTGCAGTTGACTTTGAGTAGGTACGCGCGTGTGTACTTACCTACTCCAAAAATCCGCTCATGCTGGGTAATCATTGTTACAAATAAATTGTGATAGTACACCAGTCGCGCAAGGATAAAAATAAATAAATTAGTAAACTAATATGTACATCAGTCTGTACATTGGTCATTTGCTATTTATAAACGGTCGCTTACATATAATTCACCATTCGCACATCTGGCATAAATTGTTTTATTTTAAACTTTCGAAAACAATAGAAGCGAGTTGTTGCATCTAAGTTCCCAGGCAAAGGGACATTGTTGCGTAATACTTAGGCGGACCCCATAGAGAAATAATGGAGATCCTACACGTGTTTGTCGTAAAAGTGTTAAGACTAATGGCCTACGGTTCGGACCTATCGAAATATTATTGTTATGAGAGAGAAAGTACGAAGTCCTTTGTTGGGAATAAGGGCTGATAATGTCTACGAGGTCTGACGAGTTGAGGGACTCGGGGCATTCGACTTGGGACCGGAGAGGAGAGCGGTTGGCTCGGGCCAGCTGGGGAGTCTGGACGAAGCGCGGAATACTGGAGTAAGTTATTGGCGTGGCCCTAAATAAATGGGGCACTGTTTGACTCTACGGACGCGGTGAGTTACTTTCATACCATTATTACAATAGCCGTAGTTACATTATTATTATGGTGTTTATAATTTTATATGTGTTGCTACCCAGAGTTGAGTAACATGACGGTTAGGGTATTAATTTATGCAGTTAGTATTGCACATATAATCTATTTAGTCGCGGATACGTTGATATATGTTACGCGGTACCCTGAACTCGATGCGTATTAGTGTCCCACGTAACGAGTCATGGCTCTCAGACCAGGACCATGTGCGAATATGCTTTAGCGGAGGCTGGAGGTTATCCTTTGTGTGTGCCTTCGGCCAACGACGCTCTTGGAGGCCTGTAATCTTTTAGCGAGGCGGCGCTACGCGAGGACGAAAGGTTGATGAACATCGTATGGATGGGTTAGGAGCAACTTATCGCACTGAGGCCGTATTCAGCCGTAGTATAAATTCTATTACACCCGCCCTGTCATACCCGGAAGGGCTGTGGTTAAAGTCCCAGATGAGTGCAGCAAGCAAGAGCTGACTTAAAGTTCAGATTGACGGAACACCGGTTATGGCACACGGGAGATTGGGGACTTGAGCCTCTCGGGGGTCTATGTGTCGGAAGTGCGGTATAATGTAAACCTAGCTCAAAAGTGCGATTGAATGAATGTGAGACAAGTAACTGTTATCAACGTATTTAATCATTTGAATAGAATTTCCTTTTACTCGCGGTAAATTGCTAATTTATTGAAAGGCTAAAGCCAGTGGAGGAATTACTGTCTCTGGACGAATTTCACAATATCAGTGCGGCTGGAGGGGCACTAATATCTCCCGCCATACGGCGGGGGCTGGCATATATATATTCGGCATAGTTCATGTCGAATATAAGAAAAATTAAGTTTACTCAACTTTGGCTAGGCGATGTACAGTCACAAATGGTGCCTGTGGACCAGGATCCTCGTCAGAAAATGCATTGATTCAGTTCATTGCAACGAGGTTGAACTAAAATGGGTTACTACACATAACACAACGTAGAATGATTAAAAAAAAAAAACACAACGTGGTCGGTCTCATAACGGTCCGTAGTGTAAACGGACAATGTTGCACTACCAAGACATCTTGTAATGGAGTCTATATTCAACAAAGGCCAAATTTGGCTGTTATGATATAATACTTTGTTTTAAATATATATGTATAGTCAAATATATATTTTTTAAAACCACGTGCTAACGTTACGTTACGTACGGTTAATCTACAATACCGCATGGTAATAGCTGCTTAAGGGGCTGGAAGGTCAGACGGCAGTTGCTCTCGGAAAAGCCGTTGACGGCTCACCCGAAGTAACATGTAGACACTGTGCTCTTAAAGTACTTACATACTTTGGACGCGATTAGAAAATGGCTTTGAGGATGATGACCACATGTAATTGGTTGTAATTAAGTTGCTGGCGTGAGTGTAATAATATCAAATGATATAAGGAGGTCAACTAAATATTTAAGGTGTTTCGGCAATGACCTTAGAGTCATAATGACATCGCATAAAATGGCATATTTGCATGAGTTGCTTGGGTTCGATCCTAAGCCTAAAGTGTTTGGAATGGTGTATTTTAAGGTTCTTTCTTATTTTACTTGAGGTAAATTAATATTCTGTGTTATAGAGTATATTATTATAACAATTATAATAAAGTACTGGGTTCGAGACCCAGATTGACGTTGTTTGTATTGCACAATACATTATGACCCCATGGTTTTTGGATTTACTATTATAGTAGATCATTTTGAATTGAAGATTTTTTATTGATTTATAGTATTGTATGCTTATGACACAATTTTAGCGACACAGCTCATTTTAATACCTGTTCTGGAACAAGACTAATAGCGGGTTCGAATCCTGAGATTTCAGAATACGGCAAAATATTCAGGTGTTGTAAACAAAAAGTTATTCCTGTCGGCACAGCAGTGACCCAGCTATTCGAGGGTTCGATGCCCATATCGCAAATTGAGTTGTTCGATTTTCTGACAGATTTTGGCTTGCAATACGGAGACAAGACCAAAGATAAAGTTCGGGAGAGGCTTACCTCTAACTTACAAGGAAAATACAGATTCATTTTTGCCTATCCATTCTGCTATAAACTGGCGTGAGCATATAAAACATTTAAAATAGATAAGAAATCATTCTAGATGATTGTAGATGGTAGTTTAAAGCTGAATGGAGACAGTGTTAACAAAAGATCCCATAAAAAAAAGGGTCTAGGCATTGTCTCACCATCTGGCCGGTATTGTTGGTTCGAAACCCAATAATAACAATAAAATCATGTTAAAGTACTATTGGCCATTATTAAAACTATGGAGGTTAGCTGTTACTAACATCAGTTATTAAAACTTAATGGGCTGAAAATGCAGTATAAACGCATGGATTAACGAAATGGTGGTTCGATGACTGGATTCTCTTGCAACAGATTCTCTGCTCGTGTGCTATAACATTCCAGTGATACCGGACTTTGAGTTTGCTGGCGTGACGTCGAGGGCTGTTGGAAGACTCATCGCTTCGTGAATATGAAAATCCAGCGTTGCGCAGTATCAAGATAGCGCAGTTGGTTTCGGCTTGCGGAGCAACGGGGTAGCCGAGCATCGCGACCACGGGAAACTTCACACTGGAGCCAACTAGTCGGTGACCAAGTCACCCGATATCTGGTAAAAGCACGTAAATCAGATATGTTGAGGTATTTACACTTTTTATAAAACCTTAAGAGAACGCGAGAACATAACTATATATACTACCTTGTAGTGCTTAATAACCTAGAGCATTTCTTCTTGCTTATAAAGGTCGTGGGTTCGAGTCCCATTTCAGAATTTCATTTTTTTTTACCGTTGTATTCGAATTTGAAAAAGTTATCATTCAAACTAAACCAGACGTTTACTAGTTTGGTATCGTTTCAACGTTACTAACAACGCCGTCGTCAACTCTCGATATGTGGACAGGTTTATTCTCGCGCGCCGTTATTATAGCTAAGAAGGGAATTGTCGCTTATTTAGATAAGCGTCATATCCTTTGGGTAGTGACTATTATTAAATATGTGGTTGTACAAGATTTTCTGATAGTGGAATTCAGTCATAGTTGAGTTAAATTCAAAATTTGTAATCAATTCACAAAACGTTTATGATCTTAGGTGAATAGGTATCAATTAGTGTGTATGTGAAATTGAAATACTACTGACTATTTGGGTGGTTGGAGGAAGTTCTAATTAAATCATAAACAACCTCATGACTAGGAAACTTGAGTATGTATGACCTATGTCAGCATCTGATTATTAGGGGGGAATCACTTTTATAAATTATAAGGAGTATCACAAACAATGAATTTGAAATCTGATACATCCTAATTTGCTGCCATCCTCTAATGGTTTACATATCTTAAGTAATCTCTCAGTGAGTAGACAATCGAAAAAAAAGTCGGCAGAAGAGGGATCCTAAGAGTGAAAAGATGTTAAGTTGGTATCTTTTTGTTACTTAATGTCGCTTGCCTGTGTACCTAAAGTTGGAAAAAAAAAAGAATCCACCCAACTTTAAGGATAAGTGAAGTAAAAGGAATAATAGTTTAAAGTCTAAATTTATTGGAATAACGTATTAGAACACTCACACGATATCTTTAGAACCCGAGATTAAGCTAATAAACTTTACGTTTGCTAAAACTGGCCATGCCGTTTCAAATTCAAAGGAAAAGAAATCGGCCATTGGTGGGAAAACAAAAGTAAAATAATAATATGAGAGATTAAGTGGAAACGCTGGTTACCTCAGTGGTTTAAATTGCACAAATATGTTATTTAGGTATGAGTGAATGAATACCAAGTTCTGACAAATTATACCTGTTGGAATTTCAATTCTGACAATTCTTATTTGTTACTAAGACAAATATTATGGTGACTTATGACGCGGCGGGTTGAAGTGTCAAATAAGATTCTTATTAGTAAATCTTATTAGTTACTGTGGTATTATGATGACCAGTGACGTGGCAGCTTGAAACATCAAATACGATGCGAATGTAATTATTACTAGAATAATTATAACAATAATCTGGCCGATGCGCGATGTTATAATAATTTATTGAACTCTGGTTGAACGTGTGATTGCCGAATCGTGGATTGTGGGTTCGATTCCCACTCGGTACAATTTCTTTGTGTGATTGAGTGGTTGTTGAAGTTAATTTGAGATGTGTCTGGGTGTACTAAACCTGATTCTAGGGTATGAGATCACCAATAACTTCAAGTATCATGGATTGTGGGTTCGATTCCCACTCGGCTCGTTTCTTTGTGTAACTGAGTGATTGGTTGCTGAGGTTTATTTGAGATGTGTCTGGGTGTACTATACCTGATTCTAGGGTATGAGATCACCAATATCTTCGAGTATCGTGGATTGTGGGTTCGATTCCCACTCGGCTCGTTCCTTGAGTAACTGAGTGATTGGTTGCTGAAGTTTATTTGAGATGTGTCTGAGTGTACTATACCTGATTCTGGGGTATGAGTGAAATCTCATACTCGATGCTATCACCAATATCTTCGAGTCTGAATTTCAGGGGGGAATATGTGATAGTACACCAGTCGCGCAAGGATAAAAATAAATAAATTAGTAAACTAATATGTACATCAGTCTGTACATTGGTCATTTGCTATTTATAAACGGTCGCTTACATATAATTCACCATTCGCACATCTGGCATAAATTGTTTTATTTTAAACTTTCGAAAACAATAGAAGCGAGTTGTTGCATCTAAGTTCCCAGGCAAAGGGACATTGTTGCGTAATACTTAGGCGGACCCCATAGAGAAATAATGGAGATCCTACACGTGTTTGTCGTAAAAGTGTTAAGACTAATGGCCTACGGTTCGGACCTATCGAAATATTATTGTTATGAGAGAGAAAGTACGAAGTCCTTTGTTGGGAATAAGGGCTGATAATGTCTACGAGGTCTGACGAGTTGAGGGACTCGGGGCATTCGACTTGGGACCGGAGAGGAGAGCGGTTGGCTCGGGCCAGCTGGGGAGTCTGGACGAAGCGCGGAATACTGGAGTAAGTTATTGGCGTGGCCCTAAATAAATGGGGCACTGTTTGACTCTACGGACGCGGTGAGTTACTTTCATACCATTATTACAATAGCCGTAGTTACATTATTATTATGGTGTTTATAATTTTATATGTGTTGCTACCCAGAGTTGAGTAACATGACGGTTAGGGTATTAATTTATGCAGTTAGTATTGCACATATAATCTATTTAGTCGCGGATACGTTGATATATGTTACGCGGTACCCTGAACTCGATGCGTATTAGTGTCCCACGTAACGAGTCATGGCTCTCAGACCAGGACCATGTGCGAATATGCTTTAGCGGAGGCTGGAGGTTATCCTTTGTGTGTGCCTTCGGCCAACGACGCTCTTGGAGGCCTGTAATCTTTTAGCGAGGCGGCGCTACGCGAGGACGAAAGGTTGATGAACATCGTATGGATGGGTTAGGAGCAACTTATCGCACTGAGGCCGTATTCAGCCGTAGTATAAATTCTATTACACCCGCCCTGTCATACCCGGAAGGGCTGTGGTTAAAGTCCCAGATGAGTGCAGCAAGCAAGAGCTGACTTAAAGTTCAGATTGACGGAACACCGGTTATGGCACACGGGAGATTGGGGACTTGAGCCTCTCGGGGGTCTATGTGTCGGAAGTGCGGTATAATGTAAACCTAGCTCAAAAGTGCGATTGAATGAATGTGAGACAAGTAACTGTTATCAACGTATTTAATCATTTGAATAGAATTTCCTTTTACTCGCGGTAAATTGCTAATTTATTGAAAGGCTAAAGCCAGTGGAGGAATTACTGTCTCTGGACGAATTTCACAATATCAGTGCGGCTGGAGGGGCACTAATATCTCCCGCCATACGGCGGGGGCTGGCATATATATATTCGGCATAGTTCATGTCGAATATAAGAAAAATTAAGTTTACTCAACTTTGGCTAGGCGATGTACAGTCACAAAATGTAGTTACTATTGTTACCCATAAAATATACCTACAGAATACGTTCCAATTATACACCGTCCGAATCAAATTTTACAAAAAAATGCAAGCTTTTCTGTCAAATAATTGGAAACCAATTTTATTGTATGCGACTGTTGCCGTTGAAAGGGGAATTTTTATCTAGTACATTTTGTTCTACTGCTGGGCAACGGTCATTGTGTTACAACGTTATGATTTTTATGAGAAAGATAGCCCTATTGTTTGTGCAATTTAATCTTAATTTCGTACAAGATTAGCCTTGTTCCGCTTTTATTGTCAGTGTTTTTTACGTGAACAGTATACATCTTCATTTAATTGCAATTTTTTAGGGGTTTATGAGGTAAAATCTGAACGAGTTATAATCGAGAATAGACTTTATGTTGAAACTATTATTCTCTATTATTTAAGAACAGTCATAAATTAGATATGTAGGTCCTAGACAATCTATTGTTAACAGCTTCAGTTTGTATCAAATTGTGGAACTGAAAAATATTTGTAAGTAATTGTTAGGTATAAGTAGATATATAAATTATTAGTAGATTTCATCGCAATGCTAAACATAACCGTATAAATCATTGTTATTTAAAATGTTTATACTGTTGATTGATAGCACTTGGTGGAATCTGCTACACGTATTGAGTAGGTACGACACTTTGTACTTTTCCACTATATTTTATTTTACACCTGGCCGGTTTCCCCTCACGGCATTCTCTTCTTCATCATTACCTTTCCTTGAGTTATAAGATAGTACGTATTTGCCCTTCTTTGGCTGGGTTTGAATTTCAAAAAAATTCTTTCATAGTACACCTCTACGAGTACGCCTCAAAACAAACACTTTCTATAAATTTCAAGTCTTTACGACCAGCGGTTTAGTTGTATGTTGTCTCTAAAGTCAATCATTCAGTCAGGCCCAAGAGTTTTATATATATAGATAATAACGTCTACTGATTTCAGTAGGACGCAGCACAGAAAGATAAATATTTTCTTGTAAAATTTGTGATAAAGTGTAAATACAATGGCAGACATGATAAAATGTACCTATTAAGGCGGTTGAAAAGCAAAAGGGTGCAAGGAACGTCGACTTTTCAAAGAGAAAAGGTTCCAAATGATATCATTTGTTTTTATCGCTGTGATTTTTTTTGGTTGTAGCTGCGTACCTCCTTTTTGCCCTTGAACCCACTGTGGTTTTGATAAAGAAATATTAACACATAGGCACGTTATATTTTTATTGTTTTTTTTTAAAATGTAAACAATGGATGCTATGTATGGTTAGCAATGTTGGCATAGACTTATCACACAATTGGATTTATTCGCAAAACATAGACTGGGGGCGATATATTATGATGCATGGTGATATTTTATATCTATTATATTTAAAATTATAAATTATAATCCTTGCAGCTTACAAGTACTTACATATAAATATTTTATTGTCGAAAAAATATAACCACAAATCATATTTATGTACAAAAGACCCAACGCAATCTCGAACCGCAGTATAAATCTGAAAATCTTTTTCAGGACAGTTTAATGTCGGAATACGATTTACTGTTACAGCGACCCGAAAAATTCTCTTTTTTAACCTATTCAGCAATACATTATATACTGTCTCATCTTTTGTATTACTTCATTGTAAGAGAGGACGTTCCAATTATGATCCTACTGTACTCGAGCTTAGAACTAAATTAATTAGCTAAATAAATCATGGTCTGCTTTATCGCGATGACTACAGAGACGGACTGTGACGTAAGGGGCCCGCCCGGGTGACGCTCAAAAGTCTCGACTGTTGAAGCTTTTCCTTTTCATTTCTCTCTTCTTAGGTTGTCTGTTCATTGGAGCGGAGCTAAGTATCGTTGAAGACTGCCGTTTCATTGACGCGGAGCGGGGTGGAATGGAGAAAGATTAACCAATAGGATTGCATAAAAAGCTCCGCTCAGCGCAGCAGCGGAGTTTAATATTTCTCCGCTCCGTTCCGCTCTGCGATAATGGAACGGCAGCCGAAGGGTCTGATAGTAATGCAGAGCGGAGTTGTGAACTGTGCCTATCCGCGGGGCTAGGTAGCGTGGCAGAGCGAGAAAGTAAAGCGAAGCGGAGTGTTACAGACTGTGTTTTCCATAAGTGGAGCTATTTCCCTATCTACTGCAGCGAAGCAGAGATTTTACGCAATTCAATTTTGGCACAATTCCGCTACTCTTCACTCTGCTTCAGTGGAAATGCAGCCTTAGTATGTATAAATCATTTGAAAAGTGATGAAAAGTCGTGCCCTGGTGACTTACCAATTAAAAATGTTAAGCAAACCCCAAGTTCTATAGTGCAAACTTTGTACGCAACCGGGAAATCGCTAGTATGATAATGATGATTTAAGGAACAAATTCATTCCAAAAATAGAGAAAAAAGCTAAAAAGGGTATCTTTATATTATAAAGTAACTAGTTTTGATCCCACATCACGTAGACATGTTTGCTTCGTTTCATGTTTGTGGTCAGCCTGCTTCAATTTGCTTGGCGCTGCGTGAGATGGTTTTCATGAGGACACGTCTAAATTATATTAGTCCCTAAAGATGGGGCAAACGGCTTCACTAAGCAATTTTTTCATTTTATTCCCTTTTAGTACTTTTATCGGGTATAAGCCATTTTGTCAGACATACACAGAAGATCTTTATACAAGAAGATGAATCCCCGTGGTCCATCGTACTAGAACTTGGTGGACCACGGGAAATAAAAATTACCTGTGGTACAACCAGGTGTACTATGTAAGTGGCAGTACACAAGATGAACTATGTAAGTGGACTACGGGCAAGCACTGGGTTGGGAACGTTCATATCTGACGGAACTTGCGTCGCGTATTATCGTCGCGTAACGCCAGAACAGACAAATGTATGGAAAAACACTTGACCGTTCACACTCAACCGATGTTACGTTAGTGCGTCGAGTGTTTTTCTATACATTTGTCTGTTCTGGCGTTACGCGACCGATAATACGCGACGCAAGTTCCGTCAGATATGAACGTTCCCTTATACGCTTACATATCCATCAGATGGAAGTTGAATTATTATTAGTTCGCTGCACTATGGCTGATCATTTAAACATATGACGTTTTTTTTTTATCTAGAACACGTCAATTTGACTTCACCTCGCCTGATGTTAAGCTAAAGGCAAAGTCTCGTAGAGAGAGTCACCATGGCAAACATGTACCATGTTAACAGTGGTGGCACTCAGCTTGACGGCCTCATTAGATGCCTTTTCACGCCCCGCTTAAAGGACCCGGGACTGTAGGAAGAAGGAAACACGTGAGCTGGCAGGGAGTTCCAGGTCTTAGTCGTGCGGCATAGGAATATTATTTATATATTATATTCCTATGCCTAAATCCATACTAATATTATAAATGCGAAAGTAACTCTGTCTGTCTGTCTGTCTGTCTGTATGTTACGCTTTCACGCCTGAACCGATTTTAATGAAATTTGGTACAGGGGTAGATTAAACCATGAGAGAGGACATAGGCTATGTTTGGTCGCGATAACCGACATCCACGCGGGCGGAGCCGCGGGCAAAAGCTAGTTTTATATATATTAAATAATGAAAATAATATTACATCTGTCTACCTGTCTTTATGTATTTCAATGAAAATACCATTCACTAATTTGGTAGTATTCAGCCAATTTCTTCACTGTCTGTCAATACAAAAAACTTATTTCTACTACGTTCCCACGCTGACAGTACCTATATGGTTGCTTAAGAAACTCGGGAGACCCTTCTCATCGTTACGAATACAGCGTGGGATTACTCTAATTGCGATCCTGTGTAAGATGGAGGTATTTCCCTAGTCAGGCTTAGTTACAAACCATTAGTTTTTTCCTTAGTTAATTGACTATTAGCCAAATCTTAATCCAGAATTAGATAGGAGTCTTGGTAATGAAAACAATGTTACTACAATCTTCAATACCTACAACTACTTCAAATGGTATATACTTATATATTATACTAGATTTTGCCCGCGTCTCCGCCCGCGTGGATGTCGGTGATCGCGACCAAACATAGCCTATGTCCTTTCTCAAGGTCTAACCTATCTCTATACAAAATTTCATCAAAATCAGTTCAGTGGTTTAGGCGTGAAAGCGTAACATACAGACAGACAGACAGACAGACAGAGTTACTTTCGCATTTATAATATTAGTATGGATTACATAATAATAATATTTATAACGTTGTATTCATTTACTTGAAAATGTATTAAAAATCCAATTTAAATGAATCATCAATAAATTTTATCTGATGTCAACCTTTATCGATTTGTTTCTACTAAACTCAAACAATTAATGAAGTTTCTAATTAAATTTCGAACTTTTAGTACAGCAGGTGTTAACTTAGTTTTATTAATTTATACCCTTTATCCTCCTTGAAGATACATAACATTTTATGAAACGTGCACCAAATTGCAAGTTTAAAAATTTTCATAAGAATTCTTGTAGAAAAATTGTAAAATGAAAGAACTACTTAGGTACAAATGTGTGAATATTAGATACGGTTTAAATTCTTAGTTATTGAATAAAATTTACTTTATATTCTACTGAGAATTTCTTGTTGAAATTACAGTAGGAAAAAAAATCCACCCTATACGCGGGGACTGAAACTGGACGTGATCTAAAATGTTTTTATGTCATCGCTCCGCACATAGGCCCTACAAGTTGAAAAGAAAATCCTCCTCATTTTAGATTTCACCTCAAGTCGGCTATCCGCGGTCATTTTTTCATTTCATAGTATTACCCCTTCCAGATATTGACTGAGAAATGTGGCAAAAGGACGAAACATACCCAGAGCATCACATAAGATAAAATTCGAGGGAAATAAAAGTAAATCGGGCTCATGACCGACATTCAAACCGGCTGTCTCAGATAAGCCCAATACGTATAGCAACCTCTTTTGTGATTGGCCTATTTTTGGCGATTTTATGACCAACGTTACGTTAACGCTATAAACCAGCCATTATTTGATTAGCACATTCACCATATGGGATAGTGTCTGTGATGGGGCTATGAATCTTTCGTAGTTGATGGGACAGTTTATGATGCATGAACAATAAATCATATTTTTTATTACTGGACACAATACTTTTTACGAAACAATAGGAATTTTTTAACTCACCTTTCAGGCCCAATTAGGTTTTTATATACTTTTTTCCACACTTAAATCTCCCACAGGAGTTTTCGTATTTTGATAGCGTCTCCTTCAAAACTAACGCCGTTTTCAAAGTCTTTATTGTATGAAGTTTACCGACGGCTGTTTGACCTTCCAACCATGAGAAGAAAAACTGCGCTAGAGCCTCGTCCAAAGGTGTTGTCAGTGTTGTCACCGTCTTGTAGAGCTTGAGTTAGGGTTACTACGCGTAATTTCTAAATAAGAAAAAAAAAATGATTCTGATGAGCATACTCATGCATTTTGAGTTCATTCTATTATTTAGTTATTCAAGGATTTCCTTGATCCTTTCGTTCCAAACCATCTGTTTGTACACAAATACAAAGGAAAGATTATCTGAAAGATTTTATATTGGTACAATGCTATTGTATTGTACACATAGTTTATTCGTACGAAGATAAAAAGATAAACATGTGAAACGGTCTACATTTTATCATATAAGCGAAGCGGTACAATAGTATATTTAACAGAGGACTTATTTCTTTTCCCCTTCAAAGGCTTATTTTATGGCATATGGAATTTTTTTAAATACATGTATCTCGTTTATCACGATTACCTTTAGGTTTACTAGACAAATTGTACAGAATTAAAGGTTCTGGATGAGAAGGTAATCCATACTAATATTATAAATGCGAAAGTAACTCTGTCTGTCTGTCTGTATGTTACGCTTTCACGCCCTAACAACTGAATCGATTTTGATGAAATTTGGTATAGGGGTAGATTAGACCATGAGAAAGGACATATTTGGTCGCGATAACCGACATCCACGCGGGCGGAGCCGCGGGCAAAAGCTAGTGAATTTATAATTTGGAATATGGACCGGATGTTATTTATGTAAATGAGTTAACGAAATTTCACAGAATTTTTACAGACAGCGCGCTTTTTTCATGACTGCTAAGAAGGATTATGTTTTTCACACGTACATATATTGTGTGTATTTTTGTTTCTTGTAATGTGTAATGCCATTTGTATGACAGTCACAAAAGTTAGTAGTCAGGTTGTGATCTTAAATGGATCTAAAAATTTTGTTTCGTACAGCCACCCTTGTATAAAAAAGAAGTCAATCACGTCAAGTTTAGTTATTCAAAAGATCTTTTTACTTAATCTATCACGCTATTTAATTACGTGTATAGTTTTCACTGGAGAGTGTTAAATAATATAAACGAGTTTTTTGAGATTAGTAGCTTCCATTATTTGCTGTCCCTGATCTGTGCCGAATCAAAATGACTTTCATAATAACTGAAAAGCTTTTGTTTTGACATTTTGAACTCCCCAATAACGAAAGACAAGTTAATGGAAAGTGATTAATCGATTTGTTGGCCCCTCTTCTTCGTGAGATAATCCAGATTTACTTCGGGGCATTTTGACATTATTATTTCGTGATTTAAAGAGATTAAGTAATAATCCTGAAGATTTTTCTCCATTGATTTAGATATTCTGAGCATGGTGATGAAAAGCCTCATTAATTATTATTGTGATTATCCCTCTTTCTATCTTGTTCTGTTCTATTTTTGTTTTAACTTTTCATATACAGGATTTATTTTTGAAACAGCAGTAAGGGCAATTATCTTAACCGTTGTTGTTGCAGCAAAATGTTCTGAGGAGACCTTTCCTGTTTCAGATATTTTGAACTGCATTTACAGATTTTGGCAATTGGCAACGGTTTTGCCGAAATCAGTAAAGGCACTTCAAAATATCTAATATACTTATGGAAGGTCTCCTTACAACATTTTGTTGTTAATACAACGTATAAGGTACTTGCCCCTACTGCCTTTTCCTTCTCTTTAAATCCGTCTTTAAGGGAGACGGTGGAGCCATCTACCAACATTCTTACGAACTGTTGGAAATAATGAATGATTCAGGTGTGGCTCAATAGCTCATTTGCAATTGCATTCCCCCTGTAAGGGATAGGTCGTGAATTCAAGTCTCACTGGAGCGTTTCATTTTTTCCGATGTTTTCCTACTGCCCCTTTTAAAAAATACACCCTAAATAGTACTATTTTGTGAAAGGTAACCTTGGTGATAGATATGTTGTCCATCCAACAGTGAGACGCAGACTATGAAAAAGTGTTGACAGCAAATAGGTTCGTCCTCAATCGATCGCGGGATAGAAATTTACAGTCGACAAAAATGCGTGTTAAATCTCTATTAACACTTTCACCCTGTAGTAGATTTACAGGTAGAATATGTATGTGTTGAAAATAATAATGAATAAGAATAGAATAAGAATCTTTATTTCCTAGAATATGGTTGGTTACAGTGGTGTTGGGGTGATTTAGGATATTATTATTTAGCATATTATGCCAATTGTGGTGTGTCAATATTAAATTTATTATAATTACAGATTTTGACATGCATTACATCCACACAATTAGAATTAATAATTGCTTCATAGACTAAGTTCTAACTCGTCTTAACAAAAATTCAATGTTAATATAATGTCAGAATTTACTTAAATATGTCAAAAAATAATAATTGGGAAAATAGAATTTATACATTTCAAAATTTGTCATCAAAATATTCCATAGTGTCGTAATAATTCTTGTTACATAGAAATTCACGAAATTTTTTGCGGCATAGGGGCAATGGTAATTTAAAGAGTTAAATTTTAGGAATTTTTACAGCATTAAGTATGCTAACTATACAAATCGAATACATAGGGAAAAAGAATCTTCTCGGGCGGGACTCGAACCCGCAGTCTTTCCCTTACAGGGGGAATGCCTGACCAATTCGGCTACCGAGACACGCCCGATATGATTCAAATTTCCCATCTTATACGTCTTTAAGGCGACGGGGCGTCATCTACCGATTTTCTTACGAACTATCGGAATCAATGAATGATTGGCGCAGTTATCAAAAAATCAATGTTTAAAAATGATTGTAACATCATTCATTGATTCCGATAGTTCGTAAGAAAATCGGTAGATGACGCCACGTCGCCTTAAAGACGTATAAGATGGGAAATTTGAATCATATCGGGCGTGTCTCGGTAGCCGAATTGGTCAGGCATTCCCCCTGTAAGGGAAAGAGTGCGGGTTCGAGTCCGGCCCGAGAAGATTCTTTTTCCCTATGTATTCGAGTTAAATTTTAATACACATTAATAAACATTTCTGAACATGAAAAAGTAAAATATAAATATGTACATAGTTATTTTGCAAGATTTAAGTCTATTTTAAGGGTTAACGTTTTACATTCATAGGTATATCAAATATGAACAAAACGTTAACCCTTAAAATAGACCATTAAGTATATATTAAAAGTTGGGTCCAAATTAATCATAATACACAGGTGTTTAATTACTACGTTCAGGTACATTAATTATTACAACCTTAGCTAGTTGCTCGTTAGATATAAATGGTTTATTTAATTTTCATGAAGTTTCGGTAGCACTTACCTATGAAATAGTAAATAGAAAAGTAATTTAACATAAGCTTGAGGGTAGGCGGTTACCTATACCTACCTACTTCAGAAGTGGTGCCACACATTTCTGGATCTATATTCCTGCTAAATGGGTGTTGAAAATCATTCAAGAGGAGTTATTTTTATTTTTAACTATAAGAAAAATTCAAATTAAGGTTATTGTGTAATGATTGTGAGTTCGTTCTCTTTACTTACTCAAATTCTTGTTTGGCGATGCCGAATAGTTTCAATACAATAAAATTCTTCTTCTTTATTGTTACAGATTTTGTCCAGCCATCAACGCGGGGGCATGAAAGAGTTTTTCATTGATCTAAATTAACGCAGTCACCATTCCTAAATCGCGACAGAAGGCACCAAGATGTACGCCGAAACGAAAAGATAAGAAGGCGTATAGAAAGGACAAGAGTCCCACAATGTTTTCTCTTGCTGAAGGCTGCGGTTGCGTTAGCTTCCGCGGAGGTCGCCGGCCGCGTTCTCAAGGAGATGATTCTTCATCGTGTAGAAGCTCAGAGATCGAGCAAGAAGTCCCTAAGCGGTTGGGAAGAAGAGTACTCAATGGCGAGTGTACGATAAAAGCGCTGGCGCCGTTCCTTCGATTTTGGAGGCGGGATGACGTCAGTATGACAAAGGCGGAAAGAAGTAAGTGATCCTATTTAATTTTAGCGATATTGAGGGTTGAAAAGAGAACCAAAGTATTGTTATCAGTAACACCAATATTTAACAGTAACAGTCATTAAGTAACAGTGTGACATGGTGGCAATTTGGGGGGTACTATTGGGGTTACTCGTTGGGGAAATTTGCCATTTGGTACTATGTTCTACGAAAAAGTTAAATAGTTATGTTAAACAGTCAAATAGGTTTATTACTTAGATAAAGTGTGTAATGAATGTTTGAAGCTTAAGTTTTGTGTAATGGCATTTCAAAACTTTTTCTTTTGAACCCTCGATTTAGAATAAAAATCATTTTATATTTCAAATAATTATTGGATTTTGTTCGTCATTTCTTCTTACTTGTGGGGTGCCGACAATTAAAATACTCCCTCATTCATAGTGATAATAGTTGATGAGGCATTATGAATTTGACACTAAATCGTAATTCATGTTAAAAGTCAATCCACGCTTATCATGTCAGTTAACTCGCCTTGTATCATATAGTCAAGTACCAATGACTAAGCCTAATATGCCTAATATAAGTATACAGGTGTTAATAGTTTATGTTACTTAGTTTAGTTGACTATTGCATAATATCCGTTATAGTAGGTATTATAAGCCAGCATGTAGCTTACAGCCAGTCTTCCTGGGCCTCGATTGTGCTAAAGCCAAACCACAGTCGTATCACCGCCACTGCAAAAAACGGCAAAGTTAAAAATTATATGAGTTTTGCAGAGTTATTGAAAAAGTGTAGTGAAACTGTTTTCATTTCATTTTGAACTTTAGATGTATAGAAATAAATTCTAAAATATAATATCATTTTTTGCAGTGACCACAGTGGTTTAGCTTCATTATTCCGAACCTGACCCGAAAACCTTAAAAAAAAAAATGCTTAACATCAGGCGAGGTGAAGTCAAATTGACGTGTCCTATATATAAAAAAAACCAGACCCGGTTGCGGGTTAGGTTAGAAACTTGAAAAAATATGTAATATTTGTTCCGAACGTAACCCTCTTCCTAACGTGACCCGACATCTCGTTCCTATCAAAACCTGAATTGCGCATATTCCTGTTACCAGAATCTCCGCAATTCGGGTTATGATAGGAACGAGACGTCGGGTCAGGTTAGGAAGAGGGTTACGTTCGGAACAAATTTCCATGTTTCTAACCTAACCCGCGACCGGGTCAGGTTCGGAATAAACGGTTTAGCTTTCTAGAATCGGGGGTTTGCATATGGGAAAGTATATACGGACACTTCACTGCTGATATAGAAACTTTTTAGTTTTTCTAGTAGAAAATAATACCTATTAATAGATATTAAAGTATTCATAGTAGGCAATAGGCATGTTCATACCTTCACAGTAGACGCCGTTACATTGGTTGTGGTCACATGTAAGTAACCTGGCCACAATTTCAGGCAATTCAATGTTAGCTAAGTAACTATTCATAGTAGTACTTACCCATATAATGATGCGTCTGCCAGCCGTTGGCTTAGACCACAACGGTATTAATAAAATCTTAAATTCAAGCTAGACAAGCATTCTAACTAAAAAGTCCTGTTTATATTTTACTAGCTTTTGCCCGCGGCTCCGCCCGCGTGGATGCCGGTTATCGCGACCAAACATAGCCTATGCTTTCTCATGGTCTAACCTACCCCTATACCAAATTTTATTAAAATCCGTAAAGTGGTTTAGGCGTGAAAGCATAACATACAGACAGACAGACAGACAGAGTTACTTTCGCATTTATAATATTATTAGTATGGATACATAGCGCCTACTGCTATCTACCTAAAACTTTGTAAATATATTGACAATTCCAAGGTCTAGCTCTCAAGATAGATAAATCATTTTCCAAAGGTTTACCACATAATTGTATGAAATTCATATGTGCTCTTTAAGTGCTTAAACTGAATGAATGATTCTTTGATTGAGGAACTGGCACATATAAGGCTGATTGAATTTAAATACTTAGGAATCGATCTATCAGTATACTAACTTAACAAACTAAATATTTTGTTCAGCTAATGCACGAAGTTCAAATGTTTAGGGAACTTAAAGTTAGGAAACTTTCGTAATTCTTGGACCTTCACTGAAAAGGGCCGAATGTCACAACATCTTAATACTTTAAGATACTACTGATTAACTAAAGTTCCATGTACTATGTAAGTACGTTTAGGTGACTTCTTTTTGATGACGTTTTTTAGAATACTCGTAAGATTTGAATTTGCCAATACCTTTGTACTTTCCAGTGCCATTTTGGATATTGAAGTTGGTTTAATTTCATGAATAGAATGTATTTTACATAAATCCATCAATCAATTAGCGTTTTCAATTCGTCAGTCCATTTGTATTTTACATATTTACACGAAATTATGACATCATTATGTAAGGTTTAAATCGGGTCCCTCCGGAAAGGGTGCCTTAGTAACTGGGGCCCTTAGGTACGAACCCAATATTATTATAGGTAATAAGATTGTCAGCAAAGCAAAATAGAGCTTCATGGTGTAGCGGTAGTGAACGCGGCCGCTGTGTAGGAGGCGCGCGTTCGATCCGCGCTCAGTGCAAATATTTGTATGCATAATGTATATCCGCAGTCGGCGGCTTGGGCACCGCCGACGTGTCTTTGCCGAAGACCATTGGCCTCCATGACCGGGGGCCTGAGGACGGTGAGTTGGCTGCTCACCGTCTTTACAGAAGCAGGCCCATGACGGCAGCGTGACGTGAGGGATTCACGCACGCCCCCCCCCCCCCCTAAGAAGCGGGATAACACCCGAAAACCCCCCCATAGACCCGGGATAGCACCCGAACCACCCCCGAGACGAGGCCGCAATTGTAGCCGTAGGTCTGATGGGAGTCCTGGGACATCCTTCCGAGGGCTTACCCGGGGCTCCCATCCATAGGCTTCTGGGCGTTACCGTGGGGGTTTTTAGTCGGTAGGAGTCCGGCATAACATCCATGAAGGATTTTCCCCCACGGTTAAAAAAAAAACAAAAAAAAATGCATAAGGTATATACATATGGATATTTGCATTGGTTTGGTCGTGCCTCGCAGAGCACGTTAAGCAACATCTATGGCAGTCGTTACGGGTAGTTGGAGCCCAGAAAAGTCCCACAACTGGTTAAAGCTGCAATGCTTAGATATCGCCTTTGGATTGTATAGGCAATTGCTTCACAGAAAATATCAAAGTTCAATCAAATCCGCAGATAATCTGGTAAAGCGGACCCTAGACTTTAAGTTGAAAGCTTCGGATGCCACTGGGATTAAAGCTAAGATGAAGAAGGATTGTGCAAATATTTACCCATCATACCTACTACCCAGTACTCAGGTTTTCAGTACGGACTGTCATAATGTTAACGTGAGTACGTTACGCAATATTCGTTCTTATATTTCAAGTATTTACCCATCATACCTACTACCCAGTACTCAGGTTTTCAGTACGGACTGTCATAATGTTAACGTGAGTACGTTACGCAATATTCGTTCTTATATTTCAAGTATTTACCCATCATACCTACTACCCAGTACTCAGGTTTTCAGTACGGACTGTCATAATGTTAACGTGAGTACGTTACGCAATATTCGTTCTTATATTTCAAGTATTTACCCATCATACCTACTACCCAGTACTCAGGTTTTCAGTACGGACTGTCATAATGTTAACGTGAGTACGTTACGCAATATTCGTTCTTATATTTCAAGTATTTACCCTTCATACCTACTACCCAGTACTCAGGTATTCAGTACGGACTGTCATAATGTTAATGTGAGTACGTTACGCAATATTCGTTCTTATATTTCAAGTATTTACCCTTCATACCTACTACCCAGTACTCAGGTTTTCAGTACGGACTGTCATAACGTTAACGTGAGTACGTTACGCAATATTCGTTCTTATATTTCAAGTATTTACCCTTCATACCTACTACCCAGTACTCAGGTTCTCAGTACGGACTGTCATAATGTTAACGTGAGTACGTTACGCAATATTCGTTCTTATATTTCAAGTATTTACCCTTCATACCTACTACCCAGTACTCAGGTTCTCAGTACGGACTGTCATAATGTTAACGTGAGTACGTTACGCAATATTCGTTCTTATATTTCAAGCGTGTTAACGTAAATTGGATCTGTCTTGCCCGTTAGGTAATGAATACAAATTCGGAGACAGCTACGGTTTCATTTGTGTTATCTTTAGCACATTTACAGGGATTTTACTAATAAATATTATACACACGTTTTGTATACCTACATGAAATTGCAAGCTAAGTTAATACTGGTATGGCCCAATTTATCAAATAAAAATATTTTATGAATGACTGGGGCCAAACCAGTTAGCAAACTGATATCTACTTCTATTGATATAGGTAGGTAAGCTAGGATGGATTTCTTCAGTCAAAATAATACTGGGTACCTAAACTGGTTCTATTGGTTAATGTCTTATGGGTTATGGTAAATGCATCGGTAGCTTAGTGGTTAAGGAGTCGGCCTTACGATCATAAAAGTCCCAGGTTCGAATCCTGGCCATTCCACTACCGATGTGACTCCCAGCACAAGCAATTTAGCTTAGTTGGAGGGGTTAGAGGGAATATTAGTAATTTTGGTTTAGTAGAACCTTTAAAAAATGTGAAGATAGTAAAAACAGTAGTTTTTATCATACATGTTCCAATACGTTTTTATTAAACACTAGTTTTGCCCGCGGCTCCGCCCGCGTAGATGTCGGTTCCCGGCAATCATTCGAATTTTTCTTGCCGTAAAAACCATCCTGCTTCAACTTCTACTTCAACGAACATTTAAAAAGAGAATTGGCCAAATTGGTCCAGGCGTTGTTGAGTTATGCGCTTACCAACACATTTAGCGATTCATTTTTATACTATAGATTTATTTATTATACATAAACTATTGCTTAAATTTTGCCGTTTTCCTATCTTGCTCGCCAATAACGGCAAAATTCCTTCACATTTCAATAATAATATTTGATAAAATCAAACCAAAACATACTATTTAGGATCATGAGATGTTATTATCACTAAAACTTTACTTATATGACTCTCATTTATTCTTCGACACTAGAGAAAAATATAAAACGTTCTTGATAAGGTTTGTTGCCCTTCATGAACACTTAGGTTGGGCTTTAGAAGTAATGAAAGACGATTGTGTAACGGAAATGAGAATTTGGAGACGAATGTGTGGTGTGACAAGAATGGACTAAAAAGAAATGAGAACTTACCTACGTTAAGAAGGGACGTAAGTGACAGAAAACATATATACATATATTGAGATAATGATTAAATAAATGCAACAGGAAATATAAGATAAGTTATCATTTTTAACCCACGAAGCAAAGAGAGGGGTGTTATAAGTTTGACGTGTCTGTCTGTGGCATCATAGTTCCTGAACAAATGAAACGATTTCAATTTAGTTTTATTTTGTGCTAGCCTTTGCCCACGGCTCCGCCCGCGTGGATGTCAGTTATCGCGACCAAACATGGCCTATGTAAAGGACATAGGCTATGTTTGGTCGCGATAACTGACACTCAAGTTCTAATCTACCCTTATACCGAACTTCATCAAAATCGGTTCAGTGGTTTAGGTGTGAAAGCGTAACATACAGACAGACAAACAGAGTTACTTTCGCATTTATAATATTATGGATATTTTGTATTAAAGGTGACTTATGTGCGAGTGTTTCTAAATATTTTTGATGAAAATCGGTAGAGTCGTTTAAAAGTTATGAGGAGTGAAGTGGGAATGGGGAGGAGTATTTTTAATTTAAAATTGATGTTTATACTAGCTTTTGCCCGCGGCTCCGCCCGCGTGGATGTCGGTTATCGCGACCAAACATAGCCTATGTCCTTTCTCAAGGTCTACTCTACCCCTATACCAAATTTCATCAAAATCGGTTGAGTAGTTTAGGCGTGAAAGCGTAACATACAGACAGACAGACAGACAGACAGACAGACAAACAGACAGAGTTACTTTCGCATTTATAATATTAGTATGGATTACTAGATTTGTAAGAGATAGGTAGATAAAGCAAAATTGAGAAACTCATATTTGTGAAGACAGTTAAAATACAAAGTTTTTGTGAAAGATGATACGAAACGGAAAAATATCCAGTTGGCTGTAAGTGGTAGGGACAAACGATTAAATTATACACACTCTTTCCCATGAAAATCATAGCCTGAAATTATTACAATGGACTCACCTTTGCCTGAAAGTTAAGTGAAAACATATTTACAATCACTAAGCCTACAAGGTTCATTCACTCTGTCACCTGTCAATAAAGTAATAGCGAACTAGTATTGGAATTAACTAATTGCTATGCAAATTGGCTCGTGTTCAATATCTGAAACCGTTTAATAGAATATCGATAATATGGATGTATCAACTGTATGCACATGTTTGTTGAAGTGTTCGCTAAGTGCAAACATGCGGCCGTAGTGATGGACTGTTAACAAACCTATTGTGGATAATTTATGAACTTGTCGTGAATATTTCAGAGTATAAAATTAATATTAGCGTTAACTGGATATTTACCATGTGTTGTTTCAAGTAGGTTATCGATGTTTAGGTATTGTTAGAATTGCTAGGATTACGGAGGAACTGAACTAATAAAATGATTCTGAAGGAAGATAGTCACCAGTACTTTCGATTCTTCGTGATCACTTCACTTCTTCCTTTCTTTCGACATTTTAGGTAGGCAGTTATAGACCGTAAGGGATGGCCCTGGGTCAGCCGGGGTGCGAGGGATATGTCTATGACAACCTCACCTCCGGCCTAGCACCAAGACCCACAGTCGGCGTGCGGTTTTAGTCGGTTCGAGTCCGACATAAGCTCTCCTTCCGGCTCCGGCAGGGGGGGTATCCGAGGGGATATCCGCAGGAAAAAAAAATGTAGGCAGTTATCTAAAAAGCACTGCACTATTCGAGGCCAAATTTATAAGGGATTTGAAATAAAAAAAATCTTAAAAATTAATTGTAGGTATATATTCAATACCGCTCTCAGCTATTGCAAAAGCTTTCTTGATGAATATGGATGTGGATGGTTACGTAGTTAGGTACACATCTTTTCCTTATGCGAACAAAAACAATTAGTGGGTTCACGCCTGCAGAGTATTAGCGGTCGATGACAGGCATAATGAACGATGACTCTGCTACCGTTCCATTCCTCTTACTACTTGGGACCAACTAACAAACATTTGAATTATAAGATAAGATAAGATAAGATAAATTTATTCACTTAAATATTTTACATCGGTACATACCACCTTACAACTAGGAACTTAATAATACATAATTTGTAAGCTACATCTAAAACAAATCAAGTAGGTATCTACCCACACCAAAACAATGCTCCGTCTTGCTAAATTCAGGAGACCATGTTTTAGTAACCCACGTCAGTTAGATCAACCTATTGGGACAAAAAAAAAAACACCATTGCATCATTCTGATACATCTGGGGCTTCACAAGACTTTCGGGGCCCAAAATTAACCCGTAAGCTGATGCACCTGCTCCCCTACGGATTATTTAACCTCTGACGCAAGTTTCCCCTTCGGGGGCTAAGGAGGCGGATGGCAGTCGTCCGCGTAAGGCCATAGACACCAAACAAAGAAAAGAATGACAGAAGTAACAAAAGAAAAGAAAAAAAATACGCTTACATTTTAGTTCGAGTGTACATAGGTAGGTACCCACCAGTTCACCCAATCGGTATTTCTGAGCCTATAATATAATTTTATATACTTAGCAGACAATCGTACGTGCATGTCACAGGTGTTTACTGCTTGGAAGTAAGTACATTACAAACACGTAGTTCACTTCAACAAATCCACAACCCAGGATGACCTAGGCAGGTATTTTACTCAGATGAATATCGCATTATGTATGCAGAAAAAATAATAATATTCTTCCCTCCTCTCCGCAACGATTAAAGAAAAAAAGGCTAATAAGTATACATACGCACCTGATACATACAGGCATACCCCGCTGCACAGTTAATAGGTAATAGAAACATTCATATTATAGTAACATTAGCAAGCTTAAATTAAAAATTCTTCTAAAATGATAACAAAGTATTGTTGGCGGTATGCAAATAAATTATCATTACCTCCCGTGCTAGTCGATAACCGACTGTGTTACGGCGAGGTAAGATTCTCTACTCCATTATTAGGTTATTACTATTGTGGGTAAACTACAACCCGACAAACTTTAAGACACATAGTATATGCATAAGGTTCCGATAATTTAGTTTTTTTATTTTTACATTTGTTTTGTTATAGAAGTATTTTTTTTTAAATATTTGTATTATATTGTTACCACACACTCCGTTCAATTAATTAGAAAACAAAACATACGAGATCATAAACAAAGGTATGTACAATAGAAATCATATGATATCACTGTGCCTAACTACCTTCCAATTCACAATCACATCACATTTATTTTTATATTCATGTTCATAAATTTAGTTAAATACGTATACACATATAGCAGATATATACACATACATACATACATAAAACATACACATATACATAATTATGTCCTATACATATACATATTACATATACATAATTATATACAGACATATACATACACACCCATACATATATGTGAACGAATGCCGTACAAATACAAAATATCAATTACATAATAATGTTCTTCGCTTAATCTGTAGTACTAAAAGTCTAGGCATACTTGTCATACGCTATGAGACATGCCAAGGTTATTGGTATATCAGTTTAAGTTTTTCTGTCTCTTCAAAGTCCAAATTACCCAACAACTCATCCAGTGTTCTTCCACAAACAAATTTAGTCATATCCTTAATGGAATGAATTTCACTAATACGATTATAAAGAAACGGTGCAAGAAAGAATGAAAAACGTTGAGCAAAAGATGTCCTACACGACGGAACGTCAAACACGGCATGTGTTCGTCTGGCAGAAGCTTTTGTTCGCTTTTGACCGTAATGTTGCTTAAGAATTATGTTTTTAATGAATAGTTGACGAACACTTAGTACACCAAACTCTTTATATAGCTTCACTGTGGGATAGCGAAATTCCTTAAAGTTAATAACTTTTAGAACACATCTTTGCGCTCTTTCTACATTCATAAGGATCGTTTTATTAGCACCTCCCCAAACCAATATGCCATAAGTCACTATTGACTGGCACAGGGTTACATAAACCAATTTATTTGTTTTATAGTCTTTTAAATTTCGAATTTTTTTGAAAATAGGTATCAGCTTACGTATTCTAGACCTTAGGTTAGTTATATGCTTTTTCCAATTCAGGTTTTTATCTATTTCCATACCAAGGTATCTAATACTATCAGTTGCAGATAGGATAAAACAGTTACAGCTGCTAATACAAGGACATGTTGAAGAGTGAGCTTTCAAATTGAAATTTGTCTGTGATTGATATCTGTTTATAATAGTGAAAGTAATGTATTTAGTCTTATTTAAGTTGAGCGTAAGTAAATTCTCGTCAAGCCATTTGATTATATTCGAGAAACCTTTCTCTGCTGACGATTTAACCTGCGTCCAGGTGGAATTTTGGAATAAAACTACAGTATCGTCAGCAAAAGTGATCACTTTTGCGTCCGGCAGTGCCATATCACAGAGATTGTTAACGTAGATTAAAAACAACGTAGGTCCAAGCACTGAGCCTTGGGGCACACCGAAATTAATCCTTAGCTTACAACTGGTTATGTCTCCTATTTTAACCATTTGTGATCGATTGCTTAAATAGTCTCTTAGAAGATCAAGTGGAACACCTCTTATACCTATGGATTCCATTTTACGAAGTAGCAGGGGTATAGAGACAGTATCGAATGCCTTGGCCAAATCAAGGAATATGCCAATACATTTTCCCCCACCGTCAAGACATCCAGCTACACTATTTGTCAAACTTTCAATTGCATCTATAGTTGATGTTTTCTTTCTGAAACCATATTGGTTTTTAGAAAGAAGACTAAATTTTTCTAGGTAATTTACTAATCTGGCGTTTATAACCTTTTCTAGAATTTTTGCTAAAGTAGGCAACAACGAAATTGGGCGATAATTGGCAATACTGTCTCGATCTCCCGCTTTAAACACTGGCACAACAATGGATTCTTTTAGTACATCGGGGAATCTTCCAGTAGATAAGCAAGAATTAATTATGTGTGTTAAAGGTTTAATAAGTATATCAATAAATTGTTTTAAAAATATGGAAGAAATGCCATCCCAGCCCGTAGATTTAGTATTTTTTAATGACATGACTGTATTATATATCTCCATTTCATCTGCTTCAATCAATACAAATGAGTTTGAAGGAGTGTTTTTACACTCATATCTCTGTACGAGTTCTTGTTCGGTCAATTTTAGTCTCTATATAGCATATAGCATTAAGTAAGCTAACTATACAAATCGAATACTTAGGAAATAATTAATCTTCTCGGATGGGACTCGAACCCGCGATCCCTCCCTTACCGGACGTAGGAGGTCGCAGAACGACCTCCGTCCTCCATGAGCGCTGGCCTGGGGGTGACCGGTGGAGCCGCTTGTCACCCTAGCAGAAGCAGGCCGCGGCGGCGGCGCAAAATGCGCCTCCCCGTAACTGGGGCTAGATGGGGACACTGTGGTCCCCACAACCCGAGGAGATGGTCCTAGGTCTGCCAGGGTGCGAGAGATATGCTTTTGGCAATCTCACCTCCGGCAACCAAGGACCCAAGACGGCGTGCGTTTTAGTCGGTTCGAGTCCGACATAACTACCTCCACCGGCTCCGTGGGGGTGGTATCGCACGATAAAAAAAACCCTCTCTTACAGGGGGAATGCCTTGACCAACTAGTCTACCGAGACACATCCGATGTGATTCAAATTTCCCTTCTATTTTTATCCGTCTATAAGGCGACAGTGGAGTCATCTACCGATGTTCTTACGAACTATCTGAACCAATGAATGATTTTACAATCGTTTTTAAACATTCGAGTTGTGATAACTCCGCCCAAACATTTGAATGAATTTTATAGCATTAAGTATGCTAACTATATACTTTGCTGTAATTACTAAGCCTGCGTAGACCACAGACCGTGAAATGTACGTTTTGTTTGGTACGAACGGTACATTTAACATTACCTTTTTTAATGAACCTACTTTATTATTCTACCCAAGTATACGGTTGACTGGTAGAGAATACCTATGGCATTAAGTCCACCCGTGTACATGTGCAAAAAAATATCAAATTCTACGTCAAATTCACGCTGTCCTGTAGCCCGGTAGCAGCGAGTGCGTTCGGTGTCGTGTATAAGTACGGCTTCTAATGTAGTACCTAGTTTAGTTCAAAGGTTTAAAATGAGATTTGTGATCATACTAAATGAACAAAAGATTAAATTCTAATAATAACTTTATCAAACAAGTGAACACTTTTATGTTTACTTAAAAAACACTGCCCTCGCTGGCGCAGTCAGGTAAAAATATCATGCTTTGTTCTTTATTTTAGCCTCTTTGAAGCTATCTCCAAATAAAATTTTATTTATTGCCTCTTTCCTTTTTTCTGTTTCATGGGCTTTTCCTTGATACTATAAACGTTATCAAAATTAACGTTCGGTGAATCTTTTTGACACTGCATATGAACATTTATCATTTTGAACATCAGTATGATTATATCGTATGTTTGAACACAAAATAAAATCCATACTAATATTATAAATGCGAAAGTAACTCTGTCTGTCTGTCTGTCCACCACTGAACTGGTTTTGATGAAATTTGGTTTAGGGGTAGACTAGACCATGAGAAAGGACATAGGCTATGTTTGGTCGCGATAACCGACATCCACGCGGGCGGAGCCTCGGGTGAATCTAGTACATATTTTCAAAGTTTAAAGTAGAATGCTTATTAATAAATGGAGCAAAACCGGCATAAAACCATTAATGAATGACTAAAACCATTGTAGAGGCAAAAGAGGTATTTTATTGGTTAGTGATGACTATACAGCTAAAGTTATAGTCTTAATAATATTACGAGCAGTTTTAACTACTTTTTAAAGGTACCAAACTGTCAGTTTGATGTACGATAGAGAAAACGCTCTCCAAAGCGATCTTACCATGGACTCTCGTTCTTATTCCCGACGACGACGACATTAAAAATTTACCTGTCGTAACAAACAAATTCTCAGTTTTAAAAGCTCGTTAGTAATAAACATTCTTCATTACCTACTGTTGCTTTTAGTGTTAAACTTGTACAATATTATATGATATAGGACTTTTGTATCATTCACGTAACGAGTAATCACCGTTTGGGGAAAGTCACGAGAACCTTTTTATTATCCGGCGACAGATATACTGTAACATATGCTGTAAAACTCGTTCAAACTTGAATGAACTCGATGGCGCAAGTACTTACGTTAACTTACAAGAGATGAGGTCTGCGTATCGACCAGAGATGAGCGGAGCGAGCATTCGTAGCAACCCTATGAAACAGTGAGTGGTGCGAGGATGTATAGCGGGCTCTTATCTGATGTGAGTAGGATGAAGCGTGTATTTTTTGCTTGCATCACACACACATCCTTGTTAATAAGTATACCCGTAGTTCACGTTCTTCCCTTATTTTGCGTGTACCAAAACCTTGCTCCGTTGAGCTGTTTCCACTTAGAGCTATGCTGAACGAGGCTAGGTACATGAAGTGATTGTATTGGTTCATAACAAACCAAGACAAGAATTCCAAACTGATTGTCTGTTAATTTGTTTGTTGTTGAGGGACGGCCAGACTTAAAGTCAATCGTATTTTTGATCACAATTAGTTGACTAATACCTTTTTTTTCGTGCGGAAATCCCCACGGATACCTCCCGCACCATAGCCGGAAGGGGAAGTTCTGTAGAGATATGACCATAAATCACGACATCCAAGTAGGTGGAGCTGCGAACACCAACTAGTATTTTATAATTACGTTGTATTATACCCTACGAATTCTACGAAACATTACAACTCATGAACTAGAACCGCACAAGTTAGACACGTGTAATTATGGTAACGACTTGTCTAACGAAATAATGGTCGTGTAGGTTGTATGATGTGAGCCTGACAACATTAATAGTAGAAAGTGTCGGGTGAAGTTAAATCTTGAATTTCATACAACAAAATTAGCATAATGGCTCCTGCCATTTAATCAACTTATTCAGAACTTTTGTGGGAGTTTATGGGAACCACCAAGGGTTTTGGGGTTCAAGCCAGCTTCATCTGTAAGCTCGTACACCTACTGATTGACGTTCAAGGTTTTGACTAAGGCTTCTAAGAGGAGTGAGGTTAGTCGGCAGTTGCTCCTTGAAAGTAAAAAAAGGAGTCTGGCAATTCTTATCTATCTGTACACTGTTACTGTAAAACCAATAAGACTAGGAGACATTATATGTTCAGAAGATTGAAAATTTAATTTAAAATTCTTCGAGTTTATCCTCTATATTCTGTGAGAACAATTCGACTTGATTTTGAATTGAAACTGCTGAAAAGGTTTTACAATAAGAATTATCATATTCAATGCTGAAAATAAATAAATTTCAGGAATCTTCATGACTATTTCAGTGTCCTAGGCAGGTGAACAACAGTTAGTAATAGATCAAAGTTGAACCAATGATTATGTGAGTACTTTATTCAGGAAAATTAAATTATCGTTTTGCGTCCAGTTAGAAAATTATTATGATCATAAACAGCGAACATTTTACACTCGAGTTTAGGTAGGTGAACAACAGTTAGTAATAGATCAAAGTTGAACCAATGATCCAATTATGTGAGTACTTTATTCAGGAAAATTAAATTATCGTTTTGCGTCCAGTTAGAAATTTATTATTATGATCGTGAACAAGCGGACATTTTACACTCGACAAATTGTGGTCGGTCCATTATATCGCGGACATTTCACATACTCGTAATCTCGTGTAAATATATATTGACCTACATTTGGATGATTGTGTTTGTCCTGTAAAGCGATTATCGTTTGATTATATTGTGCGTTAAGATGATGAAATGTTATTGGCCTTAATTGCCTGTTCGTATAGGCCTTAGGCGGTTCATATTACACTAGTTACTCGTATATTCGTCATACTGAAGGTTCATGTCTGTCTTGTTACTAAAATTTACAAACAGGAAATCTTAATAAAGCGTGAGAAAATAAGAAATAATATTTTTTTTACCGATGTTTCTTTATTCTGGCTAGTATATAAATAAGTCGCCTTTAGGTTTATCGTATATCCGTGATGGGTCAGCCCAATTATTTGCCAAAATGTCCAAGATGCTGTTGTGACAAGCGTGCACTTTGTGAAATCCATAATAATATACTTGGTTTTGGTGAATATATCGCAAGCACCAATGGTAGAGTACGTGCATAATACGCAAAGCTCATTGCGGGTTTCAATCGTGCGGCTCTCTCTTTGCCTTGTGCGTCGAACTTTTTATTATGCATGATATTAGATGATAATAAATCGAAATATTTGAAAATTACCTACAGAATACTGTTAATTAATGTTACCTCGTGTGTCTATCCCGCATTGCATTTCTACATCTTATTTTCTTATTTCTGTAGCATCATTCAACTAATTACAGTGTATTAAATAGAATGTCATTATTTGTTTGCTAATATTAAAACAGCTATTGGTTGATATCTCAAATTGACATAAGACATTTCTCTTTCGAGTACTTAATTCATACACGTGTCCTTGGTGTTTAGACACCGAAGTGCGATGTCCACAGGCTGTTTCCACGATGTAGCCTCCGCAGATCGATCAGCTAGAGTAGTGCGTGACAATTTATTAAAAGGCAACGTAATCACATTAGTACTTCACGTGATCATTTTTTTATGACTGTTATTTTCATCAAGGCTACAAAAAAAATATTAGGATGGTTTTACTCCTTTACAACCAGCAGTGAAAGGTGTTTTGAAAAAGTGTGTACGTAATTTTGTGAAAGCTCCAGCAGAATATATTTAATGAATATTGAAGGATTTATATTATCTCTTTAAACTAAAGACCGTTTTAGAAAGGACAGCTTTTAGAATGATAAGTTTTCCTTACCTTTTGTCATATAATTTTGAAAAAAGTCCTAAAAGATGAGATGGATACTATAGATACTTAAACGTCGATAAACTAAATCAAGAACAATATAGTTTAAACTGCCCACGACGATAAGCTACGCCATACGAACAATTTTAGTTTTATCTAAGGAGAGCGAAGAGCTATAAATATCTATGCCAAAGAGAAATATGACCTATAAAACAAATGTCTTTAGTATCTCTTAAGCGTCTGTAATACTGTCTAGCGCTACCAGATGTTTGCAGTCTGCTGTCGCGATATAAACTTATTCTTATCTCCAAATACTTGACTTAATGAACTCATTTTACAACTGATTGTCTTAGAAACAAGCGGCATAACAGGTGTCTTTGGGCCCCCTCTAAGATCAATCAGGTCAATAAAGTCAATTTTACCTTCATGCCAGTACACCTGATAGACAACCGTCAACGCTCTAAGGCAGACACAGGTTTTCCTGTCGGGGTTGCAAGCTCGGGTGGCAGTCCATACCAAAGGGAGGAAGCAGAGTTTAAAAATACGAGCAGACTTGTACGTTGAATTACAACTTATTATAAAATTTATTTCGTAAACTAAAACGTAAACAATTATTTCTACTTTCATGATGTCACTAAATATTAAATTAAATTCGAAAAACATCGGAAAAAATGAAACGCTCAAGTGAGACTTGAACTTAAATTAAAACTAAAATAAAAAAAATACAACTAAATAAATATCTTCGCTTTACACAACCAATCGCAGAAAACAGCCCTGGGTCCGTCTATTACAGGATATTTAATTACTTTTCCTTTGTAGACTGAGGAGAAAGGCATATCGGAATTTTCGTCCGTATAAAGCCTCGTCCGATAAGGGCAGCGAAGTAGGTATACAATACAAAAACTATGTTAAACATCACTACATACTTAGTAGGTAGATATGTGGTGTTGTTGTTGATGTTTTGCGTCCCTTAAGCTAATTATTAATGGTGTTATGAGTTTTTACAGGCTCAATATCCATTTTAGTTTGGATGTTTGCTCATTTATAATAGGTGGATACGCTTGAGAAATTAGAACGATCGCACAATGGGTAAGATGGAAAAACATCTAAAAACTGTACCTACACTTTTTATCACATATGCTCATCGATTTATCAGTGCAGTTTGGACGATACAGTCTCATCGTAACAAATTTTTCGAAGCGTGTGTACCTACACAAATTAAGATCATTTTGAGGTCTTTGTTCATAAACTTCACATTCTGATGCTGACTGTACCACTAAGTACCATTCCATCATGGTATTAAATTTTTTATCGGGTTAGCAAGCCGTTTGATGTTGCGTTAAATTTAATATTTTGTCTGTTTCAAAGTACTCGACGAAAATTATGTTTGGCTCTCCACTGAATCGTCATTTTGAAAAATACAAACTATTAATGTATCAATCTACATCGTTTAGAGAAATGAAAAGAGTGTAGTTAACTAGTAATAGATGATGATATTATCTGACGTAGGATATAGATATAGATGGAAGCATTTCATTCGCTCTTTTTGTGCCACTAACCCTTGTGGCTTAAGATTTTGACTGAAGAATTATTATATTTTACATATTTTCTTAAGCCACTTTGAACTGAATTGATTGATGTTTTATTAAAATGACTCTGTAGTTAGTGTCTACACCATATACATTATTCAGTTGCCAATTTTATAGCTCGAGGCAAGCCTGTGTCATAGCCTCGTTTGTGTATGAGCAAATATATCGGCTTGCAGATCACAAAGTGATCTCATTTCTCCACGAGAACGGGACTGGGAGTGAAACTACAGAATAGATAATAATATTTGAATGAAATTTTTATAGCATTTATTATACTAACTTTTGAGTTCGAAAAATGCTCAACTCTCACTTGAGCATTTCATTTTTTCCGATGTTTTTCGGTCTTAGATAATAATAGGTGAAAGTTGAGGCTAGCCGAAGAAGTAGGCGCAGGGTGGCCGGCGTCGCCAGCGGGCCAGCTAAAACTATTGTATCCTTCTGTAGGGTAGGGGGATTTGACACCCCGTCACGACACTTCGGGGCTACCAATCCCTAAGGCTAATTGTGGTCTCCGTTATGTCCTCTCTAGGGCTCCCCCGGTCCCTAGGTCGACTATAGGACATCGATGTGATAACTTATGTCGCTGTGTTTTGATCTAAAAAACTTACCGCAACGTTTTTTTTTATTTATATGAATATATCTACTTCGTGACTAAAGTCTCAAATCTTCAGACTAGTTGTAGTGAAATGTGGCAGCATGTTAAACCTTACATTGTAACTACATTTGTCTCCCTAAGTGCTCATATTTTCTACAAGATACTTCAGTGCGTACTTAGAATACGTAAGCACATATTTTATTTGAAAGTTGCTGCTGTACTGTTTACCTAATTTATGGAGCAAATAAATTTAAGATTTAGGATTTCAGAGGTAGCAAACATGGCAAACTACCAATATTTATCTAAGTACGATTTATTGGTGTTCTAAATATAAATAAAACAGTGTTTTTTTTTCATAAAATATATTGTGAAATCAGGTAAAACTTGATAATTTTAACAAGTTTCAATTTTTATTTTTTGAAAACACTTTAGGTGATCCAAACAAGTATACAGACTCTTATTTACGAGTATGTTCGAGTCCTGATTTCAGACACTTTGTTAACATAAATTCCGTCGTATTTACTTTGGATTGTTAAACATTTTATGAACTGTACAAAGGTTTATCGTACGTTGGTCCTTGATGTTTATTACTTGTTTAAACTATTTGTAGAGAGAAAAGGTCCGCTCTTGTTATATTTGTCAAGGGTTGCAGAAAATTTTTGGTGGCGGGAGGAGCGGGTGGGGGCTCTATGGAGGAGGGGAGTTCTTATGCGACGTTTTTTATAGACTTGCCTACTAGTTAACTTTAGTTTAGTAAACTAGCACAAAACAAGTCGATATGGTAGGCAGATACAATACTTTAACTAGTGAAGGGTATCAATATTTTATGGGTACCAGTTTGGGTATCTTGTAATGTTCTCGAAGGTATGTAAAGACTGTTTTGAAGACAGAAAAAAATGTCCGTTCAAGAAGAATGCTTTTTCTTTTTTTTTATCTACGTCGCGTCAATTTGACTTCACCTCACCTGATGTTAAGCTAAAGGCAAAGTCTCGGAGAGAGGGTCACCATCGCAAACATGTACCCTATAGGTAGGAACCTATAGGGTACATGTTTGCGATGGTGACCCTCTTATAACCCACTTGTAATGCAAATACAGAATTGATAATAAGGATATTATCAATTCTGTATTTGCATTATAAGTTACAAATCAAATAATGATACCGCTACACAGATTGCATAGTACGGTTCTTTCTTTCAAATAACTCTGGGCCAGAAATAAGTCCGCTATGAGAAGTTACGGCCGATCTACCTGGATACAACAACCCGAAACAGGCAACAAATATATTTCTTTCAGGGCAAGGCTCAATAGCTGGTTAACTCCGATTTAAGGAAACACTCCATTATGTCCTTCCTTTCTGAAAAGTAACACAAAAATCCAATAAGCAATTCTCTGATGTAGCAGTCAGACCCTTCTCCATTAGAAGTCTTGTTTGGGTCCACTCGGCTAAGGAAGCGTCGTGTAACACGAATAAAAGGGTTAGTGGAATAGAAATTATTTGTAAATGACTCTACAGTGCAACATAATGAAAGTGTACCCTCATCCAATTAGTCACCTACTTTGTTAAAACATGGTTTACCACTACGTGCAGGTTAATAGGGTGTAGTTAACTGCACATATTTTCAGGGACGTTCTCTGCTTACCTTAGCTTAACCTTCGCCTACTCGTACATTGGTCTGTCTGACCAACGCGACGACGCGTGACGCTTTTGTCACGATTTCAAAGATAGTGACGAATTCCACACATTTGATTAAATCTTAGATTAATTCTAGAATGATACTCAGCCTGAATCGTGATTTATCTGAGGACAGATTGTATTGTCAAAATGCCAAACTATCTACTTGTCTATACAATCTGTCCTCAGATAAATGGTAATTCTAGAATATGAGCCTCAGGCCCGTATTCTAGAATGACACTCAGCTGAGGTTTGAAAAAACATAGGACAGGTTTAGAACGAAAGGTAGGTACGTGTAGAAGAGTAGGAAGTTTAGGAAAACTCGAAATTACTTCTGTTTCCGAAGTATTATTTTTTGACATCCATTTTATTGTTTTGGACAATTTTTTTCTGATTAATTTACTCTGACATCCGAATTGTAACGTATGTAAGATGTAATGATTTTTTGCTAGCTATCAAATGTTGGAACATTATTTGACACTACCGTTAAATTTATTTTTTATATTTTATTGGTAATTCTAATCAGTACCAATCTCAGGAACAGAATAATCCTACAGATTTTTGTAATATTTTACATGGCACCATTTTGTACAAAGCCGCGATTAGTGATCATACCTCAATATCAAATAAAGTTTAAAATAAAAAAAAACAGGTTTTCCCGAGAGTTTTAAAAGTTTTTGAAGAAAAAGTCTGATATTGTACTTATACACAATATTCATGTAAACTAGACTGGTTTTCTGAATACTTTTTACGGTTTTGCCCTCGTAGCATTGATATTTATTAGATTTTTTTAGGTCTAATTAAGTGGGAGATTGTTTTCCACTATCCGGTATGTCAAAGCAAAATAGAATGAGATAATTATTTGCTATAATCCGAAACAGCCCACATCTTTTGATAATTTTTTACTTCTAATTTTATACATGTTAGTTGCTCTTACTTTGCCAGTTTTGCTTTTTTTTAAAACAATAAAAAGTAACGGGAAGTAATTTCCCACCGCATAACTCCCGTTTTCCTCCTTTTTCCAAAGAAAAGGAGTTCTTTTTCGTAATCTACAGAATCTACTTACCTAAAAACCGGGACCAGATTTCAATTTATTAAAAAAAAATGTTTGATTAAGGGTTACAGTACTATCTATTTGAACCTTTTCATGTTTTTTTCATTACAGTACAACACAATACTCAAACCCACTGAACTTTTTTCGCCAGTTTAACCATTATTCATTCTACCAGTCATTGCCCAGTGAAGGCAGATTAAAACGGTTGGCTGGCTCCCGCCTCTAAGTGAACATTTACATAGAAAGGAATACTGTAGTGCTTTCATACAATAACCACTATTCCAACATTATCGCTATATGGGTCTTCTGATATCGTACTAAAGGTCTAGGAGAGTATTTTAGCATTGTCTGTGAAAATTATTGCGTGGAATTAAACTTTTGAATCCATGAACGAAACTTTTATCACGGTCATTGAAGCTTTAGTTAGTAACAGCTCTTTGTAAATGACAGTTTGAATAAGATAGATACTTTGTTTTAAAAGTTATATTTTAATGAAACTTATTTTAAGTCAAGAGATAGATTGGAAGAAAAAATCAGGATTTGCAAATATTGAGCTTTTCGTTTATAAGGATACATTGATAGATACATACATATAATCACGCCTATATCTCTAGAGGGATAGGCATAGATGAATTAACACCCACATTTCACCAATTATTGTAGTCGGTCCCAGGTAATAGAGGGTGAGCCTATTGCCATATTCTGGACATTATTGTTGACTCTAAGACTGATTACAGCTATGATGAGAACAGTGTACAAGGCAAAATAAACTGCGTTAGCATATATGAATTTAATTCAGTAAAATCTGAGTATAGTTAAACGGAATTTCACTACTAAAATCCAAACTAAATCCTATAAATCATCGTTGCGAGGTGCCAACGTAGTACACAAATACCATGGAAATTGAGTTTCGAAATTTGCAATTCCGAATATCGAATACCCACATGGAGCTATGTTCGGTAAGGTGACGGCTGGCACTGGAACATCTTCCTAGCCGAGAATATTACGTGGAAATATTATATATACCAATCTCAGATTATATGAGTCTAGTATCGTAAAAGGAAGTTTTTCCATGAAATAAAGGCCACTCACGTCCAACGATTTAGAGTAAAAATAATTCCTGCTAACTATATTCTTTCATCGCACGAATTTTAACTGTTATTTGTAGCTAACAGAACGTGATAACATAGAATTACATTTATTTTATTTCTGATACATAATAAATGTTCACATTTTTTCAGGTGGTAGAAATTTGATGGCACAAATTTGATACTTATTTCGACCGGGTTGGTACCACCGTGCACAAGTGCGAAAATCCCTCCATAGTAATCCAATCTCGGTTGGATTGCGTTCAGGGATCAGCAAGTGCATAGCCGGGCCGAGGTGATGGTAGTCGCAGCACTAGTGGGACCGGTGGGTTTTGGCGTAGTCTAGTGGGGTGTGACGCGGGGCGCCGCGCCGGGCAGGGAGACCCGTAGAAACGGTGGTGCCGCTGGCCGCCCGCGGCATAGTACAGGGGCCCAACTGGGACTAACCACTCTGGGAGGCTGCCCCACCAGGTCGCGCATAATCCCGATATGGCTCGTCGTGCCGGTTGGCGACCGGCCGGGAGCCCGGCGACCATATTCGGGAGGGTACGGGGGCCCTTCCGTTCGGCGCGTCGGCTCTCGTCACGCCTCACATTCATAGATAAAACCAATCTCCCATGTTTTGTCACGCGGTGCTGCGGCGACAATCACCTCTTTTTCACGCCTTCCCTTACCCTTCACCTCATGGCAGCGCACAATACAGTATCTGTTGAAACAGCGGCTAGGGACTCTCCCACAAAAACTCTATTTGAGGTGGAGTCCACGAACATCTGTGGGCTCCATAAGAACCTCAACGCCGTCCACCAACACCTGGAGACGGCGAAACCAGCTATGCTGTTTCTAACGGAGACACAAATACGCCGCCCTGACGACACGACCTACCTGCTTTACCCCGGCTATGTTATCGAGGAAAATTTCCGAGCAAAAGCCGGGGTGTGCGTGTTTGTTAGGGCGGATATTTGTTGTCGCCGTTTGCGCTGTCTAGAGGACCCATCCTTTTCCATCCTTTGGGTACACGTAGACCATGGCTCCACGAGTCAGATCTATGTGTGCCTTGACCGTTCCCATACAGGAGATGCAGAGATAACTCGACTATTCGAATACCTGAGTCAGGCGGCAGATGATGCGCAGGAGCGGTTTCCGAACGCCGAATTGGTGTTTTTGGGGGATTTTAACGCCCACCACAAGATCTGGTTGGGCTCCGCCATAACAGACCATGCGGGAAGAGCCACTCACGCATTTGCCCTGGCGCATGACTTGACTCAATTGGTGCACAAGGTCACGAGGATACCAAGAGAGTCCGGCCTAGAGCCCTCTCTGCTAGACCTTCTGTTGACGAGTCACCCGGACCAGTACAGTGTCTCGGTGATTGCTGCTTTAGGTAACTCCGACCACTGTCTGGTCCGCTCCACCGTGCCCATTGTAGCGCCCCCACGACCCGTGCAGGGGAAGAGGCGGCTATGGCACTACTCGTCAGCGGACTGGGATGGATTGCGCGACTATTATGCGTCCATCCCGTGGGTTGAACGCTGCTTTGAGGGTAAGAACCCATCTGAGTGCGCTACTGCCGTCGCCGGTGAGATCGGTCTAGGTATGGAATACTATATCCCATACACCGATGTCACCGGAGTCCGCGGAGCGCGTCCGTGGTTCGGGCGCGAGTGCGCGGAGGCTGTTGAGCATAAACAGTTTGCGTACCGCGCCTGGGTGCGGGCGCGCGCCACGCGCGATCCCAACGTGGGTCACTTCAAGGCGGCGTACAACAGAGCCACAAAGGTCTGCAAGAGGGCATGCGTCAGGGCGGATGCCCAGCGCATAGCACGGCTGGGCCAAGAGCTAGTGGCGCATCCCACGGGTAGCCGTGGCTACTGGCAACTGGCCAAAGCCGTGCAAGCCAACTTCTGCCAGCCCTCGCTGCCCCCACTGAGCAATCCCGATGGATCTCTGGCCCATGAGCCGCAAGAGAAAGCAAATTTGCTGGTCAATCTCTTCGCGGCCAACTCCCGAGTCGATGATTGTGGTATGCAACCACGGACAATGCCCACTGGTGATCACGCAATGCCTGATATACGTATCAGGCAACGCGATGTCCGTGCAGTACTGCAATCACTCGATGTCCGGAAAGCCAGTGGTCCTGATGGTATTCCAGCGGTTGTACTTAAAAAATGTGCAGCGGAGTTATCTCCTATGCTAACGCGGCTGTACCGACTGTCCTACAGTTCGGGTACAGTGCCTTCGGCTTGGAAGGAGGCGAATGTCCAGCCGATCCCCAGGAAGGGGGATCGCTCGGACCCAGCCAACTATCGACCCATAGCCGTCACCTCAGTGCTGTGCAAGGTGTTCGAGCACATAATTAACACACAGCTCATGCGCCACCTAGAGGATCACTCCTTGCTTAGTGACCGGCAATACGGCTTCAGACCGAAATGGTCAACGGGTGATCTTCTGGCGTACATGACCCACCTTTGGGGTGAGGCTATGGAGAAGCACGGTGAGTCACTGGCAATTAGTCTTGACATCGCCAAAGCTTTCGATAGGGTATGGCACAAATCGCTTCTTTCCAAGCTACCAGCCTTCGGCCTGCCTCCTAGACTGTGTAACTGGGTTGCAAGCTTCCTGCAGGGGCGCCGTATTCGCGTCCTTTGTGATGGACGAGCTTCGGAGTTCTTGCAGGTAAATGCTGGCGTGCCGCAGGGTTCCGTTTTATCTCCCACTCTCTTTCTTCTGCATATCAATGACATGCTCTGTAACGGAAACATTCACTGCTATGCAAACGACAGCACCTTACACGGGAGTTATTACGCACATCCTGCGGCCAAGCAGTCTGATATCGCGGAAAAAAGGCAGCTTCTTGTCACAGAGTTGGACCGGATCCTGGACCACATTTCTCAATGGGGCGCTAGGAACCTGGTCGAGTTCAATGCCAAGAAGACCCAGGCATGTGCGTTTACAGCAAAGGTATCTCCTTTCCTGCCCCTTCCCACTCTTCAGAGCACACCACTGCCACTGCAGGATCACCTCACTATCCTCGGTAAGGATGTTCGCTGCAAACTGAATAACAAAAACTATATCGAGAGTATCATCAAATCAGCCTCGCGTAAACTCGGAGTCCTGAACAGAGTGAGACGTTTTTTCACGCCGGAGCAGCGGTGTCTTCTATACAAGACCCAAATTCGTTCCTGCGTGGAATACTGCTCACATCTCTGGGACGGCTCCGCAAAGTACTTATTAGATGCTCTCGACAGGTTGCAGCGACGTGCGGTCCGCATTATTGGGGATCCTGAGGTCACGAACACCCTCGAGCCTTTGCAGATGCGTAGAGATGTTGCGTCTTTGGCAGTTTTCTACCGTCTCTACCATGGTGAATGTTCTGACGAGCTCTTCCAATTAGTCCCACCCTCCCCTTTCCTTCACAGGACGACACGTGCAGGGCTAAGATGTCATCCATTTACGGTGCGGAGTATACCTGCTAGAACCAAGCGTTTCAGTGATTCATTCCTATGCCGCACCACTAAGACCTGGAATTCCCTGCCAGCTCACGTGTTTCCTTCTTCCTACAGTCCCGGGTCCTTTAAGCGGGGCGTGAAAAGGCATCTAATGAGGCCGTCAAGCTGAAAGCCACCACTGTTAACATGGTAAATGTTTACGATGGTGACCCTCTTTCCGAGACTTTGCCTTTAGCTTAACATCAGGCGAGGTGAAGTCAAATTGACGAGACCTTGTATAAAAAAAAAAATAAAAAAAAATCTAGGCGGTCTGTGCTGAAATAAAACCAGCAAATTTATGTTTACAGTTAATGGGTTCTGCTCAATATTTATCCACTTATCTTGTATTGTTTTCTTATTTAAATTATTTATTTTTACTTAGAGCTCAACATTTATACACTGTGGAATTCATTTAAAATAAGTGGAATAATGTTTTTGTACTGCATGTCACCAAACTGTTTATTTTGGCGTGTCGTCAAAAGTTGCCGCCATGATACTTGCGAGCGTTTGGGTGTTTTTTTTTTGTAATAAAATTTTACTGCAAGGTTTCGAGTACTTTAGAACTTAAAAAAATAGAGGTCTGTTAAGTATCTGTTTCTAATTAGATTTGCAATAATTAAGAAACTGAAGGAACTAATAAAAGAACTGAAGCCATTAATAAAATATACGAGTAGGTACATCATGGCATCTCGTCGTTATCGTAATAGCGTGTGCGTGATTGGAATTTAAACTCTCATTTACGCTCATTCCCAATTTTAGGGTTCCATATAATCGAGATTAATCACATTTTATTTCGGTGTTATGCTGTGAAAATTAATATGCGACATCTGTTGATAAGAGTGGTGGTGAAAAAAGATCATAATATTAAGACTGCCGAAATATACGAGAAATTGCCATATTAATTAATAATTTAGAAGAGGGCTTGATAACATGATGTCCACATTGTACACCAAAGCGCTTATACGTACCATTCTTTTCCATCTAGTATTCTTTTCCATCCTTGTACTCCGACTTACTTAAAAGAACGCTTCGTGTTCCTAAATGACACACATTCAAGATCCTTGCGGTCGTCAGTAACATTGCAATTATCCACGCCCTCTCATTCTACAAAATTCTATGACAAGTCCTTCACTGTTCAGGCTGTACGGTTGTGGAATGCACTGCCTGTGAATATGAGACGTGCACAATCCTTGGCTATTTTCAAAAAAATGATAAAACAACATTATTTGAGTTCATTGTAACTTTATCATAAGGTCTTGCTCTGGTACTCGCTGTGTGTATATCTTCTATATAGTATATTATAGAAATTTAATGTAAGTATGTGCTAAGGTTTATGTTAAATACTATACTTAGGTATGTAATTAATATGTTTATATTTATTTTTATGTATGTATGTAGGGATATATATGTATGTATATATGTGTGTATATAGTTTAAGTTTATAACTACAGTAATAACTACCCAAACGTTATTATTGTTTTGAGATTAAAAAATGTCCATCAAAAGGTTGCCTGTAAGAGATCGCTTGTATAATAATAATGGCATAATAGCCATTATAAGCCAAAGGCCATAATAAGGCCGCCATTTGTACATTTCTCATTATGTTGTCCGTACATGTACTAAAATTTATAAGTGTACCTACAATAAAGATTTTTCTTATCTTATCTTACCATTATGCGGTGCTCCAACTCCAGTAGGTACGTTTTGAATTAGTTTCATATTCGATCTTAGAATCATCATAGTAGAAAAAGAAGTCCTTTACTATAGATTCAAGTTTGTCGATAGGAAGAGGTATGAACTACTGATTCAGCGGTGTCCAAATATTTACTTTCTTTCTCAATTTGATTCTAATCTTTACAATCTTAATTTTCTAACTCAAACTTTTTTTAAAAAAGGACACGTATATTTGACTTCCTCTCGCCTGATGGTAAGCTATAGGCAAAGTTTTGGAAAGAGGATCACCAATATAAACATGTACCATGGTAACAATAGCGGCACTAAGTTTGACGGCCTCATTAGATGCTATTTCACACCCCGATTAGAGGACCCTGGACTGTAGGATGAAGGAAACACGTGAGCTGGCAGGGAGTTCCAGGTCTTAACGGTGCGGACTAGGAATGATTCACCAACTTGATGGAATTTACTGCCAGATAAACCTTATCTCCTGTAAACTCTTATTCTGCTATACTGCGAACTACTTTCTACAGCTGATGGTGCACCTAATTAGTCTCTAGACAATTCTAATATTACATTCTGCCCATCATGTCTTCAAATTTTGTATTTTTCCCGTCTATACTCTAGGATTTGCTGTAAAATAATTCACCGATGTGTTTAGTTCACCTTTATAAACACAATTTCCATAGATTAACTGAGATTTTCGTAGTACTTCGAGTAACACGAGTGTATTTAACCCGTAACTTAATTAAGTAGTTTTGAAACTGCTGACAGTGTGTTAATTATGTTTTGTTCTGCACTGAGACTTATTTGGAGCAACAAAACTTGTCTTTTATAGCATAATTACTTACTTAGTTAATGTTTATCGGGAGTTCGTGCCATGTTAAATGAATTTGTCATCGCAAAGTTAGCATAATGCATTGTAAGGAACTATGCAGTAAGTATAACTAGTGAATACCTATGCTTAAAGTTTTAGAACTGGATTATGGAACCTTCATAATTTCTATTTATTAGATTTGGTATTGAAAATACTATTTGATCAACTAGTAAGGTCACCAGCGGTATTTCCGTACCAATATGACCTTCAAATCTTCAAGAAAAGAACGTATTCTCTTTTGAAAGGAAGGCAACGCACTTGTGACTCCTCTGGTGTTGCGGGTGTCCATGGGTGGCGGTGATCGCTTACCGTCTGGCGATCCGTCTGCTCTTTGCCTCCCTATTCCATAAAAAAAGGTTTTGATGATATTTTTTTTTTAAAGTATATTAGAACCGAAGTTATTAATATTCCCTCTAACCCCTCCAACTAAGCTAAATTGCTTGTGCTAGGAGTGGGTTCACGTCGGTAGTGTAATGGCCAGGATCGAACCTGGGACCTCTCGATCGTAAGGCCGACTCCTTAAAACCACTATAGCTACCGACGCTTGAGGTTTAACGACGATGAATTGAGTATTAATGCGCTATAAATTGAGCATTTCTAAGGAATCACATTGTTGGTGGTTATTTTCTACGTTGGTTGGAAATAAGCAAGAATAAAGGAGTATAGGCTCTTCGCCAGCTGCTATTTTACCCACACTGTCTGCATGTCTCAAGCAGCGTAAATTGGTTGCGGAAAGAAATTGCATGATACTTATATTGAAATTAGTTTGGGAAGGCGAACATCGTTTCCTTCTGTCCTCAACTAAATTTGCTAGATAATATCCGAATATTTTAATTGTGTAAAATATATTTGCATGCGGTCTCGTACAAGGCGACTAAGGGATAGGGCTGTTTAACATCAAACAGATATGTACAGCCTCATAAAGTAAAGAAAGTATTATGCGATCACTACTTTATGGATTAGGAATTTACTTTTAGTGTTGCTTACTATTGCTAGATGGCAATGTTTAGCAATTCTAAAGGTGAACATCATTCTGAATGTAATAAATTAATGTAAACCGTCCGTAGAATTGTGTTGCCGTAAAATCTTTTAAAAACTTTATACCAAAATATCTGTGAAAACTTGTAAATGGCCCTCACTTTGTTATATGAATTTACCTATTGTTATCTTTTAGCTGTAAGTTTTCCTAAAATGATAAAATAAAATAAAATAAATAAAATAATGCATAGCTCGAGTCAACAATAGTGCCAGGAATACGGCAATAGGCTCACCCCCTATTACGTGGAACCGAATACATTGATTGGTGAAAATAAATGTGGGTGTTAATTCACCTCTGCCTATTCCTCCGGGGATAAAGGCGTTATTATATATATGTATGTTGTATGTATATTTGCATCATCAAATTAATATTTAAATTGTACTTACAGAACAAGACAGAACGAATCGATGTTAATATAACCTTCCCAAAAATTAATATATTCTGATATTATCTATCAAATTCAGATGAGGACAAAACGAATCGATGTTAATAAAAACCTTCCCAAGCTAATTTCAATATATTATATAATAATATCAGAATATTTAAATGACTGTACAAAATATATGCTGGCCTCGCGGAGCGAAGCGCCTTTATGTATATACTACTTTTATTATTTATAACTATATTATTTTGATTTATTATATATTTTTAACGTAACATAACATTATAATAACATAACACAAAAGACGGACCTTTAATTTATACCTATTGTTGTTGATGTATCAAACGAAAATATGTGATGGCTGTATTATTATTTATCTTTCATAAATTATTATTTATCTTATTCTTGTAATACAAATGTTTTTATGTCCTAGGGAAAACTGTAATAAATGTTTAGCTTTTCATTCTTGGATACAAAGACACATTTTATTTTTTTATTCAAAATTTTAATTTTATTTATACTGATCATGATTGAGACAGGCCTGATTCAGTGGAGTGAGGTGAAGGGGTATTTTTAATCTAATTTTTCGTTGAAGCATCATCGAACATGGCATGTCATGTCAAGCAAGTCTAAGTTAGAGTGACAGCGGCTTCTGAAACTCTTGATGCGAAAAGTGCTCTCAGTCATAATCAAATGAGAGTAACTAAAATCTTCTCAATGGAATTTATTCTGCTTATCATTGTGGTGGTATAAAAATTTAAATAAAATAGATTTTAGATAGATACCTTCATTTATTTGTGGAAATGCCTTACAGTAGTTTTCTAAAGTAGAAAGTAGAAAAGATGTTAAAGTATTTTTGTGTAGCACATAATATACAATTTTTATTGCAATGATCCCATCCTGTCGTACTGGTAGCTCGATAATCAATAGGTAATTGTACCTACCCTTTATATTTACCATACAAATTAATTCAATTTCATTGTTTTTAAAAATTGTGTAGCTTTAAATTAAATCTGTTTGACGTCAAATACAGCTTAACTTAACTAAATTTACCACAGCTTCCTTGGTGCTATGGAGAATAAACAAACTCCACTGCGGCATTTTCGAGACGTCAGTTTGCGGCATTGTCTCGTGTAGTGATAATTAAAAAGTAGGGGAGACCAGGTATGAAAGTAACACGGGATGAACGTAACAAATAAATTTTCGAACGAATTATGTTGGCTGCACATCTGGCTGTCTCACCAGTAAGCACCATTTGACACCGCCCCTCGCCTCAATTGCGCAGCACGGCGCTGTACCGCTTGGTTGTGGACGTGCGAGTCGATGCCGCAAAAATTACTCAAAAGTAAGTTTCGATCATCTTTTTCAAGTGTGTTTGTTTTTATTATGCTGAACTTTAGCTTGCATGTTAAGTATGAGTTAAATAACATAACTATTCGTATTTCTATATTAGTATACCAAACGGTAACTTTATAATGATTTTTTAAAGTTATGAGCAATTGATTGTCAAATTCGGGATAATTTAAACGTAGGGATGAAAGTAACAAGTTGTTACTTTCATCCCTCTTACTTATGATCGTGGTATCTGAAAGCATAGAAAATAAGTTTGAAGTACCTTGAAAAAGAAATAAATACAACAATTATTTATTTTTCAAGGTATTTCAAACTTATTTTCTTATTCCAGAATGCCTAACATTCATAAACGAACGACCAGCAGAGGTTTAGTTACTGTAGAAATTATGGATTTGGCTGCGGAAGAAGTACTTCTGAGAAAAGTACCGTTCAGAGATGCCGCAAATTCTTTTCAGCTGTGCCATGTAACTTTATATCGATATGCCCAAAAGAAAAACAAAATGCTTGAAGAAGGTTCAACGAGTCTTCTGAATGTAGGCTACGTATCGAAAAGAAGAGTTTTTAATAACGATGAAGAAAATATACTGTCTGAGTATTTACTATTGGAGTAATCAAATTAATCAAATCAATCAAATTAATTAAAGATTGCTTGCATGGGAAAATGGGTGCGATGCCTAGAGTGCCTGCAGTGGGCTCATGTAAGCTGCACCAAAATGAAATAAGTTATGTGTGCCATAATTGTTTATCGGACTAAGATCTCATTTTTTATTCTGTTGATTAGGTACTTAAGAAAATTCCTATTTCCTAGAAATTATTAATATACTTGATTTAAATATTGTGATATTGGTGTAAAACCTTAAAGGCTGATTAAAAATATGTTGATTATAAACGTAACTGTGTTGTTATTTACAATGTTACAATTATCCCCTTGTACTGTTACAACCAACCCTAGGGATAGGGTTGGTTGTAACGGATTCCCCTTTTTTAATATGGTAGTATTTGCCAAAATCTGTGATATCAGTCGCATTGAAGCTAGTGTTAAAGTATAGTTGAAAAACCAATCTATCATATGCACTCACTTAAATTTATAAATTCCACGAGGGCTGAGAGTTAAGGCGAAAAAAGTTAAAAATGTTACTTTCATACCTGGTCTCCCCTACCTTATAATAAAATAATTAACCTTACAATTTAAAGTTAAAATATGGTAAAAACAGTCATTTTAGTACGGGCCTGCACCATGCTCAAGCCATCGATAAATAGATAAGCTCTATGAAATTGTGATTGGAATTTAAGCATGTTAAACCCAGATCATAAAAATAGAATAAAATCTTATTTCAAATAAAATCGCCTGGTAACAACATTTTTATTTCTGATCGTGAAAAACTAGCTGAGCTATTTTTGTTATAATCGTAGAACATTTCATTGTTTTCACATTTCTTCTTCTATATGACAATCTCGACGTTCAATTCGATTACATTTTGGCTCTGGAAAATTGTCTCGTCTCGCCTCGGTAAAATCCCAAGACGACTTTTTATTTGAAAAACTTAGATCGTCTTGTTTGTGGTATTATAACTGAGAATTCGGGCGCTTATTTTTAAGTGGTTGACTAGTCACGGATTCTTGCACAGTTTCAAAATTGGATAGTCTATAAATATTTGTGTCCCAAGACTGGCTGCAGTTTGAATGAATGTTTCATTAGGAATTATTTATTCATTGTCACGACAATCTCGATTGCAACCAAAACTTGCCATTTTGGACTCGGGGTCATCCTGTTATGAATATAAATATTAAAGTTCGTAAAGATATTTGGATATTTGTGACTCAATCACATTCAAATGGCTGAACAAATTTGGCCTGGAATAACACATTTCTGGAATAGGTTCCCATGGGTAACAGGAACTGGCTCAGAATTCCAAGCGAAGCGGGATATTTGTATTCTAATACAATTTTTTTTTTTCCTTTTTACCTTCATTAGATTAATCATATATTATTGTTACAGCGATGAAGGCAGCCATCTTGATCCAGCAGTGGTATCGGCGGTACTTGGCTCGAATGGAGGTGCGCAGGCGTTACACTTGGACTATATTCCAGAACATCGAATATGCTGGCGAACAGGACCAAGTGAAGGTAACAAATACCAACCAATAAATAATAAATACCGACCAATAAATTTAAATAATTTGAATTTCACGGGCGGTCAACTCTGTAGAGTTTATTCTTTGTTTTGATACGTAAATGATTCGGAAACATTAATGTAAATAATTTAACCGAGGAGGTACTTAGTTTAGCAATCCTAAACAAATATTATATTCTACGTCTAATATTATGTATGGGTTGACCCAGCTGTATTTTCCATCAAATTAAAGTTTGCCGGGTACATTTTTCAGTAGGCTCTTAGATGGATAGAATGTCTCTTAGAGGTTCTAACGATAAAGCTCAATCTGGATATTGATTGAGATTTATTTTTGGTCCTCACAGTGTAGCTACATATTACAAATAATATTATTACAATTACTTATGTGTAATGTACAAATACTATATTTATTTTATATTTAGACACTGTGCGGAACCAAATAGGGCCCATTTCAGCATTTAATGCTGCGCACACCCCTGCGTTGAGTATGCACAGCGCTGGTTTTGGCTCTTACCTGTTCTTAAAATTATTTATATTTGGATAAATAATGTTTAATAACATAAAAGCAGGGGAAATTCCAGAGAGAGAATCTCTTCATTACTTGACAAATCGCTGTGTCGAGTAGAGATGCTTTCTGCATGCAACACTTGACCTAACCGCCCATCCACCATCAGACAATGAATAAATACAACTATCGAAACAATTATCGCTGAAAATACATCCCATATTATTAGTGTATCACTCACCGGGATATTTACCATGTTGTTAATTTGTTTTGAGTAAGTAACCGATATTTCGGCGCTGTTAATCAGTACACACCGTGCTCAAAAATGTACAAAACAAATGAACATCATTCGAAATACATCGGGAAACAGAAGAACTCAAGTGGGACTTGAACCCACGACCTTTTCCTTACAATTGGAATGCTCTTCCAACTGAGCTATTGTGTCACACCTGAATCACTTCAAATTTCCCTTCTCTTTATATCCGTCTTTAAGGGCGACGGTAGAGCCATCTACCAACTTTCTTACGAACTGTTGGAACCAATGAATGATTTTTCAACAAATTTCCCGGTGAGTATTACATAACTAATGTGAATGAATATATTAATCTCAAATCATACATCCTATATTATGTCTACAACTTCGTGAGCGAAGTCAGATTTTTTTTATTATTTATCTGTTATATGTTATAAATGTGATATCTACAATTATTGCGCGGCGCTCTAATCGATCTATCAACACTGTATCATACTTATTAACTACAATAGTCCTGTCAGGGATGATAGATCGATTTCAGTACAATGTCACACGACCATTGTATAGAACTGGGTCGGGCATTTACCTGTAGGAGGGATCTAGGTACGTGGGTGTGATGATGAACAATTGTGTATAGTTGGTTGTATGTAAATACTTGCTTTTAGAAAGACGATATCCTTTAGGGCTCTTTGCTATTAAACGGAAAATGGAATCCATATAGGAAAACTTGATTGCTCGTCGCTCTGTTTAAAAGTTTTAGTACTTATATTGAGATTTAAGGGACCTGAATTCGTTTTTTTATTATTTATTTATTGCATTATGCTGTTATACGAGCTTAAAATGTTACTTAACTTAGTATCAAATCATGGTATAGAAAGAAGTACTCGTAATGAGTAGGTAGTGCGAAGAAATCTCTTAGCACCATTTCAGTATCTTACATGTATTTACGTATATCAGCAGTTGAGAACGACGAATTAAAGTTTTAATTAAAAAGTATAGTGGAATGCCTTTTTAAGTAATTAAAAACATGAGCTTAGTTTTTTACCGTTAAATGTGTATGGAAAATGTAAAACTTTTCGTTTATAAAAGAGCCTCGTCTTTTATAAACGAAAAGTTTTTCATTTTTCTGGCAAGCTTTGCTCTGAGGGTTGGAAGGTTAGAAGGCAGTCAAAAGTCGTAGGTAAAAACCAAATGAAAATGAGGAGAAGAGTAAATGCCTCCGAAAAAACCTTGGATGTGACTGGGAACAATGCGAAGACATGTAGGTACTGTTTCCCATTCATAAATTTAACTGAAAAATGTAAAGTTCGTCCTTTCATCGTCAACTGTACGTACAGCAGGTAGAGCTTTAAATACCATTAAGTACTTACTTATTATGCGCCAGAGGCCAAAAGGGAGAGAGATGAGGTACAGTCAGACACTAGACTATCTGTTCAAAATGTATTAACGTAAGTTCTTAAAGCAGGGCTTGAAAGAAATAAAGCACATTAAATTTTTCATTAGGTACTTAAGAATGGCGTCTTGCCTACGGCGGGATCGCAACCGTAGACTTTCCAAAGAAAAATAAGGTAGTAAGTAATTTACATAATCAGTTTTCATCAAAAGTCGCAGTCATCAAAATGCAATGTTTAAAAATGGTTGAAAAATCATTCATTGTTTCCAACAGTTCGTAAGAATGTTGGTAGATGGCTGCACCGTCGCCCTTATAGACGGATATAAAGAGAAGGAAAATTTGGAATGATTCAAGTGGCGCTCAATAGCTCAGTTGGCAGAGCAGTCGCCCTGTAAGCGAAAGGTCGTGAGTTCGAGTCTCACTTGAGCATTTCATTTTTTCCAATGTTTTTCGAACTTAACAGTTAGCATAATAAATGCTATAAAAAAAAAAAAAAATCATTCAAATATTTGGGCGCAGTCATCAAAATGCAATGTTTAAAAATGGTTGAAAAATCATTCATTGTTTCCAACAGTTCGTAAGAATGTTGGTAGATGGCTGCACCGTCGCCCTTATAGACGGATATAAAGAGAAGGAAAATTTGGAATGATTCAAGTGGCGCTCAATAGCTCAGTTGGCAGAGCAGTCGCCCTGTAAGCGAAAGGTCGTGAGTTCGAGTCTCACTTGAGCATTTCATTTTTTCCAATGTTTTTCGAACTTAACAGTTAGCATAATAAATGCTATAAAAAAAAAAAAATTCATTCAAATAATCAGTTTTGTAAAACTTTGTGTTTCGAGTAAAATTTTCGCATTCCCAATAAGTTAGATGCTTGTAACTTTTCCTTTTATCAATTTTGTTGATTTGTAATTCGTGAAATTTAAGAAGGAGTCAAACAGCTTAATCTATCAAACAAAAAGGTTGGCAAACTTAACTGTTGTATCTACTTGAGATTGGCTGGTTGCCATATAATTGGAGCAGTGGAGCTTCAACTTCCAGAACTTTTGAATGTTAATCTTGTTAAATCATGGTTCTATAATAAATTGCCGATAAGTAATGACTTATGCGACTAACCTTCAAAATATTTACGCAAAAATATGTTTGCTTTCTTTATAGTACCTACAAGAGATTCCAGTTCTAAGTCCGTCATCAACCAAGTGCCATTTACGGTTGCATGCATTAGCCATTAGGTAGGTTTTACGGCACCTTTTCATTTATTTTGATTTTCTGACTGACCCGAACCACTTAAAGAAGTCCTGCCACAGTTTCGACCTCCAATAAGGCTTTTCAGCTTGGGGCGCAAAGATTTTGATTTTTCATATACCGCACAAAATTTTAATCTACACCAAAATATAATTTACATCACTTGATCCAAGAGTACTTTATTGTAGCTCAAACTAATAATAATAACAAAAGTTATTAAAATGTTATAAAATATTATTAAGCTCGGTTAAGAGGCTAGATTGTTGTCCATGATTTATAAATTAAATACGCAAATAAAAGAATAAATTACAGTTTGGAGTGATTAACGTTTTAATTTAAATTTATCGTTACGGGTCGTTTGACTTTTTGAAATGTTAATTGTGAAAATGTTGTTCGAATGTGCTTTACATTTCATTTCAAATTATAATCATAATTTATAAGATAACAATGCGAATGGAGTAACATCCAGTTGATAAACCTAATTGACCGAGATAAGCTGTCATTAAGCCGTTTGACTTTAGTAGGTATATGTTAAGTTCATGATTTGTATCTAATGAATTTGATACACAAATTTTACTTTGGGTAGATTTGATAAAAGTTCAATTTTCAGATAACATGGACATATGAAAGATGTTTAAACGTGATTCATTTCGAACCAATTCATGATGTAAATGATAAAAAATACTGAAGGAAAAGTTGAAAGTAGTAATAGAAATAGCAATCATATACAGAGCGAATTTTTCAAAAGGGTTGGATGACCAAATCCGAAACTATAAGGAATAACTAAAAATGATCAAAGGAGTCACGAGCCCAGTTTTGATGAAACTTTATATTAAAACAGGCTGTATTTTTTTTTCAAAATAAATGGGTTCGATTCCCAGCTAGGATTATTGGATTTTTCAAAAATATAATGATAAAGTTTTAAGTTTCATTAAACTCGGGCTCGTGAGTCCTTTGAGCATTTTTCGCTATTCCTTATACTTAGTTTCGGATTTGGCCATCCAAGGCCTTTTCAAAAATTGACTCTGAATAAGCTTTCTCGTTCCATTATGAACCAATTTTTAACCCCCGACGCAAAAACGACGGGGTGTTATAAGTTTGACGTGTCTGTGTGTGTGTGTGTGTGTGTGTCTGTCTGTGGCATCGTAGCACCCAAACGGATGAACCGATTTGGATTTAGTTTTTTTTGTTTGAAAGGTATATTAGTCGGGAGTGTTCTTAGCTATGTTTGAAAAAAATCGGTCCAAGATGGCCGCCGCCACAACATGTCGGAATTTATATTTCTTCATAATTCCCTCAATATGGGTATCAAATGAAAGAGCTTGACTAGTAGATCAATTTAAAAATTATAAAATAAAAATTAAATTAAAATTTAAAAAACCCCCGTCACAAAAAACACCTCCATAAAGTCGAAAATAAAGGAATAAATTTTGTTTCAACGGTTGCCATGTCGGGGGACCTTGGATTGTTCCGATAAGGAGTACTTAAACAGTTAAGGTCCCCCGACATGGCAACCGTTGAATCAAAATTTATTCCTTTATTTTCGACTTTATGGAGGTGTTTTTTGTGACGGGGGTTTTTTAAATTTTTGCTAATAGTAGCAGTCACTGTAAATTTTAATTGGCAATATTGCAAAGATAGCAATGCATAGTTAGCATTGACTCGTAATCTAACAATAAATTGGATTCCCTTGGAGAACACACCACATGGGTTAACTGAGTAACTTACCCTGTCCCAATTAGCGGTCCAGTGATCTCTAACCAGGCCATAATCAGGTCCATTGTAGTTTGATGTTAAGAATTTTGACTCACAGATTATCTCAAGTGTAAATAGTTGGATATGTCTTAATCCAACTCAATCACGATATAAATATGAAGTCATAGATAGATGTTTGGATGTTAATGAAAAATTTAAAGTCTATTTAACACCACGTGAACTGTAATGTTACGTGGATAAAATATAGACCAAAATGAAGGCCCACTCCCGTTAGATGGGATAAAACAAGACAAGATTGGTACTTGATTGAGATGAATGGCGTAATAAAAAGACAATATATATGACCCACAATACAGCCGAATACTTTCAAATCAATAGACTGATATAATAGATAAATATTATTTTTCAGCTTATTCTATTATTTTTCAGAACTACTGAGATATGATGTCTTTCTGTCAATTTCTTTTTTATAGCTGACTGTGGTTTTCATGCGAATTCTAGGTATAGACTTACGTCTAGGGTTCTGTGAGAATTCTACGTGCTAGTACCTTCTTCAATATCTGAAAGAGTTTCATTTAAATTGAACAAGTTAAAATAACTAAATTAAATAAATAAATAAAATGTTTTACCATAAACTAAGTAAGGTTATAATCAATATTCTAAACTAGCGTTTTCAAGGATTGTTTTCATATATACAGCCGAATACTTTCAAATCAATAGACTGAGTTACAGTTGAAGTTGAATATCATTTAAATTTATATTACCTACTCTCGTAGCTATATTTTGACACAGAGCAGTTTTTGAAACGGTATGAAGATAACAGATTAAGTAATGATCAATGAGTGAAATGGCATGCATCTACAACTAGTAACAACACAAGCTGAAGTTAAACTGTTATCGATACTAATAAAAATTCGTACACTTAAAATTGGTTCTCTTCCACGAAGCTCAGTTAAGCTTGCATATCAACACAACAATAAAATTTATCTCCTGGTACATTCATGGACTCTAAATTTCAAATGAAATCTGGTTTTACTCTATACATAGCTACATTATTTTAAACATAATGAAGCTTCAATGAAACTCGTTAAGTTACAAAACCGCGTGCCTAATGACACATATTTCTCGTAGGTACTAAAATTTACACTCTCAAAAGCGTACACGTACAATGAATAATGCAAAAGGGATAATGCTCGACGAAGTAGATTATGCTATATTTCAACATAATTTAGTTCATCAACAATATCACGTCGAATTAGTCTGAGACGGTCGGAGCAATCTCGCTCGCGGTGTTGTGGCGTCGCGCGTCGCGTCAGTGTCTGTGGGTGACTTTATTGTGTTCACTGAACACTTCAGTGCGATCATTCAATTTCAGTGAGCAATAACACGCACGGTCAAATCACGTTATCCTATAATGTATTATATTTGTCAAGATTCTTTTACAAATTTATTCTTTTGCCCTTTTTGTGTACATTTCGAGATAAAATCTCTAACTCAATTTGCAATAAAACCTATTGGCAAGCTATTTGTTCCTAAAAATAAATAAATCTATTTATGGGTATTTCTACTGAGGTATTATATATGTGACTTATGAATTTAGTAATATTGTACTAGGTATTAGTAGTAAAGTAAGGACTTTGTAGTTGTCCTACTGGGCTGGAGCAGGTGTGGCGCCGAGTACCTACTTGTATTGATCCCAATAACTCCAGTTATATGTCACAGTGCTATGTAGCAATATGCACAGTAAAGTCCAATAATATTTTCTAATATATGTTGTAATTTTAACTTCACAAATATTTAATTATAATAAAGTTAAAATGGTACCTGTAAAAGCGGTGTTGGAGTGGTTTGACATTTTAATTATTTAATTACTTGAATCGCAACACACCATCACAGTGAAAGGGCACGATTTCGAATCTTGTGAGGTTGCCATATCTTGCAAATGCACTAGGTGATACCGTGGCTGCAGTAACGAATGGACCAATTTTGCTAGAAATGATGTCAACCTTGTTTACTTAACTTGTTCAATTAAAATAGAAAATTTAAATATTCTAATGAAGTTAAACTTCGTAGAACATACATAGCCTTAACTGGTATATATCTAGTAAGCTAAAGGACATGGGTTAAGTGATTTAACCCGGTTAAGTGAACGCCATTCCCTAGCCTCTATGTTCAATTTATAGGCGTAATTATTCAAATTTTATGGGTACCTTGTAACAGAATTATCCTTTGAGGTTAATGGTCTGTTTGTTGAAGGTGTGTTGCGTCGAGACTGAGGGTTATACGGGTGAATGCGTCAATCAGTGCAACGTTAACCCTATCATGCGAGTGCACCATGTCATTATAATCTATTCTGTGATAATATGTACCTAAGTGTTGTGTGCATAGCCAGTACTTATATCCAGCAATATAGATCAATACATACGAAACGTACCTATCTATATTATAGATAGATAAAGGGTCGAATAATGCACGCGAAAACTACTGAACGAATTTTAAAGCCATGTATGATTTGAGATTGACATGGTCATTCACATTATCCTGCCATGATCACAAATGCATCCGTGATCATAGATCGAATGTTTTATTAAGAATTTTGAAGCGATTTTTTTAGAAGGTCTTGGTGAGAGGTAAACTCTGCCATATTTTATTACAATTGGTTGCATAGAATTGGAGATAATATATGACCAAAAGTCGCTTTGACTGACATCCACGCTAGCGGAGCAGTATATATATCATCTAGTGAACTATAATAATAATCTACCTACTGTAAAATATAGGATACCAACTACCTATTATTAGCTTTTTGTTCTCTCTATTCTTCCATGGCACACACCAATGACTTTTCGATGCTTTTCGAAGTTATGTGTGTATTTATCGCAGGTTTATAAGTGCCCAGTTAATGACAATTGGCTCGCCACTTATTACATTGGGACCTAAACATAAACTGGCGAAACGTGGGTGCTAACACCTCTGCCTATCCCTTCGGGGAATATAGGCGTGAGTTTATGTTATGTTATGCTATTCTGTGCTTTTTGCATAGAATTCAAATATTTTACTCTTTGCTTTTTGGTACATATTTCATCTAATAGAACTTCCTCTTAAGTAATAAAGTCGCTCACTGTACTAATTTTGTAGCCTATAAAGCACTCCGAAATTAGTCTAGTGATATAATACTTCAAACATGTTTTAAACATTATCTCCACCCACTTGTTCCTTAACAAGCGTTGAGTCTGAAAGCTATTCCTTGAAATACTTTTACAAGTGCTATAAATTCACTTTGCACGTCTTACAGAAAGAATGTCTTCTCGGTCTTGTCGTTCCAGGGTTACACTTGTTAACTCTAGCTAGCACAGTGTATATTTTAATCCGCTACAGTGCTTCTTCTTTCTGTTGTTAATTAACTTAGTTGTGGTATTCAATCTACTACAAAGTTAATTATAGATTGATTGAAATGTACGTCTACAGTAATTGTAAAAAAATCTTCCTTTTTAAATTTTCTTCAATATGATGAAATATAGCGGAAATAATCATTGAAAACGCAAGTTTGGAATATTGATTATAACCATACTTAGTTTATGGTAAAACATTTTATTTATTTATTTAATCTAAATTTAATATTATATATTATATTAAAGTTACTTTAAATCTAAATTATTTTAGATATTAAAGAAGGTAGACTTCTTCCAGAACCCTCGACGTATTTTTATACCTAGCATTCGCAAGAAAACCACAGTCAGCTATAAAAAAGAAACTGACAGAAAGACATCATATCTCAGTAGTTCTGAAAAATAATAGAATAAGCTGAAAAATAATATTTATCTATTATAATCTTAGTAGTTCCACATGAACACATTCTATTTTTTTGGCTTATTTTAACTGAATGATAGCCGTTTGACCTCTCGTCCCGCTAGAAAAGACTGACATAGGCTGAGGCTTTTCTTGTCAATTAAGTAATCGTCCAGTGAGATAGAGTTCTGTGTTAATTTAACTTCATAGCCCCAGCTGCTATTGGTAACATTAGTAATTAATACATTGGATTGATTTTAGTACGTTACCCAAAGGGTAAGGTGAGGTAGGTATATTATAACCACTCGTACCAGCTCGGGTCCTTCGTAATAGAGGTCTGGCCTTTATTGAGGCCACAGGATTAAGTGCGACCGTGGGCGTTATTGCCTTGACGTTTTAACCATTTAGTACTTACTGGCAGAGGTGAATTCAAAAGTTAACTTCAGGTAACTTTGAACGAATCTACGAATTATGTATTTATTATGCTATATGCTCGTACTAGCCGAGCCGCCGAACTTCGTACCGCCAATTTTTTTCCGCCCGCGTAGCGTCTGATTCGGTTCCCGCTGCACCCTCTACTATATTAAGCATGTATTATACATATAAACCTTGATCTTTAATCACTCTATCTATTAAAAAAACCGCTTCAAAATCCGTTGCGTAGTTTTATAGATTTGAGCATACATAGGGACGGACAGACAGCGACAGTGACTTTGTTTTATACTATGTAGTGATGAAGTCATATGGTTTATAAAATAATTAGAGCGTGTATAAACTCCTAACGAAACAGTTGAACTCTACTATCCTGCACAGATAATGTGCACTTTGACTTCGTTAATGCGCAAAACTTTCATAGTTGAATTTTTTTTTATACTGGACACGTCAATTTGACTTCACCTTGCCTGATGTTAAGCTATGTTAACGATGTTATGCTAACTATACAAATCGAATACGCAGGGAATGCCTTGACCAATTCGGCTACCGAGACACGCCCGATGTGATTCAAATTTCCCTTCTATTTATCCGTTCTTACGGCGACGGTGAAGTCATCTACAGATCTTCTTACGAACTACTCTCTTACATGTATACCAATAAATGATATTACAATCATTTTTAACATTGATTTTTGATAACTCCGCCCTAATACTTGAATGAATTTTACAGCATTAAGTATGCTAACTATACAAATCCCGCCCGAGAAGATTTGTTTTTCCCTGTGTATTCAACTTTCATAGAACCATAAATATAATCTGAAGCTGGTAAATAACTTTTTTCCTGGGCCTCGATTCTACTAGAGAAAAACCACTGTCGTAACACAGCCTCTGCAAAAATTGGCAATAAATTCTCGACTTCAAAGCAATGTGTTAAAGTCCGAAATTAAATGGCTTTTTGTAGAGTAAATGAAATATTGGAATGAAACACTTTTCTTTTAATTTTAGACTGAGTATAGAAATAAAGTCTAAAATGTAATGTAAATTTTCGCGGTATCTATAGTACATACGACAGTGGTTTTGCCTTAACAGAATCGAGGGCCTGGGTGCGTCCGAGACTTAGAGCCTGAGGTTCGCTTACTTATTCTCGGTTTGGTTTATAACGGTTTTATAGGCACGAATGCCGTCTGACCACCCAAGCTCGAGTCGAAAGCCTAAGCCAGACCCTCTTCCAACAATCAGTAGGTACGGTTTACTGGGCTCCGTAGGTCTTGGTTGGGCTCCGCAAACCTCAAGTCCATCTAAAGAGTAAAAATAAAAACCCTCAAAATTATAATTCCCCATATTGATCTAGAACCTTTCTCCTTTATTAAACCTATCTAGGTCACGTCATACAGTTTCTGTCAATACTTGAAATAGAACCGAATGCGCTTAGTTCCAAAATAGATGAAGTGGGGAGATGATTAAATATGTAATAGCTTTTGTACTAGGAATACTCAATCGTTGACTTATGACCTTTCGGGAGTGGCCTAGAGTATTTCATGAAGCATTATTCGTCGTTGGAATTATTCATGCTTTCACGGCCAACAATAGTTGCATGTATACAATGCAAATATAAACATGGGCTCGCTTGATTGATTATATTTCAGTTCATTCAGTGGATGAACAAAGCGTTGATATATCAATATATAAGTCAAAGTTTATATTGAATTCATGTGTATAAAGTGAGGTACTATGTAAAAACTGTTTAATAATCAATAGAGTTTGTATATGGTACCTACCTAATTAAGTTTGATCGAAAATTAATCAGAACAGCTACGACTTCCCTAATAAAAATAGACCACAGAAGGGTTACCCATGGAAACCAACAAAATTCTTCAAGGGTCAAACCAACGTCAACTGCTAACCAGTACACCTCCTGATAATTATTTCAGAAATGGGTTGTGAGATCTTGGTGGAGCCAAAACACTACCGAACTTCAAATTAACATAAAGAGACCCAAGGTACCTACTTACCTACAAAATATAAAAAAAAATGTTAGTTAAAATAGCTCATTCCCCTTATTCACGGTATTATTACTTAATAATGCGGTGGCGTTGTGAATCCCCATATATCATGTCCAGTACATTTCCCGAACGGGCGTCAATTAATTAATATTAACTTACCCATAGCGGTGTGTGGGCGTTCGGTACGCATTCACTGAATACGTTATGTTTGTTTCAGCTATACAACTTCTTCAACGCGTTACTAAGTCATATGAAGGACACCAGTGGGCGCCCCTCATCCGAACGAACTTCGAGGACTACTTCCGTTTGTAAGTCACTTCACCTTGGCGTTTCACAAATAAACGAGCACACCCTTCATAGATTTTATCTTAATGATGACTCGCAACCTGTTCGTGAGATTTTGATGGGACTAAGGGTTTTAGAAGTATTAATTTAATGCGTATACCACAAATTGCCCATTTTCTTGCAATATAATTTATTCAAGCGTTGTCTGATTATAAAGATCTCTAAGAAGAATCTATAACAACGATCTTATCACCGAAGGCGATATTTTACAGATAACCAAAGTACTGAAAGCAGATATTTAAAAGAATAGATCTAATAATCAAATTATAACAAAATAAATAACCACATACTTCATGTTGTTGTATATCTACCTAGTATTATTAAATACTCAGAGACTTAATACCTATACATGAAACTTAAATAAGTATTCAGTACTTAGGTGAGTATCTAATTTTTGCGTCAAAGATAAATTTTCGTGTCAGAGATAAATTCAAAGCAAAGGGACACCAACATGATCTATTCATAGGACAAAAGCACTTACTACATTCCATTTTAATATAACACATTAGTGAATTTGTGAGAAAAGGGTAGTAGGGTAACTGTATCAGAGTGTTATGTTTTGGTATAAAAGGCACTGTGTGTGTGTGGACTTTGTGAGTAATTAACCGCAGACTCATCATTCTCAGCGCGGTCATCATTCGTTGTATTCAGTAGTACTGTCGGTCACGTTCCTCTTGAAATTAAATTGATTTAAAATTGATATACTTACCACACTGGTGAGGTGAAGCTTAAGAAGGATTTTGTAAAAAAAGGGCTTATAGTTTTACTAGCTTTTGCCCGCGGCTCCACCCGCGTGGATGTCGGTTATCGCGACCAAACATAGCCTATGCCCCTATACCAAATTTCAGCAAAATCGGTTCAGTGGATTAGGCGTGAAAGCGTAACATACAGACAGACAGACAGACAGACAGACAGAGTTACTTTCGCATTTATAATATTAGTATGGATTACAGCTAACATCAGAAAAATCTGTGGAATTGTACAACATCAAAAACATAAAATTGAACATCGACATTCACTGAATAACAGAAGCTGATGACAAACTATAGTTAGTTGCAAACTCGAGACCCGTGTGCGAAAAACTCCCCGTTCAACTTTCATAAAAATCTGGAGTTTTCATAACCAGATGCCAACTTCAAAGAGATACCGATGGAACTAGACATGATAAAGTAACTTTCGGCATGTGCCTTTTATTATTCATCGAAAATATTTGGTATATTGTAACGATGTATCTGTCTAAGGAATTTCTTACGCGTTGATATTTGGAGTGAATAAAAATATAGCAGTACCTAATAAGAACGAATTACAACTAATATAAAAATACACTCATAACGTCTGTGCATTGGGTATTTTTTAAATGCTTTCTGGGAGTGATACCGACCAGTTCCAAATTATACGTGATTTTTATATAGAACTAGCGACCCGCCCCGGCTTCGCACGGGTGCAATACTGATACTAAATATACTTATCAACTACAAAATGTCCTTATAAACAACGTTTACAGCTTTTTTATCATTAGACAATACAAACATGTTTTGTTTAGAGGTTACTCTTGAAAGACTGTAATATCTTCGGAAATATTCTTTTAAATTACATGCTATAAAGGGCCATATTGATCTATTTACTAAATGGACAATGTATTTAAGGTACCTATCTACTTAATTGGATAAGGATTAATGCTGTATTGCTTAAAATCACTTCGTAAATAAGCCATTTTTTTTCTGTAAAATGTAAAGGATAAAAATGGTTATTATGGGCTATCCGTAAGTGATAGACATATACCATTGCGGACTTTTATATTGACCTTTTTAAGTTGCATAATACTGTAGTACATTATTTTTATTTATCTCGTGAGGTGTAGCCAGCGTTTGCAATGTAAGCGCAAGAAAAGCGCAAAAATATTATGCATGTATTATACATATAAACTTTCCTCTTAAATCAGTCTATCTATTAAAAAAAACCGCTTCAAAATCCGTTGCGTACTTTTGAAGATTTAAGCATACATAGGGACAGACAGACAGCGACAGTGACTTTGTTTTATAATATGTAGTGACTAGCTGTCCCGGTGAACTTCGTACCGCCAATTTTTTCCTACCCTCGTGGCGTCAGATCCCGTTCCCGCTGCACCATTTAGGGGGATGAAAAATAGATGTTGGCCGATTCTCATAGATACCGGATAAGCACAAAAAATTTCATCAAAATCGGTCAAGCCGTTTCGGAGGAGTATGGCAACGAAAACTGTGACACGAGAATTTTATATATTAGATTACCCATTGTCCGGTCTCGACGTTCAACCATCACATGAAAACTAGTGAACAGATTCAGCTGAAATTTTGCATGAATATTTTCCAAGCGACTGGTCATAAGCTTCGCTATACCTACCATCATGCTCACTTTATTACAGGTGTGTGATGCAAGCATTAAAGTAAAGTCGACCTAAACTATTCGGTGTTAATCATAATATGAGGCATTACCGCATATCTTCAACTTACCAAAGATGTATCACTCAGTTATATTAGAGCTGGGACCTGGGCCCACCATAAATTTGCGCCCATCATCCTTTAGCTGTTATCCAAGAAGTATTATGTCGATATATATGTAATACAAACTGGAATAGAGGAAAATAAGTGGGCATAATTACTCAAAATTTAACGCGAACACAGTCGCGGACAACAGCTAGTTAAGGATACAATAAATAAAAATTGACATATCAAAAGGAAGGAAGTCTCTCCATGCTGAAGCAATTTCATTAAGCGTGACAAAGCGTTCGTCCTTTTTTTCTATTTCTCTCATTCACAGCGACCTCGCTTTCCTTTTGTAACTCAACGGGCGAAGAACACGCAATACTGCGGTATCTTTACATATGTCGTGAACTACCTACCTACATAATTTAACTGACTGCAGTGATCTTTGCTTCAAATGCAAACAAAACTAGGTCTCGGCTATTTTTGGATCAGTCGACACAGCTTTGTGATATTCATGACAAAATTGGATGAACCAGACAATTCAGTTGTCGAGGCATTCAGTTAATCAATACGTATTGTATAAAAGGATTGAATATGGTATGTTTAGGTTATTAAATAATATTTTGTTTAAAGCTCCTACTCTATTGGATAGATTATTAGATGGTTAAATATCTAACCTATTGATTTAAACATATTTTATTAAATTATGGTAACAGTTACTAAGTCCTACTAATATTATAAACGCGAAAGTTTGTAACTACGGATGGATGGATGTTTGTTACTTTTCCACATCTAAACGGCTGGATCGATTTTAGTAAAATTTGATATGGAGTTAGCTGACACCCTGGATTAACACATAGGCTACATCCACACTGGCGGAGCCGCGGGCAACAGCTAGTTTTGCTGTAACCCCTTCAGCTAAGCTGAATTACTTGACGTCGTCAGCCAGGATTTGATCCTGAGACATCTCGATCGTAAGGCCAACTCTTTAACTACTACATAAGCTCGATATTCATAGATAGATCTCTTTTTAATTTATCTACTACTCGTATTAGATGCATTTCGTAGTTTCATCTGCCATGGTAGCTATCCGGATCTATTTGGGTGGTGGCGTCTAAATAAACAAACAAAATATTCAGCGTTCTTATTGATATTACATAGATTTCCGGTGCTCATTTACCAACACCCAGTTAAATATGATCTAAAACTGGCTTCGAGACTGACTGACTGAAGCATTATACGCTTTAATACCAAATAATGTTGTTTCATTTATTGCTACATAGCCGGATATTGTATGCAATGTTTTGGCATTCGCACCGATACTAAACGTGCCCGGATATTCGGTGCACTAGATACTCAAACAAATAGTTCAAAATGTTGTGTCGGCGCTTTTCGAGGTTCAATGTTGAGAAAACCGATTTGAAATTGCAATTCTATGAAATGAACGGAATTTTCTCGTGAATCGTATAAATTTAGACGAAGTGTGGTATTATGAGCTCAATGTGACTGGAAAACGAGCTTAGCAGGATCTTACCTAGATTGGATATAAAAGTGATATGTTTTAGCTACCTGAATGAATGCTACGTGGCAAGCCAGTTTGAAAGCTGAATTAAAATGCATTGCTTATCTGGGCACCAATGTTTTTATGAGTAAAGTTTTTAATAGTGTCATTTGAAGTTGTTTTTTCCAAAATTTCTACGTTTTTAAACTAACCCGTATTTTACATTAGAATTACTTATAACTGGTAAAGACTGCGTGTCTTAAATTTAATTTTTATAATTTTATTAGGATGAAATGGAGTAAAATTTAATCGTTTAAGTTTAAACGTTAAATCAGTTTTGAAGCTGAATTAATAACTTGGAATGTGTGAAGCTAAGTAGCATTCCTATGTTTTAAAACTGTGTCAAAGTGACATTAACTACGTAAGTAATGACACGAAGCTAACTGCAAGGCTAACTTAAAACTAGTGCAGAACCCTGACCGCACACGTGTGCCGCACTAACTTGCTTTTTATACTGCAACAATGTACAGGGTGATTCCTCAGACAACTGAGTAATATATAGGCAGTAATAACGTCGTACTCTATTACTGCACTCTACATAAATGAAGTCTTTAGAATACGGTCGTAATGTAAAACAACACTGTAATAACTCTAAGAGCGGCTCGGGAAAAAACGTTACAGTAAATTGTTGTACATTAATATGGTTACACGGGGCTTTCTGTTACCGTAAAAAAGATTACATTATCTATATAAGTAAAATTGAAGTGCTTGTTTGTCATTCGATAGATATATAAATGCATAAGAGTATACAAATCTGCGGTATCTCGGGTTCGATCCCAGGTTGACCATGGCACACACCAATGACTTTTCGATGCTTTTCGAAGTTATGTGTGTATTTATCGCAGGTTCATAAGTGCCCGGTTAATGGCAATAGGCTCGCCACCTATTACATTGGGACCTAAACATAAACTGGCGAAATGTGGGTGCTAGCACCTCTGCCTACCCCTTCGGGGAATACAGGCGTGAGTTTATGTTATGTATGTATGTTATGTAAGAGTATACAATACTTGCAATGCGTCGGTAGCTTAGTGGTTTAGGAGTCGACCTTACGATCGAGAGGTCCCGGGTTCGATCCTGGCCATTACACTAACGACGTGAACCCACTCCTAGCACAAGCAATTTAGCTTAGTTGGAGGGGTTAGAGGGAATATTAGTAAGTTCGGTTCAAATATTCTTTATAAAAAAAAAACATATTTAAACATGTCTTTCTATCTTATTAAGTCTGTTTGTTAAGCTTAAATTTCAAAGGAGTTGGACCGATGTCGAGGGTTTTTTTAAAACAGTAATGAGTGATGTTATAAAGCGTAAATAAGGATTTAGTTTCAGTTTAGTTTAGTTTCAGAAAAAGTAAAATATAACAATATTTTACTTTTTCTGAAACTAAAGCTAGTACTCGTATTTAAAAATAGTTTTCACATTCCTGGGAAGTAGAAACAAGGGCCACTTCGCCTATTCTCAAGGGTGTCGTATAAAGCGCCTTAGGGATAGAGTTGTTTTTCGTCCAACAGTAAACATAAAACCCCTGAAAAAGTGCTTAGTGGACGACAATAATAATGTTCGCTCCACATTACGTAGGACCAAACGACCAGACACGTGGATATACGTGAAGATACCTCTACTTACGCATTGAGAGAAATACAGGGTTTACTACTACAAACCTACTTACCTAATGTTTATCTAACGTAGGTAGCATTACGTGCGAAATAAATATCAGAACATAATGATAAATAACTTTTATTTTCTTTAGATTCCTTTGCGAAATACGCGGCAAAATTCCCAAATTTATACTTACAAAGCTTATCTTAATTTTATAGTGGAACAAGTATTTTCGGAGGAGTCAGACGAGGGTGGGGGCGTGGAAGAAACAGCTCCCCCGAAACCTTCGCGGGGCCCCGATATAGAATTCCCGCTGCAAAGAAAGGATATCGACTTGCTGATTGAGGCATTTAGAAAGAAAAAGGTAAGGTTAAATATTACCTATTCTTGTTTTTGCGAATTTTTATTGCAAACAATCTGTGGTAGTAGAGTTACGAAATAATATTCGTTATGTGTCATTTGTTAATCGCCTTATTCGTCAGCATACAACGAAATGTGGAGGGTTAATAATTCGCCTATACTTACTGGATTTATTGGCACTTATACTTAACTGTTGTTTCTCGTATCTGTTGTTTTTATTTGCTGTTGGTGTTGTTTCTTTCTTTCTTTCTTTCTTACTTTCTTCTTTCATACATGTTGTTTCTGAGACACATCAAAATACGAATAAGGGCAACAGCAAGTAACACATATTTGACATATTTGGCACTTAATAAATATTTGGGCGAATACAGCTTAGCGTTCGCATAATAAATAACACATAGCGAAACGTGGTTCCCCCTTAAAGACCTAGCATTAAACGTAAGCGGAGCGCAAAAGGTCAACGAAGATAGCCACTTTGACCATTAACAATAAAGATTCTTGTCTTTATTGTATGATTTCAACCCGTGATTTCAACAAATTGGACTTTTTTGTAGCTGCAACATATAACTGACATTAATATGTATCCTATACTTACGTATACTCCCAAACACCTTTGCATACCTCATGCAAAGGTGTTATAACAAAAATAAGTACTTACAGATATTATATTTTGGATTTATTAGTTCAATAATCTTCAGTAAAATTTATTGAAATGATCCTTGTACTAGGTACCTAATTGACATAATTTTCACATTTATAATATAGCTGGTGTAGATAGCAAGTGTAACTAGTCCCTGGAGTAGTATAGATTTTACAAGGGTAGAACAGGCAATAAGTATTATTGTAGGAGTATGAGTTCATTGTAAAATAGTACCTACCACTGTTATAAGCTTGCAGATCACTGAATTATTTATTACTTTTGGGAACTCGATTCATACAAATACATCTTTCATGTGTGGTGTATCCAATAGTTGATTGCTGAGTAGGTGACAGCTAACAAAAACGAGTACATATGCTTGTTCTCGTGTTGCCGATACTTTGGCAGTTCGATTCTCTTCCTTCTTTGCCTCTTTGGTACCTATTGAAAATGATGAATTCATCCATAGAGAAGAGTTAAAATTAATAATGAATAATTTGGAATACCTACCTACTTCGTTTACTGTCTTCACTACTTACTGTCTAACATAATTCTGTTTTGTTACTTTCTTCGTACGGAAATCCCTTTGGATACTCCTCCACCTGCCGGTGGGGCGATTAAATCGGATTCGAATCCACTAGGTTTGATTTTAAATAGATCAACATATTGCCACACGTCGGAAGCTCTCGACAAAATGTATGAAAAATTCGAATTATAATTACAACATTTATAGATCGTGCACGTGCACGGTAGTGTTGATGTGTGAGAGACTTCAAAATGTTAGGGTTGGCATAATTTGAAGTTGTAACCAATATTTGAGCGAGATAGTATGAATTTTCTCGCTCTATCCCTTAATGTCATGACTTACGTCACTTCCGATAACGGGGCCAATCCTGTTGTTACAAAAGTATTCCATCCTTGTCTTCAATTCGGAAAAAAAATTGATGGCGATACATTTTAGTTCCCTCAAACCACAGAATCAGCACCAATAACAAAACACTACTACAACGATATCTTTATAGAGTAGTTAAAACCGATTGTGTCTATGAAAGACTTCAGCTGCATAAAATTATGATCGGACTGACTTCTGATCTTGTGACCCACAATCCTATTTCTGGGATAACACATTGCCTATGCTATGTTATATCAGGGGCACTATTCACTATACACTAAAAAACTATTATGTCATAATTCGATGGCAGAATACGTAATTGCTGTTAGTAGCCAAAATGGCGAAAGTGGGTTTAAAATACCATAAGAATCAGAAAAAATACACTGCGTCAAATGATGTGGGTCTCATTTCGATATGTTAAAAAAAAAACTTACGCCGTCACAGTTAAGACTACTACCTCTGTCCATTTGCTGTAAGCATGCAAAAAAACTCGTCTTGGACTTCTTTTTCTACCTCTTTTACTTATAGTAAATGCTATAAGTAAAAGAGGTAGAAAAAGAAGTCCAAGACGAGTTCAACAAACAATTCTGTTTCTTGTATTTAATACCGTAAAACTATCGATGTTAGCCCTCGCCATACACTTATCCACAGATTATGACATTTTTACGTTCCGAAAATAAAAACTGAATTGCTATATGTGACCAATATCCTGTTAATAACAACTTTTGCTATTATTTGATAATTCGATTTGAAGGATAAGGATAATTCCATCTACCTGCGATTTATAGTTAATGTGTTATGTTTTTTTTAGATTTTTCAAAAGATTTTCGGCTCTTCTGAAAAGTTTGACATCTGGTATTTAAAACAATTACGTTATCTGCTATAGAATCATAATTCAAAAGTTTTAAATAAAGGACAACCCCTAACTCTCATACAATCTTGGGCCCGCATGTACAGGGTTGAAAATTAGGCAATATTTAGACCATCTAAGGACATTTTGTTTGCCTAATTTTCACGACGATTCACAATGGCCAAGTTTGTTAAATCGAGCATTGTTCATAGGTTTTTAGGTTATGTTGTAATACATAATGCGGTCAAACAGCGTCTTATGTTGTGTTGTGTGTGATAGCTACACAAGTTATTCGCGTATCGCTTTTATTTGTAAGTAGGTTAGCAGGTTTTATTAGTATAGAAAAGGGCAGGTCATTAATATTTTTAGTCATTAATGTGGAATGGTCAACTATATATGCTAAATAATAAAACTGATATGTCAAAGCAAAGACATGCTTTAGCTACTTTATTGTTGCACGATGTTAAACCTTATACTTTTATTTGTAAGTAGGTTAGCAGGTTTTATTAGTATAGAAAAGGGCAGGTCATTAATATTTTTACTCATTAATGTGGAATGGTCAACTATATATGCTAAATAATAAAACTGATATGTCAAAGCAAAGACATGCTTTAGCTACTTTATTGTTGCACGATGTTAAACCTTATAGTTTTATGATATGCAACTGACATTTACTCTAAAGGTGGTAAAGCAATCCTTCCCTACCCTCACTTCAGACGGCAACATCTGAGTGACATCCTTTTGCTACGGTTACCACTTTCCACAAGGCTGTATACATACTTGTTTGCTGTAGTAATATAGAATTCATTATATAAGTAGGTAATAAAATAAAACAACATTATTTTAAAGATTACTATATTTTAAAAAAGTATTTTAATCTCTATCCCGCGTATCTCCCTATTTGGCTTTAGAAATGCTTTCACTAGGACTTAGGCTTTCCTCCCCTTTTTAAGCATCATCATAGTTTATTAAAATATTGTCTGAAACTGTGCAGGAGGTGTTATATTGCCTGAAACCGTGCCCAACCGTGATACCATATTACACTCATTATGTGGGCACAGCACCCGACTGTTCTCTTACCTACAATACAATTACAGCAATGCTGTAATATAGCATTCCTACCGCTCAAAGAACTGTCAACTAATATATATACGTAATAAGTTCTACTACTTATATTCCTGGACTTTATTTTTCCTCTTAATAACCAAGTCGTTTGAGATATTGACAGTTCTTGTAGGAGGTCTCTATCCACCTCTCCGCACACTTCAATGACATACAGAATACACACTTGTCTGTGCCCCACTGGTGATTGTGCTGGTCTGTTCATCCAAACATGCACATTGAGCTTGAATCCAGCAAGATTCGCAAATGATTGCATTCACCTTAAACAGAGATCATGTTATAAGCACTGAATATTCCATTAGTCATATAGGCTAGTTCTTCATGAACGTTACACATATCAGTCAAAATACATTGTCATATACAAAAGTTGACATAATTTTCTACGGGATTAGGTAGACTCGTAGTAATTTCTATTCTATAGCAGCTATCACACAGCTTGTTAACGTTAATTATAATAACAATTTCAAAAGAGCGAGAAATAACGAAAAGGTATAGTAAGCTTCAGAGAACAGGAACCCCCCTTGATAATAGTTTTATCCTCAAGGGGGGTTCCTTTTCTCTGAAGCTTACTGTACTTACTATTTGTGGTGCGACCCATTCACGTATACAAGCTAGTATCACTGCATCGTTCAATAAATGTCTGCCTATAATATTGCACCGATCGGTAGCGATTCCACAATTCACACAGAGACTCATTGTGATAGCTTTCAGCCGATGTGGTAAAGTCTAGTCCAGTTTTAAAGCCAAGGTCAACAAGTGTATCAAATAACGGTGTCCGGTAATCAAGCAAGGGTCAATTAGTTCGAAAATCATATACAATTCACAGAGTAAAAGCAGCAAAACACAATGATCTCAAAGCGAATGCGACATTTTCAATGACAGGAATGAAAATCAGTGAAAATGACATATGATGTTACAGATTATTATGAATTCTAAATGATCGATTATTTACATAGACTTTCAATACACTACGATTATTTACAATCGATATTTTGACTTCCATTATGAAGGAGACAGGTGTCTTTCTGATTAGTAAACTGAATAACGAAAATAAAGATGCTACATAGATATTTTGAAATTATTTAATAAAGCCACGAATTTTAAATTCATAGTTATTAGTTATCGATTCGATTTCATAATCGAATCGATAAAGCAAGTATAATCATAGCGCATTTACGAAGATCGGATTAAGTATTACATTCAACGTTTACGAAGCTTGTTGATTAATGAAAATCACATTTTTAAACTTTTGTCGCACTTGGCCATTGCTGATTGTAATGAAATCTTAACAAAATTATAACACAAAATAGACGAATTTTTTGAGGTAGGTTTGATGTCTGTGCAATCGGGCCCAAAATGGGGTATCTCCTTTAATTATTAAAAAATAAAAACACAACTGCAATTGAAACAAGTTTGATAGCAGGCGGTAGGAATTTTTTTTTTCATTCAGTTAATATGGGGCTAATAGGTACCATTATTTTCAACCACAGTCAGGATTTTATTTTTTTCATAATTTTATTTTCACATTTTATGTCCGTTCTTAGGTACATAAAATGTTGTTTTTTATTATTGCATGGATGAAAATAAGTTATGCGATGAATACCTTTAATTTGAAACATCAATAACTGAAATCCGTAAAATGGTTCTGAAGATAATTATGGTAATAAAGAATATTACCAACATACCTATATTCATGCATACACACAAGTTACGCGCAGAACCCTCTTGACTGTGGAATAATGTGCAAAATTCTAAAACCCTATTTTTATTTAATTATTTTTTTTATTGATACAAACGGTTTTAACTACTCTATACCTTGCAAAACTCACGTCTATGAAGTTTCGTATTTAATTTGGCACAAATGTATTACAGATAATGTCGTACTTTATTGACGGGTAATGTAACCCTTCAATGCATACTCATTTACTGATGTGGAATTGCAGTAGGTATTTATTTATAAATGTTAACGAAACTATAATATTATTATCATTTTTAAATGAATTATATTTTCTTCCAATGTGGGTTTAATGCTTAATAAAATTAAAAAAATACCGAAAAAAATACCTACAGAAAGTAAAAAAACGTCTTGTTGGTTAGCTGTGCAACTTTGATATAAGTACTTCGTAATATTTTGAGCCAAGCGTCACCGTGTCGGGGGACATTTGACTCCTTGTTTCCACCATCCAATGTCAAATAAACGTATGTATGTTGCAAGTTTTCAACGTTTTGTAAGTTCTGTTTAAATGGTAGGTATATACATAATAAATTATTTTTGACGTTGACTTTGAATACAATCTTAAAGCGGGCGAAGTCGCTGGCAGAAGCTATTCTTATATATTCAGAATATATTCACTAAACACTCACCCATCAAAATATTTTTGCAAAAACCATTATTGTACCTACATGTTTGTGATTCCAATAATAAATAGTATGATTGGATTGGGATATCTTAAATATAAAATTCTCGTGTCACAATGTTCGTTCCCGAACTCCTCCGAAACGGCTTGACCGATTCTCATGAAATTTTGTGAGCATATTGAGTAGGTCTGAGAATCGGCCAACATCTATTTTTCATCCCCCTAAATGGTGCAGTGGGAACGGGATCTGACGCCACGAGGGTAGGAAAAAATTGGCGGTACGAAGTTCACCGGAACAGCTAGTTGTATTATAAATTTATCTATTTTAGAATTCATTAAAATCTACATCTGGTATAGCATAAGAGCATAACATAAGATGTATTATCCCAGAAATACACACACACAGACCCAGAAACACACAGAAATAGGTAATAATTTCTATTTTTTTAATATTTTCTCACTCATCAACTGGTAGTCTCCCAATATGCGCTATTTCTCCCGAACCTCCGCCTTCTGCATCCAGTCAGTATGTTACAGTGAATGTCCGAAATGCAGCGTATGTTAAGATAAATAATTGTCTTTTGACTTTATTATTGTAGTTTTTGGTGTAAACGAAGGGTAATTGGCAATGCACTCCGGCTTGATCATTTCTTAATTCAGTATTGTACGACTCATACTGCAATCAGTTTTGTAGGTTTTTTAAACGAATTTAATCCCGGTCGATACACGAGCCGGTACACGAGCTGCGGTTAATTATTTAAATAAAAATCAAGCATTTCAGGGTTAAATCAAATTGTGGGTTGTGCGATAGAGAGGAAGCTATACAAAATCGAAGTAAGCCGATCTTCTCGCTCTTCTACTCGACGTATCGTACTAAGACCTTTGAAAGGCACATCCCTTGTTTTATGTGCCTTTAATCGTACCTCTGATTCGAACGTGCGAGGTGAGGAAATGAAATCTGCGCGGGGGTGGGAGCTTCCGTTCTGTACGCTAGTACTATTATCTATTCTGTGATATTGCTCTGAACACACTAAAACACAGTATGAAAATGATCAAAATATCGTTACGTCCGCTTACAAAATCGTCCTACGAATACTATTCCCAAGAATGGAGATAAGTATTACAACTTACTACAATAGATAATATATGTCTGTGTGTCTAGCAATTTAGGCTAATACTCCATAACCATTACTTATATTTGGGATCGGTGGGTAGTAAACCCTTATCATTCCGAGCAAGATCGTGGCGTAATCTCTAAGTCTACATTTACGACATCTATAAGAAACAATGGCTCGAGCTGTCGAGAATACAAAAGTCTTGTGGTTTAATCAACATCATTCCTTGGATTTTAGAATTATTTAGTCTCACCGTGAGACTACTTCGCATTCGCCTATATAGCTAGAGATTTAAATTTTGGATACCTAAGTAGTCATGCATACAAACAGCTTCCGTGGCGTGGCAGTAGTGAACGCGACTGCTACGCAGGAGGCGCGGGTTTGATCCCCGCTCAGTGCAATTATTTGTATACATGAATATGGCTAATTGCATTGATCTGGGTGTTTCTATGTATAATATGTATATATTTACGAAATAAGTATCTAAGTATGTTTATCCGCATTCTAGATTCCATGACACAAGCTAGTTAAGCTCACCATGGGGCTAGATAGCGTTGTGTAGAATGTTGCGGAATATTTATTTATTTACATTTATCCAACCTCCATTGGTGTTATCAAGAACTTCCGAACACAATGCAAGCCGATATACCTACTAACTACTAATGCAGTCCAGCGGTGGACTGCGGTGGACTAATTGTCCTACTAATTGACAGACGAAGCCCTGGTGCAGGCTTTCCTCTGATCTGATTCCTCGAATCAGGGATTCAGAAGGTAGTCGCTCTCTTAGATGCCAAATTAAAACCTAATTTGGAAAAAAAGGTTGGGGAAAGCAAACCTTGGGTTCCAATGTTCCAAAAGATATTGAATCGAAAAATCTTCGCATACAACAATTATTATAGGGAATGACACATAATTTGGTATATGACGTACGGTCGAAACTATTCCAACTGAGTTCTATGCCCCATAGGGTCAAAATGCAATTTATCATAGAACATTCTGTCTTACCCGCAGTTTCAAATCCAATTAAAACTTTGGATGTCAGGGCTTCTTTTTCTCTATTCCCCCTGTAAGGTTCTTTATGCGGGTTCAAATCAAATGTGTTAAAGTTCTGGATTTTGCCTGATATTGTTTCTTATAGATAAATGCTGATTATGACAGATGGTATTGCAGCATTTGTGTAGTTGAAATGAAAGGGAATGTCAATTTATTTTTAATGTATTTTCGTTTCTGTCCATGAGATGCCAATCAAAATGTTTTATGTGTGTAATGATATTTAATTTTACTTGCTTGTAAATATGTATTGCTTTTAAAATACTTTACGGTTTTAGCTAGCCAGTTTAGATTTTAATATTTTTATCACGAGGATTTCAGTTTATTAAACTATTGTTTGTTAAACTATTTGTTATATTAAACACATTATATACCTTTCTCTTGAATCACTCTATTATTAAAAAACCGCTTCAAAATCCGTTGCGTAGTTTTAAAGATTTAAGCATACATAGGGACGGACAGACAGTAGTGATAATGATGATAGTGATAAATACTTAGCTTTTATTTGATACTTTATTGTATTAGTCTTGATGAAATCTTACAAGAGGAAAGTTTCGAAACTTGTTCACAGTTAAGTATTTTATTAAGGGACAGTCCTTTCTATCGGTTAATCTTTCTATCATTTAAGCTCGACTGGCGTTTTTTTTTTATAAAGAATATTAGAACCGAAGTTACTAATATTCCCTCTAACCCCACCAACTAAGCTAAATTGCTTGTGCTAGGAGTGGGTTCACGTCGGTAGTGTAATGGCCAGGATCGAACCCGGGACCTCTCGATCGTAAGGCCGACTCCTTAACCACTAAGCTACCGACGTTTCTCGAAGGCATATGATCCAGAACGATAAAATTTAAGAACTGAAATAAATTGTAGAATTGTTAGAACTGACATTTAAACATGGGGTAAAATATCCCTACTTGATGGATCGAGAACCATAAACTAGCAAGAAAGCAATGGACGGATTAGTAGGCGTAAGCTCGCTACTAGGAATATGCCTAATACTAGTATATATATTACACAATACATTTACTGTAGCAGATGATAACTTAGGGCTCTCATTTATAATATATGAATTTTTGTGTCTCAAGAATATTTCTGCCACTTTGCCATAATATATTTCATTAAGACAGATCATTTGTAAAAAAAATATTTAAGTATCCACCGACTTTCAGCTAATACTAATAAAGTTTATATAAAAGTCTCAGTCTCATAGAATCGATTTTCTGCAGCTCAGTAACAATATCTCTATTTTAAAATGCCCCCGAACTAATTAGAGGACATTGTGGCAGAACAAATTTATTTTAGTAACTTACTTTATTTATCGTTTAAAGTAGTCACTCTCTTCATCCGAGCGCCAAAATCGGTTGGATCTCAGGCTTGCACTTTGGAGCCCTAGGGTGCGCTCTCTAACCCTTCTTCTTAATTCAGTTTTACTGGTTTTCTAAAGGATCATCTGCCTTCTTAGCTTAGCAGGAGGGAGTAATTCAAAATGTACATTAATGGATAAATGCACTAGTGCGTATCTGCTTAGCTATTAGAGATATTCTTCTAGCAAACAAATCAATTCTCTCATATACCTTTGCAACTGACAGACGTTAATTACCGACATAAGAAGTCCATTCCTTCCTATTCGATATCCATCGCCTTTAACGTTCCAATAAACACAAAGAACTTTGTAATACGAGTGGTATTCAATTTCTACCAATCGCATCGATGGTGCTGACGTAATCTAAAAACTAATTTATTTTCTAGCATCGCCTTCATCCAAAACACGTCGGGCAGATACTGAAAGAGGCCGCTCAAGTGCTGAAAAGAATGCCCAACATACACGTGGCGACCACTTCAATCTCAAGCCAGATAACCGTGTGCGGCGATCTGCACGGGAAACTGGACGATTTGTTGGTTATATTCCATAAGGTATGATACATTTTTGTATATTTAACTTAATGTTATGGAAAAGTATTTTTTTTTTAAACCGTGGGGGAAAATCCTTCATGGATGTTATGCCGGACTCCTACCGACTAAAAACCCCCACGGTAACGCCCAGAAGCCTATGGATGGGAGCCCCGGGTAAGCCCTCGGAAGGATGTCCCATTACTCCCATCAGACCTACGGCTACAATTGCGGCCTCGCCTTGGGGGTGGTTCGGGTGCTATCCCGCGTCTATGGGGGGTTTTCGGGTGTCATCCCGCTTCTTAGGGGGGGGGGGGGGGGGGGGGGCGGCGTGCGTGAATCCCTCACGTCACGGGTGACAGAAACAAGAAACGTGTTACCTGCTACTCCTATTATTTTGTTCCATGACGGCTAAAAAGCAACCGAAACATCGATATCAGAAGCAACAAATAAACCGCAATAGAATCCGTTACACAATTTTATTTTAATATTTAAATTCATGTAAAGTATTTTTATAAAGAAATATCATTTCCACAATACCTAAGTAAACATTATATTATATTACAGGTTTAGACAAAGATGGCACTTCAGAAAGTCAAACTATTAATGTAAAATTGGTATTATGATAAAATATGTAATGATTATAATTAATTAGGTTTATAATGCTTTAACATGTTCATTGAAGACAGCGAGGCTCAATAAGCTCATTTACAAATGTTTGAGAAGTAATGAACTGGATAAGCCGCAATAAATCGGTGGGTTTTAATGTATTTACACTACGCCCAGCTGCCTTCATTAATTTGTGGCCTGATTGGGTGTATAAAGTAAAAGCATTATATTCATCAAATTCCTAGATCATTATGGCTGCTTTTAAATTGCAAGCTGAATTTTTAGTGATATATTTAGGGAATATATATCTACAATTTAAGCTACTCTATAGAAATAAGATGAGAAAAAGAAAATGAAAGCACACTTTGATCGTTTTAATCATCGATTCGAACGAGGAATAAATAGGCTTAACAAAAGCGTAATTGTCCGAACGTGATAAAATGTAATTAGAACCTTTAGAATCTTTTTAATAGCATTTCGTGTCGTTTAAAGAAGTAGTAATACTCGACTCAGAGAAATCGATGTATACCTAAATCTATTGTGATAAAATAGTAGTATAACCAAGTTTAACACATTCAAATCTATTTCTTGTTTAACAAGTTTTGTCGCTCACTGTACATATCCATATGCTTTTATTTGAAATAGGAAAGTAAAATAATATAATAATAGGATATGAGCGTAGCTCAAATGTGAGTCGAATGACTACTGACCTGAGAATAATAAATGTAAATGTCACCGGGTTCGTAGCCATAGCTAGCGGAACGAGTATAGGTATTCAACGACATATAAATTCCTTCCAAGTAGCGGAAATGAAGCCGCTTTGATGGACATGCAAGACGTAGCTAAGCTAAGCACAAGTCATGAGCAAATTGTCACGAATGCTTTGACTGCCAAAGCATGACGAATTACTCAACACCATCCATAAAATATAAAAAAGTACGTAGGTAAAGAAAAGAAAAGAAAAATATCACATAAATGACATAGGAAACAGTTAATAGATAGGTACTAACTTGCAGGTAAAGATGGCATGGACTTCAAAGATCTTAATGTGGCCCCAAGTACGAACCAACTGAAGATGAAAATACTCATAAGAAATCAGGTAGACAACAGAATAGCTAGAGAACTTTGAGACTTATAATGAATTGCAAAACACATGACAAGCACCGATAACCACGCATTTACCTTAGCAGTATAAAAATGTAAACACGATACCTCTCGTGTTCCCTTGTCAAACAAAACGGCTTAATTATATAGGCCGTCGATAAACACAGAAGCTTTTAAACCCATACAAACATTATTGGCTTTTAGATGTAAAGCGGAACTGTAACGTTTTTTGTTGTTAGTAAACAAAAATCCAATTGATTTCTAACCTTTTACTGCTGATACAATGAAAACCCATCCTTTAACCACGATGACAAAGCGCATATATTATTTACATGGTGTATTTTCAATGAATGGTTTACCTCGACTCGACGCTTGAATGTAAATTGTAAAGTGGTGGCACTGGTGGATGTAGCTCTTTTGGATTTACTGTCGGTTTGTTCGTTCGTTTGTGCGGGTTGTAAAGACTGCTAAACGGATTTAATGTGATTTTCAGTAAGTGATTTACAAAACGTAGAAAGCTACCTTACGATTACAATTGGTCGCTATAACGGACATCCGCGCGGATGGAGAGCGCTAAGACATGTTACTTGGTGTTAACTAGAAATAATGAATATTATAGACACACTTATGAAGAACTAGATTATTACTATACAGATACTACAGATTTCGTTGTCGCGACAAAATGTTTTGGGTTATCTGATGAGTTAAAACATAGGAGACTCGGTATTGTTTATGATCACTTATTCGTATTGTTTTCTAAGTAGACGCTCTTGGAATTGCTCCAGAAAAGTTTGAAAGCGTCAAAACATGTAATTTCTTGTAAAACAAAACTATTACCAATTACCTACATCGAAATTTACTATTAGGTACATTACTAATACAACAGGAACTTTTTCAACGGGAAATCGCATGATCGATGCAGACTTAGATTAATTTAATTGTAAGTGTTGCATGTGAAACAATACTTAGAAAAAATATATTTTACCAATTAAATCAAAATTGAACCAGTTTTTTATACAACTTACAATTTTTGTAGTTATTAATTTATGTTATGGTTAACCTTGTTTGATTTTATCTTTGCCAGTATTTAAACTTACCTAAGTATATAGAATAGGAACCTTTGTTTCCTTTGGTCATAACTCACACCATAACTGGAGAAAGAGTAGGTACGGATAGTTAACACGAAGTTGATAGAATCTTATCATCCGGCACTATCCAAAGTTTTTCTTCTAAATTTTCCAAATACATACGATATACCCACCTTCTCGTACTTACATATTTATCCATTTTGTACATATAAGCAAACTCAACCGTGTAACGGTATCAAGTATCCCAAAAAAGTTACTCTAGTTGAGTGTTACATTGTAACTTATGTGGGAAAATAAACAGCTGACGCCACGTTTTTACAGTTTGTAACACTTGTAAGCAGAAATGTGTATTCTATGTTTGCTACCGACTATTGCTCAAGGTTACACTTGAGTGTATACGAAATTACAGCTGGATCCTTTCAGCCCTTCAAGCGTGATCAAGTTACAAAAATCCCAATATCTACACAAACTTTCTCATTTATGATATTATTCGGAAGTAGGATACTGCTCTAGTCAGAAAAACGGTTATAAACTAAAACACAAACTGGCGAAAGAAACATAAGATCTAGAAGTCAACAAACCCGCAGCCTGCGTCCTTTTAGGCTTAGTGTGTACTTATGGATGTAAGCTCGTAGGTAAATAAATAAAATACTAGGTACAGTAAGAAACTAGCTTTTGATTTAGCACAGATGAAGAGTGAGAGTGACTTGCGTGTCGGTTTTGTAGAGGATACTCTATTGCACGTGGATCTGGTCCTCGATTCTGATAAAGCCAAACCACAGTGGTGCTGCACTGCCACTGCAAAAAACGACATTAAATAATAGACTTAAAAGAGTTGCGGTTAAAGTTCAAAATTATATTACTTTTTGTAGAGTCATTGAAAGAATGTAATGAAACTGTTATCATTTCATTTTGAACTTTAGGTGTATGGAAATAAAGTTTAAAATTTAATGTAATTTTTTGTAGTCAACAGCGGTTTAGCTTTAGTAGAATAAAGGGCCTGATAGTTTGAAACTTAGTTTGATTTAATAGAGCACTTTCTTAATTAAATCTATAGCTGTTTACCGCGGCTTCACCCGAATGGAGCTCTGGTCCCCGCAACACATAGGTACTCATATCAGGGACAAAGAGTGGCCTTCATTTTATTCCAGACTAACCTAAAATAATCTAGCCCTGTACTAAATTTCAGCCAAATCCCTCCATGGTGATTGAGTAATAAACACCTAAACAAACAAATATTATCATCGCAAACTTTCCTATCTAGGTAGGTAATTAAATGTTCTTCTACAAAGACATCAAGCAACGTATACGTACGCAATACCTAGATACAATAAAAACCGAAGTAAACGATTTTAGTCCAAATCTCGAACTTCTTCCAAAGCAAAAATCGGCATTGTATAAGATTCTCGGTTTTTTTCCAATTTCGAATACAAATGTACGATTCAATATTGTCAAAATGGGTAGGTACATAATTGACGCGTCCTTTTATATAAAAACCTATGTTTATTTGCACGACGGTTTAAGTAAAGGTGAGGGAAGTTGACCTAACCTATTCACCGTTGAAAAATGTGAAAACTTGCTAGGTCAGACCTATTTCTGCTTATGTGTAAACCTTGCGGTGATTATGTTGGGGCGATTATTTGTAAGGTTTCCTTTTGTCAACGACAATTATTGTGTAATATAGCTGAGTAACTTTAGGTAACCTGACACAAATTGAATTTAATGTGCGTTTTGGTATAAAGGATGTGTTAGCATTAGTGTAATTTGTTTAAAATCACATTATCTCTGAACGTTAGGTCATGTAATAAACCGTATCGTCATGTAGGTAGTAGGACAGCTGTGACCACGATTATATTTACGTGGACTTTATAAATACCTACTAGTTTTTATATTTTTACGTGACACCCAAACGCTATCTAAATGAAAGTAAGTAGCTTAGTTATGTGTTAATCAGATATCTACAATTAAATGCAAGCGTAAAGTGGTCAAAAACAGCTCAACTACACAGAGATTACCCTGACCACATTACATCTCTTCTAACTAGAGTTATTTGTAATATAACTTGTAATACTACCTAGTAGATCCACATTGGAAGCATACCGAGTGGGCTTCTAACTTAGAATATCACGGTCGTAAGTCACATGATGAATGCTGCTACGACTTTCATGCCAGTCACGGTAGCAAATTTTACCCGATAAAATATTGCTCAAGCATGTAATTGCTCTGTAATGAAATGTCACCCTGTAATAAAAATACCTGCATATTATTTTCAAACCTACTAAGTAATGATTATTCTTTATAGATATGAATATGAGTGTATTACAGGTAAATGCTGGCGTGCCGCAGGGTTCCGTTTTATCTCCCACTCTCTTTCTTCTGCATATCAATGACATGCTCTGTAACGGAAACATTCACTGCTATGCAGACGACAGCACCTTACATGGGAGTTATCACGCACATCCTGCGGCCAAGCAGTCTGATATCGCGGAAAAAAGGCAGCTTCTTGTCACAGAGCTGGACCGGATCCTGGACCACATTTCTCAATGGAGCGCTAGGAACCTGGTCGAGTTCAATGCCAAGAAGACCCAGGCATGTGCGTTTACAGCTAAGGTATCTCCTTTCCTTCCCCTTCCCACTCTTCACAGCACACCACTGCCACTGCAGGATCACCTCACTATCCTCGGTATGGATGTGCGCTGCAAACTGAATAACAAAAACTATATCGAGAGTATCATCAAATCAGCCTCGCGTAAACTCGGAGTCCTGAACAGAGTGAGACGTTTTTTCACGCCGGAGCAGCGGTGGAATACTGCTCACATCTCTGGGACGGCTCCGCAAAGTACTTATTAGATGCTCTCGACAGGTTGCAGCGACGTGCGGTCCGCATTATTGGGGATCCTGAGGTCACGAACACCCTCGAGCTTTTGCAGATGCGTAGAGATGTTGCGTCTTTGGCAGTTTTCTACCGTCTCTACCATGGTGAATGTTCTGACGAGCTCTTCCAATTAGTCCCACCCTCCCCTTTCCTTCACAGGACGACACGTGCAGGGCTAAGATGCCATCCATTTACGGTGCAGAGTATACCTGCTAGAACCAAGCGTTTCAGTGATTCATTCCTATGCCGCACCACTAAGACCTGGAATTCCCTGCCAGCTCACGTGTTTCCTTCTTCCTACAGTCCCGGGTCCTTTAAGCGGGGCGTGAAAAGGCATCTAATGAGGCCGTCAAGCTGAGTGCCACCACTGTTAACATGGTAAATGTTTACGATGGTGACCCTCTTTCCGAGACTTTGCCTTGAGCTTAACATTAGGCGAGGTGAAGTCAAATTGACGTGTCCTATATAAAAAAAAAAAAAAAAAAAAAAAGAAGTTAAAGTCAAACCTATTAAGAAATCTTAATCTAATTAAAATCGACTCTGAAGGCATTGCTTCTGAAGACTGCTTTAAGGTTTTTTTTAAAAAAGCACACTATTTGACTTCATCACGCCTGATCGTAAGCTAAAGGTAAAGTCTCGGAAAGAGAGTCAACATAGTAAACGTGTACCATGTTAATAGTCGTGGCACTGAGCTTGACGGCCTCATCAGATACCTTTTCACGCCCCGCTTAAAGGACCCGGGACTGTAGGAAGAAGGAAACACGTGAGCTGGCAGGGAGTTCCAGGTCTTAATGGTGCGGCATAGGAATGAGTCATTGAAACGCTTGGTTCTAGGAGGTATATTCTGGTTTTACTGATTGAAGTTAGTATCACCAGTTTTCCATAGGGTGCGGTAAACAAGTATGGCCATATATTGAATAACACACTTGTACTTTTCCACTGATTTTATTTCTAGACCTGACCTGTTTCGCCTTACGGCATTCTCAAGTGAGAATGCCGTAAGGCGAAACCGGTCAGGTCGGTGTGTTATTCAATATGTGTAGCAGATTCCACCAAGCGCCATCAATCTCCAGTATAATAAGTATGGCCATATACTTGTATACCACTTAGGTGGATAATAATGAATCAGGCCTCGACGAGGACTCTGCAAAGAAACACGGCAAGCTTTCTGTGATCTATTTACAAACATGTTTGTTTATCCTAATTAACTGCACTGTTGTGTTTGAATAGCCTAGCAGAATAAACGTGCTACATGTTTTTATTTTTCAAGTTATTTCTCGCGAATGATCATTAGAGGTGGATTGACGTCAAGAGGGCGACTGGTCGGAACCACGCCGGACGGTAAACATGGAGGGAGCGGCGCACGCGTCACCTAATTGGTGCCACGGTGCCACCGTTGGTCGCAGCTTGATTGATAGACCGCCTGTTACGCCGGACGGCCTCGTTAATTTACAGGCAATGTTTTCCTACTGTTATTTCCGTTGGATGGACAAACATTCGTTGATCCACTTAACAACAGTTAAAACATAAAGCAACTAATGTAGAGTCCTCTAAGAAAAGTGTCATCGCTAAAAACGACACAATTTTTTTTTTAATTTATAATATTTCTGGATACGTTTCTAAACTTAAAACTGAGTCTGAGTCTGAAGTCAGGAATCTTGAAAATATCTATTTATAAAGTTAGTTTCAGTTTGAGTTTCATTTCCGTTTCTCTTTTTTTTTATAAAAATCTGCCATTCATCTACAGGGTGTATCCTGTATATTTATTCACAAGGCGCCTGGTTGCCGACAATAAACTCGAAGACTTTTACATGAGACTAAAAATAATGACCACCTACGCTACGCCTCCTTTGTGAAATGTGAGTGTACGCGGAATATGTATAGGTAACAAAACTTAGATAATTTCAAACAAGATTCGTTCAAGTTACCCGATGAATAACTCCGATATAAACTTCTTCCTAACAAAACAATTTAATTCTGACGTTTATTAGAATACTCTTACAAAGTTCAGATAATCCGGATTGAATATCCAGTTAACTGTTCTTTATTTAAATCAGCCGAAAGTTCACTCATTTCTCCTAATCTCTATCAAGTAAAATGACAAAATCATTCAGGCAGATATACCGAAAAACCTTAGTATCGTTCGCATTTTGACATTGACTATCATCTTTTTGATATTTATTAACTGTTATAAGGTCAACATAATATCTACGAACCATTTATTTTCACTACCGAAGCTGACAGTCTATTATCTAACTTAAGATACGATATTATATTAAAATCTGATGTTGTTATATGTTGTACAGATACCAACAATGTTAGAGCCTCCTGGGAATAAAAAGGGATCGTCGTATTGGGTTTACATATTATACAAAACAGGCAATTTGTAAAAATACGAGGGTTGCGCATCAAAACAAAATGTTATTTGTCATGATCCCAGTTAATCTCAACAACAATATACGACAAGTGAGTTATGATTTGACACCCTTTTAGTATCACAGGTAGGGTTTCATGAATGTGGAGATAATCACCAATTAGTTGTAATAAAATCAGTCGTGTGTTTTGCGGCCGTGACGAAATAAAACTGGGGTTATTGGAAGGATAAAGGTTATATAACCAGCTAGGTATCGATTTATAGTCAACATATTGCGTAGGTGGCCTTCGGGTAGAGCAGCCCTGCAATTGTAAGGGTTCACGAAATGTAGGTGCTGCCGGCTACTTTGTGACCATTACATATCGCATAATATTATGGTTAAAAGCACAGATGTGTTAACTTTAAGTAATATTAATGCATTAGGTGGAATTAATCACTCCTTGAAGTTTGTTTATCGAGTGCCTATTCTATTCAGTAAATATCCTATGATAGTTTCGAATGAAAAAATCAAATGAAATCATTCTACCTAGCAATCACCTTTTGCGAAGCGGCTACCACTGCTAATGACTTACAACGGTTATAAGCTATTTGGCTGATGGTGGATAGTAATCAGTTTTTGAATATCCTACAGCTTGTCGTTTGATGATATTCAGATCAGTTTTTAATCAAATAATAGGGTGCGAGAAACTAGCTCTCTAGTCAAATGCCGGCCTGTTCATAATTCAATAACTGACAGTATAAAACTATCTTGTAAATAGATCTTGTGAATTCGGTTACCAAGTCAATCTGTAGTTAGTTTTGAGGGAAATATTATCGTCTACCATTTTTTGTATGAGGCCATGACGCAATTCTAAATGATTTATATAAATTATTTAGGAAATAACATAACGAATACATGTTAAAGGTTAATATTGATGATATTTAGATTTGTTAACCGAACACTAAGAGTTATAAGTATTCTCGCCTAGAGATATCTATCCTTCAAGAAAAAGAGTTATTTATTACATAACCGTGGAGTATACACGCTCATGTATTATTTAATGAAGAACTCTTCTTATCTTGGGGTGTACTTAGGGAGGTGTGATAGGCTTGGCCCTTTAGGTCAAAATGAGGCTCCTACTATGACCTCAGGGACCAAGCTAATCACACCTAATTATACTTATTATTGAAAAATACCTTTCTGTTGAGACGCACAGCTCATGGGGCCTCAGGGTCTATAGCTATGGGCCCCACCTAGATCTTTTAAGTAAAGCCAACCTAACCTGTAAGCTGGCAACCTGTTCATTAACGGATGAGGCTCTGGAGCGTAACCAAAGGAAGGATTATGTTGTCTTCTTTTATCTTAAGTAAAATGTATAAAGAGTTTACTCTCCAAGTAACGAGGTCGCGTGGGTATTCAAACATGATTCTATACATGTCCCCAGACACTACAAACCGGTTCAAGGGATAATGTTAGGCGAAGAATAAATGTTGACTTTGCGAAAATATTTGTTAAGAACCTTAATGCCTCAAATAAAGAATAATATGTCATAATGTTCATTACTTACTGTGAGGAATACACAGAGGTATTAACATGTACCTATCTATAATATTGCCTTAGGGAAAAGTGTACGACTCGTAGCGTGAGATTTGATGTGAGAGTACATTCCGCAGGCAGTCTAGTAGTACCTATAGAATGGAAATCATTGTTCAAGGGTCAATTTACAACTGAACTACACTGCAATTGTGATTATTACAGTCGCTGATCCCTTTTAAGTTGTGAAAGTCCTAAATTTAATCGTAAAATCTGTCACCAATTACGTTGAGGTGTTTGAAAACAATCACAAGCCTTACTTAACATAGATTATGAAATATGTATTAAATTTTGCTACTTATACAGAACGGGCTGCCATCTCCAGAGAATCCATACATATTCAACGGAGATTTCGTCGACCGCGGCAAGAAGGGTTTGGAAGTGTTCCTGCTGTTGCTATCTTGCATGTTGGCCTTCCCTGGAGGAGTGTTCTTGAATCGCGGTAACCATGAAGATCTCATTATGAATTCCAGGTTAGTCACACATGATCACCTACATTCTTTGAGGGTCTCTTTGTATTAAGATGAGGTAAAGAGATTAATTTTATACATAATGTAGTGTATGCATTAAGTCAAAATTATGTATTTTTTTATGGAAACTCTCAACTTAGGAATTTGATCATTGAAAAAATGAAAAAATTGTTTTTTATCATTGATTATGCTAACTTTTAAATTCGAAATACATTGGGAAAAAGAAGAACTGAAGTGGGACTTGAACCCACGACCTTTCCCTTACAGGGGCACGTATATAAAGAGAAGGGAAATTTGAAGTGATTCAGGTGTGAGTCAATAGCTCAGTTGGAAGAGCATTCCCCCTGTAAGGGAAAGGTCGTGGGTTCAAGTCCCACCTGGATATAAGTATTTTACGATATTTCTTCAGTTACAACTTTATTCTATTCTTTTTCGATTCGTGATTGACTAAATAAATAAGCTGTCATGTATTGTACCTATCACATTCACACTCGGATGAACTGTATCTTCTTTCGTTAATTCTTCACTGTCGAACACACCAGATTGACTGCCCGATGTGTGTACTGTAGTGAACATGTTGAATTGCGTGCACAACTCGTGACTACAACTAATTTGCTGACAGCAGTCGTAACTATCACGCTGATGCATGCTTTTCATGACTAAATGTTATGCGACGAACTAATCTAATACAGTGAAAAGTCAATATTTAGAGTCATATAAGTACAGAATATTTATAACTTGATACTATTAATACTGTTGATTGATGGCACTTGGTGGAATTCATTGTTACACATAATTATTGAGAATACACTTGGTCTTTTTTACGTTATTTATTAATAGACCCTGACCGGTTTCGCCATACGGCATTGATTCATGTAAACCTTTGAGAATATCGTAAGGCGAAACCGGTCAGGACTTCACGCGATATATAATGGAAAAACTTACTTTTGCCGACGTTTCGGGTGCGTTACAGCACCCGAAACTTGCGAGCGTCGTGCGATGTGCGGGTAACATTTTTTGTGCGCCTACCCTCCATTACTTTCATATTGAATGTAAGGCTGGCGACACACCACACTCACTATGTCAGTTTTAGACGGCATAGGCATAAGACTATGAGTAAACGCCGCGCTAGTTTAAAAGTTGCATTAGGAAACCGGACAGGTCTATATAATAAATAATGCGGGAAAAGTTTAAGTGTGTTCTCAATAATGTGTATCTTGATACTAAATTATAACTTCTACATAAAAAGAAGATTAGGCATTAGTAAGTTTTTATTATTCTAAATTGTATCTTTTAACCTTCTGTATCAATCGTAGTTTAACTTCTAATAAGAGCAATGTATGTATATTTACATAAATGCATATTTAATTCTAGTGGTAAAATAAATAAAATATCGATATTTTCTGTACCTTACATGTGGACCAATGAACACTAAGGTCGTGAATCATGACATTTAGTAGTGTTACTACTTAAGTACTACTAAATGTCATGATTACTACTCTAAAAACTTACCTATTTCAAATTGCAGTTTAGCTCGTTTCGATGACGCACAATACACAACACAACACGAACAACAACACGATACACAAACTAAAATCGATTGAGACAACTAAATACCGTAATACTGAATGAAACTTTTAATATACCCTATTGTTACTAATATAATATTTCTGTTCAGGTACGGCTTCATAAAAGAAGTCCATCAAAAATATCGGGTGAGTAAAAATAGCAATCATATATTATCTTTTCTAAAACGGTAAATATATGAGGCTCATTTTATTATATACAGCTGTTCAATACAAATCGGTGATCGTAAATCCGATAAAACGTGACGCGAACTGAAAACAAATTGAGGATATCGCGAATTCGGATCGGCATTTTGTGTATTTTTGCTCCTCTACAACGAATACTATGTTGTAAAAAACATTACCCTCCTTCCTTCGGGAGTCGAGTAAAAATAGTATTAGAGATAAATTGGGGACCGTCTGAATGCCTATCCTAGATAAGCTAGACCGATATTAGAACTTTTAATTTTAGTACTTGAGCAGTAGATTTTTTTTGTTTTAAGAAATGGTTGGCTGTGAACATTTACAGAAGATCCTAAGTTAGTTTTTAGATGTTACTCTTATCTAAGTCTAGTTTGAAGTAATTTATGATGTAAGTTTTAAATTTAAACCATAATAGCGTAATCTCATACATAAAATTCTCAAGAATTATAACCAAACTTAACTGAAACGGTTTAATCGATTTCTATGTTCCTTTTTTTGTATTTGAAAGTTCTCAGAATAGGTTTCAGGCTACTTTTAGTCACGATAACTAAAATCCATACGGGTGGAACCCCGGGTATCAGTTAGTACTCAAGTAAAAAGCTGGACGATAGCTTATGTACGGATAGAATAGAGGCACATTATATCTCTTTTATTAGTAAATAAGTATTCTTTTTAATCAAAGTTATTGCTCAACATTTGCATAAAATACCAATTAAAAAAGCACTGAATGTGTTAGTTTGTTAAAGTATACTATTTATTCCCTTACAAGAGCTAGCCAATCAGACTCAATAGATCTCATGAATAGAGAGCGTATTTCTCGAGCTTCAAGTAATTACGAATAGTGTAAATAAAATCAGATTGGAAGAAAAATAAACTGCATAAGTTTGCTGTAGTTTTCAAAAGAACTTCGTATTTGACTTGCACACAAGTTATGTGATGCGAATATTCAAACGTTTTCACGGTTCAAGAATAAATGATAAAAATATACTTTGAAAGAACGAGTGTAATTTTATAAAATCGAAGTATGTTCTTCTTATATTTGAATTGAAGCTTAAGATTGCTATAAATGAACGTCTTCTTCGACTCTATGGCATTTATTTAAAATATCAATCTCAAGTAGAGATAACACATTTGAAGCATTACAATTAAGCATTAGTATAGTAGAATTATCATCTTACCAATAAATAATAACACAATATCAATTTGTAATTGTGTTGTTTCTCTCAATCACTTGTAATTGTATTTAACAGTAAATAACTGTATTGTTGTAGAGATACATTGTATTTTCACAAGAAAAGGTTAAGTTAGAGCTTTAGCATCGCAATTAATTACACCCAACACTTGATATTATTCCACAAATACATTAACTAAATAAAATACGAGTGATAAAGTGGTGGTATTACTTTCATATCATTTGTTATGTCGTAGAATTTTAGAACAATACCCGACCCTTATATTTATTCTGGGGTTATATCATCGTCTGATGTTACTTGTCGTGATAATGGCTATACAACCACCATGCGGCTTATGTAGCACATTATGCCGGTACCTTAATGTGCCTCGAGCCTGAGAACACTTCACATTTAACATAATTTAAGGAAAATAAAACCCTTGACCTCACTGTAAAGTATCCAAAAAATATGGATAAAGTTACATCAAAGCGTTTCAATATACTTTCAAATTAAACTTCTTATACTTACTTAAAATTAAGACCTTGGAAGTAAAATAAGCCTTATAATGAAAATGCTAAAGCTGAAAATCGTATCAATCCTTTTTTTATAAAATAAATATAAAGACTGATCAAAATGTGAATGTTTTAATATAGCACAACGCTGAGCGGATTCTGAAGCTGATTGAATGCGTGTATCGCTGGCTGCCTCTCGGAACAATCATCAACAACAGAGTATTTGTAGTACACGGAGGTATATCTGATACTACAGACCTCGATATGATACGAAGCCTTGAGCGGGATAAGGTATGTTTTACCCATAAACCACCATCACCATCATTATCACGCCCTAGCCCCAGCAGCTTTCACATCTTGTACTTACTTGCCCAGAGTCTCCTGATTTAGCTTTTAGGAAAAAACTGTCTTCTGACCATTCAGTCCTAGGGAAAAGCTCGTTCGTCAATTGGTAGGCGTACCGAGTCGTAGGGGCTGTCGGGCCCGAAGATTTTGGGGCCTCAAAAATACGCAACTTTTATTTTCATAAACCTTTTCCTCAATTCATGAATGTTGTTAAATTATGCTTGGAATTTTCGCAGTAATTTCTACTTACATTGTTCTCGAGCTTCATCCAGTAATTGTGATTAATCTATTCTATTATTTGGAATAACTTGATCCATCTTAAAATTCTTAAGTGTGCAAATAGATCGGACAATTAAGATGGCATTAAATAAAAGAGAAACTCTTTTCTTATTTCGATCGTTCATCGTAAAGAAAATATTTATGTTGTTTCAGTATGTGTCCCTTCTACGTCCTCCAGTGACTGAAGGCTCAGCAACTGGCGCTGAAGTTATAGACAAAGTGGAATGGAAACAGGTAGGTTCCAACTACCAATCAATCATTCATGATTCTGTCTACAAGCTTTCGATCTTTCATTGCCAAATTCTTGGCACCACAACATTTTGTTTTACAATAAAAATGTGTCGACTCATTGCCAATTTATTTGATACATGAATGTAATTAGCGCAAGACTGTGGGGCAACTAGAATGCCTAACAGTGTGATTTTCTTTCATGTTCCACAGTAAATTGTTGAATAATAGCTGACCATGTTATTCAATGATAGTCTGAGAGAAATTTATTGAATTATTTGTTTAAAATTTTAAATTAATTGTTAACGCTACTAAAATGTGTGCTATGTGCTCAAACGATATCCGGGATAAAATCTGTAATTTTAAAATCTTACTATCGTGACGGTTTACTACTAAATTTTTCATTCTCCGGTTACAGTAGTTTAGTAAACTATTGTAACCGGAGAGTGAAATATTTAGTCCACGTTTTAAGATCATTTCTTACTCAACACACATCTGGGAATCAGTTGAGTAAGTGTATTTAGGTTGTGAAATTCACCCCTATGTTGAGTCACAACTTAATGAGTTTTTGTCAAATAAAAAATATCACGTCAGTCAACAAAAGAAAAACATCTGAATAAGTCAGTAGGTATTTTAAATCCGAGCCAAATTAATGATGCCCATTTCTTATTTCGTAAATGAAAAGGAAAGGTCACTCTTTTCGGGTGTTAAGTATGGAATAAGGTTCTATTCAAGAGCGGTGGCTTTGAGGCACTTAATTAATCTTTTATTAATATGAAAGCTAAGTATGCACACGTTGGTTCTTATTAATTTTTATTCAGCTTTTTAGTCGTTTATTTTCGTTGAAATTCTATAAATAAATCTGGCGGGCGGGCTTGCATGAAAGGTGACAGCAGAGAAAGCTGTTGAGTTTATACGTATTCAAACAGATGATGGGCTTTTGTCTCTAGCTACCCCGATGGGAAAGGGGTTTATTGCTTGCCATGGAAAGAATCTCATTTACGGTATAAGGGAGAGTTTAATTTGACTGATATTATGAGATTTTTTTTAATAAATTTGCATGTGTGAAGTTAAATATTTTTACACCAAAGTGTCTCCTCCGAATTCATCGGGCTGGCATCTGCATGTAATTAAGATTTTATTAATTTGGTTAGTGATAAAAATAAAATTTATTCAATGAGAGCAACGGCCGACTGACTTCTCAACATTGAAAAGGGCACCTTCATCAGAACTGCGTTCGTCAAAACTAGCGGGTGCATCACTTAACAGATGAGGTTAGTTTGGGCTCTAAAGACCTTGGTGGACCCAAAAGACACAAGATTTTATACACTGAATAATGATGTTACTATGTTTCTAATATTGTGTTAGCTTTCGTTAGGGTTTCTAATATTACCGATACCAACCGATAATAACTTTATTTATTCTTAAGGAATATTATAGCAGTTAAGGTTGAGGACATTACCAAATTTTGAGGAGTCAACCTAAACGTAGTAGATGATATGAACATTTTGTGAAATGATATCTACAGAAATTCAGAATCATGTTTGTGTTGAAAATACGATATATGTATTTTCTAACTTCCTTTGACCACATAACCTTAATAAAACATATCTCTGTTACTTTAGTTATACGCTACCCAAAGCATTTGTAGATTATATTAGTGTGCTTATATCGAATAAAGTTCATTGAGTGGCTTTGTCTCCGATATTAGGTACATCGATGATCTTATCTTCGTTTTTTCGGTTGAAAGCAATTTGAGCATCTACCATCGTACCAGTAATACAATTTACCCGGGTCGGACCCCTACGGATTGACACAAGATAAACTCGACTACGTTTCTAACCGCTTTATGAAGTTGCCGTCCCAAAAGGATGGGTTTTCTAACAATTTGTCGCCTGCGCTAGACATTTTATACAATAATTCAACTTTATTTGCAATATTTGAGATTCATAACAGACAGGAACTTCCTGATAATGTTAACAGGAATTACTCGTGGTGATTTTTGATATTGTTTAGAATCATTTATAAATTTTTCGTTACCGTGATGGACAGACGTAATTTGTTGCTAAAAGGAGTAAAAGGACAGGTTAGTCAAGTCTATTGGTTTAACTTGGAGCTAAATCCTGTTCATCACCTATGACATGAACCGCGAAAAAAAGGCGTGCTCCACCTGCGTGGAGTTTTGTCTAGTTCCCGGCAACCGATAAAAACGTGGGATTCTAGACTGTCTAGAATCTATACTTGTACCTAATTTCAGTAAGGTATGTTCAGTCGTTTGACCGTTATTGATTAACATAGATTCCGAAAATTCCGAACTCGAACATAATTTCGAAGCACTTTCCACTTTACGTGCATCAAAATGATTCAAGATACATGTAAGGCACTTCAGTAAAATAAACATGTAATAATGACGGTGCTGAAATTACTCCATTCCAACGCACCCTTGCTTACTCATACTCGTACATATGCGCTCCTTTTATTCCCATTACTGAAAGAAAACAAAATGGTGCGTGAATTTTGGCTGTGATGAAACGTTCGCTTTTGTTATGCAAACAGTTTGCAAATACCCTAATCATTTAATCACCTACCTCGTTAAAACGAGTTTGCACCATCACTGCTACTGATTGATAACAAATATAAGCATTTGAGCTAACCGCACGCATTCAATAATATTCGCAATAAAGTACACACTGATGTGTAGTTTATCACTCAATAATACATATATGGGCTGCACACGCCCTATGTTATTGGCAGTATGTATTTTATTGTCAATATTATTGCGTATGCACGACCCTTATAGAGCTTTTAATAAACTCTTAGTCAACAAATACTTAACCACCTTCGCAGCGGAGCAGAAAAATAAAATAATAATTAGAAAATAACTTCAAGTTTTTGCAAGCAGACGCAGATAAAGCTATGTATTTATAAAAAAGAAGTAAGAAAAAGCTAAATAGATTTAATGGGTCTTTGCCAAGTTTTGATAAATTAGAAAGAAATCTTAGTAAATATTATATAATGATTTTCACATTATACAATTAACTGTATACGGTGTCATTTCTTTAGCTATTAATAATTGTCTCTCATAAAAGCAACTATTAACAAGATCAATAAGTTTAAGTAGTTTTCTTTTACCAACAAAATTTTATTATTTTAATAGATTTTCATGTAACATAATTTCAGTCTCGACTTGAAACCGTTGAGAATAGTGAAGATAAATTACTTTTTGTCTTCTAAATCATATTAGGTACTGTTCTTATGAAACAAAAGCCATTAAAGTCTTTGTTTAGAATCCACAAGAATATTAACGTTTGCAATGTTTGTGTTTTCTTTTGTCTAGTTCAGTTTAAATCACTTTTTAGCAGACTTGGCGAGACGAATCAAGTTTCATCTAATCTAATGGATCAATATACATTTGAATTGATTTAATCTTATTAAAAACTTTCAGACTCATTCGAACTGACTCACAAATAACTTAAAACTGGAAATTAAATCACTATGAAAATAATTATTCACGTTTTATGTACCTATCAAGCAAATAAATCTTTGTAAATAATTAAAAATGATTTCTTTTTTATACCATAAGGAGAGTATTGGATTTTTAACATTGATAAAAAATCTATGGTTTTCGTGACACCTATAATAATCTATTATCTGCATACAGACTAGGTCCAACTAACCCGTGAAACAATTGTTAGCGTTAGTCCCGGTTGCATCCTCCACTCCTGAAAAGGGCGTCTTCGTCAGACCCTCGGCCGTGGGACAACAGGCACCAGTTACTTGACGAGGTTGACTCAAGACCTTGGTGGGCCTCTTTGTCACTTATAAATAAAGTGAACTATGCGTACTTACTTGTCGCAATGTTTGTTCAGATTTATGCTTGTACATGTACAGCCGGTTAATGGCAATAGGCTCGCCACCTATTACATTGGGACCTAAACATAAACTGGCGAAATGTGGGTGCTAGCATCTCTGGCTACCCCTTCGGGGAATACAGGCGTGAGTTATGTATCAGTAAGGTATCATTCGTAGGATTCCCTGCATCGTTAAAGTCCATTTATATTCCTAATTATTCATTGTCAAATTCTTTCCTTTCACAAACTTCATTTGTGTCAGTGTACAAATTGCTTAAAACTTTATCGGAGTTACTCCTACATCCACACAGTACGTTACAGAGCTTAGTACAGCTCGTAGCAGGTTCATTTATACTAGATCCAATTACTTTAAAACTACACCTCACTGCGCTGCAGCGCTTAACTCAAATTTCACTGTACTTCCGTGTGAAATAAGCAAAACTAATTCTAATTAATGCAAACAAACAAGTTCTCAGCGTCGCCAACTACGACTACGTGATGGAATCATTTGTTTCGACTCTAACTTTAGAGCAACGTGCAGCAGTAATAACATATTATGACATTCTAGATTTAGTTTAGTTACGACACTTGCTGTGTGAAAATGCAGATTTTGAACTGGTAATTAGGTACATTGTATCATGACCTGTAATTTTTATATGTGCGGGAATCCCCACGTATACCTTCATCAAGACCACCTCAACTACCTACGTACTTTTATATGAGCAACTTATGCTAGTTCAGTGCTCAGTTAAAACTTTAATCAAGGAGGTCTACAGACCTCTATTTATGCTATTCGTACATCGTATCCTGAGAAAAATTAATTAAGTGTGTCTGTTTCCAATGTCTATACAATTATAATTCACTATGCATCTCCTAATAAGTGCAGGTCGGTGGCATCTATTAGTGTATTGTCATGCGAGTGTTGTAATAGTTACAAAGATCAAAATAGATCGACAATTCAAAGTAGATGAAACTCGACTACTAAGTTTCGACATGATGTTTCTCATAAACTTATAGTTGTACTCGTATGTGTGTGGACTGGTGTAGCTTCTCTTTGAATATTTTACTACCTGCAAAGTTTGTCTACAATTTGTACAACTTGGAAACAGCCTTCAGTAAATTTAATAAACTAGTGACTGTCTTCGGTGTCTATCACCAACAAGCCGTGAGAACTGAGAACTGAGCATTTGCCCTAAAATACGAAGAAAGTATTATTGGACCAGCAAGGGTATTTACCTCTTTATTCTTATCTACAGATTCTTAAAAAAAACATGCGTTTGATTACATAATTCCTAATTTAAAAATGTAAGATCTATATAAGTGGCAGACTAACAGATGGCAAGCATACATACTGACAATCCACGAGGCACAATAAACTCCGAAATAACTCGTATAAAACACACAGTAAAATTTAGACTAGGACACTTCTATTTATGTGTTCTTGGCGTAAAACATTATTGCAGATTTTATTGAGTTGGCTTCAGTATGTGCAACTGATGAAATAGCAATAGCTAGCTTACTTTCATACAACCAGATAGCAAGAGACCTATACCACAACCAGAGTTTTGCTTGTTTTCGTGAAATGCAGCGATCCAAATGATAATACGAGAACGCCCTTTCCAATTCAAGCTAAGTTTTATTCAGTGCATAGTGATAAAAAAAATCTATTCACTTTATTTTTATTTTTGTTTATTAAGAAACAAACTAAACAAAAAAAAACAAACATACAGCTATTTGCCAGTAGAAATCCTTTCCTTCAATATAGGTACTATAAATTCTAATATCATAAACAGATTTCTCAATTTCATTATTATAGACACTTTATGATTTTCGCTTCGATATTGAGTGCCTATTAGGTACAAGCCATTAAGTCCTAACGAAGTTACTATTCATATAGGTTGAATCATGCTATTTAATATTCAAAAATATACCTATACGCTGTCAGGGTATCTCTGTTAATATTTTCATGTACTCTTATCCAACCGTTTTAAACTTGGAATAAACTAATGAAACGTGCTCTGCTAAGTGAATACTTAATATACGATTTTCTAGTGAAAGTGGTGGAGCAGGAGTGAGTGCTATCAATAGTCTTTCTTTCGTTTCTGGTGCTTTATAGTTTTGTCGTTCGGTTTTATTTTTTTAATAATTGGATTCAACCTCAATTCATAAAGTAATAAGGTTTAAGTCAAACAGTGAAGTTGCTATGTTTGGAATATGGAATATTCAAAATGCCACTTTCGTTTAGGTATTAATAAGAGGTACGAAACTAGAAATTATCCAAATGAGATGTAGCCGGTTAAATTGATTGATTAACTAATTCATTATAAATATTCAAGCAAAGCTTGTTTGTTCACTTTCCTGTCAGGGACTCAAATTTAATAGTGAAGCCATTAGCTAGCCAATTTATAAGTTTACAGCCAATCTTAAACACTTGACTTTGTTTTAATGGAGTTCAAGTACAAATTTTCTAATTAAGAAAGTTATTCCGAGCTATTAAGTTGTTAAATAAATCTTTATTTATTTACTTAAACTTGCCTTCAGTAAGTTGCAGTCGCACACAGTTGCATTTAGAATTAATTATAGTTTTTAACTTTAATTACATTTTTAAATATTAGTATTATTACTATCTAGCATTAGTGTTGTTAACTTATGTTTTAAGTTGAAGTAAAATTTGATGGTCAGTTGATAGTGGAATTCTGTTTGGTCAAACATGAGCGAAAAATAAAGACGCTGACTTTCTCGATTACCAATGTTTTAATATAAATTCACGGTGGCGGCGCGCTGAAAGAAGCGCGCCTCCCCATTCCGGGGGCGAGTCGGGGACACCGTTATCCTCCCTCCTGAGGAGGGCCAGACCGTAAGGGATGGCCCTGGGTCAGCCGGGGTGCGAGGGATAATATGTCGATGAAAACCTCACCTCCGGCCTAGCACCACGACCCACAGTCGGCGTGCGGTTTTATTCGGTTCGAGTCCGACATAACCTCCCCTTCCGGCTCCGGCAGGGGGGTTATATGAGGAGATTTCCGCACGAAAAAAAAAATAACTCGTTTTATTATTTGAGATTGTTTGTTGTAACGTATAATAATAAAATAATAAACCAATGCTCCAGGGTTAAGCAATGAAGCTCACGAATGTCTTAGTCTGTGGTAATTGGGTTTCCGCAGCGCGTGTGGGGGAGATTGCGGTCGTGGCCGTCTATCTCACGCCGGCATTACACCGACGCATAGGGCAGTATCGGCGGTCGCTGGAGCGGCTGACCGACGTCGTCAATGCCTGTCACCCTCGCCCGGTTCTGGTGCTTGGGGACTTCAATGCCTGGTCTGAGGCTTGGGGGTCCCGGCACACGAACCCGCGAGGCAGGGCTCTGGAGAGCTGGGCCGGTACTCTCGGTCTGGTTCTCCAGAATCGCGGGGCCGAAGCCACGTTCTGGGTGGCGGAGCGCGAATCGATCGTAGATCTCTCGTTCGCGAGCGCTTCGCTGTCGCAACGTGTGCGGGACTGGCATGTCGTCGTGGAGGTGGAGACACCAGCGGATCACCGATACGTTCGGTTCGATGTCTCCCCTCCCGAGAGTGATGCGCCGGTCACACCGGCCCCACGCGAGCCGCGCTGGGTGCTAAGGGGTCTGAATAGGGAAGCTCTCCTGGAAGCCGCCTCTGTGCAGGCCTGGGCCATGGTGCCGGACAGGCCTGACGATATCGATGACGAAGCGGCGTGGTTCCGGGAGGCCATGACTGTTGTTTGCGATGCGGGTATGCCTAGGGCTCCAGCCTATAGTCCGAGGCGCCGGGTCTACTGGTGGACTGCGGAGATCGCGAGGCTGCGGCAAGCCTGCGTGATCGCGCACCGCCGGTGGGCCAGGCTCCGTAGGAGACGTAGCCGCCCCGCAGACACAGATCCCCTAGTGGCGGAGTTACAAGAGGGATACAGGGAAGCCAGGAATGCCCTCCGAGCAGAGATCAAGCGGTCCAAGGCAGCTTCCTATAGGGAGCTGCTGGAGACACTGGAGCGGGACCCATGGGGGCGGCCTTACTGCTTGGTAAGAGGAAAGCTGCGCCCCCGGGCCCCACCGCTAACCCAGGTTCTCGAGCCGGCTCTGCTTGGAGGAGTGGTGGAATCCCTGTTCCCGGTGCGAGCGGAACACGTTCCGCCGCAGATGACTCCGCCACCTCGGTCGCCTGTTGCGCCCGGCGTGGTTATTGACGACGACGTGCCCGAGGTCACTTGGGTAGAACTAGAGCTGGCGGTGCGACGGCTTAGAGCCAAGAAGAACACCGCCCCGGGACCCGACGGCATTCCAGGCCGTGCGTGGGTCCTAGCTCTAGGGGAAGACGGTCTCGAACCCCGACTGCGAGGGTTCCTCAGCGCATGCTTGGAGCGGGGCCAGTTTCCGAAGATGTGGAAGACGGGGAAACTGGTCCTCATCCGCAAGAACGGACGCCCGGCGGACGAGCCGTCTGGGTACCGGCCCATAGTGTTGCTCGACGAGGTGGGCAAGCTCTTCGAAAGAGTCATTGCCAAGCGCCTCGTCGAGCACCTCTCTAGAGTGGGGCCGGACCTAGCGGACACCCAGTACGGCTTCCGCCGGTGGCGTTCCACTGTGGATGCCATCATGCGCGTGAGGACTCTGGCGGAGGATGCGGTCGCCCGGGGCGAGGTGATGTTGGCGGTGTCCTTGGACATCTCCAACGCGTTCAACACCTTGCCCTGGAGTTGCATCAGGGAGGCGCTCGTGTACCACGACGTGCCTCTCTACCTCCGCCGCATAGTCGGGGCGTACCTGACGGAGAGAGCCGTCATCTACCCAAGTGCGACCGGCGTCGGTAGGCGTGAGATGTCGTGCGGTGTCCCACAGGGATCGGTCTTGGGGCCGCTCCTGTGGAACATCGGATACGACTGGGTGCTTCGCGGTGAGCTCGCGTTCGGTGCCACCGTCACGTGCTACGCGGACGACACTCTAGTGACGGTGAGTGGCGCTACACACCGCGAGGCGACCCAGAGGGCCACGACCGCTGTTGCTCAAGTCGTGGATCGGATCCGGCAGCTGGGTCTCGAGGTGGCTCTGCACAAATCCGAGGCCTTGTTCTTTCATGGCCCTCGGCGCAGGCCACCCCCGGGATCCAGCCTGATAGTAGGAGGTACTCCCATCGACATCAAGCCCCGGTTGAAATACCTGGGGCTCGTTCTCGACGGTCGGTGGGACTTCGGAGAGCACTTCCGAAGTCTGCGCTCCAAACTGTTGGTGACAGCTAACGTGCTGGTGCGGCTGCTGCCCAACTTGAGGGGCCCGGAGGACTCCTGCAGGAGACTCTACGCGGGTGTCGTGCGGTCCATGGCCCTATACGGGTGTCCCGTGTGGGCGGACACCCTGGAGACCAGATTCCTGCCCCTGTTGCGTGCGCCGCAGCAGAGGATGGCCTCCAGGGCAATTAGGGGATACCGCACGATATCCTTTGAAGCGGCGAGTCTCCTAGCCGGATCGCCACCGTGGATCCTGGAAGCGAGATCCCTTGCGGCACTCTATCGTTTCCGTAAGGAGGCGCGGGAGCGGGGATACGATCCCGAGCCCGAAGACATTCCGGCCGAGAGATCCCGGCTCCACAGGATCATGGTGGCGGAGTGGGAGCGACGACTTGAGCAACCACGCGCAGGGCATGCCGTCATAGAGGCGGTAAGGCCCATCATGGGGGAATGGCTAGAGAGGCCACATGGCAGCCTCTCGTATCGACTGACGCAGATTATCACCGGGCACGGGTGCTTTGGGCGGTATCTGCGTCGGATCGAAAAGGAGCCAACTTCCGAGTGCCATCATTGCGACGCGAGCGAGGACACAGAGCTGCACACGCTCACCGAGTGTCCGGCATGGGCCGGACAGAGGCGAGAACTAGTGGCGGCCCTGGGAGTGAGAGTTCTTACCCTCGCCTCCCTGCTCACAGCAATGGTCCGCTGTGCGGACGCGTGGGCGGCCGGCGTCTCCTTCAGCGAGCAGGTAATGGTCGTGAAGGAGACGGCGGAACGGGAGAGGCAGCGCGAACGAGCGAGACTCGCGAACCGCGCTGCCCGCGCGCACAGGCAACTCGGGCGTCGGAGGGCACTGACTGACCTCCGTCCCCCATGAGCGCGGGCCTGGGGGTGACGGGTGAAGCCGCCTGTCACCCCAGCAGAAGCAGGCCACGGCGACGGCGCGCTGAGAAGCGCGCCTCCCCATTCTGGGGGCGAGTCGGGGACACCGTTGTCCCCCCTCCCGAGGAGGGCTAAACCATAAGTGATGGCCCTGGGTCCGCCGGGGTGCGAGGGATATGTCGATGACAACCTCACCTCCGGCCTAGCACCACGACCCACAGTCGGCGTGCGGTTTTAGTCGGTTCGAGTCCGACATAACCTCCCCTTCCGGCTACGGCAGGGGGGTATCCGAGGGGATTTCCGCACGGAAAAAAAAAAAAAAAAAAAAAAAAAAAAAAGGTAATTGGGTTTCCGTGACCCATTCTCTCAGGTATTTAAGTCGACCGAGTGAAATTGATTAAAGGCTGTAGTTGACAAAATAGCCGTAGCGAGAGGTCGGCAGGTCGCATCCGCACATTTTGTCAACTTTATTGAGGCGTAAACCTTTCAATTTAGAGCTTACCTACTACGTGGAAATAAATTTATTATGGTGTTATGTTTAACCTTCTCGTAATTGAATTGTTGGAACTACCCTATCAATTTTGAAATTGCACAATTCGCTAAACTTCAGGTAGACGTAATCGTTCGCAATATTAATCAAGTTCCTTCCCTATGATATTAAACTGAAAAGATTTATTCATCATCACTACATAGTAATAAGTAAAGTAGCTTTCCGCCTTTGTCCGTCCCTATGTTTGCTTATATCTTCTTTTGATGCGGTTTCTTTTAATCGATAGAGTAATTCAAGGAAAAGGTTTATATGTATAATATATGGTTAATATAGTAGGGGGTGCAGCGGGAAAGGGATCGGACGCCATGCGGGCGCAAAAAAATTGGCGGTACGAAGTTCGCCCGGTCAGCTGGTAATATTATAAAGTCCACTTGAAACTGGTAGATTACTGGTGGACTCTATCCAAACCTACTAATCTTAGTACTTTCTGCGAATAAATACTGATTAATAGTGATTTATATTATATATGACTACTTTTATACAAGATCTAACAAGTGTATCTTTAATGGACGGAAAATGATCGGCTTGTTTTAAATTTAATACTCATAGGTTGTCTTTCAATAGAGAAAAGGTTATTGATTCGCACGATATATCATTCGATCTGTTGGCACTAGACAAAAATGAGGCGAAAAAGTACCAAAAATAAATGTATCTGATCATGATCAATACAGAATATTTAAGTAGCTGTTGCCACTTGAAACAGTCTCTCATAGAATATTTTTAGTAGGAACATGTGTTTGAGTTATTATTAATAATGTTTGGTTTTGTAATATGATTTATGAACTAATATTACTTGATATAATTTAATACTGTTGCGTACCTATTATTAAATGCTATATTTATCGAATTATAAACAACTTACTTGTTTATATTTAGGTAATTTATCACAATCTCATTTACCTAACCACTAGTTCAAATAAAGCTAGATGGCTAATAATGCCGTTGACCACAACCAGCGTGATTTAATTTATTTTTGCAAAGTTTATGATCACCATTTTTACTTTTGTAAGTAAAATATACCGTGTAAAAATTTTGGTAGCTTTTGAAATATTAAAAAATATTTAGCGGTCATGATTCAAATTTAATTATACAAACATTTGGTGTCATAAAAAATGTAAAAGTTTCAAAAGATTTTTTAAAACACCGTACGCAGCACAAAGACTAGAACAAGAACTTACTTATGCATAATCAAAGTAGGTATTTGCCACAAAAAGGTTTTATTTGTTTCAGATGTTCTAAGGCTTTGTAGATTTATTTAAATCTTTTATTTTGTTATTTTGAGTAACACATTGTACTTTTCCACTATATTTTATTTTTCACCTGACCTGTTTCACCTCTACTTCATAAAGTAACTTTATACCAAACCTTTGAGAATGCCGCGAGGTGAAACCGGCCACGTGAAAAATAAAATATAGTGGAAAAGTACAAAGTGTCTTACTCAATATGTGTAGCAGATTCCACCAAGTGCCATCAATCAACAGTATAAACAGTTTGAAGACGGTATTTTGTTCGCAGGTATTTGACATCTTGTGGTCAGACCCGCAATGTACCGGAGGCTGTGTAGCAAATGCTCTACGCGGTGCTGGAACCTACTTTGGGCCCGACATTACAGCTTCGTTCCTGCAGAAAAACAAACTCAGCTTCCTTATAAGGAGCCATGAGTGTAAGCCTGGTGGATATGAGCTGCTCCACAATGGAAACGTGAGTTACTTTCTTTGTGTTTACTAACTTTTGCCTGCTACTGCACCTTTAACGCAAGGGTATAAAATAGCTTAAGTCGCTAACCAACCCATAAATTACCATTCATGTAAAGAAAAATAAATCGCTGAAATGTATGTTCGCGCATTTCTTCGGAACGACTACACAAATTTCATACCTATTTTTTGTGTTCGTCCTTGTCAAGACTAGGTTTACAAAATATGTAAGTAGGTAATTTAAAAAAAATGCGGCCCGTTGCGGGACCCGGATCAAAATTCCATGTACTAGATACTCGTAGAAGGAACAGCAGATTACAACTTGTTATTAAAAAAAAACGTCTTATAACTTCGATCTCTTACAACAAATAAATTACAGTTATATGAAAGAAAAACCAGCTGAAAACACACAAATTCGCATTTAAATTCGGAAAATATAATCGCAAAGGTAATACAATACCAGAAACTAAGTAAACAGATGTAAGTAAATATTTTTGGCGCCCCCAACTAGTATTGACAAAAAGTACGGAGATGCCTTCATGTCGTTGTGAGTTATCTGAACCGTCGAGCAATCTGCGAGCAGTCTGTATTGACATATGAATTCCGGCCACCCTATATTTTATAACGCCCATGAGATATACACTATTTGTTAGTTTCTGAAGTCTGGCACATAAAATATATTCCCTATATTTTTATGAAATACGCTCAAGGGACAGGCCTTGTTTACGATATGTACGTGTCGTTTTATATGTAGTATACTATATTGATGTCTGGTCTGAGACTAGGACTTCTATTTCATAAATTTATGATATTTTTACAGCTATCTGTCATGTGTTTCATAGAATGTAGTTGGCTAATTTGTTTTATTTTTAAACATTAAGTATACTATCTAAACAAATCGAATACATTAGGAAAAATAAATATCTCGGGCGGGACTCGAACCCGCAATCTTTATCTTACAGCCTCGTCCGATGGGGGCAATGGGATTCAAATTTCTCTTCTTATAATATCTCAATTGATAATTATAATCGCAAATCACGATATGAATTAGTACCCAATATGTGGAAGGTGCTGCGTATTAAAATTTATATAATGACGACGTTTCACATATTCCTTGACAAATGACAGCCTACTCGGGACTCAGTTGACGATTGCCTGGATGGAGCTATTAGCGGGGTAATTGATTAAGATTAGATCCTTTTTAATGGCATCCTATAACTGAAATATTTACTAATAGTAATTAAACGTAACTAGATCCTCTATAACAGTCATTCTGCTACTGAAATATCTGAAGAAAATTATTAATTGTCATATTTTTTAGAGAAAGTAGAAATTCTCAAAATATTGCGCGATTATTCCCTATTATTCATCATCGTCTTCCAAGCAATTTTCCGGTTGCGCTTAAAGTTTAGACTTTAGAGCCTGTTAGAGTGTGGGAAAATGTACAGTGCTTTCTTGTAAAATTTTCATCCACATTCATCAGTTGGCATATTCACGTATCAAACCAGTAAAAATCCATACTAAATAAACATGCGACCTTCACTTTCTCCAAGTTTCCTTCACTTCCTCCAACTTTATTAACGATAAACCTTTTACATATACTGCCATACGGAACATCCGTCATTTACCCGGCTCCACGGATGGGAATGCGATAATATTACATATCTCAATATGGCTTTCACGTTAAGTGTTCCGATAAAGTTGAAACGTTTTCGCGTCACGTTTACATTAGATGCCTACTAGGTATACCAAGGTTGTCTCGTATATCTTAGGGTAGTCCCAGTTGAAAACTTAAGAGTATGGGGCCCCGCTAAGAGCTCAAGGGCCCAATTCAATTTCATCTGCTAGTCAATGCACCTGATAAGCAACGGACGAGCGTTCGGCGTATGCTTTCTTATCAGGATCGTGATCAGACTGCAATATTTTCTGGAGAAACGGACATACCAATATTACAAACAGAATCCAAAGTGAAAAACTTAACTTCACTGAGCAAGATGATGATAACTCTGGTCTGAGGCCTGAAAAGTCATTTACAACTTTTATGCTTACCAATTTTATAAATACGTTTCTCGTCTTGACTGGAGACGTCCATCATTAGTCCTTCCTCTCGCAAGTCTGCTGGAAGATATTTGTTATATAAATTATCAGAGCCTCTATACTAATATTGCCACTAATGTATTTGTGTTCGATTTATGTTTGAGAGTAGGTAGGTACATAAGTAATCAAATAAATAAATATAACACATTGCTTGGTCAATACAACTTTACAATAAGACTGTTTCGTTTCTTATTGATTATCCCTTCACACAAAATTCTATGTAAGCTTTTCACGTTTCTTTTTTTTGCTATTTGGCGTTAATCGGATTATGATGCTTTCACTCACAGTGAAATCCCACTACAGGAATTTTGTTTATCTTTTAGAGGATTAGAATGTTTTGCCATCGTAAATGATTATAGTTGTAAGTTTCAAAACTTACCTATATTTAGCACGGATGTGTTGGTTCCTATTAGAGTAGTATAAGGCTACCCCATTTCGTTTTGTGTGTGTCGCAGAAGACGACTCTGATGTACATCGGCAATATACCTACATAGTAGAGTTGACGATTCTATATTAGGTTCATGAATGTATGTATAATAATATTTCTTATCTCAGCGGATATAAAATAAACCATATCAAACAATACGCTGTCTATTTTCTACGAAATACAGGGTGTATGTCAATCCTTGTAATTACGTCAAACCTCGTGATCCGCTTGCTGATACGGAAAGTCCCTGACGGATGTTCTGTCAGATTGGGTTTTCTTTTACTACGAATAAAAGGAAAGAGTTCACGTCATGGATTTTACGTGAAAACGTCACGATTAATTGCTTTCTTTTTCGATTCACTGTATTCTTAACATTTACTTCGTTTGTTTTTAGTTACTTCACAGAAACTACATCATTATCGCGTTCAATATTTTTTTATTTTATTTTATATAAGTACTCGCTTTTGCCCGCGGCACCGCACGCGTGGTTGTCGGTTATAGCGATCAAACATAGCTTATGTCCTTTCTCATGGTCTAATCTACCCCTATACCAAATTTCATCAAAATCGGTTTTGCGGTTTAGGCGCGAAAGCGTAATATACAGACAGACAGACCGACAGACAGACAGAGTTACTTTCGCATTTATTATATTATAGTATGGATAAGGTCTGTATATATTCCTGTGAATATTGTCTAATCGCGTTCTGCTTTCCTATACTGTGTTATTAGCTCGAGAAATCGAGGCCCAGCGGTCCCAGCTCTACCAGGAAACCGTGGGCACATGGAAGGTGCGACTTCAGCAACCAAAGGGGGGATTCGCCACAATTGCGGCCGTCAGACCGGTCATGGACGAGTGGCTGGAGAGGAGACACGGTGCTCTCTCCTACCGGTTGTCACAGATACTTACCGGGCATGGTAGCTTCGGTAGGTATCTGTGGCGAAGACACCGGGAAACCACGGCCGAGTGTCAGCACTGCGAGGACCGCAGCGACGACACACGCTGGTGGAGTGCATGGCGTGGGCGCAACAGCGCCAGGTCCTCGTGGTGGGTCTGGGCGTGGGCACTCTCTCGCTCGATACCATGGTGCGAGCCATGGTCTCCAGCGGGAGTAAGTGGGACTGCGCCGCCTCTTTCTGTGAGCAGGTCATGCTCGTGAAAGAGGCGGCGGGGCGAGAGCGGGAGAAAACTCTCCCACCCGAGTTCCGCAGTCGGCGGCTTGGGCGCCGCCGACGTGTCTTCGCCGAAGACCATCGGCCTCCATGACCGGGGGCCTGAGGACGGTGAGTTGCTCACCGTCTCTACAGAAGCAGGCCCATGACGGCAGCGTGACGTGAGGGATTCACGCACGCCCCCCCCCCCCCCCCTTAAGAAGCGGGATAACACCCGAAAACCTCCCCATAGACGCGGGATAGCACCCGAACCACCCCCAAGGCGAGGCCGCAATTGTAGCCGTAGGTCTGATGGGAGTCCTGGGACATCCTTCCGAGGGCTTACCCGGGGCTTCCATCCATAGGCTTCTGGGCGTTACCGTGGGGTTTTTAGTCGGTAGGAGTCCGGCATAACATCCATGAAGGATTTTCCCCCACGGTTATTAAAAAAAAAAAAAAAAGTACTGTGTTATTAGTCAAATAGTGTAGTAATGAATTTTCTTGCGGTTGGTCACCCATTTTATATGTAATTTAATTTAATACTAATCGAAACTGTAAACTCTTCGACGCAGACAATAAAATTCTAGCACTAGCTATAATATAAAAATATATTTATCAGTCTCTTTAACTCCAAATACAAAGTTAAGTTTATGGACTTTCATAATTGGTTCCTTAATCGCCATGATCATATTTCAAAAACTTTTGCCAAAAAAATCATTTCATTTTGGTGTAACTTTTGATTGAAATTTAGTAAATGATGCGTCTACTCTGTCGCTCTAATAAACTTTAGGTTGGCGGAATCAACATGGATTAGCTTTAAGGATTCTGGGATTATCTAAGATGAGATTGGGCTGAGGCAATTTATGGATCTTATCCTCCCCATCTCTTCCTGTGGGGTGTTGTAGAAGGTGACTAAGGGATAGGGCTTATATCCATTCGACAGAAAACATACAGCCCATGACTAAGTGCCCGCTATCAGGTCGCCCCCTACTATGTGGGTCTGAAAATCGTAGTGAGTGCTAGTACATCCTTGCCTGGTTGTTCGAAGATTTAAAGGTGGGTTCGATTCCCGCTCAGTGCAAATATTTGTATGCATGAATATGGCTATTTGCATTGGTCTGGGTATTTCTATGTATATTATGTATGTATTTATAAAAAAAAAGTATTTAAGTATGTTTATCCGCATTCTAGATTCCATAACACAAGCTATAAAAAGCTTACCATTGGTCTAGATAGCGTTGTGTAGAATGTTGTGGGATATTTATTTATTTATTGTGGAATATTGGTTGTAAAACAACCCTGATAGGACGACTTGATGCATCGTTGGTTGCACATAACGAAATGTCCTTTAGCTCAACTCATATTAAATTAAAGGCAGTCTGGTTCCATTAGTTCGGTGCTTGGCTTTTGTGGGAGCGACTGCTGATTGACCCCCAACTTCGAGAGAAAAAACTAGTTAGTGTTTTAAGTATATGATCATGCCAAAGGATTATAGAATAATTTGAGTGTAGAAGAAGTCTCGTTTTAGCACTGAACAGTTCCACTGAATATGTAGATACACGTGGTATGTACTTAGATTACTTAGTTTAGTTTAGTTAGCAGCGTATTTTTCCTTAACAAGCTATTAAACTAAATTGGTAAGACTTCCATTTGCATATTTTAACAGTTCCGACAATTTCATTGTCAATCCAGATGTACATACCTACCTATAAAAGAAAATTGGTTACATAAATATATTTTTAAGACTAGTTAACTCGCTAAATGGTTGGTTTAAGCATACATTCATGGTGCAATTTAGGTAAATTCGTTTACAATGGTAACAAATGATGTGGTTAATAGGTATACGTATGTAGGGAGAAAGCGTGAACATAATAATACTGTGTGTGTGTACGATGAAATACTCCATACTTACCTAGCCTAAGATGCCGAAAATTATACCTTTTTGGCTTCTTTCAGGGTCTATTCAACACTTTAAGTTTGAAAGGAATGTAGAAAATCTATTGTTACTGAAAATTTCCTTATTGAACATTTTTATAACTCAGCACCTTTAAGCTCCGTCTAAATTCTTTCAAAAAATACAAAAGCTACACTCAGGACTACCCTGAAACGGCAATCAACCTTTACTACATAAAAAAGTGATAAATTATTTCCTCTTGACAGGTAATTACGATCTTCTCAGCCTCAAATTACTACGAGCTCGGCTCTAATAAAGGAGCTTATCTGAAACTGTGTGGTAATTCTCTGGAGCGACAGTTTGTACAGTACACGGCTGCTGTTTCGCGAACTCGCCGTCTTACGTTCCGTCAGCGAGTCGGCTTAGTTGAATCTTCGGCGATGAGAGAACTGCACAACCAGATAATGACGGTGCGAAGATCTTTGGAGGCAACTTTTCGGAGTATGGATTTGGATCAAAGTGGTGAGTTGTCTTTAGAATTCGTTAGTATTTAGCAGAGTATAATAAATGCCAACAGATGTGGTAACCTAATGACACAATAATATGTTACATATAATATTATGTGTATTAGTTTACACTGACACAATATGTAATATGTTACATATAATATTATATGTATTAGTTCACACTGACACAATAATATGTTACATATATTATTATGTGTATTAGTTTACACTGACACAATAATATGTTACATATAATATTATGTGTTTTACCCTGTATTAGTTTATTATCATCATTATCTTAACCGGGAATCGGTTGCATGAGAACCCCTGCTGCCGAAAGCTGTGAAGCTACAGCTCGGATTTCACTTAATCTCCCTTTTTTGGTTTGACTTTGGTCGGGAAGTCTGTTGCTTTCATAAAAGCCGTATTTTATTAGAGCTACCACTGACCCCCGAGTGGAAAACCTGCGTCAGAGTCTTGTCCGTCAATCTACAGATATGTGGCTTGTTTTTGATTGAGAAATCCCCCGGAGATTCTGGTGAAATAGCATAAACACCCATTATCTGTGTTATTATTTGCGTAAAGTATAAAAACGTTCTTCCTAATTTTTGCCTTTTTATTTCTAGACTAGATAGTTTGTACAACTTTCATTGTTATTTATTTTGACAAGGGAATAAAATGTTTGTAGGGTACATATCGATCAGCGATTGGTGTCAAGGGATGGAGGAGACAACACACTTGGGCCTTCCCTGGAGGATGCTCAAGGACAAACTTGTGCGGACTGATCCGGATACTAGACGCGTCCGATACATGGACACGTTTGATTTCTATGCAAGCGTAAGTACTTTGTGAAAATGTGTAATATTCATATTCATCACCCAGCCAAGGAAATAAGTAGATATAAACCTTTATATACAGGTTTAGTAACAATATGAATGAATGATGTGAAAAACTTTCAGGTGTAAAATTTATTAAACTTATTCCTTAGTACGCAGCTCTATTCCGTAAATTCCTATGGTTCCTTAATTTACGAAGAGGTTCACGTCGGTAGTGTAATGGTCAACATTACACTACCGACGTGAACTCACTTCTAACAATTTAGCTCAGTTGGAAGGGTTAGCGGAGAGCGAATACTTGTAATTTTTTTACTAATAATATCCTTTAAAAAACTCTATATTCGAACTCCTTCAACTAATTTCATCATCGTGAATACAAAGGTTTTGATTTTGCTTTTCATCGCAGATGGAAACAAATAAAATATCCCGTAGTGGGTTATAAATACCCGATTCAATCGGTATTAATCATCCACGTGTATCGGTATCCCGACGGGGTGCACGATAGCAATTTTATTTTCAATTTTCTTTTACCTCCAAACCGATAATTTATTGGTATCCATATTCTGTAAAAACAGCAACACACCGTTTTTTGTGGTTATGAAACAATATTAGTATGGCTATATCAAAGAAAATTCGATCGAATCGGCTGTTATTGCCATCGGGAGATTTATCAGGTTATTGATCATTATTAAAAAAATCAAAAGGAGGGAACTTGAATACTGTCAGAATAATAATATCTCTCATCAGAAATATCGTGAAGTAGGTTAAAGTTGCTAAAAATAAACACTCAGAACTAAACTATGCCTTCCTTCAAGAAAGGAAGGCATAGCACTTGTGACTCCTCTGGTGTTGCGGGTGGGTGTCCATGGGTCGCTTACCATCAGGCGATTCGTCTACTCGTTTGCCTCCCTATTCCATAAATTAAAAAAAGACAGTCTACCTAATAGCTTTTAATACTGTATTTTTCAGGGTCTTGAGCTCAATTAATGATGAAATAGTTACGCAGTGGTGGTCTTGCGTGTTGGTTACTCCATCCAGTGAGATAAAACAGAACAGGAAAATAGTATTCAAAGAGTCAAATTTGCATTTGTTTAGTTGAAGAGGTTGTGCTTCCGAAACGACATTCTGTTAAACCATGGGATAAGATGTCCTTTATGTAATCTTCTTCCAACTTATCAAATTCATATCAAAGTATATGCAATAGGTACATATTGATAGTAAAACACTCGCCGGGATATTTATCATGTTTCTTATAATTTTCGAGGATCCAATACTTCTACGCTGTTTCAAGCGCCATGATCACCATGTCAATCTCAAATAATAGGTACATAGTTGGCATCGATTTTATAACTAAGCTTTGTACTCAACTGTATGGTAAGAACACTTAGACCCTTAGGGAACAAGGTAGCCATTTTATGGTCGAGGTTGTAACGTTTACGACCTAAAATGTCACAATTTTAATGTAACTTTATCGTTTCCCTTTCAGAAAATTGGCCGTAAAACTGACTCCTCAAACGTCGTTGAAACTTTGTATAAGAATAAGAGAAGCCTAGAAGCCATATTTAAAATTCTTGATAAGGATAACTCAGGTAAAGTAGCCTACCCATTAGTACAAAGTATTCACACTATTAGTATATACAATGTAAAGGATAATTTAAAGAAATTTAACACTAATGATATATACAATTTAAAGGACCTTCTTATCTACCCGCCTACACAATACAAGTCATGAGTATATTGAAGATTCCTTAAATTACGCAACTCTTTTTGCGAACAGTTATTCAATTTTAGTCGCATAGCAATCATGCCTCAATATAGTCACCGTATTATGCGGAGGCCATAATAAAGTAGACTATTTACAACATTACAAAAACCTGAATAATTTTAAACCTCTAAGTGCCGTTTCATAAGCTGATATGTTTTAACATAAGTATTCTCTAGGGTTTTAGCATCTTTTTTAGCCTAACTACTAAATTGGAAGCAAACTAATACAAACCAAATGATGGTTACATTTAGTTGTTTAATTTTCTATTTATTTCAATTACAGGTTACATAACTTTGGAAGAATTCTCTGAAGCCTGTCAACTGATCGGCAAGTATATGCCTAACCCCATGACTCAAGAGCAATTAGTTGATATTTGTCGCTTAATGGACATCAATAAAGACGGGCTAGTTGATTTGAACGAGTTTCTCGAAAGCTTCCGTCTTGCTGAGAAGAGTTTACAAGATGAGGAACAGGATTACGCTGAGATACAAGCCACCTGACAGGAACTAGACCGTCGTCCCAGTCGGACGGCGGTCGATAAAGATGAGACCGGTGTTGAAATAGAAATACTTAAACTGGAAGACGATGATAAACATAAACAATTAAACAGCAATACAAATGGCCAAGTTCACTTAATGGGTGAAAGTTTGCCCGTGCATGAGACGGAGGATATCGAGTTAATTGATTGTGAGGATGTGCGCAAGCGACCTGGCCTGCTTGAAAGCGATATGTAAAACCTTCGCAACACATCTCAATATTCTAGATTAAAGCAAGTGTTGCCAGATATTTCCCGAAACTTCCTCTTTCAATTCTTTCTAGCAAATATAAAGATCCGTGCTTATAGATGTTTCTCTTAACATTTTGATGGTCAATTCTTATTGTTATGACGGTAAAATAATATTTATTGCGTGTTTTGGGATATCTGGCAGTGCTATTTATACTTTTAAATTTCATGTCTTTCCCTGTCATAATTCACCAATACCATAAGGATGCTCTACATTTTTATTAATATTGAGTAAGTAAATATAGATTAATTGTTTAATCATTAATGTAAACATGGCAAACATTACATGGTTTGCTTCATTTTTAATCACATAATAGTTACTTTAAAATATGACTAAAATATATAATTATATATTAATTAGGATTACTTGCGAATTGATTACTAATATTATGAAACTGTTAATTTATTTATGTTATAGTTTGTTAAATTTTAAAATACTTGTTATAAAATAGTTCAATTCGTATGAACTGTTTGAAAATTATATATTGTTTAACTATTTATAAATGTTTTGTTGCAAAATTTGTATAACATAATTTAATAATTGGTGCCAATGTGAAACAATGTCAAAATTAAAAATTGTATTCACTAAATTAACTGTACTAGGCGGCAATTACGTGAACAATGAAGTTTCATGATGCTATAATTAATGATTAACGAATGGGAACAATGATACAGATGACACTACTACTATGTAGGTAATTCCTGTAGCCACAATCGAGCCAAAACTCCGTTCTTACACTAATATACACAGTTCACACGTTTTTTAGAAGTCTTGCATATCTAATGGATCATTCGTGAGGCTAAAAATATTTGCAATTTATGATAACAGTGAAAAAGTGTTGAAGAAATGCCGATGATTTTAATAAATAATATTATACAAGGTGGAAGATTTTCTCTCCCCTGGAAGGGAAGTACTCTATATACTGGAGTTAGAGAATGTCACTCAAAGGAATATTCCATTATTTTTAAAAAGAAACAAATTTTTATAAAGGACACGTTAATTTGACTTCACCTCGCCTGATGTTAATCTAAAGGCAAAGTCTCGGAAAGAGGGTCACCATCGTAAACATGTACCATGTTAACAGTGGTGCCTCTCAGCGTGACGGCCTCATCAGATGCCTTTTCGCCCGCTTAAAGGACCCGGGACTGTAGGAAGAAGGAAATCCGTGAATATTCAATAATTTTCGAAAACCGCTCGACAAAAAGCCGAAAAAGTAACATTCCGCATTTTTATGGCTTCAATTGATGGAGACAATCATAAGGATCAAATCTCTCTAACAATCTACATACAATACTAGCTTTTGCCTGCGGCTCCGCCCGCGTAGATGTCGGTTCCTGGCAATTTTTCGAATTTTTCTCGCAGTAAAAACCTTCCCTGGACTTCCACGAATAATTCAAGACCAAAATTAGCCATATAGGTTAAGGCGTTGCTGAGTTATAACATTACAACGAAAAGTGGCATTGATTTTTATATATATAGATAAATATGGTAATTTAAATTAAAGCAATCTAACAATAAAGAAATGTTTCTTTTGAATGTAATTTTCTATCTCCAGTATTTTGAGTACTCCCCTTCCAGGAGAGATGAAAATCTTCCACCGTTTTTATGTAATGTAGAACGTGTTATTTATTACATCATAATAGTCGGCATCGAATCTGGATTCAATTAAATTTTATTATAATAAATAAAGTTCCTTATTAAATAAATTTTCATCTCATAGAAACTACGATTAGATATTTAATATTCTGTGTTTCGTTAATAAATTTTATATTAATTAAATAATCTGTCTTTAGCATGTTTCTAGTCATTAGTAGAGCATATACATTATACATATCTTTATACTCAATTATTATGCATTCCAATCTTTACCAGGAACAACGCATTACATTAACGAATACTTATCTTGTACATAGTCGACGTTAAAAGTAGCTCATTTTATTGATATTTCGTAGGTACAGTCATGAACAAAGTACTCAAAATGATCTTAATGCCTTGATTTTCCCTCGTTCCAGTTTGTTCGTTCTGATATTTGGTCCACATCTTTAGTTCGGATAATAATACAATTTAAATCAAACAGTTTGTTTTGCTCTTAATACTTTGTTTATAAGATCAATTTGAGACTTTGTAGTCAAAATCGTTCTGAAGCTGACTGTACCTACCTGATATTGTGCATGTAGAAGTACCTACCCATTTAGGATCTGTGTCAATAAGATTTAAAAAAAAATACTTAGGTAATACTATCATAATCAAGCATAACAATTTTCTTGCCTATATAATCAAAACTCTAAGCTAAATTTGCTTGTCTTAGATTAGTACTAGGTTCATGGTATTGTAAATTCCAGGATTCGAACCCGGGACCTGTCAATCGTAGGCTGATTCCTTAACCAATAAGCTATGGATTTTTGATTCTATTGTTCTTTCCGTTATAAAACATAATGACTAAGATTATAAATATAAAACAAGCAATATAGTAAGCCTTTATATTTCAGACATTTTGCATATCGGTCGTAAGTATAAGTAGGTACTTACAGCCTTTTATAATAGGATACTCCGATATTTTGCAAATTGGATCTGAAATAAGTCATTTAAGATCCAATTTAATTAATATATTTAAAAAATAATAATGTAAAGCTACTTTTGATATTGACTATTGCATACCTAACGTAGTTGGAGTGTACCAATATGAGTCCAATGAGACTTTCGACTTTCGATTTTCGACGGCCTGCAGTAGGCGGCCTTATTTGCTAATCGAATTTTACCTTAATAATCTCTTTATATTTATTACTTATGTGTACTATTTGTATCGTTAAATTATGGCCAAAATTAATAATTAATCATCCAGACCACCAATCTACTAAATCCATACTAATATTATAAATGCGAAAGTGAGTCTGTCTGTCTGTCTGTCTGTATGTTACGCTTTCACGCCTAAACCACTGAACCGATTTTGATGAAATTTGGTATAGGGGTAGATTAGTCCATGAGAAAGGACATAGGCTATGTTTGGTCGCGATAACCGACATCCACGCGGGCGGAGCCGCGAGCCAAAAGCTAGTCACATATAAATCGTAATTTACTGAGCATAGCAAATGTTTCTTTGTTGCCCTACCCACTATTTTGTAGCAAATGCTTCCTAGCATCCAATTGTCAAGAAGCATTATTATCCTTGGCAGTTTGCTGTTTGCTGCACTATGCTGCAATAATATGCCTATTGTTTTTATCAAATGAGAAATAATGTCAAGATTTTGACAGCAAGTATAGCGACTACCAAAATTTCTACGTAGGTACCTATTATTTTTATCACACGCTATCCCTCAGCTATAGCTGATATGACTTGTTCATATGTTCGTAGTACCTACCGGTGGAAAACTGTTGGAATTTCGTAGATTGTTGAAAAGTTCTTCAATAAACAAACTAACTTATTGAATCAATTTGGTAGTAGAGAACTAAATTATAATATTATCTGTGGTACATAACAGGTATCTGCTAAGTTTGGTATAACTATTAATCTTGGTCAATAATTATATCTTAATTGTATTGAAGCCCTAATATGAATATGCGTACCTACTAAACAGAATGTGAGTGACATACTTACATGTATAAAATGTTTGTGCGATGTTATTTTTGGAGCCACGTTTCACAACGGTCGGTTCTCGTATGTTGACATAAACGAGTCGGTATGCGCCTTAATGAATAGGTAAATTATAAAGATATGAAATATATCGCTATCAAAATTTTAAAACTTCTGAAACCTTATTTTATATCTTATTAAAATAAATAAAAAACTATTTACGAATATATTATAGCTAATATCCTGTATTTTTAATAATTGTCCATTAAATTGTGATATTGCTTTCTATTGTTTTATTTCGTATCTCCTTTACCGAATGCTGATTTTGTGGCACCAACATAACAGTACCTAATTAAAACAGTGACAGGATGACGAAACATAAAATATTCGGTAACTTATTTACAATTTGTCTGTCATGCTATGCCTACCTATCACTCTATGGAAACACCGCCACGGATTTTCTGCGTTGGAACGACCATACACAGTTATTACATGTAACTTGTAAGCACGTAAAGGAAATGATGGCCACAGTGCGTGCACACGCATCGGTGGATCATAGCTTGCTCCATTGCGTCATCATTCATCATTTACGTGTAGCTATAACATTGATGTTCCGACACGGTACATCAGCACTCAGCAGCACAATTATCGTCATGTGTGACGTAGGCCTAATTTTCTGCCGACCCAAACCGAAGTAAAGTTTTCGGGCACTAGCTATACTATAGATAGACCTAAACGAGGATTTACCACATTCATTCTTAGTGAGACACCTAATATTTTAATTTTTTACTGCTGTTAGCTAAGCTAAATTCTTTGCGTTAGGAGTAGGTTCACGTCGGTAATTTAATACCAATACGTACGAACGTGGCTGTGATTCTTCGAAATATTAATCACCAAACTAGTTATCACAGCTATACCTACATTTTTAATCAACTGTAACGAAGTATCGCCGTAGACCTTTATTTCCCGGTCAAGGCACAAAATACATCAAGGGGTATAAAAGGTCACGAAAGCTATTACTGCGAACATCTGAGTGATGAATTAGAAATCACGGGCTAAAAATATAAAGGGGTATGAGTATTTTTAGTCCGCTATTAGCTTTACGAGGACGTGAATTATAAAAACAAACAACCTTACTCATCAACGTTTCTGAAATTTTAAGTGTGTTTTAAAGAATGTGAGAGCATGATTCAGGAAAAAGAACACAAGAAATATTTTCGGCGAATATACCTATCTATTGGTAAAAGATTAATAAATAATTTTCGTTCTGGTATGTTTCTGCGTAAGAAGACTACATAATGTCATACTCGCCATAGTATATCTAGATTCTAGTCGGTTTGAGTCCAGTATTATACCTAGGTCACTATGGGGAATCCCGCGCGGAAAAGAAGAAAGTAAGTAGATAAGTAGGTATATAGTCTTTATAAACTTTTAAAATATATCAGAATCAGGGTCTTTATTACGTTTAGGTAGATATATAATAGTAGCTGCTTAATAAAGGTACTTAATCGTAAACAACAAGATTAATGAGACAATATACTTGATAGATGTGCTCTGATAACTCGACCCTTAAGTAAAAGGGATCCGAATTTTCTTATCTCATTTTAAGAACTTTATGCTAAGAATTATACTTATTAGGTGTATTATTATCTGTGTCAATAATAGCAATTGTTAGTATAATAATTAGGTACATTAAAAATTCATTCAATGTAAAAGATATATATCGAGTTACCCGGAAACTTAAAAAATGATCTTTTATACATATAAAATAAAGACTAAACTTATAGGTATTATCATCAGAATGAAAAGAATTCAAATTATCTTTAGAAGTAATACACAACATCAAATCATCATTTTCAAACATTAATTTATCCTAAAATTATAATAATAGTAGTCAAGTAGCCAGCCATGCTTTTGTCACGTAAATAACCCACCCCGGGTCGTGTCTGGTGCAAAGGAGCCCAGAACACTGGCCGCATTTCCGCGTTGGATCGCAATAGCTAGCCTTTGCACCAGGTACGATCCGGATGTGTTGTTTTGACACATCGGGGTAAATTGTAGTGAATATCAAGATGGGGAACATAAAATGCCGGATTACTTGAACAATTATTGTAAACTTCTGAAACTATTTCAACTATAGACTAAACTTGTCCCAAACAGAAATAATATTTTCTAACTTTGTCCAGTCATTCAGAAGTTAAGCGCGTAGGTACAAAAACTTTAGGTGCACGGGGTTTTAAAAAATGTTTCTAATCCTGTGATAAGTACGAGATACGACCAACAAAAATAACATAAAGTAGGTAAGCAGGTAACTCTTAATCATATGGGCCGTGGGTCACAATATGACACTTACAGCGGATAGATTTGAATTTACATTTGTAACTCTCGTAATGCAACTCGTAGTCGTAAAAAAAGTGTCAAGTACAAATAAGAACAAAGTAACCTATAAATTGCTTACAGCTTAATATTGAGATCCGGTTCTCGGCATTCCATGGATTCACCGTGCGGTCGCCGGGTCAATAGCGTGGTACAGAGAGGAACACTGTGACGGCGCCTGGGACTTGCGACCCAGGTGTAGGTTTAGGGTGGCCACCTTGTGATGCATCAGCGCTCACGTCCACCCCACCACCACTCCACCGTCAGTCGTGTTCCCCCCCTCCCTACCTACCAAATTTGGTAAGATCCTATCAACGCCGTTTTAGATATTGATTTGAGTAAAGAGCTTACTGAAGCTCTTGGCAATCCGAGGTCTTTCTATAAGTTATACAGGGATTTAGCTGGAATTCCCCTTGCTCCTACTTCTACGGCGTAGAGTTTAACCACATAGCCATTTTTGGTTAACTCGTTGGTCAAGTCAAAGTATTTGTTTATTTTTATAGCGTGGTCTTTAGGTATGTTAGTTTCCCACGGTACTGCGAGTTCTACTAGTACTGCACGCTTTTGCTGTTTCGAGAATAGAAATATATCTAGTCTGGATGACGAGGTACAAACATCCTCCGGTATTTAATAGTGTTTCTCATACGAATCTGCGAGTAATGTCCAATCAGCGGCTGCTATCTAAATTGAGTACGGCTCTTGATTTGTCTTTTTTGAGCAGCTTTCCTTTACAAACTCGTCGAGTTTGTAAAGGAAGGCTGCTCAAAAAAGACTTTTTTTTGGTTTGTAGTTAAACCCTTTTTCGCTCTAGCTACCGCCAAACTTACCACCTTACGTATGATTTCTAATACCTTATCATGTCGGCGCGAGTAATGACCCCGGTCTAATAGCGTCCTACAACCCACCAGTAGGTGCCTAGCAGTACCAATTGCTTCACCACATAAGTTACATGTTTTAACTGTGGCCTTTCCCCAGGTATGTAAATAATTATAAACTACCTACTACGAAAGCTAATTAATTAATTAAAATCCATTTAATCTCAGACCTTTCGATCCATAGTGTTAGTAACAATTTAACTTAAGAACTAATGTTAGTAATAAATTCAATTTACAAAACACTCCACTATCCACACCGATGACACTACACTCGAGTGGATGACACTCCACTCGAGTGTAGCGCCATCCAGTGCCGCAACAAGGGAGAGTCCCACCGGTCCTTGAACACACTCAGGAGACTGTTGGAGCTGCAGCGGAGTCGTGCCAAGGCAGAGGCCGAACGCTTTCTAATAATAGCATAGAAATCGTCCGTTCGGGCCTCTGCAAACATTCCTGACGCACTGCACCTCCGCGACAGCCCCAACAGCATCCTGAATGCGTTGTTATACTGGATGCGCAGGTCGCTGTATGCTCGCAGAGTGCAACACGTCCACAGGCTGCACGTGTAGAAGGACTGACAGAAGGCTTTAAAGAGAGTCACTTTAACTGTATTCGTACAACGTGCAAACCTCCGGACCACAGAACAGTTAAAGGAGGTTAGAAAGGAAATAGTGCCTAGTTTGTATTAGGACGCGTGTCGCCGCTTGTCTCCCACTCTTAACTCCACTATAAAAAATAGACCAATACGACGCGGTTTACGCACACAAATAAATCAGCACACTTAAATCACGAGTTTGCTATTAGTTGTCACACTAATGCAAATACTGCACTGGACGTGTACTCACACACGCACAAAAGCAATAAAAATTTCTCATACATGTTACGGTGACCAAAGGTCGATTTTGGATATCGATAAAACTTCCGTAATTTTAATACTATCTGAAGTTTGTACACAAGTCGCGTACTTTATAGAGTAAGATCATTCTGCGTTAATAGTAACATCAACTAATGACATTCCAGGTCAGTGCAAATATATGTACCTATGCATGAATATGGGTAATTGCATTGATCTGGTCGTGCCTCGGAGAACACGCTATGCCGTCGGTACTGATTGCCATACGATAGCCTATGGCAGTTAGTAGTAGCCTAACCTATGGTAGGTAGTTAGGTGCCATAAAATGTCCAACAACTCTGTCTGTCTGATTGCAATGCTTCGATATCGCCAATAAGTTGTAAAGGTCAGAGGGCAGTCGCTTGACTGAAAATATCGAAGTTCAGCCAAACCCACATTTTTTTTATATCTGGATTTGTTGGAGACCTATAATTAAATTATAAATGTGTTTACAATATAAACGGCTGACATCAAACAAAATTTAACAATTATTATTGACTATAATAAGAAAATTTATTTTGATTACAATATTACTGTGTACGTACTTAATATCGACACTGTTTATAACGGATCATTTTGTCCAACACTATCGATACGCATGGATATCGCGGAATTGCAAGCGTTGGCTCGGCACACGCGGCTATCGCAAAGAACGCAATACACTGCGCGATCGCTCACGTAGTACACGATGGCACTCATGTATTGCAAGCAATGTATAATTTTGTATCAGTTTGCGATTATGTCGTTTTTGTCTACAAACTACATAATACTTTTGTAATAATTACAAATATTACTTGTATTTTACGGTTTTTGGCCTCACCGATGAAAAGAAATTCCTTCTCGGGCTACACTACATATTTGGCTTCTTTTCCGACACGTCATTATAGCGCAAGACGGCATAATTCTTTTTTTTTCGAGGAGCTTCTTACGTTGTCACAATAAGAGCGCGACTGTGTTTAAATTTCGGTGGAATATGAGCATTGCTCATATGTGCGGCGCGCCTTCCCCGCCCACAAGGCCCTTCTAACCTCCTTTAACTGTTCTGTGCTCCGGACAACCATGTTATATCTGATAGCCAGCGACCTACGCTCCCTCTCAACACGACGACGGACTATACTTACTTGTGTACTGATTAGAGCTTGGCCTTAACTCTGTGGTGCTAAACACCTACAGAAAATTTCCGAACAGAAAATTGATTATCATGTTGCCCAACATGAAAACCAAACCCGGAATATCACCACTAAATTGATCTGTTACTCGGTACCACTGTACGACCTCCGTTGCTTGTCGCTTGGTAGTTATTTACCTACTTAGGTAAACTATAATAGATGCACCTTTGCAATCAGCATAAACTTAAATATGCATATCTCCTATCCAGATATTTTTATGTTATGCCTAGAAACACTTACTATTACCTACTTATAAACCATTTAGTACAGAACAATGTCGTAATTACCTACTGAAAGTAAGTATTTCGAAAACCTTTGTTTTCCGCAGCGGCTCATGGATAAACAAAAAAGGCTCTGGAGCCGGGGAGTCGGTTAAAGGTCAGTCAGCTGTCTTCGTAATTTAAAATGATGGAGCCGAACAATGTGTTTCCGTATGAAAATGAAACAATATCCGTCGAGAATTGTTTGCATAAAACAAAGCAGATGTCGACACTAATGGAATTATCTTCTGTGACATTGTATGTTTACTGTCGCGAGGGAAATTCTTAGTGTTTCAATCATTTCATGTTCCGTGGAGCTTAAGGTGTAAAGACGATTGTCAAGAATGCTAGAACGGCATTTTGTTATTATGATTTTTGCGTATAATTATGAAGAAACTACTTTTTGCACGTGGGTCCGCCCGCGTGGGTGTCGGTTATAGCGGCCAAACATAGCCTATGTGATGATCCAGGTTGCAGGGTACCAAATTCATACCAAATTTTATTAAAATCGCACCAGACGTTTAGATGTGACGTGACATACCTACACACTCACAACCTTTCGCCTTTTTATTATTAGTGTGATTGTTTATAATTAAATCTTTTGTGGGGTGCCAGGCAAACAAGGATAGGTAACCTATTATTAAAAAAAATCTTATTATTAAATTAGATTTAGAAACTAAATTCATACTGAGCGAAGCTTTGAAACTTTTCGTCGGACTTTTTAGTCCACTTGTAGTGAACACTGGATACCAGTCAAACCATTATACTATAAGCAAGGAATTATGTATGTACGAAAGTTACGTATCAAATTAATTTAACAAATGTGGTTTTGTTTGAAGACTCCGGTGCATTTCCGAAAGCTTTAGGGTTTAAAAAAAAAGAATTGGCCAAATTGGTCCAGGCGTTGTTGAGTTATGCGCTTGACAACACATTTAGCGCCTCATTTTTATATTATAGATTACACTATTCGGGAATAGAATTCTGCCATCATAATCGCAGTGGCTTCATTTAGATCGTGGTCTTCATTTAGAAGTAGGATATACCTAAGGGACTAGGGACACGAGACCAAATGCGCCATAGACTGCACCAGGATCAAGATAAATCTGAGTATCCATGGCTAATAGCATAATGTCATAATTCGTACACCAAGTGGGTACCTAGGTATACCTACTTACATAAAAAAAAAATTGATTGCTCCTAATTAACCTATTAAATCTCAGCCCCGGAGATCCTGACCATGTCCATGACATGATACACTCTAGAAATACCTAAAAGCCCCGTAGATTGGGATAGGATACATAACGGTCAAGTAAACAAAGGTCCAAAACCTATATGAAGTGCCACACCATGTCATGCTGTCTGCATCTGCATTTTATATTATAAATTTCTTTAATGATTCATAGGTATAATATTATATAGCAGAACATAGGTAATAATGCCTTTCAAAAGTAAACCTATAAAATTAGAACCATTCCATGATTAGTACTAGTTTTTTCTGTTCTGTGTTAGTAGGTAGGTACTATTATCTATTCTGTGCCAGAAGTGAAGAAGTCATGCTGCCATCTATAAAAAAATTGCTCAATTAATAATCCGTGCATCACCTTTGGCCCTCTAGTACATACAATCAGAATTAGTTTAACTTCATGGTTAAGCTTTTAGTCCGAACAAAGTCAATAGATGGCGCTTTACACTGGATAATAAATAGTTCACGACTAATTACACAGAGGGCATTACGCCAAATAAATTAAATTTTAGTACATACACATATCGAAAGATGGTGTCAAGAACTTGTTTTACGTTTGTGAAAAAAAGAATGGAGTTTTATTATTTTATTTATTCTTTATGAGCGATGCACTTTGGCGGACTTAAGGATACTTTTGCCAATAATGATAGTTTATTTTTGATTTTACTTGACTTTGGGCAAATGACGGTTGACCTATGGTAAAAACGCATAAAGTAACGCATAAATGAAAAAGTAAGTAGGTTCCCTTCTACACTGGTCAGAATTCTGGCAATTGCCAATGGAATTTAAAAATCACAGAATTAAAACATCATTTTATCAGACAAGAGAGTTAAGTAAAAGAGTTACGGCGACTTCTTATCTCTGACAAACATTTTCACCGACTACATAAACATTTTAGGTCCCCTAGGCTGGGTGTGTAACGGTTGATATAATAACTAAAAATCTAACTCACTTGACATAATACACAATCACTTGACATAATTTCACTTAATACAATTTTGTTTAATATAATGCTCACTTGTCATAATTGTAAATTGTACTTAGTTATAATTTCATTTTACATAATTTCTTTTGATATAATGAACATTTCTTATAATGCACAATATATCTGGTTTGACCGAGCTATGCTCGGTATTTTTTTAATAAATTTTCTAAAAATGAATCTTAGCTAGATCGATTATCGCCCTCGGAACCCCCTGTATACTTACTAAATTTCATGAAAATCTTTGGAGCCGATTCCGAGATTCCAATTAGGTATACATATAAAGAATTGCTCATTTAAAGGTATAAGATTTGATATAATATTCATTTAGTATATTATTCATTTACTATAATACCTACCTATTCATAATCTCTAAGTAACTTTTAATATAATTTAGAATATCTGATACGATTTACACTTTATACCCTATACATCAACTACACCCAACTATTGTTACCAGGAGGATCTGGATGCAATCTGGACTTTAGGGCACCCCTTTTTTTATAAACCAACCAGAAGTAGGACCACCGCAAAGCGGGGCTCCGTCGACCAATTACGTCAAAAGAACAGTAGGTTAGATGAACGTTATATTAAATAGTAGATTATTAACCAAGGGGATAAAGCAGTGTCTTCTGTCGCGGGTGACGATTTAAATCGCGAGCGTAACGAAGGACTCGAGGTTTACTCCCAAGCGTAGCGAGGGTGTTAAAAACTTAAATCACGAGCGAAGCGAGGGATTTAAGACGAGTCCTGAGTGTAGCAAGGGATTTAAGTTCACCCAAGACTAAGACAGCTATCACCGAGGATAATATTCTGCTTTTCGTACCATTTGCGAAAAAATTAACACAATAATAATATTATTAAATTCTTCATAAGTTTTAAAATAATTTTTATTGGATTTTGTTGGAAGCAAATTATTTATAATTGCAACAGCATTTGCATTGATGGAATCCGATAATTCACTGTCACTGTCGCTTTGATTTAACATTGAAACGTATTTTTAAAATATTAGGTAACTTATTTATATAAATAAACTAAAATAAACTTAACGTTTATGTATTTGAAGAAAACAAAAACGCGGCAAATTCCTAGACTAATATTTTTTTGTCGGAAAGCAAAGGCATCAAGCTCATACGGCCTCGTCGGTTTTCGTAATTTTATTTAATAATCTTAACTGCATAATCAATGCGTATTCCTTTTTCAAAAAGATGTATAATGCTTTATACCAAACTCAATGGTGTAAACACAGAGGTAGTTCAGTATAAATTTCGGTAAGAATTCCAAATTTAAATCACATTCTCCCCCTAGAGGATGTATGAAATTCAGTACAATTTCCTTTCCCTGTTTTTAACAGATAGCTTTTTGTGGCATAGAATGTCACTTTTTTGAGCAAGTGGTACGAAAAGAATATTTATGCATTTTGAAAATTATATAATATGAACTTTAAACTAAATGTTATTATATCAAAGGAAGATTATATCATATAAAACATTAGATCATATGAAATTAGGTTATTTGATATTATAGCATATGAAAATTATAACATATGAACGTTATTTCAAGTGAAATTAGAGCATTTGTTATTATATCAAACATTACACACCCCCCTAGGCTATACTTATGGGATGCGGACGTCAATAAAATACTTTAGGAATACCTCTACCCAAATGAGGGTAGGTCTGGATTGATAGAGCCAGTGTCATATCGCTATTACCTATGTAAGTACTTAATTATTAACTATGGATTTCATTTCCGTGATCTCAAGAACAAATCCCAGAATAAATAGGGTACCAAATTTCACCCCTATCTGTTTAGCCGCCCTGGCACCTAATTAAGTAACAAAGTACCTACAAGTATTTAAGTAGGTGCTTAAAAATGGTCGTCAAGATGAGGGCTGCATTGTTGCATTATTCGTATGTGTAGTACCTAGTGACAAGCGCTGTTAATTCTTAAATCTAGCATTCAGCAGCTAAATCTATAGGGTTTTAGAACGGTAAATAACTAATGCGATAAAGAAATGTATGGAGTGTGGCCCCATTTATGTCGGTATACTCAAAAGCCAAAATCGAATCCAAAGGCCATCATAGATCCCTCTAAGTAGCACATTATTAGAAAATTTGCGGTCAAAACCGTTTACTTAAACGGTTATTTTCTGATATAATTATCCGCTAAATATTTGGACCCATCTTTAGTGGTCAACCGGTTATTAGGCACGGTATCCCGCCTTTCGCTATACCCGAAAATATCCCAAAAAAGTATTTTAGCTGGACAAAGGTTCTGAGTAGTAACTTACTGAATACGAGACATAATAGTTTGAAGCTATTAGGATAATTTATAGCCGTTTAATATCCAACGAACTCGCGGAGATTTGATTATCGATGTAGCTTTTTTTTTCGACCGAGCCACGGATCGCGTGTCGCGTGCTCGGATATCTTTTTTTCGGTTTGAATTTCGGGGGTGTAACGCACAAAAAATATTATAACTGGCCACTGACTACCGGAATATAATTTTGACAATTTTATAAATTATACAGGCGTATCGGTTAATAATGGGTAGCTACGGGCATGTGTCTATTGTAAGATAGACAGTAGCATTCGGAGTCTTATTAACTTAGAACGAATATGGTACCTATGGACATAATAGTTTAATTAGGTAATCGAAATAATAATTGGCTATATTAGATGCTGATGTTTGTCTGGAGCGTCTAGATTAGCTGCAAATATCTTTGCTATAGTGGGTATTACATCTTCCTGAATTCAGAAATCTAAATTCACGAAGCTATTTAGGAAAAGAAATTCAGTCACCGAAGCTCGCGATTACACGTTCACTAATTTAGGATCCTAAATCATTTTTGAAGGACGAGCGGCAAGGGACGGACGTGTCGACTGTCGAGTGAATTGCGACAAAATGCCCTCAATACTATAAAAAAAAAAAACAAAATATTGATATTGCCATAACCCTTGCGGTTAGCTTAACGACGAACGAATTTTTTCTTTCATAATCAATTTGAATAATTAGCATACCTACTACATGCTGTAAAATTTCATTCAAACATTTGGGCGGAGTAATCAAAAATCAATGAATAAAATGAATGACAGATCATTCATTGGTTCCGATAGCATAACTCGTAAGAGCGTCGGTAGATTGCTCCACCATCGCCTTAAAGATGGATACAGATTGGTTTGGGCGTGAGTCTGGTAGCTAGGTGGTCAAAGCATTCTCCCTGTAAAAGAAGGATCGCGGGTTCAAATCCCGCCTGGACCGATCATATATTTTTTCCTTGATCGATTTGAATAATTAGCATACTAGATGATGTAAAATTTCATTTATTTCGTCGGTACATACGCAATATTATATTGGGAGGGAAAGACAAACGTGCGCTCTCGACGGCAGGCGCGCGGCGACTGAGCGTCCTGAATTCAGGAAACGTAATTACACTCATCCGATTTAGCCATTTAGGACGTCGGAAACCATTATTTTCCTAAATAGCTTCCTAATTAGGAAGCTTTGCTTCCTAAATGCAAATACACTGTTCTAAATTCAGAATTTTCTAAATTCAGGTTTCTGAATTTAGGAAGATGTAATACCCCTTTATTAATAAATTCTGAGGTGGGCCAGACCGTAAAAGGGGTATTACATCTTCCTAAATTCAGAAACCTGAATTTAGGAATTTCTGAATTTAGAACAGTGTAATTGCATTTAGGAAGCAAAGCTTTCTAATTAGGAAGCTATTTAGGAAAAGAATGGTTTCCGACGTCCTAAATGGCTAAATCGGATGAGTGTAATTACGTTTCCTAAATTCAGAACGCTCAGTCGCCGCGCGCCTGCCGTCGAGAGCGCACGTTTGTCTTTCCTCCCAATATAATATTGCGTATGTACCGACGAAATAAATGAAAATTTACATCATCTAGTATGCTAATTATTCAAATCGATCAAGGAAAAATTATATGATCGGTCCAGGCGGGATTTGAACCCGCGATCCTTCTTTTACAGGGAGAATGCTTTGACCACCTAGCTACCAGACTCACGCCCAAACCAATCTGGGGCTCGATTCACTATCGCCACGTATCACGTATTTGTGAGTTTGTGAGTTTCGTTTCGATAACCTGGTATTCTGGACGATCTGTCAAAGCATAGGTTTACAAATACTTAGGTTTTTATCATTTTGACAACTTACGTCACCCATACAAATGGCTCAAACGTCATAAAATACTAACACCACGTATCGCATATGTGTGGTTATGGAAATCGATAACTTAATAACCTGGTATTCAGTAACAACTGTCAAAGTCAAAATTATGGTTTAGGCGTTAAATCATGGTTCTGAACTCGATGACAATGTTCTGCTCGATTTGTATACGTAGATACGTTCACAAAAATTATAAAAGTTTAAATGTTTTTTATCATAGGAAAATCATTCGGTAAGTATTTATTTACATTTGAATTACAATGATTGCTAAAATTTGTCGTTGAATAAGTCCATACTAATGTTATAAATGCAAAAGTAACTCTGTCTGTCTGTCTGTCTATATGTTAGCTTTCACGCCTAAACCACTGAACCGATTTTGATGAAATTTGGTATGAGGGTAGATTAAACCTTGAGAAAGGACATAGGCTATGTTTGGTCGCGATAACCGAAATCCACGCGGGCGGAGCCGCGAGCAAAAGCTAGTTCACGATAAATATTATACGATAATCTTCATTGCACTATCCACCTAAAGAAAACAGGGATTAACTAACTTGTGTTTCGTGATTTAGAATGCGGATAAACATAGTATTTAACTTTTTCTCATAAATCAATACCACCTTTATTTTGTCCTGCGAAAACCTCGGATACCTCCCCCGCCGGAGCCGGAAGGGGTTATGTGGGATTCGAACCGACTAAAACCACACGCCGACTGAGGGTCGTGGTGCTAGGCCAGAGGTGAGGTTGTCATCGACATATCCCTCGCACCACGGCTGACCCAGGTCCTGGACTCGCCACCGGAATGGGGAGAAGCGCTTTCCAGCGCGCCGCCGCCGTAAATCAATACCACTATGTATGTACAGTGAGCATGCAAGGTGCACAAAATGGTCATAATATCAAGGAATAGTTCGGGCCATATATCTTGGACCTATTTTTTATATAAAGGACACGTCAATTACACTTCACCTCGCCTGATGGTAAGCTAAAAGCAAAGTCTCGGAAAGGGGGTCACCATCGTAAACATGTACCATGTTAACAGTGGTTGCACTCAGCTTGACGGCCTTGTCAGATGCCTTTTCACGCCCCGCTTAAAGACCCCGGGACTGTAGGATCCTGTGAAGGAAAAGAGAGGGTGGGACCGATTAGAAGAGCTCATCAGAATATTCACCGTGGTAGAGACGATAGAAAACTGCCAAAGACGCAACATCTCTACGCATCTGCAAAAGCTCGAGGAAGTTCGTGACCTCAGGATTCCCAATGATGCGGACCGCACGTTGCAGCGACCTGTCGAGAGCATCTAGTAAGTACTTTGCGTAGCCATCCCAGAGATGCGAGCAGTATTCCACGTAGGAACGAATTTGAGTCTTGTATGAAGACGCCGCTGCTCCGAGCTCCGAGCTTACGCTAGGCTGTTTTGATGATGCTCTCGATATAGTCAGGCGTCCGTCGCTCGCCCAAACTACGGCAATAAGTACCTACCGCGTGCCGCACCCGCAGGCTGCTAGCGCAGTCGGGGCCGGCCCGCACTTGCGAGCACACGCGTGACGCGACTTGCGTAGGTATACCTAAACACTATTGTGGTCTTTATGTGTGTAGATACACTAGGTTTTTTTTTTTTTTTTATCGTGCGAAAAATCCCCACGGATACCACCCCCACGGAGCCGGTGAAGGCGGTTATGTCGGACTCGAACCGACTAAAACGCACGCCGTCTTGGGTCCTTGGTTGCCGGCTTGATTGCCAAATTTGGCTTGATTGCCAAAAGCATATCTCTCGCACCCCGGCAGACCCAGGACCATCTCCGAGATGGCCCCCTTCGGGTTGTGGGGACCACAGTGTCCCCATCTTGCCCCGGTTACGGGGAGGCGCTTTTTGCGCCGCCGCCGCGGCCTGCTTCTGCTAGGGTGATAGGCGCCTCCACCGGTCACCCCCAGGCCAGCGCTCATGGAGGACGGAGGTCGTTCTGCGACCTCCGACGTCCGGTTCGCCTTCGCTCTGCGTGGGCTTCCCGGGCCCGGAGTCTAGTCCGGACCTGACCGGCCGCCTCCTTCTCGAGCATTACTTGCTCGCAGAAGGAGGCAGCCGCGTTCGCGAAATAAAATTAAAATTTAAAATTATTATTATTATTTATTCGATTTAAAATTTCATCAGCTTCATATTTTGGATACTCTGCTTTCGTGTGGTAGTCCTCATATTGAATTCCATTATCACGAAGCCATTCTCTTATATTACTTTTACGTGTTTGTGTGTTAGGAACCTTATTTATAATTACCGAATGGTAGCTAGCATTATCCATTATAATTACACTTGGTTCTTCCAAATTTGGTATAAGTTTTTCTTTAAGCCATTTATTAAAATTTTCAGCATTCATGTCATGGTGATAATCAGCATTTTTTGATTTAGTACTAAACACTAAGAAAGAGTTTGGTACGGGGCCTTTTTCTGATCCTGCATGAACTATAATGTACCTATTCCCGGTCGAAACATTTTCAATTGCACCACTAGTTGAAGGACCTTGCCATGACTTCTTAGGCTTGTAGTTTCTATGGACATAAGTCTCATCTACATAAATGATCGGCTTGCCTTCTGCACGTTTTCCTACTATAGTTCTTAAAAATCTATGTCTCCAAGCAGATTTGTCATAGCGTTCTATTAATACAGAACGCTCATTTTTATTCTTTTTTAATTCGTAGCCATTGGCTAATAACAAGCGGCGCAGAGTTTCTCTGCATCCGTTAAAATCAATACTTTCTTTTAACTCCACCAACAGTGTCCTCAGTGTAGGAACTTGTTTTTTAACTATATAAAATTCGTTTATCTTTTTACGCATAGCATCTATGTCAAAGTTATCTAGGTTAGACACAGTAGGTTTCCGTGGACGTTTCTTCCCCGGGATACTCCAGACACCTTCATTTACTGCACCTTCCCTTTTTACTCTTTTAAGTGTTCTGACACTCACTTCTGCGAAGAAGAAATACGAAATATGTACCTAATTAATTCTTGGTATTAGTAAGTAAAAATGCAAAGGTTTTTTTCGGCATAATTTCAAAACATCAGTGTATAGTAAAAACTTACCAGTCATTGAAGCTATTTCTTCTAAGTACTGATTCTGGGTTATTATCCTATCTTTCTGCTCTAATTCAGTGAGATTTTCAATAGTTCTTACTATTTCATTAACTCCTTCGACATCTTGCAGATTCTCTGTTAAAGAAAGGTAATCGTTTTAAAATTAAAATTCATTATGAGTATACGTAAAACATATGTGATGTTATTAAAATGAATTATTGGTTGACTGATGCGATATACGAATGAATATAATTAGTTTTATTCAATACATAGAGAAGCGTAGGTAACTTATTTGGAAGGATACGTAAATTATAAATCAAAATTTTATTAGGACGACTGGATAGGTAGGTGTTTAAAGTATCAAAATAATATTGTCTACTAACCTATGAAATTCAACACCACACGTAGACAATCTTGTTTTTGTTTAAACGCGGCATCACGCTGTTGTTGTATTTCGTTGAACTTGCCAATCATGCAAAACAACATCTTTCGTACACCACTTTTGATAGATTTGTTCATTTTAAGCCGTAATTAGAATCACAATTTACACAAACGCATACAATTTGTAAACAGAGATACCGAACGACAACCTTGTCAAATTGACGTTGACGTTCATACAGAGTTGTATATAATTCCAGGGCCTACTTTCATTAGCCAGACTCTATGTTGGTAGAAATGCAATACCGCTCCGCTATAAAAAGTTTTTAATGAATGTTCAGAACGTAAGAAAATTGTTTATCATAGGTACAGTCACCTCTATAAATATGTATACACGGTAGGGTTCCAGAAACAAGTAACCAGGGTTAGCTTCAAATTTTTGTTTACAAAATATATAGCAAAATGATGTAAACTTTTAACATTTCATAAATATGTAACCATTACACGCCTCATAAAATGTATCAACGAATGCTTGCAAAAATATATCCACAACTAACGGGTCAATTGAATGGAAACATACTATAGTTCATATATATATAAACACGTACTTTCAAAATAATATAAAATATACTTTCAGTGAAGTTATGTAGTCTGTAGTCTAAAATATGTAGTTTTTCTATAAAATCGAAACTTCAAATTCAATTCTAACTTAGTTTCAGACGCGACTCTCTGATTCAGACTCTCAAACTCATACTCTTAGACTCAGACTCTCAGACTCAGACTCGGACTCACTCAGACTCTCAGAATTAGCCTCTAAGACTCAAACTCTCAGACTCAGACTCTCAGAATGAGACTCGGACTCTCTCAGACTCTCAGACTCAGCCTCTCAGACTCAGACTCCCAGACTCAAACTCTCAGGCTCAGACTCTCAGACTTAAACTCTCACACTCAGACCCTCAGACTCAGACTCTCAGACTCAGACTCTCAGACTCAGACTCTCAGACTCAAATTCAAAAGTCACACTTAAAATATTACGTTTGATCATAATTGGTTAAGAGTAGAAACGGAGATATGATTGAAAGTCACAATGACCGACATCCACGCGAGCGGAGCCGCGGACATCAGCTAGTTACTTATATTAGCGTGATTTGATGTGCCTTGAGAGAATAAAGAGACTAATTTCACTGAAAGTATATTTTATACTATTTTGAAAGTACGTGTTTACATATATATGAACTATAGCATGTTTCCATTCAATTGACCCGTTAGTTGTGGATATATTTTTGCAAGCATTAGTTGATACATTTTATGAGGCGTGTAATGGTTACATATTTATGAGATATTAAGAGTTTACATCATTTTGCTATATATTTTGTAAACAAAAATTTGAAGTTAACCCCGGTTACTTGTTTCTGGAGCCCTACCGTGTATACATATTTATAGAGGTGACTGTACCATAGACCACAAAACAACTTCGTTTTTTTTAAGGTTTTCTAATTTCTTCTTGGATATATCACTATTCGATCAGTAAGTATTACCATGTTGCCATTTTAGCAGCCTGCTGTGTATAGTTGTATAACTTATTTCTTAGGTTAAATAAAAATACAAATGACTTATGCATTACAATAATTGTATTTTATTAAACTGTAGTGCAATGATGATAAAAAATATATCTCATATTCATCTAAACATAAATAGATTTTTTGAAGCACATAAATAATAATAATAGTTAAAAGTACCCACTTTTTTTGTATTATTCTCGCGTCAATTCCCGTTATAATAATTAATTATTTATTGGTAATTTACAGAATACATTATAATTGTATACTAAAAAACTACAAATTACAAATAAAATAAAAGAAACCAATATTATGACAGCGCGATTAAGATAGCATAATTCTATTCCCGAATAGTGTAATTATTCATAAAAGTGAATCGTTGACACGAAAAGAAGAAGACTAATATTAATTAAATCATAGTTCAAAACAATTCCATACATAAGATTTATGTATGAGATTGAAAAAAATAATAATAAGAATTTATTGAAAAAAGAATTGGCAATTCAAGTTATATATTTAGTCTGGCATTATTTTCATAAATGTCGTATGTCATATGACATAAAATGTCACGTATATTAACGTGGTATTCTGTACCGAAAACTGACATAGGTTACTCACCGAAATCGCACGTTGCGTATATTTACGTCAGTAAAATCATAAGTAAATTTACGCAACTAAGTACGTAAGTTAGTGAATTGAGCCCCTGTATCCGTCTTCAAGGCGATGGTGGAGCAATCTACCGACGCTCTTACGAGCTATGCTATCGGAACCAATGAATGATCTGTCATTCATTTTATTCATTGATTTTTTATTACTTCGCCCAAATGTTTGAATGAAATTTTACAGCATGTAGTAGGTATACTAATTATTCAAATTGATTATGAAAGAAAAAAATCGTTCGTCGTTAAGCTAACCGCAAGGGTTATGGCAATATCAATATTTTGTTTTTTTTTTTAAAGTATATTGAGGGCATTTTGTCGAAATTCACTCGACAGTCGACGCGTCCGTCCCTTGCCGCTCGTCCTTCAAAAATGATTTAGGATCCTAAATTAGTGAACGTGTAATCGCGAGCTTCGGTGACTGAATTTCTTTTCCTAAATAGCTTCCTGAATTTGGAATTCTGAATTCAGGAAGATGTAATACCCACTTAAGGGATAGCCCTGGGTCAGCTGGGGTGCGAGGGATATGTCGATGACAACCTTACCTCCGGCCTAGCACCACGACCCACAGTCAGCGTGCGGTTTTAGTCGGTTCGAGTCCGACATAACCTCCCCTTCCGGCTCCGCACTATAAAAAAAAAGCTATTAATAAATTAGAAATAGCAATTTTACTACAATTATATAGTCGGAATAAGTAATAATAACTAAATAAGACGTAATAGGATAGTCGGGTGGAAGTCAAAAGATAAAAATCACTAATTCAAATAAAGATAACTCCTGTACCTACTTAGCAATATTTCCTATGTGAAATCTGTCGAAGAAACAGATGTTCTAAAAAAGGTGAGTAATACTTGAACTGTATGCGAAATAAAGTCTGGTCGTTAAAAAAAAAGTATTTTAAGATATTAGAGATAAACACTCAGTACCTAATTAAGTATTGAAGTGAATAGAATAGTGAATTCATGAAGGGTATGACGGTAACGAGTATATTAGAATCCATAGCAAAGTATACCTATAGCTACCACAATTTCGCAGTGATTCTTCAATTTTTATTTCTTGAATAGTTGGTTTTTGCAACACGTAAGTGATTTCCCCATGTGTTATTCGGCCATAATCACGTTAAAGTTGAACATAATATTATCATTACCATTTAATTGAATAAAAAAGTAATTTAAAATTACCTAAGGGTTCACTTTCGTTACAGAATATTGGTAACTAGATACGAACAGCACCTAACATTAATATCAAAACTAGTCAGGTTAAATATTATTCTTTATTTTAAACAGAAAGCGTATCAAAACGACATCGGGTCTCTCACTGCGCCCGCGCAGTGTTGTGGCGGGGAAATTGCGCGGTCGCGCGCGCCTTCGATCTACCGCGAAATTTGATCTGTCGGCCGCTGCAGCCTGCACTTTACAACACCTAGTCACGATACCGGACTGAACTGAGAGCGTTACATGAGCTTAAATGCTGCTAAAAATAAATAGAGCGGTAGAATCTGCTGATGTTATTTTAAACTTAAGTTAGATGTTTAAGTTTTCGTAGTAGCTACTTCTTTTCTACGTTTGGCTGTGTTTTTCATTTATTGCTTACGGTGACATTATGTATTGTGTCACATGTATTGTGACAATCAATGTTTATTTACTCAATATGAGTATATTGGGTACTTACTCTTGAATATTAAAAATCTACTAACATTTTGTGTATTTCGCAAACACAGAGCAACACTAAAGTACCTATAAGAAGATAGAAAAGCTACTATGAGCTAACTAAGCTATATAGACCAAGAGCACTGTCCGTATGCATTCAATTTTTGAACCGAAAATTGAATATAAGTAAAATAGAATTCCATCACTTATTATGAAGTGCCTGTGACATAAACTACTATTATTGCATAATTGCCCACAGTAATAGTTAAAAAAAAAAAATATTCAAACAATATTGTACGTTATCATGTGTAAGTTTTTGTAATTTTTCTCACAATCAGATCAGGGATTCTTCTGCCGTGATCACGTTACGAGGCGCCCGCCGCACCCAGTAGCTATGCCGCCCGAGCCGAGCATTTTTTGTCTCATCTCTGACAGATCGAATTAAAATAAACGCTTCGATAAAGCGTCCTATAACATCATCCTGTATTTGGTTACGTGAGCGGCTGACGGCCAGTGGGAACGCCGTAGGTGGGAGCCTCACTATTTTTAAGTTGCTCTATTTTTTATGATTCAGATTGGGCATATATCAAAAACATTTTAATCGCTTTGATTGTCGGGGTTGGGTTGTATTGTTCAACTTTAATTTTGGTTTCGATCAGATCAAACATTTTTTCAATATCTGCTATACGTACTTGCGCTTTCGTTTTATTGAGGGCTTCTTGAAAACAAAGCTGTGATGTGTTTGCTTGTTTTATGGGTCAAACAGCAAATCATAGGAAGGAGTAGAGGAGCAGGCATTTTGCTCGAAAGTGTAGACTTTGGGATTCAGCCAGGAATCCACATCACAAATGGATTACAACTCAATTTATACAATTGTACTACGCTGTGTTTTCTGCTTCAATTTCGGTTTTATTTAACTGGTATGAAAATCAACGAATTTATCTTAATTTTCAACCCCCTGCATGTTGAAGTGTCTTTGTTAGCTACCTTAAGTCTTTCTTAGAACCAGGTATAGTTATAATCTGTGACAATAAGTATATATGATAATATCATAGTGCCAACAAAGGGCAAGTCATGGAATAATTGCAGTCATGGAGCTCAAAGCTGGGTGGAATGACGTGGTACTCGTACTATGGCAGCAGGCTTGGGTATTATAATATGATGTATTAACAGATGACATAATAGCACAGATGAACTAATACTTCTAATAGTTAAGGCTAGCAACACCCTCAAAAGTCATACGAGATACAGCGTAGTGCTATTCCAGTAGAGCCCTAATGGTAGAGAGAACTAATAGTGCGAAAAGTTTTAATCTAATAATTTAACGTAAGGTTGGCACAGCTAGTGCAAGTCTTACAAATCTTACAACAGATACTCTGATTGAACATGTTGGTAAGTAGGTAAACAAGCGACTCGTTGTGATTGAGGGCATCTACCTACTGAGTGAGCTCCTAACACCAGGGGAGCTCTTGAAGGTAGATCTATACAGGTAAATTACACATTACGTCAAAATAATAAATTGTAGTCGAAAATTAGTTAAGAAGAATCTACATTCTTCTTAACTAATTTTCCACCTTTCTCTTTCTATCTTTCCAGTATCTTTCCACCCATTAAAGAGCACATTACAATCAATTTGTCAGATGTCTATAGTGAGTGTCCATGCATTACCTTTTCTATTTTTAATGCTAAAATTAATAGGTATGTAATTTTAAACTTTATAATTTTTAACAAACTGGATTCACACATACTCGATCGTCATCTACACCCCATGTCCGTGTAGATCGCGTGTGTGTAAGACTTGTAAATTATGGTGTTCTCAGATTTACCGTATTCTAATAATAAAGTTGTGTTGTTGTTTCAGAGATAAACAGTAAAATATACACATAAACAAGGATTCGCCCAACAGGTACATTAGATAACACAACAGCGTTTCCACTCATGCGTAAAAGCTACTGAATTCAACGGAAAAAGGTTCGCCTTTTTTTCTATCGGACCGTTACGAATTGCCAGATGGTCTATTTTCTTGTTTCGACACATCCATAATAATTATGGTCGACACGTATGATATATGCTTCAATGAAAATTGGGAATTCAGTCGCAAAGAACCGAGAAAAGTAAACATTTTAGCTGTTTTTGTGTAGAGGATCATGATTGTATTGTTCTCGGCATTATATGTGTATATCTATTGTGTGATCTCATTATATGTGTTTGCAATTTAACGGACTCGAAACAAAAGGAAAAACGCGCACTGTTTTAGAAAACATGAAACGTTTGGTTTTGTGTGACGTATGAATGTAGCCTTCTACAAACAATATATATCCAAATCGAGCTACACAAGAATAAATTTTATTTTGTAGAGGATTTATTGAACATCGAACTGATACCAATAATTTTGTTTCTATAAGAAAAGCTGAAATTGAATCCTTTAACCTCGGCACTGGCACTGCTGTTGATTGGCGATGTCAAAATAAGGAAGATGATTCTATTTGAAATTGTATCCTTATAAGGAATTAGCAAAATGGCCACTAAATACTGCCATAATCCTATCATGTTCTATTCTAAACCCTTGACGAAAATCTCTACAAAATGAAAATAATAGGTAGACACAATTGAAAAGGTTCATTTTAATATAACAGTTATCAAAGTGAACTTGAAAGTGGCTTTTCAGCTTATTAATCTTTACCAAGTTTCTTTATTCATGCGTATATATCAACTGTTTCCCTTTTAGCAAACTAGGAAAATATTATTGCGTAGCGATTATGTTTAGGTATTAGTAATCACTTGCCATCGCTTGCCGCAGTTAGTAGAACATACAATTTTTCAAAGTTATCAATATTTTTTTTTTTCATTTTAATTAGCCTTGTACAGTCCACTGAATGGGTTATTCCCTTCCGCTCCACGATTTTGTTCCCAAGCGCTCCAAGACTAAAATTAAATATTATTATTATTTTATAAAATCGTTCTCAAGAGCTCCAAAAACTTATTTATGCCTTTTACTTCAAAACTTCTTATCTCTATACATCAATTCCCAGTAGCTCCAAATTATACTACTTTAATTAAAAAAAGACTCATATAATACTGTGTTCCCAACAGCTCCAAAACAAAGTGTATGGTTAGCAGAATTAAAACATTTAATACTATGATACGACAATAGGAAGTCAATAGATTAACAGGATATAGTGTCTATTAGCCAAGTCTTGAGTTAGGTATGAATTCGGTATTCAAGGGGTTTTACAGAGAAAGTAATGTTAGCACTGAAGTTATAATAACATCACTGGGCTGTTTAACATCAGACAGATATATACCTAATATACAGCTAACTCAGCCTCAGATTCATGACTCGAGTGTGCATGTAATACGACAATATACTTACCCCCTATTACGTGGGACTGACTAGGTATTATATTGTTTAATGAAATGTGGGTGTTAATGCTTTTATTTCTATTTTACTATTATTAGATTTTGTCACTAGCTGTTGCCCGCGACTTCGTGCGCGTTAAGTTTCGAATAGCTCAGACTCATCATTATTTATGGTGGAAGATTTTCATCCCAACTGGAATGGAAGTAGTTGAAATACTGGAAATAGTGAATTTTACACAAAGAAAACATTCCTTTATTTAAAAAAAGAAAAAAAAACTGTTTTCAATTATTTTTCTTGACATCTTCCACCCTGTATTTTTCAATTACAAATTATGAAGACAGTTTTTTTTGAGTGACTGACTAATGTATACAGGGCTAAACTACTGAAAACTACGAAAAGAGACAGACTTCTTCTATAGGCTTGGCAAATACTGCGGAGGGATTTTGAAAAATTAAATATTTTGCTGACAAAATCATTATCAAGTATGTGGATAAACATTGCTAAATGTGGACTTAGCAATGTTCATCAGTTATAATGATTTAAATATTCTTCTTCCTTCTTCCTAAATTCTTAAAACATGCTTCTACAACTTATGAACTGAACAAATCCATACTAATATTATAAATGCGAAAGTAACTCTGTCTGTCTGTCTGTCTGTATGTTACGCTTTCACGCCTAAACCACTGAACCGATTTTGATGAAATTTGGGATAGGGATAGATTGAACCTTGAGAAAGGACATAGGCTATGTTTGGTCGCGATAACCGACTTCCACGCGGGCGGAGCCGCGGGCAAAAGCTAGTTATATATCAAATAGGAAAAAATGTTTAAAATAACAGGATTTAGAGATTTTCAATAATAAACAGTTAATAGACAGTTCGTAAGAATGTTGGTAGATGGCTGCACCGTCGCCCTTATAGACGGATATAAAGAGAAGGAAAATTTGGAATGATTCAAGTGTGGCTCAATAGCTCAGTTGGAAGAGCAGTCCCTCTGTAAGGGAAAGGTCGTAAGTTCGAGTCTCACTTGAGCATCTCATTTTTTCCAATGTTTTTCGAACTTAAAAGTTAGCATAATAAATGCTATAAAAAATTCATTCAAAGATTTTCAATCTGTTAGAAGTCGGTGCCAAATTTGTTGAGCGGCTTGAGCGAGAGAGACTCGCAGATCGCGCCGCCCGCGTGCGCATGCGCCTCAGGCGTCGGAGGGCATAGACTGACCTCCGTCCCCATGAGTGCAGGCCTGGGGGTGACGTGTGGAGCCGCCTATCACCTCAGCAGAAGCAGGCCACGGTGGCAACGCGCGTAGGACAACGGTGTCAACGACTCGCCCCCGGAATGGGGAGCCATTCCGGGGGCGAGTCGTTGACACCGTTGTCCCCTCTCCTGTGGAGGGCCAGACCGTAAGGGATGGCCCTGGGCCAGCCAGGGTGCAAGGGATATGTCGAAAACAACCTCACCTCCGGCCTAGCACTACGACCCTCATTCGGCATATGGTTTTAGTAGGTTCGAGTCCAACATAACCTCTCCTTCCGGCTCCAGCGCACGACAAAAAAAGACCACCTCAGGAGTAGATAAACCCCATTTATAAGCATACTTATTATTTTTAATAATTGAGGAACTGTCTCTGTTTCACTGAGATTTTTATTACGATATCTCTCAAATTTCGTGATTTTCTCAGAAGTAGCACCTACCCTTACAAGTATCACGTTAGCCCTACATACTACTACCTATTTTCCTTTGACCAATTGCAGTACTGTCCCCTAACTCCTAATCGTTAATAAGTTCTGTAGCTTCACTATCAGCACAGCAGTATTAGATATTGATTCAAGCATACCTCACAAGCAACACGTTAGCCCTACATACTACTAAATAGTTTCCATCGACCAATGACAGTACTGTCTCCCAACTCCTAACCGTTAAGGAGTTCAGTAGCTTCATCATCAGAACAGCAGCATCAGATGTTGTCACCCTGAAGCATATACCTGAGTAAGAAATTATTACGTAACAAAAACACCATACGCAACCGTTAAGGAGTTCTGTAGCTTCATCATCAGCACAGCAGCATCAGATGTTGACACCCTAAAGCATATACCTGAGTAAAACATGATTACGTAACAAAAGCACCATACGAGCATACAATTTTCGGTGGTTGCCCTCGATTCTTCCTTGATCCCATCATCCGATCCTGACCTGGTGAAAATAGGACCACCTCCGAAGTGAACTCTATCTAACAAAGAAAAAAAACTTGAAATCCGTCTATAATTGGCAGAAATATCGGTGAACATACATAAAAAAAAAATTATGAATACAGACGAATTGAGAACCTCCTCCATTTTTAAAGTCGATTAAAAATACATCAAGCCTCACACAAAATAGTTACAAGAAAACCCGGAGCCTTGCACGCAGTGGTCCTCTGCTTTACCGAGCCAATGGTGGTTAGTTCCAGTTTTATGATAAATTCCATCGACCACAGTGACATCGTTGTTCGTTGCCTTACACACAGCTAGAGGAGAGAGGCGCAGTGGGCAAGAGAGCAAATACAGCATTGACTGGGATGGGGTCATATAGCCTCATTTTTCTATATACTCGTATTCCTTGTATTGGCAAGCTTGTGTAGCAGCAGATGATGTAGATACTTCCAAATTGATACTGGAGTTGATATCCACGCGGCCGCATTTATTTGGTCTGATAAAATTTACCGGAACTGAGTGTTTCTCTGCCCACATTTGGTCTCTTTTATATGATAGGAGCAGCGGTATCTTTAATAAACCTAATAATAAATAGGTTGGCTTCTCCTGGCATACTGTTATCATTTCTGGGATCTTACTATTAGATACTTATTAGACGCAATCGATAAGATTGCAGCTATAATGTATTATCGGTAGTAGCAGATTGAAATAACACCCAACTGACATTACAAGATCTACCAATGATACGCTCTATAGTAAAATGTATGAGGATTTAATTTTATCAGCCTCAGATGCATGACTTGAGTCAACAATAGTGCCCGAAATGTGGCAATAGGCTCACCCCCTATTACGTGGGACCGAAGCCAATAATTGGTGAAATGTGAGAATTAATTCACCTCTGCCTAACCACCCCTGCTCTCCGGGGATAAAGGTGTGATTTTATGTATGTATGTTAATTTTATATACTATTTAAGTGGCAGACAAACACACGGCCCACCTGATGGAAAGTTATCGTGCTTATTGAGTGAATATACAGAATTATGTTGTTTAGTGTTCCTTGTACTACTTCACCCTGCGTGTTTGCACTTTGATATTTTCCACGAAATGAGTGCCATTTGCCCCTTCAAAACCTATTGGCAATATTGAAGTATTGCAGTTATTGAACTTTTTAGGGCTCAAAATACCTGCAATAGTTATCATAGATGTCCGTATTACAACCGGGGCCCACGGCTTAACGTGCTCTCCGAGGTATGAAAATATCCAGACCAGCGCAAATAAACATATTCATCAAATCACAACTCATCATCAAATCAGCCTCGCGTAAACTCGGAGTCCTGAACAGAGTGAGACGTTTTTCACGCTGGAGCAGCGGTGTCTTCTATACAAGACCCAAATTCGTTCCTGCGTGGAATACTGCTCACATCTCTGGGATGGCTCCGCCAAGTACTTACTAGATACTCTCGATAGGTTGCAGCGACGTGCGGTCCCCTTTATTGGGAATCCTGAGGTCATGAACACCCTCGAGCCTTTGCAGAGCCGAAGAGATGTTGCGTCTTTGGCAGCATTCTACCGTCTCTACCATGCGGAATGTTCGGATGAGCTCTTCCAATAGTCCCACCCTCTCCTTTCGTTCACAGGAGTCGCACAGGGCTAAGAGGCCATCCGTATATCGAAGTAGTAGGAAATGTTTTGATTTATTCACAATTTCTTAAAATGCGCCACTCTGTATCAATTGAGAATTTCCATATATACTCTGAAATCGTAGAAAAACTTTATATTTCGATATTTAGGTAGAACAGAGCCCATATCGGTAGAAATACCGAAAAATCGGTAGGTTCGAGACCACTGTTTGCACATCATTAGGCAATGTTAGATTGCAAGGAAAGGTGCGGGGTGGGGGTGACGCGACAACGCTGTGTGGGTGCACCGCCGCACTGACTGATTTCATTCTTTACTACGTTCGGGTTTTTGCTGACGTTACTTTAAATTTTTTGGAGTTGGTGGGAAAGATTTTTATATTGAAGAATTGACTTTATTATTGGAGCTGCTGGGAATAATATGTCAAAGTACCTAAACAATATTTTGGAGCTCTAGGGAATGAAATTGGTAAATTTGGCTTTGTTTATTATTTTAATAAAAACATCCGTGGAGCTCTTGGTAATCAATGTATGAAAATATGAATTTTAGAGAACAATAGATTTGGAGCGCACGGGAATAACCCCACTGAATCTGGACCCAGGCTCCTCCCAATGTGCATCAAAACAATATTTCTATATTATTCTTCGAATCTTATCATAAATATTAGTAGAATGCAAAAAGAAATACCTTTACGTGTCAAAATTTTAAATGCATGCACAAGTTGTAACATCATTTCAAAAGTTCACTGTTGCTCAATAATACATGTCCAAAAATGAAAATACTAAAACAAAAGCAAATTTCATCTTAATCGTACCGAATACTTGAGCGGAGGCAGAGCGATATCCACCTTATCGAGTTACCTAGGCTACTGGGCATCTCCGAGAAGATGGAATGAAATGATCTAACATAAAACTTGAAACTACAAGATTCAACTTTATTTTATATACAACTAAAGTTCAATATTCAATAAGGCTCGAGAACCACTTAAAACAAAGAATGAACACATAATAATAGTCGCTTCGGTGATTTTATGGAAACGTGATATCGTGTTGGCCACTCACAAAAAGAATAAAGCGAAACTCGGACGAAATTGTTTTAATCGTCGGAAGCCACGCGGTACTCCTTCTTGCTTGGTAATTACAAAAAAGTACTGATTGTTCGATAGGTTTATAGAAATAACATAAATGAAGAACAATGAAGAATACAGTTTGTAAGGAAATAAGATTTCTAAGTAAAAGAACGTTAGCGGGTAGGTTAGTTTCTGCCGAAAAGTTATTGAAGTTTATGTACCATCGCGAAGTCGTTGACAGTCTACATGAATGGGATTAAAGGACTTTTAGTGAGGTTAGTTCTACTTTTCGAAAAGAAAATGTCATTAGATATTAATTATTGGTTTCAACTTAACTCTGTCAATGGTTTATACTTACTTATTCCATTCAATTACTTATATTTTTGAAAATATGGGTTTATTGTACTTCAGGTACTTTATCTATTCTGTGCTTCATGTAAGGTTCTTACTTCTGGACATCCTACCAGGAACAAGTCAAGTGGTTTGGAAACACAGCATTTTCAAATAAAGTAGGTTGTCAACATTTTAAAACGGAAGGTATAGGGACACATACAAACAAAACAAAAAGATAATATAGTCATAGAGGTCTTCATCATCATCCCTCGGTTAATGGAGATGGTTCGTATCGGACTCGATCCGACAAAATGCTTCTTAATCTTCATCTAAGAGCCAATCCTTGTTGAATCCAAAGCTTGCAGTCTGATGTTCGTGCTCCAACTGTTGTTTGGTCACTTGAACCAGGAAGAAAAACCAGCGCCAGACCTTCGTTATTATATCACCAGGTGTAGAAGCTTGCATTGACCCCCATGGGCTCTTTAGGAAAACCCTATACACCCATTGCGAGTAATGTGATTAGGTACTCTCATTTGTGATGATTACACTGATTCTTGCCAAGTATGACATCTTCTGACTTTTCATATTACCTACATACGTTGTGAAGGTATAACAAGAAAAACATAATGCAATACTTAAAAGATAAACGCCTAAAAATATTGACATTACACTGTACTATAAAAACCTGTTTGCCTAAACAAGACATTGTCTACGATTCGATGTATCGAATTTATCCATCTCGATTGTAATCGCTGACGTAAAAATAGTGACATGATACGATGGGACACCGTACGATTTGTTTGAACTAACTTGCGCATGAAAATATCGGTTGGAGTCAGCTACCGATGGTTTGCTGGCTTACCTACCGCCGCCGATGACCACATAAAAAATCTCATCGCTATGTTTTAAGGCATCCGAATTCCTTTGAAGCAAATACGCGTGTGTAATCACACGTAACAATTTATTCAATTCGGCGCGAGTAAGACACGCAGCGAGCAACAGAGTTGAATTCGTTTTTAAGATTATTATAGTGGTATTTGGATATTATTTTATAGCATAGTTGATGTATTTTCGCGCGCCGTCTTCGACTTCGATTTCCTGGCGAGAATTCAATTCGTCTGTAAAATCCTACAGTGGAGTTTGTTGCGCCGTTTCTTCGTCACTATGGTGTCTAGGAAGCGGTAGCAAACTTAGTTTTAAGCATAATTTGACTTTGCGTTTGAGTTTGATTTAATTTTCACAGATTGAACTCCTTTTGGCGATTTAAACTCCCTTAAGGATAAGCTGTGAACTGCAGTGGGCCAATTGATTGATTGAAGGATTAGCTACAGCGTTATTATTTAAAATATAAAATAATTGTTTAACTTTTTATATGTATTTGAATCATGACAGAGCCGTGTTCTGTAAGCGATGATTCATTAAAAAAAGTTATTGCTTACCACTATTTGTATCTACAGAACCAGTAATCTTTTTTCTTTTTCTTATCCAATAATTATAAAAAAAGGTACCTTTACCCATCAGTGTCAGTCTAGGTAGCTGCATATAATGCAGTAGCTGGCCGGCGTAGTGGAAGTCTGGACTGAATTAGTATAATATGGGCAATAGGCATAGGAAATGAAGGAAGAAGAGTAGTCAGTTTATTATGCAGTGTTATAGCATAACCCCCCTTACAACTTAAAATGATAATTATAAGGCTTTACATTAACTTACTTTAAACAACTACTGATATAATACTCACATGTTTCTCCTTTGGTGGTCGCATAGCTCGTCGACATTAATCCGCTGGAGTGCTTCTGACTAACCCTTTTTCAAGATATCACAAGTTGATTGCTAACTATGTTCTGCGAAGTCGACCCCGATTAACCTGCACAAGCACATTCATTCGTTATACGTGTTCAATTATAGCATACCTTATTTCTTCATGTATTTCAAAAGTAACCTTTTCGAATTTGCCGTGATAGCGCGCAACTACCTGCCTGAGGTTTCCGTGAAGCTCGGATCGCGTGTCGAATACAACGGTAGGTTTAATGGAGCCTGATAACTCCACTGTTAGGTTATTAAATCCTACGAAATCAGGTTTAGCTAATTCTAGCATTCGTTTGAAGAAGTAGGGAGCAGTCCAAAACGGCACTTGTGGTTTTAGTCATGGAACCAATTGCATTTTTTTTTTTTTTATTTCTTACACAACACAGATTACAATTATGATAATAATAAAAATAAGATTATACAATCAAAGTCTGAATTGCAATCCAAAAAACTTGTGTAAACAAAAAGACCAAGAAAGATTAGTTAACCCTAAGTAATAAGTAATAACTATTGAAAGAAATACCAATACATAGATGATTACATTACATTAGGTAAATCTAAACGAATTATCTTCTGTAAACGAATGCTTTGCTAGATATTGTTAGAAAAGCTACACAAAAAGACATTAAAGGATTTTAGTTTCTACATTACTATAGGGAAGTTTAGAAAACATTTTCCAAAGTAAGCATGATGTCTATATTCATAATCACACGTTGCGACTAGAAACACACAGTGATGCATGGAAAGAATATCATTCCGTACTCGCTTAAAATATGGAATGGAATGTTACATATAGCTAACTTAATAGAACAACAATTTAGAAAGTGTTACCAAAAATCCAATAAATATTTGCTCGACACGCTTAGGCACCACGTTCAATATCGAAGAAGAAGTCATCTCTCGGATTCATTTCACAATAAAGTCTGTAAGTTAAAATTATTCGCCGAAAAATCCTCTATAATTTAAGTTAAGCACGTCATTTTACATATCGTCTTTGTTTGAATAAAATGTGGAATAATTTCTACGAAAGTTTATAATCACACGTAACTACCTGTATAATTATTTCATCTCATTGTGTTTTAAATACATTTATATTACCACTCTAAAAAAGTTCCAAAGAATTGTCTGGTAACTTTCCTTTTAATTTAAAAGCAAATGACACACAGCTCACCGGAGGGAAGAGGGCAGGTGACAATGAAACAAAACCCTAATAGATTCGCAAGTTGACATCAAAAGGGTGAAAAACGTATGGTATTTTTTGCAAAGTTTCGGATACCACAATAAAACCGCATGCCATTTAAACGGTGTCGCGTGGCGTCAGATTGCTTAAAACTTTTACCAAATTACGCATCGCCATTCAAAGCATTTTGGCACATGGCTTGTCAGCTTAATGTTCCGGAAAATGCTTCAATGGATACACGACATATTTATCTTTATATGTTTTAGACTAAAAAATTTGACAGTAATTTGTTTTTTCGTTGACCAATAATGAATGAAAGTTGACTAATCAAATGGGACATTAATAATTTGATGAATGATCTGATGTTCATTGTTATTCATCCCCTATAACTAATCTAAATTATTTAGAAGTACATTCACTTCGATCGAAGAATGAAGCTACATGCCCATAAATTCTCCGTTGCGAATCTATGTCACATTACTGTTCCCTTCAATAAAATAATCTTATTATTTTGGATTTAGTATGAATTTTGTCTAGTTTAGACTAATAAGTTTTAACGAAGAAGGAATAATCAAATATTTCATATATGTAATCACATGTAATCAACAATCACGTTCGGTTATTCATCGTGTCTTCATCAGTCCCTTCTATCGAGTCTCCTATTTTGATGGTATCAGAACAGGTCCTCAGTGACTGTGCAATCGATTTTATGATCAAAGCGATAAGAGCTATTTTGTCATGTTAAATACATTTGATAGTGGCAGTAGTAGACTCAGCTTTCAGGTGTGATGTTTGCTATCAAAGCCAAAAAAGGACTGTTCTTTGTATATTTATAGTACTAATAAACTGATTGAGATTACGGGTTAGAACAGCGCCCAAGAGACAAAATATCCATAAATTAATCCTTCTATTTATGATAGTTGTTAAGTTGTCACACTTTAGTCGCTAATTAGATCTCATTGATATAATCTGTTAGAAACATTTCTGTTCTGTGGTTAGAAAATTTACAACTTGATTGAGTTAGATCCGTTATAGCCTCCTTAGTTGAATCACAATCCAACGAACTCTTTTATACTTTGGTTACATGGTGGCCATCTTGAAGAAGCAAATTGAAATTATTATTACTGTGTTGCTAGATGTGAAAAAATATAACTGGTACTTAGATGGTTGTACCTTGTTTAAGAAATTTCTTGCAGCAATAAGAACTGACTCTATACTAACTTTATTAAGTTAACCTTTGTACAAATAAGTAATCATTGATGTTTTAATTTTCTAGGAGTCCTACCTACCTACCTACCTACTGGTTATTAATTACAAAATGCGATCATTAATCACAAGTATGTGACCATTTGATGATAGTATACTTACCTAAAGAAGACGAATTAGCAGGTAAGTTATGTAAGTAGGTATATAAGAAAAATTCTTGATTTATAGTTTTAAATTATTTTTCAGACATTTTGTTCCAGCAGTTTTCCTTGTTACCCGTCGCAACTGAGGTTTTCAAATTGGAGCCCTGCTTCTTCTTTTCATCTTTTTGGATGACTATTATGGAGCAACTGGCATCAGACTTCCTACGCCGGAGCTTCGACCGTCAATCAAGGCTTCCTTCATAGGGTTGGGCGAACAGATGACAGTTGATCCCGTATACTTAATTCATATTCTGAAAGCCACCAAAACACCGCTAAAATGATGGTGATTAAAACGGTAAATGACCTTTAATTAGTCAAATGAATTCAAAGTTACCAACAGGCTAACAAACATCCGTATCTACAACTATATTTAAGATAAATAAAATAACAACCTCGTTCACGATGAATCGAATAGTAGCAAAAAAACATGATATAAGTTAAATCATGTCTTGGGTACATATTAAGAGCTACATTATGGGTACAAACCTGAATCAGTGGGTGAGCAACCGATGCATCAATTGAGCACCGCAAGGGGCCGGCCGCGGCGCTGCGCTTATACACGTCACTCTCCCTTCAAACGAACAATGTTTACCTCGCCTGTATCGATGTCCACTTACACAGAACATACAAAATCATCGACTGTCGACAATAATATTTATGGCTAGTATTATTGAAAATATTACGCTTTTGAATATGGAATTCTTTGTGGTGACACAATTTATTTCTTATTTTGAAAAAGAAAAGCGTGGGCTACGAACTTGTTGAAGTAAACATCTGCGATTTATCTTTTTATTTTAATTTATTTTGAAATTTGCTACTTTCATGCGCAAAGTATGTCTCTGTTTTAGTATGTAGATAGATAGTTTAAAATGTAGGATCTTCTCATATAAATAAGTAATAAATTCTCTTTTTGATACATTTGGATCGATAGTATTATAAAATATGAAGCACATCTCTCGAAACATTGAAGCGGTAATAAAGGTCACTGATGCAGTTCGGAGAAGATGGCGCGCGGACGTCGCATTCCCGCGCTCCTTCACGGCACATGCGCGAATCAACGCCGACACAACTCGATCTTAGATAAAAACCACTTATGACATGAACCATGCCTTTATTCCAACAAATTGATTTCGAACATAGAACATCATATCGGCCTCCGATCTCGACTTAACGCTGCAGTAAAACATAAAGTTATCATTTATGAATTGACACGCAACTTCAAAATGTACCTCACTGCGCCACTGATTGATCGTGCAGTTTTATTCGATTACGTCGTAACGGCCTGTGCCCGAAAATTATTATCGGCATGTTTAATTTGTAGTTACATTCGAAAGAAAGTTCCGAATCGTAATAATTCCTAGGAGAACACGTTCAATTATTACGCTATTCGAGTCGGTGATCAAGATAACCGATTATTAATCGTCTCTAATTACTGCTGGTGTTAGCTCGACCTTTATCTGGACACCATTTACGTATAGCGAACAAAAAATCTCACAAAAAGTGTAAAGAAAGGTAGATTTGATGTTCCGCCGGTGACCACTTCACCTGTCCATTGTTTTCCTGCCGGCTGTTAAAAACAAAAGGGTTCAGATATCACAGTTTTGGAAATATAATCACCGTGAAAGCGATAAATCTTATTGGTAATAACTGCACTTGCGAAGCCCCAGATTATCGCAGTAATATGTAGGGTGAAGAATTTATTAGGGACGTTTGATTTATTGAAAGGATATCCTTGTTTTAGTTAACATGTCGAAGTGTTAGCAGGTTGGTTGAGGTGATTTTTAGTTTCTTGTATTTGTATTTACTCCAACATTTTTATTCAATACGGGAGTTTTAATAGCGCATTTTTTGACAAAATATCGTAGATACTCCTTTGAACAACGGAGATAGTATGGAAAATATACACACCCTACATGCGTGATGGAAGATGGGGTATAATGGGTCCACTACGATCTTCAGGGTCCAAGCTAAACTCAGCTGTGAGACGGTACGTCTGTTGATGAACTAACGTGGGTCTCATCTCAGTTGAAGAGGTCATACGGTAATCGCACCCATAGGTAATACTCATACACATGTATACCGCAGGACCTTATGTACCCCTCCGAGAACGCCATACAGGTGGCTGCACACTGGGAGAAAATAATTTGAGGGCCGAGGCGCCATCGCCAAGATAGAAGAAGAAGAAGAAGGCGAGTGGACTTTTCTCCACGAATAACAATTCTTCCTACTGCATAAAAGGTTACCTGCATTATTTTTACAATGTTAGAGAGAGTCCCATAGTCCCAGCATTATCTTCTGAACTCAAGTCAATCTCACTTGTGAGCTGATGCATCTGCTGATTAATGGAAGAGACTCTGGCGTGGGCTTTTCTCTCAAGTTCAGACAGTAGCCCCCCATGAGAGTAAAAATAAAACAAACCTTAGAAACTAGGAGTGGGTTACTTACAATTTCTATGTCAAATTTACCATTTGCATTTAAACTGTTACCGGTATTGTCGGAATTATGTAAGTATATTATACGTAAGTGCCACGCGAAGTCGGCCGCGGTCTCGACACGGGAACGGATGCAAACGTCAGAGCTGGGAGTCGCGTCAATAAATCCCGGGTTCGCCGCCGGCGCGGGATTCGGGAGCCATCAATCATTATGGAGCACCAACGTCGCTGGAGGTACATAGAGTACTGCTCATGTGTAGATTAAACTGCGTGAGTGTGTGATGTTATTTTTTGTTACGGTATATAGGTGTACAGTATTCCTGGTATATTTTTTTACAAGAATTATTATAGTTTAAATAGTGATTAAGGATGAGATTAATAACGCTACAATCAGTATGCAACATATTTTACTCAATTTTTGATCGCATACATGTTATAAATAAATCCTACGAACGCATGTTTCCTTCAGTGGCGGATTATGAGAACAATAAATAAGAACTTGATTAGACTAGTGACGATTATAAAACAATGATAAATTAACTGCCAAGCGGTAAGAAAATTTATATTTTATTGCCAAAAATAGTTTGATTTAGTATTTATTGCTGCTTATTCTTAATGAATAATCTAATAAAAATAATGAAGACAAATTTCAAGAACAGTTCGGCCTTTTAAAATTAATCTAGGTTCCCCTGCCAGATAAATATTAAAAGGCCATGCTTTTCTTCGGCAGCATAGCATAGCAACGGATATCACATATCATCCATTTTTGACTGACGAGCACCACAAACAAGAACTTCATATTTGGAGTATCTGTATATTTAGGTATTCTGTGCCCCACTCTAACGACTTCTTATTAAAAGCTAAACGACGGTAAAGGATGTCGGACACGATGTTTGATACATTATAACTAGAGGCAAAATCATATTAAACCGTCTTGCTCGCACTTACTGAGTAATTCACTTAATTTCACTTACAAGGTACATTTGCGTAATATGGAGTATTACGCCTTATAAACATTACCAAATGATAAATGGCCAATATTTCAGTTCAAAAATTGTTGGGAAGTAAGTAGCTGGATTGGATAATATGGTATCTGATTCTGGATGGGGCTGATATTGGATTTTATATCAAAGGTAGTGTGGGTGTCATTACGTATTGATGTTAAATATTTATTCTGAAAGATGTTTAAATTGCTCACCTGTGTATAAGGTCTGAGATAGGTACGAACTAATAGGTAACTTTTTAGTTATGAATCAGATAATTATCCCTTTTTACCAGACTGCCGAAGGAAGGAGGGCAATGTTTTTACACTAAGTGCATTGTGTTTCAAATAGGGATTTCCCCCCTCGATATTCGTATAATCATAATGTCCGGCAATTATTTTTTAAGCCTTTTTCGAGTCATTATTATCCCGCTTGCATCCGAGGTTATCACTTCTGAGCCCGGGGCCTGCTTAGTGGTATACTTACCAATCTTCGTCATTTAGAACTATGAAAGACACACTAACTATGTTATAATTCAGGCTAATTCAACTTATTACACAATCTTGACAATTCAGTTAAGTATTAAATTCGATATGTACCTAATTCTTTTCAGAGTTAGCAATAAAATTTAGTAATAATAACATGAAAATAAAATTCCATCCACTTATCTCTTTATAATGTGCATAAAACGCAGATGTATCACCGTAATGTCAGACATTTTGTTTTGCAAATAAGGCGAGTATGAATCATTAGCAAAGAATAAAGTAAGCGCCAAATAGCAAGGTAGGTACTTACGCTCAAGTGATTTACTGTAAAGATCACTATTTGTAAACTTGACACTGACAAACGAAGGCTTTAACTGATCTCAGCAAGGATTTACAGTATCCAAATTCGTTTACTGGAACAAAGAGGAAAAGTTGAAGATTGTTTCATAATGTTTAGTGTAATTATTTTATTCATTATATCCTTTAAAAGCATGATCACAAGGTTTTGTTTTAGTTAATGGATTAGGACGTGGCTGGAGGTGTGCGAAATCATTGCTCACCTGAATTGCTAGCCGCGAGCCACAGATTAAGGGAAACTTACCTTTACTTGTGTAGACAAAGAAATCTAACGCACAGGGCCAGTATTATATATTCATGAGTTTTGAGAAGTAGTCAAATACTGCACGAATCTTTACCGACTTAATATTTATAAAGGCGAAAGTAACTGGTAGTATTAATACGCCCTGGCTCAGTCGGGGTGCGAGGGATATGTCGATGAAAACCTCACCTCCGGCCTAGCACCACGACCCACAGTCGGCGTGCGGTTTTAGTCGGTTCGAGCCCGACATAACCTCCCCTTCCTGCGGAAGAAAAAAAAAACAAGTAGTATTAATACGACAAACAAGCACACGGCCCACCTGATGGAAAGTGGTTACCATAGCCTATGGACGTGTGCTACACCAGGGGAGTCACACTCATGCTGCCGACACTGTCAGGAACCGTTAGCGCAGAAGACAAAGCAGGACAAGCCTTTGGTCTTCCCACTGACGGCACAAAACTCTCTATGAGCTCTGGCTACCCTACCAACGTAGGGAACGCAACACGAGGTTATTATGGCCGCGGTATTTTGTAGGGTGGAGGTACTTCCCCAGTCGGACTGCTCTATTGGGACGGGAATACCGTCGTGTCCTACTTCTATGTGCTCTATTGGGACGGAAATACCGTTTTGTCCTACCTCCAGGCGCGGATCCAGGGGGGGGGGGTCATGGGGGTCATGACCCCCCCCTGGGCAGATCGTCTTCTGATTATTTTCTTAATCCCATATAGGTAAAACATGCATATAACTACCTACTTTTGACTATCTCACTCCCCACATATCCGGCCCGCGCCACTCGCGTGAACAGGGCCTCGATTCTACTAACGCAAAACTATTGTCAAACCACAGAGATTGCAAAAAGCGGCATTAAAGTTTAGACTTTATTTCTATACACTAAGGTCCAAAATTAAATGACAAAAGTTTCATTACACTCTTTTATTCATTCTGCTAACAGTTATTTAATATTGAACTTTAAATACATCGATTTAAAGTCTATAATGTATTGCCGCTTTTTGCAATCTCTGTGGTTTGACAATAGTTTTGCTTTAGTAGAATCGTGGCCCTGGTCGCTCACTCTGTTCAAAAAATGAACGAAATACCTACCCGCGAAACGCACACGAACGACCAACACCGGCGGCCCCGGCCGGCCTTCGAGCCGATCAATGCATTGCTCCTCATTATGGAATAGGGAGGCAAACGAGCAGACGGATCGCCTGATGGTAGTCGCGGTCCAGAGGATTCACAAGTGCGTTGCCTTCCTTTCAAAAGAGAGTGCGCTTTTTTCTTGAAGGTTTGAGGGTCGTATTGGTTCGAAAATACCGTTGGCGACACTTCACTCCACAGTTTAGTTGTGCGAGTCATTAAGTTTCTCGAGAAACGCACAGATGTGGACTGCCAACCGTCCAGATGGTGGGTGTGGAACTGCTGTCGCGTGGAACGATGGTGGAAAGAGGCGACGGGGATCAATCCGAACAATTCCTCGGAGCACTTCCCATAGTATAGGCGATAGAAGATGCAGAGCGAAGCCACATCTCTACGCAGTGCCAAAGAGTCTAGCCGGTTTGAAAAATCCTGGCAGCTGACGATTCGAGTCGCTCTCCGTTGGATGCAGTCCAGAGGGAGAAGTTGGCACTGAGGTGCTCCTGCCCTGAGATGAGAACAGTATTCCATATGTGGCCATACTTGCGCCTTATAAAGTTGTTGGCGGTGAGCCGGAGTGAAATACTGTCTCGATCTATTGAGCACGCCAAGCTTCTTAGAGGCTAATTTAGCTTTACCCTCTAAATGACCATGCATCTCCCGTGTCCAGTTCTGAACCGGTTGACCCTTGACCACACCGTGCGACAACTGTCAAAACCGAGCGGCTTAGTGGTGGGGTCGGGTACCAGGTCCTACTAGGGATAGTGCTGAAACGCCTCTCACGACGCCCGCCAATGCTCTCCAAGGTCGAATTCCTCCATAAGGACCCTATCGAACCATATTAGGGACCCTGAGATCAGACGGTCACGCAGCAGGTTGTCAATTTCCTTTGTGCTGGCATCGGCTCTCCGTTGGTCACCTGCCAGCATTTTTTCCAATAGTTGGCCGCAGCTTGATACTTTCGTAGTTCTGGAGGCGGAATGTGCGCCAGAACAGGAAGCCATGGTAGTAGATTTAATTATCCCTGTTATGGTGCGCATGGCTTCATGTAATTGGGTGTCAATTTTGTGGGTGTGCATGCTTCGGTACGGTACCCTACTGGCGCGCAGTATGCCACAGAGTACATGAGAGCTATTGCTGGTGTTCGAAGTATGGAAAGTTTGGTTCCCCAACTCGTGCAGAGCAAGCTCGTATGCAGGGCATTGCTCGTACTGTCATCCGCGTTAACAGATATAGAGCCAGAGCATTCACCGTCGACTGCGACTTTTATGCTTCTGTCTGTTAAAAAGCTAGCAATCCATTCACACAACTTCTGGGGAAGCCCATAGCCCATAGGAAGGAAGCTTTGATAAAAGTGCTTTGTGTCAGACCCGATCAAAGGCATTCGCTATGTCCAAACTAACCGCCATGGCTTCTCCCTTGGTTTCGATCACCTGTGCCCAATGATGTGTCAGGTATACTAGAAGATCTTCAGCTGACCGACTCCTACGGAAACCGTACTGCTGGTCACTGAGCAACTGATAACCCTCAAAATATTGAAGGAGCTGGCAGGTGATAATGGACTCCATTATCTTCGAGAAAAGGGATGTAATGGCTAATATAGTAGTTTTTTTTATTAGAAAGACCTTAAAATCTGCCGCATTTTTGATGGTGTTAAATTGTGCCCAAATCTTGAAACAACCTAGTTGAGCGTCGGTAGATGGCGCTGTTATAAAGAGTCCTATAGCCCCTTTACGAATGTATTCCGGGCGAAGTCAGGTCCCAGGCCGCATGGTGCTTGTACATATAACTAATAAATACGTAGTTTTTTTAATTAGTATCGTTTCAGAATATTAATTATAGAACTTAACCAATTTTTTTTTAAAATTTAAGTAGGTACATATTGTACCTAAATGAATTCGAGTTTTGACCTCGACTATGACCCCCCCCTGGCTGGAATGCTGGATCCGCCCCTGCCTACCTCCATGTCTATCTGTTACACTTTCACGCCTAAATCACTCAAGCGTTTTTAATGAAATTTGGTACAGGGAGAGACTAGAGCTTGAGGAAGGACATAGGCTATGTTTAGTTACGATAAACGAAATTCAGACGCGGACAACAGCTAGTGTTAGTGGTAGTTGTTAAGAAATCCACCTTACGACCGAGGTGCCTCATCCTGGTCACTAACACTGCCGACGTAAACCCACTCTTAATACAAAGAATATTTAGCTTAGCTGGAGAGCTTACAATCATATTTTAGTCTATGTGAACAAAAAAATGATCAGGTTTCTTCCTATCCCTTCAATTGGAAGCGTCGATATCGCGTCCCTTCTATGGTCTAATGTGTTTGTTATTTTGTCCTACAGGCAGTTATTAGGAGCTCTTTGGCGGTGCGCTCATACCCCGAGGCCAGCCTAACGTTCTTTTCTCGTACTTTATTATTGACTGAACATTTTCAACCTAATCATACGCATTATCAAGATTTAGTTTTTGTGCTACAGAGATGGTTATTCAATGTTGTCGTTTGTGTAGGTATAGCTTTATATTTTTTCTGACGACTTATCATTTTTGAGAATTATGTCAAAAATATGTTACATAAGATTATGTATTTCATAAGGCCATGCAGCCCAAGGTCAACCTCGCAGATTCAAAAAAGATAGGTCAAAAGCACTCGAAACCGGCAGGCTTTCTTCAAAGATTTAGCGATGTGTAGAGAAAGTTCTTGAAATGTCTGTCCTTATACGCTTCATATGTGTCTCTGTGGACCCCGGAAAGAAAAAGATGTTAATTTATGTAAAAAATTTTGCTTCTCTACGATATATAGATACCCTTTAGTTTGTTGAAAATCTGACTTACGGAGGGGTTATGAGGTCAATAATAGTCTGTTTGTACCGGAGATTAATGGCACTTAGTGGAAACTACTACCTACACATTTTGAATAACACACTTGTACTCAGTGGTAGTCATTACGATGATCAATATTCTAAAAAAAATAACCTTAGCAACACGAATAAGGGTCTATTATTCCTTCTCAATAGGTCATATACTTCAAAATATTACGTTATTTTATAGATTTTTAAATTGAAATTAATTGGTATGATTTCAATTTGTATTGTATCCAAACCGGTGATTAAATCACATTTTTGTAGTAACCTTATGATTGTACCGTCAATAATAAATCCGAAATACTTCGTGTCATAAAATTATCAGTGTTTATTGTATTATTAATTCACGCATAGACGTGGAAGTTAATATTTATAGAACAAAATAATAATATGGCCGTCGGAATACGTTTAAATATTTGGACATGACTTCAAGACAAGGTATAAGGATTTCTGTTTACCATTTACGTTAATATTACAATTGGTACGTAGTAAAAGTCGTAATTATGGAATAGCAATTATTTCAATAGGGTAGTTTCTTGTGGAGTCAAATTGGTTTCTGTTTATTCAAATGATACGGCGAGAACTCGTGTTGTAATAGTTTGTATGATAGTTATTACAAAATATCATACAGATCATAACTTTCTATTGTGAAACATTTTGTCAAACGTTTGGATAATATGATTAAAAAATTCTTTGGTTTTACATTGGTAAAGATTAAAAAATTGGTATGGATGTTCGCTGCAAACTGAATAACAAAAACTATATCGAGAGTATCATCAAATCAGCCTCGCGTAAACTCGGAGTCCTGAACAGAGTGAGACGTTTTTTCACGCCGGAGCAGCGGTGTCTTCTATACAAGACCCAAATTCGTTCCTGCGTGGAATACTGCTCACATCTCTGGGACGGCTCCGCAAAGTACTTATTAGATGCTCTCGACAGGTTGCAGCGACGTGCGGTCCGCATTATTGGGGATCCTGAGGTCACGAACACCCTCGAGCCTTTGCAGATGCGTAGAGATGTTGTTGCATTCACAGATTTTGTAAAAAACTTACAGTTGGCAAAAAAAATGCAAAAAGTCCAAAATTTTTTTTTTATGCCAATCGATTCTATTTCATGTGGGGATCAAAAAACTCTATGAGACCATTTTAGCTTTCAGTACTAGGAAAGACAGAAATCGCCAAAAACGTTTCCCATACATTTCGGCAACAGAAACAAATTTCTACGATGCATGGTCTAACTTTTTGTTATGGCCAGGAAGTGGGTAGAATTAAATAAAGACAGTAAAGTAAATAAAAAGAATTTTTACCCTCAAATTTCGAATTTGATTCGAAAATCTGTGTGTTATACTTAGTTTCAGCTGAGGAACTTCGTATGAGTTATTAATTAAGGACTTTCGCTAAAATGTCTTCTAATCGTGAAAAAATTGACTTATTAGAAGCGTATTTTGTCAATAATCGAAATGCGGGAGCTGCATTAGTGTGGTACCGCAATTAGTATCCGTTGCTGCATGTGCCAACAAGAAAGGTTATTACAAATCTTTTGAAAAACCTGGAATTGCAGGGTTCTTTCAAAAGAAAGCGGCAGCCTCGTGTGGACATGGACACGGAGATTGCGGTTCTGACTTATGTAGAAGCATATCCAGAGGTATCGTCCAGGCAAGTCGCCCTTGAAGTAGGTGTATCCCACTCCCTTGTGATAAAGATATGGAAGAAATACGGCTACAAGTGCTATCGATATGGGCGCATAGTTTAAGTGTTACATCCGGGTGATGATGTTCAAAGGCTTACTTTTTGCAGATAGCTAAGAAGAAAAATAAGCAGAGATCATGAATTTTTAAATTACATACTGTGGTCAGACGAAACGAATTTTTCCAATAACGGTATGTACAACAGAAAAAATCACCACTATTGGTCCAAAGAAAATCCACTAAGAGTTACGGCAAGTCATAATCAGGTTCGCTTCTCATTCAACTGTTGGTGTGGTATAATGTCCAATCGAGTCATAATGGTGGAATTTTATGAAGGGAAACTGAATTCTGCCATGTATAATGAAGTCATTTTACACCATCTTGAAAACGAGATGGACGAATGGCCCCTGTCGGAATTGCAAAAAGTTCATTTTCAACAAGATGGTGCTCCGCCACATAACAGTCACCTTTCACGTTCCAATTTGAGCCGCCTATTCGGTACACAGTGGATAGGTACCACTTGATTTTTTTTTATGGGGCTTCGTGAAAAACGAGGTGTATAAGACGACGTACGCCAGTGTTCAAGAGCTCAAGGATGCATTAATGACCATTTTACGTAATATTCATCCCAGAACATTATTAGCCGCCATTCGATCAGTGCAAAAAAGGATAGACTTATGTATTCGTGAAAATGGAAATCATTTTGAGCAATTTATTTCATAAACCAATTTCTTAAATGTTTAAATGATTTTTTTTATTTAAAAAAGTTCAAAATTTTACCTGACCTATGAGTTTGGAGTTGTTTTATCATATTTCCGTACGAAATGTATGGGAAACGTGTTTGGCGATTTCTGTCTTTTCTAGTACTGAAAGCTAAAATGGTCCCATAGAGTTTTTTGATCCCCACATGAAATAGAATCGATTGGCATAAAAAATTTTTTTTTAACTTTCTGCATTTTTTTTGCTAACTGTAAGTTTTTTACAAAATCTGTGAATGCAGTTCAAAATGTCCCAATAAGTTAGGGAAGGTCTTTTAAGAACGTTTTGCTGTAACTGCAACGGTTAAGGTACTTGCCCTTACTGCCCCGTTTCAAAAATACACCCTGTATATTTGTTTTGAATAAAACCATATTTGAAAAGTATCTTGCTGGTGTCTTCTCAGTAGAACCAACTAACCGAAACAGCGAAAGATCATTTTTAACCCCTGTCTGTCTATTTGTGGCATCATAGCTCGAGAACGGATGAAGCGATTTCAATTTTTTTTTCTATTACAGGTGACATAGTAAGCGAGACAAGTTTGATGAAAATCGGTTGAGCCGTTTAAAAGTTATGGGGGTTAAAATGGGGATGGGAGTGTCGGTGGATTCTTAAAATTTTAATTTTATTATCAAATGCTTTACTTTATTTCTTATTTTTCTTACATTCTTGACATAATTGTAAAATTTTAGATGTTCATATGTGCCCTTTATGTGCCTAAACTGAATAAACGAAATTGATTCTTTGAGTTAATCGCCTTTGTACTTACATGTTCCTCTGTCTGTCTGTGTGCAATAAAGAATTAAGAATTAAAATGTAATGTATGAATAGTTTTTATTCATAGTCATAGTCATAGTCATTTATTTTTCAATATAGAACAATAAAATTGTTTACTATTGACGTCAATTTTAATTCTACTTACCTAATCTAAGTTTACCACCGCTTCCAAGGCGCTGGTGGAGAAGAAACTGCGCAACAAACTCCACTGCGGCATTTTCTTATAGCTAAATGTGGACGAAAGTACATTTCGCGTCTGGATAAACAATCACAACAAGTATATAAAACACTTTATACTTAAGAATTAAAACAAAGTTACATAATGTAACATTATATCAGTAGATACATTATAACAGATGACTTAGTAATCTATATCTAGATATTTATGTTAATAACCTTAAGTCTAAAGTCTCGATAGGTTCGCACAAAGGTGCAACATTGGCTAAGAAATTGTAGCAATGGTTGAGTAACCCCGACATTACACTGGGATAACAGATAGCCGCTATTGGCTTTTGAACTCGATGAGTGAGCCTTCAACATAACTTGAGATAAGTATTAGGGTTGCTTCATAGAAAGTTTATAAATCTAAGATACCTTATAGATATTTACACCTACGTATTTTGTTGATAAGAATGAAAGAAGAATAAAGGATTATGCATTGAAATTTCCACCATATAGGTATGTAAAGCCCGACCAATAAAATAAAATACCTCGCCATATTGCGGAAAACTATTGGAACTAATTTCTTCATATGGCAACAATTTATGAGATGTCAATGTGGTGTCAATCGTGCGTGTTATTTAATGTGAATTTGATTGCGCTCTATAAATGCCGAAAACTATTAAAAGTTATTTACAATATAACTAGGTAAGTATTTGTCGGATAAAAATTCGGAAGGATCTAAATAACATCACGAACATTGTTGTTAACATGACAGGTAGGTACATCATAGAGTACGCGTAATGGAAATTGGCCAATTTTTTAATTTTACCAACTGTAACTAATTAGGTATTTAGATTCTGAGATTGATGATTAATAAATATGTACTTAATAATAAAATTTGTTTCTTTTCTATTTTAACCGGACTACTTTAAAACATTATATCCATACTGTCATCAATCTGATGTCTGTTTCTGTAACAATTTTATAAAAAAAAATAATGCTGGTATTATAAATGCGAAAGCAACTATCATCTGTCTGTATGTTAAGCTTTCACGCCTAAACCACTGAACTGATCTTGATGAAATTTAATATAGAGATTTTGGGTGTTTGGGAACGGAAATAGGCGGTACCTTTTATCGTAAAAAAGGGCGTTAAAGGAAGAGAAATGGGGATGACAGTTTGTATGGAAGTACGTTATTTTTATCGATAATTGATATCCACGCGGGCGGAGCCGCGCGCTACGACTAGTATTATATAAATGCCATGCTCCTGTGTATGTCTCCTTTATGTCTGCAATAGTTTCATAAACTAAGATATTTGTACACTAGCCATTTCACATTGTGTATCACTATACTTGGTGTTGTCATAATCATAGACGTTTATAGCGCCCCCAGTACAAGTTTTTTATTTTATTGGTCAGGCTTTACATGGTACAATTTTTTGGTCAATAGACGATAACCTCCTTACTCCTTTGAATCCGTTCAGCCCACAGTTCAGCCGTTCTAGCGCTTTTGTATGTCCACTTTTCATTTAGGTATTACAGTAGGTAAATAAGATTATAATGTTGAGATAAAAATACGGAATACCACCATCATGAATCAATAACGTACCAAAACTTATTTTAGTGTCTCCACTGTAGGTACGATAGAGTACTTATAAGTACTTAAACGAAATTGGTATTTTATAAAATCGATACACCAAAACCCTCAAAATGTCGACAACTGATCGAACATTCGTGCTATCGGTAATCGATATGATTAATAAAGCTGTAAAGCTGTTACATGACGCTGGTGGGGCCCAACTCTTGGCCGCGATCGGTTCACCTATTATCCTGTCGATACCGCGACTCGTGCGCACGAACATCGTTGAATTACACCTCTATTTACTGTCAAACTTAATTCCTTGCTCGTGTCGTTAGCTCCCATTGCCGCTTTGAACATTTTTCTGTGTCATTATCATGCTTCTGACCTGTTGGTTAATAGTTAAATGTTAGGATTAAAGTTATCTGTATCTACTTTGTTGCAATTCTCACCTATAAGTTTGTAAACTATGAAAAAAAATCATGCTAAATAGTCACGAGATGAGATTGAGATAGAGCAATTACGTGGCGTGAGCATTGAACAAAGGTCATTTTCCAGAAATATTACTCAAATGGAATAAAAAAGAGTCAGAGACTATTGAGGCGTCAGACGGCCAATTAAAACTTTTGATTGGATGACGATGATTAGTGAAAAGAGTCTAATTTTGAAATCCACCATTGGATGTAAATAGGTAAGTACTCGTACTTACCTACAATCCATGTTTTTACCGGCTTCACACTTCAGTGAGTGGAGTGGAAGGTGAAGCCGAATGTAGCACGGATTGTAGGAGGGATTCAAGTGTGCCAATCCACCCACGTTACTATGGATGGAAATATAAAATACTTACAAGGTTTTATCACAAAAAAAGGATGATCAATTAAACAAAATGACTTTAATGTGAATAAACTCATAAATATCGGCGTTAAAGTAAACACGTTTCTCTCAACTTCTATAACATATCCATTTTGTTCGTGCAGATAAAATCGAAATGAGGTTGTGTTAAATAAGTCGGTGATGACGAGTGATTAGTTTGTGTTGCCTGGTTGCCTGTGATATTTTAGGATTAACGTCAGTCCGACGTTTGTATCGACCGCTTGTTAGTCCCACTTGTTATTGCGCGCACTCACCTACGAGCATTTGAATGCTTGATAATATGGAGTAAGAATCACTGGATTGTTTTAATTTCTGCCTAAAAATAGTCACCATCATCACAGTGTCCTTTGCTTTTTTAAACTATTGCCAGGAAACAGTCTTCCTCTAGCTCTTCCAGATAATATGGAGGAAGAATGACTGGATTGTTTAAATTTCTGTCTAAAATAGTCAATATCATCGCGGTTTCCTTTGCTTCTTTAAACTATTTCCGGACAACAATCTTACTCCAGCTGTTCCAGAATCATGGATAACTTTTATTAATTATGAAATTTGAGCGGCGTATCATTAACGAAAGTGAGTACAGTTGTTGTATATGAGAAGTCTTGGGTGGATTTCTGGGCAACCAACTTAATCAATTAGCCGATCTCAGTCCTCTGTTGGCCTTTCTCAATGTTGGGAGGCTTTGCCTGACCAGACGGGTTGGAAAGAGTTTCATTTCAAGTTTTCCTTCTCTGGCAGTAATTTGGTCTGCGTATTTTTCCATTAGTCGCCTCGTACGATACCGATGATGGATGAGATGGGATGGTGATACTCGTGTACTCTTTCTCCGTCACATTCACAGCCTCTGTGGCGTGGGGACAGTGAACGCGATGAGTCTGCTACGCAGGAGGCGCGGGTTCGATCCCCGCTCAGTGCAAATATTTGTATGCATGAATTGAATGCATTGGTCTGGGTGTTTCTATGTATACTTAATATGTATGTTTTTACAAAAAAAAAGTTTTTAAGTACTTATGTTTATCCGCATTCTAGATTCCATAACACAAGCTCGTTAAGCTTATCATGGGTCTAAATAGCGTTGTTGTGTAGAAAAGCCGACTCCATGCTTATTATACCCGTTGCGGACACTAACATATCGCTGACCATTTATTTACATTAGAAGCATTTCTTTATCAGTTTATCACTGATTGTCTCGAGGTCCCTATTGAAGAGTAGTATAGCTTATGTTGATTAATAGCCGATGACTAAATGTAAATATGATTGAGCTTTTGTTACACCACTCCGGGCCGTCTGCGCATGAGTTTGTTAGGCCACAAGCGGCCAATTGCACGAACCTATTTAGCGTCGAGATCTCTTGACAGGATAAAAAAACTTTATTGATGAGCACAAAACTTGTAGAGCAATGAAAACATCATTTGTTGATTATAATGAATGGCTAAGTGTATTTCTTTTGGAAGACTGATTCACTGGTGTATAAGAAACGTTCGTGTAGGCCATACGTGCTTCTATTTAATGATGCATTTAGATAGTGGTGATTACTTTACATATCATATTGTATAATAAGTTCTTGCTTTCATAATACCTATCTATCTGTCTGAAAAATTGCATAACTTGCATACAATTGTATTATATACCAACGTTACAAACCTTTGATATATCTGTCGCTTGGGCTAGCCACTATGGCTAGTGCAAACTAGATCTTATACGATGAGTAATAGTAACAAAAATATGCTACCTACAATGAATCGCAGTAATTTCAAGCACTACACAGGAAAGCCGAAAGTTTAGTTTATTTTTAAGCTTATTACGCCACCAAACAAAATATATGACTCAGCGGCATTATCACACCGTAGACATTCCAGACATACTGTGGAAGCGGAATTGGTTCCAGGTTTTTTTATAGGACACGTCAATTTGACTTCACCTCGCATGATGGTAAGCTAAAGGCAAAGTCTTGGAAAGAGGGTCACCATACTCACCATCGTAAACATGTACCATGTTAACAGTGGTAGCACTCAGCTTGACGGCCTCATCAGATGCCTTTTCACGCCCCGCTTAAAGGACCCGGGACTGTAAGAAGAAGTTCCAGGTCTTAATGGTGCGGCATAGGAATGAGTCAGTGAAACGCTTGGTTCTAGAAGTTATATCCTGCACCGTATACGGAGGGCATCTTAGCCCTGCACGTGTTGTCCTGTGAAGGAAAGGAGAGGGTGGGACTAATTGGAATAGCTCATCAGAACATTCACCATGGTAGAGACGGTAGAATACTGCTAAAGACGTAACATCTCTACGCATCTGCAAAGGTGTTTGAATTTCCTTATAAAAAACTATTATCTGAGCGCGTTCAAGTAATTTCGTTCTTCTAGGCCAGATAGATTGGGCATTGTAGATATCGTTACACACTATTAGATCAGGATCAGGGCTATCCAAGGCGAATTTGTATCATACCAAATGTAACGGTGAGGGGCACCCAATCAATAGAAGTTTTTGATGCACAGTTTTAGGTATTTCAAAGAGAGAATGGTAAGTTTTTTTCTGATTTTTGTATTTTTTGACTGATCCGAGATGAACTATACTAAAAGCAACTTTTAGTTAATGTATAAAAAATGCATTGTCACTGACATACCACCATGAGATTCAAAGAATTCCGCGGTGACAAGATCATGAAAATGCAAGAAAAGAATGATAAAGTTTCGAACCCTTTGGGCGCGGACACACCGTATAAATATGAATTAGTAGGTCGACTTCATTCAAAGCTTGTACCACCGCTGTGCTATTGTGTACTAGCCCTATTAACTGCTTCAGAAGTTCATAGTATTTTTTATACAGTATTAAATGACATTTTTTGTGAGTGTGAGTTATAAGTGGGTTTCTTTGACTTATTGTGAATACTTGGACCTTCTTTAGGCGTTGATCGTATTATTGTTGTGTATTTTGACACATTACTTCTTATTGTTTAACATTTTTTAAGGTCGTAAATTATTTTTTAAGATGTCTTGGTGATATTTGACGAGGATCCAATGGTTGTGATATGGGATTAAGGTCAAGTTATGATTTATGTGATTCATATATTGTGTTCTGCTTTTGTATGTTCGTGTTATAGATTTTTTGTGAACTTTTAATATGGAACGTCAATTCGGGTTAAACTGTGATGAATTTATGGAGATGCATTTAATTTGAAGTTATAACGGGTAAAAAGAGACTTGGCTTAGTAGTACAGATATAATAAAAGATTTAAATACTTACTTTAAATAGAAATATAAATGACTCATCTACTTAGTTAATAGTGAAAACATAACAAGGTGTTTTATTGGGTCATTCATCAACTCGCGGGCAATAAACTCGCGGGAAACCGTGAGTTTAATGAAGTGTAAAGCAAATAATTTAATAACTATTCAAATCGAATTTGATTGAAGAAAAGTTAATGCTAAGATAGGATTTGAACCCCAACTACTACCAACATTACAATGGAATGCTCTGACGGCTGAGCTACGGAACTACGTCTTGAGCATTCAAATTCCTATAGGTACACCCATTTTGGGGCGAATTGGTTTAGATTTAAGAATAAACTTTAATAATTATTTTCATTGGCGAAGTTCAGTCTGAGTAGAACTCAAATTCCTTCAAACTAGTACGATGAACTAAACTGAGCGTCACAAAAAGTACCACCGCAATGGCGGGATGTTGTGTAAAGCGTAGTGTAGACAGGTGACAATGGCGCGGTGTGGCTTTGAAGGTGTCGCGCGTTACGCGTGTGGTAACCAATTGACGAGCCTCGGCTACACAATGGAGGCGCACAGTAGCACGCTTCCGTGTGCCAGGACTTAGAACATCCAGAATAGACGGAGGTATTATTTATGTACTAGGGCCTTATTTGCTGTTTTAAATAGTATTTATCATTTGAATAAAAAATTCTGGAATTTTTGCTATTTTACATTACATAGAATAAAGCCTTTATCCCCTGAGGGTGCCCACATTTCACCAATAATTGTATTTTGGTCCCACGTAATAGGGGGTGAGCTTATTGCCGTATTCCGGGCACTATTGTTCACTCGAACCATGCTATTTCTGTTATAGTATAAAGTGTTTTTTGAAAATAACTATCACACTCCTCAAAAATAATTATCGATTGAGACCTCCCTGTCCCAAAAGGTCGCAATTATTTAGGTATAAAAACAGCAAGTAACAATAAACAGCAAAAAAATAAGTGAAAATATTAGTCGGCAAATACAATGTTTATTTTTTATTTTTTAATCATGACTACTTTGACATATTACTTTGATATATTTCAATCAAGTTATACTATACTCAATGAGCTAACTAAACCCAACTTGTCTTTTATTCACTACTAGCTTTTGCCCGCGGCTCCGCCCGCGTGGATGTCGGTTATCGCGACCAAACATAGCCTATGTCCTTTATCAAGTTCTAATAATAATAACGTTTATTTCTCACCATACATGTTATATAACAAATCTCAAATAAAATTACAGTACAAGGTAATTTTAAATTTAGTACCAATCAAAATTATGAAAATATATATAATAATAATAATCTACCCTTATACCAAATTTCACCAAAATCGGTTCTGTGGTTTAGGCGTGAAAGCATAACATACAGACAGACAGACAGAGTTACTTTCGCATTTATAATATTAGTATAGATACGGTATTATGATATGAAAAAGTTTTTATAGAGCCGTCGCATACGCCGCTAAGTGCCCTAAGCAACGATATGTGGTAACGCCTCTCTCCTTTTGTATGAGGCAGATGTCGCTACTTCCGACTAAAAAATGTTCTGGCGAGTTCTGTTCTTTTGAGTAACTTGTTTCGTTCATGTAAAAACTTGATGTTTAGAACATACAGTCGAGAAGCGAGGGCTGTCGTCACAAAACATTACCGTGTAAGTAACAATATTTTTTTTTAATTTATTGAACTTTATGCACAAGTGTACACAGGCGAACTTAATGCCATAGGATTCTCTAACAGTCGACCAAAGGTGGTGCAGAGACAATTTAGTAGGTGCATTGTTGAGAGTGTGACATTGAGTAGATGAACACTATACATAACTAGGTATAGTGCTACTATACATAGATATATACGTACCTAATGATAATGAGATACATGCATTCAAATAAATATACCTACACATTTACATAAATACTTATACCTCCACATACATAGGTATATAGATATATAAATAAATATCCTACCATAAATACTACACTTATACCTACACATATATTTAGAAGTATGATTTATTTGAGTTCATTGTCTTTTTTCTTTTTTTTATTGATTAGGGAGGCAAACGAGCAGACGGATCGCCTGATGGTAAGCGATCACCGCCGCCCATGGACACCCGCAACACCAGAGGAGTCACAAGTGCATTGCCTTCCTTTTAAAAGAGAGTACGCTCTTTTCTTGAAGGTTTGAAGGTCGTAATGGTTCGGAAATACCGCTGGTAGCAGTTAATTCCACAATTTAGTTGAGCGAGGCAGAAAGTTTCTCGAGAAACGCACAGTTGTGGCCCGCCAGCTGTCCAGATGGCAAGTGTGGAACTGCTGTCGCGTGGAACGATGGCGGAAAGAGGCGGCGAGGATCAATCCGAACAATTCCTCGGAGCACTCCCCATAGTATAGGCGATAGAAGATGCAGAGCGAAGCCACATCTCTACGCAGTGCCAAAGAGTCTAGCCGATTTGAAACATCCCGGCAGTTGACGATTCGAGTCGCTCTCCGTTGGATGCGGTCCAGAGGGAGAAGTTGGCACTGAGGTGCTCCTGCCCAGAGATGAGAACAGTATTCCATATGTGGCCGTACTTGCGCCTTATAAAGTTGTTGGCGGTGAGCCGGAGTGATATACTGTCTCGATCTATTGAGTACGCCCAGCTTCTTCGAGGCCAATTTAGCTTTACCCTCTAAATGACCGCGAAACTGGACTTCGCTCGATATGTCAACACCAAGTATTCCAATATCGACTGAGACAGTTAAGGGGGTGCTCTCAAAACGAGGGAATACGACCAACGGCCGTTTTTTTGCGGTGAACGCACAAACTTGTGTCTTTGTGGGGTTGAAACTGACCAAATTAAGTCTACCCCAAATTGAAACTTTATCTAAAGAGGTTTCAATTTCAGACACAGGTTTGTTTCGGCTCTCGTTGACGTTTTCCCGAGAAATGTTCGCGCAGCCGGTATAGAGAGTATCGCTCGTACTATCGTCCGCATAACAATGAATGCTGCTAATTTGCAGCATGTCATTGACATGGAGGAGAAACAGAGTGGGCGATAGCACACAACCTTGAGGGACACCAGCATTCACAGACATAGAGTCAGAACATTCACCGTCGACTACGACTTTTATGCTTCTGTCTGTTAAAAAGCTAGCAATCCATTTGCACAATTTCTCGGGAAGCCCATAAGAAGGAAGCTTTGATAAAAGCGCTTTGTGCCAGACCCGATCAAAGTCCTTCGCTATGTCCAAACTAACCGCCATGGCTTCTCCCTTAGTCTCGATCGCCTGTGCCCAACGATGCGTCAGGTATACTAGAAGCTTACCAGCCGACCGACCCTTACGGAAACCGTACTGCTGGTCACTGAGTAGCTGATGACCCTCCAGATACCGAAGGAGCTGGCAGTTGATAATGGACTTCATTATCTTCGAGAAAAGGGAGGTAATGGCTATTGGTCTGTAGTTGGATGGATTTAAGCGGTCGCCTTTTTTAGGGATCGGGTGGACCTGAGAGCTGTCTTCCATAATGTCTCGATGATTCTGCCAGTTTGTCGAGAAATAATTGGCGAAACACAAGACTGCTGGTGGCCTTCCTGATTTCAAGAGGTAGCGCGTTCCAAAGGAGCACAGACTGTATAGGGAAAGAAGAATGAACAAACTCAGTGGTGTGCGCAGGACAGCTTAGGAGAAGGTTATTTTTTGAGCGAAGGTGTCTGTTGTGATTTTCATGCCTATATTGAAAGTAAGGAGATAGATAGTTCGGAGGAGTAGGAGAATTAAGAATGGAAAAGAGAGTAATTAGTGCACGTAGATTTCGCCGCTGAAGCCTGAGCTTATCTGAGCTGCCTTGCTGCTTTCAGTGCCAGCTTGATATTGTGCAAGATAACATGTGTCCCAATGGTGTTTTCCTGAATGAAGAAGTATCTGCTGTCTAAGCACGACAGGAATGTCTGTATCAGAGCCTCGTTTGTCAATCAGCACATAGATGAATAAACTCTCAGGTGAGATTGGCTTAGGTCTCAAAAACTTCAAGAGGGAAACTGATTGGACTCGTAAAAACAATTTAAAAAAATCTAATAACATAGGACCATTACTAGAACAGCAAGATATAAATACATTTCTAAATGGTAGCTCTATAGCGTAAGTCTATGTTCCGTTGTTATTGCGACATAATGGCCTGTGGCAAGCTGCACATAAGCCACGGTAAACAATTAGCATAATTTTAAAATCATCTTTTCCTTTGAACGAGGGTCGTGCCGCCGACGGATACCGATACACTACTGTTTTAACTTTGTTTTTGTGATACACTGAAATAGGATATAGTATTACTTTTGCTACTTTAGATCAAAACAAGATGACTTTATTAGTTAAGACATAAATATTCCACAATAAATAAATATTCCACAACATTCTACACAACGCATGGTAAGTTTTTATAGCATGTGTAATGGAATTTAGAATGCGGATAAACATACTTATATACTTTTTTTTTGTAAATACATACATATTACACATAGAAACACCCATACCAATGCAAATAGCCATATTCATGCATACAAATATTTGCACTGAGCGGGAATCGAACCCGCACCTCCTGCGTGGCAGTCGCGTGCACTACCGCTACGCCACAGAGGCATTATAGGTACATCTTGGATCTAAAATGTACTCTATACGCGCAGTACACGTTTCTTGAATGTATTTTGAAGATAACATGGGACCCTACCAAGATCTTTAGGGTCTCCGCCAACTACACCAGTTAGCCGGTAGGTACAGTACATTTTCTTATTGACGGATGAGGCTCTGTTGCAGGTTTTAATCTTAGGAGTCTTGGGTTCGCTGGTCAGATCAAATGATGAAAAGGAGAAGTAGAGAACCAAACCCCTGGGTCTAAGGCCGGTTGGCGCTTCAACGGTGAGGAAATAAAGTAACGGTGCTTGACCAATCCATACTATCCATACTAATATTATAAATGCGAAAGTAACTCGGTCTGTCTGTCGTTACGCTTTCACGCCTGAACCACTGAATCGATTTTGACGAAATTTGGTATAGGGGTAGATTAGACCACGAGAAAGGATATGGGCTATGTTTGGTCGCGATAACCGACATCCATGCGCGCGGAGCCGCGGACAAAAGCTAGTTTATTTATATACGGTACCGATATAGAGAAATTGCAGTGCCAGTGCGAAAGGGCTTCTTAATACCTACAATTTATTTTATTTGTAGTAGAGCCCGTGAACATTCAATAATTTGTTAAAAAGATCGTTATAACTACAGATACCGAAGGTATATCCACCTACATCAATAAATAACAAGTGTGCAGTTATAACAAAGAGTGCAAAAAGGTAAGTAATGAAAAAAAAAATTCTTCAGAAGCATTAAAAAAGCACATAGGATACAGAATACATACCCAAGTAAGTACGAACATATACTTCCTTAGAATGTTTAGCGAGTGGCACCATTTACGTTATGTACCGGGCCCCTAATGCTCAGTCATTGGCGAGCTTCACTGCGCATTCCCCTTCCGAAGCAATTAACCGTTTATTGCCGCCCCTATTGGCTGTACTCAAGCTTTGAATGGCATGTACTTACACCGCAGGTAAGAAAATGTACTTTTATTGTACGTAGTTATATGGCTATATATGTACCTAACTGGGCATACTATTTTGTTGTGAATGTCAGTACGTCATTGTTATCACTTTTGTGAATGTTTATTGTGTTTTTTAACACGACTTTGTTGATACAAGAACCCCTCGTGGCGGTTGTTGGTTGTCGTTGTTTACTATTAACCATATGAAATATATTAAGATTATCATGGCCACTCATTCACTTTACTATTACGTAGTTATGATACTATTATGTAATTATACCATTTCAAATAAAACATTTGAAAAGTTTTGTGAAGAATTTGTAGAATTCTAGTAAGACAAACGCTCTTACCACCTCGTGGTTTTACCACTGAACCGGTATAGTTTAACATATCTAATTCCATCTAATAATAATTATATTCTTCAATACCTTATTGAACAATACGTAATTGGTAAATTGGTAAAACCCAACAGCGTTGTTTGAACACCTCTGTCAACAATTAATGTATAAGTCAATAACTAATACCAACTAGGTATACATGTTAATCAATGTTCCAAAATACGATCATAATAATATTTTTATATTAATTTATAAAGTTTTAATGTATGTGTGTTTGTTGACAGCTTCTTTCAACTTAGGTTACCAAGATGTTAGAACCATCTTGGAATAGTTAAGTAGCGCTGGAGTCGACATCAGTTTTTTTTTTATAAATGTAGACTGTTTTTTCTTGTATTAAAATAATTTAAAATTATAAAAAAAATATAATTTTCTCGTTGAATTTGGTCTCGGAATCGGTAGTGCCATTGCTTCTTCCATAACGAGTCTGGAAAACAGTAACAAACGTTATTACGTGTAACCAAGACATTATAACGGAATAAATGGAGATAATCAATATCTTGCAGACATAAACATTCTTATTATTGTAATAATAATTACATGTTGCCGACCCAATAATTTGGCAACATAGGTACAATTCTTATTAAAATATTCCCAATGGTGTTTGGCTAGTCTCAATTCCTAATCATTCTTTATTTAGATCCTTCTGTGAACAAGTAGGTAGTCTCACTTCTGACTTTACGATTGCCACAATGGCCCCTCAATTTGCCATTCGCATCTAATTCAATAGTAATATCCTGAGCAATTATCTCTTTGTAGTCTAAGATAATTAATATGTAATTAAATAAACCGTTCATTTTAATATCTCCAACGGAATGAAACATATTTTCACATGTTAAAACAATGGCTACCGACAGTTGCTCCGTATTTGCTTATCTGGTACATCAATAAATGCCTTTCTTTGAGCCGTTCAACGACGTTATATACAATTTTAATTTCTGTATCCGTCCAATTCGTATAGAACTCCGAACACCCTTAATTTTATTAACAATTATAATTAATATACGACATGTTGTGGATCTTTCTACATTGGACGACAATTTTCCTAAAATAATGTTATGTAGAATGTCTGATATTAGATATGGGTGGCGATGGTCACGGGGTGATCACCATGAGTTTTTGTTAATGGGATTTTAATTGCATTGAGGCAAACACTCCGCCCTTGCGCTAAGCCGTGCATTGGATTAATTACTTTATACGTAGTTACCCGAATGTTTGGTTGTAAAATTGAATATTTTAGTAATTAATTTAACTATTGATTGCGACGTATATGATAGTTAATTTTTATGATAAATTTAGTACGTAGGTAGGTGAAGAGAATGAAAAGTATTTCCTTTCTTCATTCCCTTCTTACAATTTCCCTTTTGTCCTTCTCCTTTCTTATTTAACAGAAAGTAGCGCAAGAGAGACACCTCGGTTGTTGAAATCATTCCCAGGGTATTTTATCTGTATATCCTCTTGGTGGATGGCAAAAGTCAATATCCACGTATAAACACTACGCAATAGGTGGCAGAAAGACAGTTTGTTAGTAAATTATCACTTCGCCATTGCCTTTTGCACTTCCTACTAAACTTTATAACGAAATATTATTAAGTGCTTATAAATCGATCAAAAGAAAGGATTAAACGCTCAACCAGCTCCACTGTTTTGGTCAAGGATAAGCCTTTTTAAATATTAACACACCTGTCTATGCATATTGTTTTGGTCAGATTCTTTTTACTCCAGTCGAACCCTTCAAATTATGTGCCTTGGGTCGTAATGTTTTAAAATTCTAACAGTTGGACATCAAGAGTATCGCAAGGTGCGCGTTTGAATATGATTAGCAGCTTGTCAAAAGTGAGTTAGGGTTGTAATGTATTCAAATGTAATCAAAAGGGTTGAACACGTATAAATTTCCAGGATAATTTAAAGTTCCAAATATGAGTCAGTTTTGTGTTAAAATAATTTGTGGATGTGAATCAATTAGTTAGGTCGTTCTAGCTGTTAATTTTATTGTACTAATATTTGAAGATGGTAGCGCGATAGCAATATATTTTAATGAGAATTAGACTATTAAAATATGATGCTGTAATTTGGTAAAAATATGAACAACTAATTATATACATAGATATTTAAAAAAATAGTTAGGGAATGGAGCTTCACCAACATCTTCCGGGTACAAGTCAACTTCAACTGCAAACCGAAAAGAAAAACTGCAAAAGCCATGAACGCAAAGGACCTATATACCTACGTATCAAATTATGAAGGAGTAAGAGAGCTGACCTCATAGTGTACTCAAAGTTTGTAAGCTTTGGCGATTTCATTGGCACTCAGGTGATAATACTGATAATGAATAAGGAAGACAGAAGAAATAAAAATATAAATGTTTGACTTTGATATGAGTCAAAATGACTTGAACCTGTTTAACTTTTAGCTAACCTACATACATAGCCCTCGAGCCCTGTAGCATTTCCTATGTTAGGTACTGTATTTTATCAATCAATCTATTATGGTATTTTATTGCATATTCATTTAAGCATGGTAATTTGCATCATGTCATCCATCTCATAATATGGAAATCCATTTCACATTAAATACATTCTTCATCAAAGAGACATTACTATTTAAATTTTCAAGATTATAATGACATCAATAAAAAAGATATCTTCAAATTCGTAACTAATTATATAAACCGATATTAATGACACACACAAACAATTTACAATACTTATTAGCATAAGTTTAAGTGTTTCAAGATCGATGAAAAGACCGATGTCGATATATGATGTAGATAGTGATAAGCCACCCTAACAAGTACAAATGGTCTTCACGGGGGTGCTAAATCGTCCACACAACTGATTAACATATCAGTTTTACATTGTTTTGCATAATTACTTGTCTTGTTACTAAATGAGCCCTCATTTGAATCTTATGCTGTAAGAACGCAGTTGAAATTTCTATGTAAAAAAATATTTATGTATGTAGGAGTTACATAAAATACTTTTTTAGCTACCGATTCAAAATGAAGTTTTAGTTACGTATTCCTTAAAAACAACAAAAGTCAGTAACTTAGTGGTTAAGGAGTCGGCCTTACCATCGAGAGATACCGGGTTCGTATCCTGCTCATTACACTACCGACGTGGACCCACTGATAGCACAAGTAATTTAGCTTAGTTGGAAGGGTTAGAGGACATATTAGTAACTTCGGTTCTAATATTTAAAAAAAAACTAGCTAGGGAAATAATTAGGAGTACCTACCTATAGCATGACTGTGTTGCCAAACTTCCGCAACATAGTAGAGATAGTAGAGGACTTTTTGTGTGCAGAATCTCTTCGCGGGCTTCACCTCACCGGAGTCAATATCCAACAGTAGAGAGCTTATCATTATCTAAGTACCAATTCTTGGGGTTGTCGTAATATTTCATTCCCTTGCAAACGTATTCCAGTTAGATGTCATCGTCTTATTCATTCAAATCCTTGTATATTTCCTTTCAAGCACTCTATACATCATTTTTAGGCCTACCTCTGCTCTTAAAGCCTCTATATATTAATACCTACTATGGGGTAACCTGGACACAGGGGGTGGTGGCTGCGACTATGGTGCACCTCTACAGTCGGTGGACCACCTCTTGTCGTATCCACTGTGCCCCTACATCTATCCTACACGATTGCTGACCTAAATAAAGCTACGGAAGGTGCGGCCAAAGTCACCGAGTTTTGGGCTGGGCGTATCTAAGTAGGTATTTAAATTTTATTGTTGCTACTGACATGAAGAAGCAGAAGAATACCTACTGTGTTGTTTGTATAGCCTTTAGATAATACGTCAATATCCATGCAGTTGTTAATAAAAAACGCCAAAGGATATTTTTGCTGGACTGAAACAGAACGCAGCATCGTATTAGTGAACTTTACACTACTGTTACAGAACCCAATCACATAAATATACTACTATAAAGAAAAATGAGAACGAATGTCACACAATTGTGTCGTCGCGCATTGTGGCCTAACAATCAGTTTAACACGACCGTGTGCACTGTGCAAGTGCACAATGTTCGTGTTTCCTCATCAGATAGTCGCAGTCAATTGTTCGAAGTGCACTTCGTTGTATGCGCCTGTAAAAACACAGTTTTAACGGTAATTTTTCTATAACGTTCGTGCTCTACGAATTAGATCAATAGGTCTACCATTAAACGTAAAATCGAAATGGCAGATCGAAATGTCGGGTAATTTGTACCAAAAAACCATAAAACGTATTCCAACCAATTTTAACCAGACCCGCTCAGGCTTTTGATCGTGTTCATGATTAGACATTCCAACTTCTTACCAAACCTACTAATAGGTTAGGATTATGCCTGAAGATGACACGGGCCACTACGTTTGCCATAAATCCGACCAAAAGAAAACCGAAGGAACCATGGCATGGTACCTAAATGTTACCTTTCGTTCGTATTTCGTATATGCTCGAAGTTTCGGATAAATATTTTATAGTAGCCCTCCTGTTTTGTTCGACACGCAACATGATACTGTCCTACCTATTAATGTTGTATGTTTTATTCAATTCATAATTTATGTGAGCATGTTCAATTAACAGAATGAGGCTTAATAGCTGAATTAATAATGCGCAATTTTATTTGCAGATGGTATAATGTCAGTTCTAGAAATAGATAGCATTATCTTATCTAGATCTTCAGTATTATGTATATTAGTTTGTCTACTAGTTTGTCATTATAAGTCAGTGTGTAAAATGTCTTTTAATTTTAAAGTTCAGGATTTCTTCTTAAGTTTTCTTTAAAATGAAATGAAAAATATTTGTACTAGGTACAATTTCATTGTGGTGTTGAGCTAACATGTGTTGCTTCATTCTGAGATATTTTCAGCAATTCAACAAATCTGAATGAGTAGCAGCCTCGACTGTTTAAAACTTTCCCATGGTAATCCTATTCAATTGATCAAATATCCGTGTATATTATTTTTGATTTATGTTTGCTACAACACTAGAACAAATTCACCAAAGTATTGATCAATAACTTCGAAATAATGTGTAAGTAGATACCTAGTTACACGGAAATCTATTGTAAGTACAGACGAACGAAACGAAAAAATGTGTTATCTGAAAGACTGATGAGTTAAACGTTACACGTATAGATAAATCCCAATATTCAGAACCCACATCACATATTCGCGATAAACCTCAACCAAATTGCAAAAACGAAAGGAGTCACAAGCATGCATACGTTATTTATCATGCCTTATAAGCTGTCTTACCCTTCCCCCACGGTTTTAAAAATGTAGTAAATTAATAGCTATAAAGCTCCGTCATATGCAAATAGTGATACCCCTTGGTTTAGCCTATCTAGCACATCAGAGCTCCCATCGTACGTCTTGTTTAAAATTCGTTCCAACAGAGTCTGATATGCAAATAGCGGGCGACATTCGAATACAAAAAGCTCGAGCGCGGTGGCAGCGAGTAAATCAATCGATCAACGACGGATATACTCGTAGGAATACGTCTTCATTGTGTTCATTAGCGTCGACGGGAGCGCAGACCGGCCGCACCTGCCTCTCGAATGGGACATTACGCAAAAAGCCCACAAAATTAAACACCCCTGCCGTTTAGTAAACTGAGTAGCAAGATCATCTTGCTTTATCAGACTTGTATTAGTTATGCTTGGTAGATATGTGGTAGATTGTAGTAGGTGACATGAAATAGATAAGGTATCCCACTAACAATGTTACATCGTTTTTTTGAAACGTTGCATTTTGTGGCAAAACTGTCGAAAAACTGGAACTGCAGTTCACTGGTGAACATAACAACCTAGCTATCGAACATTAATACTTCTGCGAAATCTTCACTTTACAGGACAACGATTTCAAATTTGTCTTAGACAAAATTTACTGCATTTTTTTCTTTCGTTCACTTTTAACTGAATTGGGTTGCCAATTTGTACTCAATGACATTCGTGGTTAAACGTGATAAAACAATTTATTTCGAAACGATTGCAATAACTATCATTGCTGACATCGAGCTTTGAAAAATTCAAAACAATTTTATTGTTTGAACACTGAAGTCCATTTCAATCACTATGGGTGTAAATTACGACTTCACGTAAGTCTAGATAAATGTTTCGCTAACTTAATTTCGATTGAATGGCATTTTATTTGAGATAATTAGCATATACTTTTGGTTAGGTTACGTATATGTAAAAAAGTCGTATTTGTACCTAACGCTTATTTATTACATTAAATTACAATTTTGTACTTTCGGTATTTTGAACATTCGGCCAAACGAACATTCGGGATTTTGACTTTTGGTCTTTCGGACGTCGGTTTTATAAAGTTCGGTATTATGAGCTTCGGTATTTTGATATTATGTAGTACCTATATTTTCATCTGCGGTAGCCTAGTGGTATGGGTAATAGACTGCTGAGACGAGGTCTCGGGTTCGATCCCAGGTTTACCATGGCACACACCAATGACTTTTCGATGCTTTTCGAAGTTATGTGTGTATTTATCGCAGGTTTATAAGTGCCCGGTTAATGACAATAGGCTCGCCGCCTATCACATTGGGACCTAAACATAAACTGGCGAAATGTGGGTGCTAGCACCTCTGCCTACCCCTTCGGGGGATACAGGCGTGAGTTTATGTTATGATGCTATATTTTCAGTAAAACAGTATATTTTGCAACAGTAAAATTGTACAAAGTCGATATAACAAATTGACAATGGAGAAAACGACTATGAAAAAGTAGTACCAAAATAGTACTTCAGTTTTTGTGACATAACTACCTACTTGGTAACTCGAATACTTACCACACATTCAGATGTAGGTTATCATTCTGATGTAATATCAATTAACAATGTTAGTTTATATTACACCATTAAAGCGTTTACAGACTTCAGAACTGTGCATAAAAGGTTTTAGACTGGTATCTACTTCACTCCTGCACGGCAGTATGTGGTAAAATGTAAATAGGTACATATTATTGGAAGTAAATTTTGTAGCTCTAATGCTCTTATTTTAAAATCATACTCAGTCGTTAATTTAGACTTGAGAACAGTTCTAAGAACAGATGGTATTCTATAACTCTTTATTTTCTTAAATGATGTACGCAGTTTGACTAGTTTTAGAACACAATCTGTACTTGAAACTAGTTTCTTACTTAAGACTAAGTACGAGTATCATTGTAGAATTCGGGCCTTTTTTTTTTTCATAATTTTATTATAGAAAGTAGAGATCTTCTTTACAGCGTTTATTTAATTTTAATGATACAACAGGCGTTAAACCATTGTATAATTAACTGAAAAGGACATGCATTCACCGAAGTTTTTCCACGGGTACAATAACTAGATAGTTTGTACTTTAAAGGTATACAAAAAAAGCACAATGGCTTTCGTTTGAAAGCCGTTACCAGCCATTATAGCATTTAACACCCTAATTACCGATCAAATGCAGTAACCACAAAAGCTTCATTTCGTATCGTATTTTCGACTTTTGTGTCGTAAAATTCTTGACGTAAAACTTGGTTGAATTTAAAACTATTTTAAATTACATTGGACGCCGACCAGTATTGCTCTTTAATGAACAATGAAATTACTCGATTTCAGTCTTGTAAAACTATTCAAGGGCCTTGTAAAGGTTTCATGGGACCCTGCTAGGATATTATTTTTAGGTAATGCTATCTAAACTCAAGTGCATACATACGAATTTAAATGAAAAGTTTTTTGAAAAAGGCTGATTTGTGGTTAGACTCAAAGCTGTGGAGGATGATGAACTATAATTTAATAAATTATAGTTCATCAATTTAGTTAATACTTCTATAATTATATTTAGCTAATCTACATATTACATTATTGTTTGGCATGTATATTCCTATATCTTTACCAACTTACTTTGTAGGTACAGTTGTTATTGGGTATTTACGTCACGTCGTGGTTTCAAATGGGCATTATAATATGGCGACCATCATACTTAGATATAAGATAGAAAATTAAAATTGACAGAAATTGATAACGATTGGATGTATGGGGCCCCAGCAAAATCTACAGAGCCCAAAATTCTATCTTTGTGGTGGTCCGGGAAATGCCAAGATGCGCCTCCCCATTCCGTTGGCGAGTCCGGGACACCGTTGTCCCCTCTCCCTAGGAGGGCCAGACCGTAAGAGATGTCCCAGGGTCAGCCGGGGTGTGAGGGATAAGTCGAAGACAAACTCACCTCCAGCCTAGCACCACGACCCTCAGTCGGCGTGCGGTTTTAGTCGGTTCAGGTCCGACATAACCTCCCCTTCCGGCTCCGGCGGGGGAGGTATCCGAGGGGTTTTCGCACAAAAAAAAGGTGGTCCAGGAGCTATTTCTCCAGGATTATTACAATTTTGTAATCTATATAGAATTGAACGGAACTCTTATAGGCTAACCCTGTATGATAAGCATTAAAAATATGTGACACTACAATAGCATTTAGTTTCAAAGAAGGATGAGTGTATTTGAAGCTGATGGGTAGTAAATAAGTACCAAGTTAAGTTAAGAAATTTTGTGCCAACAAGAAATGCGATGAATAATACGAAGTATCTACGTGATTCAGAAAGAAGTATCTATCTAAAATAAGTTGCACTCGAAAGCAATAATACCACAACTGTCTGAATTTACCGAGTCTTCTGCGTAACTTTTTGTATGAAAAGATATCAGTGTGGGACTATCACTCAAAAAACGTCCGGTAGCTACACAACAGTATGGCTGAAGCAATAATTACTATGCTACCAACGTGGGATCAGCTATCTTTAAATTGAGTACTTATCGGGTATTGAAGTATCGCTATTGTGAGAAATGTTTTCGTACGCCAACATTGAGTGCGACGGACAAAGAGTAAATACTTCATATATTATTATCCATTGTAATATTTTTCATTACGCTCGCATCATTAGCCTGTTTTATTTCGCTTAAACCAGAAAACCACAAACCACAGGTACTTTCATGTGTTTTGTTGTGATTTTATAGTGTATGACAGTCAGTCATTTGTTCTCTGAAATTCTCAGGCAGAACATTCGCAAGCTGTTCCGTTCCAACCTTGATTTTTTTTAATCGTGGTTAGTAATGGCAGGTTATAGTTTTTATAATTAATGAAAATATTCCTACTCTAAAAGTATTTTGTTATAGGTACTACTTCTTAAATTCGTATAGGAACCACTGGATGGTAAGTGATCACGTTGGTCTATGAGTGTAGAGTAAATAGCTCTCCCATTTGCAAAAGTATAATGATTTAAAAAAATGATAAGGCCTCCTGCACTCAATGTGAAATTAAGTAAATTTTATGTGCTTCTTTTGCCTAAAATAAAATTACGTTTTAATAATTTGGATACAATTAACCGTTTTGTAATCTCATTGGTGTGCTTCGAGGAATAAAAAGTTAATATTTTTAATTGTTCTCGGGAGCGCTAATAAAAGGTGCGCTCCGAGGAATAACAAAGGTGCACCTCATTAGGTGCGCCTCAAAACGGTAGCGCTTCGAGGAATACCTCAATAAAAGAGGCTTTCTAGTAACGAGAGGCCAAGTCACATCGTGTCACCACAGTTATCGTGATCGCAGTCTGGAAAGAAAGCTCGTTATATATAAGGAAGTAGGCTCACTACCTAGTTATTTCTTAGAATGGATTTGTTGGCGAAATTAGATTGTCCCTTCATATGTATATGTGTACCTGTATTTCGAAGTTAATTTTAAGATGTCTTAGAAATACTTATAATCATCTCAGTAATAACTATTTTTTATTTTTTTCTGTTTGTATTTATCTTTTCATTCCAAATAGAGACGGAAATATACATTATTTTCCATCAACTCAGTATCATATATTATGACCCTACTAAAAAATTGAGATTGATCTCTGGTAGGATGAGGTATATGGATTTAGTATAAAGACAGTTGAGTTAATTTCTTGTTCAAGAAAGTATGTAACACTTTGTATGCAACTACCTCTTTCGTCTTCTACAAATTCAGAGTATATTTTAGAGTATAAATTGCCTACTTATAAACGGTGTCTGAAAAGTTTAGGATCGTAAAATTCAACCTCAACGACACCAAACCACTGTTGTTTAGAAAATAAACCTTATTAAGGCGCGTTATCGCACCATAGCTGCGTGTAGCGTATTTACGACGATATATAAGCCTTAAATCGGAGCACAAGCGGGTAAGCCATAAACGTAGTCAACCGTCCATTTTCCCTCTATCGCGACTACAGGCGGCGGACACGCAGACCTGTACAACTTTCAATAAAAGAAACAGTCTAACTATAAATATCTGTTCCGTGAAAAGCATTTTTAGCCGCTATTACATAAGGTTGTTTTCCGAATAATACTGTCATGGTGGTTACGAAATTTTATTTGTTTGGTAGTCTATTAGCATAACGACCCGCGCGCCCCTTAACGCCGCATGCTTGGTCATGGTGCCCCCCGACGCTGGTCGCAATTTCCACAGCGGAGACTTTCGTGAAAAGTGGCGCGGTGTTACCTACGTTTTATTTTAATGAATATAACAAAGGAGGTAGGTAATAGCACAGAAATTAAAAGGCTTTTTTGCTTGCATATACCTTTCCAGATTTTTTATTCTGAATTATTCTTTGCAGAGGGCGCATTAGTCTTTTGTGTACATTAGAAATGATCTATCTATTAACAATAATTTGATACTTTTTGTAATGTTCAGTAATTTCAGTCATCAGTTACGGAAAATGATAAGCACTAGATAATTTCTGAATTTGAATATATCTAGATATCAATGTAAAGCTATCTTCGCTCGGAAATACGTACATAATGCCTAATTACTTCACCCACACGTAAATACATGAACAAACAAACCTTACGTACTTACTTGATGGACCACATTCTTTCAGGATTGTAAAAATACGTGCAGTCCTTATTAAGCTAAATAGGTACATACAATTTTTAATACAAATGACGTTTTTCTTTTCTACAAAAGTATACCTAACTACATCATACGTAAACGGACAGTAAAACATCAACGTCTACTTAAATAAGATATTATCAAAAATGTTTTACTTATACATTCTGTCTTAGCATATCACCCCAAAAACACATACATCAACTCCGTGTCGCAGGGCTAAAACTTGCTTTTCACGTAAATCCAATTTGTGCGGTTCGTCCGAAAGGGCGAGTTGTGGCTGGCTGTAATTATTCACGTGTTATGACATCTCATTTGCATATAATCGGTGAGCCAGTCCCCGATGCGTGAGGTAACGCAGAGGCGAACGTAGGCCATTCACACGAACGCCACCGCCTATCTTGATCGGCACCGACCTATGAAAAAGCTGCCACTAATTAAAAAATAAACTGTGCCTAAGATCGTACGTAAATATACATAGAAGCAACCGGAAGAGATTTGCTTTCACGTATTTCTATTAGTTACGAAACGCAAATGAATGTTGGTAATTATATAGAAAACTTAGAGAACAGGTAGGTACGTTTGATAGTCATCAAAGTGGTTCGTTAAAAATGTGGCGTTCAATTACTTTTGTTTTTTTTATTCATTGAAGTAGTTCTGTTTATTTAGAGACTATCTGTAAAATATCGCAGCTTACAGTACTGTTTGATTAGCATAACAAGTATGTTAGGTATAGAAAAAGTCAAGTCAAGAAGATATGCAACCAGCGTTTATATAAACAATTATGACACAGAAGGACGAAAAGACAGTAGTAAGTAGACAGATGATATTTCTGCCTACTACAGTGGGAAAGAGGTACGACGATACATAAGTAGGTACTTATAAAACGTCATCTGAAGAACTACTTCGAGACTTTGCCTTCAGCTTACCATCAGGCGAGGTGAAATCAAATTGACGTGAAGTTTTATAAAAAAAAAACTAGTAGTAATCCTTTTACTAAAAAGCAATTGAAAGAGTGTCGTGCTTATACTCTTTATATTGCTTTTTAGTAGCACAGACTTTCTCTTCTACAAAAGTATGGGGTTCAGTAGTACCTAATAGTGGTCAAGTCTCACCAGGAAACCAGGAGTTCCAAACCAAACCACCAAACCATCTATCTTAACAGTTACCTATGACATTGGTTCAACAAGTTTGAAATAGTCATGTGACATTTAGTAGAAATATTCCAATCAAAGTTAACTAAAAATATGAATGTGTTAATTAAACACAGTCGTTTCTAAAGTTAACAACAAGCTCTAGGATAAAAACGCAAACACAAATCGTACGGTTAAAGTTATAGTGTAAGATGTAAATGATGAAACGAGAAGCAATTTCCTGAGGCAGCACAATAGCGAGCAATTGGAAAGCGTTGTGTGATGTGTGTGTGAGCGGAGTACTTGCGTATTTGCATGACCTGCATCGTTTAAGGCATATCTATGCATATCGCCAGCCCATTGTGGCTAGTGTGGACCGCGAAGCGAGCAAAATCGCCTCCTTTATTTGCGAAATGGAGTACAGACAGATACAATGGTGTTATATTTAAAGTGGATCTGGGTTGTATTTGACAATATCTCCTGCGGCTGTTTCTAGGGTCTCTTATTCATAATTTGAAATAGGAATGATTGGAATGTGAACGTATTTTACATGATTTGTGCAAGTTTACTTTGAATTTTATAATGTATTCGAAGAGCTTGCTTATTTGAAGTTATGTTCATAACGGCTGACAAGGACAATACTTCATTATTTTAAAAATACATAATTTAATTAGCTGTCCTTTATAAAGTTTAATTGGGGACCACCTTAACGAAGCTGAAGATGTAATGACTGTTTCGTACCCAAATTACTAAATTAAGTAAAAATAACGTTTTTTCGACTTTGCTTTTGGACTTTTCCTTTTCTTTTAATTTTGGCCTTTCTTGGGATTTGTCTCTTCTGGTTTGATGGATTTCTCAACCATATGAACGAGCATGTGCAATATCTTGAAATAATGGCTTGCTGAGCGGCATGTTATGCTTCGCTGGCTGAGGTGAACCTTCACACACTCGCCGAGGGATGCCGTGAGCTTTCGTTTATTTTTAATTAAAATTTAACTTTATAAACTTTTAAAAAATTGCATTGGTGACATAGTGACATATGAAATTTAGTTCTTAAATTTAAACTAGTTAATTTCTTCAAAACCTTCATCAAAATGACAAATTGAACTTTGAAAATTATACTGCAAACTACCTATTATTATTTTTAATCAATTTCGTCGTTAACAATCCCTACCTGAATAACGCCGGCTCTTACTATAGCTTAGTTATTCTATGTTACAATAGTTCATTCATTTCCATGAACCAATTGCCATTCTATACTATGTAACTTCGTACTTAGAAAGAAAGAATGTGTGATATCAGATCATGTCATGATATCTTTTGGCTTCGTTTCTGCAGCCCATTCGTTTCTCTTTTTTGGCAGTGTTAAATTGCCCGTTGACTCGACATTATCTTTTTAATCTGGTTAAAACTATTATTACCGATTCGAGGCGACGTTAACAGTGGCGGTATTTTTTTTCAATCCACTGGTCTAATTATATCTGGCTTTGCTAAATTTGAATCTATATATTCTAAGTTACAGCCTACAGCGACCAAAATAGATGTAAATCTATAAATCGCTTCGTGTGAAACGCTCAATTGTTAGCACGAATTTAATTAATTTCTGTTTTTTAGTGAGCTACAACTTTGAATCAGCCGGTGCCCGAGTTACAATGAAACTAGTTTAACGGATTATATCTGACTTATTTTACTTTGAGTTTTATTTCTACATGATTCGATATCCTACCACCGTTTCTATTAACTGTATTGCCTTTTTGTTGTTAAAGAAAAAGCGATTAACAGCGTTTAAAAAGCGTGGAACACATCTAATTGTGTTCCTAATCCGTAATGATAACACAAATTAACTGACCTGGTTTCATTTACAAGAGATTATACTAATAACAGACTTTTACACTTTCTATGAATGGTTTTAATTTCTTATATTTAGAATATATTATGCTATTTTTATATTTGAATTATGTAATATTTATTTTTTTAGTGTAACTAATATAATTAAATCAATCGACTAAAAAATTTGCGCAAAAACTTTTGTATTTGGTTCTGTCTATAGAATAGAAAAGTTAGATAAAATGGTGGGTCACATCGTCATCAACTTCTAGTAGATTTATTTACGTTTCAGCACAATAAGTGTACGAAATAATACATATTAGTGGATGAAACTATTGTTTTGTTGAGTCATTCATCAACTCGCGGGCAATAAACTTGCGGGAAACCGCGAGTTGGCAACTTTCAATTTTTGATTATTTTCCTGTCGTCAACTCGCGCGATTGTCAAAATTGCCGTATTTGTGTACAGTCAGTTACGAAAACTGTGTAATAGATTTAATATAATTTGGTAGGTACCTATTTAAAATATAGGTACTTCATAAGATATTTTAGGCTATGTTATAGAATATAGTATAATATAAGAAGTTTGTAAGTGGTATCAAGGAATGAAAAAAGAAAAGCGAGTGACTGTCGTGGTATGGATATACTACGAAAAAGGATCAAAGTAATATCACAGAATAGGTAATAGTATGGAAGCTCACACCCCCGCGCAGATTTCATTACCTCACCCCGCGCGTTCGAATCAGAAAAATCCATCATTAATTATTATGTAATCGATTAGAATAATTAATAGATCAGTTACAAAGTTTCAAATCGATCAAAAAATGGTACCTACTCTACGTAGGTACCATTTTTTGATCAATTTGCACATTTTCAAATGTTAGTTCGATATAATAACAATACAGTCAACGTTCGATCTTGAAAAGTGTGTAACGAGAATACCATTGTAGACATTTTTGGGAGATTAGATCGGGAGTAGATTTTGAACAGATTTTTGTTACGAGAATTACCTTTCAACTAATAACAATAAAAATCCTCTCAAAATCGACTAAGTCACTTTACTTAGCAAACAAATAGAATATCAGACCGACAGATTGACAAAATTTCCAAAAAACCTATTTTTATAGTATCTTGTATCCGTAGTGATTTATAGGTATTACAAATCCGTAAGTAACTCGGTCTATCCGTCTGTTGGCTTTACACTTCCAGTTAAAAAGCTATTATTTTAAAGTTATAAACAGACACTCCAATTTTATTTATTTGTATAGGTATTATAACTAAGCGAAATGTAAAATAATTATAAACATGTTCTATCAGGTAGGCCCTGCGCTTCGACCGGGCTCGGTCGGCGTGAGATGTCGTGCGGTGTTCCGCAGGGGTCGATCCTGGGACCGCTACTGTGGAACATCGGTCACGCCTGGGTGCTTCGCGGTGAGCTCGCGGACAGTGCCGCCGTCACGTGTTATGCGGACGACACGCTGGTGACGGCGTGCGGGGCTACATACCGCGAAGTGACCCTGAAGGCCACGACCGCATTTGCCCAAGTCGTGGAGCGGATTCGGCGGCTGGGTCTCGAGGTGGTTCTGCATAAAACCTAGGCCATGTTCTTTCATGGGCTTCGGAGTATGCCACCGGAGGATTCCAGCCTCACAGTGGGAGACATTTCCATCGGCATCAAGTCCTAGATGAAATACCTGGGGCTCGTGCTCGACGGCCGGTGGAACTTCGGGGAGCATTTCCGACGACTGGCCCCAAATTGAAGAACACAGCTGCCACTTTGGGGCGGCTGCTGCCCAACATGAGGGGGCCGGATGACTCCTGCAGGAGACTCTATGCGGGAGTCGTGCGGTCCAAGGCCCTATATGGGTGCCCGACATGGGCGGAGACCCTGACAGTCTACAATGCGCGTCTGCTGGGCGGGCCGCAGCGTGCAATGGCCAGCAGGGCCATCAGGGGGTACCGCACGATACTCTTGGAGGCGGCGAGTCTCCTTGCCAGATCCCTACCGTGGAACCTGGATGCGAGAGCCATTTCGACGCTTTATCGGTATCGAAAGGAGGCGCGGGAGCAGGGACGGGAGCCCGAGCCTGAAGAAATTCAGGCCGTGAGGTCCCTGCTCCACCGGGACATGGTAGCTGAGTGGGAGCTACGACTTGGGCGACCAAGCGCAGGGCACACCGCAATATCGGCTAAGACCCATCATAGTGGAATTCGGAGGTCGCAGAATGACCTCCGTCCTCCATGAGCGATGGCCTGGGGGTGACCGGTGAAGCTGCCTGTCACCCTAGCAGAAGTAGGCCGCGGCGGCGGCACAAAGTGCGCCTCCCCGTAACCGGGGCTAGATGGGGACCCTGTGGTCCCCACAACCCCAAGGGGGCCATCTCGAAAGAGATGGTCCTGGGTCTGCCGGGGTGCGAGAGATATAATTTTGGCAATCTCACCTCCGGCAACTATGTGTATAAAAATATAAACTTATCTCTACAATACATAAAAACACAAAAAAAACTTCCACATTTTTACTAGACGAAATCTTGAATGTATAAAAAATTCATTGCACTATTACTTTCTACCCCTAGTTTTATCCTATTTTGGTCTTATCAATATTTAAATATTTTTTTTTTTTACTTTATTTTGCATCAGCTTGAAATGTACTTTGTCTTATCCTACAATAAAATTTAATCACCACAAGAAAAAGACGATATTCCTACGACGTTTCATTCATATGACATCGTAGTCATAACCATAACAAATAGCATGTTTTATGCATCATTGGCCGTCTCCCCCTCACCTTATTTTGTGCGTCTGTATCGAAATCTAAGATAAATTAATATAAAAAAGTAAACAGTTACTTTAACCAATGCGGGTGTATAAATGCGCGAGTATAAAAGTTGGTGATTTATTAAATTTTTGGTTTCGATCCATTTTTCTGACTGTACTTTAATATTCACGCGAGTTGACGACAGCAAAATAAAATAAAATTCAAAAATGCCAACCCGCGGTTTCCCGCAAGTTTATTGCCCGCGAGTTGATGAGTATAAATGTTTATACCTATAAGTACCAACATGCATTTTTCTTTTAATATAAAAGCTAGTGAGTAATTTTGTTTGTGTGTGTGTGTATGTGGATGTTTGTTGCTCTTTCACGCTAAACCGGATAAATGGATTTGTACAAAATTTAATTTAACGAAATAGCACATGGGTACTTTTTAACCTGACCCTCGATTCTACTAAAGCTTAATCATTATAGTGGCAAATTGATATTAAACTTTACACTTTACTTGTATACATATAAATTCCAAAATGGAATGATAAAAGTTTCATTCCACTTTTTCATTCACTCTGCAAAAAGTCATTTAATTTTGAACTTCAACAACATTGTATTAAAGTCTATTATTTACTGCTGTTTATTGCAATCGCTGCGGCACGACTATGGTTTGGCTTTAGTAGAATCGAGGCCCTGGTCTTTTTGAATCGCTGGTACGGATCATTGCTTCACGCTGGTGGAAGGGTAATGACCTCAACAAAATATATAATATTGTAAACATACAAATCTGAGAAACAAAAACCGAATAAGAACCTCAAAAGGCACTGATCAAAATAAATGCATTACAGATTTAATGCGAAAGCCATAAATGCGTTCAAGACATTTTTTCCTTTATTGAAATCGCTTATTAAAAAAAAACGAAAGATATTATCATCTGACCGTACACAATCCACTACTGATCATACCTAGCGTTGATAGTAACAAGATGTTTTCACATGTGAAGTATGTATTTTATCCTCAAGTGTACTACAGTCTGAATGTTCTAACTTTCAGGTTAAAACAACGTCTCATGTGAGTGGAGAACGTATGTGAAATGACGATTAAGAACAGTTGTAAGTAGCTTTTGTTTGATCGCGGACGAGATAACCGGACTATTATGCTAACTTTGCTGCTATTCGAACGGTACATGGTTAAACGCATCTACTGCGTAGGTACTACAGATATTATGGCCGTATGATGTTGACTTGTGCACGGGTTTTTGTATCGTTCCGGTTTCTTTTGATTACCTGAAGTGACATTGGTAATGAAGATAGTTTTCTGGTGAGAGCATGCCTTTCGCTCACTTTCCTAATGGGTGATTCTCCGCTTTTGGGGTACGGGATCTTCGGGACGCAATTGAGTTTACTTGACTGGAAGCAGTAGAAGCTAATGAGGAAGAGCTCCCGTAATCCCGAAAAATGTTTGTAAGATGTGGTAAACGTAAAAGGTTGTATGAGATTTCACAATTGATATTTCTGCAATCGAATAATTCTGAAATTTCTTTGTTCAGTTATCGTGAACTCACTTGTTATAATATTATATCTGTACACAAAAGAAACAAGCTAAGATATTTCGCGATATTTCATAGTTTGATTTTGAATGGACAAGTATTACCATGGAGCATTATCCTTCATTGTATTTATTACGATTACATACCGAATCCTGTATGTTTTTTTCATAATATCACTCCACGGAAAAATACTCATAGTAACGTCTTTATAGTTGTACTGTTGAAGTATACAAATTCGCATACCACTCACAGCTTCAAAGAGTCCTATTTATTATAATTAGAAAACAACCTTCACTTTAGGTGCTGATCTAGGCAATTGAGTATATTGTTCTAGTAATCGAAATCATTTGGACTTATTTAAGAGGTTGTCCAAACGTCCATATCCAAATATAAATTTGTATTTGAATATACCATCACTACGTGCTCTTCTAAGGTACTATTGAACATTTTTCAACGTTCATATAGTGAGAAAACTACGCCCCAAATTGACCTCATTTATAACAAATTATGGGAAATTAGAAGATCGTTATTGAGATAAAACCATATGCAAACATTGGATGTGCACATGTCCGCCACTACGTAAGACACATGTACTCGGAGAACAATGAGTTTCTCTCCACCAATCTACTACGGATTTCACAAAACCTTCCGTTGCCTCCATTATAATTTTTTGGACATTAATTTAACAACCAATCCATTGTCAGTTTTTGGTTCTCACCGTCATTTAATTACCTAACCGTTTCGTTATTAGCGGCTCATAATTAAATTGAAAGGATAATAAGAGGTTATCAGTCTTTCTCAATAATAGATAATGCCCGATAATGTAACATTTAAACTATTTACGAGTGATATATCGACAAGGTGGAACCCTAGTTACGTTCCGAAATTTCCCTAGTACATTCCCATGGTGGGGCTGGGAACGTATAATTAGACAGAAGCATACAGCAATTGATTTCCGTTATTAAATTTAGTTATTCTACATGAACGTGGTCGACGCGAATCGCGTTGTAATGGAGGGATACATAAAAGAATATTTACATAGTGGTTTGGGCGTCAGTTGTGGGGTTCTTTTCTGTTAATGTATGTAAATGGGAAGCAATTAGACGAGTTAAAACACGGGGTAGGCAGTCTAGGCAAGTGCGCCTCGCGCCCCTTCCGTCCAGTCGCCATATGTTAGTGGGCGGGCGGCGAAATATAGCGTGTTGTAAAAGTTTTACTTCATTTATTTTCTAGCGACACAAAATAAAGTATTTTAATTGCGTTATAAAACATCTAAGAAATAGGTAGGTGAGAGTTTTTGTTGGTGACCTAGGTTTTTAGTATAGGTATGTTTAATTAGGGTTTTTTGCTATGAACAACATGTGCGATAGTTTTGATATTTTCAAAGATGTTTATGAAATATTATACTGTTATATGTTTTTATTTAACGTGGACTTTAAAAAAAATGGAGGGTAATCTTACTACTGCTAGAAATATGAATATCAAGTGTAGCTAAAATTATAACGTGTTTATTGATAATATTTAATGTTTCACATACATTGTGGATTTTTGCTAAACATTTCATTTCATATCCCATAAAGTATGCTACAGATGCTATTGAGTCGACACATATCTACCATTTGCTCATCATGCCTTATCGCTTATACCTTTTCTGTATAATTCAAGTTTAAGATCTACTGTGCTACATCCTATAATACTGACGGCATTTACCGAGCAGCACATTTATGAGGAGACATTTCAAATGAGGATAAGTACGTGAATAATTTATCATACTTGGTTAATTCATTAGCTAGTTATTACGTTAAACGAGAATATAACATTAACCAGTTACAGTTTGAAGGTATTCGAATAATATTGATCACATTTGTAACAGTTTGCCTTTCAGTAGGTACCCATCTGATATTTTTTTGAATTGTAAGAACCTATAAATCTAGGAGCGACATTCTAAAGTGCATAAGTACGCTTAGATATTATGCGGTTCAATTAATATTCAGGGTTATTGTGAAATTATTTCTAACTAAAAACGAACTCTAGAAACACTTTTATTCACAATTGTTAGGTATGGTCAGTTTTCTAAGAATTTAATGCAACAATATGTTCGCCTTGAAAATTTCTTTGTAACGAAAATATGAAATAATGAAAGTTGCAACTGCAAACTGTGCAGTGTGTCTAAGCGATGAGGAAATAAGCGTATTTTACAATTAAATTTTCTTTATTCTCAATCTATGTAGGTAGTACTTACATCTTAGTTTTTCCTAAAGTTTTCAATCATGCTCACATGTCTGAACGGATCTGGCTAAAATTAATTATTCTATCCCTGAAATAGACTCATGTGTTGCAAGAATAGGATCAGAATTGTACGGGGATGCTCTAGTGCTCATTTTCTATCTAAATTTAGACTTTTGACGAGCAAAAGTCTCCGTTTAGATAGTGGCTGATTTTTCTTGTGTCTGTATGTTTGTGTGTTTACAAGTTCCGGTCTAGAGGACGCATTTCTTAACCAGCTTTACACCAAACTTGGCACACATGTTTTTGCTTTGAAAGAACAACCTTAGTTGATAAGAAAAAAAGTTAGTTAAGAAGAAAAAAGAAGAAGAAAAAAAAAGACAGGGGAATTTGCTATCGCGGATCTTACTTCGGTAAAAATTTCAAAGACACGATTCCTCACAGGTAGGTAGTTGTGAAAGAGACTGCTAGTGAGGTCTAGTGTTCCCGGAACTATTAGTTAATATTTATTTGATATACATTTGCAAAAGTAAATTAATATCAATGTAAAAAGGTTTTGCTATAATGAACCACCACCCTGTATATGAAACATTTCTATGTTTAAGTAGGTAATAGAAAGTAGGTACAACAAATATTAAACTTTTTTTTGATCGCATTTAATGACACGTATAGGTAGGTTTTCTACGAATTGTGGCAAAATAGCAACTGGATTATCGTGTCATGACATATTTTGTGTTCATTCGATCGAAAGTTATCTTTACGACATGTTAAGACCACATGTCTATCGGGGATTCGGGGTTATTTTAAATTAATTAATATTTATCAATTCATATGTACCTACTAACATTAAACTTTATTATATTGAGGTCTATATTAGGTATGCCCGAAAGGTTAGGCTATAGATTAACGCTTCGTTCCTATGCCTGTATTCAGGCAGAGCTTATGCTGGAAACATTTTCAGAGCCCCTACTACTATTGAAAATCTCGAACAGTGACTCCTATGTATACCAGTTAAGTTATTCAGGATCAAAAATAAAATCTGAAATGAAATTAATGAACACATACCTATATATGTATTCTTCTTTTCGTGTCAACGATTCACTTATAAATGACTACACTATTCGAGAATAAAATTCTGCCATCTTAATCGCACTGTCAGTGGCTTTATATAAGTCGTCTTAAGTATTGTACCTTTAAGTAATGCTCTAGGTGTGAAAGCTATAAAAAGTCAATACGTAAGATTTTTATACAGACAGAAAAAAAGAGTTTCGATTGAAGAATGGAGGAAAGGGAGTAGTTAGTCCACATGACGTAATCACTCAAGCTAGCGCGTTTAAACATGATCAGAAAAAATAATTTGTGTTGTTTTAAAAAATGGTATAGTTAGAGTCTTTAAGATGCCCAGACGGAAATACTAAAATTCTCCGAATGTGGGACACGAGCTAAAATCAACTCTGCATAACCACATAGAAATCGATGCTTCTTCTTCTTAGAGAAGATGATTCTTCAAGTAAACCTAGCACCCAGTACCCAGACTGAGTTAAAAAAAGGTCTATTCACTACCTTTACTTTCAACAAGTCCAAACCGGATCTTTCCACACCTCTTACCAAAGAGTCAACAGAATATCACGCACATAGAGTATTCCGTAAAGTGCAGAAGTGGCTTAGGAATCAACTGCCCCCTAAAATATCTACTACCTGTTAAACTTGGAGTCAATTACTTACGACTTTAGATCATCCAGCTTCTGACGCATTGCTAAGTTCCATTTCTTGACGACATAAAAGAGGTTCTAATAGAAAATATAGTTTTCCAAATACTTTATTTATAAAACTAGAATACATTTTTAGAAATTTTAAATTATAATGTGGTAAAAGAGGGGATGAAGGTTTGTATGTAAGTTCGGCATTTTTAAAGTAAGCAGCACGATTTTTTTTATAATTACATCAGATTAGAAATAAATAAACACCTGTTGTAACGCTAATCAATATTTAACTACTTAGGGGGCAAAATAGGCGATGAACGGCGTACGAATAAAAGGCAACGAATAGGCCCCAAACACTTAAAAATATTGAAATATCTACCAGTTCTCTCACTATACCGCGTGCTTGGTATACCTGAGGAATCATCTTTTCTCCAAAAGAATAATGGAACAAGCTCCGATCTTTCCATAAAAAAATCATGATAGGCTTGCAGACTGGTATGGTAGGTTTGGGTAATACTAGGAGGCAGTCAGACAAAGACATAACAAAATCTTTTCTTCAAGTAGATGAAAATAATACCTACAAAGTGCACGCAATGAACCTGGAAATTCAAAACGAATGGTTAACACTAGGTGAATTTTGTATTCCCATAGCCTTAAAATGGCGTACCTTAATATACGACTGGTCACCGGCTCTCCTTAAATTCTATCTCAATGCATTCCAGTTGACCCTCCCCGACCAAAGCAATCTTGTCAGATGGGGAAAAGCCACAGATAAAACATGTAACTCATGTGGTGAAGCAATTGGTACTGCTAGGCACCTACTGGTGGGTTGTAGGACGCTATTAGACCGGGGTCATTACTCGCGCCGACATGATAAGGTATTAGAAATCGTACGTGAGGCGGTAAGTTTGGCGGTAGCTAGAGCGAAAAAGGGTTTAACCACAAACCAAAGAAATGACGTCGCGTTTGTAAAGGAAGGCTGCTCAAAAAAGACAAATCAAAAGCCATACTCAATTTTGATAGCAGCCACTGACTGGACATTACTCGCAGATTCGTATGAGAAACACTATAAAATACCGGAGGATGTTTGTGCCTCGTCATCCAGACCCGATATATTCCTATTTTCAAAACAGCAAAAGCGTGCAGTACTAGTAGAACTCACAGTACCGTGGGAAACTAACATACCTAAAGACCACGCTATAAAAATAAACAAATACTTTGACCTGACCAACGAGTTAACCAAAAATGGCTATGTGGTTAAACTCTACGCCGTGGAAGTAGGAGCAAGGGGAATTCCAGCTAAATCCCTGTATAACTTATTTAAAGACCTCGGATTGCCAAGAGCTTCAGTAAGCTCTTTACTCAAACGAATATCTAAAACGGCGTTGATAGGATCTTACCAAATTTGGATAGGTAGAGGGGGGAACACGACTGACGGTGGAGGTGAGCGCTGATGCATCACAAGGTGGCCACCCTAAACCTACACCTGGGTCGCAAGTCCCAGGCGCCATCACAGTGTTCCTCTCTGTACCACGCCATGGACCCGGCGACCGCACGGTGAATCCATGGAATGCTAAGAACCGGATCTCTATATACGCATAACTTTTTCGGTTATATCGGAGTCTTCATTAGAGTTCCACCAAGATCTTCATCAAGCCCAAGCAACTCCACCTGCAGGTATTAAAAGACCACTACATTGGAATCGTGTTAGGATAATATTTCGTCTTATACACGATACTTACACGAAATTAGACTCTGCATGTAAGTATGTGACCAGTTTAAAAATTTAACAGGAATTTATTGAGATTTACTGGAAATTCAAAAGTTGCTTGGGCTTGATGAAGGTCTTTAGTAGAATCGCTCATTGTGGCCTTTTTAACTACGTTGTAAGCCAATATACTCGTACCTGCTGATAAACGGATGAAACTCTGGTGCGAGATTAGGAAAGCAGATATAAAAAAAAAAGATACAAGGGCCTAAATCAGCCATTTAAGTATTTACCAGGTACAGTTTTGCGTGAAGTGAAGTGGATCGGAGTATTTTATACTGTGCTTTACCAAATGAGACACGAGAAGTAAATGACTAATTCGAGTGAGGGCACGTGACGTGTTTCTTTGGGTGGTGGACGTGGAATCGATTTTAATATTAACTCAGTAAGAAGAGTACGTACACCGAGAATGTTTAAGCAGGTTTTTTATTTAGATGTTAGTTAGATAGATCATTTCATTTATGTTATTTCATTTTTTTACTCATAGATAAGAAGTATTTTTTACTGGATATCTTTAGTCAATAGCATCGCTGAGGGTTTTTTTTTGTAACATAGCAGACAGTAACCGAAATTAGTAGTGAAGATTCTCGCTAATTCTCTAGTTAAGCAAATTGCTAGAGTTATGGATGAGTGACTTCATATCGGTAGTGTAGTAGGTACCTAAATCAGGATGTGAATTTGGGACCTACCGATCGTAAGGCTGACTGACGACTGTATTTAATCACTAAGCTACCGACATTGGTTTTTGGGTGATGTAGATATTGAGAGTTATATTAATACTAATTATTTATTTTGCTCTATAATGTTTGGGAGATTTCTACCTCAATCTCTAGTAGGTACCATATTAGGTATTGTGTGACAACAACAGTAGGTATATTTTTCTAGAGTAGTCTTTGTTTTAGTGTTGAATAGCGCATTGTAGAGCGTATGGCGCGGGGAGGGGCTTGTGACGCGCCGCCCCGCGATCATGCTCGCCCATTGGGCGGACGACACGCGACTCTACCGACGCACCTCGATGTAGAGACCAACTCTTTATTTTGCAATCCTCGCGAACAAACATAGAGATATATTTAGTTTATTAGCAAATTAATGACTCTTTAGCTCTTGTAAAATTTAATGAGCTACAGTTTTAGTAGTTATATTATATTTGTTAATTAGATAATTTTGTTTGAACTATCTTCCAGCGTTGAGTATTTATAAGATTAAGTGTTGCTATTAATGATAGAAATATTTTTACGTTTTGATTACTGGATATACATTTAATTTAAGTGTTAGTACTGTCGCTATCTTAATTTGTGGATGTAAAACGTCTTTTTATATATTTTTAAGACTATTTGAATTTTATAAGCTACTTTATTTTTATAACATAAGTAAAAAGTTTAGACATGCTTAGTTGCTTCTGTGATTTGAATTTTCCGTTTGGGTAATATGCACGCTCAAAAATAGCAATTGAAATAACTTCTTGGATAACAACTTTTAGAAGACCTGGAAACCTAGACCTGATAATTAAGGGCCCAGGCTAATGTTTACATCACTAGTCTGGACCCTTAAGTACCAGGAATTAAATATTTATTTATGTAGGTAGGTAGGTATCTAGTTGTATTTAATTACTTATCAAATATATTAAATGTAGGTATATCTATTCTTTGAGAAGGAACTAGGTGTGATTATTTAAATAATATTCTCGTATAATTTCATTCTCCCTCAGTAAATTTCATTTCGTGTGGAAATAAATAAAACACTCAGACAGAGTTTTAAAACAACCAGTAGATAGATATATTATTTGACAATAGTGAACTGTACCATCCTACTTTTTCAAGTTTCTATAATACCTACCTACCGTTTTGACCTTTATTAAAAATAAATTGAACAGACTTTGCAGTCAAGTATCCAATTTAATTCTATCATTTTAGGCGCGTTTCAAAACAGTGATTCGATATTTAAAAACGACCCGCAATAAAATAGCTCAGCAGAAATCGAGCGAAATGGAAAATGCACCTTTTGTTCCGCAGGTACAATCTAAGATCATGTGTCAACCTCTTTGGGTGGTCCAAAACAGATAGCACAAATATTTTGAACACATTATAATGTTAATATGCCCTGTCTGTGCTGACGCCGCGGCTTTGTCGCCCTAGACCACGACGAATGTCACACTGTTTAGTAAACAACACCCATTTTATCAAGACCCTTGTCACCCGCATGAGTATAGAAGTCCTGTTAACGAAGATCAAGATCAAATAAGGTTGGTCGAAAAGATGCGCACGCGATGTCTTGAATCCTGATTCTGTATGTGCTGTGGGTGATGATTCGTTAGTCCTTTGTATCAGGCCCTATTGTTTGAGTCGGGTGCTAATGCAAAAGACACATAATGAAAAGGCTATATTAGGAATATTTTTTGCTGGTGACCACCAAAGGACTTTGAAGCAGGAAGATGATTTATTTACACTTTTTGAAATGTTCAATAGTTCAGTAACAAACTTTGAGTTTTGAGCTTACGTTTAGGTGAGACTGTGGATTCGATTCTCAGGTCGGATAGTGTTGTTAAAATTTTCATTTAGAAAAGACTATGTGGTAGGTGTCAGAGAGTATGGATCCTATTATGGGGAATCAAATAAATATAACAAAGTTCAAATATATAACGATTTCTGTTGGTATTGTACAGATACCGCATCGATGACGAAAATGTTTTAATTGAGAATTCGCTCTTGGCGGTGTTCGATAGTGCGGTCGATCTATATCGAAGTAGAAGCGTCTTCGGTAGCTTAGTGGTTCAGGAGTCGGCCTTACGATGGAGAGGTCCCGGGTTCGAAGCCTGGCCTTTACACTACCGACGTGAACACACTCTTAGCACAAGCAACTAAAACACGAAAAAACGAAATTATCTTATCACTGGAAAAGCTTGAATTTCAAAACAAAATCACAAAAGTGAATTATTATTTAAGCTACTTAAGCCATCCTACTATCACACATCACCATACGCAAGCTTCAAGAGGATTCTAGCGTGGCTATAAATATCGTACCCAATTACCTACGCCATTACTTCCACATCAAATTACAACATAAGCACATAATGATAAAAAAAGAATAACCCTAAAGTAACGGCTTAATCGCAACTGGCTTGTACACATTCGACACAAACACCTTCGGGACAGATAAAAGTGTTACCAACACATAAATAAATATATTCATTAGACTACACCCACACCATATCGACGCACTAAATCCTCCTTGTCGGCCTCTGTCTAAGGAGGCTGTACAAGAAATGAAAAAAGAAAAAAACCCATACTTGGTAGGTACTTTAAATTGAGGTGTTTGTAAGTTGGGTTTAAAATCAGTGGACAAATTTTTGATGGCGGTTTTTTATACAAAGATATAACACTTAAATGGATATGGACTTTGGTATAGGTACTTAGGCTTCTTGTTCTTTATGGTGTCGTCAATTAAAGAGTTTATAGTTTATCTAGCGGTTGAGTTTTTTATAAAGTCAAGTAAAGGTTGTAAAGATCTTTTTTGTCATTGTGAAATAAAAAAGGTCTGCTGCTAGGTACTGTACTATAACAGACACCATAACTTTTGGCCAACGGGGGTATAAAAATAAATAAATAAATATTACACAACATTCCACACAACGCTATCTAGACCCATGGTAAGCATAGCTTAACTAGCTTGTGTTATGGAATCTAGAATGCGGATAAACATAATTAGGTACTTTTTTTGTAAATACATACATACTATACATAGAAACACCCAGACCAATGCAAATAGCCATATTCATGCATACAAATATTTGCACTAAGCGGGAATCGAACCCGCGCTTCCTGCGTATCAGTCGCGTTCACGACCACCACGCCACGGAGGCTGTCAATCCGTGGGGATTACCATACGAAAAAAAGTATTGCACATAATAGTTAATTCAGTTGAGTTCTGATAAATTGGTTATGAATTTCGAACAATTTTTTAAATTTGAAATTGGACCGTGTCAGTATTACGAGTAGGTATATAATATGCAAAACACGAAGCTATTAGATAAGATTGTTGTTAATACCCATGGTTAATATAGTTGAGTTCACTCACCGTAATGGTTGAGTGACATCGCCGCCTTAGATAAAGATATTTGACCCCGACTTACGTTTTATACGTCATCACACCTACTTACTGACTTAATTTATGTCATAGCACTTTATACTTAACTTGATTTGGTTTTCTTTATTCTCTCTCGCTATCAGACATACGTTTATAGCCCGTTTTCCAGTTCTTCAAATTATTGTACTTTTTTATGATATTTCTTGTGCATAGCATAAACTTAAATAAATAAATACTTTTTTAAATTTAGTCTTTTTATAAAAATAAATATTCCACAACATTCTACACAACGCTAATTAGACTCATGGTAAGGTTGTCTTATGGAATGTAGAATTCGGATAAACATACTTAGATTTGACTTTTTTTTGTAAATAAATACATATTATATAATATAGAAACACCCAGACCAATGCAAATCACCATATTCATACAGATATTTGCATAAAGCAGGGATCGAACCCGCGCCTCCTGCGTAGCAATTGCGTTCACTACCACCACGCCACAGAGGCTTTTCACGTGTCTCTATATTACCTAGTCATTCACTCTACAAAACTCTTTAAAGAGCAGCTTAACCAATGATGCTGTGAGACATCATTTTTAAGGCATCTGTGTTGGAAAACAATCAAATCCGGGATAAAAAAATAGCCTGTTCTCTGTATCAGGATAAAATGAACTATTCGTTCAGTCATGTTTCGTGAAAGAGAGCAAACATTCACAGACATTATTCATTTTTTGTCCTCCAACCTCACAATATTTCACGTTAATATTAGTAGGGTAAAAGAAATGTGCCTGTTCCATTAAGATTACTATTAAGATTGCAGATAATTTGATCAGCTTTAAGTGATAATCATAATTTAAAAAAAATAGTAGGCATGTAACAAGTGCCTTAACAAATTTTGTTTTGCGTACCGAATGTAAGTACCGAGGCATCTCAAAAATGATTAATAAAAAACGAATACTAAATTAAAAAAAAAAAGATTTACTGTTCAGACCCTACTTGTAAGTAACAAATCGAACATCGATTAGTGATAAAAATAAAGCTTTTAATAACTTAAAATATTATATTAGAATTAGATCTTCGCAGGCAATTCTAAATTGGGGATCGAACCCGGGATCGAACCCGAGACTTCCTCTCATTAGTCCATTACCCATACCACTAGGCTACCACACATACTAAAATCCTGTAAATCCCTGAAGGGGTAAGCAGAAGTATATTAACACCCACATTTCGCAAACTATGATTTTCGGTTCCAAGTAATAGAGGGGCGAGCCTATTGCCGTCAAGTGGGCACTTAGTCATGAGCTGTCAGATGAAGAACAACCCTATCCCTTAGTCGCCTTCTACGACACCCACACGAAGGGATAGGGCAGGCCCTATTCTACTCCACCCGAAACCAACACGGCAATATTTTATATTAATAATCGAAATTGTTAAGTAGCATTCTCCGTAGTCCTTCCAGAATTTTTTTTAACATTCTCCACAACGCTATCTAGACCCATGGTAAGCTTTTACAGCTTGTGTTATGGAATCTAGAATGCGGATAAACATACTTTTATACTTTTTTTTTGTAAATACATACATATTATACATAGAAACACCCAGACCAATGCAAATAGCCATATTCATGCATACAAAAATTTGCACTGAGCGGGGATCGAACCCGCACCTCCTGCGTAGCAGTCGCGTGCACTACCGCCACGCCACAGATACTTCTGTTGAGAGATATATTAAGTTTATGGTTGTGAGTTAGTTCCCGTCGGAAATTGTGATAATCAGCGGGCTTACTCTTGAAACCAATTTCAATCTATTGATATTGGAATTGAGCGTTTTCGTACTCTTGAACACCACACTAGCGCCATATTGGCTAAATATTGTGTGAATTTTAATTGCATTAAACAATATTGTATTGGGACGTCAAATGTTGTAAACGGTACTCTTGACGTATTTTGACAGCACAATATTTTGTGTTTTGTATTGTTTGATTATTGGCTTTGACTCAATGTCAAAATAATTACTTCATTGCACTGGGATCTAATTCTTGTACAATTCTAATTTCAATACAATGTTGACGAAATTGATTTCGAGAGTAGGACTTTGACAGTGACACATATTGAGATTGGTATCGGGTTGAACTTGTATTAATATTGACATTGGTTTCAAGAGTAAGCCTGCTGGATCAATCGTAAATATTTTAAGACTATCTACACAGCACCATGTGGTACATAATAAAAACGTCATGACACATAATATATGACAACACTATCTAGAACTAAAGAACCTGAGCATAGCTTAATGGAACTCATAAGAGTTCCAGAATGCGGAAACACGTACTTAGAAATATTTTGGTGTGTAAATTGGCACCTTCTACTCCTTCTACTTCTCTCTACTCCGCTATGATTTCCTTCTCCATGGCTACGATACAATACTCAAGGTTTTGAAGTTCCTTTAGTCTATAGAAGTAATATTATTTTAACTGCTTTTTAGGTTTTTTTTTATTTATTTTTTTATACAGTACACGTCAATTTGACTTCACCTCGCCTGATGTTAAGCTAAAGGCAAAGTCTCGGAAAGAGGGTCACCATCGTAAACATTTACCATGTTAACAGTGGTGGCACTCAGCTTGACGGCCTCATTAGATGCCTTTTCACGCCCCGCTTAAAGGACCCGGGACTGTAGGAAGAAGGAAACACGTGAGCTGGCAGGGAATTCCAGGTCTTAGTGGTGCGGCATAGGAATGAATCACTGAAACGCTTGGTTCTAGCAGGTATACTCCGCACCGTAAATGGATGACATCTTAGCCCTGCACGTGTCGTCCTGTGAAGGAAAGGGGAGGGTGGGACTAATTGGAAGAGCTCGTCAGAACATTCACCATGGTAGAGACGGTAGAAAACTGCCAAAGACGCAACATCTCTACGCATCTGCAAAGGCTCGAGGGTGTTCGTGACCTCAGGATCCCCAATAATGCGGACCGCACGTCGCTGCAACCTGTCGAGAGCATCTAATAAGTACTTTGCGGAGCCGTCCCAGAGATGTGAGCAGTATTCCACGCAGGAACGAATTTGGGTCTTGTATAGAAGACACCGCTGCTCCGGCGTGAAAAAACGTCTCACTCTGTTCAGGACTCCGAGTTTACGCGAGGCTGATTTGATGATACTCTCGATATAGTTTTTGTTATTCAGTTTGCAGCGAACATCCATACCGAGGATAGTGAGGTGATCCTGCAGTGGCAGTGGTGTGCTCTGAATAGTGGGAAGGGGAAGGAAAGGAGACACCTTTGCTGTAAACGCACATGCCTGGGTCTTCTTGGCATTGAACTCGACCAGGTTCTTAGCGCCTCATTGAGAAATGTGGTCCAGGATCCGGTCCAACTCTGTGACAAGAAGCTGCCTTTTTTCCGCGATATCAGACTGCTTGGCCGCAGGATGTGCGTAATAACTCCCGTGTAAGGTGCTGTCGTCTGCATAGCAGTGAATGTTTCCGTTACAGAGCATGTCATTGATATGCAGAAGAAAGAGAGTGGGAGATAAAAGTATCTAGGTGTTGCCTTAAATATTTAGTTTGATATCTCCCCTTTTTTTCTATATTCAGGTGTATTTTTTAATCTAAACCTACAGACATAACTGAAGATAAATTTACTGTAACAGAACAGAACTTCACATAAATCTTATCGATTACATACCTTAAAATATTATAAACTTCAGCTTGTCTCCATAATTAAAGTTAAACATTCTACCATTATCTAAATCGGCGAATTAATTGAACGTTTTAACATTCAAAACATAATTTTATAATTGTCTTTTAAGTAATACATATTTAACTTAATACGTACAACAGGAAACCACAACGATGAACGACTTTGATACAAGTTATTATGTAAAAATAATACCAATATAATTGTTAGAATCGGACATAAGGGCGCTTTCACATTGAGACGTTTTTGTCGTGCGACTATGCTGTTTCTGGGTCGTACTACGATAGAACGAATATTCAATCCATACTTTTTTCATGTAACACGAGAGGCTCGCTGCGAGCTGTGTTTATTTATAACGTAAAGAGTTCTACTAGCAACGTTGCAGAGATGCGACAAAAATTCACGGCAGTAATTCCTCAAAGGGATAGGCAGTGGTGTACCTACCTATTAACATGTGTAACCCACATTTAACCAACAATGATTTTAGGTTCCACGTAGTATATAGGACGAGTGCTATCCCAACAGCTCTATCCCATAGTCACCTTCTACGACACCCACGGGAAGGGATGGAATGGCTATTCTACTCCACCGGGGAGTAAATAAATCCATACTAATATCACAGTCTAACGATTCATACTACATACAGTCGGTCAACGAAGCCGTCTAGACAGAGCAATCGTGCGGGGGGAGAGGGGTGGTGGGGGACGGAGTATTACTCGGTACGCCCATACATTTTACTCGGTACTAAGGATTCAGGGCTGTCTCATTTTTGTAATCACACTAATCACTTGATTTTTTTTTCAAGGTTCGTTCTGTTTGTTAAAAGTTTTTTTTTTTCGTTTTCTATATTTAGCTATCCAAGATGGCGGACACGAAATTTTCTCAAAAATCGATATAGGTATCGTTTTCAGGGTTTTTGGGGTCGCTGATTGCGAATATAACATCCATTTCGCAATCCAAGATGGCGGACTCGAAATTTTTACCAAAATCGATATGGGTATCGTTTTCAGGGTTTTTGGGGTCGCTGATTGCGAATATAACATCCATTTGGTGATCCAAGATGGCGGACTCGAAATTTTCACTAAAATCGATATGGGTATCGTTTTCAGGGTTTTTGGGGTCGCTGATTGTGAATATAACATCCATTTGGAGATCCAAGATGGCGGACTCGAAATTTTTACTAACATCGATATGGGTATCGTTTTCGGGGTTTCTGGAGTCGCTGATTGCGAATATAACATCCATTTCGCGATCCAAGATGGCGGACTCGAAATTTCTAGCAAAATCGATATGGGTATAGTTTTCAGGGTTTTTGGGGTCGCTGATTGCGAACATAACATCCATTTGGTGATCCAAGATGGCGGACTCGAAATTTTCACTAAAATCGATATGGGTATCGTTTTCCGGGTTTTTGGGGTCGCTGATTGCGAATATAACATTCATTTCACGATCCAAGATGGCGGACTCGTAATTTTGACTAAAATCGATATGGGTATCGTTTTCAGGGTTTTTGGGGTCGCTGATTGCGAATATAACATCTATTTGGTGATCCAAGATGGCGGACTCGAAATTTTGACTAAAATCGATATGGGTATCGTTTTCAGGGTTTTTGGGGTCGCTGATTGCGAATATAACATCCATTTCGCGATCCAAGATGGCGGACTCGAAATTTTTACTAAAATCCATACGGGTATCGTTTCGACGGTTTTCGGGGTTGCTGATTACGAATATGTTATTCATGTAGCAATCCCAGATGACTGGATGGATGATATATTCGTAATTAGCAACTCTGAAAACCTCAAAAACGATGCTCATGTTGACTTTGTGGGAAATTTCAAGTCCGCCATCTTGGATAGCTAATTGGATTTTATTATACGTAATTAGTCACCACGAAAACCTCGATTTGTTTTTTTTTTTAATTTTAAGTCCGCCATCTTTGATCATTCAGACAATTGCCGGCAGGCAATCATACGATGGGAAACTGTCTACTCCCAACTGATCGTGTGTAGCCGTAAAACTGACAGCAGGGCATGGCCACCAGGCCAAAATCGCTTTCGTGTGTGGGCGCTGTTGACTTAGGACTGCAGGCCGCCCGATACGATTTTAAACTGCAGGCGAACTGATCGTGGATAGGCTCCTTAAGAATATATCATCAATTCAGCGATCCCGACGATTAGCGAAATTCGAATTCGAATCCGAATCCAACCCCGAAACCGAACCCGAATCAATATCCAAATTCAAGTCGGAATCGAAATAGAAATTCGAAATCGAAAACGAAATCGAATTTGAAACCGAAATCGAAACCAAAATCCAAAAACTCAGACTTAAAATATTACGTTCGCTTGATCATAATTGGTTGAGTAGAACCAGAGATATAACCAAAAGTCGCAATAGCCGACATCCATGCGAGCGGAGCTGCGGGCATCACCTAGTAATATAAATTAGCGTGAGTTGATGTGCCTTGACAGAACAAAGAGAACGAATAGGAGTTATATATAGAATATTACAGAAAAAAATATATATAAAAACTGAAGTGACAACCCTGACAAAACTGCACTAGGCGGCATTTCCGTAAACATCAAACGCGATGAACTACTGTAAGATCTCTCGTTATACTGTGCTAATATTATAAATGCGAAAGCAACTCTGTCTGTCTGTCTGTGTCTGTATGTACATATGTTACGCTTTCACGCCTAAACCACCGAACCGATTTTGAAAGGACATAAGCTATGTTTGGTTGCGATAGCCGACATCCACGCGGGCAAAAGCTAGTAAAATATAAAAAATAAATATTGTGTCATTGGGTTACACAGGTTCATCTCTGTCTCCCGAACTAGGTCGTTAACCTGTATCTCAGGAGACAGCTCATATATAAAACTAACATGCCTTTATAAAACGTCTACAATATGAAAGTACTCTTATGTTACCGATACAACGGTGGCGTCATCGTCATGGCGTCAGTTGCGCTGCGATAGACGACTTAAATACTTTCCCTGCAATTATGTGTCATGAAAAAATGCGAACGTGATATAAACCCTTCACTGTAATCTAGGCAACTATCACGTCTTGTGAAGTGAACAAAGTATTTTTACAATAAAATATTCAGAGCTAATTGTTGGTAAATGAAATGCATTTTCATGAAAATGTAGGTACCTATTAATATTTTCTAAAGTTTACACGAATGTCACTTATTGAATTAAAACCACTTTTTACGGATTCTATCGCGATATATTGCCTAGAAGAAATCGCTGCTAGCGATAAGGCCGCCCATTGTGCATTATACATTTGGAAAAAAAAATGTTTGTCTCATAATACTTTCATGGTGTACAATAAAGAATATTTTATCTTTATCTTTATCTTTATATTTGTTATTATTTACTTTTAAACCGACGTTTTGGCCACTTTTCAGCAGTGATGATCGCGGAGTGACTCATGATGGTAGTTGACACATAGTTTGAAATAAGTATATGTTGTCTCAAAGTACCCGAATCATGAAGAATTGTTGGTGTTACTATTTATATGCAGAATGAGCTCACTGTGTCGTTAAGCTGTATTTTGCTGCTTACTTGATTTGAATAAGTGGATGACTGGGTCCCAAGCTAGTGGTATGCACCATCTAGGTTTCGTACATTATACCGAAAGTTAAATGATCGAACAACAATAGGTCGACAACGTTTGGTCGGACGATCAAATCGTCGCTGGTACGTTAGGTCGAAACGTTAATACGTCGAGGTATTATTACGTGGAAAATGCAATAGGTCGAAAGATCAAATTGTCGCTGGTATATTAGGTCGAAATATTAATACGTAGATGTATTATAAAAATGCAAATGGTCTATTGTCCTCTCCCCATAAAGTTGAAATTTTCAAAAGGCCTGCCTTTGCGGAATCTATGAAATAAACCTATGTTATAAGTATACTTCTGGTTTGTAGCTTGTTCATTTTGTAAAAGTTTAATGGTTTGTTATAATCCTCGTATCTGTTTGTCTAACAACTCATTCCAACGGGTTATCTATCATCTCTATTAAAATTTGGGATTTTTTAAAATTTCAATAACCTTAGCGTATATGTAGCTTCAATAGCCTAGGTTTAACCAATTAATCGCGATAGAATCCGTAAAATGTGGTTTTATTTCAATATAGGTACTAATATTTTGAGAGGGAAGATTTGTAAGTTTTTTTTTATAATTAATAAAGTCAGAAACTATTGGGCCAATTTAAATATAATATATCTCACTATTAGAAAGCTACATTCTTTATGAGCAACATAGGCTATATTGGTGTTTCTAAAAACTTAAGGTTCCGTACGAAATTCACCCGTGCGAACCCGGGCGAGACGCTAGTACCTAATAAGTACAGTCGACAAAGAAACAGCACTGTAAGTGTGCTGTGTACCTACGAACTTATATGAAAAAGTGTAACCGTATCTCCTTTGTTGATTGTACGGATTGTGCCTATGTACCTTTTTCGCCTTTAGTGATAGAATAGGCCTTCGCAATATTATGGTAGGAATACTAGGGATAATATTTTTTTTTGCTTCTTTTTACTAACGTTATCTGAACCCAAGTTATGCATAAGTACTTTGCTTGTACTTAGTATGGGTTCTATAATACGAATAATATTTTTTTATACAAATTAGGTAGGTATAAGTACATAGAATAGCGTGAAGTAGGTTCTTACTTAATATAAAAATATTTTCAAGTACACAAATATTTGTACCGAATAAGAATCGAACCAGAGATATCTGACGTAGCCTGTCTAACCACAAGTCAAACGCTCTATCCTCGCACCACAAAATGTCGTCTATCGTACGTACTTTTCAACTGCCTGTTAATATTTCGTGCAGGTTGCGCACGATATATGGTCACAGGGTGATTCAACGTTAAGAGCAGTCAAAGGAATGTTTCAGAAAACTTAATGGTACCTATATTAGTTTTATTCATTGTAGGCACTCTCCCTCTGAATAAATTAAAAAGTTAACATAGCATTCCTAGTTTCATAATATTCACTCCTAGAGGAAGGACCATAAAGTGTGGAATATTATTATTGTCCACACTCAATTAGAAATGAACTACTTTATACACTGTTAAAACGGATGCTAAGCATAGTCAAGTAGAGCTGAATTTAATTAAAAACCTAATCGGTGTATTATCGCCATCCCTGTTAGTATGACGTAAAACTGCGTAAGCCAGAACGAGAGAGGCATACATTAACACCTTCTATATGAAGAAATGTTTAAAGATCACCTGTGCTCACTACCGTAATTCTACCGAGCGGTAGAGCACCTGTCCCTTTCATACAGTTCATGCTTAAGCTGAACCGAACGAGTGCGAGTAGGAGTAGTTCCATTTGGTCGTCAGTGAAAAAGATCGTATACGCACTGCTATAATAAAATAAACTCGTCATTATATTCATGGTGTTAAGAGACATATTGTTTTAGTATTGTTATATTCGTATTTGAAAATCAAAGAACGGGACGGAAGGTTGCGTTGCAATCGAACGCTTTTGTAATTTTGACGCGTTCGGAAATCGAATTAAGAAGGTTAGAGTGAGAGGTGCGCGGAGGTTCTAGTCAGTGGAGGTAGTTTTTTGTTATTGTTTGGCGGTGGAGATTTTTTCTGAGGCGTGCAAATGGGAGTAGGCGCGCGAGTGGGCGCGCCGGTCCGACAAGCGCGCTCTTCAGTGTTCTGGCTGAGCTTCAAGCGAACGCGTGCGAGACGAGTGCCGCCCGTGGCATAGGTGCTTCAGACCTGTTATCAGACACATAGTTGATAGACCTGGCGTACTCTTGATAATACCGGTGGACTTTTTGTGGTGGACTTTTGACTGGTGCCGCATGCTAGCGTTGCAGAGAGCTCGTTATCAGAAGGTGGCTCGACCATGTTGATATCGGCGGGCAGTGGCCCCACGCCCGAGTTTTCCCCTGTTTCGTGCTGCGCTTCTTGGAAGATGGAGCCAGCGCCTCCAGTGCCTGCAGCCATCACCCAATCCCTCAACATATCGCCCAATGGTAAGTTTTTCTTATACCTCTATCTTTAATGCACCCTATGTGTTATCAACCCATTTGTAGCAGTTCCTACATCATGGATATTATCATTGACTAGAAATTAGTTTCTTTTTTTTACATTTTGAATTTTGTGTAGGTATGTTAGTAAAGTATATAAATGTGATTGAAATTAGAAACCAGTTATACTTAACCTATTATTTTGTACATCAGTTATAAACTCAAGGTGTATACATTCATATGAAAAAAGTAAGTTATTAATTTTATAGTTATGGATGATGTTTTCATTGACCTACAGACAAATGTACCTGCCTACTTACCAAATAATAGGTCATATTATTTTAGTACTACTTCAATCAACAGCATAAATCAGTTTTCAAATTGTATATGTTGCTACTAGCCAAGTACTTACTGTATTATTTTATTTGTCTAATAGAACAGTCTGTAGATTAGTACCTTCATTTTTATTAAAATAGTAATTTTCATAAAAATACCAAGTGTTATAAAAATAACACTATCAACATTTTCCTGAATTTTCACAGTGTGAAACTATATTTATGGAAAATTTCGATTCGCTGCATTATTTTTATTTGAATGGCTTAAAATGCTATCAAAGAACGGGACAGCTTTCTTTTGCCCTATACCAGTTTCATGGTCATGAAAAAACCTTCCCACAGAAAGTATTATTAAAAGTTTACAGTTCAATAAATTCCTTGGATTTACTTAATTAAATGTTTCTTTATTCTTTAGGGTTTAAAATATGATAATTGTTTATTGCAAATCCTATACCTTAACCGTTTTAAACTATTATAATGCTAGATAAACACTGTAGCTCCACCTGTAGCCAATACAAATCCTGTAATCACAACCCACGAAACCTATATCAGGATATACAATAGTCGATGTCCCTTTTTAGTTCATGCAGATCTGTTCCGCCGCTAGCAATAAACAAATATTAAAATTATTGCCTTTTTAAAATCAGTAAGATTTTACCACACGCCTAGAGGACACATGTCAGGAGTATCTATGGTAGAGCTGCATAGCTGTACCTGATATACCTAATGGCTTGGTGTTTCTTACCAACACATCAGTTTTTTTCTTCCTATAATCCCGGGATTTACGCAAGCGTGAAAAAATCATCTGATGAAGTGACAACAGATGATTTATGCAATATTTTTGTATTCAGTGCCCAATAACTTTAAATCAAAAATATCAAACACAGAGGCAATTAAAATAATAATATATAGGTGTATATTCCTATTAGTGCGCTCCAATTAGAAAGAGACTTTCAGATGACAACTTGGGGTAACTGTATAAAATAGTTTAGCAATACTTGATGCATTTTGTAAGCCAAGCATTACATAAGTAAATTGGTAGTAAAACAAAAAAAGCTAAATCCAAAGCGGTTCATCCATTTAGGAGCTGCGATGCCACAGACAGACACACACACAGACACGTCAAACTTATAACACCTCGTCGTTTTTTCGTCCGGCGTTAAAAAACAGTAGTCTTGACGTTCATAGATACTCTTACGTACGACGGAAAATTGGTGCTCTGTACAAGACACAAATTCATATACCTGCATGGAATAATGCTCTTATTTCTATGATGGCTCCGTAAGTATAGCACTTGCAGGTGCAGGTGACGTGCAAATTTCAATCCGTATTAATGAGAGTCCTGACCTATTAATGAAGTACCTCGCACCCTTGTCGAAGCGTAAAGATATTGCGTCTTTGGTAGGTTCTTCCATCTATACGAGGGTTAATGTGCTTATGAGTTCTTCTAGTTAGTCCCACTCTCTAGTCGGAGAGCTCAAAATAGCTCAGGGGTGAGCTTTTTTTATTTAGAACAACAAGCACTTAGATGTCACCCTTATACGGTGCAAAGAATTCCATCAAGAATCAATCGGATCGAAGTCTCTTTTCTTTGCCGTACTATAATGTCTAGGAATTCTTTACATGTACGTTCGCACACGTTTTCTTCTTACTATAACTCTGGGACCTTTAAGTGGGACGTGAAAAAGTATTATGTTGAGGCCGTCAAACTTGGGGCCATCTTAATATTGTTGGCGTCTGTATTATTGAACCTTTTCCTGAGATCCAGCTTCCAGCTTACCATCAGTCATAATGACATATATAAAACTAATTATTTTATGACCTAGATGCATAATACATTTATAACATCCTTCTTCCCCATAAACCCTAGGTCCTTTAAGCGGGTGCGAAAAAGCATCTGATGAGGCCGTCAAGCTGAGTGCCACCATTATAACCTGGTAAGTGACTGTAATGGTCTCTCGAGAGACTTTGCCTTCAGCTTACTATGACATGTCTTCTTTTTAATATATTTCGATTTTGATTGGGGTCCTCCCCGGTTGGGTTTTTAGAACTCCTCAGACTTTCTTTTTTTTGCAACGATAGTAGAGTGGTTGTGATATCTTTGGGGTTGCAATCGTTCTCGGAATATTCGGGGATATAAATAATATGATATTGCGGGGCAGGATGAGTAACAGAGTGACTTAACACGTGGGTCACCCGCACAATAATTCCACTTTACTGAGGAGTGTGCACGAAGATTTCCAGTTCATAATCCCGCCAAATAATAGTTTGTTAATACAACCTTTGTATTTTATTGATACAAACTGATGCCCGCGGCTCTGCCCACATGGGTATTGGTGGCACGATTGACATGATTCTATTTTTGGTCAAATCGCAATGCACCGTCTCTGTTTTACCAATTACAATCGAAGTTATGACAGTTTTTATTGGAAAAGTCTAACCAAAACCTTTCTGATTTAGACTCAGAATGTACAGTTTTAGAAATATACACTGGCGAAACATCTTACAGAAGTACAAAACGTCTTCGACAAATTAGAGGTCTTATAACTACCGTTGGTCAATTTGAATGGACGACAATCCTCAAGGCTCGTCTTTGTACTCAAAGCGAGTCAAAAGGCCAAGTGCCGTGCAAAGAAGTGTGAAGTGAGTATCAATTTCGATCAGCCATTTATTACAGCGTAGGATAAACAAGTTTAGTGTTATTAGCTTCCGTCATTGTATACTTAGGTCCCTTTGCTAGTTTTCGGCCTGAGGTTTTGGCTTAGTGGGTTTATGAAAATAGAATTACCTAGTTGCTTTTGTGTGATGGTCGTGGCTTTTTTATGGTGGATGGAATGGTCACGGGTTTAAACCCCACCTGAGCAATGAATTTTTCCTGATGTACCGAATATCGAATCAAGTCCGTAATGTTGATTTCTGAGTCTCTGATCTTTATCATACTATCACCATATGCCCATTGTCCAATCCTCATCCACACAACTGCATCAACTCTCATCAGTCGTCACTACAAGTGTCATTACTGATAAAATAGCAATAAAAATGTACATACATAGCTTTATTTGTGTTATTCAGGTTCGATCACTGCTATTAACCCACGCAATGGAATACGATAACGCTATTTGGTCGATTAAACCAGGTGTCAATAGTAATATAATAGAGGATCGGTGAGAACTGTCTCCACATATACAGTTGGAAACATTGTGTCCAAACGATTAGGTATTTTGACATTTTAACTGATATGAAATCTATACCCCTTAATACTGTTGTTGTTCCTGCTTACAATTAACATGGCATGATGAGATTATAATAGGTTACTTTTCTAACTTTTGTATATACATTCTCTGGATCAAAGCAGATAATTGAGACTTCTTTCTATTCTTTCTCTCTCGTTCCCTCTAAAGATAACCGCAGCTTACCGTCTGATGGGAGTGTCACCTCAGTGTATACAATATACCTAACTATAATATTATGTGTTCAGGAGTATCTGCCTATAAGTTTCGAGCCATGACTGCCAAATTCCCCATAGAGCTGCATGGTCTACAAAAAAAACTATATTTATCTCTCTCATCCATATCTCTCTTCTGCTCTTGAATTGAGTTCTTACGATTTTTATCGAAATTACTGCCGTCTAGCCATTCACCCGTAAGAGGGAAGTCTGCGCTTGATCCTCGGCCGTCAATCAGTACGCTCACCAGGTACCATGGCCCAGAGGGTAGCCATTTCAATGCGGCATGGAAACTCAGTGAGCCTGATGGATATTTTGGCTCCTTGAAAGACCAGGGGCGGTTTAGTACAAGTACTTTGGTGTAATTTAGGCACAGTATATCATACTAAAAATTGTTGCTTCCTTTAGGGGTGTGATTATGTAGCATGGGTTGCGAAAAATGTACTTGATTCCAATATTCGATACTTTCGATGGTGGTCGAATAGCAAAAATTTTACTATTCGGGTTGTCTTTTGATAAACATCAAACTAATTAGGTATCTTATTTTATACTGATTACTTAAGTATTATACAGATTGTTTCTATAGATATCACCAACTATATAGATATTGTAAGAGATCAGACACATTTGAACTAAAAAAAAAAAGGTTTTCTCTATGGTAACTAATAGAAAACGCTGCCAAATTAATTATGTAAAATATATATTGTTATTGTTTTTTCTCTAACTTGTATTTTGCGTTGCCATCATTTATCCGAATGCGATGAAACGTTTGTTAATTACTGTATTCATGCCAATGTAGGATGTTGTTTTTTTTATGAAATTTCAGGACTTCATACGTTAAAATTTTACAAAACATACTTTTACCGACGTTTCGGGTGCGTTAAAAACTATGAGTTTACACCGCGATAGTTTAAACAATAACAGTAGGATGTTGTATTTTGTACTTACCATATACCAAACATTAAATTGGTATAAGTAGATATAACAAAAAAAACTCTAGACAGACAGACGGACAACGAGGTGATCCTTTATGGGTTCTGTTTTTTCCATTTGAAATACGGAATTTTAAAAATTTCAATTCTTATAAAGGATCGAAAAACATCGGAAAAAATGAAATTCTCAAGTGAGACTTTAACTCCCGACCTTTCCCTTACAGGGGGAATGCTCTTCCAACTGAGGTAATGAGCCACACCTGAATCATTTCAAAATTTCCTTCTCTTTATATCCGTCTTTATGGGCGACGGTGGTGCCATCTACCAACATTCTTACGAACTGTTTTTTCCGATGTTTTTCGAACTTTAAAGTTAGCATAATAAATGCTATAAAAATTCATTCAAATCTTGTAAAGGAATCTTTATCATTCACTACTCTTTGGAACTTGCATTTTGAATTCTTATGCTGGATACGGTTTCTTGATCGGAATATAAGATTACAAAACGTAATTTAAAAAATTCAGCCTGTATTAGTACCATTCACAATATGCTGTGTAGTTGGACATCACGTCATTTGTCATCACTGAAGCCAGCTGCCGCGATGAGTGAGCGAAAAGTGGCAACCATCGCGCAACATAGTCGGCATTGTATTGCTGATCGAACTAATTAATCGATAGATCGGTGGCTAGATTGCCCGGTAGCGTTTCCGGTGAAGGTTGCTCAATATTCACCCGTCCGATTTGTACGCGATACAGCGTTTGAAACGTTTTGATTGACGATATAGCAAATAATTGGACAAACAGAATTGGTTACCCGTTTAGAGCGCAGCATGAAAAAAAACTTAATTACAAAAAAGTTTATAATGTGCACGTAGTTCAGACGTGTAATTACATAGAATATATCACATAAGTGCCCATCAACGGTGGAGCAAATAATTAAGTATTAACTTATATTTTAAATTGCTTCTGATTGTGGGCGCGACTGCTCATTTTAATATAACTTTTTGCTTTACTTTGTTGATGCGAGTCGTTGTTTAAAAGGTTGAATTGTAATGGAATCAACTAAAACAACACGGAGCTTCCGAAATTAGAACTATTGCTGGGAGAGATGGTAGATATGCTCAGGATGAAGTCCTAACCCACGTCTGTAAAAACTCATATTTGAGGGCAATAAGTTTGTCGCCGAGGTCATTTGTTAAATGTTAACCACATACAGTAACCAACTATTGACTCTTCTGGGGATATACCATACCATCCTATTTAAATTAGGTAGGTAGGTCAGTTTTATAATTATACAATTTGGCTGTATTTGTTGCATTTATACCATTTGGAATAAATGCGTCACTATAGTGGATATTTCCCTTTTATTAGTTCTATGCCAAGTAACAGAATATAATTTTAAACATTATAATAAATTTCAAAGTCGATGATAATAATAACATTCCATGCTCTATTTGGTATTTGATCATAATTTTAGGAGCTGGTGGCCTGTATTTCTTTTTTATGAAGGGCACGTCAATTTGACTACACCTCGCCTGAAGTTAAGCTAAAGGCAAAGTCTCGGAAAGAGGCTCATCATCGTTAAAATGTAACATGTTAACAGTGGTGGCACTCAACTTGACGGCCTCATCAGATGCCTTTTTCACGCCCCGCTTAATGGACCCGGGACTGTAGGAAGAAGGAAACACGTGAGCTGGCAGTGAGTTCCAAGTATTAGTGATATAATATATTGGTATATTGGATAATTCTTTCGGTGCTGGCTATACATCTTATTTAATTGAGTATTATAAAATATATTCACGTCAATTATCTGACTCATAAAACCAAATAAATTTCAATGGACACAATACATCCACGGGAATGTTGTTTTTACGTCAACGTTTATATCCAAAGACATTTGATCAGGTGCTTTAATAAATCTAATTAACATTTAAATGGTGATCACGCATAATAATCAGATAGTTTTGTAAACGAGACGATGCTCCTTAATTAGTAGACAAAAGCAACAATGTATTATTGAAGCATTAAGTTGGTTAACACATTCATGTACACGGGCTGATGAATAAACTATGTAGCACTTGTTCATACCGAGCAGGAGGTGCGTATGACGCAAGTCACCACTGTGAAGCCTGCCGCGGTACCTTTTACTATGAGAGGCCGACCGACAGCGTCTTCATTGTGTGTGCATAGTCCAATTGTGTGTGTGTTATGGCATCCTAACACACACACAATTGAAGTTTACCGGTGATGACAACAAAGCAGGTCGAAAGGGCCCTGTCCTCATAAGCTCAATTTGAATTTGATTACTGTAAGGTAGATAATTTTTCGAGAATCTTACTTAGACACTTATTTCATTTTCGATATAAGCAGTTATCACGAGTGTCGTGAGTTTATTCTTTTACATACAATTTCAAAAAAAGGTCTAATGAGCCAAATTAAAGAAGAGTTCACTGCGGAAATGTTATAAAACAGAACTATACTGGAACGGAACAAGAAGCTAACCACAGCCTATTCAGAGAGCTCCTCTCTGCAATCGCCGCGGTATCGAGAAGCACAGTTGTTGCTTGATTTCAGGTCTTGAATGGGTGCTCAACCACATTGGTTCACTTACTAATATTCCCTCTAACCAGCTAAGCCAAATTGCTCATGTTAGAAGTGGGTTCACGTCGGTTGTAAAGGCCACGATTCGAACCCGGTACCTTTCGATTGTAAGGCTGACTCCTTGACCACTAAGTTACCGATGCTTCATACAACTATCGTAACAATGATATCTGTTTTTTTCGGTTCATTTTAAATTGGAGCGACTAACATAGTATGATCCCCAGAAACCCAAAAGGAAAATTCACGCCGGGACCTCGTTGGCCCATAAGCAGGCAGATTCAATTTGCAGAAGAAGCTAAGCCAGCTTCTCTTGAAAATATTGGTGGGGCCTTATAAGCCCCCGATTGGTACAATGACTGCAATTTATTACTATTACGCGCATAGATATAATACAATTTTGTTTAAATGTACCGTAAACTACAATACGGTAAGTCATTGTAAATCGAACCGCGAAGGAATAATTTGAATTTTTTAACTGATTTGGTGCGGTCTATATAATAAAATAAATCAATATAGAAGCAATTAGAATGAAAAGACATATTTTAGCAAAATTTTACGCTAGCATTGTAATTTGCAACAAGAAGCGTTGCAAAAACTTACTCAACAGTTAATGAATTAAACTAAAAAATCTTATTTGAGCTATCACGTACTCACAAAGAATCGTAAATTGTAATTTGCAAAAAAGCTATAATTTGAAACTAAAAGAACTTTTTAGTGTATTTCAGTAGTCGAAAACAACCTTTGTTCACCGTGGTACCATTGAACAGTACCAGTAATGGTACTGTGGCAATTATTGTTTGCCATCGTTCTATTACATCGAAGGTACCATTGCAAATAATATTTTTTGTTAACCATGGTACATTAAGTAAATATAAATAAATAATTAGGTATTTAATTCCACAACATTAGATCGAACGTAACAATGAAAGTTACGTTTATTTTCAAATTGATTTAAACCAATCATTTACCTACGTTATTGTTAGCGATTTGGAAAATGGGCAGAAATTTCATTCAATTCTTTGCTTAATTATTACATTAGTGTTACAAATAAGTGCTTAAATTATAGATGCATTTTCAAGAGGACAGTTGGTCTTACTGTCCTTTATAAGGACAGTTTCATCAGTATAATAGTGGCTCAATATTTTAGTACTTGACCTATTTATTCAAGAACGAAACCAGCCCACAGAAGCAACAATATCGTTTTGAAATTTATTGTTGATTTTAATTCTATAACATTATGAATACCTACAATTTTGAAAGTCGCTTTAAAAATATATATTATTTTTTTCGGTTCAGAATGTACGGATGCGGTCGGACTATTAAACATTCGCAAATCGAACACATTGAATATGCAACAAAGTTGCAATACAGGATACTGAATGATGTTTACTAAGCACAGTTTATACCGCTTCGGCCGCAATGGTAACCAGTGCTTCGTACCCAGTTGCGATCGAAGTAATTGTCATCTTTGATTACTAGCTTTGTGTTGTATTGTAATTGAGTAGTTCTGTTTGTTTCTCGACTGAAATTAGGACAAACTAAAATTAATTATAAAACTTCTGAAATGATTTAATGAAAAATATCCATAGTTTTAAAAGAAAGGTTATAAATAAATACTACTACTATTACATACTACTAGTACTTTGGATTATCCTTTACTAGCTAACAAAAACAACAAACATACTATAATGGTCACAAGAAATATTATGTCAATCAATCAATTAGCCTATTGCAGTCCACTGCTGGTCATAGGCCTCTCCCAATGTGCGCCATTTCTGCCTGTCCTCCCTCTGCCTCTGTATAAATATTTTGAACAAGTATCAAAGTAGATATTACTTTGTTTGCTGACGGGGCGTACTGATGAAACTCGTAAACAATTGCCTAGCTACAATACGTCAAGGTAGACTTTGGAATGAAATTTTGCAGGAAGTAGAAGATGGAATAATTATTATTCTTTTGGCTCGGGGTACAGTTTTGTGGGTTCAGAATGGAAGCTCCCAAAAGGATTAGGTACTACCAAATGATATCAAGGAAAAGAAGTTCTAAAAACCAAATAAGCATTAAAGAGAGTAGAGTTATGCCCAACCAGTATAAATAGAAAATAAATATAACAACAATAACATTCAATTTGTTCACGTTTGCTATTCACTGCGTTAGTCGTTTTATTGAACTATATTTTACACAATCTAGTTACCAAAATGACATAGGTACAAATACAAAAAAACTGAAACAGCTCTATTCAGAATAATAAACCTATAAGTTGGCGGATTTAATGAACAATACCATTCGCACAATAATGCCAGTTGATCTCGTACAACTATATTTGAAAGTAATTTTATTCAGTTTGTATAAAACGATTGCATTTATGAAGTGCTCTTCGAAGTAAACGACGAACAAACTCTTTTGAAAAAATTAAGAAAGCCCATATTTTTTTTTTGTTAAACCAACATGGTAAATATCACGTTGACTCTAATAGTAATGATAGTGATTATGAAAATCTAAATACTTATTCAGGAAGGGTTTTTTTTAAGGCTTATGTTTTTTAATCCTAGAAAAGATGGATAGAGTTCGTAAGAGGACGTAATAATAAAAGTAGGTAGTGAGTGAAGTCTGATAGATATGTAGGGAACCACGAACCAGAAATATATATTTTTTTTAATTAAAATACATTATAAAAACATTATTATAAAAATGCCATAAAAACCAAAAAAAAATGGTATTCATCTCCATACTAATATTGCAAACGCGAAAGTACGAGTAACTCTGTCTGTTACGCTTTCATGCCTAAACCACTGAACCGATTTTGATGAAATTTGGTATAGAGTTGATTAGACCTCGAGAAAGGACATTGGCTATGAGCCGCAGACGGAAGACTAGTTAAGAATAAATTCATATTACCATTTGAGATTGATCGATTTTCTTGTGCTATATTAATCTAAACGTTATACACTAGCAGGTGGCATTAAACCTTCGCCTTAAGAGATGACGTATAAGTTAACATTGACAGTTTCTGAAGAGTAGCCGCAACAAGATTTTATAAGCGAGAAATATTTTTTACTATCTCCTTTTATGTTATTTAGCTGAGTGCACTAAGCCTTAGCAGATGTCATTAAATCGTTGTATCTTGACGCCTGCATCAAGTAGTATCATAAATAATTATAATGTAAGTGGAATATTTTTTTAAATTCTAAACCTTATAAATAATAGACCATATAATATCTACTGTATATTATAAGGTTTATTAGGTATTGCGCTTAGCTCATATACATTTCAATTGAGATTAATTACAGAAGACATCCGCATGTTAAAAGGACGCAGCAGTAGTATAGCAAATAGTACAGATATTATATACGTAACAATTCATCACTAAACAATAAAATTGGCAGGATCGGGTTTTCGGTCTAAAAATCTGATAGTTAATTTCCCGTATTTACAAGTATATTGATAGTCATATGGCATGGTAAGTTAATTATTGTGAGCTTGGTTTTTTCACCCTATTCACCATAATCTACATTTAGACCTTATCCTGATTGCAATTGAGGCCGAGAAGCCCTCGGAGTTCAGGAGGTCTTTGCCCGATCTTTTTTATCATTTTGCGCCCTATTTAGACATAAAGGTCCCAAAAAGCATACAGATATCGAATTGACTACAGCTACGTCGTTATGCAGTTGTAGTAAATTCGCATACAATATGACCACTTCCTTATACCTACCGTCAATGTGTGACTTTCATATTCTAATACATTTGTATAAAAGAATTATCTCTAAAGATAAAAATCAATTGCTGTTCGTTAGTCTCGCTAAAACTCGAGAACGGCTGAACGGATTTATCTTATCTTGGTCTTGAAATGTTTGTGGACGTCTAGGAAAGGTTTTAAAGGTGAGAAAAATTCGAATAATTGCCGGAAATCGACATCCAAGCGGGCGGAGCCGTGGGCATAAGCTAGTCTAATATATTTTCTAAAAAATAATATCTTGTTTCGCCTGAGAATAACTCCAATATCTCAATCTACATTAACGTTATTTTATAATACAGTAAATACTTTATCGATTCGATACTTCCGAGTGAAAATTTAATGGAATCATACAATCAGTTTTGATAGCTTTCGATTCGAATTGAATTTAGTAATACCTGGCTTGCACCATACCCATGATATTTACCGTATTTTTATATTCAAGATTATTTCACAGACAATTTAACGCTAAAATTCTCATTTTAATACAGAAGCAAGTAAAATGGTGTTTAACCCACCTCATATCCATAATTCTTGCGTATCTTGAAACAATTGCAATGAAATTGTTGTTGCGTGTAATTCTTTGTAATCATAAAAGGTAATCGTGCAGTCTGTCGATTTTGTGCAATAATGTTACTTAGAATACATCATATTACAAGAGCGCTAAGGTAAACCTGCTATTTTATAAGTTTCTTTAGTTACTTTGTCGTCATTTAAGATACCGTAATAAGATGTCCTGCTGAGCTCTTGTGGCTGTCTCTATTAAAGTTAAGATAGCAATCAATTTATACCTAGCATTCATATTTCATACCGTATGAATTCTTATTATATGTTACTGCAAATGTCTAAAATGCAGTGCTTCTTAAGATTCACTGGTGACTTAACATCCACTAAAATTTTTGATGAATATCCAAAATTTTACCTTTTCATGACGATTTCGAACATTCGCCGGTAACTGTTAACATACACTACGACGTCTTGGTGAATATTCCTTATGAGTGAAATTATGATGCGCGGGAGCGAACGAAACGAGTTCGTGGACACCGCGCGCCACGTGATAGCACAAAGAAGGAATGGTTACATATCAAAATTCTGAAGCTCATACATAATAGAATGGAATAGAATATTCTTTATAATACCGAATGTTCAAAATGTCGAGAGTACAAATTCCGAAGTTCAAAACCCTGATAATTAGATTTTTGGATGGTTATTATAAAGTGCAAAATGCGCGGAGTGCACATTCTGTGCCTTTATGGGGATTTTTATATTCGATATTTTGATTCTCATCCGAAGGAAATTATCGTAGTGAGTTGAAAGAATTACGGAGAGTGATTGTTTTGAACATTGATTGTTAAAACAAAACAGCATTTCTAACATTCACACACACGATAAATCGCCTAATCTAAGATTCTGTGTATTCACCGGCGTATCTCCGATTCAAGTATAAGCTAGAAAAATTTCGGATTTATACCATAGATTTTGCGAATTTCGACATACACCGCTGCATCTAAACATTCACTAATTTCGGACATTCACAGTAACATATACATTTACTCAGATGATCTTACTGGAGCCCCATACATGATAATTAAACTACTTTCAGTCTCATATTCTATAATCAGTTCTTTAATGAGTTCTATTCTTGAATATGTACGAGTATTTAACTCCACTGATACCAAAATCGAAAAAGAAAAATATTTTTTTGGCTTTGGTATCAATGATATCATAATACCAAAATCAAGTAACACACAACACCATATTGAAATTAACACAACAGGTGGCAATTTTCCATAGGGTTACCCGGTAGAGTTCTTTTTGACATAAAAATGTTTTACATCGGGACAAGTCCGAAGCATTCCCCTCACATACATCGATTTGAATGTATAAACGACGCCTGCGCAGCTGTATCGACCAACAAACTTGTGTTTGTTTATATAATTAAGCTAATATCGTCTAAGATATTACCTCCTTAAACGAATATGTTAATAGTATCTCTGAATACTAATATAAATAATGCAGATAACATGCATAATCATTAGCAATGACTTTTATGATAATTATCTTCATCTAGTGCATTCACCTATATCGAAGAAAAATTATTGTTGTGAAGTCTAGAATATATTCAATTACATAAAGATATCTACACTAGTTTAAATAGTCGTAGACATATCATACCTAAAATATTTTACAATGTGCCTTGAAATATCACCCTAAGTTGAACAATTAAAACTGGCTTTATTGAATGGAGTCATTCTTTTCTACTTTAAGTATGTATCAATCAAAAATATTTCTTAGTATTTCTAGACATAATTTATGCCGACTTTAGCGGGGTGATATACTTGTTTGATGCTTTTTCTCAGTCTATTTATATCTCTTCTGCATTCATTATGTTATATTGTCGTATAAAAATGTAAGTATTTCGATACAGTAATCAAAAACTAAGGTTAATCACGCTTATCTATAGGATAAGTGGTAACACAATTTGCATTAGTGACGAAGCTAATTAAATAAACAAACTGCTAGTTTAGATCGTTAAACATTAACAAATAGATAAAATGAGGCCATAAAAGCCTAAAAAACTGTCAGCTAATAAATAATGTACGGGGCCGGCCATGCGCCGCGGCGGAGTCAACGCCAGTCAATACATTCTAATCAGTGATTTATTGCCACTAATCCTCAGCTCAGCACAAATAAGCTATCTTGTCGATTTAATGTTGTATCAGCTCAGGCGTGAAACTCCCGCGCACCACTAAGTGGTCCTTCCAGTTTCCACTCGAAATATTTTAATAAGGCCTCCTCACTGCTCACGCACCCCAATAAAAACACACACACGCACTCACCGACACGAACAATCTCCTTTAAAACCTCTACTCGTTTGACTCCAATTTATTTATAATAGTAGCGACACTAAGAATCTACATTTTTGCTCTAAACGGTGTTAATTTATTGACCGTGGGCAGATAATATCACTTTTTTTCTCCCATTATTAAAGCGATTACACGAGAAATTATACGCCGTCGTCGAGTTCCAAGCTCGATCAGAATTAATCTGGTAAACTAAAAAGTTCCTTATTTATCTCCGGATAAGAATGACTTTCCTTTAAATTTACTACAAAAACATGATAATACTTTCGTTGACGAAATCGCCTTATTGACTCGCCAATAAAAAGTGTTAAGTTATGGTTAAGTTATGCCACTTGCATTAATTTCGATGCTTAACCTGATAAACAAATTATGGTATATTAAGTTAATAGCTTAATTTATAATTGAATGTGTTACGATGTGTTCATAAGAAAGCATTGTTACGATCAGCCTTTAGCATATCTGGTCGGTGTTAACGACAAATTGCGTGGATAAAAATATGTATGTGTATATGTGTTGAGAGATCGAAATTTTATGCCTCGGAAACATTTTAATTCTGTATACCATCGACGGATCCAGTTTGCTGGCCTATAAAATTTTATTTTTACATCATACTGTCTGATTTTTTAAATTGTATTTCTTAATCTTATTAAAAAGTTATTTATTTTATAGCTAGATTTACACCTTGTGATTTGAAATGTGAGCAATGGTTTATGAACATTCTGTTGATAATGGGGTGTTGGAAATACGTGAATAGTCCATGGGCTTCTGATACGAGTCGCACGCAAATAAAGAACTGGTACATGGCTAATAATGTTGACTATGGCCAGTAAGGTAGGCGGTTATGCAGTCTGTGACATAGTACTGTAATGATATGGGGACATAATGAGTGTGACCCGAGTCTCACCGCGTGCTAACGCTCAATCATATAATGTTTGCCTTAGGCGCTTCCAACACTCTCACGAGAGAGGTGAAAAATGACTCACATTTAGGTTCCAGAACTATGAACTCCAAATAAGTTTTCTTATCTGTTTTGATTGCTTAATTTAGACAACATTTCTGAAGAAATTTATAGAAAACGTATAATAATAAGTTTAATGATTTAATTGATTCATAGTTTGATTAACATTTCATATTCATTCCGATATCGATAAAGACGATAAAATAAACTTCATTTGGATTATGAATATATTAATTCAAAGAAGTGCTTATGACCAAGCGATATGGAAGCAGTGCCGTTATGGTGTAAATGTGTTTATATTACTTTCACATGTTATTAAATAACTTGAATCAAGGATCTTCCCTTTTTATTTGTTTTTATGATTATGTGATTCTTTTAATGCTTTGTTGGTATCCATAAATAGTTTATGTTTTACATTAAAACACGTTTTTTAATTCAAATATATTTTGTCTTTAAAGAAATAAGATTTTTTGTTAATTAATAAACTAAAGAATCGCACTAAAATTCAAATAAAATTTTACTGATGCAAACCAGTATGTAATGTATGGAACTGAAACCAATCTCACCTGCTAATCGGTACACCTGCTGATTAACGATCAAGGTCCTGGCGTAGACTTTGCTCTCAGGTTTACCTACCTACCGGCTGCAAAGTGCAGACTTTAGATGCATCCGGGACGCTGTGATGACAAGACTAGCAACCTTATATCAAAGTTCTAAGTTTCAGAACTTAGCAGTTGTCGGCTTTGATTAGCTTCTCGCAATCTGTATAAGGGTTTCAATATGGTGAATGGTATGTTAGGTAGGTTGTCACATATTTCACGGCGAGACTACCTGTGCCTGCTGGTCAAGTATACCAGGGTTCCGTTCTGTCCTAGAGTATGCCCAGGGTCACAAGTAAAAATTAACGTGGACGGAACACTGTGTTATTTTAGTCGGTTCAATCCCAACATAGCCATTACACTGTTAACCCTGGCAGGGGATTCGTACGAAAAAAAGCACTATGTCTTGTAAATGTATCTTCATTTATTTCCAGTACCCGTATCACCATCGTCGTCAGGCGGAGGTGCGGGCGGTGGCTCCGGCACTCCGCTCTACCCTGGCGCAGCGTCCCATCCCCTGTCGTCCCTGCTGTCACAACAGAGGCTATTGGAGCTCTCCCGCTTCGGCCTCAGGCATTACGACATCGCGCACCATGTGCTGTCACAGCAAGGTGCTGTAACCAAGTTGCTTGGTAAGCAATTAAGCTAGAATAAGTTCCTTATCCGAAAGACGTGTGTGACATCAAAGTTTGGTTTTAAAATTGTTACAAATGTATTTTCAATGTAAACGTAACGGTTTTAACATATCATAAAAGTAATACTCGTTTACAACGATCCCGTAATATACTAAAAATCGATACGGTTGCTTATATTAAGTATGCAGATGTGAGCAAGTGTTCAGTATGCGTAAATGTGCCCATAAGATTTTACGACTACTCGACTAATAGAACATAATTATACATCAAATTAACCTGAGAATCAAATTAATTAAACAACTTACCTTTTAACTTAATAGAAATCGAATCATCAAAAATTAAGAAAGCGCAGACGCGTATCGAGACTACAAGACTATTCCCCATTCGTCTTTCCACGTAAAATGATACTTTTACACATATGGAACTATTCATAAACAATAGAATCATATTAACATTTTTACAAGTTTCAAATATCAATGTTACACATCCATATCGATTCGATTGACCAAATAACCTAAATAAGATGTACACGTACCTATTATAGAAACTCTTGTCCTTAAAAACTCTGTTAATAGAGACACAGTTTTGTTAGAAAGTCGAAACGTCGAAGTGACAAAACGATAGAAGATAATTGATAAACCAAACTTACCTATGCCTAGTGGGTATCTGTTCCATTAATTATGGTGGTGTGTGTATGCATTATTTATAAACCATGTCGTCGGCGCTCTTCAGTGTCGTATTGATTTATACGACCGTTTATGCCCCGAGGCCTTATTGGCCGCAACTAAGTTATTTGCGATAATTACTTTACCCGCCCGGTTAATATGATCAATAGAGTATACAAACCACTAGATGTTTCACCGTTTGTACAAATGCTTTTTTTATTAGTTATTTAATTACTGAGGTTTATGGACTACTAAGATCTTCGGGGACCAAGACCAATATTTCACTTCGTCTAAATTATTTTTTCACCAGTACACATGCTGAATGAACGATAAGGGCTACCGAAGGTGGTCCTTTTGGGTTGAGACTTCAGCAAGAGGTGGTTGTCGCTCCTGTAAAAATAAAACAAAATGAACGAAAATAGAAGAAAGAGGTCCTGACTTACTGCTCAGATAAACATGTAAATTTTTCGAATTATTATTAAAGCTTTATATAGGTAATTTAAAATTCATTTTATACTAGATGTTTTACAAAGAGCGTTGTTTCAGTTGCTTCTGGAAACGTGACTTCCATATTATAAGGATTCTTCTAACGGCCCAAGAAGCTGAATGCTAGGTGTGGGTTGCGTCGGTAGTTTATTGGGTGGAGTTAGAATTTGTTACCGCCCGATTGCGATAGCAGTGCCTAAACTGTTTGCTGACTTTTTATTTCTACTTAGGTAAATACAGATGGTACAGGTACCTAACCTACCTAAGTAGATGTAATCGTAGACAATTAAGTTATCCAGGCTTCTACAATGATAGATGAGTATGAGTATTATTAAAATAAAAACCCAGCCAGGCAAAGTGTTATAACTATCAAGCACGTGTAAACATTAATAGAATTTAAAAAATATTAGGTATTAGAACAAAAAGTTTGTAAAATAGATGTTATACCATAATAATTAACATATACAATGAATTATTAATATATACACTATTAATGTTTACACAAAAGTTTTATTAATTAAAAAAGAGAATTAACGAAAGGTATCATATATTCTACTAGAGTTTCAGACTCTATTTTAAATAAGTTAAAATAAATCACAATGAAAGAAATGTATTCATCAACCGCATTTCACGTTCCAGATTCATATATTGCTACTTCAAAGGAGATAATCTTCCCACACGAAGTAGCATCAAAGAAAACGAATATAAAAAAATCACGATGCGTATAACCTGTTATTAACACTATAAATGATATCGGATTATCCAACGACAAGTCAGCAATTGTAATAGGTACTACGAATGCGGTCCATGTTTAACTCGATTCTAATAACAGTGTTAAAGCAAAAATCTCAATCGCAATTAATCATCGATAAGGATAAGGCATTGGTAGACGCTTGGTGCGACGAAAGCTGCTATTGACGAAAGCTTAGATCCTAATCGATTCATAAAACTTGCAGCGTGTTAATTATAAGCCACCGGGGTGCGGATGAATGCGCCCGCGCCGGCCGCCTCGCGGCGAGCATTCGCTCCCAACACAATCCGATTGTCGATGTGAGAACTATCTTATCATCGGTGATTTTTCAAATCGACAACCCTTTATTTGACTGTTTCCTTTACAATTATCACAGCTGGTTTTATATCAGCTCCATGCATTATGTAGGTGGTTTTATGTATCCACTATCAATGTCAATGTATTCTTAGTATAAAAAAGATCAGACAACTTAGAATTATTATCTAGAAGCATGTCAACTGTTCTTAGTAATTATTTCATTCGTTGATTGGAGACCATTGTGGATAGAGTTAATTATTGCGTTGTTATAATGGCAAGGTAAGTTTGAAGCGAAGCGTGAGTTAGCTATGACATTGCAGTTGCTTGGTTGTACTCAGTAGGTTTTCAGAATTACTTCTACGTCTGGTATATAATTAGGACACGTGAGACACTTTGTGTTTGCTCAGGACTCGTGAACAGATGATTGCAAAAGCACTCAACCGTTCACAGCGCGGACTGTGTTATTTTACGCCTTTTGAACATTCATATTTCTTACCAAAAGTGCAGGTTTTGTGTTTAATTTTTATTTTCCTTTGAACGTTTTTGGTTCGGATACGTGTTATTATCTCAATTTATTGTTACGATTGAACCGTTATTAATACTGTGGTTGGTGTTAGTGTATCTATATTATTCGAACCCTTATGTTTTACACTATACTTCTTATATTTGGCCGTGTCCAGTTTTAAGCAAAGGAGAGCAAGTTAGGGTTTGAAGCAGATTTTACTTCGCTAACGTAATAGTTAGTATGATTAGGTTAATTTCCAAATATATTTGATCCAAGAACTCAATGTATAGGCTTACCCGTGCCTATATATTGAGTTCTTGGATCAAATATATTCCTCAATGCATTGTGAACTTTATCGAAATAGTTTGATTGCTAAATAATATACCTAGCTATTGAAGTAGGCCTAGAATGGTGCAATGATAAAATAAGTGTATGCAGTACAGGTCGATATCTAACCTATTTCACTTCTTCTTTAACTATATTTTGAAATTAGTATGTTCCAATGACTTCAGTAGTATATAACTTCACTGCAGTATATAACTTTACCTTAAAAGTTCTGTGAGAATTGTAACAATTAATATTTTTTTTAAGTATTATGTAACCGCGGTTACATTCGACTCGGGTTTATGACTATGTGGATTTAAATAAATTTGAAATATTATATTTCTATTGATTTGAGATTTACATGGTCATTAACATTAATAGTATAACACTCACCGGGATATTTACCATGTTTATGATTGGTAATTGGTAACCGATATTTCGGCGCTGTTACAAGCGCCATGATCACGGTGTACTGACGACCGCCGAGCTAGTTGTTATTGGGCAGACCGTATCTGTCTACCCTCTTCCGCACTCGTTTATGACGCGCGTCGTCCCTACCACTGTCCGCGTTCTCGCACTGTACTCGATCGATTCAGTGAGTGTTGTATGTCAAAAACGCGATCGAGTACAGTGCGAGAACGCGGACAGTGGTAGGGACGACGCGCGTCATAAACGAGTGCGGAAGAGGGTAGACAGATACGGTCTGCCCAATAACAACTAGCTCGGCGGTCGTCAGTACACCGTGATCATGGCGCTTGTAACAGCGCCGAAATATCGGTTACCAATTACCAATCATAAACATGGTAAATATCCCGGTGAGTGTTATACTATTAATATATTTCTATTGTATGTTATACCCCTACTAAAAGTATAATGAATATACAAACTAAAACTGGAAACTTCTATTTTTTTATAGTTTTTGAGGTTCACGTAACATTACTAACCCGATTTCAACTTAGCTTTCCAAAATCAAAATCATACGATTTATCTTGACAGCAAATCATATTAGCATTTGCAACCTATAGCAACCTATCAAATTGTAATTTTTGAAACAAAATCTTAAATGGATGTGCAAATAATAATTATCAAAACTAACATTTGAACAAAAAGCACACATAAAAGACTAGCTATAGTTAATTAATTACCTTTCAACAATGATAAAAACTACACAATATAAACAAACGTAATTATTGTTTGTTTGCAATGTTCAAGGCTGAGTTTCAATCAATTTTAATTGCATCATTTCATAAGGTATAATTTAAGTAATGCCCTGCCAATTAATCATTTAGGTACCTACTTGACGCTATCATTTCTTCACGACTATGAAACTTTGGCTACGTACCCGCTCGACCTCCAAGATTCTACCCTCTCACAAAAGTACCCACTGGACCTCACTTTTAGGTACCACTGGACCTCCTTCAAAATATTATAATTAATGTGCCCACTTGACCTCTTTTTCAGTGCCCACTGGACCTTCAAAATTAAATCAAATAAAAATACTCCATTGGACCTTTTTCGTAGTGCCTATCAGACCTCGGAAAAATATCGTTGAGAAAACTAATTACTGGTACCTACTAATAAAGAATGTCCAAGATTTTTATTGCTAGAATCTTTTCCCACATACAATATCTATTGCCTCACAAATCTGGATCGATGCATGATACAAAAATAATTGCAGTTAGGTACAAATAAGCGAATTTTAGGTTTTTCTTTACTTGTGATGTGAGATCTTGTTTTTCACCAAATTTCATAATTATTTGTCAAAGGGTTTCCATTAGTTCTTTACCGGTTAAAATTTCTATACGGGGAATAGGTTCGACGAACGTTAAATTAAGTGTTCTGTTTAAATTACCGCTTAATACCAACACTTTTGCCAGACAAAAGAATCTAGAGATAGATACACGAACACATTAGTGATCCTACCGATCCTACCTTTCTCCTTTTCTACCTTGGGAATTTTTAAAGCAGAATTTTATTTGATAACTTTATCAAACTTCTAATACAAGCAACGATAGTCAAATGCCAAACCCACAAGTGGTACACCACCACGACCATATACATTATGAGAACATAGGAGTGTAGTGTCAATCAATTTTCGCCGGCGGTGATTTCATAACGTCACGTGTCGAGTTCCCACGGAAGCCAGGCTACACGCCGCCCAGGGCTGTCATGTCCTACCACTTAAGTATTTAACGTAGTACATACCCTTAGCTTCAAACTTATTATCTAGCCTAAACAATTTCTAACCTGACGGCATGGAAATGGGCACGCATAAATAACGCTCCATGGCCGAGTTTGAGTATTAAATTGTTGGTTGCGATGTCGGTCGAGTGACGAATAAATTGCTCGCTCACTCCGCTTCGCTTTACAGATTTTTTGTATACTAGTAGGGTAATTGGGGCCCAACTATGGTCTTTGAGGCCCAAGTCAATCTCATTTGCAAACTGATATATAAGTACTTACTGAGGCTCAGACTCTTCTTCTGACTAGACTGTGGTCCAGGCGTTCCTCTCAGGGTTTGTGGGGTCAGGTAGTCATTCCAATAAAAGGCAAAAGAAAAAATAATTGTGAGGGTGAAATTCTTAAGAGGACACCGGTCTTTTGAAATAATTAAGATGAAGGTGGCAGAAATTAACCGCTCTTGCCTGATTTTATGCGATGTTTATGTCCATAAAACTAAATTTTCGTAACTTCTTCGCACGCTATCAATGTATTACAGTTCTCTTACGTAACCTAGGGTAACAAAGCTTTCAAGTATATATATCTAGTGTATATATAACGAAAAATAAAACGACATTATTATCCATGATTCGCCGCGGTTATACTTATATTTTAATAGAACAAGTTCAATAACATAATATTGTTATCCTGCAGAACTGTAAAGCAAATGTTCCATAGAAAAGACTCAGACTATAAACTTTGCGATTACGAAATAACGGTTATGAAACTTCAAAGCCATATTTACATTTAGTGCCAGGTTGACGAGGCAATGGGGAGAATCATCGATAAAAAGGCCAGGCTATAAAAATCACGGCCACTTTTATTTAATTGCCATCGATTACAACGATTACTAATGATATCATTATACAAAGAGTTACCACCATACCATCATGCACTTGTATTTTATTCTATTTAAATAATATTACTGACGCCATGGCTGATAACCATGGCTTTGACCGAGTGGATGACGGTTATCACGAATGTTAGCCATATCTCCGGTTCTACACACATAAAAAAGAAAAACCACATATATATGGGGACATAGGTTATTTAATATCCTAACCTAATCACGCGTAAAGATCGCGTGAGGAACTCGCGCATCCGCGGCAGCCTTCATGTCCGTGACATCGCAGATAAAATGCAAGAGAGCCGCCTCCGCTGGTGCGGCCACGTCTTGCGGAAACCGCCCAGCTACGTGGGTAACAAATGCCTGGCAATGGCGCCCCCACCCGGTCCAGGTAGAAGGGGTAGGCCCAAGAAGTGCTGGCTTGGCGTCGTGGAGGGTGACATGCGTGAAAACGGTCTCACTACCTTGGACGCCCAAGATCGTGCGAAGTGGAGGAGGAAGAGCCGGAAGGCGGACCCTGAGCTCCGAGGGCACCGTGGCCTCGGATGCAATCAGGACTAACGTCTTTATGTGGATGATGATGAATATCCTAACCTAATCGTAAACCCTTTTGTTTATGATACGGAGCAAGATAATTACATTACTCAAGATGTGATTTTGTTTGATAAGTAGGTATATATTCAGACCAAGTGTGAGAATGCGTTAGAAAACAAATAGTAGGTACCTACGCAGCTCAGTTTAAAATTGGTATCGTTTGGTGAAATTCGCTTTTAGTTACGTTTCCAAAAAATAGATACTTGTGATACCAAATATTAGGCTATTATAATTATGTTTGAAAATTACTCTAATTCAAAATACATCGGAAGCTGTATTTGCTTTTAAATCAAGTAAAATCCATTTCACAATACCACTCTACGAATAATTTATGAAGCTAAATAACTACACGAAATCAGAGAGTGAATAATTTTATATTAAACCGGTCATTTTATATCGTCGTACACTAAAATTGTTTGGTAGCTAATGATACCTACTCAAGATGATTGTCCGCGGATCGCCGGGGCCGGTAATGAAGCCGTATTTAAGCTTTGGTCCTATAATCAAAATTGAATTATCCCAGTTGACATTCTTGCTTCAGAAAACATGCTTTTTCTTTTCCGCTCCAATTCTCTTACGATAATTTGAATGTTTAATGTTAGTTTTTGTCTTCGGAATGTTTTTAGAAACTTCATACCTACCGTATAGCTCTATCAATTACTTTGCAGTACCTAATGATGACGCTGGTGGAATTACCGGGACTTGCCATTTATACGAATGTGCAGTTTATTAAAGCGATATTTTATGTGAGTCTATTAATGTCACAAAAGAATAAACTCTTTCATTGGGTGTTTAATTTATCATTAAAAAGTTAACGATGAAATACGAGTACGTACGTACATATTCGCGTTGCTTGTTGACTCCTTGATAAAGATAACTTACATTATGAATGTAGAGTTGAAATCGCAACATGTGCCCGACCCAAAATGATTTGGGACAACAGCAGTTAGATGATGATGGTACCTTCGTAAGTTACATCACTAAAATGATACAACTGCCTGAAATAGTTGACTTACCGATTGTCTTATGTAACTTTTTAATGCCTTATATCTGAAGTAAGGACTCATAAAAAAGTATAATATATTTTGCTTTTAAACTTATCATCTAATTGCTTCCGAAGGCTCAAGCGCGAACTGATTCACCTTTCGTACAAAAAGTCGATCAATCACCGAATCAAGGCGTCATTAACACGCGTTGCATTATGTTCAATAAACCAGGCCATCCAGGCCCACTTCACTGGTGAAGATTTTGATCTATTAACTGGATGACAGTGCAGTACTCACGGTGCGGGCAACTTTAGCGCCAGTCGATATTAGGAGCCACTTTGAATAGGTACTTTTAATACAAATTTAATTAACTAGGTTCAGGCCTATTCTGTGTCGTTTAAAAAGACCTTTGTTGAGGTACCGTGTAATGATTTTAAGCGGCCATAAACGACTTCTGTTTGGAAATTTAATAACAAACGACTCGGGTGCGTATTGTCCTCTTTGTGGCTCTTACTTCCTTAAATGCGGCGATGATGATTAATTACTTATCATTGTTTTGCAATATGAGTCCTTTTAAACGGTATTCAACAAAAACTTGAACGAATTATTCGACACCTTGTTCGTGTATTGTAAATGTTTATGTAGTTTCTCTCGCGTTTGTGGCGTGTTAAACTTTCAATTTACGCACGTTGATCGTAGTTGTAGCTGTGGGACTCATTATAATAACAAATGACGTTTGTAACAGTTTAAGAATGCCGTGTTTATATAATATACTGCAAACACAGTGTTTCTAAATAAACTACTGCTACTTGTCTAAAGGGATATGTTATAACAACAGTATTTTATGATAAATAAGAATATTTTAAATATTTCGCAACTGAAACAGTGCAGGCATAGTGTAGAGTAAACTCATATTATATATACATAAACTCACGCCTGTATTCCCCGAAGGGGTAGGCAGAGGTGCTAGCACCCACATTTCGCCAGTTTATGTTTAGGTCCCAATGTTGTGGCGAGCCTATTGCTATTAACCGGGCACTTATAAACCTGCGATAAATACACACATAACTTCGAAAAGCATCGAAAAGTCATTGGTGTGTGTGTGCCATGATAAACCTGGGATCGAACCCGAGACCTCGTCTCAGCAGTCCATTACCCAAACCACTAGGCTACCTGGAAAGTAGTTTTTTTTTTTCAAATTAGGTCCCCTTCTTCTTTAGTTAACTCACTTTAGTTCCCGTTGTCATGACAACAATCTTGTTAGCGATAATGGCACCCTCGTACATTGTATTTTCATAAATATAATATTATTTCGTGACTTTACCACATTTTAATTGTGATAATTAAGCCTATGTGTTAATCCAGGGTGTCTGCCAACTCCATACCAAATTGGATTAAAATCCATTCCGTAGTCTTTACGTGAAAGAGTAATACACATCCATTCGTACATCCAACCGCCCATCCATCCATACTTACAAAGTAAGAAGTGGGACATGTTAATTTTCCAATTTATTATTCTAATTGGTGTATCTGAGAGGTTCTTTGAACACCTGGTGATATCATCTAGGTTAAAATTTCTAGATAAAAAGTTCAAAATTTCTTTGTGTCGTCGTATTATAACTCAGGTGAAATTAAAAACAAAAACTCTTACTTAATATAAAAATTGCAAATCTGTTCACCTGGTAGTTGTAAATAGTTGTAGCAAAATAATACAACTAATATAACCAAATTTCACTGCATTTTGATAAATTGTCCAGGGTTGTAAATTGAACAAACAAATAAAATAATTGACTGAATTTTTTATAACATTTTTAATGCTAACTTTTAAGTTAAAAAAATGAAACGCTCAAGTGAGACTTGAACTAGAGTTCAAGTCTCACTTGAGCGTTTCATTTTTTCCGATGTTTTTCGAACAAATAAAATAAGTTATACAAATAAAATATACCAAAAACCTACTTTTTTTATAAATATTCAGTGGAAAAAATCTCGTTCTATTGAAAGATACATTCTAACAATACATTCTTAAGACACAGTCTTTTGATCTCGTTTAATAATTTTTTTTTTTCTAATGTATGAAGATTTAGATAGTGTGCTTTAAATGTGAACGTTTATGACATAAAAACGGATGGGACGAAATTATCATGATAAGTCTCCCAATTACTTACGATAATCATATTATTGTACATTTAACCTTAGCAAAATTACATTATTATAACTATTTTGTTAGGTTATGTGTAGTATACAGCGAACATCTGAAATAAAATGAAGAAATTAGATGGAATCTGTTTGTTCTTTGAGCAATTTTACAGATATTATTGTCGCTTTTATTCGTCTAAAAAACACAGTATGCTTTAATTTAAGTATATTAGTCACCTTCTACGTGGAAAAGATAAAACATTGCAAAGCACATAATACTCGAATTTATTTTTTTATTTATGAATGCAGGTCGGAAATACAATTTTATTTCAAATATCGGATTTTCATGGTTCGTACCTACTGAAACTGTTTTATTAAAGTTATAGTAAATCTCCTCAGTAGGTTAAAGAGATGTTATGTTCAGACGGTCAATATACCTACTGTCTACACAAAAAGATGCTAAAAATGCCCGGTTCAAGACAATAAGTACGTGGAAGCTGGGAGCATAATATTATGTCTACCATAAATTGGTAAAATGTTGAACACCTCCGTCACACACCAATTACATAACATTTCCTAAAAGCAGGATGATTTAGCTTCTCTGCTATCGTTATGCATATAAGTTGGCACTCTATATTTTTAAATTGGATAAATCTGTTCCTTAACTTTTAAACTCTCACGTTCCATAATATACAATAATTATAATGGCAATTAAGGCGATCATGGTATACCTAAGTACATTACTTTGATTTGCCTGACGTTTCGACCAGGTTACACCGGCCGAGACCGTGGACAGACAGCCTGTGACCACGACCATGATCGCGTTAATTCTCGTTATAATTATTGTAAATCTGTTCCTTTATAAGAATAACATTCACTTAACAACCATTTACAACGGTTATACCGTTATGGAGCCGATACCTTAACCATTATGCAAAGCTCATTTCTAACAAACCAAGCCGTGAACAAAAGCCAATACAAAATATTAGATGATGTGGAACGATCAGGCGTGAGGCATATCGTGTGTTTGTGCGCCGGGAGCGCGCACATGAGTTTCACACAAATAATATACATTTAGCAGTAGTTTCAGTCCCTCACACGATACACCGATACGCCTCTGCCTAGGCAACGCCAGTAATAAGCCCCGGTCATGCAATTGCATAGCCGATTTAATTATCACGAAATGATCAGCATGCCGGCCTACTGCAATTTAGCTATCAATCATTACGAGAACGACTATTGGCATACTGTGTACATATTTGTTTAGTGTATTGACACACTAGACGAAATTACAGTTGGTATGTCAAAATATGTTTCGAAATCGGAAAGAATGTATGTAATGTATGCAAATACGTTATTACATTATTTCGACTACAGTGCTGTTCGAGTGAATTTTATAGCATTACTAGCTGTCCCGGCGAACTTCGTACCACCAAATTTTCCCTGCACCCGTGGCGTCAGATCCCGTTCCTGCTGCACCATTTAAGGGGATGAAAAATAGATGTTGGCCGATTCTCATAGATACCGGATAAGCACAAAAAATTTCATCAAAATCGGTCAAGCCGTTTCGGAGGAGTATGGCAACGAAAACTGTGACACGAGAATTTTATATATTAGATGTATGCTAACTATACAAATCGAAGACATGGGGAAAAATTAATTTCCTCGGGTGGGACTCGAACCCCTAAGGCGACAGATAAAAATAGAAGGCAAATTTTAATCACATCGGGCGTGTCTCGGTACCCGAGTTGGTCAAGGCATTCCCCCTGTAAAGGAAAGATCGCGGGTTCGAATCCCACCCGAGAAGATTCATGTATCCCCATGTATTCGATACATTGCGATTTACCATAGTATCATTATAGTCATCAACCAGACGCCAATCTAGTTTGTATAAAAAACTTCAGGACCCAAATCAACCTTATCTGTACTGGAAATTAGCTGAATGACGAAAGAGGGCCTGGTACAAGTTTTTCTTGAGCAATAACCAAGATAAACTAAATTATGAAAACGAGAAGTAGAAGACACTAGGCTCAAAGTATAAAATTTAGATGAAATGCAATTGGGATGGGCATTCCGGTGACGGTGATTTTGGTCGCTTACTGCGCAGAATTTCAGTAGATGTGGTCGAACATTATCATGGTAGCGGATAAGGTAACAATATGGTTCCTTAATATTGAGGCTCGTGACGTACGATACTAAATACTATAGTTTCTTTCTGCGCTTTTGATTCAACGTCTCAAAAGAGCAAAGAGAAACTACAATATGCAGAATCGTACGGACACATATTGTAATAAAACCAGTATATTAGCTTTTTAGGCTGAACTGTACGTAGAATGTCCTATATGTAATATCTTATATAATGTATGATTTGAGATTGACATGGTCATTTACATCGATAGTAAAACACTCGCCGGGATATTTACGATGTTTTTTAAAGTTTTTGAGGATCCGATATCTCGTCGCTGTTACTGCCGAATGAAGCGCCGAAATATCAATCCTCAAAAACTTTAAAAAATATGGTAAATATCCCGGCGAGTGTTTTACTATCGATGTGAATGACCATGTCAATCTCAAAGCATACATTGTGTATTGAATATGTGTGTAGTGTTTTACATAGTCCACTTAATATTCCTTATGTTTTTGTCAAGCTCATTTACTTTCAGATTTCATGTACTAAAAGCTTCAATTCATCATTACCATTTTAATAAGCTTATGAATATTATCGCAATGTACTAAATCTCAAGCGAAATAATTACATACTACAGAAATAATTGCGTTCATTATTACAGTTTTTGATCACGCCAAGTTTGCTACCTAAATAATATTAATTTTCTCTTACTATTATTATAAATAGGAAAGTTCAGATGGATGAACGTAAGCGTGGATAGATGTAAGGATGTACGGATATATAAATATTGTTAATAGATTGCCCCAGAATTGCTGAACGGATCAAGAACCAAATGCGACCCAGAGATAGATTTTCTAGCTCCAAATAGCAGTCTCTATACAGGTATCTGTAATTTATACAGGTAGAGCCACGGGCTACAGCAAGTATTTTTATTGATAATCATCACAATCAACTTAAGAACATCACATGCTAATAAAAAATATTATAATTGATTTTACCTATTAAGGTGTTGTGGCGCGAAGTTGATGTCAGCTCGAACCTAACTTTTTGCGGGGCTTCACCATTTTGGTCGGTAAGCTTCAGTCTTATCAAGACATAAAGACCCTTATGAATTTATCTTGAATGGCGTTGACAAAAATGTGAATATAAATAATGTGTTAAATAATGCAGCGTGTTATCGGTATGGAAGAGCAGTCGAGATGGTAAAAACTTTGAGCAACTGCGCGCTGCCCGTCGGAATGCCGTAGCGCCGTTTTTATGTAATTGTCCTGATGCACGCACTCATCCATTATCTAACTTACTTAGGCACAGAAGAATAAGTTACTTTTTACCTTCCCTATCAAATCATAAGCAACTCCATAAGTTCTCACTGAAGCAGACCGCAGGAATCCTGTACCATAATAAGGGGCGATATTTGGAGTTCTCGTAAATAATAAATTTATTCGTTATTGATTTCGGTCACCACAAAGTGTATCAAAACCTTCATTGTAAATGTATATCAGTTCTGTTGTGATTAAACTGATAAATGATAATTTTATTAAGATTCATGTCTCGTCACCAGCAGGTTTCGTTAAGCCGATGTCAATGATTCTTATTATTAAAACTAATTTATAACTTTTATTGTTTCTTACCGTAGAGCGATTATAATTTTTTTGTACCGATTTAAATCGACTGTTCTTTTCAACGTAGAAATACTAAGTTTGTTGTGCAGTTTTTTAGTATTATTTTGAGGTTTATTGCTATTCAGATAAGGGCCAGGAAGCGCTTCTGAGCGTTGTGTCGGATGAATCAATGATCGAGAAGCAACTTGCGTTTACTCACGTTTAGCACTCAATGAAATTGCATCAATCGGTACCGTGTCGCTATTACTGGTATTTTTATTCGAGTCTCTAATTTGATTTCGTGTTTTCTTTTATTTCCTTCAGCAAACAGCAGGTGACAGGCTGTAATTCTTTTTTTGTTCACATTTTGTACCTAACCGGATATTGCATTGTTAGCGAAATTGTACGTACGCAGTGATATATAATTTTATATGTGATGTGATGTAATACCAACATATTTAATACTTGTATGGATGAAACAATATAATGTAGGTATATTGAATTGAAAGGTTTATATCCATGTAAATCTTTGAGAATGCCGTGAGGCGAAACCGGTCAGCTTCAACAAAAAAAGTGTATCATTCAATCCAAACTAATATTATTAATGCGAAAGTAACTCTGTCTGTCTGTATGTTACGCTTTCACGCTTAAACCACTGAACCGATTTTGATGAAATTTGGTATAGGGGTAGATTAGACCATCAGAAAGGACATAGGCTATGTTTACTCGCGATAACCGAGATCCACGCGGGCGAAGCTGCGGGCAAAAGCTAGTATAATATATGCTGTAAATCTCCAGTATAAACAATATACCTATTGTACCCTACATCATCATGTTTAGGTTCTTGTCTTGATAATCCTACGAAATAGTTGTTATTAAATCCTAATATCAACCTTTTGGCAGTCATAAATGCTCCAGGCTGGGCTGGCACCCTCACCACGATCTTCGGAGTTAAAGCCAATCTCACGAGAGATGAGGCTCTAGTGTAGCCTGCACTATTCCTCTAGCACTATTCAATATTCCTCTTGGGGTTGGGGGAAAGTGTATTCAAGGGAAAGATTATAGTGCCTTAGTAGAAATAACTAGGCTAATTCTAGGCCAGGGAGCGCATCCTGGGCTCCAAATGCCTTGCATATTACCAGGGCCTAAGCCGCTATAATAATCATGACGATTAAGAAGTAGTCGGTTTTCTGTGATGATATGAACCGTTAGATTCTTTTTTAAGTAATTTAAACCTATTCAACCAGTTACATTTTCTAATTTTCGGTTTATTCATTTTTAGGTACTCTCCGACCTCCTGGGTTGATCGGTGGCAGTAAACCCAAGGTGGCAACACCGGCTGTGGTTTCGAAGATAGAACAATATAAAAGAGAGAATCCTACTATATTTGCATGGGAGATCCGGGAACGACTTATATCTGAAGGTAAGCATTCATTTTAATCTTGCTTTCACTTTTGATAACTTAGCAGTAAAAAGTAGGACTGTTTTTTTTCATGAGGTCCCACGTTCTTCTCCTAAAAGCAACTGAAAGCTCTAGTATGAAATGATGAAAAATATGAACCCTAAAGTGATGTCTAATCAATTATTGTGCAGAACAATTTTCTGAGGTAGGTAGGCAATCGTAGGATCGTTCGAGCTCATCGCAAGCATCCGGTTTTCCACGTATTCCGTGTATTCTCAGATCATTGAAACAAACAAACAATTATAGGCATTAAGCTCGGTTCGTAGTTGTTTCCTATGCGTGTGCCATGAATGCCGCGGGCGTTCACGACGAACTGAACTCGAAGTAACTGTGATCATTGATCGTGGATTCGCTAAAGTAACGCACACATTGCCCCACTCGTAATTCTCTTTTACATAAAATTGATTATATCTGTGCATTAGGAAAATTGTCAAAAGTAGTTGGATTATGCTAAGTTAACAAGTCCAGATTAAATTTTTGTTTGAAAATTCCTGACTCTTTGTCTGTAGGTACAATGACTACTGCAAGGATTTTCATGTGGTTCTTAATAAGAAAGGCCTAAGTAAAAACTGCTGCAAGTTTAATTGCCATTGGTTGGGAAAGCCAAAGATATGACCAAAAATAGAATCAAATCAAAATAGCCGACATCCTCGCGGGCGGCGCCTAGCTAGTAAACGTAATATTTTGAAAAATGATGAATTAACTTATTACTGGGTTATAATAAAAACTATAATAATATGAAATACTTATACAAGAATTTGTATACCTACATAGATAACAATACAGAGTGTATGATACAGAAAGAGATAGTTACCTGTAGCGAGTTACACTTTGAAGTGCATCCTATGCCGCACCACTAAGACCTGGAATTCCCTGCCAGTTCACGTGTTTCCTTCTTCCTACAGTCCCGGGTCCTTTAAGCGGGGCGTGAAAAGGCATCTAATGAGGCCGTCAAGCTGAGTGCCACCACTGTTAACATGGTAAATGTTTACGATGGTGACCCTCTTTCCGAGACTTTGCCTTTAGCTTAACATCAGGCGAGGTGAAGTCAAATTGACGTGTCCTATATAAAAAAAAAAAAAAAAAAAAAATACAGTCGTCACCAATTACCTACCAACGGCGCGCTGCTGGTGCAATATTTATGATAAAACGGAATTCAATATTTGAGATGAACCAATACCATCGAATTTCCCGACATTTCCAACGACTTACACCCATATTTACGGCTATAGATAAACGTAACAGATTTTAATCCAAATCATTTGAACGGTATTCGTAACAAATACAGGTTTAATATAATTATATAATATAATTAAATGTATTAATATAATATCTATAACATAAACAATATGGTATTTATCGAATTACACATAAATGCAGCGACAGTTATTTCTACTAAGGTATAACATAATCTGTGAAACTGTACATAAACGAATTGATTTTATCACCCCTACTACAAGAACACTATTCGCACGTTTTGTGTAGGTGTGTAGATTGTTTCGAAATCTTTGTACACCATTAAGCTGGTTTCATGGTTTTATTTTCATACATTATATATCTAGGACCACGATTACTCTATACTCTTTTTTAAATAGAAGAATATTAGCAACCGCAATATTGCCTCTAATCCCTCCAACTAAGCTAAATTGCTTGTGCTAGTAGTGGGTTTTTTTAACCTGGGACCTCTCAATCGTAAGGCTGACTCCTTAACCTCTAAGCTATAGACGCTTTCAACGGCTACATCGGAGGTCACGGGTTCGATTTACACTCAGTACTAATACCTATTACTTTTTTTTCTTATTAAAGAAGTACCTACTTATTAACAAAATTACTAGTAGTGAATAAATTCACCAGCTTAGTTAAATTGCTTGTGTTTTTTTTATGGTGCGATAAATCCCCACGGATACCACCCCCACAGAGCCGGTGGAGGTGGTTATGTCGGACTCGAACCGACTAAAACGCACGCCGTCTTGGGTCCTTGGTTGCCGGAGGTGAGATTGCCAAAAGCATATCTCTCGCAAAATTGCTTGTGTTAGGAATATACCTATAGTGGATCTAGTAAACGTTGTGTGGAATATTCTAAAATATTATCAAATTATATGCCAAATAATAAGCATGCTTTTTCATCGCGTAACACCGGTAAGTTACGTTGCATGGGCAGGTTGCGTGCGCTCACGCCGGCAATATGGAGTCCACGTGTCTGATCATCGAATTATTATTACACAAGTCGTGTTATTAAAATAATTTATGGCAATTTTCAGGTCGCTATTAGGTAGATGTTCTTGAGTTTTGATAACTTCAAAACTGAGCAATGACGTGCAAATTCTAGGGTTAATTGGAAGCTTGGTAGGTTTGTATTATTGGGTTCTTCCTATATATTTTATTGGCACGTTGATGAAGCGATTTTTTTAACTTTTTTATGATTAACGACAAGACAATTGAGACTAAGATATGCCCAATATCTTAACCTCAAGTCATGAGAGAAATGAGGCTTGGCGCGCGCGGATTTGTTTGATGTAATGAATGATTAGTGGATTTTAGTTACTCTGCCGCCGTAGCATGTCGTGTTATCTTCGAAAGATAACCAAAATACGCATAGGTACCTACTGGTACGGTACCGCAGATGACGGTACGGCTGATATTAGTACCTACCTGCTGCGCAGTAGGTAAGTGTACATTTCGTGCGTAACCTAAAAGTGTATAATAAGAGAGTCTCATTGGTTTCTTTTTATAAAGGACTAGTCAATTTGACTTCGCCTCACCTGATGGTAAGCTGAAGGCAAAGTCTCGGGAAGAGGGTCATTAAAATATCTAATAATGTTAACGAAACATCAATAAAAAAAGGAATATAATAATTTCCTAAATAATGGCTTATTCAAATAATTACATTCTCAATTTTTAATTAATTTTAAGTCTGTGATAAAATAAACTAAAGAAAATAAATAAACAAAATATTTACATACATAATGCGTCGTGGAATTTCTCCGCAAAAATGAATGATTTAAAACTAAATAACCATCGCATTTAATAATACTAAAGAAAATTAAAAGAACTGGGTAAATAAATACTAAACCGGGTGAAATGGCGCACATTGGGAGTGGCCCTTGTCCAGTGTGGACTGCGGTGGGGTAATTGATTGATTGATATACAAAACCTAAGTCTGAATCTAACCCATTAAAATAGAAGAATATATAAATAAATATCCAAAATGTTACCAAAAATCAACCTCAATTGATTACAGGGTAAAATTTAATAAAAATGGTTTCATATCAGGCTGAATAAAATGTGAACGCTTTGTCTACACAGTAACTGAACACTTATCTAATTATAGGATTAAAGTATTTGAGTAATGAACTTCAGATGAGTGTCAAATGGTTTTTGGGAGGGTATAGGCAAAGCCATTGAAGTGCGCGCCCGAATAAGGCCTGTTGGCCTGATAGTTTGGTAAATGGCCGACGGATTATTGACAGCGGATATACTGTAACTTGAGAACATTTATTGGATTTTGTGACTATGTGCGAGCAAAACAATGCTTAGGTATTATATAACCGATAAACTTGATTATATTGGCTATTTGAGACGTTTGAATAATTCCATTTTTAAAAGTTGCTCTCAATATCACATGATACCTTCATGTACGGATAGCAAAAGAGTGTTCGTGCTACAACTAATCGAAAAAAAAACAACGTTATTTTTCAGCTCACAAGTGTCACTTAACTACTTATATGGATAAAAAATAGCAAAAATATTTCTGTAAAACATGCTAGAAGTAATTATGTCCGTAGTTAGCACGGACAGACGTATGTGATCTAGGTATTATAATAAATTATCATCACTACTAGAAAGTTTAAGTTAGAACGCCTCATTCTGCTGAAGTAGATACAACTGAAATAATATAACTAATATGAACCAACAAATACCCATCTGATGTTTAAAATAAATAAAACTATATACCTACGCATATATCTTTAAATAAAGTAATAACGGGTGAATTTGCAAGTAAATAGGCCCACTGGCAAAATTCACCCCTTTTGAATTTTGATTTTATTGAAAACTAAAACTGCACCAATGTATTTTTGACAAAGCTCGGTATACTGACATCAATGAATCTAATCCGTTGATTATTAAAAAAATCAGCATTAGCGTAGATATATTATTACTTCCAATCTTCTTCATTGAGTATATATTTAACTGGAGATCTTACCGAACGCTGTATGCGGATAAAATCGTCTACTTATAAATAAAAATGAGAAAACATTTTTTTTACACATTACCTAAATTATTTCATAACAGCAAATTTATTAATAATAAGTAAAATATACACAAAATAAATAAAAGAGATCTTATACTTACTTATAAAAAACATATCCATAAATAGGAATTACGCACGATTTACCATTTGGACTGTTAACTGACGATCAAAATTAAGCCTAACTTTAGCCCGCTAATCATAAAGTTTAGTATCCCAACGACCATTAAACATAACATATATTATATTGAAAATTATGTCAATCTGTTTTTCTTTGATCCCGAGATCAAATGAAACAATTTGGACAAAATTTCTACGTAATAAAGAGTAATAAATAAAAATGCTTGGTAGCATCGCGGGACCGCGGCCAACTGCACAATAAAAGTGTCAGCATTGCCGAGAGCTTTGATTATAAGCCGCCGTTGTTACACATATGCAACTATATTTATATACATTATATTAAAATATACAAAGCTAATTTTAACTTTATTTTTATGTTATTTATATTTACTATTCTGTTGCTATTAATTATTTTTTATTTGCCTGTTTACAAATTAACACATCTATATCACTGTGAGGATATATTATTGGCAACTGCAGTTTGACGCCACTTTCGTAATATGTATAAAGATAAACATTACAATTAGCGTCGACATTTCTTGAAATGTCTCTTCGTTTAATCTCACTACGGCACAACATTATCTTAGACCACGATGGGCGTCTTTAGCTCAGAGGCCAACGAGCCAATTGCGATAATTGCAGCAATGACACCTCTCGTGCACATGCGTGACTTTAACCATCACCTAATAAGACAAAAGACGACACAAGTGCTCACAATCCGCGCAATCTAATTATAGCCTTCACAGGCTTTTTTTAAAGTTCAAAATTGTATGGCTAATTAAACGTAATTAAAGCGTTACCCTTTAAAGGACGTTCTTTCCCGTAATGTTTTCTCTAGAGTACTTCAGTTTGGTAGGGTAAATGCGATAGCATTGAAACCGGTTTTGCTTACAAGACCACTTCTGGTTTACGATATCAGTAGGGACCGGATTAGGAGACGATAACATTTTTGATGGGAAACTCTGTGCTAAACTGAGTTGTAAAATTGGTTCGCAGCCATTAAATCCGCAGGGGGCGCTTTAACTTTAGAGCACATGATTGCGTTAACGTCTATATGAAACAAGTTTTATTTACATGTCGTCATAAAAATTGGAAACATTTCTTATATTGACAACAAATTAAACAATATTTATAGATGAATTAAGATATTTTTACATAAAGTATGTTATATTCCACGTGCCACGAATAAACCGAAAGTTTTAGAGGTTATTGCTAAATAGTTCTGGATTCTTCGCAGGTGCAAAATCAATATTTTTAATTTTACATTATTACCGCATGTTTTCTTCAGAATGCGGACGTCCTAATTACAGAAAATTAGTTCCAATAAGTAAAAAATAATAATGCCATTTTGAAATGTGAACGCCTTTTCATGAATAAGGGTCGAACAATTGCTCAGTGAATGCTTTTATTTTTTTATGTTTTTTTTGTTCTTATCTCGGTGGCCGGCTGACATTATCGTCATTTGTTGAAATGTGTTTAAAATAATTGCTCGAGCGCAGTGAGCGCGCATGCCTCTGTTGTATGTAAAAATTGCACGCGATCCCCCGTCAGAGTCGTGTGTTTTACGTAAATGCTCACAAATTTGTCGTAATATTGTTACCATTTAACTGTTAAATTTTAAATATATGCCTACTATAATACACTTTAACTGCTTTAACTAACTTAAAATAAATTATTGCACCGGATTTTTTTAGTGACTCATTCTTATGCCGCATCAGTAAGACCTGGAACTCCCTGCCAGCTCACGTGTTTCCTTCTTCCTACAGTCCCGGGTCCTGTAAGCGGGGCGTGAAAAGGCATCTGATGAGGCCGTCAAGCTGAGTGCCACCACTGTTAACATGGTACATGTTTACGATGGTGACCCTCTTTCCGAGACTTTGCCTTTAGCTTAACAACTGGCGAGGTGAAGTCAAATTGACGTGTCCTTTATAAAAAAAGGATTGCTTAAATATGATTAGTAAATGGCGAGAGGCGATCAGGGTTGTAGTTATGATTGATTCTATTAGATCCGATGATGGTTTCGGTGTATCAAAGTATGTTGACTGTAGCGGACCACCTGCTGATCAAGGGATCTCGAGTAACTAGTACTGTAATAGAGGTCTTCATCTAGTAGAGCTGGCTAGGCTGACTGGCGAAACAATTTTTTTTTAATTTGTTCAGGAGAACTAAAAATTTTTTTTTTTATTCTTCAAATATTTACAGCGAATTTCTACAAATTTAGAGAGCAACCGAGAGCTCTGCTATGCTATGATGATGAGGATACAAATAGTCAATTGTCATATTTACATTCTTCATTTTGTGATTCAATACATTTTTTTGATCAAATATGGGTGTAGTATAATTTTAGCTGCCTGAGTCTATTAATTATGTAGGTAATATTTAAATAAACAAAATTTCCTAAAGAATTATAAATAAATTAACTATTAATTTTATTGCGGTACATTGGTCAGTGCCTAAGTCTATTGTACGAATAAGAAATGTATCTTCTAAGTAATAGAAATTTTAATCAAATTAATAAAATAACCGTTAAGCGCAATCGTTGAGTCTTTTGTTACAAACACGTGTCCGATACACCGCTGGCTCATCTATTCAATTTAATAATCAAAATATTAAAATTATAATATCTGTTCTCGCTTACGATCATTTTTGTGTCTAACTATAAATCGGGAGCACGGTAGTGCCCCCGCCAAGCGCACGTGAAGCAAGGCACAGGAGGTTGTAAGTACATAACTTTTCTGAAAATTCGATGAAATTTCTAAACCGCTTCGATTACCTAGATGAGCGCTAAAAACTCAAATAATAAAATATGTCAACAGTAAATTGGCTACCTCTTTTAGTCCATCTTTAATTAATACCTAAATTACGGAAACGTGGTTTTTATAATTCTTCAAAAGTAGAGGTGGCTAGATACTCGTAATTAGAATTTGCACACGAAATTAAGAGACAAAAACATTATGTTTATTCAAGAACTTAACATTTTCAATGTTGGTAGTAAAGTATTGAATGGTAGCATTTAGAATAATCAAAATTTTTATCCCCGGGCAAGAAAATATTCAAATTTATGCTGTTTGACAACTATTTAGATTTGGGCTTTTATTGTCTTTATGATTATCTTTGTTTTTTTTTATTTATATTAAACATTATAACGCTTTCAAAGTTAAATTATTTAACTTTGAAAGCGTTATAATGAGAATTCGCAATTAACTTCACATAAAAGTAAATAGGTATCTGCATCGGCTATCAATCACAATATTTTAAATGATAAACGATTTAATAAAAAGTTCATAATTCTCCACACTACCTATAAAAATATAAAACGGGTCAAACGACCCGAATCATTTTAAATGTAATATTTATACAATCGGCGAATACAAAAGAAGTGTCAAAAAATGAGCACACGATGTGGTGCGCGTCTGGAAATCGCTCCAAGGAATAGTTATTAAAACAGAGCGGCTCATCCGAGAGGCAAAATTTTAATAAGATACCCACTACCGTCTTTGTTCACCATGACGAGGCAGTTTCGGACAATGCCTTGCGCAACTTATCTACCAAATCGATATCGGTTTACGAGGCGTTACGGCGACTCTAGCTACTGACCATATTTTGATTAATTGCATTCTTAGGCCACAAAATGTATGGGTTACAAGCACCCAAATTATTGACTGGCGCCGATTAATTAGCGAAACGGATGACGGGTAACTTTACGGTTGGGGTGTTAAAATGTTTTGAGTTCACCATAAAAACACTTTTATAATTTATTATCCCCTTGTTAATATTATTTTATGTGATGTGCCTGTGCATGTAGTGGCGATTATATTTTGAATTTATATTTATAATTGGTGTTTTCCTTTTGTTTCCATTTCATTGAAGCGCTACGTATTGTACGTTGTAATGTATTACGAGATAGACAGACGTTTTTGTAACCATTTTGACATTTACTAACAAGGTCCCACCTCGTTTGCCGTTATTGTACGGTCGAAATAAATCAAATCGATCTCTACACAGCTTCCAATAAACCGATACATTTATTGATTTGTTACAGCATTAAATTGGTTCCCAGCAGTGCACCACATCGACAGTGTTGCCTGCGCGTCAGGGTCACGGTCATGATTTCGGATTTCGGTTTTGGAGAGCCTTTAATCGTTGGTTGTACGTGATAAAAAAATGTTTTGATCGGTTTTTGCTTAGCTATTGTCATGTTATTGAATTACCTAATGGGCTTTGTGACTTTTGAAAGTGTCCAATGTTATCCATGAATTGTGTACGCGTATAAATAGATCGATCCGATTATCATTTATTGTTGTTGGCAAGTTTTCACTGGGGTCTTAATTCTAGTACGCAACAGGTAGTTATTCAAATGATATCGCCTGGATATTGCTTGAGCTATAATTCATGTTGGGTTGGCACATCTTTTGTTGCTCTGGCTATTGAAGGCTAATTGAAACGAGTCGATGTGATTGTGCGCGTGTGCGTAGGGTAGGCGTTTAGCCCAACGGTTGCTGGGGCCCCCTGGAGGTAGAGACACCTTTTTACTCAGTCGACGCGGCGGGTGCCGCTTGATTGCATCCGATCTCATCGTTTTATGTTCCTCATAAAGCCAACAATAATTCATTTAGACGACGTGACGCCACTCATTCGTTAACTGGTTCTAGACGTTCGCGTTCGCTGAAGACGTGATTTTTATTTTCAAGCGATTGTAGTTGAGGATGCTTTTATTCGTCTCATTTAACTTAGGCTTTGATCGAAATCATTGTGATCGAATTTTTGTGTCTTATTTTCTTTTTTAGTATAGGTAGGTTTAACTTCTATTTGGAAGTTTGTGGAACGGTAAAGTTCTGTTGCATTTGTACTTGATTGCAATAAATATTGGTCTTGTATTGTAAGTTTATTTTACGGTAAAGGGTTTTATTAGTTCACACGTGGTTATTCTTGTGTGCGATTGTGTTTCTGGCAAGGTTGCTAGGTTAATATTATTGAGTTCTTCTGTTAGAATATTATATTGGTGAGTAGCAAGCAAATATAGAAACGTATCTGGTCCTCATAAAATATCTAGGTAGCTTGTAAAATTTCGGTTACTTTTTCACCTAATATAATTATTCATCTTGTAAAGACCCGAATTGGACCATATTCTCACCTGCAGGTAGGTGAAAATATGGTCGAAAATATTTTACCCTTTATGATAATGGAAAATAGGTTAGTTAGAAAGAATCCTATCATTCTCGCGTTGGATGTTCCTATTTACTTACAGATGTGCTGAAAATACATTACATCTTGAATTAATTTTACAGCATTAAGTATTCTAACTATACAAAATGAAAAATGAATCTTCTCGGGTGGGATTCGAACCCGCGATCATTCCCTTACAGGGACAATGCCTTGACCAACTCAGCTTCCGAGACACTCCCGATTCAAATTTCCCTTCTATTTTTATCCGTTTTTACGATTACATGTATTTCATATAAAGTTCTTCCTACTAATGCTCTAGTTAATGATCCATAAATAGCAGATCTTTACAAACATAGGTGCAAATTAATGACCACAAAGTACATTTAGATTTATGCTTGTCTATGCTCTGCAACACAAATGCAAGTATGAATTACATATAATTGCAGTGTTAGTGCAGTTACGTGCGAGTTCTTGTTAATGATAGAAAAACAAATAATTGCAACAGTTGTCCTTCATGTCATTCATTAGTCGTAGGTCAGAGTCCAAATTGAAGGCACAGATAATATATGTACAAGCAGAAGCAATCTGGTACGTTATGAAATGAGAGAGTCTTGTGTTTACCTAAATGATATAGATACTCATACCTACCTACTCTTAGTCAATTACCCAAAATGAGATGATATCATGACAAAAATACACATACCTAACAATTTTCGAACTTCTTACCCAATCACTAACGATACTTCTTGGAAATGATTTTAATATTTCAATCATCATTTTTTTGAACACATTACTAAATCTGTTATTAACAAAACTCTTAGTTTAATTTTGGCTCCGGACGCCAAAACTTAACTACCAATTAAAAAGCTGTAAAAAAAGTTATAAAAATATCATAAAAAGTTTACATAATTTTTTGATAATTCCACTTCCTAAAGTTCTCAAAAAAAAATATTTCACAATATTTTATGTACAAATTCGCTGATACTAATAAGTAATTAATTAACTCCATCATTAAAAAAGATTGTCTATAACTAATTAGCGTGATCCCGTAGAAACCAATATCCGCCTCCGCCCCGGCCGATGAATGTACACTGGCGTATCGGAGAACCGGTATAAGTAAGTAAAACAAACAAACAAATTCATTCCGAACCATTAGGCACGAGATCCGACTGTTAATGTCTCAATTTAAAAACGAGCGTAAATCTTCAAAGGCGTGACAATTACTGTTACTTCCCGGCATTACAAACAAAAAGGTTTTCCGTCAATTATCGATAAATTAACCCGATTAAACACTCCATGGCCAGACGGCGCCGGAGCGTCTTATCTATAGACATGCCACGCTTTTAAGCAGGTACACCAACACCGACGCAGAAACATTAAGATTTTTTAACCAATTTGCTTTTTATTAGGATGCCATGGGAAACTAATCCACATTCGATACATATTTTGGAAGTAACACCTATCTTTTGAAACGGTATTTTAATACTCTTGACAGTTTCATTTTTTTTTTCTAACCGAGATAAATGTATTGCTATCAATCTTGTATAGATGTATCGCATTAGCGTGCGGAAACTCATCTGTCTTCTAGCAATTTCCCGCTTGCGTAGCACTCCACATAGAAACTGTACTTAGTAGACAATTCTTTGAAATTCTTACAATTCAAGTGCAACTCACTACACATAACTATCTCTTTCTATCATATGCTCTGCATCTCGCCGCAGTTGTATTCTATGTACATTGTACATACCTTCATATACAGGAGGTACATCATTTTCATACACAACTATGGAATGCCATTCAGTATGAAAGTAAATCACCTTTCTTTTAAACATCATTGATAGCTAGGATTGCCTGACATTTAGCAGTTCGTACAGTACAGTATATGTATTTCAACCACCCTATAAAATAAACTAAGTCTAGCTACTTAGTTACTTAGTACTAGTACTCCAGCGTTCCCGTGATTTACAAGAACATATCCAGATTTTCACTTCCTATCGACGACAGTCCCAATTTTTTTATCCTTTAAATCCTGAACTGTATAGTTAAAAATAAAACTATCCCTCTATTAATGATTATGAGCCCATAAAATAGCTATCGATATGTTGGTCTGTACCAAATACTCTACTCACTGCTTTGAAGTACATGTTTTTCAATCGCAATGTACGGTTTAATAGTTATAAACCATTAGTATTATCCATTATCAATACACATTTACCTAATCGGGTTTTTATATTACACGCACGTACAAAAGTTGTTAATTCGATAATGAATCGCTTTCCGCGGTATAAAGGAAGATCGAGAAAAAATTGAAGCTTTAATTGTGCGTTTACTGACAGCCTCTGAGTACTGGACTATAAAGGTGAACACTGACTTTTACACCTTGCATATCATGACTAACATTACAAGGGTGATCATTATTTGTCATTATTGACGATTACCTAGTATTTCCATGCTATTTAGTGACGGTGTCAGTTCGCTAGTAGGTAACTGGCAGTTTAACGAGTAGTACGTTGATACAATAAAATATTAATAACCTGGAGTATAGACCGCGAAGTGACGGATGACATTGAGGGATGAATGTCCCTCAACCAGATGAACTGATGACCTGAAAACTGTAGCTGAGAAAGACTGCGATAGATGAATTGATTGAAATCAAATAATTATTTGTTCTAACTACATCTTACATTTCATAACTACTCATCGATTTTGGATATTTTTATATTTCACGTTTATTCATATTCTGTGCTTGGCTAAAACCGTCTGAGAAAACATTTACTTACTAATTTTGTAAACTACATATTAAATTTGAATGACAGACAAAGAAACGTTGCATTTTTATTATGAGTTGTTTCATAATACAACAGGCTGTACATATATTAACATAATAATAGTATGAGTAAAGAAAAATAATACTAAGATGTAGTAAAATGCAAAACTGATATTGTTAGAGGAAATATTGTGTACCTATATTGTAGAGAGAAGCTATATACAGACGACAAAGGACATAGATATACGGTTGCATCTTTACACGAGAAAGTGCGAGCGTATCTCCCTTGTCGACAGTACGTGCTAGTTGTGACCTCTAGGCGTAATAGATTGATGATAAATGATTTTACAAGTAGCTACCAAACATTTATCCATTAAAAAAATTCAAATCGATTTTTGAATGCAAATTATCACAAGCGCCTTTCTTCAAACCCGTCAACTTTTTCTTTTATATCGTTTTTTACACGCTATTCGAATAAGTCTGAGGTAACCTGAAGACGCTCTTTATATTATAGACATCTAACCTTTTAATAGAAGCGGGCCCTATTGTGACTAATCATGATTAAACGACTTTAGACAAATTGCATGGCCGTGACTAAGCACGTAGGATCGGAGCTCGATCCCAAATCATTAAAAGAACAATTATAGATATCGCATTCCCACCTGCAACCTGTTGACGGATAATGATCTGGTTCTAAACAAATAGTGGAACTACTGCTGATCGGCGTTCATTGTCAGCTGAAAGGTGTTTAAGAAAACGCTTTTGATAGTTAATATAATTGATATACCTATTCGCTAAAAGTGATTAAAAATATACCTACCTATATAAAAACTACTAAACAGTTCTATATCAAAGAACAAGAAGAAGAATAGAGAATAAAGAATAAAGAAGATAACTTTATTTTTAAACCGTAAGCGAAATTGAATTAATTTATTAAATTATGACGATATTTGAAGCATAATATAAGTAAATGTTAAAAAAGCGAACAGAAAACGATGACAGTTAACAGTAAAAAATTTCATAACGTAAGTATATATGTACTTGACGCAAGTACCTTAGATAATAAATCGATGAAATACTGGTAAACAACCAGTAATCGGTCCTGCTTTTTTTTTCGTCCGGAAATCCCCTCGGATACCTCCCCCGCCGGAGCCAGAAGGGGAGGTTATGTCGGACTCGAACCGACTAGAACCGCACGCCAACTGAGAGTCGTGGTGCTCGGCCGGAGGTGAGGTTGTCTCCGACATATCCCTCGCACCCGGCTGACCCAGGCACATCGTTCCTGCAAAATATATATTATTACAATTCGAAACATTCAAGTTTAGCTAGTAGGTACTTATGTCATTTTATATTATACTCTTTACATCTTTCGAAAAGTAGATAATTACGCTAATTTCAAGAAAATGTAGACAGAGGTCTACGTTTTCTTGAAATTAGAATTACAACATCATTGACAGTTGTATTAGTTACTTAAATTCTTATGGCATAGTCAACAATTCAGCTCCAAATTGAGGCAATTTTTGTGGATTTCATACTGTACAATAACGTAATTTACTATATTTTATTTGACGGTTAAAAAATTAGCTGAAAGTTCCTTGACCAGAAGCGTTTATGCAACCTTCTGAGAAAATTTAAAAAAAATATTATTAGATAAATTAATATCAGATGACTGACAGTAGTGACGCGCTCTAAGAATTTTTTGTAACAAAATTATCGACTTATCCAAATTGAAAACATGCCCGCATCAGAACGATGTCGATCGTAACTATCGATAGGCTACGTGCTGGTTACTAGACAAAAACCAATTTAACTGTTCTGTTTAAGATCATTGAAGTTTTTTGTCATTTAAAAGAATAGAGAACGAAGTAGATTAAGTAGCGGCGATGCGTCGCTGAGCTCCCACAAAACGTTAAGAGATTTTCAATGCTTTGTTTTCTTTTTGAAAAACGTTGCTCCCATTGTAATTAGAGATCTCGGCGGTTAAGTGATGACTAGTCATCATAAAGGTGAACACAGACTTGCACGCACCACAGGCTTAGCTTTACAAAAATTATAAAAGTGGTGTCATTAGACTTAACTAAATATTTGGTGATGTATTAGAGCTAAGGAAGCAACTACTTCCAGTAAGTTCATTTTCATATATTTATAAAAAAAAAAACCAACTGTATATTTATTACGTAAAAAATTATTGATCAAAATGTTCAAATCCAAAAAAAATATACTAAATTTGAAATAAAATAAATCAAGACGATAAAAAATACCTAAGTGGTTACATGAAATAATAATAAAAATTCAAATTAGCTTGTAGGTAAAGTAACCCCATATTCGAACAAAATCTTCATTATTACTAGCGTGCAACGTGTGTTAATTGTTTATATTTTAGATATCAAACATCGACACTATCTACTCCACCTGGACTACGAGTATACCCTACGTGTGAATTATTTTATTCAAATGCGTTACATATAATAAAATCAAACGCTACCAGTTTATAAACCAATAATTATATCGTGTAAGTCGGCGTTCACCTTTATATTATTCTCAGCCATATCAAGCTTTTGACGTCCAACGCTGCACAGAAGGCGTTTTATCGCGCTTCGTCTTAACGCACCGATTACGAGCTTACAAATTGTATAGAAGTCATCTTTTTATACTTTTGAACATGCTAACAATGGTTAGACCGTGCAACTGATCATTACCATTATACTATATAAGGCTTTGTGTTTTGAGTAAATTATAACAGGTACGTTTTGTGTTTTATTTGATACGTCAAACGTTCGCTGAAGCGCGCCGCCTCACACCTCACAATAGTGCTTCATTAACAACGGTGACCACCTTTAAATCCATCTTTGTGAATCGCAATAGTCTCAGTTCGTTATTATTATAATAATTATCCGGTCAGATATCAAACCGTCTAACAAACATATTGACAGGGAAGTTCATTTTAATATTGATAAGAGTAATTTTCTACAATGAGTCTTATCTAGAAAACGGTTGTTTATTGGCAATATATCGAATGTTATTAAGCAATTACGTTCAATTATTGTCCCTTGATGTGTCGCTAGTTGTTTGAATGATAGGGCTACAATAAACGGAATAGATCTAATTGGCGTAAATGGATGTAAATTGACTTCGACTACAGGGACATAAAAGCGTCGGCTGTACAAGTAGTTGTTTTGCTTATTGACTACGAATTATTTACTATAAACGCAATTAATTTAAGTACCTGAGTAGATTACTTCGTTTGAACTGTATTGGTTTGAAACGAATTACGAATCCTTCGATGTTTTACTTTTATGCTAGTACTGTATCAAAGAGGTGAATATTTTCAAATAACTAGATCGTTATTAATCAATATTTGATGTCCCTTAATTTTTATAATTTCTTTGCCATCTGTCAGTATCACTATCTCATATAGGCACGGGCCTATATGAGATAGTGTTGACTAGTTCTGATAGAGATAGATGTTGTTCTGGAATACGGATTCCAGAACAACGTTCAGTTGGAAATCAGCTCTGACAATGAAATTAGAATTATCATCTAGAATACAATCTATTCTCAGATATAGTTATAAACTGATATTCGTATTCGTATCGTTCTGGAATACGAGTCCTAGAGTTTAGATTAGGTACATGTATTCCTCTAATAGTTTTGCTTATAGTGATTACTTACGATAGTAAAGTAATGACGGTCGTCAATAGTTTACTACCGTTACTATCGTAAGATTAAATCTGTGACGTAGCAACATTTAATTAGAAGAGAGATTAACGATATTATAAACGGAATGGTTATCGAAACTGTGGAAATTAAAAAAAAAATTCCCTTTTTTAATTTGTTCTTCTCCAACTAAATCTCGTGATGAAAGGCTTCATAATCAACACTAACAGAATATTTATTTGTTGTGTTAGTAGTAAAAAACCTGTCAAAATTCGACCTACATTACAAGTAGACTTTAAAGAAACAGTTTTGGAACAGGTTTCGGTGGTTCAAAATGACATGAAAGAGCAATCAAAAGTTATTTAAAATATTACAAGCGTGACCAGTGGCTGAGCCACTGGTCACGCTTGTAATATTTTAAATAACTTTTAACGGTAGCAAATGAATCCTACGACAATTACACTCGGACAGGCTACGATTAAATTATGGCACTTACTCGAAGTGTTTCCTGAAAATTACATGGGATGGCTCTCCAAGGCTGCGTCGACACGCGATCTGACTGCACGCAGTTAGCTCGCTCACATATTTAGATTATGTTACGACACGAGCCTCATACAATGACTTTTCGATGCTTTTCGAAGTTATGTGTGTATTTATCGCAGGTTTATAAGTGCCCGGTTAATGGCAATAGGCTCGCCACCTATTACATTGGGACCTAAACATAAACTGGCGAAATGTGGGTGCTAGCACCTCTGCCTACTTCGGGGAATACAGGCGTGAGTTTATGTTATGTTACGAGGCTCATAAAATATGACGAGTTCGGTTGGCTAGGTCAGACAATATTATAAAAGTGATACTTGTATGTATGTAGTAGGTTAGTTAGAATCATTGTTATGTAGTAAGTATGCAGGTAAGTATATACAAAATGTTCATACAAGATAATTTGCCTTATAATTCTCTAGGGATAAAGGTGTGATTGTATGTAGGTATGTTTCACCCTGTGATTTCCCGGTTGCGTCTAAAGTTTGCATTTTAGAGCTGGGAATTGTTTATTATTTTAGTTAATTTGTTGACTTTTACGAGAGTGACTGCTATGCTGTCTGATCTGCAAACCCTTAAACTAATATAAAATATTAAGGTCATAAAACTATCATGATGCACTTTAGTATTTTCAACCTTTTTAAATTCTTATAATAACAGAATTTCTTCAACTATACATAAAATAAAAACAACTGGGTTTTGTAACATAAGCTGAATATGACAGTCGGTATTTAAAGTTATAATAACATGTAATTTTAAAACGCGATCAATGACGCATCGGTTTTAACCCGTTACTGCTCACTTTACGTGTATCGTAATTCTAGAATGCTAGAATTGCATTCACTAAGTGCCTTTCACAAGGCGCAGCAAGCTTAAAGCTAAAGCACCTTAAGCTGAAATGAGGCAGTTTATAATCAGCTGGATTATATCAAACTACAAGCACTTGAATATAGAAAGTACACATTGGCTTTATGACATGAAATAGTTATTAACTATAGATCTGCTATTATAAATTCTGGGAAATTTTATATGCCATCATCCGCACTTTGTTTTACTTGCTGTTGCCAAATACTGGCCGAGGAACTTGTGGGGAAGTCTCAATATACTAAAATAGTAAGAGACTTCAAGTACATAATTACGAGGAATCAATTTTGGGGAAAACAAACAAGAATTAAAAAACATTTTAAAGTAATTAATATGCTGACTATTTCTTTAGATTTATATTGGAAAACTGATCGTTCAAGACAATACTTGAACTTGCGATCAGTCCGTTACAAGGGGAATGCTCTAGTCAACTGAGCAATTGAGATTGCGTGGTCGCAAGTTCAAGTGACGTCTTCAATGTACACCTCTTCCAGTCAAAATCGATAAAAAGCGAATCACGGGACAAACTCAGGACAGAGCATTTCTTTCTTTTAGGAAATTTAGCAAAGAATGGATGAACTACAGATGCAATCCTACGCTGTATACTCTATTGTAATCCGTAACTTCTTGTTGCTTCTATATTCATTTCCTGGTAAATATATTGTAAAATACTTTGCGCTATGATCATTGTGTGCAGAGCTTTAGTGACTTATTTCAAAATTGCCCCACATAATAATAATATGCATGCTCAAAGCTAAATATTACTCTAGTCTAGGTATTTATTAGTATTAAACACTACCCACCATTCGCGTATAACCATCTAAGTTTATTACTTAACTTGGAAAACAACATTCACTACTGCGCCTAACTGCCTTACCTACATCTGCAATATATAGGTCATAATGTTATAATTTTCATAAAATACCCATGGGTAAAACAAAAAAATAAATTGATGTACGAGTATTACAACCATGATTCAGTAAGTATGTGTGTCCGAAAATCTAGTTGTTCGCACAGATTTCCCTGAACTTTAGTTCTTTATAATTAAAAAACGCATCCATATAAATCCTGATGAAGTAATTGAAATTCTAAAAAACAAATATGTATTTCATAGTACTGTAATGCTTATTCAAAAACTAGAACATTTTTCATGAAATTTGTTGACGATAGACGGATCGGAAAGGGCTCCCTTGAGACATTTAGACGCTAAATATACATTTTATACCAGGTCAGTGATATGCAAGAGCCAATAGTAAATGATAAAAATGCAAATGGTCGACCTGGTATTAGAACACTTCCAGGCGATAAAAATTTACGGTTGCTGTACCTAATCATATTTTATTGTCATTTACTTTAGTCAATAATCACGAATAGACCTCACAGTCGAATATATAGACTTTAGATTAGGACTCACGAAGTGTTTTGAATTCTTATGCCTACATTTATAATATTTGACACTTAATAATATCTTTGTTCACAGGTGTGTGCACAAACGCAACGGCTCCCAGTGTGTCTTCAATCAACAGGATATTACGAAACCGGGCAGCCGAACGTGCTGCCGCTGAATTCGCAAGAGCCGCAGGATACGGACTTTATGCTGCTCCTCCACCATACGGAGCCTTCCCTTGGGCAGGGGGCGGTGGCGTATGGCCCCCAGGCTCTTTACCATTACCTCACGGCGTAGGTGGTCCACCCTCTGGAGTGCCTCATCCTGACGCAGTTCAACAAGGGTTCTTGTCATCTGGACGTGGTTTAATTGGTACGTTTAGTTACGTGTATTTTACGATGCCTTCTGTGAACATTACATTTAATCAAATCTTTTTTTAACTGACAATTTTTTCAACAGATGTAGACGGTGACGACTCTGGATCTCTCGATGGCGAACAACCAAAGTTTAGAAGAAATCGGACAACTTTTAGTCAAGATCAACTCGAAGAACTTGAGAAGGAATTTGAAAAATCCCACTATCCTTGCGTTTCCACTCGAGAACGACTAGCTTCAAAAACCTCACTATCCGAAGCGCGAGTTCAGGTAATTAACCCTTTTTACATCCACATGAATTAATTCACTCCTAAATAGCCATAAGCTACAAATAAATAAAAATATACCAGTATTTAATTGGCATTCTCTGTCTATTTGTATTAATTTTTGAATTTTTTATACTGCTCACTAACAACAGAATACTAATCGTTTTTATTTACCGTTACTGACAGGTTTGGTTTTCCAACAGACGAGCCAAGTGGAGACGCCACCAGCGCATGAACCTCCTCAAGCGCGGTGGAGGCTCGCCTCCGCACCGCCTCCCCCACTCCCCTTCCAGGTCCCGTTCGCGTTCTTTGTCCCCCGTGCGCGCTCCATACCACACCCCTCAGATGGGCGGAGAAAATAGCGCTTTCAAGGCGCTCTCACACCAGGACGCAAACGCCCTGAAGGCTTTCACACATCAAGCACAGTTCGACAGCAACGCATTGAAGGCACTGTCGCAACAGGCTACGTTCGATGGAAGTGCGTTTAAACCTCATCCTGCGTTAGAAAACAGTGCTTTTAAATCGCTTGTTCCGCACTCAGCTGCTGCAGCGCTTTTAGCAGCTCAGTCTATACAGTTAGCTCGTGGGTACGAATCCCATTCCGATTCGGATGAGGAGATAAATGTCCACGATGAGAGTGACAATGAAGGTGACAGACAAGGCACGAGAAGATCTAGATCGCCAAGCCCGTGCAGGCAGCCGCAGAGACCGCCAACGTCCAACGATTTACCATTACAGCTCACAAAACACGATCGTTGATATAGAGTCATTATAATTAACTTATTTTTTTTACATTAAACCTACATAAAGTATTACAATTATCATTCCTATCGAATGTCCATGTTCCGAATAATTATGTAAATTAAAATTCTAGAGTGCTAATACTCCAGTTAGTGTGTAAATTAATGTAAATACCTATGTAGATATTTCAGTTGTTAATTAGTGTAAAGAATTAAACAATAAATTGTAATGTTGCACAAACTATTCAGTTTTAGGTGAATGAATATAATAAATACATCTTGGTGATTTGTTGGTGATGAGGACATTATGTCGTAGGGGACACCTGGTGATTGTTGGTACTAATGTAGGAATTATGAAAAGCTCATAATTATCTATATTAAATTTTATCATAAAAATTATAGAAACTATGTTTTTATCACTGTTATTTTGTTCAAAATATTGGTACAATTTAATTGTCTAATTTCAGATAAAAGTGACCTTTTGGCATGAACATAATTGCATTTTAAATTGGCTTAATTTAGTAGAAATTAAAACTTTTAACGTGAATTTGGGTCAATGTCAAATGACAGTGATCTAGTTATTAGAAAATTTGAGCACTCAAGATACCCACCCAAGTACCATAACAAAAGTGAGCGCAAAATATTGCCCTGGTTTTAGGGACATATTTGTTCTTTTTCATAACATAACATAACATAAACTCACGCCTGTATTTCCCTTCTGTATATTATACAAAAATAAGAACAAGAACATCAAAATATGATCGTTCTTATTATTTGATATCTTGTAATGTCTCCGAATTATCTATTTCCTTATAAATGTGTTTGTCATTTTACTTCTCTGTTACTAATCATTTAAAACTTTAAAGGCATGTAAAGCAATTTTTCAAACACACCAGGTGCACCCTAACTAATTACTTATTAATATTGTGACATGGTACTAACTGGTTTGTACTATAATATCGTGATACTTCGAGGGAGTGAACCAAAGTATTATAATCAGTGGTGAAAAGTACGGTTTCAGGAGAAAAAAGTTCCTAACACTTTTAATACTACCGATTACAAATTTAGATATATTTACACAACTTTAATGGTGACGTCCTTTAAAATATTTGTTTAGACAATGAATAGGTCACTATTGTTTATAATTTGGCACAGTTTTGTAGAAATCGTTAATGTGGGCGCTTTGGCATTAAAAACTTGCTGAGGGAGCCTTTAGTTATGTTTTGTACATATTGTTACAATCATGCGTTGTATACTATTTATTGCTTAAATGTTTAATTATTGTAAAATATAGAAAAGTTTACATACGTACCTAAATAATACAAAAAGTGAAAATAAATAATTAAATATATTTATGATTTTTCTTATAATTTATTCCTGACACCTTTTTATTACTTTAAGTGGCGATATGAGGTTGGTATTAGTAGCTCAGCCAGGGTGCGAGGGATATGTCGAAGACAACCTCACCTCCGGCCTAGCACCACGACCCACAGTCGGCGTGCGGTTTTAGTCGGTTCGAGTCCGACATACCCGCCCCTTCTGGCTCCGGCAGGGGAGGTATCCGAATATCCATTCGGATATCCGCACGAAAAAAAAGGTATTAGTAGCTGTTTAAATAAAGTACCCCTCGGATACAAGCGGATCTCAATGCTGAAATGATAATGATATTAATTCTGAAGTTCCACCTACTGTAAAGTCTTCAGCGGCAATTTAGTACTGTGAAAAAAAAACAGTGTACATAATTATACATTTCCATAATTAACTAAACTATGTTCCCGGTTGCACCCGGGATCCGCTTACTACTCCTCATTATTATTTGGCTTATACTTTTCTGGGAGCGATAGCCCTCTGACCAGTCCCGAGAAGAAAGCCTGCGTCAGAACCTCGTCCCTCAGGTGTAAGGGTTCACAGATGAAGTTGACTATATGAGTACATACTGCACATACCTAGTCATTGAATAGTTCTGTTACAAAATGCACAGTGACTGAAACTGGTGAAATGTAGGTTTTATAAAAAATGAAAATCAAGATTACGATCTAGGTAAGGTACTTGGAGAAACAGTAAAGTCAGCGACAGTTGATCACAACTAAAACGTCAAAAGTAAGTATTGCAACAGTGTCAAAGCTTCACTTACCATCATCTACTACCACTACTACCATCTTCACAAGTGGGGACTTAAAGATGCGCCGTACTGTGATTGTGGAGCTCCAAAGCAGACAACGATGCATATAGCAGAGGAGTGTCCACTCCGTCGTTTCCCTGGAGGAATGCGTGAGCTTCATGACCTCACACCGGCAGCAATAGACTGGCTTCGCCAACTGGACGTCGACATATGAGGACTCGAGCAGAGGCCATACGAAATGATGATGATCATCACTCAAGAGCCAATCCCAGTAGCATGCCGTACATGCGTGAGCTCCTGTACCCGTGATTTGTCCCTGTTTATATTGAATTTTAAGAGAGTATCTGACTCCGAGCCTTGAAATACTGTGGCAGAGCCTCATCCGTCAATCAATAGGTGTGCCGGCTTGTAGGCGAAACTGCTGTTTTGTGACGTAAATACAAGATATTTAGTTGATGCTTAGTTGGGAAAACGGTCTCACTACCTTGGACGCCCAAGATCGTGCGAAGTGGAGGAGCAAGAGCCGGAAGGCGGACTCTGAGCTCCGAGGGCACAGTGGCCTCGGATGCAATCAGGACTAACGTCTTTATGTGGATGATGATGATGACTTGGGCAATACCCCTAATGTAGGGAAAAAATACAATCCCAATGAATTTGTACATACCAACCATGCACATCTGCCGACTGGCCTCTTTGATGAAGTTCTCCAAACCGTAGAACTCACCCCTGCCGGTAGCAGACACTCTGCCGTAAGTACCTCCCTGGTGAAAACAGAAAAACATCAGATATTGAACAATTTTTTCAAGTAAAGTTTTTTTTACTTAGTTTGTGTATTCTAAGTAAAACAAAACTTTACTTGGAAATGTGTGAACAATATTATTCCTGCAATGAAAACTGACTTGAAAGCTCTTTTGACCACACTCTGCTGCTCTAATGTAGTAGGAACTTGGTACAGAAGCAACTATAGTTTATTACATCTACGTAAATTATCCGTCATTCAATATTTATTTTAATAGTACCTATATCTTCGTCAAATACTCATTAATTTTAAGCGCTAAAGCAAATAATGTGTAAAATACGCTAAGGAATAAAAAGGAATAAATAAAATCAAATGGCTTCCTTTTCTAATTAAATAAAGTCCCAACACAGATTCGATATCATAAAAATCAAGTTTGAATCACTCAATAAATTATAGTTACACATTGCGCTTCGTGGTCTCTAAATTACACTTGGTGCACTAACTAATATTATTTTGTTCAATGAATAAGTATTTTTGCCGCGAGTACCAACTTTGAATCATTACTAAGGGAAGTAATATGCTAAATATCGACTACTAACTGACTAAAATCAAGGAAAAAATTTGCTCACGTGTAAAAAGCACAACTTTTCATTTAGAGTTCGAATTCGAATAGTTATTATTTATCAAGCATTAAGTTCAACGTGAGCAAAATATTTTAAAACTTACACTGATTTTTTTAAAGTATGTACCATATTCAGAGCTCAAGCCAGCAAGTTGGTATACTATAGGTAGGTACATTCACCAACGCAAAGCCAAAATAAAACAAAGTAAGTAGATAGTAAATAATAAGTAGAAAACTGTTTCCTGGACCACAAAGACCCCATTTATTTCAGGAAAACTAAGGATCTGAAATATATGGCAAAGTCATTAAAATAAATCCTGAAGTCTTGAAGTGATGTACCTAATGTCCAAGGTACGAACCACATACACAAACAGCATAGCCACCGTAGCCACGAATTAATTTTATAAGTATCGTAATTGACATGTTATTGATTGAAACTTTACCTACTTTATGAACGATCAAATATATTCTACACACCTACTTCAGAATACATTTTGCAGATCAAATAATGGAAAGTCAGTATTTACGAAAGTAGAGATTCAAATTATAATTACCGTTAAAATATTGGTGAATAAAATTAAAATCCGAATCCGGTAATAAACCGCTACGGTTATTATATGAACGGAAGATAGTCATAATAATGATAATGATTCTCGGTCCTTTGCCACTATTGTGACGACAATTATCCTTTTTTCCGCATTGTTATTAAAGCATCGATTCATTCCTTCCCGGATATCGGTAATCACTCAGGTGAAAGCCAATCTCGACAGAAAAACCTAATGGGAACAACAATACCGATATAAAAAGGAATTTTTAGATAAAATTATTTCTTTAACCAAAGGATTCGTTTCCATTTTAGAAAGTCACATCATTGTAAAGTAAGGTATATACATATATTTTAATTGATATAATAAACATTATTGAATTAAACCATTATCATTAGTAACTCGATAATAAAATTAAAAATGAACATTCTAAATCAATTTTATTAGTCGAAGTAAATAAGTGACTGGGATCTAATTACATTTTGACCAAGTTCAACCAACATGATGACCGATCGTGGTCATAAAAGACTTGTTGTGTTATGTCAATTCTGATCATGGTTTTGTAAATTAAGTTAGACAGAAAATAATAGTCGTTAACTCTAAAATTATGTAAAATCATATCGTTGGTCAAAAGGAAGTTATTTATCTAATAAACCAATAAAACAGTATTGATGATTCGAAAAACATCGAAAAAAATGAAATGCTCAAGTGAGACTTGAACTCACGACCTTTCTCTCTTCCTACTGAGCTATTGAGCCACACCTGAATCATTTAAAATTTTCCTTCTCTCAAAAGTTACCTCACCCTTGGGCTCCCGACTGAAAACTTTGTACAGTCATCATCAGAAAGATGTTGACGTACAAAATACTCAAAATTATCTTAATTTCATTTTTTTACACCCTTCCAGTTGACTGATTGTTTTGATATTTAGTATACACCTTTAGTTTGGACAATAATACCATTTAAATCAATAAAACAGTTTGATTTGCTTTTACGAGTATAACGAGAGTTTTAAGATCATTTTGAGACCTCGTTGTCAAGATATTTATGACACTGACTGTACACTACCTAAAATCTTCTATGTAATATCCCGTTTCATCCTCTCACTCCCATCTACCTAAAAGATCGATTTGAATTCCTTCATGATTCGCATTCTAGGGTCTTGAGATCGTCAAAGAATCTGAGGCTGCGGTGCCAGTGCCAGTGTTAATTCTTTGTGCACCATACAATAAAGAGATATTCTTTTCGATTTTGTTTGGTTCGGTAGCTCAGTGGTCAGAGTATTGTTCCTGTAAGAGGAAGATCGCGGGTTCAAATCTTGCCTATAATAATCGATTTGAATAGTTAGCATAACAAATGCTTAAAAATTTTATCCAATTAATTGCTTGTGTTATAAGTAAGTACACCTCGGTAGAGTACAATGCCCAGGATTCAAAAATGGGATATTTCGATCGTAAAACTGACTACTTAACCAGTGAACTACCGACGCTTATATGAAAATTTCCTAGCGATGTAGTCTAGGAGATTTACGCATTTTATAGTACAGGAGCAAACCAGCCGATTTTATATTGCCAGTTAAAAATAAACATGTCCATGTGACCTAATCATAACTTGGAAGTGAATAGAGGCTTGGTATTCTATATTTATATTATATGTGTACTTTGCGAGTAAATGGGCATATTATGTAGATGCGGCATATCATTAACAAATTGGCGATGGGGCAGAAATTTTATAGTGTAGGATGTGGGCTCCAACGGTGTTATTCTGACAAGAGCTGGGATTAGACGGATATTTTGAGAAAACTACTTATAGTATAAAATATGACAGATAAATTCTTGCATTTTATATGAAACTCCTGGTCATAAAATAACTTTTATTCAAATGATGGAAGTATTCGTACGTTTAGATTTAACTATGATCATGAAACCGCCATTTTTTTAAATAAAAGATTCGTCAATGTTTGATTTGCGTTACATCTTATAACTACCTAAGTATATATTATGACTTATGACCAAATATCACGGGCCACGCAGAGATGTTTCTAAAAACCTTATTCGGGTTTACCAACTGTAAAGTGAACACGCGCGTTAGCACTCCCTTAGATAAGATAGACAGCACATAGGTACCCATATAAATTGGTTTAATTTTAACCCAGTTCCTACTTCTATGTTAACCGATTGAAATCTACGGGCTACCCACGTTTCGACTTTCGATTAAAACTCGTTTCAAAACTGAATAATTCTGTAATTATTTTTTTTATTTTACGAGATCACCATAAAACAAAATAGGACTTTAAAGTAAAATATAGTCTCACTTTTCTTTAATTCTCCTCTCAGATAAAGAATGGTGAAGATCCATTAACTTGAGCTTAGTAGTATCGAATGTCCTATAGAGACCTTTTACGGTTAAAAATCGTCAACTAAGTAAACCAATTAATCATCAAGAATGTTAATCAAATGCTATCAATTAAATTATTAAATACAAATATTTGACACTAATTGGACATATAAACATTAAATCTACGTAATTTGAAACTAGCATCATTTGTCAGACAAATCAAAATAGCATATTTATGGAGGTGTCGTAAAAATCACCTACACGAAATAAAGTCGTTACGTTTATTCGGAATAGTGAGGTGCTCCGATAAAGTTGTTCGTTCGTGATAGCCGCGGAGTGTGGATGCATGTACGCGCGCCGGCCCAATAACAATAAATTTTGTGCGTCGTTTGAAGCGCCGAGCGGACAGTGTCGCGTAGTTACAAACTACATGCTCCAAGACATGATATATTGTAACAGAGTTTGTAATACGTGAATTACTGATTCGATTTATATTTTAAGTTTATATAATTAACTGGCTAAATTATGATTTTAGTTAAAGACTGATTATTTAAAATCCTACATAATAACAAGACTGTAACTATGTATTAATTATGTATTGAATTTATAATTAGTTACCAGTGTGCTACATTTTATATACTTAGTTTATACCATTAATACCTACTAGATGCCTTACCTTTCCTTTTTTCTTCCAGTTTCCTCTGTTACCATACACTCTTTCGTCCTTCTTGTAGGCTGTATGTATTGCATATGCATAGGTAACACCAGATGTTATAAGTATTTTTGGCCTTTGGGCCACAAGCCGCATTTTAGTTGTAAAACCTGTTTTTATAAGAGAAATAGGATATGGTATGAGTTAAGCATAGTAAACTATAAAAAATGGCATGAGTTAATAAAAGAAAATGAATAAAAATAAAGGTGCGAATTAATAATAAAAATAAATAAAAATGAGTATGAGTTAATATTTTTTTAATTATATGAGTTTTTTGTGTTATCTATCTAATATATCATCTAAAATATTTTTAAACCTATAATCTAATTACATGCTCAAATGAAAAATCATTTCTCATGCGGATATAATCACATACAGGTTCTTCATACCTATAATAGGTATATAAAGTTTCTTGCATTACAATAAATGATTTAAATAACAATGAATTCAATGACTTAATACTGTACATACTTCGTAAATACGCGTCCTGTGTGCCTTGCTCCTGTCACACAGGGTCTCAAGATACAGATTAAGAGCGCGGTGTGAACCGCTCGCGCTATCGGGCCAATACTTTAACACGTAAAAAGTGCTAATACAACCGATATGAACCACCATTATAACTAATATTTATGTTGTTTCTATAAGATTTTCATTACACGAACTCTTTGCATACTTTAGTAGTAGTTGCTTCTTGTCAGTAATAGAAATACGATTAGTAGAGCTACAAAAATGGGAAAGGAAAAGCAGGGAGTTTATATTTATTATAAGATAGTTCGTTCCACTTTACACTTTACAATGTAACGATTTAGGACAGAGGCTCAGACAACTTTATTTATATTTGATAGAAAAGTCCGCGACTTTACTAGCGTGAAGTTCCGATTTTATTTATGAAAAATCCTAATATTTTTCAAAATACAAGTATTTACTTACCTATTCATGTATATAAATTATTTTAAGGACTGGAAATTGAATCCCCAAGTGTTTTAAATGAAAGGCATTGACACCATAGACTGGCTTTTATTCGTCTTGTAACAATACATTATCCTGTGAGTTTACCTAAATGAATATTAGTTATATAGGTATAATATGTAAATAGTTCCTATTTACATATTGTACCTATATAACTAATATTCCATAGTTATAATTCACCACATCTTCCCCTTTATATTTTTATAGGGTTTATTAAACAATACAACCTAAAATAGGGTTTACAATCAAACAAGACAATTAAAAAATAAAAACTAAAAAGTATTCATACAATACGTCGTCAGTAGCACATATAACCTTTACATATCCTGACTTCTATTCGTCTTGTCACAATACATTATATAGGTCACAATAAGTAAATAAGAACTATATAGTTATAATTCACCACATCTCCTCCTTTATATTTTTATAGGGTTTATTACACAATGCAACTTAAAATAGGGCTTACAATCAAACAATACAACTTAAAAATAAAAACTAAAAAGTATTAATACAATACTTCGTCAGTAGCACATATAACATGTAATACAATACTTCGTCAGTAGCACATATAACCTGTACATATCCTCCTTAATTTTTAAAAAAATATTGAACTATTTTATTCATAGCCTCTACCGCCTGCCTGCCTTCGCACGCGCTCCTGAAGAACATGTTCATCACCCTCAGCTCCGTTATGTTTTAAATGAAAGGTATTGAGAAATAGACTGGCTTTTATTCGTCTTGTAACAATAAGTAAATAGGAACTCCATAGTTATAATTCACCACACCAAGTAAAGGACGACTAGAAATAAAATACTTACTACTATTGTACTAAATTATAACCGGGTAGAGCAAATCTTACAATAATGGATAGCATAAAAATAAAATAATATTTAAAAATAAGTTTAGCAATATTCTGCCTACACATATTACCACCCAGGTATGTTTTTTTTAAGTAGATAAGATAGGATAGTAATACAATGACCAGTGCATTGAAGCTGCGATTGAAAACAGATAGTTATGAATTTGACTAAAGACACAAAAATAGCAGCGAAACGCAAACAACTTAATAAAATCATTTCAAATAAAGTAATCAAGTTATTGCCAACATTAAAGTTTACTTATAAACTCCGACACTTAAATATGAACATATAAAATTTGTAATCGTTTTACATGCAAAAACCGTATTTGTCCATGTATAATTTTTTTCGCACATGTCTTAACAAAACGTCGGGATATGACATCATTCGCACATAAAATCCACATATTATTTTTATGCAAATTGACTGAGCAATCATAACATAAATTTTTAATATACCCACTCGTAACATGGTCACATGGAAGAACATTAAAGCCCTCACTCACGTCACAATCGAGTGTACTATGGAATAAATAATAATTTCAATTACTAACATCCTATCTAAACTTACAATGTTTCGTTCAATCAAAAAATAGAGTAGATTTTCCATCATATGGGTTATTTTGTCAGTTAGGAAATTAAAAATATTAACTAAATAAAGAAATAAAACCTGTTTTCACAAAATTTAAAATGGAAATAGTTGACAAAAGTAACCATCTAAAAATCATATATTATGTGATAGGATAAAATGATATTCTTCGAAAAACATTGGAAAAAATGAAATGCTCAAGTGAGACTCGAACTCACGACCTTTCGCTTACAGGGCGACTGCTCTATATATATATTCTTATCAAATAAAATGAAAAATGGAATGATTTGAAATAATTATATTAATGAAAGTCAATAGTTCAATCTATGTTTTAAATAGTATGTGAATTGGTAATTTTGTCTATACACTATACTAAAAAGACTCAGTTAGCCAACACTATCAATATGGCTCGGCTCGTTCCTGGTGCCAGCCATCGCAATCCAGCGTGGAAATGCGGTGAGTGTGATGGGCATTTATTCACCGGATACGGTTAGGGATAGATCATTTAATTAGTGTTGACTTCATAAGTATATCATATATTATATTGTAAACGTTTGACTGTACGAATTTAATTTGTATAATAATATATTTATTGTGTCTATTGATCTGTATTATTATTCGACAGCAGGAGGCGCGGGTTCGATTCCCGCTCAGTGCAAATATTGTATGCATGAATATGGCTATTTGCATTGGTCTAGGTGTTTCAATGTATATCAAATATGTATTTAAATACGAAAAAAAAAAAGTATTTAAGTATGTTTATCCGCATTCTAGATTCCATAACACAAGCTATAAAAGCTTACCATGGGTTTAGATAACGTTGTGTAGAATGTTGTGGAATATTTATTTATTATTATTTATTTATTATTTATTTTTAAAAAATCCTTACTATATTTTTAGGCTGCCTAATAAAATATGCTCTTAAAGGTTGCTCTTATAAGTTCAGTTGTTTTTATTCTGGGTCTCGGATGTTCGTGAGTAAAATTGAATCGTGAGTAAGGTATTTAATGGATCGACTAAAAAGACGTCAAGAATTTTGGGTAGACATGTAAAATTAGCTCTGAACTCAACTGCAGAAGCATATCACGACATCTTGCCGAATAAAGTCTTTAGAGCATTATTATCGTTAAATCTGCATACGAATGAATTCATAAAAAAGTATAATAAAAGAAGGTGAGAAAACAGAATAATTGAGGTATCAGTGTTACATAAATTATTATAATTGTGTAAGTGCCCAACTATCTTTAAAAACTAATAAAATTACCAAAATTAAAAAATATTACCATAAAATAAACTTGAGGAACTCGATGCCATGTTTCCGTGACCTAAAATTTGAAAAGTACAGACACTTGCAGTTCATGAAGAATTTGTGTGTTTGTTCAGAGTACATCACGGGCATAACTTGGTACACCGTGTACATTCGTACCGTGAAAAATGGCCTTAAACAGATACGATCTGTCAAATTATACTTTCTGAATTTTCTTAAGCTGACTTGGGTTTAAACGCTAATACAAAATAAATAATAATAGTAGATAAATATTCCACAACATTCTATACAACGCTATCTAGACCCATGGTAAGCTTAATTAGCTTGTGTTATGGAATATGGAATGTGGATAAACATACTTAAATACTTTTTTTTGTAAATACTATATATATTATACATAGAAACACCCAGACCAATACAAATATCACTTAACCATATTATATAAATCTGCAATCCTTTTATGGCTATCTTTGAATAGTCAATTGCAGAAGTGATCCCTTGCAAATCCATACCAATCCAATAGAACCCAATTTTACCATTTAATCACATCTGGCACGCCTTCACCATTTACTTCTGTAATCTTATCTAATATCTATAGTTGAAAGTTTATTTTAAGCGCATTTTGACAATAAAAAAACAATAAATTGAAAAACATAGCACAAACTTTGCGTTGTATATTTTTACGGGAACTTAACTATAGAGTTTATATTAAAATAATGGACCCTAAAGTTTAAAACATTCAAAATAAAAAAGAAACCAACTTCATTTACTCAGTTATCACCATGTTCTCGCATTCTTACAACTCAAAGTGAACAAAAATGGTTCCATTACGTTACATCTTATAAGTAAATGGATATTCTATCCCGATTACGTATTTCTCAATAACCAATTTATAGAGAGCACAAACACATTACCATATCCCATGACATTCCAAGTAGATGTCATAAATGAATCTTATACTAGATACAGATCCGAGTGTTGATATTCAAATAATAAACAAACAGAAAGACGGACACGTAGAGGTGAGATTGATAGTAATTAATTAAATAGTTAAGGAAAAGAGTTATAAAACTATAATATTTGGGCAACGACTTCCACTCGATTTAAGCACGTCATAAATTTCATTTTAATTAATCACATCAGAAATTATGACTGATAAACTAAAATTATAATGATTATTATCGCTTTGAATATTATCCTATCACATAATATATGCATAGAAATCATTGGTCACTAACTAGTATACGAAGTTTTTCATCAATTTGTTTTAGTTGACCGTGGTATTTCCTTGTTCACACGTGTGAACACGAATATTAAAAAAACCGGTAACATTTCACAGTAATATTGAATGAAAGAATATACGACGTGATAGTTTCCCATAAAATCATGAGCAGATCCGAAATGTAAGCACATTAAGTTATCGGCCAAATTATCTCGTTGTGAGCTACAATATTTATTTGTTTCTTGCTAAGGACGGACTTGGCCGTCTGTGGGTAGAATGTTCTCTCCCAATTAGGTGGTTATTGACGTTTTACTGTTATCAGGTTAATCTTGAAATGAGAAGCCGTATTTATAGTGCTGTTGACTTTTATTCGCACAAATACTTTCTCTGTAATTTATTTACTTTTGAATTAGATTTTTGCTAGGTTGAATTAGGGCCCAGTTTTACAATTCTTATAAAATACCAACTCAAAACGTATTTATTTTAATATTTTTATGTTCCACACATTTAATAGCGTTTGTTTCACAAGCCTTTTAGTAACATTTTTGTATTGGTGGACAGTGGTTATTACCTGCTAAAAGTAGGTATTCTTTAAATATGTAACGAACTACATACTTTTCATAATCGTTATCATATCATCAGCAAGAACTACTGTTATGGCAGTTTAATTGAATTTGACGGAACAGTAAATTTATTCCAAACTTCCAAAGTTCTAAAATTCATGTGATGCGAAATTTGTTAATTAATAAATATATTACTAAACAAACTAAAAATGTATAATAATCAATTTAAATTAGGTCATCGATTTGTGTGTAGGTACACGTCATGCGTTAAATTTATTATCAATTACAAATTGTTTGGATACAATACATTCAAAGCAATAAAGCTGTAAGTGCTGAACAACACGGATCATCCCACACTATAGATAAGACCGCGCTACGACACAACCTAAAGTCGACATTTATCCCAAAAAGGGAAGCTGTTAATAGAGTCATTCAACGTTACCGGCCGAATTATCTACAAAGCGAGAAGTCGGGCCGATGTCGGTCGGAAATATAAATTTATTTGGTGGTTGTCGCCATGACACGGGCGCCCGCGCCTCTATCTCGCCGCGTAATCTTGAACATTGGCGTTAAAGAATTTAAATTATACGCTGATACAAATGAACGGGCGAACCCGTCTTATTTATTGCCTTAATCCAAATTATATTGACTAGGTTTCTTAGATTTGGATACGTCGTCACTCGATACATTCAAGTTATTGGATTATTAAGCTCAGATTATCACCTGTGTACGTTCAGGAATTTTACGGTCGTAAACGTTAACGTCGGTATTAAAAGTGTTTTGAATAGATTGAGTGGTTTGTCACACAGATGCAATCGATTCAGTTTCTTTTTTTGGATGTAAGCACCCCGAAAGGGCAGGCAGCAGTATACTTTTACTATAAAAAATTCGAACCGGTAAACCAAATAACAGTAGGTATGCTCTATGCCAGATTCGATTTGAAGTGTAAATCTATAACACGGATCATTTTTTAATCATCCAACATATCTCAACTCAACACCTTAAAACATTGTAACTTCAACCATGCAGAGTTATAAATAGCCACCATACCGACAGCCTTCCACTGTTCTGTGTACGATTATTGTGAGATTCAAAAAACACACCAAAATTTCCAGTTATGCACTGGACGGAGCAGTTAGAGTTTCCACAACTGTCTGGGAAATCCAATCATAAATGTAAAAATAAAATCGTAATTTTGTACATAAATATACACATAGCCGGTATACTTACCTTAATAATAATAACAATGAGCATTTATAACGTTGTACCGGGATCCATCTATTATCACTGATAGGACTATCGTTGCCAATAAATCTGATATAGCGATCATAGATCGATTAGAGCGCCGTGCAGTAATAGTTGATATCACTACTCCTTATGGCGAGAATCTCTTGAAGGCACAGAAAAAGAAAAACAAATTAAATAAGTGTTTGGACCTAACCCATGAGATTGCCGATATGTGGGATGTGGACTCAGCTATTATTGTACCGATAGTCGTTTCAATTCACGGACTTATCGTCAAGAGCCTCGATCAACATCTTATGAGGCTCTCGATAGACAGCTGGCTTAAGGACTTGATGCAGAAGGCAGTTTTGCTAGGCACGGCGAGCTTCGTTAGGAAGTTCCTCTCTCTAGAGTCCTAACCACTGGTAGCTTGGTCCCTGCTCTGGATGCCAGTGGGACTTTATTTTTTATATTTTTAAATATAATATGTTTTTAAAATATATTTTAGAAATATGTTAAATGAGGAAAGAGGAATAACAATGGCCCAGTATCAGCAATGTGCGCGATATAAATATTGAATTCAATTTAATTTGTATTATGTATTCATATCAGTTGGTCAGCGCTATCGCGTATATCAAGTGAGGCGTCAATTCAGTACTATAAATTCCAAATACTAATATTTCTGTTCGCCGAGCACTAATTAAGTGCACCAACCAATTTACTCATGCGCATCGATTGAGAGACGCCTCGAGACACCATTACTCTCGCTACTATACTTCTGTAGACGTAAATTTATGCAGATATGTAAAATATAACAATAAAATAGCACTTACGATGAAAGGTAGGCTCTTTTATATTACAATTATTAAGTTCACTACGTTTTTTGAACTCTCTAAGGTACTAAAAGGTTTATATTGCTTGAAGTAAAGAAAATACGAGCAAGTGGAGTCATTTGAATGTAGAAAACTATCAGCTGTTGTGTGTTCATTGTATGCCTACACTAAAGGTACAAAGTAGAAGTAAATAGATACCTAGATAATATGAAATTGCGAATTTGTTTCCGTGAAGTGACTGTCATCTGACCTTCACAGCCAATTGATGACATCAAAGTTCTGTAGTTGAATCTGACTATCGTACTTATAGGGCATCTTCATCTTCATTACTATCCTACTTTTAATTGGGGACTATCTCAATAAAAAACTATACAAGGTGAGTAAATACATGCAAAATATGGTAACAAGTTTGAATAATTTAATTAAAACAGTGAATGTAATTAAAAAAAAGTAAATCAAATTACCCAAAATTATGAAATACATAAATTATTGATCTATAAATTTGTTTTTAAATTTGTTAGTCAAAAAAATGTAAAGCCCTTGACCTATTTCATATTTTTGAGATATTTCTTTTCTCTCAGTAAATAGCAATATAAATGCCTTCTCCACAGCTTCAGTGGTACGAGTACATACCTACCTGACCTACCTATTAATTCCATTATGAGCTTGGTATGAGTCGTGCAATTTAATAACATCCGTTAAACTTTAATGAGTTTTGAATATTGTGCAATTGATAACATTGCTAATTTATTCTTAAGTGCAAGTAAAACTTCTCTGCAATCCTTGCTCATTGACATACGAGACTGGCGTAGCCTTTCCTCTCAAGGTTGGGGTCAAACAGCGATAGCTTTCGTAAATGTTAAAATGACCCAAATCAGGAGTAGGAGAGCGGTTCAAAGTCGGAAGGGCCAGTCGTTCGGGATGAATATGATGATGATGATGATGATGACAGTTTACATAATTATATACCTATGAGGCAGATAAACTACAACCACAGAATACATAATAGTACCACCAATAGTACCACATTCTAACGATTCATACTACATACAGTCTGTCAACGAAGCCGTCTAATCGTGCGGGGGGAGGGGAGTGGTGGGGCACGGGGTATTACTCGGTACGCCCATACATTTTACTCGGTACTAAGGATTCAGGGCCGTCTCATTTGTAAGCACACTAATCACGTTTTTAATTTTTAATTTTTTTCACGACTCGTTTTGTGTTGTTAAAATTGTTTTTTTTTTTTTTCATTCCAAGATGATCCAAGATGGCGAACTCGAAATTTTCACCAAAATCGATACGGGTATCGTTTTTAGAGTTTTTGAGGTTGCTTATTACGAATATATCATCCATTTAGCGATCCAAGATGGCGGACTTGAAATTTTCACCAAAATCGATATGGGTATCGTTTTCAGAGTTTTTGGGGTTGCGGATTACGAATATGTCATCGATTTCGCGATTCAAGATGGCGGACGCGAAATTTTCGATAAAATCGAAATTTCAAATTCAATTCTAACTTAGATTCAGACTCTACTTCCAGACTCGACTCTCAGACTCAGACTCAGACTCAGACCCAGACTCTCAGACTTAAACTAACTCAGACGAATCCCACACTCCGACTCACTCCGACTCTCAGACTCAGCCTCTCACACTCAAACTTTCAGACTCAGACTCTCAAACTCAGACTCTCACACTCAGACCCTCAGACTCTCACACTTAGACTCTCAGACTCAAATTAAAAAGTCACACTTAAAATATTACGTTTGATCATAATTGGTTAAGAGTAGAAACGGAGATAGGATTGAAAGTCGCAATAACCGACATCCACGCGAGCGGTGCCGCGGACATCAGCTAGTTATTTATCATGAGTTGTGCATTAAGAGAACAAAGAGACTAAATAAATATGGCAGAACATAAATTAAAAATAAAAACAAAATTGACAACCCTGCCAAAACTGCAAAAATCGGCATTTCCGCAAAAATCAAACGCGATGAACTACTGTAAGATTACTCGTCTTAATGTGATAGTACTACGACAGTCTAACGATTCATACTACATACGTTATATTGTGGTACTACGCACAACATCGATCTATAAATCTCCATGAAAGTTCGCATTGTAATGATGGTTTTATATTCTAAAAATATGCACAGATAAACTACTGCACTCAGAATTTTACATACATAAGTACATATAATATAATCACACCCGTAAACCCCGAAGTGGTAGACAGAGATGTACACACAGTTTACTAAATATGATTTTCTGTCTTGCGCAGTAGGGGGAGCCTATTTTCATCAAACGGGCATTTTTGTCAGGGGCTGTCCGGGCTGTATGTTTACTATAGAATGAAGAACGGAAAGAGGTGTCGCACAAGACGTATGTGAACTTGGCATCTCAATTGTTAGCATCTCACTAGTATGTTCTAGTGGCATTCCACATAGTTCTACAGTTCTCAATAGGTTTTAACAATAGTTCCATCGATTTTAGTAGCGAAATGTACAAGGCGACTAAGGAATAGGGCTGTGTAGATATATACAGTCCAGACTCATCCTCAGATGCATTGCATTATTGCGGCAACAAGCTCACCCCCTATTACGTGTGGCCGAATACAGTAATTGGTGAAATGAAGATGTTAATTCACCTTTGCCCTAACCCTACGAGGATAAAGGCGTGATTATATGCATATAGGTAGGTATGTATGTAAGTATGTATATAACTAATCACTTAACTATACTACAACTAGAATTAGATAATGAAAGTGTTTATTTCATAAGTAATGGTTTTTATTATAATTAAGTACAATACAAAGTAAAAAATTAAAACAATGCGACTACTAGGACATTAACATTATGGCGCTAATGGCAATGGATTACTTAATTTCATGCGCATGCCACGTTTCTCAGCTAAAATCTTTTTTAAGTCAGTAATGTTTTTGGTATCTGAGCTGCTTATAGCAATATGATTAATCAGTTTTTTGTTATGTTTACGAATTTGAGCACGTTCTTCCATATAATTCTTGATGGTACTCTTCGTTTCCTCAAGTTCTTGTTTAGCGACTTCCTTTTCTTCGTTTATTTGTTGTTTCTTTTTATCCAGTCCCTCTTTTAACTCCATTTTCATGGTGCTTATTCTTTCTTGTAGCTCAGCTATTGACATTTCACAAAGTAGGCCCAATCTAGAAGTTTCTGTTAAATCTATGACTTTGGGTACCTTAGCTTTTTTAGCAATAATTTCTAATATTTTTATCTCCTTAATCATTTTAATCCTGCGCTCCAATTCCTCTTGCTTTTCGTTCATGGCCTTTGTTAACCTCATTTCAGATTCTTTCTTTAATGTTTCTACAGTTTCCCTCTTTTTTACAGAAAGTTCATTTTTAACTTGAAGTAAATTAAACTCTGCCAAAGTTTGTTTTTCTATAAGTTTCTTATTCTTTTCTATTTCATTTTTTCTCCACTTTTCTATTTTTTCATTCCATGTTTGTTTTTCTTTTATAAATTGTTCATATTTCTTCTTATTTTCAAAAACCAACTTCTGCTTGGCAAGTACTGCTTCTTCGTAAGTAATAAGACCCATTAAATGCTTTTTTTCGATATCTAATAATCTCTCACGTTCTCTTTCTTGCCTATCTTGCTCAGCAATTTCTTCAATTTTGGCAGTGTTTCTATAACAGATAACATTTTGTAACCACAGTACTTCTTCTTCTTCTTCCATTTGGATCCTTTTTTGCATTCTTTTCACGGTAGCTGCTGTCTCTTTTACCTGCATATGTGGTGTATTTTTTATGAATATTGGCTTAGGTTTTAGGGTAACTTTAGCTAATGTACTCTCATTTTCATCTTTTATATAAAGATTCTTATAATATCTGTCAGATTTAGTTGTTTGAGCATAATGATAGTCTTTGTTTTTAACATTATCTAAAAGATGTGCAGCTCTTTGCTTATTTTTTTCATGCATAATTTTTAACTTTTGATCAATAGTACTCTTTGTAAGCATTTTCTTCTTTTTATTAAGTACTGGGTTCAGTGGAGGACTAGGAGAAAAAATATGCTGTGATGCTACTGGGACTGGTGACATCTCTTTACCTTTTCTATTCAACACATTCATTTGAATTGGTATTGTAGGCAGCCTAAGTCTTCTCGATTCTATTTTCTTAACATATTCTGCATAGTTATGTGCCATTTCACTAATATAAGGTTGCCATTCAAAAAGCGGTCCTATAATTTTTTCAGTTATATACTTAGTATCGTAATAGGCTTGGGCTACTTGTGAAATGAAAGTTAAAATTTCATTGTTACTCAAAAATTTTGTAAATGTATTTAGCAAAGGCTTACATAAGTTGAACAGGCATTTGTACAAATATTGCATGTCTTTAGGTTCTGTTCGGAATATGACAGCATGGAATATTATCATGAAGTACTCCTGTTCTTCGCACGAAAGTTCTTCAGACATATGGGAGACTATTTCTTTCAGAAACTCTTGATGTTTCTGATAACTTAGGAATGTTTCCGCAATCCATGATAGTTTATTATCCTCGATCGATTCTGGACATTTCTCGATATAACTTTTCATATACTCATATGGTGATATTTCGCTTGTATTTCCATAATCAATAATTATATTCCTAAGTATTTTCACATTTCCAGATGTGTGATAGTAAACCATTTCGTATGGCTTACTATTTTATACAAAATATTAGAAGCGACTAGGATACATGACCAAAGAGAAAAACAATATGGATCACGTCACTTTCTCACTTAGGTCACCTAAGTGATTGTTTTATAACGAGTCTCCTTCTTTGTAACGAGAATTCATCATTTCGAGTTCTTTTTCTTCGCATCAAACTTCAAACATAAATTATAATAAAAGGCTTAGTGGGAAAATTTATAAGACTTGTTTTTATTAGTATGTGATTTGGCCTGTTACTTAGCAACGGTGACAAATCAAGACGTATATAGTTATTTAAAATGAGGTTTTAAGTGTTTCAAATAGTTCTATGGTATTATAATATATAATTTGAAAATTTTAATTTATTAGAAGATCTACTCTTTGCGTATTGGACGAGTGCAGTCCTAAATGTAGGTAGGTTTTTGATGGGTAACCCGTACGACCTCAAAATGACATAAGACAACAACTTATGATCCAGAGGCAGTGTGCAATTTTAGTTGGTTTGATTTCGACATTACAGTAAATGCTTCGGATGCAATCATTACTGTGCGATGATGATGATAAAATGAAAATCCTCCATTCCCATCATTGTAGAAAAAAAAGCAATAGGTAAATTGATCAGCAGTCAAACGTTCAACTCATCATACATTCCTGTCAATCCTGAGCCTACGTGTGTGTGTGAAGAGTATTTAATTAGGTAGCCGGTCTGTTTTCGCCGGGTGCATCATTAATCAATCAGTTTGGACGCAAACCTATTATTCGACAGTTCGACACCTCGCCGCTCCGATACACACAAAGTGCAAGTCACAAGAGCCCTCTTAAAATATAATAATCGTGTTAAACACGACCATAAAAGCCATATTCGATTAGAACTATTTTAAATAGATTCCCGTCTCGTTATCTTGGGCCATTGTTGGCGTTAACAACGCTCGGCATTCGATGGTTTTTGTTCTGTCTTTATAATTATTCTTACTGCATAATGATTCTAACTACGAGTTGTTATTAGGAGTTTGGAATCTCTTCTTTAAGTATTGTTAACTACCTCATTACTTTTCAATAACTGTGCCAGAATAATAGGACCAATTCTTTGAGTATTTTTGTTTCGTACTTTTTTATTATTAACACTAGCTGTTGCCCACGACTTCGCCCGCGTGGCATTGTGATCCTGTTCCCGCAACCCATGGAAATCTGCTCCAGAGATGAAAGGTAGCGTATTTGTTATTCCAGAGTGTATTCTATCCCTATACCAAATTTCAGCCAGTTCCGTTTGAGCGTGATTGAATTACAAACATTCAGACGCCCAAATATGCATTGGTTTTACTAACTTCAATTTTATTTTTAGAATTACATCGAAAGCTTGACAAATTTACGAGATCTCTACATTTGTAATGTTGAAAGTAAACTACGTTATATAACTCAGTTATAACGGACGGATATTCACTGCTAAAATTCAATCTTAAGCTGGATATGATACAGGGAATCACAGTACGGTTTGCCTTGGTCACAGTTTTTATCATCATAAAATCCTCTCTAGAAGTTAGATCATATTTTGTATTAATTTGACCTTACACGGCACTGTTTAGACCAAAAGTATATAATCACTGAACAGTCCCAATATGAATTACTGTTAGTCAATCCCTAACGAGATGACGTCTTCGCAGAACAATGCGTATTCACCAAAAGCACTGATGCTCTAAAAACAAATCTCTGGTGTATTCTAATTTGACAGCAATAACACTCATATTATTTCACCTATCATCAATTAAATATATCCGCCGTAAGTACAGTCATTCCCACTTAAAAGAAAGCGGTGGCTTATTGACTCTGTCAAAATTAATTCAACTTTGAACACAAATCAATTTCAACATAATATTAGCTGTCAGAGCATGTCAAATTACCGTCTTTAATTAACGATACAGCTCGCCTTTCTCACGTCATATAAATGTCTAATGATTCTCGTAGATAAGTACGTATTGTGAATCATTATATTTGAACCATTGTGCTTTATTTTACTTTTAGGTATTTAAAGTTGGAGACCTCTTGACGATTGTAGGAAAGTGGGCATTCTTATGATGTAAAATAAGTATGAGGATGTGAATGAAACCTATATCATTCCTAATGGCAAGCCAATTTTGAAAATAGATTTAATATAAAGATAAATATATATTATCACTTCACTACATAGTGTAAAGCAAACTCGCTTTCTGCGTCTGTCCGTCCCTATGTAAACTTATATCTTCAAAACTACGCTACAGATTTAGATGCGGTTTCTTTAAAATGGATAGAGAAATTCAAGATAAAGGTTTAAATTACATGCTAGAGGGTGCAACGGGAATGGGATCGGACACCACGCGGGCGGAAAAAAATTGGTGGTACGAAGTTCGCCAGGTCAGCTACTTAGTTATATACTAAATACAAACCATTCCTAATAATTTAGTTCATACTTAACTACATAATACTAACAGTATCGTAATAAATGCATCATACTTGAAACAAATAAAGAAGAATACAATACATAATTAATACATTGCAATGTATCTAATTGTTGAAGCAATGTTTGTTGTTGTCTTCACAATTTTGTGATACACATTATACTCCAATACTGCAGTATTGGAGTATATCACAAAATTATCTAAGTAGGTATTAAGTGTGTTCCATATTCGAAATGCTTACTAGACCAGAATTGTGTAGATTGTCCTATAATACTTGTATTTATTTATTTATATTTTATTTCCGTCACACCAGTAGTATTTTTACCATTGACTGTACCACATTGATTTTATTTAAGACTAGCTGTGCCCGCGACTTCGTCCGCGTGGAATGTACTTAATAAAAAAAATCAGTTTTTTTTTTTGCTTTTGGCATTTTTTTTTAGCCTAAGTTACTCCTTATTACATAAGCTATCTGCCAGTGAAAGTCCCGTCCAAATCGGTCCAGCCGTTCCAGAGATTAGCCAAAACAAACAGACAGACAGACAGACAGACAGACAAAAAAATTAAAAATATATATTTTGGTATGTGTACCGTATATACATTCATATGCATGTAGTAGAAAGCGGTTATTTTAATATTACAAACAGACACTCCAATTTTATTTATTTGTATGTATGTATGTATTGTATGTATGTATAGACAAAGCTATAATAAAACAAATGAATTATCGTAGGGATTGGAAATAACCCGAAACCGCAACACAATAGCATAGTCGGCCTTACGATCGAGAGGTCCCGCGTTCGATCCTGGCCATTTTTTTTATACCACTTAGGTGGCAGACAAGCACACGGCCCACCTGATGGAAAGTGGTTACCGCGGCCTATGGACGTATGCTACACCAGGGGCGTTACACTCGCACTGCCTACCCTGAAGAAACCTTCTAATGCCCCTCTTGAAGAACCCCATATTGTAGTCGCTTGGGAAAACCATGGCAGGGAGTTCATTCCACAGCTTGAGCGTACGTGGGATGATGTTCCTTTCATACCGCACGGTACGCACCGTATTCGGATGCAATGTGTGGGGATGAATTCCCTGTCTATGGCGAGCGGTGCGATGATAGAATGTAGCTGTGGGCATCATGTCAAATAATTCATCTGAGCACAAACCATTATATAGGCGGTAGAAAACACACAGTGAGGCAAAATCCCTTCTGAGGCTGAGAGGTTCCACATCGCCTGCGAGTATGGGACTGTCAACGAGCCTCAACACACGTCTTTGCACCGAGTCGAAAGGGTTAAGCTGGCGTGCGGGCGCTCCGGCAAAAAGATGACAGCAGTACTCCATGTGGGGCCGAACCTGTGCCTTATAAAAAAGGAGTCGCTGCCCCGCAGTAAAGTACTGCTTCGCCCTGTTAAGAACTCCAAGTTTCTTTGTTGCCAGCTTGACCTTGTCCTCTAAATGACTGCGGTACTGGACGTCACTTGAATTGTCGACGCCTAGGATCCCGATACTCGGGGCAATGGTAAGCCGTGTGCCAAGGAATTGCGGCGCTACAATAAATGGGGTTTTCTTAGTGGTGAATACACATACTTGTGTCTTGGTGGGGTTGAACTGGACCAGGTTTAGTCGACCCTAATCGGATACTCCCGAGAGAGTAGTCTCGATTTCTGACACAAGTTGTTCGCGACTCCCCTCCACATCGGACTGGGGGATGTTTGCACGGCCCGTGTAACATGCGTCTCCAGTACTGTCGTCCGCTTAGCAATGAATGGAGTCATCCGACAGCATGTCATTAATATGCAGCAGAAACAGGGTCGGAGACAACACGGAACCTTGTGGGACACCAGCGTTTATGTCCATGCGGTCCGAGCGACTGCCGTCCACGACGGCTTGGATGCTTCTGTTGGACAAAAAGCTGGAAATCCAGTTACACAGCCCCTCAGGGAGTCCATAAGATGGTAGCTTCGCAAGAAGACCTCTGTGCCATACCCGATCGAAGGCCTTCGCTATATCTAGGCTGACCGCTAGTGCCTCACCTTGGCTCTTATGCGGCACGTATGCGGTCTTCCACGAAGCTGGAACTCGTCCAGTGGAGAATGAGAGCGCGTAGAGTCGTGTAAGAACAGGGCACAACTCTGGAGCACAGTGCTTAAGCACCATTGCCGGTATGCCATCCGGCCCACTCGACTTTCGAACATCTAGGGACTTTAGTTCTCGCCGAACCCTCCGCTGGGTGATTTTTACTTCACCCATTGAAGTTCCACACCAGGGTATACTAGTTATAGGGTATACATTACACTACCAACGTTTACCCACTCCTAACACAAGCAATTTAGCTTAGTTGGGGGGGTTAGAGGGAATATTAGTAACTTCGGTTCTAATATTCTTTAAAAAAATGTTCTAAACATTGAAATAAAACCACTTTTTACGGATTCTATCACAGCTGAACTTCGATATTTTCTGTGAAGCTTCTGCCATATAACCTTTATAACCCATTGGCGATATCAAAGAGGCCACGGACAAGAGTAAGCAAGTAGAAAATAAAATATAACAATGACCTATGTATTATGCTGATTGTGTTTGAGTTTCTCTATCATTTGTGACGGTTCGTTACTGCTGCTCACTTAAAATAAAATTATAAAAATTCTTATATTACAGTCAGAACCGAAATAAGTAGGTAAGTACATGTTTTAATGCTTTGTTAAGATTCTTTGAGATTAGCATAGATACCTTTGTATGTAATAACTTACATAAATATTTGGCGCATATCTAATACATCGATAAGGTCACTATCCTAAACTGATTATCAAGATTTTCCTCACAGATTCACTCTCGTGGAATACACGTCCTGTAACTAGAGTCTATAAACAAAATAAACTGAATTTGAACCTGAAAATGACAATGCACACCCCACACATTTCACGATCCAGTTCCAAGCTTAAAGCCACCTGTTTCACCAACTGATTGATGAACGAGGTTTTGACGCAAGCTTTCCTCTGGACGTTACAGGAGCCGTGTCAATACAACATGTGGAAAAGAAGAGTGCGAGAGCAAATCCCGGACGCCAAAATGGAGGATTACCACCGAGATTGACGTCTGGTTGATGATGATAATGATAACACAAAAATAGAGGGCATAAGTCATCGATCAGATAGATATCAAGTGGCTAGGGTAAGTACTTGTTGGTCGTCACGATAGGTCACGAATCATTATTTATCGTAGTCTGTGTCACGACTATACCGAAACCTGAATCAAGTTTCTGTGTTACTAGTTTTTCATAATCGGTTTTCAAATCACTACATAGTAGTATAAAGCAAAGTAGCTTTTTGCGGCTGTCCTTCCCTATGTATGCTTATATCTTCAAAACTACGCGGTTTCTTTTAATGGATAGAGTAATTCATGAAGAAGGTTTATATATATAATACATGCATGTAGAGGGTGAAGCGGCAAAGGGATTGGACGTCACGCGGGCTTAAAAAAAATTGGTGGTACGAAGTTCACCGGATCAGTTAGTAAATTATATTGATGGAGTTTCATCTGCTCATCCTGGCTGACTGTTGCCTACGTCACTGGGTCGGGTGCAGATTCTTTTTTATTCAAAGCATTATGTGCACAAATATATACGTCCAGGCAAAGTTCAGGCAAATTTTACCAATGAATTCATCATAAGATTTGTGCTATCCGCTACTCCTTGCCGTGAATGGGATTGCATTTAGCCTTTCTTCCTATACCTAAAGAAGCTTGAGCAAGATAGCGGTAGCTAGCATTCTTTAGCTTTTTAAGGCATGTAGATAGGTATATAAGTACTTTCTCAGTGGCCACCTGGGCCTAAAGTGAAATAAAATTCCATCATACCAAACCTCCTTTATGATAATCAAATTAAATCGCTACAATGGTAGCTACATGAAAAAGTAGTAGCTCGATGTATTATAAAAATGTAATAGTCATTAATTGAATCGAACATAAGTCATCGATTAATATTTTCAAGACGAAAACATATTATTAGATGCTTATTAAGCAGGCCCACCTAAGGAGAACTTCATCAATCTCCCTACTCAGTTACAAAGGAGCTCAATAAAGAATTATGGCGCTTTATGTATGAGCGCTACTATGTAAGAATTATTACTTTAATTTAACGACTACACCATGATTAGACATTGGTGGTGATTTTAATGTAGAAATGGTCAAGGGTGCATCGTATCAAGTACTATAGGGTTTCGGAAATGGGTAGAATCATAAAAGTATGAACCGAAAATATTTAATATCATAAACTTTGTAGGTAACTACCTATTATTTTAAAGGCACACCTAAAAGAGGTATTACATTGCGAACAAATTTTTCCGCTAATAGGTACTACACAGTTCAGCTAAAAGTCAGTCTGATGGAGGGGTGGTAGTTTTAACTCTTTCGGAAGCTTATTATATACTCGACAATTTGTCATCGTCTTAGTATTGTTCCCAATTACATCCAAGGCTTACACCTTGGAGCCCAATTATACCTTCTGGTTTAAAGGAAAGTATGAGCTAACTATAGAGCCCCGTTCGTCATTCTTATTTTTCAACCATTCTTCGTCAAATTATTGTATTTTAATTTGACTGTAAAACAATATAGTAAATACATAAAATTCATGCTAAAAATTTAGTATCAATAGACTTTGAGTAAAATAACTGACACTTAGGCGGACTGGTAGTCAGATGTCAAGAACTAAATTCTTTGGGTTCCGATTTTGATATTTCATTACGGTATCCTAAAATTAAACTAGTTTAAAGCTCATTACGTAGATCTTTTCAACAACGAGCGTACGAAAAGTATAGAGGCTTTTGTGTATATCGAAAATATGAACTAGGTACATTAATTACATTTAATGTTATCTCGGCCATAGGTAGAACCGTTTGAAGTTACACATTCCTTTCTTTTTATTCATTTCAAAAGTACTGGAATACTTAATATTTTATTTTGTATTTTTTTAAATCCAATAAACAAATTCTGTAGATACCATTATATATTACTAGCTTTTGCCCACGGCTTCGCCCGCGTGGATGGCGGTTATCGCGACCAAACATTTCTCAAAATACGTAGTTGTACAAAGTTTCATGCTTCCAACTTTGAAAATGATGAACTTGCCATACAAACGTTTATCAGATATTTTTCCTTCTAAGTAGTTAAATTTCGAAAAATGCTGTAACACGTGTTCATTTATTACTCAAAAGACGTAGTTGTACAAAGTTTCATGCTTCCAACTTTGAAAATCACGAACTTTCCATACAAACGTTTATCATCTATTTTACCCCTTTAGTAGCAAAATTTCCAAAAATACTTTCGTATTTGATGCTTACATCTTAAAATGCATCTTCTCTCAAAATTTCAAATTTGTAGGTCTGGCGGTTTAGGCTCTGCGTTGATGAATCTGTCAGTCAGTCGGGACAAGTAATTTTATATATACAATTATTTGTTTTTTTTTTAATTAAGTAGACCATAATAGTAATTCCCTCAAAAATATTTCAGAAATCATAGCTAAACAGGAGTAGGAATAGGTGTATAACCAGTTACGAAAATCACTTCGATCGCAACTGGTTACGAAACCCTGGTTACCATTGTGTACAAAGCGTGAAACTCTTTGTTATAGGGTCCGCAACATTTAGTGTTAGTAGAGGTAGAAGAGTGACAGCGAGTTAGTGCGCGCACCATCTCTATATTCTTATGGAGCGTTAGACACTAACGGGTAATTTACATCAGAGCTGCAGAGAAAAAGTTCTTTAAAAAATCGTCCAGAATCACGATCACGAAAATTGCACAATTTTTTTTCACACAGCAGGCGCCTGCACACGTCCGTACGCATAACACAACGGACATCCTTATTAAGATGTTCAAGCGAATCAATACAGCTTTCTATACTTACTTAATATATTTGTTACATAAATCTTAAGACGAATAAATCCTTAATAAGGAACGTCTTAAACTCTAATGCCGGTATCGCTCATTAAAACCGCAGTTAAAAAGCTAACTAACCGATCCGCTGTTCACCGAAGTTGTTGTTTAATCAAATGACGAATAAAAAGACGATTATGCCTTTGTATACAATATTATATGAAGAAGTTGGGATGATGTTATCTGTTAAGCCTTCTTGAACTGAATTAAGAATATTTCATGTGTGCCAGTGCCAGGTTTATATATTTTGGCACTTTAATATGCTAAATTATTATTAATGTGCTTCTATTATAGTGTTTTTGGAAATTAAAAGTAAGATCATTCTAAGAAATGAACATAGGAAATTTTGAATGTTATGTCAATTGTTATTGCGCCGGGTAAATGTTTTTTTCGATTTTATTCTTTTCATTCGCTTTCATCGCCTGAGGTTCGAGTTATGAAAGAACTCAAACATCTGCAGTTTTTATACATAATGGAAACGATTTAACGAGGAAGATATAATCACATCCCATACCCTATCGGAATAATATACCCATAATTATGATAACGCCAGAAAATTAGTAGCAACGCTTATGAAAACCTAATTAAAATACAAATGTGAACTATAAAATTAAAAAAAAATGTTGATACAATCTCCGTCATACTGAAGTTTGATGACCAACGATGTTATTTATTTGTTTAGTAATTTATATGAGGTTAGTTACTGTTTTATTGGACGTATTAAATCAAGGCTCAATAAGGCAGCCATTCATGTTTATTTTTACTGAGTTTCTGCTCTGAATGTCCAATAAATTATTAGCTTGGTCACTTTTATCACGGGTCCATGGTAACATTTATCGTACGTTAATAGTGTGTGGATAGACCCATCAATGTTGTACGTTTTTTTGCTCCATAGTCGATCTCATATTGGATTATTGGCTGAAATATTATGGGATCATCCAATTACTTGGAAAGTTTTTTTCAGAGTTACGATAAATCTAGATTGTTGTTTATTTTTATGCCAGAAGCTCTTATAATATACAAGTATTTAAAACTATGTGTTGTATTGACGGTTATGCTATTTTCCTTTGTGGCATATCCTCCGCAAAAGAAGAACTACGTCTATCTTCCTTACTTTGGGAGGGAATTTGCTGCTCATACAATTTCGGTTAATACTTGGAGTGGGTGGGTTTATGTGGTTGTATTTTTAAGGAGCAGTTAACATTATCTGGCACTGACTTCCAGTGTAAAACTTAAAGGAATAAAGAAATTAATACTGGACCAAGTGAGAACCATTCGAAACCCTGGTAAGCAACAGCCATATAACAGGTTGAATAAAAATGCTGAATAAAAAACATAGTCAAATTAGTAGTTATTGAGATTAAGTAGTTAATGACTTCAATACCATGTGTATGAACTGAGCCTTAAACAAAGATTAAGTATTTTATAATTGGATTTCATAAAACTATGCTAAACTTCTCATTAAGTCTCGTAAGAATCTTAAATCTGTAAAACTTGCTAACACTGTTGTAAGCTATATCCACTCTAATCTCACGTATGCCACGAAGCCTCTCAACTCGATCGACTTTATTGATTGACAAGCACACATTTCGATTAAATTCTCGCAACTCTACACACGTTCCCTTTACACCGGCCACAGATACATCTACATCGAATAACTCTATACTGCGATTAAAGAATCGCATTATCTTTAAATAAATACGTCAATATCATTCTGAGAACCGCAGTTTATCGCTTTAACTAGCCATATTCTGCGTTAATGTGTTTTGATATTCTCTAGTCTACTTGCAACTCTAATACTACATAATAAAAGGTTTACAGGCATCCTCATAATTCGGAACTTATACGAACTTTTGAAATGTACTTTTTTTTTTAAATCTTGGAGCCTACATTTATACAATTCATACTTTAAATACAAAGCCAAAGTTAACCGAAATTCAATCAAAATTTAAACTTTACGAATTAAACCATTGTAAAATTAAAATTGTGAATATGTTTTCATCCTAAAGGTCACGGTAGCTATATTCCAAATTAAGGCAAATGTATACTGCCATAATGGTTTGTTGGTATGGTGATTTGTTTTTCTTCAACCCTTTTAATTACCTAGTATACTTATCACTGTAATTGTGGTTCAATTTACCGTGTAAGATTTTAATTAATTTAGCTTATTAACAGTAGGTGGGTACTAATAAGTTAAATATAAATGTGAGTGTTCACTTCCTACTGATGGTTATAAATCAGTGTGTAGGTTTTTATTGAACCCAAAAAAATGTCTGATCATGACGAACCATTCAAGTGTAATTGGAATCAGGGGTTTCACATAAAATATGAGATCTTACCTCGAGATGTTTTTATGGAGAACATAAACACTTTATTGTGTTTTCATCCGATCGCTTCATACACTGTTTGCCTGTTTGCTACTTTAACTAGCCAAAGCATTCTAATTTAATTAAGATATTTATGGTTTTTATTGGTGCTTGTTTTACTAACACGAAGTGAGTAATATTACGTAAGTTATTATTAAGACTGTCGAAGTTATTATAGTAGAAACCCTCCTTCAAGTTGTTAATAGGTTAAAAAATTGCACTAGTTCTATGGAAATTCCAAATTACATTGAAGTTGGTGATTAATCGTTAGTGTTAGTACCTTGCGGAATAATAGTTTTATCATATACTTCTTTGAAGCTACTAAGCATGCATGTAGGTTCCAATGACGTGTTAAGACTTTCAGTAGTCACATCCGTTTTAATAATTCACTTTGTTACGAGTATAATGGAGTGGTAGTACTCTGTCTTCGTGGTTATCAGTCGGTACCATAGTGCTTACAAAATGATACCCAGTCACACCATGGGTTTGGTTTGGAAATGTTCTTGAGACTTTGACATCCTGTAAATTCATAAAGTAGATCAGGCTTTGTCTAGATGAAAACATTTTCATAAAGAAACGTGTCATTGTGTACAATGACTTGACAATAATAATATGCTCCATGGAAAGCAATAGTTATACAGAGAGCCAAATTAGACTAACACTAAAATAATTTAACAAAAACTAAATAGATTGTAACAATGTAGCTCATGTACAATTAATGAAGATAAATACAACAACTTTAGCCATTTTGAAAGTTCAGGGTTTGCAAATTATTACAAAACAGTTAAGACAGTATTTTCATTCAAATGAGCAGACGACACTGGAAAGTGGTTACGCTCCTGTTGTTATATAAAGCATAACTGCAATTGAAGCCAAAAGACAAAGGTGTGTGACACAGAGTCACACCGAAATTGCCATTCAAAATTTTCCGAGCAAGTTCCACTTCAGGTGAGGTTCATTTAAGCATAAAATTACATTGTCTTTGAGACATTGTCTGGTGGCAATGAACTGCACTTTGACATAAAATCGTAGTGGTAGCTATAAATCCATTTCATTGCCTTAATAAAGGATGACTAAGGAATTCGATAGGAGCCATCAGTCTCGGGATGGCTTTCATAGGTTACAGTCATTAAGGGTACTGTGTTGTAACAGAGGAACCATTATATCCAGTCATCTTTGTTTCTTTCTAGTCTTTATTATTTAAACTACTTTGGGTTTTATAATTCCTTGTGCATAAGCCAGTACCTAATTTTACAACCACAACTACCAGGTACCTATGGATCAGGATGTTGGATAACTAGATCCATTGGTTGAAGCGGAGCATTTCATCTTCAAAAATCTCTTTCATAACATTTCCAGCTAATGACTGCAAATTACTGGATTTTACCCTAGCTTCTCAGGTTTAGCGTCAATTGACGGACAAAATTTATTTAAAAAATGGCCACCGCATCTACTACCAGCTTTATGTAACCTAGTAATAACAGTTATAAATCTAAGTTTACATAATCTCTTGGCGTGCATGCATCACGTACCTACCCAAGAACAGCCTCTGACGCTTGAAACTAAAATAAAACGAGTCATAATACTGCACAATTTTACTTCATAAAAGAAATTGAATTAGGCTACAAAATGCATGCCAATTCATTTTCAGCTGTGGTTTTAACGCCTCAAAGATAAATGGACTGCACTTTACTCTCTTTAAGTGGTCACTGGTCAGCCATTGAAAAGGTGAAAACTATTACATGTATTAAGTAGCAATTTCATAAACTGTGTTTTCTCACAAAATTGCGCATAAAACGCGTTAGCTGATTGGACGCAAATTTGTTGTTAACAATCGCTAATAAGGTGAAAACATTATGGAGAGCGTCGGAAATCATGCTTCTTATAATCCTTTATTATCTTCCATCGTTGGTTGTCAATCAAAAGCAGTCAAATCCACATTTTGTGGTCGAAATAATGAATATCCCTCGTTAGCTTGAACAGAGAGCTGGAAGATATGTAAATCTGTGAAAGGTACAACCACAAAAAACACTTGCCCATGCGTGTAACAGGTGTTCTCTTGATTTCTAATAGCAGTATTCTTAATATAATTGCTGCACAGAATCTGGGCATGTATTTATTTTTACTTTACTTTTATTACCAACCAACCGCAGACTTTCGATTTTTAAAGGACATTTTACGTTATGATTGCATACATTACTAGTTTTTTAATTTTAATATTGTGTTTTTGTAGTCTCGGCAGATGTTATGAATCAAAGTTTTTTGTTGATGTTTCACTACAATGTGTTTCATACGGCGATTAACTTTGACTTACCTGTTTTGGTTTCGTTTTCTAAATGATATAAGTATTTATTTCTGCTTTTGCTGGTACAAACATCTGTACACAGAAAAACTGAATAGACACTATAATAGCGTACTATAAACATACATGGTTATTTAAATAAATATAAATGAATACATTTACCAGTAGGTATAATCTTTGAAGTCCTCCAGTGTGTGTATATTTTTTTTTGTATCATAGAATAGGTGATAGGTACAACGATTTTCAATAATTAATTTTAAATAATAATTTCAAAAATAAAAAGACATATTCTGTCCATAGAAAGGTACGGCAAACTACTTTAAGTACCTACAGTTAAACAGACAATATTTACTTACTCCTCATATCGGCTCAGTACAATAATATCACATATACTAATGTCTGCGGAAAATATTTATAATAAAGAACTTTGATATCCAATGTTACGCGGTAGCTTCTGAAATGCTCAAATGCGCGGGAGGAGCTGCTAGCTGCTATCTATGCAAGCTGTGGATTTACGAGCCACCTTACCTCTGCATTTGCACAACGCATCCAATAAAATAAATAAGTACTATAGTACGCTTTTATCGGTTAAGGCATAGCAATATTATGGTTATGGTTTTGCATATTTTTATTAAGTATCTGGTTCAAAATAATGTACATACTATAATTATTGAGGAAAAGCGGAAAAGATAGATATAATATCATGATTGAACAACATTCTCTAATAGAAATCGCGTCAAGCAATAATGCCGTCCTTACTCCCGTACTCCTCACAAAGATTTTAAGGGACTTTAACTATGTATTTATTCTATATGCAATAGATTTAAAGGACAATCCTCTCTTTAAGATCTATGGGGCCAAATGAACTTCATCTGCTAGACGGTACCCTTATCTATTCTGCAACGAGGCTTTCCTTTCGACGCGTCTTTAAGAGCAGGATAAGCCAAAAACCAAACTAAGAGTTTAAGAAGGAGTAAATGGATCCCGTACTCCGAGATGAATGACTCAGATGCAACCTCAAGATGACGATAATGAGTCATCAAGGTCACCTTCATTGTAACAACAAGCAAAATTAAATATTTTGAAAATGCCTTGAAAATATTGACTAGGCCATACTTTTACGCACATCAATCACATTAAGTAAGCAATCAATTGCTTATAGTGTTCAATGACTCCTCTTTAAATTTTGTTGTAAAAAGTTAATAACCACTCTTTCCTACGTGGCCGTGGGAGGCATTATGGTCGATTGTCACGCTCGCGAGCCCAATGACCAAATTAGCCGATTAAAGATTTGGAGAGAGAGAGCACTTTTCGACAGCCGATATTATATCGCGACCCTGTTAATATTTTATTGACGATACTGATATAATATTTTCGTGTAAATATTGTCGCCGTCTATGTTAATTTTTTCGCAATTATAACACCCCAATACCACTTTGCATACTTAGGGAATCGAAGCTTTTATAGTAATAAAATGTGTGCCAATATCCTACTACATATTTTTAGAGGTGACGATTCGCACACCAATAAATTAACTTACTTAGTGAATGGCGAATCGCCTACAGATAAATTAATCGATTCGCAAGTTTTGTGCGAGTTCAATTTGTCTGAGTCGTCCATTATGCCGTTCTGAGTATGAAATGAGTTACTTTTTAATTACAACTCATCACTCACTTATGGTATATTCGACCAAACGCGAGTAAAGTTTATTCCTAGAATAAACAGGCAATACCACCAGAATATTGGCTCTTCATTCTAGGAATAAACTTTACTTTGCGCGATTGGTCTACGGGCCAGAATTCTACCAGAATTCTACCAGAATTCTACCAGAATTCTACCAAAATTACCAATAGATTAAATTTAGTTAATTTTAATTTGCATGAAAAAATCCTAGCCCTAACTTCGTGTCTTGTATTGCTACACTTTCTTTGTAATTTTGATATGACCGCGTAAAATTTCATTTGATAAACTACCAGACAACAGTACTTAAATGATACATTTAAATATATTATAATTTGAATGTTATAAATTATCTATTGATTGCAAGTATTGTTGCGTGCACTGACTTCCCGTGCAATGAGAGGTGCGCTCGAGTAGCACCACCTATATTTCATATCTATTTGAGTGAAATGATTTAAACCAACCGGTAGAATTGTGATACTAGTGTATGAATTGTCGCTATACTTCCTTTTGATATCATAACCAGTTTTATCATCTAGTGAAAGAGGTTCTGCTACTTGCTGAAGCTTGTCAAAACCTATCCTTGTGGGGATAAGCAAAGATATACCTATATTAGTACTAGCTTTTGGCCGCAGTTTCGCCCGCGTAGATGTCGGTTATCGCGACCAAACATAGCCTATGTCCTTTCCCATGATCTAATCTACGCCTATACCTTTCATCAAAATCCGTTCAGTGGTATAGGCGTGAAAGCGTAACATACAGGCAGACAGACAAACAGACAGAGTTACTTTCGCATTTTATTAGTATGGAGTAGGAGGTCTCCTGGCACAAGTATCCTTGGTTACTTAAAAGGAGACCTCAGCAACTGCTATAATTTTGTAAACAATTTATGAAGAATAAAGATTATTATTATTGTGAGTATGGATTCTTAAGTCTGCTTATGTTTTTGTAGCCTGCATAAAAAACAAGTCTATCGTCCTCAACCGGGTACTTTTTTATACGTACGTTTTATATAAGTACCTACTATACCTACACTTGGATAAAGAACGCCTCTATTCCTTATGTATTTTAAATATACGATATTGAATTTACTTTGATGATTTTATTTTCATTCCTATCAACTATCATGGTACTTATGAGGCATTTATAAAAAATAATAAAAGCGCCACAAAGGGCAGTATCGCTAAGATTTAAATTAATTTTAGAATGTCCAGGTACCTATTTTACAAATACTTATTATTGTGCAATAGAATCGGTAACATCAATCGGCATTAGTACGAATAAATTGGTCATTGGGGCAACCCGTAATGGTAGCTAGATAATTAAAATAAATAAATAAATTAAAAAGAAATTATCATATACCTATCTATATTCTGAGATACATAATTGTTTCAATATGTAAATTATATAAGCAAAGATTAATGAAGATATCGATAATTTACGGTTAAAGCAAATCTTTATCCTAATAAGGATTTTTCTAATTAAAAAATTAACTATTCATTATGAAGTCGTAAGTAATATAATTTTTCAACGATTAATTAGTTATAAAATAAATAATTAACCTATTCACAAGCCTTCAAGATAGCAAACAGGTACATACAAATAGAGCCATGAACATCTTGTTTCAACACTCAAAACAGATCTATAGATCCTTCACATGTGACATGGAACATTTGTATTTGATCAAGTCGCACGGATAAAAATCAACCTACAGAAGAATCACAAAGAATAAATATCAACACAAAAAATCAATAAAAGAAATCTTTATCTTAGATTGATTGGCCCTGCCTGACCCTTTACCGATGCGACCAGGTTTTTATAAACTTTCACAAAAAACTTAAACGTAACAGTGTTTATTTGTGACAATTTGCTTTGTCGGTTTCTGCCGATTTACATTTGAAAGGAGCATTTTTTTGTGATGCCGAGCAACCTGTAACGACACGGTGAATGACACAGGTAGAACGAAATGATCGTGCTATGATTGAATAGTTTTGATCGTTTGCATTATTTATGTGTAAATTATTGTAATGGTACGACAAAATACATGTAAACCTGTTTATGACTGCGATAAAAAGGCTTTTGGTAACATGTTTACATCAACAATTAGGGTTTTAATGAGTTTTGATTAAAACAATGCATATTAAATTACAAGTGTATAATTTCTACTGTAGATTACAGGGGAATTAATTTTATTTAATGAGACAAGTAAAAGTAGTTGAATACATTGAAACAGAGGAAAATAGAAATATCTTTGGCTTCTTCTTTTATAATCTGAATTGGTAATACCACGTTAATGTGCAAGTCAATTAAAAAACAACGGTGACAACTATTCGTATTAGGTACCATATTGCCATTTTTAAACCAATAAAAAATACCAAAACCATCTCACCCACACAAAAAAGAAGAGAATTGGTTATAGTGTTCAAAAACTTGTGAAAAAATCTATTTATCCTGAATAAATTCATGTTTTTTATCTCTTCAGCGTCAAAATATTTATTTATTTATTATTGATCTGCACATAACATTTAAGCTAAATTAGATGAGTAATTTCATTTAATCCTATCCAATTCAAAATAAAAGATCAATATTAAATTATAAAATGTCAAAGTATCAAAATCAGTCGGCACTCGTTCAACAGTCAATGTAGTGCGCTTCCCGAGCATCTCCGGGAGTCGGGACATAGATCTGTGAGTGAATGAAGACATAATCATCGATCAATCGAAGTTCGCTGCGATGTCCTGATGCGACCGCACACCGAACGCTTTGGGAAACACTGGGTCACATTCGTTCTTCTACAGTCAGCCTTTCATAAAAAGCAAAATAATTGATGAAATGCTTTATTCTTAAAGGTTTTAAATATACCTTAGAGAATTTTATGTCGATTCTGAATATTGTAGGAAAAACTTCACGGCATTATCTAGACCGTACCTATAATATTTTTTTTACTACATCTCTAAGATCATCGACGCAAAAGTAATACCTACCTCTGCTCCTTCCTCTTTCTTTTATCACTACGTATGTACCTAAGACGAATGACTGAATAAATTTAATTTTATCTTAAAAATCTACTACAATAATAACATTAGTAAGTGTTACATTTACTATGTAGTCTAGGTAGCATTAATTGCCATGCATTCGACAGCACCTGACACGGGAGTTATTACACACATCCTGCGGCCAAGCAGTCTGATATCGCGGAAAAAAGGCAGCTTCTTGTCACTGAGCTGGACCGGATCCTGGACCACATTTCTCAATGGGGCGCTAGGAACCTGGTCGAGTTCAATGCCAAGAAGCAGGTATGTGTGTTTACAGAAAAGGTATCTCCTTTCCTTCCCCTTCCCACTCTTTAGAGCACACCACTGCCACAGCAGGATCACCTCAATATCCTCGGTATGGATGTTCACTTCAAACTGAATAACAAAACCTATATCGAGAGCATCATGCTCTCGACAGGTTGCAGCGACGTGCGGTCCGCATTATTGGGAATCCTGTGGTCACGAACACCCTCGAGTCTTTGCAATGCGTAGAGAAGTTGTGTCTTTGGCAGTATTCTACCGTCTCTACCATGGTGAATGTGTGAATGTTCTGATGAGCTCTTCCAATTAATCCCACCCTCTCCTTTCCTTCACAGGACGACACGTGCAGGGCTAAGGTGCCATCCGTATACGGTGCAGAGTATACCTGCTAGAACCAAGCGTTTCAGTGACTCATTCCTATGCCGCACCACTAAGACCTGGAACTCCCTGCCAGCTCACGTGTTTCCTTCTTCCTACAGTCCCGGGTAATTTGAGCGGGGCGTGAAAAGGCATCTAATGAGGCCGTCAAGCTGAGTACCACCACTGTTAACATGGTACATGTTTACGATGGTGACCCTCTTTCAGAGACTTTGCCTTTAGCTTAACATAAGGCGAAGTGAAGTCAAATTGACGTGTCCGGTATAAAAAAGGTAGCATATTTAAATGAGATTTGATGTTGCTTTACATTAGTAATAATTAAATAATTTAACACATAATTAATCAAATAAAAAATAAATAATGTTGATGAATAATCGGGAAGTAAACCTTTATTCATGATAAACCAATCGCCTACTTAGCGGGTATAGCCGCGGAGCTTAGTTAGTATACTATAAAAATAAAAGAATATAAGATACAAACTAACCCTTTCAATGTCTAATCTAATTCATAAAATAAAAAGACAAAAGATTTGAATACGTTAGTCCAAATATTGATTTAACCCGATCGACGACGGAAGCAGGTGCGTTGCGCACGCGCTGTCTTGGAATCAATAAGCGTTTCCCAACTATGAAATTAAATGATAATCACGACTTTTTTCTCCCATATTTATTTATGCAGTTAATCAGTTCTTTTGACTGTGTGAACAGGTATCGTAAACATTTTAGTAGCAAGTCAAGCAACATGCAATGATTGTACTTATTCATCATTTTATATTTATTTGTACCAATAATGAATATTTGAATACAATCAGAATATTTCTTAACATACTCAGCAATGTTATTGAAAAATATGTCAATTATTAAAATAATCTAACTATCGAACTTTGTAAAATACAGCCAACATTCATTTGATTTATGAAACAAAAAGAAACAATATATATATTGCTTAGTACTTTTATTTCATACTTTTTTGTCATCTTTCAAGACTGTATTAATTCAGTAAAGTTTTAATTCATCGTTTTACATACATAAGATCACGCCTTTATCCCGGGAGGGTTAGGCATCATTTTCCTTTCTGGATATACCTATGTCGTAACTTTATGCCATCTTCGGTCATATTTATTTAAATACTAGCTGACCCGGCGCATTTCGTACCAGCTATTTTATTTATTGATGTCCGCTGCATGGGTGTCTCTTCAACCTTATACTCGTACTCTATAAAGGAATGCGCACGGAAGAACGTTTTCATTATCGAGCATTTTGAGACATTTATGAAGAGTTTATTTTCCTGACTTCACTCTTACTCTATCTATTAAGCTGTATCAAAATCCGTAGCGTAGTTTTAAAGATATAAGACAGATAGACAGCCTAAAGCGACTTTACCCTTTCAAAATATATTTCTGATCAAATGATTTCTGGCTATTATGGATATAATATGTTGTCGATTCCAAACCCTTATTTAATCTAGATCTATATGTAATTAGTCCAAAAATACCGAACCGATGGGACGAACATCAAATGTTTGACAGGTAAGAACAGTTTGTATGGGAAAATAAAATTGTCGTGTCGTTGTCGTTGTCGTGTATTTTAGAATTCAACTCGGAATTTTTCCATATTCCCTGGACTTACACAAATATTTCGAGATTAAAATTAGGCAAATCGGTTCAACCGTTCTTGAGTTTTAGTGAGTCTAACAGAATTGCAATTAATATTTATATAGAAGATTATAAGAGGCAGATAGGTAGGTATTCTGCCTCTCTACGATCATATAATTAAGTATAAAGCATGCTTAAATGTCAATAAAAGGATAATGTAATCCACTATGTATAAAGGATTTAATGGTAAAATAAAATTCGCAGTTAACTTTAGTGCAGTTTATTAAGATCATAAAATCTTAGGTAGTTATAAGAAGAAATAAAACTTGATTGTGTTATTTAAGTCCAATGATCTTGTTTACTCTGCAGAAAATTGTAATTTATACTATAGGTATTAACGGAAATTCATAAAAACCGTGTTATTAAAAAAAAATAACTTATAATTGAACGGATTTTGAAGATATACTTTATAAATCACTTTTACAAAAACGGTAGGTATTGTAAATTACGAACAGAGTCATCGAATATGAGTTCGACTCGAATAAATCAGGGTAATGCCACCAGAGAGGACCTTGCAAAAAAAAGACTAACCGTGGCATTCTAAATATCGTCACAATAGCCAGACAATATCTCTGTAGTATTACGAAAGAATCTTATTCATTAAAGACTGATACATCATATTCCGTATCAAGGAAGCAGTGACACAAAATGTTCACGATCCCTGCTCCTTTGCAGCCATCACTCACTTTAACGGTTTGCACCCAAGAGAGGGTTGCCGTGACGCGTCATGCTCCGATGTTACGGATAGATACGCTACAAACCTTTCGGGCAGATGTATAAACTTATAATTGGAGCGTATCAAAACATTACTACCATGGTAAGGGCGTACTCTCCTAATGCATGCAGGCAATTATATTTTGATCGCCTTATTTTTTTCTTACAAGATGTTAATGGTCATAGAATCAACATTATTGTCATATCGACATTATTTTTCAGTATCGTGTGTACAGGCCCTATCAAGACTTTCGGGGTCCGTGTTGCTGTGCAGGTTCATATTTTTATTTGTGAAGTGCCCTGCTCAGGTTAAAATAAAACTCTAGATCTGATAATGTGTTCCTGCCACACATGATAAGATTGCTTTTACTACTAGACTTTCAATCCAATGCGATAAAAATGATAAGTAAGTATATCAATTTCTTTTCTGTTTGCCTGTACATCAAATTGTTAATGAGTATTTCAAAACATAGCTGATGTTTTCCGAAACTAACTCAGGTTCACAGAATCTAACCCAGTCAAGAGCAGAAATTTTTACAACTTTGTATAAATTCCCTGCGACGAATACTTATTAGAACTTCGCATCAAGGGTGGTTTGTATCATCAAAATAGGTACCGAGTAGGTAGTAGGTAATGGAACCACAATCATTACACTGTATTTTCAACAGAGTTAATTTTCCTTTGCAATTTTCAACTCCATATTTTAAAACATATTCCTTTTTCATGCGAATTTGTAAAACATTTACGTTTTCTAAAGCGCCGTTAAAACAGAAATCCCTATCATTCGCGTCAAATCTTTAAATAATAGAGCCATTTATCAGACAGAGGCAGTTTGCATATGTAATCGCGAGACAGGGAGGCGATTGATGACTGTTGAACATCCACCCCTTTGCCGGTGAAGGTACACTAATAGTAATAAATGAATAAACGCAGTGATATTTTGCACGAATGTTTTTAAGTTTTGGTTAAAATTGCATACTGTGCATAGTGACCACACAATAGCAGCTTCTGCTGCTCTAAGGTGCTCTGGGGCTCAACAATCCCATTTTCGCAGCATTATATTATGCTTCGGGACATCTCTTGTCGAGAAACTTTTTAATTTTTTCGCAATTTAGTCTGTGCTTCTCACAAATTCCAATTTGATGTGTTGGTGGTTTGATGGGTTACAGAGCAATGTAATGTCATCGGCATTTAATACCCTTGACACTACCGGTGGTGTCAGGAAGATTGATAAATCTCTACCCTTAACACTACTGGTAGTATCACCTTGGCTCTTGAGGGAGCGATTGCCAAAATCAACAACTACGAGAGTCTGCTCCAGAGGCTTTTCGATTAGAAGGTGAGGTTGGTTCTAATCTGAAGATACCATACTCCCATACGCATTGCCTGTACATCACTAATGAGTTCTGTCATGTGACGAAGTTAGATAGTAGGAAACAGTGGATCTCTGAAAGAGCCCAGAAAAACTGAAACTGGGAATACACAATTTACTAGCTTGGGCCCGCGGCTCCGACTGCGTGGATGTCGCTTATCGCAACCACCCATGGCCTATGTGTTAATCCAGAGTGTTAGCCAAGTCCATATTAAATTTTATTAAAGTCGCTCCTGCCGTTTAGATGTGAAAAAGTAACAAACATCCATCCATCCATCTATACTTACAAACTTTCACGTTTTTAGTAGAATGCAGGTAGGTAGATACATATAAAAGAACAGATATGGTTTTTCTTTATACCACTTAAGTGGCAGACAGGCACACGGCATGCAACACCAGGGGCGTTACACTCGCGCTGCCTACCCTAAAGAAACCTTCTAATGCCCCTCTTGAAGAACCCCATATTGTAGTCGCTTGGGAAAACCATGGCAGGGAGTTCATTCCACAGCTTGAGCGTACGGTGATGAAGTTCCTTTCAAACCGCACGGTGCGCACCGTATTCGGATGCAATGTGTGGGGATGAATTCCCTGTCTATGGCGAGCGGTGCGATGATAGAATGTAGCTGTGGGCATCATATCAAATAATTCATCTGAGCACAAACCATTATATAGGCGGTAGAAAACACACAGTGAGGCAAAATCCCTCCTGAAGCTGAGAGGTTCCCCATCGCCTGCGAGTATGGGACTGTCCACGAGCCTTAACGCACGTCTTTGCACCGAGTCGAAAGGGTTAAGCTGGCGTGCGGGCGCTCCGGCAAAAAGATGACAGCAGTACTCCATGTGGGGCCGAACCTGTGCCTTATAACGAAGGAGTCGCTGCCCCACGTGGTGGCAACAGTCCAACTATTAGGTAATTTGTGGTAACGGTAACAGTGTCGAGAGTTCAATTTGTTTCTTCTCATCTCAAAAAATGTCCAACGCACCTCTAGAAGTTCTAATATAAAAAATAATTAGGATTTGTTGGTAGAACTTTATTAACATTATGTTGTAACTTGTAACGTATTCGTCCGTATCTACCAGGGACGCTTAATGTCTTATAACCCTGCGTTTTAAGTGCGCCATAAAATTGTCATTAAAGCATTTTGATTGATTACAGATATAACACAGGTACATTTATGTGCGTACCTACATTACAAACTTGTTGTAAGCACTCGCTAACTTTATTGTTAAGGCAATTCGCTGCAGAATTATTAACTTTCTCCTTTTTTTTTTTTTCCGTGCGGAAATCCCCTCGGATACCCCCCTGCCGGAGCCGGAAGGGGAGGTTATGTCGGACTCGAACCGACTAAAACCGCACGCCGACTGTGTCTTGGCGCTAGGCCGGAGGTGAGGTTGTCATAGACATATCCCTCGCACCCCGGCTGACCCAGGGTCATCCCTTACGGTCTGGCCCTCCTCAGGATGGGGGACAACGGTGTCCCCAACTCGCCCCCGGAATGGGGAGGCGCGCTATTCAGCGCGCCGCCGCCGTGGCCTGCTTCTGCTGGGGTGACAGGCGGCTCCACCCGTCACCCCCAATTAACTTTCTCCTTAGGACAACTAGCTGAGCTCAGTTGGCAAAAGAAGGATTTATTTTAAGTTTTAGGTCATCTATTTCTATTTATACGGAATAAAAAATCTTTGATATCACGAAAGACCAGCAACACCTAGGTACTACTACTTATTTACCTACCTTCTTGTAGGTAGCTGTCATACAGATTTCATTGCAAAGGTGCGTGCTATAGTCTCATAATACAGAACGATTTGTTCTGTATTCTGAGGCTAGTACCTAGGTGGCAAAATTAATTGAGTCACATACTTTCTGCGTCCCATTCGAAATTCATATATCTACCTATAGGTATGCTAGCTTACCTGGCGAACTTCATACCGCCAATTTTTTTCCGCCCGCGTGGCTTCACATCCCGTTTCCGCTGCACCCTCTACTATATTAAGCATTATACATTTAAACCTTCGTGAATTTTTCTATCTACTAAAAGAAACCGCATCAAAATCTGTAGCGTAGTTTTGAAGATATAAGACCTACATAGGGACGGACAGACGCGTGCGAGGGATATGTCTATGACAACCTCACCTCCGGCCTAGCACCAAGACCCACAGTCGGCGTGCGGTTTTAGTCGGTTCGAGTCCGACATAACCTCCCCTTCCGGCTCCGGCAGGGGGGGTATCCGAGGGGATTTCCGCACGAAAAAAAAAAAAAAGAGACGGACAGACGCAGAAAACGGCTTTGATTTATAATAAGTAGTGATTAGGTGATTAGGTATATACACTGAATATGGAAAGGAGGAGAGATTCAATGAAATTTTAAAGCAATTAATAAGTACCTATGGTAACTTATTTATTCCCAACTAGCTTTTGCCCGCGGCTCCGCCCACGTGGTAGTCGGTTCACGCGACAAAACATAGCCTATGTTCTTTCTCAAGGTCTAATCTACCCCTATACCAAATTTCATCAAAATCGGTTCAGTGGTTTAGGCGTGAAAGCGTAACATACAGACAGACAGAGTTACTTTCGCATTTATAATATTAGTATGGATCTAAAGGCCCATATTCTAGAATGGTAGGCAGCAGTGGCGAGATATATAACCCGATTCCTGCCGACTTCTTAATGGGCGGCATGGCCAAATTGATCAATATAATTAATTTAATGTACTTACATAAGTTACTTTTTCTACTAGCTTTTAGCCACGGCTTCACCAAACATATCCTATGTGCTAATCCAGGGTGTTACCTAGCTCTATACCAGATTTTTTGTATGTAGCATAAATAAATGTAAACAAATTGTTGGTGAACCAAATAAAAAAAAAACAGAATTAAGTAGGTACCATTCTAGGCCTGTATTAGGCCTAATTTGAAAAAGAGAAGGGAAGATAATCAATCACAAAACAATTAAGGCAGCTAAGCTGCGAGCCTTTATTTCTAATTATAAATAATAGAGAAAATGAGAAAAATAAAATAGTAAGTACATTTCTTTTTGTCATTTAATTTTCTTTTCCACTTTGGCGTGTAGTAACGCCATCTATCTAACTAATACTACAACGGATTGGTTCAAAGCGAAGTTCACAGGCAATGGACACACTGCCCTGCTTCTTCCTACTGTTTTCTGATTGTATTCATAGATGTCACTGGTAAAAATAGTCCTGCCATCTAGTTTACATAAAGTTTAAATAACCTTGCTACCTTAGTACTGTTGTTAGTAGTTTTTATAAGTTGGCATAGATGGCGCTAACATAAAATTTTAATATTCCTTTTTATTCTCAAAAAGTAATAGAGCTCCGTTAAGAGGTACCGGTAAACGTGGACACTGACGGTAGGGCCAGTCCATATCCTAAAAGTCGCGCAGCGGGCTATGGAGCGAGCTATGAGAAATGAGATCTTCCGACACAGAACCAAAGTTACCGACATAGCTCGTAGAATAAGTAAGCTCAAGTGGCAATGGGCTGGCGACATCTGTTGAAGGTCCGATGGCCGTTGCAGACGAGTCCTAGAGTGGAGACCGAGAGAAGCCAAACGCAAGGTAGGACACACCCTAGCCAGATGGATTGACGACCTGAAAAAGGTAGCTAGGATGAACTGAATGAAATGGCGCACATTGGGAGAGGCCTATGTCCAGCAGTGGACTGCGGTGGGCTAATGTGATTGAAGGGGTAGCGCGGCCCGCCGCGTCACGCGATCTGCCCATCGCCAAAGGCAAATGGCACACTGCAACGCTTGACGGCGCATCGTGCGTAAAAGCTTTGAATGTAAGAATATCTATTCTGTACTGTAGGTACTTATAATAATAAATAATATATTGCTATGGATTATTGAGACTTGTCAGCAATTCCTTGTTTGCTGTCCTCATCAGCAAATTTAATAGTTGATAAGTACTTATGTAGCTTTTGTACGAAGTATGTACGTAGGTTAGGTATCCATGAACCTTTTAGTGTTTGATTTCATTGTTTTTTTATATTAAATACTAGTAAGTATAGCAAACAAACCACAAAACGCTGATCCGCCGTAGCACTAGCCTTTCGTATGTTGCCGATTGAGTATTATTTGCTTCGGTTTTCAGACGACAAGACGTGGATTCTTATGGTAGAAGTTATTCATCGGTAATGTTATGTAGGTATGTTCCCGTCTTGTACCGAACCCTCAATGGGCGAGTGTGACTTGCACTTAACTAGTTTCATGTGAGACAAAAAGAACCCGACTACCGAAAAATCACGCTCTAAAAAGAAACAAACAAGAAAATATCAAGGATAGCCGTGGTCGTATGCCACTTTACCCTAGAATATATTGTTTTGCTAGAGTACCAGTGGCATACGACCACGGCTATCCTTGATATTTTCTTGTTTGTTACTTTTTAGAGCGTGATTTTTCGGTAGTCGGGTTTATTTTTAAACTTATTTTTTATTTGTATTATTTTGAGGCACGTGAAAGCTAATAATTTGTACATATTTGAAATTTGCTAATAAAGCCAAATTTGATACCAAACACGCCATATTTATCTCAAATTTATTTTTTAACATAGTACCTTATGAGCGCTAGATTGTGTTACACGTCATATAGCCTATAATCACGGGTATCCTTGATATTTTCTTGTTTGTTACTTTTTAAAGCGTGATTTTTCCGTATTCGGGTTTTATTACCCGACTGCGCGACGCAAAGGAGGCTAATTAAGCTTATTTTTTATTTGTATTATTTTGAGGCACGTAAAAGCTAATGATTTATACATTTTTGAAATTTGCTAATAAAGCCCTTTCATTTGATACCAAACACGCCATATTTATCTCAAATTTATTTTTTAACATAGTACCTTATGAGCGCTAGATTGTGTCACATGTCATATAGCCTATAACCATTGGACGATCAAGACGCTGGTAACGATACTTACCTCATTTGTCCAGTTCTAGTAAGTAGTTGAGGAGCTATGAGGAAACAACTGAACATACATACATACATAATATACATACATAATATACATACATAATATACACATAGCCTGTCAAAATCTTAACCCGCCTTTTGGCTTCGCTATAGTCGGGTAAAAATTACCACTAATTATTTTTTCCTTGTTCCTATTCTGCTGAGGTTGAAGCCAATTTGAGTCCAGCGATTAGTGATCACCATTTCTGATGCTGTCCCTAGAATGGCGGTCCCTATCTTGATGGCTAATATATAATAGCTATAGGTACCTATAATTTCGAAATCCATTTATAAAAGTGAGTCATTCATCAACTCGCGGGCAGTAAACTTGCGGGAAACCGCGAGTTGGCAACTTTCAATTTTTGATTATTTTCGTGTCGCAAACTCGCGCGATTGTCAAAAGTGACGTATTTGTGTACAGTCAGTTACGAAAACTTTGTAATAAATTTCATATAGTTTGGTACCTATTTAAAATGTAGGTACATACATATCTCCAACGGTGATTGACTGGTTTCGTAGTTACCTGTTTGGTCGCCGGCAGCGTGTTTGTGTCAAAGAGTCTACCTCCTCTTGGTGTACTACAATTGCAGGTGTACCACAAGGCGGCGTTTTATCTCCACTAATCTTTGCAGTTTTTATTAACTCAATCACCAACGAACTATCTTCTTCCTACCACCTGTATGCTGATGATTTGCAGATATACTCTCGGGCCCCACTGGAGAGACTGACGGAAGCGGTCAACACAGTAAATACTGACCTGATATCGATATGCAACTGGAGCGCCGCGTACGGTCTACAAGTGAATCCATGCAAGACACAAGTCATTATTGTGGGTAGCTCTAGGTTGATTGATAAAATAGATTGGTCAACCCTACCCCAAGTGACTTGCAACGGAACCATAGTCCCTTATAGTGACAAAGTAAAAAATCTGGGAATTGTTATCGACAGTCGCTTATCCTGGGGGCCACAAGTCCTAGAATTAAGGCGGAAAATATTTGCTGCGGCGGGGTCCCTGCGCAGGCTGCAAAATTTCCTACCTACCGCCACTAAGACTGCACTCGCAAAATCTCTTCTTTTTCCCATACTCGACTATGCCGACGCCAGCTATCTAGATCCCACTGAAGACCAACTTAATAAGCTTGAGAGACTCCAAAATCTTTGCATACGATTCATATTTGGATTACGCAAATATGATCATGTTTCTGAATTTCGTAGAAAGCTCAAGTGGTTGCCTATACGCCTTCGCCGGAATGATCATGTTCTCTCCTTACTGTACAACATCCTATTCAATCCTTTAACCCCTTCTTATCTTAAACAGCGTTTTGAATTCTTGCACAACACTCACTCGAGGGTTTTGAGATCATCAGAGAATCTGAGATTGAAAATGCCGAGCCATTCCACTAATTTTGCTGACAAATCCTTTTCGGTTCAAGCTGCCCGGTTGTGGAATGCTCTGCCAGTGACTGCCAGGCGTGCCCAGTCTTTACTTGTTTTTAAAAGACTAGTCAGGTGTACTATGTACTACCTATCTCTCTAACAAAAGTGGAATTATAAAGATTTTACTATATGGTATATTTATGTATGTTTAAATATAATAAGTGTGACATCTTCTGTGATATTTATAGTATGTATGTTTATGTTTGTAATGATATATACTATACCAACCTATACCTACACCGGTAGCTACTATGATTATGCGTTTTCTTTTTCATTATTATTGTTTTCTCTTCTTATTTATATGTACACCAAACTGCCCAAAAACATTTTTCTCCTATTTTTCTCTCCATCCTATGGTTGCCTGTAAGAAATTGCCGCAGAGCGATAAGGCTGCCAACTGTACTTACCACCTAATATGTATCTCTTAATGTACCTATTGTTATATCCTTGGTGTACAATAAAGACGTATATTATTATTATTATTATTACTTTATCATTGTCACATAAATAGTTTTGCTTTTACATAGTGCTATGGTAGTCAGACAGACCACTTCATTTTGTTTAATTGATCTCACCATGGTCACAGTTCATATTCCGTGGTCATTGGTTAGATTGATGTCAGTGGTGGATATGTATGGATAGATCTAAGAGTGAATAAATAATAGAGTGCGCGTACTGCAATGGTACGTAGTGCCAATCATGACCACATTACAATACAATACAATACAATATTCCGTACTAGCTTTTGCCCGTAGCTCCGCCCGCGTAGATGTTGGTTATCGCGACAAAACATAGCCTATGTCCTTTCTCATGGTCTAATCTACCCCCATACCAAATTTCATCAAAATCGGTTCAGTGGTTTAGGCGGAAAAGCGTAACATACAGACAGACAGACATACTTTCGCATTTACAATACTAGCTTTTGCCCGCGGCTCCGCCCGCGTGGATGTCGGTTATCACGAACAAACATAGCCTATGTCCTTTCTCAAGGTCCAACCAAATTTCATCAAAATCGGTTCAGTGGTTTAGGCGTGAAAGCGTAACATACAGACAGACAGACAGACAGACTGAGTTACTTTCGCATTTATAATATTAGTATGGATGAGTATGGATTGTACACCTAAAACAATATTTACAGAAAAGTTACATACAAATTACAATATTATGAGGCAGTACAAATGGCGGTCTCATCGCTAGGCGCAATTTTCTTACTGTCAACCTGTGACAATGGAGTCTGTGCAGTGGAGTATTAAACTACGAAATGCTTACTTTTTGAGTTAATTGTGAGCACGAACGTATACCTACTAAATATTATTACTCATAGAAACACACCTTTAAAATTAAAGTATACATATTCATCCACAGACACATTTGGAGTAAGATGCAATCGATTCCGCGACTCCTGTAGGCAAATGCTCTACTGCCACACTATGCTCTATGTCGGTTCAGATTTAATGACTACACAACTGATAGGTACTAGAATATAATTATTTTGAAGATACATAGTTACTTACATTCATCAAAAGATATTAACATAGACATTGGAATATCTCCTGCAATGAAAATTTCAACATTAAATTTCAATACTTGATCTGTGATCAGATCCCGAGGGATTGCTTCCAATATCTGTAGAACGATTTGCGTTGCGTTTGAATTCTCTTTAAAATGTCGGCCGGCTGTGACTGGTGCAGCTCGATTAAACGATGTCTTGAATACCTAATAGAAGTGGAGGGTGGAATGCTCGTTCTCAATTCACTCGCAGCGCATAAATTAGCGGCGAGAGCACACAACCACCGCAGTTCCACAAAAACTCCAATCGTAGGGGAAAGTTTGGCGATTAAGCCGTGAGGCGTGGCATGGTCAGGTCTGTTTCTGACAGTTAGTGCCCTCACTTGTTATAATCCGTTAAACTTTTGACCCTCGTCAAGGTACGCTGAGAATTAATGGAAATGCTTTCTTTTCCAGATTTATGATATTCTTTTTTGAGACCCAAATAGAGAACGTAGATAAAGGTAAATCAAACTAGAAGGCGTAGGTATATTTTAACTTTTAATTTTTGTCTTTATAATTAACTTACATGGCGTGGATACGTTTACTCTTAATGGCATTATTATTTCCTCTGTATCCAAGCCATTATAATCTTTTTTAACGTTAATCTGTAAAATTCACATTCGAACTCGAATTTGCATCCGCATGTTAGGCTATTTTTACCCGACTACGGCGAAGCCAAAAGGAGGGTTATGATTTTGACAGGCTATGTATGTATGTATGTATGTATGTATGTATGTATGTATGTATGTATGTATGTATGTATGTATGTATGTATGTATGTATGTATGTATGTATGTATGTATGTATGTATGTATGTTCATTTGTTCCCTCATAGCACCTCAACTACTGATTAGAACTGGACATATGAGGTATCGTTACAAGCGGCTTGATCGTCCGATGGTTATAGGCTATATGACGTGTCACTCAATCTTGTGTGGCGCCCTCTAGCGCTCATAAGGTACTATGTTAAAAAATAAATTTGAGATAAATATGCCGTGTTTGATATCAAATAAAAGGGCTTAATAAGCACATTTCAAATATGTATTAATTATTAGCTTTACCTTGCCCCAAAATAATATAAATAAAAAATAAAGTTTAAAACTAAAACCCGACTACCGAAAAATCACGCTCTAAAAGTAACAAACAAGAAAATAGCCGTGGTCGTATGCCACTTACTCTGACAAAACAATATATTCTAGGGAAAAGTGGCAATATTTTCTTGTTTGTTACTTTTAGAGCGTGATTTTTCGGTAGTCGGGTTTTAGTTTTAAACTTTATTTTTTTATTTTATAAAAGTACACATAAACTTAATCTCGCCTGATGGTAAGCTAAAGGCAAAGTCTCGGAAAGAGGGTCACAATCATAAACATATACCATGTTAACAATAGTGGCACCCAGCTTGACGGCCTCATCAGATGCCTCATCAGAGGCCTAATTTTGTCAAAGATAAGAAGGCACCCTGAAGACTGAAAAATAAGTTCATCAGTCTTATCCGTGCGGCGGTCAGTCGGAGCACCTAGAACTACCAGGTGAAAAGTGCACAAATCTTTATCGGGTCCCAATCACTCGCTTGGCCCGAAAAAATTTTGGTGCACTTTGAGATGTGAAATCTGTGTCTATCAATATTCATGCAATATTAGAAAATGTTCGGATATCTGTGGAAAATGCAAATAAGTATAAAAAGATACAGAAAAATAAATGGACTAGACTTTTGGCTATAAAAAGTCAGTGCGTGTGGATCTTCTACGCAAATTATATACTTTCTAACGATGACATTGTTTGTAAAGGACTGTGTAAACAGAAAGGGTGTAACGCAGAAATAAGCGTATATCATACTAAAACATGTTTAACAACAGAAAATTTAGAAAATATGAAAGTTAAACGAGACACGATGACTCTAAATGAAAACGGTGATTCCGATATTGTTGGGTTAATTGGGACTAATTAGTGCCTTTGATCTGTGTAATCAAATTTCGGGTCTGTGGTGATGGCTTTGCTGAGTTGTACAGTCGCCATCGGTATAATTTATTTCAATGTGAAGATCGTTTTTATATTTAGTATTCGGTAACATCACTGAGAGCGACTGTACTTACTAGGTACCTACTGCACGAAAGCTAGTTAAATTATGTACATACACTAACGCCGTTATATTTTATATTGTAACACAATATAATGGCGTTAAAATATATAGGTCAATATTTAGGTATTGCATGTTATTATTTATGAATATAAAATAAAAATAGTGATAATGTGATAATATTTTCGAACGTCTGCTTCTTTATTTACCATTTAGCCACATTCATAAGTTTCATAACGCGATAATAATATAAAACCTGTCAACAAATGTTTTCTTCTAGGATATTCTACACAACGTCACTGAATAGAAAATAGTACTAGAGTACCAACACTATATAGACCCAAAGCAACTATTAGGTATTCTGTGCCCAAAGTAAGCATAGCTTTCAACTAGCTCGTACGTTTTCTTCTTCTTTTTCTCTTTCTAAATTATTAAACAATAGGTATACCACACACTTATCGAATACCTTTCGCTCTTCTATCTCAATATAATCTGTGGGCAAATTTCATCTTCACTAGAAGGTTCGGACTGCTCGCGATAAAAGCCTACGTGTCGTCTGTGTTATGTAATTATGTAGTGCATACAACGCTCATCTTAATAGAATTACTTTGCATCCTCTTTAATGTGAAACCCTCCTAACTACTATACATAAAACCTCATGTTTATGTCATTTTTAATCAGGTCAATTAAAGCTCTCAGCACTTAGTACATTTTGCATATTTTCTGTTAAAAGTGGAATATGTGGAAAAGTATAATAAATGACAAAATGTTCTCTTACTTTTAATAAATCCATATACTTACCACTTAAAATAATGGAAAATTTGATTCACTGCTAGACTTTAAACTTAATAATGGCTGCCCTGAAATGTGTATTTTTCGATTTGCTTACCAATTTATTAACGCCATGTAACTACGATTAAAGTATGGATAATCCGTTACTATTTTTAATGAGAACCTCCTCCTTTTTTGAAGGTATGCCGTGTTAGTGGGTTAAGGTAAAATGGGTATGGGTTACCGGTAACTGCGATGGATGACAGTTAATTCAAACACGATAATAAATACACATAGAGAGATCCGGTTCTTAGCATTCCATGGATTCACCGTGCGGTCGCCGGGTCCATGGCGTGGTACAGAGAGGAACACTGTGACGGCGCCTGGGACTTGCGACCCAGGTGTAGGTTTAGGGTGGCCACCTTGTGATGCATCAGCGCTCACCTCCACCGTCAGTCGTGTACCCCCTCTACCTATCCAAATTTGGTAAGATCCTATCAACGCCGTTTTAGATATTCGTTTGAGTAAAGAGCTTACTGAAGCTCTTGGCAATCCGAGGTCTTTAAATAAGTTATACAGGGATTTAGCTGGAATTCCCCTTGCTCCTACTTCCACGGCGTAGAGTTTAACCACATAGCCATTTTTGGTTAACTCGTTGGTCAAAGTATTTGTTTATTTTTATAGCGTGGTCTTTAGGTATGTTAGTTTCCCACGGTACTGTGAGTTCTACTAGTACTGCACGCTTTTGCTGTTTTGAAAATAGGAATTTATCGGGTCTGGATGACGAGGCACAAACATCCTCCGGTATTTTATAGTGTTTCTCATACGAATCTGCGAGTAATGTCCAATCAGCGGCTGCTATCAAAATTGAGTACGGCTTTTGATTTGTCTTTTTTGAGCAGCCTTCCTTTACATACGCGACGTCATTTCTTTGGTTTGTGGTTAAACCCTTTTTCGCTCTAGCTACCGCCAAACTTACCGCCTCACGTACGATTCCTAATACCTTATCATGTCGGCGCGAGTAATGACCCCGGTCTAATAGCGTCCTACAACCCACCAGTAGGTGCCTAGCAGTACCAATTGCTTCACCACATGAGTTACATGTTTTATCTGTGGCTTTTCCCCATCTGACAAGATTGCTTTGGTCGGGGAGGGTCAACTGGAATGCATTGAGATAGGATTTAAGGAGAGCCGGTGACCAGTCGTATATTAAGGTACGCCATTTTAAGGCTATATCATAAACGCGAAAGTTTGTAAGTATGGATGGATGTTTGTTACTCATTCACGTAAAAACTACTGAATGGTATGGAGTTAGCTGACACCCTGGATTAACACAAAGGCTATGTTTGTTCGCGACAACCGACATCCACCCGGGCGGCAAAGCTAGTCTAAAATACTATAGAGATAGCACATAAGTAGTGTAAGTACATCAAAATTACCGCATAAACGAAATTACGGTAACAGCTTCTGATTACGTAAAGGAGAAATTTGGAATCTATTAAATAAATATAGCTAGGGTATGGTAGGTACATCGCTGCTTGTGACTGTACTACCCTAATACAAACCGTCTACCCATTTTACCTTAACCCACTAACACGGCATACCTTCGACGATGAAGTTAAGGAGTAAAGCTAATAATATTATTATTTATCGATAAGAGAGACGCTTCTAAGAAATTCCTAAAATTATCGCTGAAATAATTGGGATAATAACTGTGTATTTGAGATGCTCGCAATTTATGGTATTTATCTTAGAAGGCAAGATATTTATTATACTGTATACCAAAATACCTTTATTTTTTTTGTACCTACCTACTAGGTATTTACTTGACTATTTTGACGTAGTATCTAAAAACTTCGAAATTAATAAAGAAAATAATTATGTGTAGAGCACTCCTATTCTATTTCATGTGAATTTTTACAATATATAAATTTAATCATACTTTTCTGCCTATGGGATAGGTAGAAATAACAAGCCCACCATTTGATATCATCCGCATTACAAAAGCTTCCTCTGCTATCATTGAATGTTTTATGCAAGCCCTCTAGTTTCAGCAACACTTCAGTTTTTTACCTTGTATTTTTTACACTTGAAGTCTGTTTCCCCCAGTTAAACGATTTAATTGATTTTGTTGATAATATCTACCGTTTTCCTAACTGTATTGAATAAAATTATAGATATCATAAATATGAAAAAATTACTTAAAATCTAAATCACTATATAACTGTCTTAACGAACGGCAGCAGATGTGAAACTTTCGCACTTAATGTTTAACGGAGGTGAAGCTCGGAAAATTTATTAATTAAGTCTCTGTGAGGTAGAAAACTGGCTACTACGGTTTTTTTTCTGGTTAACCATCCAGAAATAAAACCAGTAGTTACGTTTCTTACCTAAGTTATCGTTAGTCATATATGATTAACATATTGAGTAAGACACTTTGTACTTTTCCATTTAATTTTATTTTTCACCTGACCGGTTTCGGCTCATGGCATGTAGCAGATTCCACCAAGTGCCATCAATCAACAGTGTAAACAATATATGATTACTAGCATTTGCCCGCGTGGATGTCGGTTATCGCGACCAAACATAGCCTATATCCTTTCTCATGGTCTAATCTACCCCTATACCTACCAAATTTCATCAAAATCGGTTCAGTGGTTTAGGCGTGAAAGCGTAACATACAGACAGACAGACAGACAGACAGACAGAATAACTTTCGCAATAATAATATTAGCATGGAAGTATACTTATTGAGAATGAAATAATCTATAAAGAGATGAATGGAAGAAACACACACGTTGCGCCCACTCTAAATAAACTTGGGATAAGAGAGCAGGAGGTTGATGATTATGATGATTTTAACAACGTGTTATGTACCTGGATACCTATATCTTCATATTACATGCGTATTAACAATATTATCATTCAACTGTAATGAAAACTTATTTTGATTGTGTGAATTATAAAAGAAAAAGGTCCATTTCGGTCTATACTTCGGGGTTCTAAGGAAAACTCAGATGCAACCGGGAAACATGAAGGTTGATGATGGTTTTGATCTTAATTAGTTAAATAATGTGTAACGCAGCACAAGAAGAAGAATAAGCATTGAATTGTACCTAATAAGATAACTATGAGTAGGTAATTATGTAAAAGCTGTTAAGAGTTCGGGTAAATTAAGCTTGTAATATTGTATGGCTGTAAAGTCTTCAGAAAGTTGATCGATACAATAGAATTATAACATTGTTAACCAGTATTAAAATTTGAGAAAAGAAATCGCTGCAACTTTCCATGTACTTTGGCTCTAAAATAAAATTGTCTAAATTTATTAACATCAATCCTATTTTCCATCAATTACTAATTTATTAATTACAACGTGCACCAAAAAACGTAAAACAATATACTCAGTCAAAGATAAAAATAAATAATCAATAGTATGTAATACCGTAATACCTACAATCGAATTCACAATAAAGACATTATGATAATCACAGGTACGAACGAAATCACAATAGAATAGGATAAGAAAGGTGAATTCCCAAAGACGATAACAAAGAGGGAAAAACGCTACCGTAAACCGTGGGCAATAAAGACTGGCTACAATTTATTTATATGACGCTTCAGGGAGAAGTTATCCGCGGATCCAGGGTACGAACGAGGTAAAATCAAGTTGATGCGTAGCGAAACACGAATGAGAAAATGAAAATGGATCTGTACGGAGTAGTGAGCACGGTTAATCTCCTTAGGTATGTGCTGGATGGATTTTGTGCTAGCTTTTGTTGGCTGAGTTATGATAAATCCACCAAAATTTAAATAGTCACGTAACTACATGGAACCAAAGAAGTGCTCGTGTTTTTTTTTTGATTAAGTTATCCTCAGAATAAGCAGTGGTAAGCTGGTTTATATTTAACGGTATTGAAAGAAAATACATAAATATTTTCATTCTTTATCACGTGACATAATAATATTCAAATGATTTATTTTAATTACTCTTGACATTTCTGACAATAAATGTACAATTTTAACGTTCATATGTGCTCTTTATGTGCCTAAACTGAATCGAAAAAAAAATATAGATAAGTAATACTAATTAATTTGATTTGTTTAGGAATTGGTTTTACCGTAACACCATGCCCGTGCTTTATAAAAGATAGGAAAAGAGAGGGCGTGAATAATTGAAAGAGTTCATCGATGTTCTCACCATAGTTGTCAAGATGGTACAGTGCTGGCAATAAAGCCAAGTTTTTATATATCCATCTGCAAATACACAACGGTGTTACTTACATAAAAATTAAATAAAATTACAAGGGGAATTATCTCTGTTGGTCAAGCCATTCCCCATGTAAAGGAAAAATCTCGGGCTCGAGTCCCGCCCGAGAATATTCATTTTTACCCGACTACGGCGAAGCCAAAAGGAGGGTTATGATTTTGACAAGCTATGTATGTATGTATGTATGTTCATTTGTTCCCTCATAGCTCCTCAAATACTTATCAGAACTGGACAAATGAGGTATCGTTACAAGCGGCTTGATTGTCCGATGGTTATAGGCTATACGAGTATGACGTGTCACTCAATCTTGTGTGGCGCCCTCTTTCTAGCGCTCATAAGGTACTGTATTAAAAAATAAATTTGAGATAAATATGCCGTGTTTGGTATCAAATAAAAGTGCTTAATGAGCACATTTCAAATATGTATAAATTATTAACTTTACCTTGCCTCAAAATAATTTAAATAAAAATAAAGTTTAAACTAAAACCCGACTACCGAAAAATCACGCTTTAGAAAGTGACAAACAAGAAAATATCAAGGATAGCCGTGGTCGTATGCCACTTACTCTAACAAAACAATATATTCTAGGGAAAAGTGGCATACGACCACGGCTATCCTTGATATTTTCTTGTTTGTCACTTTTTAAAGCGTGATTTTTCGGTAGTCGGGTTTTAGTTTATTCCTTATCTATTCGATTTTTATAGTTAGCATACATAATGCTATAAAATTCATTCAAAAAATAGTCCAATCGGTTGTATTTCTTGAAGTTACTAAAGACTTATTCGCCGCGGGCTCGCACGCGTAGAATTCTGATTCCATTCCTGCAAATCCGTAGGAACCTATTCCAGAGACAAGAGTAATCTATGTATTATTTCAGACTATAGTCTACTAGGCCCATTTCTGACATTTAACCGTGATTGAGAAACACCCGGATATCTTCACTAACTTCTGCTTTTCTATTAATAGTATAATTATTTATATATTAATAATAATTATTATTTCGAATAAAAGTACACCTTTTCTGTATATGTGCAAAAATCGTCTTTGGGAGATGGTAGATTATAACGGAACTTCCTTTTGTCATCTGAAAGGACGTATTTCCACTCATTACACACTTATTGTTAGATATATATGATCATAAAATTTTATATCATAAAGGTCCTTGTAGTGAGACTGTGAGACACTCTTACCGGTAGGATCTAAACCCAGTAAGAATGATGACGTTTACCGGTTCCAAGATTGGACCTAGTACAGATAAACAAATATAGGAAAAAGGTGTAGGAGAGTGGTATCTTGGCTCCCAAGTACTTTAAATGCCCTTAACATTTTTATTATTTTTTTCATTTTGGGATCCAAAAAGTCAGCAGCACGTCCGCCACCGTATCCGTTTCCCATCAGGAGGACCACGTGTTTGTAATCGCCAGTCATCGTTCGCTTTCATTTGATTGGTGTGTGGTGGTATCTAGACACAATTAAACGTTCGATGTTGATCACGTTATTCACGTTTGTGTGTGCTATCGCGTGACTTAAATGTTTGGTTAACCATGGCAAGGTCACACGATGATGGCATCGCTGGCCTTTGGACGACTTTGACTTTTGGATGAAGTCTAATGTTCGCAGAATAGTTTCACCAACTTTGACTGGCAGTGAACTCCAGTAACTTCTACAAGGGTTGATTTATATTTATATGCATTCATTCACCTGTTTTGATGAGGTGTTGATGAGTTAAGCTGATCCCGTAATTGAGCAGCGGATTGTGTTGCTATAAGTCATGTCGAACATTACCTACAGTATATTTGTGAGGGAAACTGATCCTAGAAATGAGATCTGTAGCGAGTTCGTTAGAACAAGGATCGAACCAAACTACCACCGGCATGTACCTTTGCACTACCACCTCTGTGGAACCCTACAAATGGGCTAAAACAAAATTCTAATTTTCGTATTAACAAGTTTCATATTTATTTCGAGCAATTCCTACTTATATTACGGGCTTTCTTTTGTTTTTCCGTTGCAGTGAGTTACTATAAATTTTAATCTCCTTTAAACAAACACACTTAGTTTGCATTTAATATTTTGAAGTTGATAATATAATCGGAGAGAACACTCGATATTGTTTAATATATTGTGCAAAATGTTTGCATCCAGCGATAACTGTTGTTTGAATTTTTCAGCAGATACAAAGGTTTATTGATGTAAACTCAACTTTCAATAGATTCCAGACAGCATCGACATTTGCCTTTGGAAAATTTCATGCTTAGCTACTATGTTTGTTATACTTAATATTAAAAGATGATGGCAAGGAAGTTATGTTTCAAAATAACCAGAGTATTTTGTGACGCTATACCATCTTGTACAATTTATTTATAAAGATATTATTGTACACCAACTAAAATAGAACAAAATATAATTTGTAAAATACCTACATCTTAAAAACCTTTGACACTAGGTATATGTAAGCTTTTTCAGGCCACCAATAAGGGTTAGGTGGAAACTGGACCATAATATTCTCGACCATTGGTCGAGTTGCCCATTCTTCTAAAATGGTAGTGGTCAGGTCAGCCACTCGACCATGCGATTCTCGGCTCATGGTCGAGTGTCCACCTTTTTAAAACAGTTAGTGGTCGACTCGATCAAACGTCTCATTTGAAAATGTTCTGAATACACAATATATTTGGTAGGTTACGTATGAAATTGTTTATTTATTGTATAATAAATTACATTATACATATTACTAAATCAATACTTAATCAATTAATATTCAAAAAACCAATGTACACAATGCATACAAGATTGCATTATAACTTTAAAGTCTGTTATCTGACACGATTATAAACGTTTGTATTTTATTTTACAGTGCAACAAGGCTGTTTTGACTACATATTTTAAACTAGATGGCGTTGTATATGTTACACAATATTATGTTATTATAATAAAAATAATATATATCTCTTGTCAATAATGTCTACTAGCTTCTATAAATTAATAAATATACTATTAAATTGAATGATGTTACATAAAAAATGTTAAATAAACTACTTATCATAAAGATGTGGGTATTTTCATAAAAATCTTTTTCTACCACCCACATAAATAAATGTTTAAGTAATTGTAGTAGTTTGTCGGCTAAATAAATTGTGTTTATTGTGAACAGGAAAAATAATGTAATCAGGAATTAGTTACTATTATAGTTATTACCTAGTTACAAGAAGGTAAGAATAACCAATTTGTTTAAAAACTTTACAAGCTAATATTTCCTTTAAGAACATTACTTATTGCAGTCTTGACAGTATTCGTTATTTTTTGGAACTTATTTTTACAGATATAGGTATGGATGATAGTCCTAGCACCAATACCGGTCGAAGTAGTCCTCTTACGATGATTACATCACAAAGAAATGGTGAAATTCTCCTTAAAGAAGGGTAGGTACCGTTATAATAAAAAGAGGGTAAACGCTAATGGGCATACATTAGATTTAATTGTTAAGTTACCTGATTACAATAATATAAAAAAAACACTATGTAAACGTAGGAATACAGGTCTAGAAGCCAAAAAAACACGTTTATTAAAATTACAAGACGTAGAAGTACCGGGTACATTTAAAAAGTTCTTACTTGCGGACTACACACATAAAAAAACGAAAATATTGTTATTTTCTACTGAACAAGGTAGACAGATTTTGAAAAATGCCAAAGATATATTTCTTGATGGGACTGTTAAGGCTGCTGCTCCACCCTTCGTGCAATTATATACTTTACATGTCGATCTGGGCAGCACGGACGAAAAGACTAACATTGTTCCTGTAGTGTACGCATTATTGCCTGGTAAAAACAATTATACTACGAAATATTTTTTGAGTTGATAAAAAGCCAGATTCCACAGTTTAATCCCAAAACAATAACTACAGATTTTGAAACTAGTGCCATGCTAGCAGCTCAAAAAGTTTTTCCAGAGGCAATCTTGCGTGGATGTATCTTCCACTTCAAACAGGCGGTGCAAAGAAAAGCAAAGAAACTGGGCTTAACGAAGCAATCGAATATGACGCGAGGACACGTGAAGCGTTGTATGGCGCTAGCATACTTACCAATTACACATAGATCAGATGGCTGGCTTTATATTTTAAGTCAATGCTTAAAAATCAATGATAAAATTGCGGAGTTTAATATTTATTTTGAAAAGACTTGGCTACAATCTTTCTTCAGTGATAAATGGTGTTTTGATGGTGTCCGGCACAAAACCAATAATGCAATTGAAAGCTGGAATGCCAGATTAAATAAAAAAATAAATATCAAACCTAATTTAGCTTTCCTACTCAAGACATTATTGAAAGATGCCACATATTATTATTCTTTTTGGGCTAATAATGGTTATATTTCCAAGAGGTGTGAAGAAACCATATTGAGAGAGAAAAGAATCAATAATAGTACAAAGGAATTAGTTGACCAAGAAATAAGTATTGGCCATTTCATCGAAAGACTATCGTATTGAATAACACACTTGTACTTTTCCACTGACTTTATTTCTAGACCTGACCGGTTTCGCCTTACGGCATTCTCAAAGGTTCACATTGATGTTTCAAAAATTATAATTCGGAAACACTACAATATTTGCATTTTTTCATGTGTGGATTTAAAATTTGGTATACCAGTTAAAAAAAAAAATCCCCAAAATGTGGGAAATAATTATAAGTTTGGCCTTACAATTTTTAATGATCAATATAATATATAAAATTGCATTTGAATTATAATGTCAAGGAATAATTTTAAATGTCAAATGAAAATAATAATGTCGAATGGTAATGTCGAATTACAAATGATTAAAGGAAAATTCTATCGAAATGTCAAAATCATAATTAAATTGCATTGAATAAAGTTATTGTCAAATTAATGATGTCAAATGGTACTGTGCTTAACAAGACTGGGATTACAATATACAGAATGTCAGTAACAATATTAAATTAACAATTCAACACGAGCATGCAAAGCAAGTAGGTATGTGGATATCATCATTCACTGTAGCAGGGGTGAGCGGCTCAGATCCAACTGTTGGTTTATTAAGTTGTTTCTGTCAATATTTAGTGGTCTGTTTATTTCTAGGGCTTCCAGGGCGTTCATTTTTCTACCTTTGTCACACAGTCGCAGAGCTCTGAAGTTGACCTTAGGATCAAAGGAGTGGTTTTCTAGAAGAAGATGTTCCGCAAAGTTGGACTCAGTTTTTTTGAGTCTCCAACCTCTGACATGTTCCGCAACTCTAATTTCGAAAGGTCGTCCAGTTTGGCCGATATACTTTTTGTTGCAGGTGGAACATGTCAGTTCGTATATTCCACTTTTCTGCTCAACTGGGGTTGGATCCTTATTATTACAAATTAAGTTTTGTAGATTATGTGTGGTATAATAAGCAGCTTTGCATTCTGAAAGATTTCTAGCACATTTATATGAAACATGACCGATATAAGGTATGCGAGCCCATCGTTTCTTATGTGTATCTGCTTACCGCAGATGGTGTGCCTCCCTTTTAAGCTAGATTTGTGACTACTCTGGAAGTTCCAGAGTAGTCGCAAACGTTTATAATCGTGTCATATAACAGACTTTAAAGTTATAATGAAATTTTCTTTCTTTGAAGTAGGTTAACTATAAATAATTGTTATATCATATTTGATTATAAAAAAAAAAGATCAATTAGTCTATCAGATCAATTAGTAATATGTATTTTGTAATTTATTTGTTTACTTATTTATTTTATTTGTTTTTTGAATATTGATTGATTAAGTATTGATTTAATAATATGTATAATGTAATTTATTATACAATAAATAAACAATTTCATACGTAACCTATCAAATATTTTGTGTATTCAGAACATTTTCAAATGAGACGTTTGATCGGGTCGACCACTAACTGTTTTAAAAAGGTGGACACTCGACCATGAGCCGAGAATCGCATGGCCGAGTGGCCGACCTGGCCACTACCATTTTAGAAGAATCGGTAACTCGACCAATGGTCGAGAATATTATGGTCCAGTTTCCACCTAACCCACCAATAAATAGACAAAGATTATTTTACTAGAGATACTTATAGAAGATACATTCGATATACCTACGATTATCTCTTGATACCAGTGCCATAATTATATAAGCATACTACCCTAATAATGTGTCGGTCCTTTGAATTTTGGGTATAACTTCAATTCCTGAGACTATTTTAATTAAACCAAATAGAACAGCCATAATAATTCCAGACACAACATGCCCACGCGATTATGACGACACTAATAAAATCCGCGTACTCACAACTTGATGATGCGTGGCGTTGCAGCGGCGGATTAAACAGTCATACTGGAAACATCACCGGCTTTGCTTTCATGCCTAGACATGAACGTACAGTCAGTGTTCGGATTTGCGTGGATTGAGGATATTAAACAAGCCAACCGGCTCCGTTCAATGCGCGTCAAATATGTAGCTCTGTATTGTGTGAATGTACGTTTTAAATCTGAACAGCATGAAGGGAATCGACGCTTTCAAGTTTCTGTGGACATATTATTTTTGTTTCGAAAGCTTATTGAACTTTCTAGCTAATTTATATGAATTGTTCCCTTTGATATTTGCAAGTTGAGTATTGTCTCCTTTGAGATTAATGTTTTATGATAGTTGCACGAGATTCTAAATACATTAATTCTCTAGTTTTTCTCAAGCAACTGTGTTGTTTCATTCTTAATTTTTCACGATCTAGTTCAAGCGCTAAGTACCTAGCTGCCCTTATTGACTCGTCTTAAAAAATACAGCATGTATTTAAATTACTATGTGTAAGACATCAATATTGAAATCTAGCTACAGCAAGGACACGCATATAAATATGCGCTTCTACCATTAATGAAATAAACATCTATTTATTTTAACTCAAAACAATAATCACACTTTTTCGGCGCCAATCTTGTTGTAAAAAAACAAAAACTGTGAGCATTGCAATACTTGTTTTCGATAGAATTACGGGAGTGAACAAACGGGGCATGAAATTAAGAATATTCGATAGTAGATAGCTGTACTGTAACCGCACACGGTGCGACAGACAGCAGGCAAATAGGAACTATTTGTTCGGAAGCGTATCAGTTAGCTTGCATGGCCGCGGATACGATGTGTGCTGAAAACTAATTTTATGTCAGTCATTGCTACCGTTTCCAGAGACTTCCTACCTATTTTTAAACATTTAAAAAATTGTAATCGTTAACGGCTTTAAGTAATACTATTTTTTTTTCTTTTTTTTAAATATTCCACAACATTCTACACAACGCTGTCTAGACCCATGGTAAACTTTTATAGCTTTTTTTTTTTTTTAAGTGCGGAAATCCCCTCGGATACCCCCCCTGCCGGAGCCGGAAGGGGAGGTTATGTCGGACTCGAACCGACTAAAACCGCACGCCGACTGTGGGTCTTGGTGCTAGGCCGGAGGTGAGGTTGTTATAGACATATCCCTCGCACCCCGGCTGACCCAGGGCCATCTCTTACGGTCTGGCCCTCCTCAGGAGGGGGGACAACGGTGTCCCCAACTCGCCCCCGGAATGGGGAGGCGCGCTATTTAGCGCGCCGCCGCCGGGTAAACTTTTATAGCTTGTGTTATTGAATCTAGAATGCGGGTAAACATACTTATATACTTTTTTTTGTAAATAAACACATATTATACATAGAAATACCCAGATCAATGCAAATAGCCATATTCATGCATACAAATATTTGCACTGAGCGGGAATCGAACCCGCACCTCCTGCGTGGCAGTCGCGTGCACTACCGCCACGCCACAGAGGCTGTCATTCTTTCTATGAATTTTATTTGGTATTGGTATTCTTGTTAACCCATGGAGGGGTTAAGCTAAATTGTTTGTGTTAGGAGTAGATGCGTGGAAACTCTCGATCGTAAGTTCAACTGACAACTCCTTAACCATAATATACGAACATCGCGATAGAACCTGTAAAAAATTTGTAAAGTTAATTTAAAAATCCAGTAGGTATACCACAAACACCCTTTGTACTGCCTACTACCACAAATCCTTTCATTTGAGAAACTCTTATTCGATATTCGTTCAGAGTGAAGTTAAATTAACGAAATAACTTCTGTCTATAATTATGATCTCGTGATAAAAGCTACGTAATAATGTGATCGAGAGCTCATTTCTTGGTTATGATTGTGTTTCCTCGGCGGGTTTACGGGACGATATCCTTTTACTCTTAACGCGGAAAACTCATTAACTCATTGACTCGATGCGGTCAGTTCTACTTATCCTTCGATATTAGGTATACAAATAACGATGTGTTTATATCCTCCTTTTTGTATAGTTGTGTATGAAATACAGCTTTTATCGTATTATTTTCATATAGTAAACGTAACACTGGTGTTATTATTTGAATAATTAATTGATCAAATCTAGCTCTAAACCGTTATACAGAAATATTTATCTAGACTTACCATGCTACCACCTGGCTAGATTACCATTCGCTTTCGTTAACTAAGTAGATAGACTGTCATGTCGTGTGTAGGAATAGGGATGACAAGCAATGGATGATGCTGATGAGATATGGCGTTTATCAATAAAATGCTTACTTTACTCATTCATGTGTGAGAGTAGTTAGTAAATGAAAATAGAGGCTCTGAAGGAATATAGCTTCAGACTCAAGACGTAGGTCCATTTGGACGTTCCTAAAATCCTACCACATAGGAGTTTGTTTTTTTTTATTTCCCAAAGTTTTAACTCGTCAGTCAACAAAACATTTATTCGCATTTATTGCATCATATTATTAATGCCCCGTTGTTACAAATACCCCAACTGACTATTACATAATCAAAGGGGGAAATAAGTGTTTTTCTAAGAAATATCATTAAAGAAGTATTTGTTTTTAGGAACCTAGGTCAGATAAACTATATAAATTGTGTAACAAAACTTTACGCAGATACATTTTTAATAATTTTCGAAGATAATTTTGTTTCTCCGTTCTATGTAACTTATTTATTTGCACGATACTAAAAGGGAGTCACAAAAACCTTAAAAAAATGTCAGAGTCAATTGTAATCTAGGTGGCAGGTCGGATAGCACGCAAGCCCCGGATCTCCCACTGGAGTTGTGAGTCCCACACAGCGGTCACGTATAAATTACTCTGAGGCGAATGGCCCTCTCTTTGTTGTCCCGGCAAACTTACTTTCTTCTAAGGTTTAAATCCTGACTTGAATTACGGGGGTCGTAGTTTAAAGATCTCTTCAGTGCGCATCCGTTAACGCCATTAGGGTAAATCTGCGGCGAAAGTCAATAAAACTTTTGGAAATTAACTTTAGTTTGCATAATTTATATTGGCGTCTGTCAAAAGTGGCAATGAAGTTCGTTTGTTACTTGAACAAGTAAGTAATAGCCGTAAAATGCTTTAATTTTTGTTTGAAACTCTTTTAATTTTGACAGTTATCTTTCGTATGATCTTTATCTAAATACCGGTTTGAGACTTAACATTAAAAAAAAATTTAGGTCCTTTCACAAATGTTGAACCAACTTGTCTAGTTTATGACTTGCAATAATAAGACAATGAAACAAAATAAGGTAGTCAGACGAGTTTCTTAGCATAATTTCCAGTTCCAGCTTGCTTTCAACCCACTCAAATAGGTATAGTTCCAAGATAACTTATAGGACTTGTGTTTCGAAATCAAATCATAGATCTACATAATAATCTTTTTTTATTATTATTATTCGTACTGTCAAAGTCTGTTGAATGTAATAGCGACTTTACATAATATGTACATTTAGAGTTGAAAACGTGACTGTTTGGACTTGTAAATAGTTTACATACATGCACCCAAGAAGGATCAAACAAAGATGAATCTACATCGACCTTTACCGTTTATTGGATAACTAGCTTTTGCCCGCGGCTCCGCCCGCGTGAATGTCGGTTATTGAGACCAAACATAGCCTATGTCCTTTCTCATGGTCTAATCTACCCCCATACCAAATTTCATCAAAATCGGTTTTGTGGTTTAGGCGTGCAAGCGTAACATGCAGACAGACAGACAGACAGAGATACTTTCGCATTTTATAATATTAGTATGGATATGGATAGTACGGAGTACTCATATAATAGTGCTAAATGTAGTATCGCTTAGTGCCTTGTTGTAATCCTTGTAAAACCCATAGCAAGAAACGAACTGGCTTTTGTGTTATATTTCATCAGGATATACAGTAACCACACGTTATCTTCAATACTATAAAAACATATTATTTAAAAGTAAGGTAAAACCAATGAACCCGTAAATACATTTGAAACTGTGTTACCTTTGGACATGCCAATTTCTTTAACTTTGGATCTTCTTACTCATTAAGTTCAGTTAAACAACAGTGCCCGGATTACGGCAATAGGCTCACCCCCTATTACGTGAGACCAAATACAATGATTGGTTAAATGTGAGTGTTAAGTCACCTCTGCCTAATCCTCCGGGGATAAAGGCATGATTGTATGTATGTATGTTTATTTATATATCAACGATCACAATGTTCCCAAGAGACTTTCGTCAGACCTCATATGTCCCACACAAAATATCGAGGGCTGGAAAAAACATTAGCGTTGTAATTTGACACTAATTAACCGTGGACGTTATGAAAGCGATACATCAACTGTGTTGGCGCACCGCGCCTACCTACCTATTACTCACCAGACTATCTTGAACCTTCACCTCCCCTTAAACAATATATTTGCCAGTTGTTTAAGGGGTATCAGGGTGGTTCGTGAGGGTTCTTCAGTGACTGGTTCTGTGTCATGGCGCATTCATCAGAACAGTTAATTTGCGAGCAGATGAGTCACGACACCATCGCTCATCTTGTATACTACCTATGATGTGTGTCGGAAACATTTGGCGTGGATTTTAGCGCTGAAGTCAACGTAAATTTCTATTAATTTTACTAAACCTAACGTAATTTTAATAATAAGTATCTCAATTAATTACCTAGGCTTTGTTGTTTTTCAATATAAGCTGATTAAAACTGTTCATATTTTCTTGACTGAAAAATGTTCAAATTATTGACGACGACAGCCTTTTTCGAAAATTTCGTAGTTTTTTTTTCGTACAGTCAGTGCCAGTAATATCTTGCATTATAAAGTCGCAAAACGACCTTAAAACTGAGGTATTAAGACCAAATCAAACTGTTTTTTAATTTAAATTGTATTATTGTCCGAACTAAAGGTGTTTACCAAATACACAACTATCGGTTAACAGGAAGGAGGGAAAACCAAGGCAATAAGATCATTATGGGTACTTTGTTCATATACATCTTTCTAATGCTGACCATACAATGATTTTTCTAATAAATCGAAAATAAAAAGCATTTCATTTCCTAAGTCACATGTCGTGTTCTTTCAAGCCATAAAGCACCATAAGGTCATGGTGGCCACGTATTGCATAACATAATGTTATTTGCATTGTCCATATGAAAAATTCAAAGGAATTAAGCAGCTGTGTTGGCTAGCATCGTAAACATTTCATAGTGTTTTTACGACAGTACCCAACGGGCCTCGGTCTTGTAGGCGGACATGCCTTTGGTTCGTGTACCGACGTTTATCTACATTCGTTGGTTTATTTTTAACGTGTAGGTTTTGTGAAACAATAGCTTCGTGACAACTGTGTTAGGTTGAACTTTTAACAACTTTGTGTACCTTAATGAATTAATATTCAATTGCATATGAGTTAAAAACTTGTTTTTATTATGTCATACTATTTTTTACGTGTGTAAGTCTTACGTATTACGTATGTAATCTTAGCATGGTTCCTGGTTGCATCAGAGGCTTTTGCCTCGAGGTTCAGGGTCTACTTACACTTTCTACTCACTTACAACAAGAGTGACTGCCATTCGACCTCCAAAACCTAAAAGGAAAACCCGCGTCAGAGCCTTAGCCGTCAGATAAGGGTTTAATAGCGTGATAAGAGAGTGATGTGGAGTGATAAAAAGATGTAGTGATGATAATTGAGAGAAGAATGTTAAGATGGTTTGGTCATTTTGAGAGAATGAATGAAAGAAGACTAACGAATCAGGTGTATGAGGCGAGCGTGGTTGGTACTGTTGGAAGGGGAAGACCTAGGCGCACATACCTAGACTAAAGCGGGGAAATTTTAGAAAAGAGGCAGGTCAGGAATTCAATGAGAGTGAATGAAGCGAGAGTAGTATGTCAGGATCTTAGTAAATGTGATACGTGTTGTCTGCCTACCCCTATGGGAAACAGGTGTGATTTTATGTATGTACGTATGTAAGAGTCTAACTAACAAAATATTAATTTGAGTCTATTAATAGTGTGAATCGATACAGAAACTTCACCTACTGTATATTAAAGACAAACAATTTGCCTTGTATTTGCAAACAGGAGCTTGGCCTTGCGGCAATTTGCAGTAACCCCGCAATTTGATGTTTAAAGTCAAACCACGGTCTTTCACATGGGAACACACTGTGCAACAAAAGTTTTCTTTACACTACACTCACGAGGCCTGCGGGTCTATAAGGCCCACCGAGATTTAGCGAGCCAAAGCCAACCTCGCGAATGACAATTGTAAGGTTTTATGCCAAGGAATCGATTGAAATGATGATTGTGATTAGGGCGTATTTAAATAAATAAATAAATATTCCACAACATTCTACACAACGCTATCTAGACCCATGGTAAGCTTAAGTAGCTTATGTTAAGGAATCAAGAATGCAGATAAATATACTTAGATACTTTTTTTTTGTAAATACTTACATATTATATAGACACCCAGACCAATGCAAATAGCCATATTCATGCATACAAATATTTGCACTGAGCGGAAATCGAACTCACGCCTCCTGCGTAGCAGTTGCGTGCACTACCGCCACGCCACAGAGGCTGTCGTATATCTAATATAATAAATCTGTAAACGATCGATGTCTGTACATGGAAAGGAAATGAGAAAAATTGTTATAGGGGGACTTTATAAACGTAATAGAAGCCAAATCAACGTTTTTTGGAATTTTTGTCTGTTTGTCTGTTTCTCTGTTTGTCTGTGAGTTTGTGCACGCTAATCTCAGAATCGGCTGAACAGATTTAGTTGCAGTTTTCACTAATATATTGTAGTAGGCTTCACTTAACATTTAGTGTTTGTTTTATTGAAATCGGTTCATAAATAAAAAAGTTATGTCAATAATAGCATATCACGGCTAACAATTTGTGATTGTGTGAATAGATCGAACCAATAAAGAAGCAATAATGCTTACAAGAAGATATTATTTCGGTCATAGGAATCTGAAGAACTTCGAGAAGCCAGAGTTCTACATCTCAGCCAAGTCAGGTCAGGTTACTGCAGAATCTTCGGCACAGCAAGTGTCTCGATAGAATTCACATTGTTCTTGAACGATTTTCTCTCGAATCCAACAAATAAGTAAGAAGCTGGTTAGGTAAAAAGACTCCTGGCTTTCATAATTAATATCATCACGCTATTATAATAAGGAATGGAACATAATGTTTTTATGATATAATATGTAAACGTCTATTTCACATTGTGATTTCATGGTAACTGTGGCTCAATACGTCTGCGGTGGACATATAACTTAGCTGAGTCGCGTTCGAATCCAACTAAAATGTAATTTTGCCTTTTTTATGGTTTTTTATTTACTTTTGTTTAACTTTTTACATAATATTCTTAGATCTATACAAAATTCTTCATTTCGGAGAATGAAAAAGTGGTCCCACCCGCCTGAGAAGTCATAAAACTGAAACTGGTATCCCATTGATACCGATTCCACCACATCGGGGCAAGCGCAATATTGGAATCAAACCGATTAAAATTTAACAGAGGAATGGGTTGTGTACCCCAGTATACCTGCCTTGGTTACCTATCATACTCAACATGTCTCAACGTGAAGAGCAGGGATTGCTTCGGCTAGGGTGATGGGTAGCCTAAGCTGCCACGAAAAGTGGCATTGATTTTTATATCTGATTTTTAATTCGAGTCAGTAAAATGACAAGTGCAACTGTCACTGATACAAAAAAGGGTGACCCGCTACAATAGTGATGTTCGACAATCAATAGACTAAGATATTTTAGTCATACTTTAGTTCTTCTTTAGTTTTTTAGGTATGAAAGCGTTTTTTTTATTGTATATATGTAATAGGTACATATGTATTAAACAATATTATTGGAGAAATATGGATCTTACCATCTTATTATAAAAGCTGGGAATAAACGTTTCAAAAGCTAGTATGTAATAATACTAATAACATTCCACAACACGAGATTCTACACAACGCTATCTAGACCCATGGTAAGCATAGCTTAACTAGCTTGTGTTATGGAATCTAGAATGCGGATAAACATACACAGATTTTTTTTCGTAAATACATACATATATTATACATAGGAACACTCAGACCCAACCAAATAGCTATATTCATACATATAAATATCGAAACTGAGCGGGGAACGAACCCGCGCCTCCTGCGTAGCAGTCGCATTCACTACCACCACGCCACATAGGCTGTCGATGCGATGGACCAAGTGATAAATTAGGTTATTATGATAAATATGAGAGAACACTGCGCGCCTCGACATCGATAGTTATAGATTAGAAAGAAAGAAAGAAGAAAGAAAAAACATTTTATTTTCAATGCAACACAAACATAACTTAAGACTACACAGTGATAAATAATAATTATATTATTTATTTAACTATTGGGCACATCTGTGTTGCACTAAGAAAGGGACCAGTTCAGCATAAAGCTGGGCACGACGTACCCAGCGCTGGTTTTCAACTGGCCCCTAGAGGACATCATCGAAGAAGGCTAAGCGGAGCCTTCGTGGTTATTTTTTCATAATCACCAATCCATACATGAACCGTAGTTGCGTCGCCATGTTATTTTTTTTATTTTATTTATAGGAGACGTCAATTTGACTTCACCTCGCCTGATGTTAAGCAAAGGCAAAGTCTCGGAAAGAGGGTCACCATGGGAAACATGTACCATGTTAACAATGGTGGCACTCAGCTTGACGGCCTCGTTAGATGCCTTTTCACGCCCCGCTTAAAGGACCCGGGACTGTAGGAAGAAGGAAATACGTGAGCTGGCAGGGAGTTCCAGGTCTTAATGGTGCGGCATAGGAATGAGTCACTGAAACGCTTGGTTCTAGCTGGTATACTCTGCACTGTATATGGATGGCATCTTAGTCCTGCACGTGTCGTCCTGTGTAGGAAAGGAAAGGGTGGGACTAATTGGAAGAGCTCGTCCCCAACTAGCAAAAATATGTCGTGTAGTAGTCGCGGCAACGCAAATTATTCAGCATTTTGGCTCCTAATAGAAGTCGTATAAACGTAATGAAAACGTTTATACAACGCGATTTGGGCCCATTTTATTCAGCAATTCAGTCACATAGACATCGTATAAAGGTAACTTTTTCAGTTACATCGTCACGTAATTGTCGCCGGAGTGACTGTTACAAGCTTAAGTTGCGCTATAACTGTAACTTATATGACTTTTATGTTACGTTTGTTTGTTAAATTAAGCAAGTGCGTCGTGTTGTGTTTTAAAAATTATAAAAAATTATAAGTACAATTTATTTAGCAGACATGTTAATTTGTAGGTTGCACCAAATGTAGGTTCGTAAACTCACGCATAGGTTTGCAAAGTATTGCGAAGGTAAGTTTTCTGATGAAATATACTAGGTTTTATCATAAATATTTAACGCCCCCCTTCAATTCTTAGTAATATGAATATAATAACAAATATTTTTTTATATCAACATTCATTTGTACACCATTTTTACTGCTAACAGGTGGTATAATAGCTTCTTATACAGCAAATTAGCAGTATAAGCGCCATGATACCACGCTGATTATATTTTTGGGTTCCTTAGACCTTCCTAAAAAGTTTTCTAAAAAAGATCTTTTGTTTATTTATTTATTCAATCAACCACTTATTGTACACAAGAAAACTAAGACAAGTGATAATTGAGCAGTACAAGCAATTATACGACACTTGGCACTAGGCTTGTAATAGTCGTATGAATGCAACTTATACAACATAATAGCAGTATAAAAGCAACGATGTAGCTTTTATTCGACTGGTCACAAGAAAGCTATATGTGCTTTTACTCGACGAAATAGTAACATAAGCGTCGTATACTAGCGACTTATACAGCAAATCTTATACGACACTTTAGTTATATAAGTATGCAGAGTAAACGTTTACTCAGCATCATTATGTGACCGAAATGCTGAATAACTAAAATGCTATATAAGATGCTTTTATACGACACGTGCTGAATAATTCACACTTACTCGACTTTTATATCACCGAATAGCTGAATAAACTCAACCTTATAAGACTAATTTGCTTGTTGGGTCAGAACATTCACCATGGTAGAGACGGTAGGATACTGCCAAAGACGCAACATCTCTACGCATCTGCAAAGGCTCGAGGGTGTTCGTGACCTCAGGATTCCCAATAATGCGGACCGCACGCCGCTGCAACCTGTCGAGAGCATCTAGTAAGTACTTTGCGGAGCCGTCTCAGAGATGTGACCAGTATTCCACACAGGAACGAATTTGGGTCTTGTATAGAAGACACCGCTGCTCCGGCGTGAAAAAACGTCTCACTCTGTTCAGGACTCCGAGTTTACGCGACGCTGATTTGATGATACTCTCGATATAGTTTTTGTTATTCAGTTTGCAGCGAACATCCAAACCGAGGATATTGAGGTGATCCTGTAGTGGTAGTGGTGTGCTCTGAAAAGTGGGAAGGGGAAGGAAAGGAGATACCTTTGCTGTAAACGCACATGCCTGGGTCTTTTTGGCATTGAACTCGACCAGGTTCCTAGAATATAGCCTATGTAAACCCTTCATATTATTATTGTTGTAATAACTTAACCTTATTTTCGTGTGGAAATCCCCTCATACACCTTCCACCGCTGCAGCCGGAAAGGGAGGTTATGTCGGACTCGAACCGACTAAAACCGCACGCCGACTGAGGGTCGTGGTGCCAGGCTGGAGGTGAGGTTGTCATCGAAATATCTCTCGCACCCCGGTTGACCCAGGGCCATCCCTTACGGTCTATGTAGAGCTTCTCAGGAACCTAACCCTCCAGGCATAAAGGCGTGATTATATGTATGTATGTATTATTAAGATCAAAGTCAGAAGAAGAAGAAGTCAAATTGACGTGACTTTATAAAAAAATATAATCTCGACTATCTTTTAATTGTAGAACTCGATTCAACCACATCACTATTTATTTCAGACAAAAAACCTGCAACACTGGAAATGTCATTTTACTGACTCGAATTAAAAATCATAGTATACAGGGTGTATTTTTGAAACGGGGCAGTAAGGGCAAGTACCTTAACCGTTGCAGTTACAGCCAAACGTTCTTAAAAGACCTTCCCTAACTTTTTGGGACATTTTGAACTGCATTCACAGATTTTGTAAAAACTTACAGTTAGCAAAAAAAATGCACAAAGTTCAAAAATTTTTTTTTATGCCAATCGATTCTATTTCATGTGGGGATCAAAAAACTCTATGGGACCATTTTAGCTTTCAGTACTAGAAAAGACAGAAATCGCCAAAAACGTTTCCCATACATTTCGTATGGAAATATGATAAATCAACTCGAAACTCATAGGGCAGGTAAAATTTTGAACTTTTTTAAATAAAAAAAATCATTTAAACATTTAAGAAATTGGTTTATGAAATAAATTGCTTAAAATGATTTATATTTTCACGAATACATAAGTCTATCCTTTTTTGCGCTGAACGAATGGCGGCTAATAATGTTCTGGGATGAATATTACGTAAAATGGTCATTAATGCATCCTTGAGCTCTTGAACACTGGCGTACGTCGTCTTATACACCTCGTTTTTCACGAAGCCCCATAAAAAAAAATCAAGTGGCCACCTCGTAGCCCCGATCTAACACCACTTGATTTTTTGTGATGTGTTGGACCATGTGTACCTATCCACTGTGTACCGAATAGGCGGCTCAAATTGGAACGTGAAAGGTGACTGTTATGTGGCGGAGCACCATCTTGTTGAAAATGAACTTTTTGCAATTCCGACAGGGGCCATTCGTCCATCTCGTTTTCAAGATGGTGTAAAATGACTTCATTATACATGGCAGAATTCAGTTTCCCTTCATAAAATTCCACCATTATGACTCGATTGGACATTATACCACACCAACAGTTGAATGCAATGATATTACATACAAAAAAGAGGCAGATATATTATGTTATTAGACTGCGCCTGGTGAAGACGCGAAAACGTCCCAATTGGGACGTATCGCATTTAGTATATGTCTGGCAAACGCCGAGTTGTCACGTATGTAAGCGCATAATAAAATGGCAATAAAAATGCCACCGTGTATTTTAAAAAATGTACAAATTACGACACTAAAATCAATAAAACACGAAGGACCTTCTATCACATGTAAGTACATACAATATTACCGATTTTTTAGTGTATTTCATTAAAATTTGTTTATTAATATTTTTAAAATAATGGCGGCAAAGAAAAAGGACAGAAATACTTTTTGATATGAGCACGACAAGGACACAACAACACTGCTTGCATAGATTATCAGTACAGATGCGACATAGGGTAATTTTCAGTTTACTGCCTACTAAAATAATAATTTTGACCTGCTGTTCAGTTTTATTTGTTATTCAAAATTCAGTAACATAATTTTTGTTTTATTTATTTGTTGTCCTTTAAATAATTATTGTAATAACCTAAATTTTTTTTCAAGGTTTCCGACTAATGAAGTTCGACTTCAAGAGTGGATTGCAATTGTTAAAGAACAACGAAATGAGTTTGACTGGACACCTTCAAAAAGCAGCAGAATTTGTAGCAATAATTTTGAAGCCACTGAGAGATATACTTCGGAGAAAGGAACATTGCTCAGGAAGAATATAAATAACTGACAAATATACCACTGTTCGGCTTCATTCTGCTCATAAAAATAATCCCAAAATAAAAAACTTTCTAAGAGGCAGAAAAGAAATAAATTAAATTTATTTGAAGGAGTTTAATTTTTGATTATAACGTCAGTACGGCACTATGGTTTTATTTTCGAGAAGTTCCCTAATTATCTTTTTGAATTATTATCATTTTCCGAAATAAATAATGACGTATTATTTTTTCATCGAATTTCATTTCTTGCCTACCAACGAAATACCCCTTCTGTTCAACAAAATCATAATCTATGCTTCGAAGCGCAATCGTCCGAATCATTCCGAATTATAGCTATCTTTTTTACTCATGTGCTTATCCCATCTTTCGTACTACTTTAACGCTAATTGTCAACTATTGTGCACTGACAGACTGCTGGATCAGATTTGAGAAGTCAGTTACTATGAACGTAACATATCTTGTATAAAATATCATTGGTTGAATGAGAAGCGAACCTGATTATGACTTGCCGTAACTCTTAGTGGATTTTCTTTGGACCAATAGTGGTGATTTTTTCTGTTGTACATACCGATATTGGAAAAATTCGTTTCGTCTGACCACAGTATGTAATTTAAAAATTCATGATCTCTGCTTATTTTTCCTACTAGCTGTTACCCGCGACTTCGTCCGCGTTTAGTTTGGAATAGCTCAAACTCATTATTAAACATGGTGGAAGTTTTTTTCCCAACTGGAACGGAAGTACTGGAAATAATGATTTTACGCAAAAGAAACATTTATTTATTTAAAAAAAGAAACAAACTGTATTCAAATCATTTCGAAAACACACTTGACATCTTCCACCTTGTATTTTTAAATTAAATATTATGAAGACAGTCTTTTGAGTGACTGACTTATAAATACAGGGCTAAACTACTGAAAACTACGAAAATTGACAGACTTCTTCTATGGGCTTGGCAAATATTGCGGAAGGATTTTGAAAAATTCAACATTTTGCTGACGAAATCATTATCAAGTATGTGATGAACATTGTTATATGTGGACTTGGTAATGTTCACCAGTTTTAATGGTTTAAATATTCTTCCTTCCTCCCAAATTCTTAAAACATGCTGCCACCACTTAAGAACTGAACAAATTAAAATAAGTACATCAAGTATCACACAAAATAGTTTCAAGAAAACCCGGTGCCTTGCACGCCCTGAGCAGTGAGCAGTCGTTCTCTTCTTTGCCGAGAAGGTGGTGGGTAGTTCCAGTTTTATGATAAATTCCATCGACCACAGTCACATCGTTGTTCATTGCTTTACACACAGGTAGAGAAGAGGGCGCAGTGGGCAAGAGAGCAAATACAGCATTGACTGGGATGGGGTCATATAGCCTCATTTTGCTATATATTCCTTGTATTGGTAAGCTTGTTTCCAGCAGGTGATGTAGATACTTCCAAATTGATACTGGAGTTGATGTCCTCGTGCCGGATTTTTTTGGTCTGATGAAATTTACCGGAACTGAGTGTTTCTCTGCCCACATTCAGTCTCTTTTATATAATAGGAGCAGCGGTATCATTTATATACCTAATACATAGCTTGGCTTCTCCTGGCGTACTGTTATCATTTCTGGGATAGATTTACGTATTTACTATTAGATACCTACTTATTAGACGGAATCGATAATATCGCAGCGGCGGCGTGCGTTGGTAGTCATCAGGTCACTAACATTGTATAATGTCTGCAGTTGCATAAAGACGTCTCTCTGGCTGTATTTTACCATTTCTACCGCACCACGGCGAGTGAAAGAGCATATTAGGAGTCTTTCAACTAATCTCTCCTTCCTTCCGTCAGTGACATACGGTAGAAATAATGCCACCTCGAACCAAGCTGTTCGGCACTTCATTTCTTTATCAGGCGGTTAAGAAATGTGTTGCTCTGCCCACACATGTGTTTTCTTCTTTTTAAGATCCGGAGTTTTTTTATATAGGACACGTCAATTTAACTTCACCTCGACTGATTTTAAGCTAAAGGCAAAGACTCCGAAATAGGGTCACCATTATAAACGTGTACCATCTTAACAATGGTGGCACTCACCTTTATGGGATCATCAGAAGCCTTTTCACGCCCCCCTTTAAGGACCCGGGACTGTAGAAAGAAGTAAACCGTGAGCTGGCAGGGATTTCAGGTCTTAATGGGGCGACATAGGAATGGGTCACCAAACCGCTTGGTTCTTGATGGAATATTCTGATCCGTATCTGGATGACATCTGAGCCTTGCATGCGTTGTCCTGTGTAGGAAAGGAGAGGGTGGAACTAATTGGAATAGCTCATCAGAACATTCACCTTGGTAGAGACGGTAATACGATAGGGACAACTATCTCCCAGAATACTTAATGTGCTTCAGAGAAGGTGCAACGATTTACTTCCTCCATAAGCGCGATTTTGATGGTGATAGCTTAGGCTACCCATCACCCTAGCCGAAGCAATCCCTGCTCTTCACGCTGAGACCGCCTATTTATGATAGGTAACCAAGGCAGGTATACTGGGGTACCTAACCCCAGAATTCCCCCAATGCCCCATTCCTCTGTTAAATTTTAATCGGTTTGATTCCAATATTGCGATTGCCCCGATGTGGTGGAATCGGTATCAATGGAGGATAACAGTTACAGTTTTATGACTTCTCAGGCGGGTGGAACCACTTTTTCATTCTCCGAAATGAAGAATTTTGTATAGATCTAAGAATATTATATAATAAGTTTTACTATTACTGTCACACAGCCTGGTTTTATGTACTACCTATAGAATACTAAGCATAGAATTTATATTTTACTTCAAATAAAACTATAAATACAATAAAATACAACAAATACACAATAAAATAAAAAAGTTAAACAAAAGTAAATAAAAAACCATAAAAAAGAAAAATAACATTTTAGATGGATTCGAACGCGACTCAGCTAAGTTATAAGTCCACCGCAGACGTATTGAGCCACAGTTACCATGAAATCATAGTGTGAAATAGACGTTTATATATTATGTCATAAAAACATTCTGTCCCATTCCTTATTTATAATAGCGTGATGATATTAATTATGAAAGCCAGGAGTCTTTTTACCGAACCAGCTGCTTATTAATTTGTTGGATTCGAGAGAAAATCGTTCGAGAACAATTTGAATTCTATCGAGACACCTGCTGTGCCAAAGATTCTGCAGTAACCTGACCTGACTTGGCTGAGATGTAGAACTCTGGCCTCTCGAAGTTCTTCAGATTCCTATGACCGAAATAATATCTTCGTGTAAGCATTGTTGCTTCTTTATTGTTTCGATCTATTCACACAATCAAAAATTGTTAGCCGTGATATGCTATTATTGACATAACTTTTTTATTTATGAACCGATTTCAATAAAATAAACACTAAATGTTAAGTGAAGCCTACCACAATATATTAGTGAAAACCGCAATCAAATCTGTTCAGCCGATTCTGAGATTAGCGTGCACAAACTCACAGACAAACAGAGAAACAGATAAACAGATAAACAGACAAACAGACAAACAGACAAAAATTCCAAAAAACGTTGATTTGGCTTCTATTACGTTTATAAAGTACCCCTATAACAATTTTTCTAATTTCCTTTCCATGTACAGACATCGATCGTTTACAGATTTATTATATTATGTATAGATGAATGAATGTGCAGTTTCCTCGCGATGTTTTCGCTTACCGCCGAGCTAGTGGTACAAGTTTAGTATATCATAGCAATCGTTTGGTCTCCAAGTAGGGGAACCCCTGTAATATGAGTACAAGACGATGACTCGTACCACTAGGCTGATGAATGATTCGCAGTCTATTATCATAACATTACCTAATGTCTGTTACTAACGTGTAACATCCATCCTTCCTTTTTCCCTGTAGTCATAAATAATAACTCTAAGTAATATGTCTTAATATGCAGCTAACTTTTCTATAACATATAATGGAATAAGTAATTATTATTGTTTACTTAAGTTATCTTAACAAGCCCTTAAATTGAAAAAAGGGGTAAGTATTGCTTGTGCATTTCAAACATAATTTTTATAAAGGAAATAATGCAGTAATCTTACTTATACTACCATAAATGTTCATATTCACAAGTTCATTACTGCTTTAATGTAACATACTTTTTGAAATATACTTTACTTTTCTGGCAAAGTCTGGCATAAATTTTGATACTCAAAATCTTTTATTTTATTGTATTCTGAAAAATAGCATAATAATTTATTTTTACAATTCCTAATAAACTATAAACATTAGCACTAACTTAAATACAACACGAAGTGCAACATTTTTTTCTCCTTTTTTTGATATAAGAATAATTCTTCTACGTTTGGAAATAAAGTAAATATGCCCATAAATTCAGTTTTTTCACCATACTGAAAAATCAGCATTTTCGTCTTATGCCTTTTTTCCACTGAGGGTGCGATATGACCCCATCCCAGTCAATGCTGTATTTGCTCTCTTGCCCACAGCGCCCCTCTTCTCTATCTGTGTGTAAAGCAATGAACAACGATGTGACTGTGGTCGATGGAATTTATCATAAAACTGGAACTACCCACCATTGGCTCGACAAAGAAGAGAACCACAGAAACTATTTTGTGTGATACTTGATGTACTTATTTTAATTTGTTCAGTTCGTAAGTGGTGCAGTATGTGGCAGCATGTTTTAAGAATTTGGGAGGAAGGAAGAATATTTAAACCATTAAAACTGGTGAACATTACCAAGTCCACATATAACAATGTTCATCACATACTTGATAATGATTTCGTCAGCAAAATGTTGAATTTTTCAAAATCCTTCCGCAATATTTGCAAAGCCCATAGAAGAAGTCTGTCAATTTTCGTAGTTTTCAGTAGTTTAGCCCTGTATTTATAAGTCAGTCACTCAAAATACTGTCTTCATAATATTTAATTTAAAAATACAAGGTGGAAGATGTCAAGCGAGTTTTCGAAATGATTTGAATACAGTTTTGTTTCTTTTTTAAAATAAAGAAATGTTTCCTTTGCGTAAAACTCACTATTTCCAGTATTTCGAGTACTTCCGTTCCAGTTGGGATGAAAATCTTCCACCATGTTTAATAATGAGTTTGAGCTATTCCGAACTAAGCGCGTACGAAGTCGCGGGTAACAGCTAGTATAATAATATATTTCAATGAGACAGTTACTCACCAGGGTTAGGTCCGGCACACTCTGTCTGTTCGTCGGTATAATATGGTATGTACGCGATATGCCGTATGCGGAGGCGTATTCCACTTTTCCCCGTTGACAATCCCCGTTGATGGGGATTATTGAACTTTTTGTTCACTATTCTCCGTTGACGCAAAATTTCTAAATAATGGGGATTAGTGAATTAAAAAGTTCACTAATCCCCATCATGATAAATTCTATTAGAACCAAAAAAGGTCAATAATTCCCATCAACGGGGATTGTCAACGGGGAAAAGTGGAATAAGCCGTATGGGGACATGCAGTATCAGGTCGTATACATTCTTAAATATAAAAAAAAGTTGGTAGAATTAAATCATATCTTTGTGATTATATTGTTACTATTAAAGGCTTGTAACACGTAGTTAGATGTTCATAATATTACTCCTAACTTGTATTACGAGAAACCTAGCCGTGTTATGATTATTTAACTCTCAAAGTTCCAGTTTGTGTTTGAATTATGTTCTATTTTAGTTTCGTGGCTCGTGCTACGGGGTAAAAGAAACTAGTGTGCGTTAATTTTGGTTATGATATTTACACAATGTGTGGGCAAGCGATGTAGGAAAAGGTCCAGAGAATATATAGAAAATGATAGCCTCTGTGGCGTGGCGGTAGTGAACGCGACTGTCATGCAGGAGGCGCGGGTTCGATCCCCGATCAGTATGCATGAATATGGCTATTTACATTGGTCTGGGTGTTTCTATATTATGATATGTATGTATTTATAAAAAAAAGTATCTAAGTAGGTTTATCCGCATTCTAGATTCCATAACACAAGCTATAAAAGCATACCATGGGTCCAGATAGCGTTGTGTAGAATGTTGTGTAATATTAATTATTATTTCTTAATAGTTGTGTAAAAAAAAATTTTTGGTTACTTCAATTTATAAAAATACTATACTTACATCCTGATTCCCCACATCGTCATCATAAATTTGTGAAATTTTACTGACGGTAATCCAACTATGACGCAACCCTCTATAAAAGCATCGTATTTGCTAAAACAAAATAACGAGCACTGTCTATTTATGTGGGTCTATTTTTCACAGTTAGTTTATAAGGTAGTGTATTGAACTGCGCTAGGAGTCCTCATTAATTTTCACTAGTTTGTCCCGCGGCGCGGCCTTCGTGCGGCCCTAACATAAATTCCGAGATAACTTGGACAAACAAGTGGAAGTCCAAATAAGTACAGCCCTTTAGAATGCTTCCCAAGTGACGAACTCGTTTGTAAACTGAAATAAATAATTAAACTCTGTTTCTTTTAGTGGCAAAAACTTAAACTTGTTTTGTCACAGTTATTTCTGTTTTTAGTTTGTTCAATGTTTTATTTTACTTTAGCGAGTTCTGTGCTAGTTGTTATGCTATGCATAGAATGTAAAAGTAACAGTTTTCGTTCATATAGAAAAATGACACGTTTTATCATACATACATACATATTATAATCACGCATCTATCCCCGGAGGGTTAGGCAAAGGTGAATTAACACCCACATTTCACCACCACATCTTCTCTGCTGGGAACCACGTGGCTATTTTTCGTTTACACTTTTTAAATATGAATAGAAACGTTTTAAATGGGATAGAATAGAAGCGTTTTAAACGTTTGGAATGGGATTTTAGTATCAAATCCTACCAATCTATTATAAAGAAAAGTGTCTGAAGATATTTGTTTTTTGTTAAGTACCCAATCACACTCAAACGGCTGACGGATTTGGCTAAAATTTGGTATAGGTAAAACCAATAGACTAGACCTTTGTCCCTGGAATAGGTTGCCATAGGTTGCGTGTGGAACAAAGGGCAGCTACTATTATGTGAATTAGTGGGTGTATGCTGAGCTCACAAAAAAATTTGAAATCCAAGCCAACCTCACCTGCAAGCCGTTAGGTACATCTACTGATTATTATTAACGGACGAGGCTCTGAAGTCACTTACTGAGAAAGCATGCCTTTGTCACTATTCTCTATTCTGTGCTCATATTAATATTTTCAAAGCAAAAAAACGCTAAGTATTACAATAATTTATTCCAAATATCAAAGTATACATTGAGTCACTATAAAACAATTTGGTCAAAAAACCCGCCCCTGACCGCTCCATACGCAAAAGTGCCCATTGGTTGCGTTGTCACTATAAGTCTCTTTCCGATTATTTTACAAGGTTTTGTAGCTTCCAATTCAGATTATACTTATCGTGCGAACTGAAAGTTTTCACAAGAAAGCACACAATAGTTTATATTCGGCCGTAAATAAATTTAAATGTAGTATATTGAATCACGCGAATCTGAAGTTGGACGAATAAAATCAGTTCGGGAGCACACGTGTTGAACTGAAACACTATTTACGTAAATAAACTCGTCGAGTTAAGGCGGTCTACGTCGGCGGGGTTCGTTTAAACTTTTAATCGCTTTCGAGCCGTGATAAACAAATTTTAATTAAGTTTTAATATCACCACGTAATTGCTGAGTCGATGTGATATCACAATTATTTACGTTTATGAATATTTAAGCTATGAATTTGGGGTTTTAAGCTATGAATAACAATCAATTGGTGTTCAGAAAATTTGAATTTGTGTTTATAATGTTTGAATTAAGTATATGTCAATTACATATTTGGACAATTTCACTTAAGTAAGGGTGAGTAGGGGCAAGATTGAAAAATAATTATCACCTGTTTCAGTGTGCTTTTTGAAGTACACGGGACATTGCTATGTCCGCCATGTTCTTAGTCTCTCACTTCGGTCAGCGTTTGTCGCTGGGGGCGAGTGGTTGTGCGCAGTGAGCCAATTTTGACAACACGATATTTTTGCAAAATATTCGAAATTTTCGAACTAACCCCATGATCTGTAACTTTCATAAAATGGTTGATACGAGTCCTTTGTAAGAATATCTAGTTACTATCTTTAATTCTTAGAAATGTCATTGAACCTAAATATAGCTAACGTGTGTAGTTTAGAATTTATACTCTAATTTATACGGTCATACCAACATATTAGCATGTTTTATTTTTATTTTAAGGCAGTTTTAGCAGGATTTTATCAATTCCATAGAAATATTTGCTTTTCCCTTTCAACACTTGCACTTTCAGTATGAGTCACCATTTATTGTTCTGCAAGCGTTCAATCAAACACAAGACTAGTCATTTCATCAAAAACCCATTGCGCCATTGCCCCTACTCACCTTACCAAATTTAGAAACGGACAATTGTGTATCTATTTATATTACCCATGACGGAACGGAGACGGTATATTCTTATTATTCGTATGCGTTTGGGGTGAGAGGATGTTGGTGTGTTTGTTTGTTTGTTTGTGCAAATTCATGTTGCCATTTTCTCCGAAACTACCAATCCAATTTTGATGCGGTTTTCGGTTATGGGTTTGGCTTTAATTGGAGTATGTTCTTAGATAGGTGTTACAATGACAACTCAACAGGGGACGCTACAGCAAGCATTTTTAATGCAAATCAATGTTGCCATTTTTCTCCAAAACTACAAATCTGATTTTGGTGCAGTTTTTAATTATTGGTTTGGGTTTGATTGGTGTATGTTCTTAGATAAGTTCCCCCACTAGGGGACGCTACAGTAAATATTTTTAGGGCAAAGTCGGGGGTTTCAATTTTTTTAAATTCACTTTTCTTGTATAAAGCTGTACACCGTATCGTTACAATATAAGTTCTACAAATAAATGAATGGATGGAAATTGATACTGATTAAACAATTGCATTGTTGTAATAGCTATTTCTCAACTTACATTTATGTATCTATCCTACGTTGTCAGCTTCCCTCTGATATCATGGATCCTAACCTTACGTTTAGGCTATTAGTGTTTTAATGTTTAGCTTATTTAGTTTAATTTATTAGTTTCATCAAAACACACACTTATATTACAAATTTGATACTAAATGTTTTCATTGCTTTCAAAATACTTGTTTCAGTTAGTAAATTGAATGAAATCATGGCTATTGAGAAATGTATTTCTATCGAATATTCAAGTTACAAAGTGTTTCGTGCATAAAACAATTCTGAAGGTTTATAATGTTCAAACTCTGCGGTCATACCCGGTATTCTTTACAATAAAAACCTATTTGAAATTGAGTACAAAGTCTGTAAAGAATAGAGCTAGGAAGCCACACGAATGACCGAAATTCGCCGAGAATTGTACCTGCTCCCCTCTATTTGTCCCTTGGCGGATTTTTTATTTATCAACTTAGGTATTTTCTTTGTTTCCACCAAGCTTATTGTTAATTTCATTATGTAACAGTCTCACTGAAGAAGTTTTTATGATTAGGTAACATTTGCTTTCACGCGAAATTGTTTATGACTCGTAAAAATTGTGCTTTGTTTGTTCATTTGTGTTGTTTCAGCAAATAAAAAGATTTGATGTTTTTTCTTGAGATTCTTGTTGTGTTATTTATTCAGTAGTTTGCGTATTATAATTACTAAAAATTGTATTAGTTATTTAGTATTTGATATTTACATTCTATTCATCTATAATAGTTACGAAAGTAAGAAGTAAGAAAGAAAATGCCTCTTCCTTATTTTTCATTCCATCTTATGCAGACCCTCACGGCAGTTCATCTGGCTAGATCCATCATCACGTACCTATTTATAATATAATGATTTGTTATCATTCATTTGAATTTTTAGTAGGTTGGTGTAGTTATTTTATATGTGGTTGTATGCTTGTAGTTACTCACCCTGTTAGGTAAACTGCTGTTTCTTTTGTATCCCAAATGTATGTAAATATGTTCACTATCAATAAATATAGGACGCGATATTGCTTAGCGACGTTAGGCGGCATTTGAGGTTGGATCTGTATTGTGGTGGATCACATCCATTGCAGTGTATGCTGAGCATCCAAACCTTTTTGGGAATACAGCGTACATGTTTAACCTAAATTATTAAGAAATAATGTGCTTAACTCGGCCCTTTGCCACTTTTGCCACGTTTTGTGACACGTCTCAAAATTTACGTCAAATATGTCAAGTATGTATATGTCATGTATATGTCACAATCGACTGTCTGGATTGGCAGAGAGGTGTAATGGAAAGTTTTCGCGCTGCCCGCCCGGCGACCATAGACAGCGAATCTGATCTATGGTCAGGGAAAAAAAATACATTATTTTATTATTTTTAAGCATTCTTGTATGTAATCCTTTGTGTGTTATTATTTCGAAAATGTGCGTTGTTTTCTAAATAAAACATATTTCCTTTCTTTCTTTCTTCTTTCATTTATTACGGTCACTGAGGTCAAAAGTAAAATAACTCAGCTTTAATACTTACTCAAGGAAACTCAATTACAATTTTATTGCCGTTAACACGTCAATGCTCACGTTAATGTCTTAATTATGCTGGTAGGTAGTAAAAGGAATATTATCTCGAGGAATACAAATACAATCAAATATTATGAAACTTGTAAAAATATTGTATTTAATGATATATTCCAGATTTACATTTCGGTTGCCTTTCAGCAGCCATGATCCCGAGGAGACTATGATTAGGTAGGTACATATATTTACTTGTTGGTAAAAATCGTTTTAATCGTATATAATAATAATTGATATACAAAAATATTAATGATTATATTACTATTATGGTGATAAGTTATAGATATTTTTTACAATTATTATTTTTATTTCAATATTTAATTTGACCTTCATTGTTTTAGAATAATATGATAATTATGTATTATGTAATTTGTTGATCATTATTTAAACAAATACTGACGTTTTACGATATTTAGGCCTACAACGCTTCCAGTAAATAAGTCCTTCAGTAAAAACTAGTACTAAAAGGTACATCTACTGATTATTATTAACGGACGAGGCTCTGAAGTCACTTACTGAGAAAGCATGCCTTTGTTACTATTCTCTATTCTGTGCTCATATTAACATTTTCAAAGCAAAAAACGCTAAGTATTACAATAATTTATTCCAAATATCAAAGTATACATTTTAGTCACTATAAAACAATTTGGTCAAAAAACCCGCCCCTGACAGCTCAATGCGCAAAAGTGCCCATTGGTTGCGTTGTCACTATAAGCCTCTTTCCGATTATTTTACAAGGTTTTGTAGCTTCCAATTCAGATTATACTCTTATCGTGCGAACTGAAAGTTTTCACAAGAAAACACACAATAGTTTATATTCGGCCGTAAATAAATTTAAATGTAGTATATTGAATCACGTGAATCTGAAGTTGGACGAATAAAATCAGTTCGGGAGCACAAGTGTTGAACTGAAACACTATTTACGTAAATAAACTCGTCGAGTTAAGGCGGTCTACGTCGGCGGGGTTCGTTTAAACTTTTAATCGCTTTCGAGCCGTGATAAACAAATTTTAATTAAGTTTTAATATCACCACGTAATTGCTGAGTCGATGGGATATCACAATTATTTACGTTTATGAATATTTAAGCTATGAATTTGGGGTTTTAAGCTATGAATAACAATCAATTGGTGTTCAGAAAATTTGAATTTGTGTTTATAATGTTTGAATTAAGTATATATGTCAATTACATATTCGGACAATTTCATTTAAGTAAGGTAAGTAGGGGCAAAATTGAAAAAGAGGCAAGACCATCAATCCCACTTATCATCTGATTCAGTGTGCTTTTTGAAGTACACGGGACATTGCTATGTCCGCCATGTCCTTACGTCTCTCACCTCGGTCAAAATATGGCACTGGGGGCGAGTGGTTGTGCGTAGTGAGCCAATTTTGACGACACGATATTTTTTCGAAATATTCCAGATTTTCAACCTAACCCCATGATATATAACTTTCATAAAATGGCAGATACGCGTGCTTTGTTAGAATATCTAGTTATTATTTTTAATTCTTAGAAATGTCATTGAACCTAAATATAGCTAACGTGTTTAGTTTAGAATTCATACTTTCCGCCTTAACCCATCAAAATTTACGGGGGTAAGATGCACATCTAAAAGTTTCAATGTTAATCCATTTATTAAAGTAATGCATAAAAACAAGATAACAACCTAAAGGTAAGGTGATTACTTAATTATTACAATACAATTTGATTATTAGTGATGATTTATATCCGTTGTATCGAAATTTATTGGAGTTTGAGAATCTGTACTCTAATTTTTCCCCCACCGGGGTAATTTTGTAGTTTTTCATAGTATTTTTTCAAACTTTGAACCTGACTGGTTTGCCTCACGGCATTCTCAAAGGTTTAAAAAATAAAAAAAAGTGTGGAAAAGTACACGTTCCTCATTCAATATGTGTAACAAGTTCCACCGATCAAATTATATATTTCAGCTTACCCCACATTCGGTTACATTTGGTCCTAAATTCGTTAATTGTTGGAATTTTGATATTGCAGTCGATTATAGGTAGTTAGAGCACTATAACCTATGGTGTAATGACCATCATGAAAGTCTTACATTCATTGCAACGATTTTGGAAAGTATGTTGATCTTACCCCGTTACCTTTTGGTCTTTCCTCTGCTTTTTTATGTCATACCAACATATAAGTATATTTTATTTTTATGTTGAGGCAGTTTTAGCAGGATTTTATCAATTCCATAGAAATATACACTCTTTACTTTTCACTTACAACATTTGCACTTTTAGTATGAGAGACCATTTTATTGTTCTGCAAGCGTGCAATCAAACACAAGACTAGTCATTTCATCAAAAACCCATTCCGCGTTGCCCCTACTCACCTTACCTAATTTAGAAACGGACAATTTGTGTATCTTCCTACCCTCTCCTTTCCTACACAGGACGACACGTGCAGAGCTAAGATGACATCCATATACGGTGCAGAGTATACCAGCTAGAAACAAGCGTTTCAGTGACTCATTCCTATGCCGCACCATTAAGACATGGAACTCCCTGCCAGCTCACGTGTTTCCTTCTTCCTACAGTCTCGGGTCCTTTAAGCGGGGCGTGAAAAGGCATCTAACGAGGCCGTCAAGCTGAGTGCCACCACTGTTAACATGGTACATGTTTCCGATGGTGACCCTCTTTCCGAGACTTTGCCTTTGCTTAACGTTAGGCGAGGTGAAGTCAAATTGACGTGTCCTATATATTTATAAAAAAAAAATATTTATTTTTACCCACGACGGAACGGAAACGGTATACTCGTATGCGTTTGGCGTGAGAGGATGTTTGTGTGTTTGATTGTTTGTTTGTGCAAATCCATGTTGCCATTTTCTCCAAAACTACCAATCCAATTTTGATGCAGTTTTCGGTTATGGGTTCGGCTTTAATTGGAGCACCTATTGTTACAATGACAACTCAACAGGGGGCGCTACAGGAAGAATTTTAAATGCAAATCAATGTTGCCATTTTTTTCCAAAACTACAAGTTTGATTTTGGTGTAGTTTTTAATTATTGGTTTGGGTTTGATTGGTGCATGTTCTTAGATAAGTGTTACGGTGATAACCCACTAAGGGGTGCTGCAGTGAACATTTTAGGGCAAAGGCGGGGGCTTATAATTACTTTTTTTAAAATTTACTGTTCTTGTATAAAGCTGTACACCGTATCGTTACAGTATAATAAGTTCTACAAATGAATGAATGGATGGAAATTGATACTGATTAAACAATTGAATTGTTGTAATAGCTTTTTCTCAATTTACAATTATGTATCTATCCCTATAACATACGTTATCAGCTTTCCTCTGATATTATGTTTCCTTAACTTACGTTTATGCTATTAGTGTTTTAATGTTTAGCTTATTTAGTTTAATTTATTAGTTTCATTAAAACACACACTTATATAAATTACAAATTGATACTAAATGTTTTCATTGCTTTAAAAATACTCGTTTCAGTTAGTAAATTGAATCAAATCATGGCTATTGAGAAATGTATTTCTATGGAATATTCAAGTTACAAAGTGTTTCGTGCATAAAACAATTCTGAAGGTTTATAATGTTCAAACTCTGCGGTCATACCCGGTATTCTTTACAATAAAAACCTATTTGAAATTGAGTACAAAGTCTGTAAAGAATAGAGCTAGGAAGCCACACGAATGACCGAAATTCGCCGAGAATTGTACCTGCTCCCCTCTATTTGTCCCTTGGCGGATTTTTTATTTATCAACTTAGGTATTTTCTTTGTTTCCACCAAGCTTATTGTTAATTTCATTATGTAACAGTCTCACTGAAGAAGTTTTTATGATTAGGTAACATTTGCTTTCACGCGAAATTGTTTATGACTCGTAAAAATTGTGCTTTGTTTGTTCATTTGTGTTGTTTCAGCGAATAAAAAGATTTGATGTTTTTTCTTAAGATTCTTGTTGTGTTATTTTTAGTTTGCGTATTATAATGACTAAAAATTGTATTAGTTATTTAGTATTTGATATTTACATTCTATTCATCTATAATAGTTACGAAAGTAAGAAAGAAAATGCCTCTTCCTTATTTTTCATTCCATCTTATGCAGACCGTCACGGTAGTTCGTCTGGCTAGATGCATCAGCACTAATACGACGGTCACTTAGGTTAAAAGAAAAATAACTCACGTATAATACTTACTCAAGGAAACTCAATTACAATTTTATTGCCGTTAACACGTCAATGCTCACGTTAATGTCTTAATTATGCTGGTAGGTAGTAAAAGGAATATTATCTCGAGGAATACAAATACAATCAAATATTATGAAACTTGTAAAAATATTGTATTTAATGATATATTCCAGATTTACATTTCGGTTGCCTTTCAGCAGCCATGATCCCGAGGAGACTATGATTAGGTAGGTACATATATTTACTTGTTGGTAAAAATCGTTTTAATCGTATATAATAATAATTGATATACAAAAATATTAATGATTATATTACTATTATGGTGATAAGTTATAGATATTTTTTACAATTATTATTTTTATTTCAATATTTAATTTGACCTTCATTGTTTTAGAATACTATGATAATTAAGTTTATGTAATTTGTTGAGCATTATTTAAACAAATACTGACGTTTTACGAAATTTAGGCCTACAACGCTTCCAGTAAATAAGTCCTTCAGTAAAAACTCTTATTGTTCACTTGACAAGTGAAATCGAGATAATGCTACCATTTTTCATCTCGGTAGGAGTGTGGACGATGCGACGTTATTCTGAACGAATTGTACCTCGGGGTATGAATTTAATCTCAGAATTCAGCGTGTCAGATTCATAAGAAATGTCTCTTCGGTGATATTTTGAGTTTTATGTACGTATATAATGGGCCCTTGTTTTCGTAGGGCACATTTGAACATTTATTGAGGTCATAAAAAGTATTAACCCGTCGGTGTCATAAATTAATCTTCAACTTTTTTCTTTCGCATTATATTTTACAAATCTTTTGCATTTTACAGATTGAGATTCTTTCGTAGCAGCTCAATTTCTTTAGAAGTCCAAAAAATACACGTACTATTTTTTGCTTCGCTCTAAATTTATATAATTTCCTCATAAAAATTTGTATTACAAAATTTATTTTATTTACCAATGCTAATAATATGAAGAGAAGGTAGAGATAGGTTTTCATGGACTTCATCTATACAGATACATGCATATAATAAATAGCTCTTATATGACATAATATTCACGAAAAAAAGTAGTACCTAGTCATTTGTTATAGTAGGTATAATACTATACTAATAACTACGACAACAAACAATCTGAAAAACCTAAATAACTCAAGTGAGAAGCAAAGCAACGCAGTTCTGTTTCCCTGTATCATTCCAACAATCGCCCTTTCTAAAAGATGGCTCTTAACAGCCACTTTGAATTTTTTTCAGGGGAGGCTCATGATATCTATGGAAATTTAGTTATAAACCGCTCATTAAGTTCCGCAAAGGAGTTTGGAGATAACATTTTGTAATCTATAATCTGTTTCAATTAATTTACGTTTACTTTTATTAATTATATGGATATCACTAGTCCTGAATGAATGTTTTTCTAAACGTATGTTCTGTTTATTGAATAACGCACTTGTAGTTTTCCATTGTATTTTTTTTTACTTTTTTAACCTGACTGGTTTGCCTAATAATAAAAAAACTGAGGAAAAGTACACGTTCCTTATTCAATAGGTGTAACAAGTTCCACCAAGCGCTATCAATCTCCAGTATAAACATTATGTTCTATTTATAAAAAAAAACTAACACAACAACGAAGACAATTTTTAATTGAACTTCGAATTTAATTCTAATCCTTGCCTACTACAGAACACATCTCATCAGAATTAGGATACCTGCTTCCTTCCATAGTTAACAAAATTTAGAACTAAATTGAAAGCAAAAGCAATCATAATAAAGTTATCAATGGGATTCAAGGAAACTTCCATTCAAGAACAGATTAACTCACCTTGTAAGTTTGTAAAAGTATTTTCACCTCATGCTGTACTCCGTTTTAAATTTAAAGCACTGAATGAAATAAAGCAAAAATATTCATGAAAACGCTTCTGCAGATAGTGATGCAATAAATCATATAAGTGCATTATAAAGCAACGCCAGAGACGCTTCGTTAAGAAAAACAAACCTCTCTGTAACAGGCTTCGGATTAATTTTGTATCAAGGTGCAAGAGTGCCGTGTTTATTCTAGGCACTGCTATGTACATTGTACATCTTAATGTACTCTACTGCAAACGAGGACGCTTTTCAAAATTACATTACATAAATTGCATAGCAGCAGTAATATTTTTACTATGCTGCTAGCTTCCAGAATAGGCAGTATGATGTGTACCTCCTTTGGATGAAACATATCGTTTGATTACTAATAAGTATTATTTTCTTTTACCTACTTTCCAAATTACGTATTTGGAAAGTAGAAAAATATCGGGCGTGTCTCGGTAGCCGAATTGGTCAGGCATTCCCCCTGTAAAGGAAAGACTGCGGGTTCGAGTCCCGCCCGAGAAGATTCTTTTTCCCTATGTATTCGAGTAGAAAAATATCGTGGCTGATTCATAAACGCCGAGCCTGAATATGAATACTGAGTAAATCCTAGAAGTCCTAGAACCATGAATCTGTTTCGATTCGATAAACATAACAAAATGTCAGTAAATTGTACGAGGATAGCGAACAACAATTATTTAGTTATATGAATTATTTGCAAGGTAACTAAAATTGTGAACTTACTTTTTTAATAAGTTAATTTAATTACTAAGATAAGAAACAACGAAAATTAGGTTCATAAAACATATTTTATGCAAGCTCAAATAGTACAGTACTGTGGAAATATTTATCTTTCTAGGAGATTTTATACCTATCTCCTAGGAAGATAAATATTTCCACAGTATGTAATATTTACATTTACCAAAAAAACCTTTGGTAAATGTAAAGCTTTGAGAATGCCGTAAGGTGGAACCGGTCAGATTTGATATACTGTGGAAAAATTACAAGTGTTCACAATATGTGTAACAATGAATTACATTAATCAACAGTATAAATAGTATCCTAGAAAGATCTTCAGTTCAACTAAGTCCCAAACAAGTGTCAAAAAATAACAAAAACGATTATAATATTGACTGTAAAACTTCAATAACTTTCACCACTATATATTTAAACATTGAAATATGCGAACAAAAATTTATTCGAACAATACAGTCGGCTGTATCGCACGATAGCTGACAGGGAGCTTATAAGTTGCAGTTACACAGGCGCTAATGAATGCAGCCGGGATTACCGAGCCCGACCATGCCCAATTACATAAATGTACCCTGACATCAGGCATTCCGACACGATACATTATTTGACGTAGTAGCGTGTATTCCAACATATTGAAGCTTTTATATTGATAGTCAATTAATTTTGTTGGTTTTTGTTGATGAGTTTGCAAGAGCTGTGATTGAGTAATGTAAATAGAACACTGGCTGAAAAAGACCGTAGTTGGCTAGGGCCGTGATTTTAAAAAAATAGCCATCTTCTTCATGAAAAACGTATAATTAAATTTGCTCATCCTTATGATTGCCATTATAGACTGAATCCATAAAAAAACGAGATGTACTTTTTTCGGGTTTTAGTCAGAGTTTTCGAAAATATTTAAATGCAGTTTTGTTTCTTTTTAAAAACGAAGGAATGTTTCCTTTTAGGGAAATTCTCTGTCTCTAGTATTTAGAGTACTTCCCCTTCAGGGAGTGTGAAAATCTTCCACTCTGTATATTATGTGATGTGTCAATAGTACATAAATGACAACAAATTTAGACAACAAGTTTTGAAAACAAATACTTAAAATAGAGTGGTACTTCTTGCGGAAGTCTGACTCGCTATAGGTTGGTTTATCAGTTTCAGAACCCTACAATTGAGCTCAAATAACGCCTACTATTTCTTCTACTTCAGATACCAGCTCCTTACATGGGTACTAGTCGGTACAAAACACCAATTTAAATAATCGCATAAAAATGTATAAAAAAAGTTATCTCAAAATTGTTAGAAAAATGACTGACTAGCCCACGGCTCGGTACGCGTGGATGTAGGTTATCGCGACCAAACATAGCCTAAGTTTTAATCCAGGGTGTCAGCTAACTCCATACGTTTCTTTGAATGAATTTTTTTAGCATTTATTATGCTAACTTTAAAGTTTGAAAAACATCGAGGAAATAAAATACTCAAGTGAAGGTGAAGGGAAAGGTCGTGGGTTCAAGTCCCACTTGAGCATTTCATTTTACCGATGTTTTTCGAAAATCCATACGTTTCATTATTATATTCTCATGACATATAAATGCATTTTGACACATTAAAAATTACCGTTACTCTTTAGCTAACTCCACAGGATATATAATTTTAGTTCTCCTTGTCATGACAACAATCTTGTTAGCGAATAATACATTGTACTTTCATAAATTTGAAACTCCATACCAAGTAGTAGTTTTTACGTGAAAGATCCATCCATCCATTCATACTTACAAACATTCGCGTTTATAATATTGGTAGGATGGCTGATAATGTGAGCAACATAAATAAAATAATAATAGTTATGTTATTTATGGGTGAATTTCAACATCTATGAATTTTTAGCTAATTTTGGTGATTTTTTTTATTTCTAAGTATTTAGGTAATCTCTTTCAATATTTAGCTAGAAATACATATTTTATGCCTATTATGTTTGAATAGTCTAATTAGCCCTGGGAATTACTTGTTTATTTTATACACCTGAATTTTCAATACACCGAAATTGGTGTCTAACACCAAAATTGCATATCAACTTATTTTTATTTTTTATTTATTATTACTTATACTATTTCTTTGTTTTTTTTTCTAGAATTTGGCACTTAATAGTTACATATAACCCTTAATTTTTACCCTTTTATCACCAACTTCATTTTTATATGGCAAAACCACTTTAGTTGTTAGTAGTATCAGTATAAAAGCAAAACATTTGATTGTTCTATCTATCCTTGCTTCTAGCAAGGATTATATTTTACTCTAATGGCGCCAATATTATCGACGAACTTATTCAAGATTGCTGGGAAAAGATAGGCAGTTATTCTCAAAGTGGGAGAGGTGGTACTCGGTATGCCTAAGGGTGGACGGAAGATATGCCATGGACACTTGGTAGTGACAAGACAAGTTGTTAGTGTGATGTCTATTCCTGAACTTACAGGAGTCCTTCAACTAAGTTTCTAACGCGGTGAGCTGATGGGCATTGCGGTTCAAAAGGGTTCCAGAGGTTTACACCATCCGAGACATGTACCACGATTCTGATTCCGTTGTTCGAACCGCTGTTGGCAATATGAGAATCTTCCTTATCACTGTCTCTGTGATCTGTGATCTGTCCTTAGTCCATTCCCAATCAGCGTGGTATTTTGGTCGGATAGCATCAGACAATCACTCCATAACTGCCCATGTATGCTGTTAATATCGGTGGTGGACGCCGATAGATTGGTGCAACATGTGCGGATGTGGATGTAGGAGCTTGAGGACGGTTGAGGTCAGAAGCCTTCTGTGTTGAAGATTTTACACGATAGCAAAGTACTAGCTGCTGGAGCAACATAATATGGTACTCGGTATGCCTAAGGGTGGACGGAAGATATGCCATGGACACTTGGTAGTGGCAAGACAAGTTGGTAGTGTGATGTCTATTTCTGAACTTACAGGAGTCCTTCAACTAAGTTTCTCACGCGGCGAGCTGATGGGCATTGCGGTTCAAAAGTGTTCCAGAGGTTTACACCATCCGATACATGTACCACGATTCTGATTCCGTTGTTCGAACCGCTGTTGGCAATATGAGAATGTTCCTTATCACTGTCTCTGTGATCTGTGATCTGTCCTTAGTCCATTCCCAATCAACGTGGTATTTTGGTCGGATAGCATCAGACAATCACTCCATAACTGCCCATGTATGCTGTTAATATCGGTGGTGGACGCCGATAGATTGGTGCAACATGTGAGGATGTGGTTGTAGGAGCTTGAGGACGGTAGAGGTCAGAAGCCTTCTGTGGAGAAGATTGAGTACCTTTTACACGATAGCAAAGTGCTAGCTGCTGGAGCAATATAAGCAGGAGTTGCGTATCACCTACATCTTCGGCTTCATCGCTTTGTTGCGTGGAGTCACGTGCAAAAGATTGCATGAGGCACTCTTGCATCCACGGTAGCTTTCATGTAAGTGAGAAAGCAGAGGAAGAAAAGCCAAATGATGTTGACAGTGGAGAGGAGGGAAGAAGGGTGGGCAGGTTTTAACGGCGTAGGCTTAGTAGTAAAGAGTGAGGCCGCCTTTCATGCCAGTAGAAGCAAGTGACGGAAAGAGCGCACGATGCTCCACCACACCGGCCTGTCCCTACTGCGGCATCAGCTGACTTCACCCAACTACTCGCCCGTCTTTTGTATGGGTAGCTCATATGCTAATGGTTAATCTGAGAGAAAATTAGGAAAGCTTCCGAACAACCCTCAACTGCCAACAACCTCTTTCCCACCTAGGGAGAGAGGCGGTGCTTTCTCCATTGCCCAGGGTATACTACGTAGAGGTCACCTGACCTAGTAGCCCGTCGGACTACGTAGGAGCTTAATCAAATAACTATGAAAACAAATTTTGGTGTAAATATACAATTTTGATGTTTAGTAAAACCCCACCAAATTCACCAAAATTGCTCCACCAAAATTAGTTTCACGTCTAAAAAATTTATTTATAAAAATACTATTTGGAATATAGTGGTTACATTACCAAAATTTAATACACATACTGAACCTGTACACTATACTTAAATATTAAAGCATACAATGAGAATAAACCGTTTTAAATAATCAACACAAAAATTACAATATTTTTGTCCGAGGCTTATGAAACGACCTACTTACGTGTTTGGCAGAAAAACGAAACGGGACTGGGGACAACTGGCATTGGTGCTCATTAACACCCAACTGAACGTTTCCAATGATGATAGTGTCGTCCTTATAGGTACTTTCAATACGACTCCTTCGATGATTTTATAAATCCCACCAAAATTTTACATTTGCCGCGGACGCAAATTGTAAATTAGTTTTAAGATAAAGTATAGTACTAAATACTACGAATGACAGTATCGAAGATAGCGAAAATAATGCCGAATCGAATTATTATTAAGTATACTCAGTAAACTAATGAAGTTTTGATTAAACTGTGATCATTCCCAAGAAAACAGGTTGTGGACGCGCCACCAAGCTTAGAATTTAGGTGAAAAGACATTTTTTACACACTCACAAAAATAGTTTCAATAATATAATTTATACGTGCATATAGAGAAAAACGATATCTTTCTTACAAAAAATAATCATTACTATATGTTAACTTTAAGGTATGATTTTCAGTCACGCCGCGAAAATTTTACGTTTGAGAAATTCACCCTTATATACACTTAATAGGTACAATTTAGAAAAAATAAAGTAATGAAAATAAAAATATAAATATTTACATACATAATGCGTCGTGAAATTCCTCCGCATCGTCACCGACCGGTAACGTACCCAGAAGGCTGGCTGCATTGCCACGTTGAATGGCAATGCTTAACCTCTGTGCAAGGTAATAACCAGCCTTCTGGTCACGCGTAGCGTCGATCAGCCGCTTTGCCAGATCTTTATAAAGAAAACGGGCACTTGGGCCCCATGTCCCCAACGTTTCAACCCCAAACGGCTCAAAAACATAATCACCTGTTAAGTTACAGTATTTGCACCGTTTGAGGTTTTCCGCAGATGCAGCAGCAGCGCCGGCACATCCTGCTGTGCTTGGAAGATGTGAAGGCGCAAGGGTGTCGACACACGTTGCGTCCCACACCAAAGGCCTACCCATCTTCCAAGGTAGCAACGACATACCATCCGGTCTCTTGCCATCGTCACGCACCAGCCCATTAGGTTCACGAACCGCTGGCACGCCAGCGGTGACAAGAGCACGGCGGATAATGTCGTTGATGCAGGCGTGTCGCGATATGCGCCCAGCACTTCTGCTGCATGAAAGGCCATGGTGCCCAAGGCTGTCAACAGCTTCACCGCAGTGGCAACGATGGGGAGAAAAGCACGGAATAGTTATTGTAAATACTAAAAGAATATAAACATCTTTTTAAAACCAAGAAAACAAAAGCAGTAAAAAACTCAACTCCGAAATGGTAAATGTGGCAGCCCTTGCAATTTGCACTAGATATACCGCGGTTACAGTTCCCAGCAGATATAACAGCACTAAAAGCTTTTCCGTCGACATTTTATATTGCATACATCCGGGACTCCTGTACCACGCACTAAATACTCGCGTAGTTATTGAACGTGCGGTTCTGAATAATGGCCGTGTAAAAGATTCTAAGTTGTATGTAGGCATTCTCAATGAAAGTTCTAGAATTGTATATTTGTTGTAGTTAAGTGCTATTTCATGTACTGCACCGTAAACAAGGCGATATGGTCACACGTTTTTTTAAAGTACAGTAGTATTTAGGTGAGGAGGGCCAGACCATAAGGGATGGCCCTGGGTCAGCTGGGGTGCGAGGGATATATCGAAGACAACCTCACCTCCGGCCTAGCACCACGACCCACAGCCGGCGTGTGGTTTTACGACTAAAACGGATTCGAACCGACATAACCTGCCCTTCCGGCTCCGGCAAGGACGAAAAAAATATCTATCTCTCTTTTATCAATTGTACCGCAGTTTTGGTTGTCATAATTTTAATTCCAGTTTGGCTGTTCATCCCGGTTGCATCCAAAGCTATCACCCTGGAGCCACTGACTCCTTCTCCTTCTTTAGGTTTTGCTTATAGGACAGCTTTTGCCATAAGGCCTCTAAACCATAAAACCTGCGGCAGAACCTCCTCCGTCAAATGGCAGGTGTATCAACTAGCAGGTGTTGGTTTTGGCCCCAAAAAGCTTGGCGATGCCCTAAAAATATCCCCCACGTCGGCCTATTGTACTTTGATTATTATTTGCATAGGGTAAGGCTTTGGACGTAATTTATCTACACGCATTTGTCAACTACAACATCTCTGTACAGCTCTGACCACGAACGTTCATATGCCACTGAGACAAGTCGACTGTGGCGTCTGTTTTTGACACAACCCGACAATTCCTTGTGATGCAACCTCAAGTATACCACATTTACATTGCAATACTGTGTAATTAAATGTACAAGGCAATTTTAAACTTTAACTTTTTCTTATCTAATAATAGAACTACCTGCACTTATCTTTGGAAAGGAAATCTGTGCTGCGAGATCTTCGCAGTTTCTGCGCTCATCTGTGAATAATTTTAATGTCCTATCTCCAACTTACATTGTCAAGTGCATTCACAATGATTACGATAGCTTGAGAGAGACCTCTATTAGTTAGCATTATATAGCCATATAAACATTCAATGCAAACAAACAAAATATTAAAATAACTATAACTTCATATATAGTAAACTTAGGTTACTTTATTGTTGGTACTAAGAAGTGTATAAATAAAATAGGAAATAACTACGCTTTTATAAACATTTGTACGATCATTTTTAAACTCTCGCGTTCCATGATATATAATAACATCTGGAGCAAGAGCTGGATCATGTTCAGGAGGTACTCAAAAGTAACGGATATGAGGTGAACGGACGACGGAAACAACAGGCGTTAAGGCCGAGACATCCAGAGGTGAGCAGACAGCCAGCCTATATGCCCTATGTCAAGGGAGTAACGGACAAAGTCGGCTCCGTGTTAAAAACATACTCCATACCGACAGTGTACACACCAGGCATAAAAGTAAATAACATAGTGGGCACACCGAAGGATGTCTTACCGTTACAGTGTCCGGGTGTCTATAAGATAGATTGCAGCTGCGGTAGTTCGTATATAGGACAAACGAAGCGGACTATTGCTGAACGAGTCAAGGAACACATCGCAGCTGTAAAGAATCGCCAGACAAGCAAATCCGCGATCGCAGAACACCTACTAGAAGCAGGTACTAATCACTGGATTGAATTCCACCATACGCAAGTCCTCTCCACCGAACGTCACTTCTATTCAAGAACTGTACGTGAAGCGATTGAAATCAAGAAACATAAAAATTTCAATCGGGAAAATGGGTTTAAATTATCTGCAACATGGAATCCAGTGATAAAAAACATGCAGCCTCGCTTTTCTGTGCAGTCGGATAAAGACCGGACAGTTTGCTTACGGAATAGGGACACTGTGAGTGTGGTATGTGACGGTACATGGCGAAAACAAAATATCGAGAATGTGCGGGTAGATGAAGAACCTACTACCTCACGGACTCGAAGACGGCGGGCGTGCACTACTGCGCCAGTCAGCCTGTGACCACGGCCGGTGTAACCTGGTCGAAACGTCAGGCAAATCTAAGGTATGCATGTACCTATACCATGATCGCGTTAATTCCCGTTAGTGTTATTATATTTGTACGATCATTTATGATCACCTCGAGCAATTCTCTCTCCAAAGGCTAATAAACGGTTGGGGAGAACTGGTAAATGTACCGACCCGTATTTGATCAATCTTTCGTTTATAAGGTCGTCATAGATATCGCCCTAGTTTCCACCAGGGAAACTCCATGTGTTTTTATTGTATTGCTTGGAGTATTACTATCGTTTTATGTATCCGTGTGTATTTTCGATTTTCCATGCATTGAGGCAACGATATGCATAACTTTTTGAGGTCATTATCCAGTTTGATATAGTTTTATTAAATTAACTAGCTGTCCCGGGAAACTTCGTTTCACCTTAGAAATTAAAATCAATGATGTTTGTGTTTACCTCAATTAGCTGTATCAAATTCTTCTAATTGTTTTGAGAACGGAAAGCAATTCGACATGGGCCCCATACGGCCACGGAGCTCCCGTCACCAATAGGTAACCGGCACCCAAAAACCCACAGAGCCCATATACCTATGAACCCCATACAACCATAAATTCGAAATTCGAAAATTCAATACTCTGTTGACATTTTCTATATCAAATGTCAGATTACATAGAAGAGTACTTAATTCATAAAGAAGTATTAGGTATATTATTAAAGATATTTTTTCTATGTCGGTTAAGTAATCTTAGTTTCTAATTATTTTCGGCGCAGTTTTCTTAATTTTTTGTTTCATAAGAACATTCTTCTGATAATAATAAACACAACTAAAAAGAATTAGCGAAATTGGTCCAGTCGTTGACGCGTTATCTCGTGACGAAGGGAAATAGGGATTCATTATATTATATATAGATAATACAGTTCAAACAAAGTTAACTGCGCTTTAACATTAGCTATTTATGTATCGGTTGTATGAGGTCTACCAATATCTTCAGGGACAAAACCAGCACGCTGGTTAACGGACGAGTTTCAGGCTTAGGTTTTCATCTCGTGATCCGACGACTCCTATAATAGATTAGGTAGGAAGGTGCACTGGGTTCCAATGTGCAAGATTTGAATGCAACGGAGATTATGGTTGGAAGGATTATTATACAGTGAGTAGCCTTTGTCTTTACACACATGAAGTTCAGCAAACTTACTTAAGCTTATTTATTTGTGTGTGACTGAGATGCATACTGTGAGGAACGTGAATAAAATATTCTTCTTTTGCTTTCATTTTAGCTATTAAATTAATATTATAAAGGACTAGGTATAGCACCCAGTTAAAATCATTCAGGTTAGTTAATTATTGTGAAGTGAAATACTGCGCAAGTGGCGCAGCGGTTTAAGTGGGCTCATATTTTACTATAGGAATTAAAGTTAAATCATTATTCTTTTCACTTAATTATACATTGAAAGTTTGTGAGGATGAATACATTGATAGATGTTCATTACTCTTTCATGCAAAAACGACTGAACGATCCCATTGAAAATTGACACAAATTTAGCTGATATATTTGAATAAAGCGTATTAGGCTACTTTTATCCCGGAAATAGATTCCCGTAGAACATGGTTATAATTATTCCATGCAGACAGAACCTTGGGTAACGGAAAGTTAATTTAAATACAGGGTGTATTTTTGAAACGCCTAGGCAGGTACCTTAACCGTTGCAGTTACAGCAAAATGTACTTAGGAGGCTACCTTTACAGCCCCGTTTCAAAAATAAACTCTGTATATATTATATTGGCTAATTGCCTTTGTTAGTACCGTACATAGTTACCGTATAGTTACCGTACATAATGATATAGTGCAGATACGAACAATATAAACAGGTTATTCGAAAATCCTTTCATCGAAGAATATCACAAATATTCTGTGGCATTAAACAATAGTATCGGTTTCTATCAATAGGGCGTGATGCTAATGAGGTAATTGATCCTCGTAAGTACCGTCTAAACAAAGCATCTTGAAAATTTCATGCCGATAGCATTTTGTAACTTACTGCCTCGTTTGTTTGTAATATGAAAGTGCTTATTCCTGTTTATCTATTTTCCTGTTATCTTTATCCTTTACAGTTTGTGTTCTTGATACATGTTATGATACATATTGAGATACATCTTATGATAACTACATGATAAAATATGGTTAGGTAACAGAAGTAATTTTTTTTATTGAATTACGTTTTTTTTTTTTTCATATTTGGTCCGTCAATTGACTGCACCCCGCTAGATGGCAACAAAGCTGAAGTGCAGTCCAGAAGATACAGACCACCATTCCCGGTGCCAATTGGACGTAAAATGGTGGTCCCTAACTTGACGGCCTTGATAGATGCCTTTTCACGCCCCGCTTGAAGAACCCGGGACTGTAAGAAGAGGGAAACACGTATGCGGGCAGAGCATTCCAGCTCTTTATCGTGCGGCAGAGGAAAGAGCCCCCAAACCGTTTAGTGCGAGATGGTATGGATTCCACCGTGTGTGGATGGCACCGCAGACCAGCACGTGTTGTTCTGGATAGGAAGGGAGAGGGTGGGATCAGTTGAAATAACTCCTCAGAACACTCGCCGTGGTAGAGGCGGTAGAAAACGGCCAGAGAGGCAACGTCTCTACGCAACTGCAGAGGTTCCAAGGTGTTGGTAACCTCAGGATCACCTATGATACGAACTGCACGTCGCTGCATTCTGTCAAGAGCGTCTAACAGGTATTGCGCGGAACCATCCCAGAGATGAGAACAGTATTCCACACAAGAGCGAATCTGTGTCTTGTACAGAAGACACCGCTCTTCATAAATAGGTAGGTACCTATACTTACTTACTCGGTTACCACAAAAACTCATCCCATTTTAAAAATAAATTAACTCATACTGATTTTTATTTGTACCACTGCATTTTTTTACTCATTTACTTTTAATCAGTCATGCCATTTTTTATAGTGAGCCATGCTTAATTCATACCATATCCTATTCTTTTTATAAAAACACGTTATACAACTGAAGTACGGTTTACAAATAAAGTAATTCAAATAATTGACATAGCTATCAGGTTTAATAAAGGAATGAATTTCTTGAATTGATATTAGGATCTTATGTTGCCTTATGTAGGTATTATTTAGATAAATATGACAGCCTTTCCTTATGATATTTGAAAGAGACAATAGAATCGTACTATCACAACCAATAACCAGCAATGATTCTGTGCAATTTATTATAAGTGTGGATGTGGTATCAGACACGAAACTATGAGTTTTGTTTCAGATATAACAGATTAAACGAGATTGCGATACCAAACTTGGCTTATTTTAATATTCAATATAACCTAATTAAAATTAGTTGCATTATCGTGCTATCCGTACTTTTTACGTCAGTATGACTTAAGAATAGATATCAGTATGAATTAAGAATGGTATGAGTTAAAAATAGGTATGCACTTGGTATTATTTAAGAATGATATGAGTTGTCGTGGTATGAAAACGAAACAACTCAAAATTTTGCTTCTATTCCAAGACTAGCTGTGACATCGTGACATCGTCCGAATGGACGAGATCTGGATTTATATTATAGTAGTAATACATACACCCTAATACTTTTTCCAAAATGAAAGGAGCATAGCACCTTACGGCTTATTTCATCAACCTAACATAACTTCCTTGTTAACGTATAGATATTATATTTTTATGTATAAAATGGTGTAGATAAACTTGCTGGCAATGAGGTGAGCACGCCTCTTTTATCCAGATGATTATACGAAAGCACGTAGAAGGGATCTCTTGCAGATAATACAGAAACTTAGTATTGGGATTCGTTTAACGTTTATCTTCGCTGTTATTTTGTTGTGTATTTGCTTAAGGTGCCTACTGCTTTGATTTGGAAACTTGATATACATATACATCACAATACCTTATAAGTCATAAAATATATATGTCATATAAAACATTTTAAAATATATTTTTAAAAACATTAGATACAAAAAGACTAGAAAGGTAGGGTTGTTTGTTATCCTAATAATGTTGAATTTTGCATTTTTCTGCCGGGTGTAAGTACTACACCTACACCCGGCAGAAAAATGCAAAATTCAAACAAAATCATTTATACTGCATACACCATTAAATTGGCACTTACAAAACGTCAATAAATATTAAAAACTAGTTTAGCAAAAAGTTTCGAAATGCGGACCAGACCTGAGAAGAGTCCGGCAAGAAACTCCGCGGACATTTATTAGAACCACTATTAGTACCACGGTTACCTTTATGTAACCTTTGTACAAATGATCAGCGTGTGGTACTCCGGTATAGGGTACTTACACAACATACATATACTCACATTTGTAAATCCCTGAAGGGATAGGCAGAGGTATATATTAATAGTTGTGAAGTAATCGGGCTTATGATCGGGTGGTTCCGGGTTCAACACAATTTAGCTTAGCTGAAGGGGTTAGGAGGCATACTATAAATTCCTGTTACTCACAATTATTTTCGTTTTGTGTAAAGAGGAAGAAAAGCAAACTATTGTAATTACTATTTCGTAGAAAATACTATATCACAAATAAAATACACATTTTGCAGTAGTTTCCGTAGGAGGAGGGACTTGCAAAACGTTGTCAAATAACCATTCCAGCGGAACTGTGCTTGGAGGCAAATATCCGGAATGTATCCGTGATGTCCTTGGCTAATGTCTCAACCACTATGATTAAAACTATAATTATGATTGCTAGAAATGACGTCTGTGGTGTGCAAAAATGACGTCACATCTATACAGACTACAAATTATACTTGCTATTAATAAGTTTTTGGCAATAAATATTATCATCATTATGTATGTAACAATACACAAAATCATTCACGGTTTTGTGTATTGTTGAGTGAATTGGCAAATATAATTTATATTAGCTTAATAAATGCTATAAAAAAGCATTCAGTTATATTAGAAGTACAATTAAATATATTAAGGAGTGAATTATTAACAGTTCTAGTAATAGACATTAGTAGTATTCCCGTAACAAAGTTAGCTTGTGTCAGAAGTGGGTTCACGCCAGTATTAATTACTTGGATACTGGTATCCTATGTGGATCATTTTTTCTTCTTAGGATACTGGCTACCAAACTCTGGTTAACTACGCGACCGAAGGGGTATAACCTAATGACCAGGATTCGAATCCAGAACCTCTTGATTGTAAGGTCTTCTCTTAAGTACTAAGTTAACGACATGTTTATTATAATAACAACAAGTATATTTTACTACCATCATGAACTTAGATTTATCAGGTGAGGTTAGGTAGCTCAATGATCAAAGCATTTCCCCTGTAAGGAACTGATTGCGGGACTCTATCCATTTTAATTAAATTAACTTGTATAAGCAATAGCTAAATTTAGGGCCCGTATTTCAGAACAACGTTCAGTTGTGATACGAATCGAGATTCAAGATTGGAATTATTTTTAACCCCCGACGCAAAAACGACGGGGTGTTATAAGTTATAAGTTTGACGTGTCTGTCTGTGTGTGTGTGTGTGTGTGTGTGTGTGTGTGTGTGTGTGTGTGTGTGTGTGTGTGTGTGTGTGTGTGTGTGTGTGTGTGTGTGTGTGTGTGTGTGTGTGTGTGTGTGTGTGTGTGTGTGTGTGTGTGTGTGTGTGTGTGTGTGTGTGTGTGTGTGTGTGTGTGTGTGTGTGTGTGTGTGTGTGTGTGTGTGTGTGTGTGTGTGTGTGTGTGTGTGTGTGTGTGTGTGTGTGTGTGTGTGTGTGTGTGTGTGTGTGTGTGTGTGTGTGTGTGTGTGTGTGTGTGTGTGTGTGTGTGTGTGTGTGTGTGTGTGTGTGTGTGTGTGTGGCATCGTAGCTCCCAAACGGATGAACCGATTTGGATGTTGTTTTTTTTTGTTTGAAAGGTATATTAGTCGGGAGTGTTCTTAGCTATGTTTGAAAAAAAATCGCCCCAGGATGGCCGCCATCACAACATGTTGGAATATATATTTCTTCATAACTCCCTCAATATGGGTATCAAATGAAAGAGCTTGACTAGTAGATTACTATAAAAAGTATAGGGGACCTTGAATTGTTCTGATAATATAACGGAGTGCTGAATTAGTTAGGGTCCCCCGACATGGCAACCGTTAAAGTTAAAAGCCAAACTTTATTTATTTTCAACTTTTTGGAGGTGTTTTTTGTGACAGGGGTTTTTTAATTAGTAACCTTTCTCGTAATATGTTTAAACTACAAATTATTTTTAAATATTAATGGACGTGGGACAGTAGCAACAAAGTCCTTGATGTTTGACCGTATCGTAGGGTTTTGTAGTCCTCTTCAATCATCAAATAAAACTTAAAAGTTCACAAGCGTTGCAAGTTTCGTAGTAATAATAATAATAAATATTCCACAACATTGTACACAACGCTATTTAGACCCATGGTAAGCTTTTATAGCTTGTGTTATGGAATATAGAATGCGGATAAACATACTTATATACTTTTTTTTGTAAATACATACATATTATACATAGAAACACCCAGACCAATGCAAATAGCTATTTCATGCATACAAATATTTTCAGTGAGCGGGGTCGAACCCGCGCCTCCTGCGTGGCAGTCGCGTGCACTACCGCCACGCCACAGAAGCTGTCTACAGACTTTGTAGTATTACTCGCCATCAGGTGGTCTGCAGACTTCTTGATAGACTAGACTCGTATCTTCTATTCACTAGTGAATGCTCTTTCTAAAATACACATATTGAAAATCAAATATACTTACAGCTATGAATAAATTAGTAAACACATCCGATCGTATTCGAACCTAACCCAAAATTGGGGCGACCATCGATTAAATTGGTATCTAAAGGTTATTCCATAAATAGGATGGTTATATAAACTGTTTACGGTATTTCTAGTTATTTGCACGTATGTCTGTGTGCCAACGTATCTGTGATCGGGAAATTGCTATGTTATGTCTCAATGGGATCGCACAACGACATCAACTGTTGCTCTCACTCGATATCGATTATGTCTAAGATGTGAGATATTGCGAGAATCGTTGTGATGTTGTTATGAGATGTTTTCGGTAGAAAACGTGTATTTTCTTCTATAAATCTTTTGTATAGTTATTTCATTTAGACCTGTGTTACCTATCTAGTTTTTATTTTATAGCAGCGTAATGAAATAGGTACCTACAATATTAACGGAACTTAAGACGATCATAGTACAGGTACATGCCTTCAATTTGCCCGACGTTGATCTTTGAGCGCTAGAGTTGAAAAGGATGGGAGTTGAGGGGTCAGTCGCCAATCGCTTCACAAATGGTAGAAATAAACGAAACAATGGGGCTGTAGGGGAGAAAACTCCTAAGTATTTGTATGCTTAAATTGCAATCAGGATTGGCGCTTTTATGAAAAAGGAAGATACAAGCAAGAAATAAATATCCATAAATTATGCATGATACAGTTATTTTTGCCTATTCTTGATATGTATACGTTACATGATGTATAGTTACACCACAACTATTGAAACGGCTTAGTGACCACTAACCCATAAACATAAACCACAAAAGAACACCACAAACGTACAACATTATGAATCGGCAATGCATACAACATAAATGAAACTGTGGAATGTCTTTATGAGAATTCGTCTATTGTACAGTGATTTGAAAAGGGTAAGAGCGAGCGTTCGCCCCAACTCATTATCATTAATGAATTAATAGATACTAACATAGGAATGTAGAAACACTATATAACTAAGTATACTTGCATGTGAGCCTTTGTCTAATTGTGAAATAATGTTTTCAGGTAGATTAAAAATAACTGAATCTGTTTGCAACACAGACAAAGATATGAACCAAACAGTCTCTAATAGTAAAAAAAGCCAGAATTTTAATTTATAGAATAGGCATAAGACAAATTTGATGCGTGGGCACAAAAGCCTACATCCCAAAACTTTTTGTACAAAATGTACAAAAAGGACACTTTGTAAATAACAAAGACAAAGTGCGAAGGTATGCGAAAGTTGCCTGTTTCACCTACCTACCAGGCAAGATTAGAGCCGTGTACAGGCACTCTAGAGGGACCTCGATTTTTAATACAGTATGAGCAGAGTCAGTTTAAATTGTCGTCTCCGCGCTTTACTCCTTGAAGTCACCTTACGCCTTTTCTGTTTATTTCAGGCTTACGAATACTATTTTTTTTAACAGGTTTTTGATATTATGTATTTTTACTTGAAATAATCCACTTATAATTATTTTAGATCGTAGTTAAAAAAAGAACTTAGACCTCATGTAATTAAAACAGAATTAAAATAAAACTAAAACTAAAATACCTAATATTTACAAATTATAGCGTAATATTATAAAAATGCGTCATGAAATTCCGCATCGCATGCCTCTTGCGGTAGCGTTCCCAGAAGGCTAGCAGCATTGCCACGTTGTATGGCAATGCTTAATCTCTGACCTAAAAAGAGGCTAGCCTGGTCACAACAAGCGTCGACCATACGCTTCGAAATACTGTTTGACTTATTGGAAATATATCTATCCTCGAACGTAATTAAGACAAGTCCCAATAGGATATCCATTCCCACCTTCTTCTGAGATAGTCTCATGAGTGTAACCATAATAATTATATCACAAGGATATAATTTTATGATAGAAAGTGGACACTTTATGTTTTTATGTGTATGTTCGATTTTCTATGCATTGAGGCAAAACTGCTAGACTGATATATATATATTTTCAGATTATTATCCAGTTTTTGTGTGTAAATATAGGCAGATATTTACTAATTATACCCATATAACTATGAGCTATTAAGTTAATATCATAAATTACTATGGCACCCAGTTTAAATCATTCAAGTTAGTTAATCATTGTGTTATGTGGAGTTAAATACTGCGCAGGTGGCGCAGCGGTTTAAGTGGGCTCGTAGTTTATTATAGGAATTAAATTTAAATAATTATTCTTTCCATTTAATTATTATATTCAAAGTTTGTGAGGATGGGTAGATGGATAGATAGATGTCTTTTACTCTTTCATGCAAAAGCGACTAAACATTCATATCGAAAGATTGACACAAAGTTAGCTGGTTATTCTTAAATAAAGCATATTATATTAAACTGGCACGGTGGAATCTGCTACACATATATTATTGTGTAAGACACTTTTTACTTTTCCACTTAATTAAGTGGAAAAGTACAAAGTGTCTTACTCAACATATTATATTAGGCATCAGCATCAGCATAGGCATCTAAACAGGACTTTTTAGATTATTTTCATTTATCTTAGAAATTTTGGTATCTTAGTAGCTAGGGAGTCGACCTTTTGATCGAGAGGTCCCAGAAATGAATTCTTGCAATTATAATACTGACGTAACCAAATTATCTTAGTTGGAGGAATGTGTACCAGTAATTTTTGTAACTAATTGTCTTTTCTTAGAAAAAAAGATAAGTTTTTTTTTGAAAAGGAATTTAACCTACTAATATTACCTACAGAAATGATAAGTTATTTTTTTGAAAAGGTATCATTACCTACTAATACTTTCCTACCAATAGCAATAAAAATAATCCTTACGCCAACATGTATAATTATAATAGATGATTCCACCTAAAACATGCCACGGTTTACGTCTAGCATTAAGTATTAAAGGTGAAACATACATTCTCGTACTAATGTTCATTGTAAAGGCAACAAACAACCCCCAATCAAACTAACGCCCGACCGCAATTTGTTTGAAGCAGAGAAATATTGTGCTCCTTACTGCTGGGTTGTTGGACTAGTGAGTGCGCCCACAGCGCTAATGTTACCGCAAACGTTGAAGATACAGGCAACTGAATATTACATGCTTAGATGCTGAATGATTAGACAGTCTACTAGGTTCTCACCAATGCTACTGAGTGTGTAATCAACTAAATAGTCTGCCACATATTTTGACAGTAACTTTCTTTCGCGTGATTATTCGTAAAATACATCAAAATCAAGTGTTATATTATGAAGCCCCATGATCGTCACCGCTGAATTCATGATCAGTAGCGGTAAACTTCCACATTTGCAAAAAGTAAAAAAAAGTTCGCTAAGTTTATACCTAATCCGGTAACTGTGTTTTATACCATTGTATAAATCTATACTAATATTATAAATGAGAAAGTGACTGTCTGTATGTTACGCTTTCACGCCTAAACCATTGAACCGATTTTGATGAAATTTGGTATAGGGGTAGATTAAACCATGAGAAAGGACATAGGTTATGTTTGGTCACGATAACCGACATCCACGTGGGCGGAGCCGCGGGCAAAAGCTAGGATAATATATTACACATAATATTATGGCTGTACTAAATGTAGATTATCATAAATGTACAAATGGTACGTGTCCCATGATGTGATATTATATTTTAGAAGTTTTATGTTACCATTTTATGCAGTAAGACTGAATTATTGAAGTATCAGTATTTAATATTTACCAAATAACTATTCAAACACCACTAACGTTTCCTCTTTGTATATAGATGAATTATGTATTCTATTATGAATTTCTATCAGTTTTTATTTCTTAACTTTATATTTATTTTCCTTAAAAGATATACTAGACAAAATAAATGTTTCGTCTTGTTGGCTCTAGAAGAGGCTCCACGTCCCCTAATAGTCCATGATTACGAGAGCAATGTCGTAGCCTTGACTTAATTTTTATTTATTTCTAACGACCCTGTACAAATAAACATTTTGCTAAGCAGCTTACTTCTTTATAATGACGTAGTTACTATTTTTATAAGTTTTATATTTATCTGTTACGTCTGAAACAACATTGTTTGTTGAAACGGTTTATTTTATTAAACACAAGCTGTTTCACATGACTTCACATAAGTTAAGCAATATTTATGGTCAGCCAATTGAAATTTAGCCAATTTAATTTATTTCTAGTCTAAAGAGACAAGTGAAAAGAAACAAAGATTAAATATGTATTAAGTTTCGGTAGGTACTGCTTTTTTAAATATCTTGTTAGCTACATTGAATTAAAAACCACAGTCTCCACGAGTTGAAAGTGGTTTACTCAGAATACAGATTAAAGATAATGAAGTAATAACAATCAAAATATAATCTCATTGGGTAGAAAATGCACAGGGTTGCCCAATTCAAAAGTTCAATCGTACTTTAAGGAGTTAATCCCCTTTTTAATAACCACCGATGTTCATAGCGGCTGCTCAAGATTATCTTCTTCCTATTGCTATTAAGCCTACTCAATATAATAATATCAACAATGTTGGTTATTTAGAACTGCCATTTGAAATTAAGTAATGCTTGATAAATATCAAAGCTATCATTAATTAACCCAGTAACATATTATTAAACATTTTTTTGTATGCTCGTATGGCAATTGGGACCGACCGAGACGGCTTAACGTGTCCTTCGAGGTACGAAGAACACTCACTATGTTAAGAATGGTCACCTATACTAAGAATAATGTGGCTGATATTGCTTCCCGAGGAGAGCCAGGCCGTAAGGGATGGCCCTGGGTCAGCCAGCGTGCGAGGGATATGTCGAAGACAACCTCACCTCCGGCCTAGCACCATGACCCGTCGCATGCGGTTTTAGTCAGCGTAGTTAGCGTCGGTAGCTTAATGGCTTAGGAGTCGGCCTTACGATTGAGAGGAACCGTGTTCGAATCCTGGCCATTACACTACCGACGTGAACCCACTCCTAACACAAGCAATTTAGCTTAGCGGGAGGGGTTAGAGGGAATATTAGTAAAATCGGTCTAATATTCTTTAAAAAAAAAAAACGATTCCGACATAACCTCCACTTTCGGCTCCGGCGGGGAACGTATCCGTGGGGATTTCCACACGAGAAAAATAATGCCTTAACCTTGCAATTTGCTACCCTACTCAGTTACCACTAAACCATGAACCCATTGTGCAACGACTCTAGGCCCGTATTCAAGAGTGATACTCAGTCTATGGGCACTTTTGTGAGAGGGTCGAATCTTGGAGGTCGAGTGGGTACGTAGCCACTTCTTCTCGCGTCAATGATTCACTTTTATAAATAACTAGCTGTCCCGGCGAACTTCGTACCGCCAGTATTTTCCTGCCCTCGTGCACCATTTAGGGGGATGAAAAATAGATGTTGGCCGATTCTCAGACCTACTCAATATGCTCACAAAATTTGATGACAATCGGTCAAGCCGTTTCGGAGGAGTATGGCAACGAAAACTGTGACACGAAAATTTTATATATTAGATTACACTATTCGGGAATGGAGTTCTGCCATCTTAATTGCGCTGTCAGTGGCCTTATTTAGATCGTCTTTAGTTCAGGAAGTAGGACTTATGGGGCATGAGACCAAATGCGCCATGGACTGCACGGGGTGCACCGCAGTCACATGCAATTAAACCCGGGTCTCGCATTCCCCACCTACATAGAAGTTGATGGTGTTGGGTAGTCGCATTTTGGTGAAAAATCGTACTGAGTTCAGTTCTGAACCTCGTTGTATCTGAGGACAGATTGTATAGACAATCTGTCTAAATCTGTCGATCGGTTTTCAGATCAATATAGATTCAGGGGGTGTGCGTTGTTTTATAGACAAAAGTTTCATATAATTTCGTTTTACAGAAAATGTTTCGCATAATTTCGTTTCATAGAATAATCAATATACATAATACTTACTTTAAAGATTTTTAAATCATTGACTTTGGTTTCACATAAATTTTAATGTTAGAATAATCCTTTCATAGAATAACAAATCAAATATTCTTCTTTTTTATATTGGTTATTTCATATAAAACTTATTTGCGCAAAGATATTTTCTGGGTGGTTTAAAAAAAATAACCACGAAGGCTAAGGCGAGAGCTCCGCTTCTAACCTAACCTATCCGAGTCGGGGTATTATCTAATTAAATTACTACAAGCAATCGGGAAAAAAAATGTATCAAAATTTTACTGTTTGAAATAGATGGTGGTTAGTGGTTGTTTTTAAGATTCCTTAAATAATAATTCTACAGTTTGATAAGTATGTTAAACAAAAATATGTGAAAAAAAAATCATTAAATTGTGTTTCTGTGAAAAGTGATTCATTGTGGTAAATTGTCTTTGAAACAATAATATTCGAAATAAAAATATAAGAACCAAATATTATATGAAACATTTTCTGTAAAATGAAATTCTATGAAATTTCTTTCTACGAAATAAGGCGCTCCCAGATTCAGGACGGTGTCGTTTTAGAATACGGACCTTATTCACTAACTTATTGTTCATTCAGAGTGTCTCTTATAATATACTAACTGTCACTACGAGTACGCCGAGAGTTATTCAGTGTTACTCGTATCACATGGTCGATGTATCATAGCACTTACGTAGTTGTTCCTGTCCAATTTGATAGATCGTGACACACGAAACTCTTGCAAACATTTGTCGCAAATATTTGTGATGCGGTACAGCAATGTGTGAAAATATAACTTTTGAAAATGTTACAAACAATGCAGTTGGATAGGTATATTTTTATTATTGAACTTGAGTCAATGAGAAAGAAACTGAAGTTTTGATATTTATTTTATGTGCATATTTTTTTCCCCAACATTCCACACAGCGCTTTCTAGACCCATGGTAAGCATAGCTTAACTAGCTGGTGTTATGGAATCTAGATTGCGGATAAACATACTTAAGTACATTTTTTTTATAAATACGTACCTACATATTATACATAGAAACACAGCATTGGACTGGGTGTTTCTATATCATGCAAACAAATATTTGCATTGAGCGGGGATCGAAGCCGCGCCTCCTGCGTGGCAGTAGCGTTCACTACCGCCACGCCACGGAAAAAAATGAAATAAAACAAATAGAATATTTTATATTATTAATAATTATATAATAACCTTTATTAGTTAATTAGAGTAAAGTAAATATATACTTTAAAGTTTATTTTCTCTTGTAGTCAGTTCTTTGCTTTTACTGAATTTGCAATGTCAATGTCAATAGATTTCGCTGAAATGAGATAAGTAGACGACTTTATAGAATCTTAATGCGATTAATTTTACGTTAGTTCTGAAGACATACTACAATCCTCAATCTTTCTGAAGAAAAAAAATATCATTTTAATATTTTCTGTAAATCATTTAAATGAATTTAACGAATTTATTTCGAATAAACGGAACAAACCCAGACGGAAATCCACAGACGGAGTCAAGCTTGTAAAAGAAAATTTAATATATCAATTTGTACATACAGCCGTACAAATATGTACTAAAGCCGCTTGTTTCATAAGAGAAGCGTATTTTTTGCGAATGTGGCCGATCGGATTAATTTTCACGAAATCGTTTTACGGATTTCCCCACTTGCTGTTACAGTTTATTTCACCCTACGGTATCATCTCTAGGAAATTGTTTCCATGGATCCTTTTGGGCTTTGAACAAACAAAAAACTTGATGTTGGCCTTTCTGTTTATAGTTTTTTTTTATAAGCTGATGAAATTATTTCAAATTGAATGAAAATACACAACGTTGTTTTATGAATCTCGAGTAGTATTTTACACACATAACATAACATAACATAAACTCACGCCCGTATTCTCCGAAGGGGTAGGCAGAGGTGCTAGCACCCACGTTTCGCCAGTTTATGTTTAGGTCCCAATGTAATAGGTGGCGAGCCTATTGCCATTAACCGGGCACTTATAAACCTGCGATAAATACACACATAACTTCGAAAAGCATCGCAAAGTCATTGGTGTGTGCCATGGTCAACCTGGGATCGAACCCGAGACCTCGTCTCAGCAGTCCATTACCCTAACCATTTTACACGTTTGTTAAGAACGCAAATGAGAAATTAAAGAATTATAGAGTCCCCGTTTCGACAAGGTGGCCGACTTTGCTTTCGGTTTAGAGGGCACATTTCGTATCTGAATTTGGCACACAAATTATTTAAATAAAAAAAAAAATCTATTGCAGTAAGTTCTACGATGTCGGATTTATTAGGGTTTCCATTACTCGCAACGATGCCACAGATATTCGTATGACAACCAGGACCAAGAGCTTGAGGTACTCTCCGAGGCCCGTAGTGGTCTTACTGTGTTCAGAATGATCACCCACATTAAGCCTGACCTTTCTAATATTGTTTAACTTTAAAATAGTGTAGGTTACTGCTGAGCTCCGAGCCCCTTGTAACTTCTAATAAACATTTTATTCATTCCTATTCAGCTTCATTTTGTTCGATACTTATCGTCATCTGTCTGTCTTGGTACCTACCATTCTTTGGGGATCTTCTCCCATTTTTTCCTCAGTAAGTCCTCACGCAATCCATCCATATTCAGTAAAGCCTAAAAATTAATCAGTTCAGTAGTATGTACCTAGGTATTTTTAAATATTCGTGATAGAACAAAAAATAAACAAGAATATGAAGGTAGTATTTAAATCAATACCAACAGCAAGCTCACAAATATAATCTAACATCCACAAACTTATTGAAGCAATATGCTCCACGAGGCAGTCTCATGTATAAAATGATGAAACAAAACCACGTTGTTTACAGTATCGTGTATAAATATCAAATATGGTGAACAAATGAGAGGGTATTACCTTTTGAGAGATAGCGGCGGCGCCGGCGGCGGGCGAAATCATTTCCGTTGTGTCAATCACACGTCCCGGCTAACATGTCCGACTGTACATACGTCCACTAATGAGTTCGCGAACCAGTTCAAATCGCATCTAGATTGAGAACTCCTGGGCCTAATGATTTTTTCTTTGTTGTTGGAGTGAGGTTGTCAATTTAGAAGGGTATTTTATAAGAGAGTTTTATGATTACCTTGTTGCCGTACTTATCAGTTGAGAGTTTTGGTTTCTTGTGTATATAGTTTTAATTCTCAGAAGCAGTTAGTGTCCGGTGGTTATACTTTACCACTGTAATCGGCACTGGGATAAAGAAGAAGAAGAAGATCTAAGTATACGTTACAACCAAATCAGTTCAGCCGTTTGTTTCAACATCCAAATATCCCGACGAGTTTACGAAAGTATACGTCTGTAACAATTTATTATCACAAAAACATCTGATAAATTAATAAAACCCATTATAACCTACTGACCGCTACTAAAAGCAAAACGTACAACGGCATCGCTTGACTTTTATTTTAAGTGAACTTTTATGGGCATCGAAGACTGTCACCACTGACCGCAAGTAGCGGAGCCAAGTCGGAAACATTAAGGTTCCATCAGCGGCCATATTTTCCGGCGGGCACTGAATTTTCACGGAGGCCGGAGCGGCCGGCAACTCGACACGCCTTTGCACTCAGACACTAGCGTTGGATGAAGTGGAATTGTGTACCCTAGCGCCTCTCCACGCCAATATTTTCACATACTTTTACAGTTTAAGACGTAGATTTCGTCCGGTAGTTACTTTAGATCGCGTATCAAGAGGCTTGAGTCGTAGTGTACTTGCTTGGATTGCATGGCAATAAAATGGATTATTGTACAGATGGCGTATTTCCACGAAACTGAGGCACTATGATTCAATTTGTAAGCTATTCTGAAGGCGCCTTAATTCGTGTCGGTTAATTATAGCGTCATGGCTAGGTTTTAAAGAAAAAAATGTGTCTAGTAAATAAAAGGAAACGAAAGTAAAAAAAATATTTACGACATTCTACACGGCTACAGAAGATACACACAGCACTCTCTAGGCCCAAAATCAGTATAGTTTATTTATGATGAGCTTGTTAAAACAGACATTAGGCGAGATCGATCAGTGGACTGTAAATAAGCTAATAGCTTGATTGATTGATACATGTTACAGCTTTTATCTCATTACTACTCATTAGCACCTAGAACAACTGTATACGCAAAATGAATATCAGTAACGAAAAGCTAAAATGTTCGAAATAAAGATGTGAAAGTATTTATTAACAACGAATAACATGAATGGATACATTTCCAAACGCAACATGTGCCTCGGTTGCCGTACATTTTTCTTTTTCCTTTTTTTTTTGGTGCAGAATCTGGTTCAAGTAAATTTTTATCAGAGATGAAAGTTGGGACACGACTCGCTACCGAGTCGAGTGTAAGTGACTTTAGAATTTCTTTTTGTTCACCTAAAGGCACGAAGTTTTTCACTGGCATTATACCTTTCACTTAACAAATACCATGACATATTTGAGTCAGTTACTTCTTCATCAATGGGATCGTAAAAGTTATGGAAAGGTATACAGCTAGACAAATAAGTTTGCGGTATATTTAATGTGACAAGAAAAGAAGAAAGACGGATACGTATCATACTTCAGTATAATGAAAATAGGTACGTGTGTATAAAAACTTCTAAGCACGTCATCAATCTACTAGACCTCGTATTTTACTTGCTACATAGACTTGAAAAGAAAACTTTTCCCGTGGGCCATAAAAAATAAACAACTTATCTCATAAGTTTGGGTACTCTCTACGAAATGACACCTTTGGGCATCTTTGTCGCCCAACAAACGCCCCGTGAAATTGAAACAGACCGGTTCATACTCCAGAAAATTTCACGACGTCAAATTCCTTCCTTTGAATCTTTTTAATCCGACTGTAACACTTGCTTTTTAAAAGAAGTTTTTCTGATAGACTTGGTTATGTAAGGTTATTTTCGTAACCGTTTGTTACTTTCACACTTATTAAATAAGTTTCTTTTCAGAATCTCGGATCACAGTTAAGTGTTGTTTGGTGATGGAAATCCCCGTAAGTATTTTTAAAGCGTCTGTATTAAGTAGTACCACACATGGTAATAGGTTTAACTTTAATTTCATGATACTGATAACATAAGCAGTTGACAAAATATGGATATTAATAAAATGCTGCTTTATAAAAAGGGTCTTGTCGTAAAAATATACATACATACTCTAGGTATATCGGCCTTAATTTCGCAGAACCCTTCCGCTAGTGCAAATTTAAACATTTGATTCAACGCGAATTTGTACGTTTCCCAATCTATATTACGATTAACAAATTCTTCAAATGAAATCATCATATAAAATCGCATCAAAGTTGACAACGGCAATACAAATTACAGGTCGCGTGTAATGAATATGTCTGCGATCTATCAGAATTAGAAGACCCTTTCACTGTCACGGGTATGATCGATGTGCGGAAATGAAGACGATATTTTTCTAAGACTCAGTGATGTTATACGGAATCGGGTACATATTGCATAGCTACGTTACAATTTATGTTAGTGTGAGAACAAGTCATGTGTGTTCTATGAAACTAAGGAAGGACTAGTCACACTATTATTAACTGTGATGATCTGTTGTTTTCATATTTCGAAGATGATGTGTCTATCTGTGTTGATATTTCTGATAACTTGTCAGCTTCTAACAACTTCTTCCTACAGTCCCGGGTCCTTTAAGCGGGGCGTGAAAAGGCATCTAATGAGGCCGTCAAGCTGAGTGCCACCACTGTTAACATGGTAAATGTTTACGATGGTGACCCTCTTTCCGAGACTTTGCCTTTAGCTTAACATCAGGCGAGGTGAAGTCAAATTGACGTGTCCTATATAAAAAAAAAAGTTAGAAGTTTCTGCATTCAAGAAAATATACTTTAGTGATCGCAATAGAATATTTTAGAAGTGGTTTCATATTCGAGTAAACTACCGACATCGCGACAATATCAACACAGATAATTTAATATAGATCTGTCTTATAGTGTTATTTTTAAACTATCGCGGTGTAAACTCATAGTTTTATACTAGTTTGGGACTTATCGCGATCAAATTTTCGGAAACGCTTACTTTTGCCGACGTTTGCAGAAGCCGTTGTCACGACTTGACTGGCCTGCGAGCGTCGATAGGTGTGTGGGAAACATTTTTTGTGCGCCCACCCTCCATTTCTTTCACAATGAATGTAAGGCTGGCGAGTGGTGACACACAATACTCACTACGTCAGTTTGATAGCACTGTGTCACATTGTTTTGATCACTGGGTCGGCAAAACTTAGTGTTCCAAAAATTTTATCACGTTAAGTCCCGAACTAGTATAAAACTTTCTTATAGTCTCAGACATCAGCATGAACTAGAACTTAGTTGAACTTCTGTGGTGTTTGTTCTATATGGGTAGTTGGAGCCTATAAAGAAAATAAATAACCAGATGTAACTACAACACTCTGATATTACCAATGGGTTAGGTAGGTCTCACAAGGTTCCGTGTTGTCTCCGACCCTGTTTCTGCTGCATATTATTGACATGCTGTCGGACGACGGTAGGCAGCACGAGTGTAACCCCCCTCGTGTTTACGTCCATAGGCCGCGGTAATCACTTTCTATTTGGTGGGCCGTGTGCGAGTCTGCTGCCTAAGTGGTATAAAAAAGGTCAGAAAAAATACTACAGATAATGTTTTTCAAATGTACTCTATCTACTTAGGATTTCGGAGTCCATAATATCGTAGAAAGGACGGACTATAATATTTTATTCATACGACATTTGTTAATACCAGCTAAGCACGAACTGTCCCATATGTGATAAGTGGTAAAAAAACGTGCAAATGCAACCACCATCCCGCGCTCAGCATAATTTATTACAAAAAGGATTTTAAAAACACACATCGCTGGAATCCCGGATAAAGTTGTTTTAAGAATATGTGGGAATTCTTTCAGGTGATCCTAAGGAAATATATAGGGGGAAGTCCCCTAGCGCCGAACGGCAGGTACTACCGAACGAAAGCTGTAACTGTACTAATAAACGAACAAGGACGACGCCTTGGTGTGCAATAGAAAGAGACGCAATTTGAAGGACTGCGGGTGGCGCGGGAGCGGCCGGTGGCGCACGCAACGCGAGCAAGAACGATTGTTGTGGATTTTACGCGGGAAATTGTCGTCGCTTACAAACTTCACGTATTAGTTGTAGATTGAATATAAGTGTGGGTTCATTTTGATACGGATCTAAATTATAATTGGTAAGTACTTTTTACGTTTTGCTATCTAAAATCTAAATAAAATTTATGGTTTTTATTTTATACGATGATTATTTCTCTCCAGTGAGTCCCTAGTACCGAACAGTATTTTTTCCCCTATGACCGAACAAAAATGTTTCGGCAATCACACTGTTATTCTGTGCGGTGCATGTTATCAATTTATTAAATTCTTTCAGGAACAAACGTATCTTACAGTATGGAAAAAATCAAGAAAGGTCTTTGGCAATCAGAAAACTTAAAGATGGCCATTGAAAAAGTAAGCTCGAAAAGAGATGAAAGGGATGAGAGAGGTGTTCAAAAAAAAAACTGCTGGTAAACACTTTTATTACGAATATATGAAACGTCATCCAGACCTATCACTACGTACGGCAGAGTCTACCAGCTTGATGCGTGCGGTCGGATTCAACAGAGCCCAGGTGAATGTACGCTTAAGGAGGAGAAGAAACAACTACGTACATTTAAGAAGACAGATAAAGCAGAAAAGAATAAAAAGACTAAAACTTTCCCATTAGCACAAAAAATATTATCTTCGCAACAAACCCCTTGGTTTGTTGCGAAGATAATATTTTACTACGTGTGTGGTTTGTCTAGAAGATCAAGATGAAGACCGGATTCAGTGCAATTCATGCCAAGAATGGGCACACGAGGCATGTGCTGATATACCTGAGTGCTCAGAATTATATATTTGCGATCGATGTCATCTTATTTAGGAGTGTTCGGCCATATGTGCCAATTAATATCAATGTTCGGTACTAGGTGCCACAATATAATTTACCAAAAATTGTTACCAATGATGAATCTAGGTTAAAAAATTTGTAATGTTTATTTTTTATTGTTTTGTTTATGCATATGAATGTCTATGATTTTTAAGTTACTGAGAACCTCATTAAAATGTTTAATACCAAATCAGTTCTTTTTTAACTGTCATCTAGGCTTAGGTGTTCGGTACTGTGGGACTCTCCCCTAACGTTTCTACATTCTGGAAATAAGAATTTGTTTTAGGGATATGAATAAGTGGAAATAAATTTTAAAGAAGGCGTTTTCGTGTATAGTAACGGCCATTCAAGTGTCTTGCAATATGCCTACAATTATATATTTTTATAATTTTTCTATGAATGAGCAAAGAAAAAAAGAAAGAGAAATTAATAATGCATTACCTTTTGTACGAGGTCTAGATCACAGATATTTTAAGTTATAAATAATAATCAGAACTTATCACTTTCATATAGCTTGAATTCAACAAAAATATTGTTTACTCATCTCTCATCTTCCAGAATGGGGCACAATCGCTGCTATTCAAGTCCCATTGCAATAGCCTTTGTGTTTGCTGAAGGCTCTACTGCTCATGTCGATTGCCAATCGAACGGTATGCGAACGCCGTTTGCCAGGAATAAACGGCTGTGTGATTATTTGATAATCTTGGTGTGACTATACGGGACCATAACGTATGTGCCAACCTTCTCAGTGATAAACAAATCCTTCTAATTATGCATACTGCTTCTGTATGCCAATTAAGTGTAAAAATTGTTAGGTAGTTCAGTCAAATCATAACACCGGCCCTTTTCATAAACTAACACAAGCGTGAAATTCTGAAATAATAACTATACTTTTAGAATTGCATGCTTGTGTATAATAACTTTAGATTTAACAACACATTATTGTGCACTTACAAAGTATTACCTATAGAGATAGTAGTATGAAATACTAGCTTTTGCCTGCGGCTCCGCCCGCGTGTATGTCAGTTATCGCGACCAAACATAGCCTATGTCCTTTCGCATGGTCTAATCTACCCCTGTACCAAATGTCATGGCGTGAAAGCGTAAGTGTCTGTAACAGATAGACAGACAGAGTTACTTTCGCATCTATAATATTAGTATGGATTATAGAGAAAATATGACAGCAATTATTTTTCCTCATAATTATTAAGACAAATATCAAGAAGACGTCCTCTTCGATTATTGTTAGTTTTATGTCAGTGACTGTACTTTATTTAATTGTTTATTCCTTAAAATAAAATGTGTGCCAATCGCCTACTACATAATTTCGGAGGTGTCGATTCGCAAGCCAATAAATTAACTTCGTGCGAATCACCTACAGAAAAATAATATATTTTTAAAGGAGTCGATTCGCACGTTTCGTGCTAGTTGAATTCGTACGAATCGTCCAATAAGCCAAAATCCACAGTCTATTTCAAATAATACTTTTTCAAATATTTGTTTTAGAATCAGGCTGGTATTGTACATAATTAAAAAGTAGCTACAGACTACACGATGTCCTATGAGAATACAACGTGACTACTCGTAGAGTAATTGGCTTCGCATCGTGTGGGATATCTGCCTCGGATTAATTAGCTAGCGCACGAGACGAAAGTTTTAATCTTCGTAATGTTACTACCTGTGTAGGCTACGCCACAATAAAAATATGCAATGCTGTATATTATTTGCAACAAAATACTGACAACAGTAGCTGCACTTAAAAAAATACAGTTTACTTGGGTGCCTAGTTTGAGAGTTATTAAACTAATAATTGGGTATTGCTATTAGAACAATCGAGTTTTTTGCTGTGTTATTTGTTTAGAGTGTCCAATGTTTCAACGCTATTACAAGCACCATGATCACCGAATAAGTGAAGTATTGGAACGGTAAAAAGTTTTAGGAGTAAATATATCGATCTAACCTCTTTCGATTTCTCTTATTATGAAATACTAGCTTTTGCCCGCGGCTCCGCCCGCGTGGATGTCGGTTATCGCGACCAAACATGCCTGTCCTTTCTCATGGTATAATATAGTATATAGTATAGTATATCTTTATTGTGCACACCAAGGATATAAACAGGTGTTATTTAGTCGTACATTGTGGGTATTAACAATAGGCGGCCTTATCACCTAGTGGCAATCTCTTACAGGCAACCTTTGGATGGAGAAGAGTGTTCGAGTCTATCTTTGGGCAGTATGGTGTACAAAGTCAGTTTTTGGTACATGAGTGCTTATAATATATATACATACCTGAATATACCTACATACAATTTATACTATATATACTTATATATATACACATACATATATACAAGATATACATGCATACACCAAGCAACATGATACATACACATACATACTTACTAATAAAATGACCTATCTTGTCGTATAAGGAGTGGGGAAAAAATAAAAAAATAAACTAAATGTAGCCGATGTCCCGCAGGTAGTGATCGTTGACGGAATTTTTAAATGCTGTTATGGATTGGGCGCGTCTAATACTTACCGGTAAAGCATTCCACAGACGAACAGCTTGGACGGAGAAGGATTTGTCTGTGTACTTTGTGGAGTGCCCCGGCATTTTTAATTTCAAATTCTCTGCCGATCTCAGAGACCTGGAATGTGTAGCGTCCAGAAACTCAAATCGTTGTTTAAGGTAAGAGGGGGTGACAGGATTAAAAAGTATACTGTACAATAATGAGAGTATGTGAGCGTTCCGGCGAAGACGGATAGGTAACCACTTGAGCTTTTTTCGGTAATCAGAATCTACCCCTATACCAAATTTCATCAAAATCGGTGCAGTGGTTTAGGCGTGAAAGCGTAACATACAGTCTGTCTGTCTGTCTGTAATACAGAGACAGACAGACAGACAGACAGAGTTACTTTCGCATTTATAATATTAGTATGGATATCGGAAGAAGATCGGAAGCTCCAAACCATATTATAGTAAATATCCCGATAACTATAATGGTATGGAAAAAAGAGTGAAAGAAAGAAAATTGATATTTATTGCGGATAAACACATGTATATATTATATATTTATCATATATACAAGAGTAATACTATGATAGTTTAAATAATCGGTATTTTTTATTATTGTTTTATTTGATTAAATTCAGTGTTCCGTTTGTAATATACTGTCACAGTTGAGTTGGGCGTGGGGCCTGGCAATACGGTATCTAATTTAGTTAACCAAAGGTGGACGATAACGTATTGTTGTAGGGGTTATTCTGGTTACCTTACACACTTGTTGAGGTACTTAAGTGGGACACGATGTAATACTATGTATTTTAGTTCTGGGATATCTACTCGTGAAAATATGAGTAGAAAATACCTATATTATTACAAAACTGTGACTTCTTGATCTTTAAACTAAAAAAACACAGTTGACAGTTCTAACATTTTCATCTGTACAACAGTACCGTAGTCAAATACATATTGTATGAAAATGAAACATAGCAACGTTTTTCAATCCACTATTCGAATGGAAACCGAAACATTTCGGATATTTGGTCATCGGAAGGCCACACCGCGAACGCCGCATGTAATCGAATGCGCTATTGAAGCGATCACAGTCTGTTGGTACAGAATAACTAAATTATTTCTACTGCCCGCCCGTTTCGCTGTCAAACCGTGACTAGAATATGATGCATACCCACTACTGGTAATCTATAATTTAGACGTGGACTTTAGGGGTTCGGTAGTGATATTTCATTTTAGTATAGTTAATTTAATACTACTCTCTCTTAATAATAATCTATTCATTATATTAAATGAACTTGATTATTTTGATATATTTAAGAATATAATATTTATAACTTATAGGAAAATTATTATTTTACAGTTTGTATTTTATAGCAATGCTGTAGGTCTCTCCCTCTCCTTTCCTACACAGGACGACACGTGCAGGGCTAAGATGCCATCCATATACGGTGCAGAGTATACCAGCTAGAACCAAGCACTTCTTCCTACAGTCCCGGGTCCTTTAAGCGGGGCGTGAAAAGGCATCTAACGAGGCCGTCAAGCTGAGTGCCACCACTATTAACATGGTACATGTTTCCGATGGTGACCCTCTTTCTGAGACTTTGCCTTTAGCTTAACATCAGGCGAGGTGAAGTCAAATTGACGTGTCCTATATAAAAAATAAAAAAAAGTGCATATGTAGCTTTGGTATAAACTTTCTTAGATACTTACTGATACATACCTAATATTTTTTCTAATACTAAAGTATATTTTTTTTAGCAGTTATGTAAACTTATATGCCTATCTACCTGTCACCAATGTTCAGGTACGGAATTTAATAACGATTCGATATACGACGATATCTCACCTTAGCCTTTTCAATTACTACAATAATGAGGTTATCTACGGTAGGTAGGTATCCTATTCGGAAAATAAAATTAATTTATCGAATGCATAGGGAAAATAAATCTTCTCGGGCGGGACTCGCACCCGCAGTCTTTCCCTTACAGGTGGAATGCATTTTTCCCTATGTATTCGATTTGTATAGTTAGCATACTCAGTGCTGTAAAATTCATTCAAAAATTAATTTAGTTTTATGTCAAATCTCTCAATATATTTAATTTGTTTTGACATATCTGATCAATTTAATCAATCAATTTAATTTAATAATTTTATATTTATTATTATGAATGACTTAATTACTTAGTGAAAATGAACTTAAATTTGACTTCATGACATTTGTTTTCTTTAAATTGATGTGTGCCTATTTGTTAAATTATTAATCTGAATTTAAAAACTTATGTAATGAGTCTCTGTTACTTGAAATAAATTTATTTTGATTTGATTTGATTTGAATTTCTTAGATATATTATATTGATAAGAATAAGACATAGTTAGCATAATTTACATCACGTTCTTCATGGTACAAATTTGCTAACCATTGTACGCACGAGAACTGTGCTGTGCCTTACAATCTTTCAATACACTGCTCACTGCCATATACTGCAGTATTTTCGATTTTCAAAAGTTTGGCATGAACTTGAGATATTCCTGCAATTCATAGCAACCTTGTGAAAATCTGCAAGATTGCAAGTCTTGCAACGAGATTCATTCCATTTCAAAATAAATTTGAATTTAAAATTTGCTCGATTTGTATGATTCAGTACGATTCATAGAGTATCTCATATGATACTGTACTTGAATAATTTTATACTAATAGATTATCTTAGAACGTAGCTCAAAGCGCTTCAACTTATGCTATATAAATTATATAGTATGTGTACAGTATATAGCACATCAGAAAGATGTTGACGTACAAGATATTTAAGACGCTGACTATACTTTATTTGAGTGAAGGCATACCAAGAATCTCGGGGTCCGAACAAACCTCAACTGTAAGCCGGTGCCCTGGTGGTTTACGAACTAGACTCCGACGCAGACTTTTTTCTCGGAATTGAGAGTCAGATGGCACGGTATTTGGTCCCGTATAAGTTAACCGGAATTATAGAAAGACCTCGAGGCTTAGTATTGGTGTTCAAATGACGATTAATTTATTTTTTCTGCTCAGAACATACAAACATCATCACTTTATTTCCCTATGTCAAGTAAGGTCCGTTTTTGTACGTAAGATAGGTACACGTTTCGTGATTTGAGTGTTTGCTCTTAAATTTTTGGGATATTGCAAGAATGTGTTGGCACCCAATTTCAGTCAGATATTCGCATTGAAAATGTACGTTTAATATTATGAAACAAAGTGAAAATTTAGGGTAATGTTCATCATGACGGTAAAGTTTTGTAGAAATCTAACGTATTTCTTTAGTTACAGTCGAGCACGAGATAAAGTAAGACGCAACAACTACTCCCCCCCTTTCCCCTTTTCTGCCCGCGGAGGTTGCTCGTACATAAATCGTGGATACTGCCCTCTGCGGTGCTTGGCTAACTACCACCATTTGTTTGTAGACTCTCTGATTACACACCTACTAACATTGCTAGAAAATAGTAGTACAATGTTTCTAGACAAGGAAACAAAAATAGAGTAGGTTTTATACTTAAAATGAAACGTGGTGAGTAAAAGTATAAAAACCATCTCAGGTGATCTGGTTATGTAAGGTACTCTAATATTATTATGGCACTTTTTATATAGAACTTCATAATGTCTGACTAGACATATCACAAAGGTATGCGACGTAGGATTTCCCACAAAGATCCTTGAATGTTAAATTGATTTTCAAAGTACACAAACTTCATACGTACTCTATGCATCCCACTTCTTGTTGTCGCATTTGCTTTCTTACCTTCTCCCCCTTCCACCTGTACCTACTAAAATAGATATGTGTAGGAACGACGCTTAACAGATTTTTGTAATTAAGAGACAGTACGTTTCGTCTTTTTTATTTATTTTGAGTTTAACTTGGTTAATTATTTTATTGTAAGATTTTTGTAAAAATTATATTTTATTATAAGATTATTTTATTATAAGATTATCTTGACACGAGACAAATTGTACGTTCGTCCATATTTAGTCTGAAGAAATCACTTTTTGTAAATTGACGTCTGTAAAATGCTACAGTGGAGTTTGTTGCGCCCCACCCGTTTCGCTTCTTCTGACTGGTGCCTAGAAAGTGGTGGTAAACTTAGTTTTAAGCAGAATTTGACGTCAAATAGCTGTATACCCCGTCCATCATATTATTGTATTTTAGACAGATGGAAGTAGTGATTGCATGAAAATTTAAAATATCGACAAAGTTAAAAACCTCGATGAAAAAAATATTAATCGATAAATTAAAATATTATGATAAATATATGATTTCATGTGGAATTATAATCTATTATCTTTCTGTTCATAATAATAAAGCAGTAGATATTTCGTGTCTATACCTACAATTTACAAATGTAATAGAAAACGATTGTGGACCATAACGCACACGTTAATCTCCAAAACAAAACAACTGACTTCTAGAATAATATTCCAACATGCTGATTTCCTGATATTTATTGCAGAACTCCGTGGTCTGTCTCTGAAACCCATCATCAGATTTTTATGCAATTTAAATGGGACCATTTTGGAATAAACCTCTTCCAAATAAAAAAGAATTCTGACAATTCGTCTACATATGACGGAGTTACAAAAATCGTTTTCCGTACAAAATCATACAAATATAAAAAATTATAAATATTCGAATTGTTGTTTAGAATTCGTATAAAAACCGCCAGTTATGTAATATTTTTAGAATAAATATTTTCTGTAGTCGATATCGATTGTGACATTTTCAAGTTACTATAATGAAAACCCAGTCGATAGACTAACTACATCCCTAAAATTGCTTTCTGGCTGACGTGACGTTGTCAATAAAAATAACGTATTGGCGCCAAATTTTTGTTAGGATTTTCAGGTGTTGACGCTAGAACAAAGTTATACCGACCACTGTCAGTGAGCTGTCTAAAATACAATAATATAATGGACGGAGTATAGTAGTGCTACACCATTTTGATTAACCGCCGTTCCCAATAACATACTTACAGTTAAAGATTGATCGCATCTACGGATAAAATGCTCGGCTGTTTAAATCCAAAACATAGTAACTCCTATTATTTCACACCAATTTCGGAAAATAAAATTATACCGCGATGCGCTTTCCCGCAAAAAAATCACTTACTATGTTTTGAATTTAAACAGCCGATACGTCAAATTTGACTGTTGTGATCTATCTTTAACTGTAAGTATGTTATTGGAAACGGCCGTAAATACTTTGAGTTTGAGTTTATGGTAAATTAGTAGGTAAAGTAAAAAAGTAGACACTGATTTTCATTTTAAACATGCAATAATAATTAATTAAATGTAACCTGTCTTTGTTTGTCGTGGGAGTAGAGTTAACCTTTCAGAATGGCTTGTTCAAATAGGGACCAGTGAGCCGTTGACTTAGCTCTTGATTCCCCATGTTGCGAATGCAGCCCGCTCAAGCACCGTTTGTCCTTCAAATACGCATGCATCCAAAAACTAGATCTATATGACTTTCATGTTGAAATGTAAGCTTTATTTTTTTTGCAGTCCATTTATTTTCTTGGTTGCATAGTCTCGCAGTTAAGAGGTTAATTGAAACCCCGCTTAGTATTGATATAATACTAGTATAGTTAGCATACTTAATGCTGTAAAAATTCCTTCAATTGTTTGGGCGCAGTTATCAAAAATCAATGATCATAATTGGTTGAGTAGAACCGGAGATATAACCAAAAGTCGCAATAGGCGACATCTATGCGAGCGGAACCGCGGGCGTCATCTAGTTATTTATATTAGCGTAAGTTGATGTGCCTTGACAGAACAAAGATACCAAATAGGTGTTATACGAAATTACAGAAAAATAAATTATAAATAAAAACTGAAGTGACAACCCTGACAAAACTGCAAAAGGCGGCATTTCCGCAAACATCAAACGCGATGATCTACTTACTGTAAGATCTCTCGTTATACTGTGGTAGTAATATTATTATGTACCTAAGTAATATACACTGACTGTCAAGATAAACTGACTAATCGTTTTTGATTAGAAAGTTTAACAATTGTTCAATTGTTGTGTGATCTATATTAAATCAAAGGAGATTGTCATTTTTCTTACACTTTTGTTGAGGTATTTACAATATAAACCGAATTATCAAATAGAAAATTGTACAAGACTCAGCATTACGTATCGTGATCTCTTTACGACACATTAATATTTATATTTATCGTAGCAAATTCAATTTAGTCGACGACAGACGAAAGTCTTTTATCTATGCACAGAAGGTCCTTTTATTTGATGGGCTCCCAGGGATACTTGTCCCTGTTGAGAATTGGAAATTGTAAAAGTATGGACATCCTCGTAATGTAGGCTAACTTAATTTAACGTTATATTTTATTTGTCATAATACAATTTTATTCTGTAGCCAAATATCTGTGGATAAGAATTTGTGAAAATGAGTATTGTTTGCGGTATAGCCTTAAGCGATGACTCTTGATTGACTCTTTCAACTTTCGAGACTAAATACCTAACAAAATGGATATTTTTTCGTTGCTATTTGTCCATAAAATATTATTAGATACTTGCCTAGTTATCGTTATTAGTTTTATTTTATTGATCCATAACCTCTGACTTAAGCAGTCGAATGCTCTATCGAGGTCGTCAACATACTAATTAGCTAAGAGGAACATAGGATAGAGTTAGATATATTATAACGATGGAAAAAAAATTGTCATGCAACTTTATGAAAGTATTTTCAGTACATTACATTTTCGTAAATATTATCTAAGCATACTAATGAGTATGCTTAGATAATATTTGTAATGACACATTCACATCAGTATAATTATATAGTTCAAAGCTTGCATGGGTTGTGGGGTAGCCAGAAGAAAAAAATAAGAAAAATGAATACGAGATAACATTTTGGTCCCCGTTAATGACACATCAGAATTTTCATAAAGCGGCTAAATGCTTTTTATTTTACATAAGGTTTTGTTTTTGACGTCACCCTGCCTGATTTCATGTCGGGTGACATGTAAAAAAGGGATAACCATTTCCTTTTCTGAATTAACAACAATTCTAAAGAAGTGCTTGCATTTTCAGTTAGGTCGTCTCGAAAAAATTCTAGTTGAACAATCTTTGTTTATGAATATAATTTTAGAAATAAAGATAAATATACTGGGTGATTTTATAATCGTTTTGGACAAAGTTTCGATAGCAAAATCATCTGGAAGTATTTTGGCGAAAGAAATTTTTTGGTATTGTATGGGAATAATGTTCAGGTAAAAGGGGGTTGTAAAATTTTTATTTTTCTTTCACCAAATTAATACTTCCAGATGATTTTGCTATCGAAACTGTGCTCATATCATTTTGTTCCGAAACGATTATAAAATCACACTGTATAAACATATTTAGAAATAAAAATCAGAAACCACCGCAAAAAAGAACAAAATAAAAATACAAAAAATATTAGTTGACCAGTATCACTTGGAACATTTTTGTATTAAAAATGTGAGGGTTTGAAATTCTACTAAGTTATAGCATTTGTTTACACTTGCTTACTCCATACTTAAAAGTGCTACGTTACTTGAACAAGAATAATCACTTAATTAACACAACAATAATAATAGAAGTTAAATAGCGGGTTAATCAATGAAATTACATAATTTCCTGATTATATCTAAAATCGTATCTCTCACAAACCAACGTTGAATATTCATCACATTTAGATAGCAAAGGCCGATAGACCCACATCAGAAAAACATCAAAAATGCATCAGGCGGAAATATCCGTCGACATTGTAGAAACAATATGGCGTATCACGCCACGCTCCGGCTTAACCCGTGATCTGAACTGTTTTTTAAATACTTTCTGCTACTGAACACCTGTAACTTGTTAAAACGTAGGGAAATCATTTCTTAATATCTTTCTTAATATCTTTATTCATTATTTATATCTACTAAATTGTCACTAAACTAAAGTAAAATCTGTTAGTTTCAATTCCAATTAGTTGAAAAAAAAAACAGTTGCTCGAAGACAAAACGAATCTGAATGATAATTGTGACAAATAATAGATTAAAATTTGAACATATCTCATTTTTAACCCGATAATAACTTTCAATGGGTTTCAAGTACGGGATCAGTGTATCATGCGAGCGAAACCGCGAGTGACAGCTACTGAATTATACACGAGACCCTGGGTCAGCCGAGGTGCGAGGGATATGTCGAAGACGGCCTCACCTTCGTCCTAGCACTACGACCCACAGACGGCGTACGGTTTTAGTCGGTTCGAGTCCGATATAAACCGTTCCCTCTCCGACTCCGGTGCGGGACGTATCCGAGGGGATTTTCGCTCGTATAAAAAGGCCACTGAATTATAAACAAGACTTGACTTTAGTAAACATTGGCTGCAGAAAAATAGGCGTTTGTGATAATTAAAAAGTTGGCGAAGTGCCGATAATATTTCAGAGGGACAGACGGGTCGCCATTTCAAACAATATGGTTGCAAACAAGTTGTTGGTTGGCGGCCGGCGTCGCGTCTGTGGTGACCCCTCATTAACCGTGACTGAACGGTCGTTGTCACGTCGTGGGGCGAGCCTTGCCAATTTGTTCACCCTTAACGAATTCAGGCTAAAGTAATGTTTTTCATGGAATTAATTTTATTTTCCATTATTGTGTTACCATGTAAAAGAGAGGCCGAGATGTGATACTTTTCTTTTGTTCAGTTTTTATTCATGTTTGCTTTTTGATTGTAAATGTTTGTTTATGGTAGAGGTTTGGAGTAGCGTTGAAAAACGGGATTTCTAATCCGTGGCATTAGAAATGCTGTTTTTCAACGCTAGTCTTATCATATAATATAATTTATTTGACAGCCTCCGGGGCGTGGTGGTAGTGAACGCGACTGCCACGCAGGAGGTGCGGGTTAGATTCCCGCCCAGTGCAAATATTTGTATGCATGAATATGGCTATTTGCATTGGTCTGGGTGTTTCTATGTATAATATGTATGTATTTACAAAAAAAAATGTATTTAAGTATGTTTATCCGCATTCTAGATTCCATAACACAAGCTAGTTAAGCTATGCTTACCATGGGTCTAGATAGCGTTGTGTAGAATGTTAGGAAATATTTAATTTAGCAAGTTGTAGAATAATATTATCCTGCTTTGTCATCTACACTGATCGCACAGAAACTCTCTGTTCATAAAGGGTCGGCAGCAGTAATGTGATTCTCCTAGTGTTAAACACGTCCATAGACCACGTTCACTACTCCTTTTGATGGGCCGCGTGCTTGTCTGCCACCTAAGTTGTATAAAAAGTGTAATATATGGCTAAGTAAAGTGATTCTGGTATGTGGTCTGGTGTCTCACCTGTACCAGACACTCTTCCGTCAATCAGTTGACCCCAGACCCACAGACCCCATACTCCACAATAATAAATTTGTTTTTCAAAACGTAAAGCTTACCATACTTAAACTTTCCAACGTTAACTAATCAAAACAAAACGTAATTTTGTCACAGACATTTACAAAGCTACAAGAAGAGAGTTTTTTTTTAATCATGCAGAATACGCTATATGTTCTCTTTTTGAAAATGTATTCATATTTCTGCTCTCAATACTCAATATTGTTTCGCGGGGCAGCATACACAATACTCGTACCATACCCCCGCCGTACCCGACGGCGGTGTACTATTCGAAACATTTTCTACGAAACACGTGTGCACGCCCCAATGATTATTACTTTTATACAGATTTGTATAAGCCGCGCATACTTGTGGCTGGAACGATATTGTGAAAGCGAACGTCCTTTTCAATAAAAAAACCTACTGCATTTGTTTTTCAAATCTTATGAACCGAAACATCTAATAGTTTTAGTACCCGGTGGAGTAAAATAGAATTACTCTGGGTGTCATAAAAGGTGACTAAGGGACAGGGCTGTTCTCCATTCGGCAAAAAAACATACAACCCAAGACATAGTGCCCGGTAGACGGTAATATGCTCGCCCGCTTGGGACCAAAAATTATAATTGGCGAAACGTGGGTGCTAATAAACCTCTGCCTACCCCAGCGGGGATTTACAGATGTGAGATTATAGTTTTTAGAGTCATTGTAGGTAGAAGGAGATCAATATGTATAGTTCTATTTTATGCTATGAAAATTGTAATAGTCACATATTGGCGAATGTTGAGCAGGTATATTGATCATAGTACAATGTAGTAAGCAAACTATGTTAATTCGTGATATAACTATCAATTGCACAGGTCTAAACCTTAGTGGTTTTTTGTGCTTTCACTATTGTTCTTGTATTGTTTTGTTTTAATGGTAATAAATTTTAATAATAATAATTTAAAAACTAATGTTAATATTTCTTAAACAATTAACCATTCACATTATATACTTACATTCTACTAAACTTTTGAGTAATTAGCAACCGGTCTATCGGCAAACTTACATATTAGGTATTATAGGGTTAACCTAAGTCCCACATTGCGTCGGGGTCTTAAGAGCGCGCATAAAGCTAGAAAAAAGTCAGATTTCACCCGCACACTTCATACGTCCCGCTCTCGTCTGTCCACACGTCTGTCGTCTCGCAGTATTTTGTGTGGCAGCTAACCGCTGTGTTTAGTACGCAGGCGCACAGTATACCCAAAATAATCAGATAAAATTTGGCAAGGCACGAGCTGGATCATTATCTATATAAGGTATACTTTGAACACACAATAATTTTATTTTTGATGATAGATAAGATGAGTGGGATTTGTAAAATAAACATAAGCATTGAAATAAAACCACTTTTTACGGATTCTATCGCGTATATTTGTTATTATTTACTTTTTAAACCGATGTTTCGGCTGCTGCAAATTTACGCAGAATGAGCTCACTGCGTTGTTAAGTCTTGCTGGATTTTGCTGCTTACTGGGTTTGATTAAGTGGATGACTGGGTCCCAAGCTGGTGGTACGTTCCATCCATCATCTCTATTAAAATTTGGGTGTTTTTTAATTTCAATAGCCTCGCGGATCATTCTAGGAATATATGTTCTTTGGCAAGTATCTGAAGATACTCGCCAAAGAACATCGATATATTAATAAATTAATATATTAATATATAAATTTATTTTTGGTGATAGATAACATGAGTGCGATTTTTAAAATAAACATAAGCAGCATAGCTTTAATAAACAGCTAAAAGTATAGTTGTCATAAAATGAATGCATATTTTTTAAAATCGTCAAATATTTATATTAAGAAATTTTTATCACGATATAAATTTTAATAAATTTTCACTGTATTATTTTGTTGTGTTTTAGATAAAATCTCCCTAAGAACTCTAACGATTTGCTAAATATTTTTACAGGTAGTGCATAGGTAAATAATACGAAAAAGTAATATATATTGAAATAAAACCACTTTTTACGGATTCTATCGCGATATATTTGTTATTATTACTTTTAAACCCGACGTTTCGGCTGCTTCGCAGCAGCCATTTTCGCGGTGTGACTCACGATGGTAGTTGTCACATAGTTTGAAGTATATCTCAAAATACCCGAATCATGGTGAATTATTGGTGTTCGTATTTACGCAGAATGAGCTCACTGTGTTGTTAAGTCTTGCTGGATTTTGCTGCTTACTGGGTTTGATTAAGTGGATGACTGGGTCCCAAGCTGGTGGTACGGTCCATCCATCCTCTCTATTAAAATTTGGGTGTTTTTTAATTTCAATAGCCTCGCGGATCATTCTAGGAATATATCTGTGTTCTTTGGCGAGTATCTGTGGTTTATCAAACCTTAGATAATGGTTGGTGCCTTTTTGCGCGTGTTCACATACAGCTGACTTTGTTGAGCGTTGGTGTTTTATGTCAGCTTAAACTTTCAGAAAATATCAAGTAATATATATTTATTTCAATAATAATTACAAAATGCTTACATATACTTTCAATTTTGTTATAGGTAGATAAGAATAAGGTAAACAAATGTATATTTCATACTGAAATTGGTTCAAGACGCCTAAAGATATTACTTTCAGTTCATAAAAGTAGACGATCACTGTAGAAATTTAATTTGAAAAGATATCTTTTTAATCTATAATTGGAAATACAAAAAGAGTTGAAGCTATTCTATGAATACGACGACAATAATGTAGATATTACGAGGCCGTTTACGAAATTTTGTCATTTTGCTCGACATTATATGTGATTTTAGAAATGTGATTTCATAGTGAAAAACTGTATTAATTCGAGTTTAAATGAATAAATACGAAAGATAATCTCAAATACTAATGAGTAAATGAGCTAGGTACGGTATTTACTTATTTTTATTACATGATTTTGATTATACCTGAAACCTACGCCTATTTGTGAATATTTGTGGAAAAGGTTTAAGAAATGACCTATTAATTATTGTTTTGACGGCTAAACAGTATGAAAAACTTACTACGTGTTTTCCTGAAAACTATCTATTTCTTGAGTGTATTACTTTTAACTAGTTCATACAGAATATGAAACTAAAACTATTGGTGGACAAATTTTTCGAAAAATTCAAACCACAATGGGACTTCAACGCCAGAGTCGTGAACCCTGGCGTACCAGTGCTCTTACTCTGAGCTAGCCTTCCACGGGCGGTCGTCCGTATTCCATGTGGTCGAATTTTTCTATTACATGTTTTATATTTGATTTGCTTGATTTATATAAATTAATGTTTAACCAAAGCAAAGGAAATGGCTTATTATGTAGTGAAATTTTGAAACTCTTTTATCAATTTTTTTTTTATAAACAGTACTAGTCGGGATGTTCTCTACATTTGAAGTTGATCTGAAAAAAGGCAAAATAAAAAGTCAGGGTTCTAATAACTTCATTCACATCATTTTAACGTAACATAGTAACAGTTACTCAAAATAAATAAAACAACATGGTAAATATCCCGGTAAGTAATCACACTACATACGGTGAGTACCTCACTAATGTGAATGACCATGTGAATGGTATGTGAACCATACCATTCTACTTTTTTATATTACACTCGGCGCTGGCTAGCCAGTTCCTTTGCTTGAACTTAGCTTACACGCTACTACGTGTCTAGATTATACAACGTTGCATATTTTTTAATTCTATTTAGTGAATAGAATCTTAAATGTTTACTGAATGTGAGAAAAAACAATTGCAATAAGCTTACAAGTTACAGTTTATAATAAGCGACTGGATCGGATTCATCAGCTTAGGTTATATTACGAGCTGAAGCAACTCTGAAAACCATTAAAATTGATAATACAATGGAAAAGTACTCTCGCAAAATATAATTATATTACTGCTATAAAAAATAACATTAGCTACATAAAACTTAACAGTTAGCATAATAAATGCTATAAAAAATTCATTCAAATTAGCTACATACTTCAAACGCGAGGTGGTCTAAGACATCTATTTGATTTTCATATACTATACCCGGGCTGCCTGGCAACGGTTGATACAAAAATTGTACTTAGTAACTAACTAAAGAAAATAAAGAAATATTACTTTCGACAATTAGCTATGAGTTGAATTCTTAGTTTTTTATATTCTCTTTTAGAGTTTATCTTTTGATTTTTTTTATTTCCCATAATTTCGACGATCTTTTTCGACGAAAAACCGAAAAACAGTCCTCTCCTCTCAACGGGGCGACCCCGACTAATTGATGAAACAACAGATGGCCGGCACCTCGCGTCAGGTGCGATAGCAAGAGACCGTTATGCGCGGAACAAGAACGTCGTAAGCGCCGAATTAGTTTTTTTTAAATTACTCGTAAATTCCAGATAATTTTAACAAAGTGAAAAATTGAGTCACTAGGTTTTATGATTTTATACTTTGTACATAAAAATTGACTCAGTTATATGAATAATCTTGAAAATAAATTAATTATAATAAAAAATTAGGCCTAACTTTGTGATCTTATTTTATCGACAAAATATTATTATTTTATGTTTTCACCAAATTGAGTACCTTTCAGATATAACGTATTTTCTATTTAAAAAAAAACAAGCTCATTTGTGGCACACTTTCGGGTTTAAAAATCAAATCAAAGATCGGCAATTTTCCTTTATACCCCCTCTTAAGATAAGGAAAACACTTGAGTAATAGTCTGAAGCAGGTACCTATCTGTAAATCTTGTACACAATGTGGCGAAAGGGTTGATAAACTAATATTAACAGGCACGTATCACAAACCGCAAGATCATGAAAATTTACCCCGATCCCTGTCGGTATGGCATGGATAACTTCCATGTTTGGCCTCCATACATTATTTATTAGGTTATACCTTGTTTACATCGGTTGCCTTTTGGCAGCCTACCGCAGCTATTACGGGCAAATTAATTTCTATTCAGTGTTTACGTATTGATGTGATTGTATTTGTGTTAATGCTCCTTTGTGAATTCGTAACGTAAAGCGTTCAACCATATAATAATTATGCTTGAATGCTTCAATTAATACCTAATGCTATAACTAGCAATTGACCAGAAGTATCTAATTTTATCGTTGCTAAAAGTCTTATTATACTTAATTCCATAAAATATTTAATGAATTAATTACTGACACATTATATTTTAAATCAAGAATGGTGGTCCATATCTTCCGGAATGCACCCCAGCTTTTTTACCATGTACCAGCGGGGTACAATCAATTGACTGACCAAATAAAAATACACCTAAAGATGTACTGGATTTTGCCAAATTGTTGGCAAAATACTTATTTACTTAGACGATTTTGGACCAGATTGGATAAACATACATATGGCAAATATGTATGTTTATCCAATCTGGTCCAAAATCGTCTTGTTCTTGTACAAATTAATAGAATTGAAGTAGTTAATCTATTTTCTCTATTCTGTCGGTCCGTCCAATACTAGTTTTTCATGATGGCCTATAATACTATTGCGGTGGCTTTACGCCCATATTGTATTTCTTTCATAACTTGTAATATTTACGATAGATACTAATGAATCAAAACTTTGGCAATAATTCTTTGTTGATTGAGAAGGGTACGTTGGTAGTTACAGGCTACATCTTTACCGTGTTATATAGTACAATTCAAATTCTTTTCTATAGCAAAATCTTCTATTAGAACCTTGAACATTGTATATTGAATAACACACTTGTACTTTTCCACTGAATTTGTGTTATTCAATATGTGTAGTAGATTCCACCAAGTGCCATCAATTTCCAGTATAAACAGTTTGAACATTGTATTTATGTCATGATCTGTTTTTTTCATAAACTGCGCCAACCGCCGTGTTGAGTAACCTCAATTTTATACTTAACAAACTATTTTAAATTCCTTCAAACATCATTTCTGAAATTAATATTGGATGCGACCGGGATTGCTAACTTGATGGTGATGATAATATAATAATACTAGCTTTTGCCCGCGGCTCCAACCGCGGGGATGTCGGTTATTGCGACCAAACATAGCCTGTCCTTTCTCAAGGTCTAATCTACCCTTATACCAAATTTCATCAAAATCGGTTCCGTGGTTTAGGTGTAAGCCTAATATACAGACAGACAAACAGAGTTACTTTCGCATTTATTATATTAGTATAGATGTGTAGAAAATTTGAGGTTATGATATATATATATATATATGATGTCTACATAAAAATTGTGATTGAGATGCTAGGATACTTAATGCTAAAAAAATATTCGGTCGATTTTTCTCAACCTGAAAACGGAGCCCTTAAACTTTGTACATAAACTTGTATTTCACTGTTATAAACTAGAAACAGTCTGAAATAATTAGCACTAACATATAAATTTAGCCCCTAAATCATAATCGTAAGCTGTAGTGTTATGATTTAGTAGGTCGTATGAAGTGATTAAAGTAAGTTAAGGTTATCCTTATCAAGAGTGAACCACAGGTACATAACTTGCTACAGGATATCTGACTAGCTGTATTAATGTATTATTTTGTGTCTAACTATTTAACGTCACGTGTGTTATTACTCATAGTAGCCATTGTATCCAATGACATTCAATTTATTTATAATTACACAACGATGAAATATATAAAGGGCTATTTAATAGTTAATATTAAAATATCTAAAACTATGCATCCAAAGCTCAGGTATAATGTAACATTCAGTACTACTTACCCATTTTATATAAAACATCACCTTTACACACATACGATACAACCTCTCACACATATGCACTTATACTCACATTATACTCACATATCTACAGAGTTCCTATTCTTTTTCATCTATATATATGCATGTAAAAGCTATACTCCAAATCTACTTAGCATGATAGTTCTCTTTATGCAGCAATACTTAATATTTACACTAAATGATAATGGATAGTGAACGTAATACGTTACGAGAATTGGACAGCACTGAGATTGGGAACTCTGTATTAATAAACATAGAAAATTTTCATAATTACTTACAAACATGTCGCAACAACTTCACAGTGCTTACGCAAAATATTAGAAGCATATATGGAAACATTGGAGACTTAGAGTTAAACCTATCTCAATTGAAGTACGAAGCCGATGTTTTAATCTTAACTGAGTGTAGGCTTGATTATGACAAACCGATACCTAATTTACAAAATTATACTTATTACTACACGACCAGGCAGCTTAACCAAAATGACGGTGTGGTAGCATATATTAAAAATATTCACCTTGCTCGAGTAACTGAAATTAATATCACACACGCCTCTGCCTTACTAATTTCTATATCTAATATTACTATTATAGGCATATACCGTTCCCCTTCAAAAATCCACGCTGATAGTTTTATAGACTCCCTGAACCTACACCTAGAAACTATTAAAACACACAGCAATATAATTATTACGGGTGATATAAATATTAATCTTATAATAACGCCAAAAGAAAAATCTCACGAACGTAAAAATAGATTAAACTACTTGAATATACTAGCGGTGCATGGGCTCCTTCCAGGTCACTGTCTGCCAACGAGGGACCAAAACTGCCTCGACCATTTTATCCTCAAAATTAATAAACAAGTATTTTCTGCCCTGGTTGTCGTTCTAAATACATCTATTACCGACCACGCTATGGTATTACTAAACTTAACACACAAGCTTAAGGCCCCATCTAACCTTAACAGATACAGATCTATTATCGATTTCGATGGCGCATATAGAAGCCTATTAGATATGGATATAACATTTTTATTCACGTGTTATGATCCCAATATTCTAGCAGATAAATTGATAAACGTGATGAAGACGGCTTTACTTCTAAACACTGAATCTAAACCAATCTCTGGTAACAAAAAAACTTTAAAGCCCTGGATATCTGTAGGAGCTTTACGTTGTATCAGACTTCGCAATAAAATGCAACTTCACCTAAAAAATGATCCACACAATTTAATATTAAAAATTACATTTAGACGCTATCGTAATTTCTGTGTAAATTTAATCAAAAGACTGAAAAGGCAATACCATAAAGATCAGATAAATAAATCAATAAAACACCCTAAAAACCTCTGGCTAACTATAAATGAAATTACCCATTTTAAAACCCCTAAAAGCTCCAACATGTGTCTATTAAACATCACCCCGCATCCCCTTGATTCTCTAAATCGTGTCAATCAGTTCTTTATTGGCATAGGCAAGACCTTGGCCGACGACATTACTCATAAACTCAATAAAATAAGTAATTTCACTCCCAATAAAACTGCTAATCGCCACCCAAATCTAACATCTTTTGTTCTACTAGCGACCGATCCTAAAGAAGTGGATGCCATACTGATGGGTCTTGATTCTGGAAGCTCACCTGGCTGGGATGGCATACCTGTAAAATTTCTGAAGATTTCCAGGGACTTTTCTGTGCCGGCTATTAGTCAGTTGGCTAACTTATGCTTTGATAGTGGAAAATTTCCTATTGCTTTGAAGCGTTCTGTGGTCACTCCGGTGCACAAGGGCGGGGACGTGAACGATGTCAATAATTATCGACCCATATCAGTTCTACCATGCATTTCAAAAATATTAGAAAAATTATTAAACAGTAGGCTCATAAAGTATTTAAGTAAATACAATATCTTATCAGACTCACAATATGGTTTTAGGAAAGGTTTATCTACACAAGACGCTATCATTGCACTGACTAAAGAGATTACAACCAAAGTGGATAACAGCAAGAAATGTATGACAGTGTTCTTAGACCTTAGAAAAGCATTTGACACCGTTTCCGTCCCCATCCTTCTGCAGCGGCTTGAAAGCATTGGAATAAGGGGGACTGCGCTCTCACTTTTCAAAGATTATCTTGATAAACGATATCAACAAGTAAAAGTCGGTAATCAGAGGAGTACCGAAGAAAAGGTAACTTACGGCGTCCCCCAGGGAAGCGTGCTCGGTCCGACGCTGTTCCTAATATACATAAACGAACTATGTAATATTGGGAGTAGCGGTGGCCGTATTTTCTCTTATGCGGATGACACTGCGATTGTTTACTCGGGTGAATCATGGAGCGACGTGCAATCGATCGCTCAACGTGGTCTGAAAGAAATAGCTGGCTGGCTGAATGAAAATCTTTTAACCCTTAATGTTTCTAAAACATACTACATCTGCTTCACTCCAAATATCAGATCACAGCCGGGTCCGGATTTTAGGGTCCTTATGCATGAGTGTGACAATGTGTTGAGTTCAACCTGTGACTGCCAGAGCATACAAAAAGTGACAACTGTAAAGTACCTTGGAGTTACGGTTGACCAGAGTCTGTCATGGCATCCTCACCTTGAATGCATTATGATTAGAGTTAGAAAACTTATATATATATTCAAAACTTTGCGTCACGTAATGCATCCGCCGGTATTAAACCAAATTTATCTTGCATTGGCACAGTCGGTGATAACATACTGCATATCGGTATGGGGAGGTGCCACAAAAACGAAATTCTTGGACCTGGAAAGAGCCCAGAGGTCACTAATTAAGGTGATGCTTTTCAAACCCTATAGGTATGCTACTGAGGATCTCTACAGAGAAAGTAATCTGCTAACGGTCAGGAAACTTTACTTTCTCAACATTACCCTAAGCCTACATAAAACACTGACCTATAATTCCTGTATAGTTGACAAAAGACGCAAGGGCCGTGTGGCTTTCTCTCCCAGGGTTCGCACCGATTTCGCCAGGTGTCAGTATACCACTCAGTCCACCTATATTTACAACAAAGTTAACTCTGAGCTACACATCTATCCCATGTTGCTGTACGACTGTAAAGTGGCCCTAACAGAATGGCTAAGATTATTGACTTACAATGATATTGAAATAATGTTAGTAAGACTTTCTTAGACGCCCACACAAACACACACACACAAACACACACACACACACACACAACACACACACACACACACACACACACACACACAATAATGTACACACAGAGCAGTTGAATGTATTTTTTATTTATTTTTTATTTAATATAATGTAGTATAATAAGGATTAAGTTCTCAGCATTGTATACTTAAATCTAGGGGAAGCAGCGAGACAACCTCGCCACAAGTATTGCTTAACTTACTGGGGTTTGTCTCAATATATGGAAGTTATAACAATGTATGAGTTGAAAAATAAAAACTTTTTGATTTTGATTTGAAAGTAACATTTCGTGTTAGTTGTTCTCTCTCGGTGAATTATAATGTTGTTATCGGTCAACGGAGGGGACTTTGAAAGTGACTTCGAAATTGGTAACATAACTTTGTTATGCTTCTAAATCAAAAGAACGACTATTCATGTATGAAGTTATAGAATGTAGCGTTAGTATAATTGTGTATTAAAAGTAAATTAACTGCAGTCAGAAATTGGATCAAATCCTAAAGATAGCACGCACAGCCTGCAAAATCAGAACTTCTTCCTTTTTATTGTTGGTGTAAATATGAAACACTAGCTTTTGCCCGCGGCTCCGCCTGCTTGGATGTCGGTTATCGCGACCAAGCATAGCCTATGTACTTTCTCATGGCTTAATTTACCCCTATACCAAATTTCATCAAAATCAGTTCAGTGGTTTAGGCATGAAAGCGTACCATACAGACAGACAGAGTTACTTTCGCATTTATAATATTTAAAACATACGCCATGCTCAGTACCCCATTCATACAGACAGACAGACAGAGTTACTTTCGCATTTATAATAATATATTAGCACAGTATAACGAGAGATCGTATGTAGTATGAATCGTTAGACTGTGATATTAGTATGGATGTGTAGAAAATTTGCAGGTATGATATATATATGATGTCTACATAAAAATTGTGTTTGATTTACAAGATGCTAGGATACTTAATGCTCAAAAAAATATTCGATCAATTTTTCTCACCCTGAAAACGGAGCCCTTATACTTTGTATATACTTGTATTTCACTGTTATAAACTAAAAACAGTGTGAAATAATTAGCACTAACATATAAATTTAGCCCCTAAATCATAATCGTAAGCTGTAGTGTTATGATTTAGTAGGTCGTATGAAGTGATTAAAGTAACATTTCGTGTTAGTTGTTCTCTCTCGGTGAATTATAATGTTGTTATCGGTCAACGGAGGGGACTTTGAAAGTGACTTCGAAATTGGTAACATAACTTTGTTATGCTTCTAAATCAAAAGAACGACTATTCATGTATGAAGTTGTGGAATGTTGCGTAAGTATAATTGTGTATTAAATGTAAATTAACTGCAGTCAATAATTGGATCAAATCCTAAAGATAGATAATATATCGCGCATATAGCACGCACAGTCTTCAAAATTATTACTTCTTCCTTTTTATTGTTGGTGATAGCGGTAGCCTAGTGGTATGGGTAAATGGACTGCTGAGACGAGGTCTCGGGTTCGATCCCAGGTTCACCATGGCACACACCAGTGACTTTTCGATGCTTTTCGAAGTTATGTGTGTATTTATCGCAGGTTTATAAGTGCCCGGTTAATGGCAATAGGCTCGCCACCTATTTCATTGGGACCTGGCGAAATGTGGGTGCTAGCACCTCTGCCTACCCCTTCGGGGAATATAGGCGTGAGTTTATGTTATGTTATGTTATGAAAATATAAAACACTAGCTTTTGCCCGCGGCTCCGCCTGCGTGGATGTCGGTTATCGCGACCAAACATAGCCTATGTCCTTTCTCGTGGCCTAATCTACCCCTATACCAAATTTCATCAAAATCGATTAAGCGTAACATACAGACGGACAGACAGAGTTACTTTCACATTTATAATATTTAAAACATACGCCATGTTCAGTACCCCATTCATTGCCCTCTCTAAATTATGAGTTGAGGTGAAATGTGGTATGAGAGTAACACAAATAAAACTGCAACTAAAACAGTTGGTTTAATGGAATATGGACATTAAACAATTATCATACATCATTTCACTTCATCACACACAATATGCAAACATGAAATTTACTTATAATAATAGGATATGATATATTTATGTTCAATGATATATATTACATGACGAATATATACGATTACATGACTGCATGTGACTTTATTAGACTTTGTTAGAGTCCTTGATTTGTCCAATGTAATATACAGAAAACCACTATCAATGTTATGATCGATTATTATTCTAGTTTGAGGCTGGATAAAATAATTAATAGATGTCAAAGGCAGTGAAGGTTCGGAACTTAAAAAAAACGTAAAAGACGTACACGTGCAATTGTGCATTAACTCTTAATCGGATTTATTCCTACTTATCATTTGTTTGATTTTGAACTAGAGTGTACGAAATCATAAATATTTACTAGGTACTTGTAAGTCAACACTCCTATAGTGGTGAGCAGACATACCTAGCTGGAAACTAAACAAGAAAGTAAATGAACTTCACTACGTTACCTGGTACTGTAGGTAAACTACTAATACTCTATTCTTAACTAACTCGGGGGACTTAGGTACTACCGCAAGGAACAACAGACCACAAGTAATTACGTTAACATTACCGACATTACTGAACAGCGATGCATTAGGAGTGTCTGTTATAAAATGTAACTAAAATGGAAGATGTTAATTTATGATTGACATGGCCTTACCAATACTTTCGGGAACTACGTCAACTGTAACTGCTGTGCTTCGATTCTGCTAAAGCCAAACAACAGTGGTGCCACCGCTACTGCAAAAACGGCATTAAATAATAAACTTTAAGCGATGTGGTTTAAAAAATTAAATGACTTCTTGCAGAGTAATTGAAAAATTGTAATGAAACTGTTTTCATTTCATTTTGGACTTTAGACGTATAGAAATAAAGTCTGAAGTTTAATGTCATTTTTTGGCACAGACTTTACACTCGGGTTTGAAAAGTAACATGGCCTGTCACTTTCTTAAACTGTAAAGTCAAGAACCAATAATCAGAACGGCAAAAGGAGAATGAGAAGACAAGATCTCTGATATATCACACAGACACTAACACACTATAAAATATAGTGTAGGCACTTTTACCCGGTCTGGTACTCGAAAAAGCATACTTTATTTTATAACATAAAATATAGTAACAAAAGAGAAACAGTTTGAATATACATTGAAAAACAGTATGAATCAATATTACATGTCTTAAAAGTGTTATTTTACCAGGAGTCAGTCATGCAATTTGCTTTTCATTTCAGTGAAACAAACATTTTATTACAATACAACACATGATATACCGCACCAGAACCTACTCGCGAAACATGGGAACTATAAAAATACGCTGACTTAACGCAATACTGAAGTAAAGTTTCTTTTTTATACGTATTAACCACAGCTCGAACTAAGGCGGCAAACAAGATGCCATTAAATTTATGGCAAAGTAAGTAGAGCATAAAACTCGTAAAGGTGCCTCATATGTCAATACCTTTTGAAATACGGTAATGGAAATACGAAATAAAACAGAAAGCAAAGTATGATTAGTGAGTGCCATATGTCCCATTGCCGCAGTTTACTGCCTCGCTCCTGCAATATCCATTTCAATACGATATATATTTAAATTTTCAACTCCACAGATACCTTTATGTTTCTTTATTGATGGTGTGTCAAGTTTGTCTTGCAGATGTATGTCTTCTTGAGATTTAAAATACTTACAACTGAACCTAAGTAGAGGAATTGCAAAAATATTACCCCACTGTGCGACTGGTGATGGGTTATATTATGGTTATCAGTGTTGAGACCTCCAAAGGCAAACTAATCTTAATTGACGGACGGCACTCCTGGCACATGCTTTCCTCTCTCCTTTCCTGTTTCTACCTCTTTCCTATTTGGGAGGTCGAATATCTATTTCAATTTCTTTATATCTCAAAATAGTAGGGCCAGACCGTAAGGGATGGCCCTGGGTCAGCCGGGTTGCGAGGGATATGTCAAAGACAGTCTCACCTCCGGCCTAGCACCACGGCCCCCAGTCGGCGTGCGTTTTAGTCGGTTCGAGTCCGACATAACCTCCCCTTCTGGCACCGGCGGGGAACGTAACCAAGATTTTAACATATTTCTGAGATCTCAGAAATATACTAGTAGATAATTTAATGATACCATAGTCCAATGATACTTAATTACTCCATATACCCCGGTGCATAATGTTATTATTCTTATTCAAGAATTGCATATGAATAGAATTTGAAATAGAACAGTACACTTACATTTTGTAGTATTTCACTTTGTACAACCGTTCGAGTTGCAAGTTACACCGACCACAATAGTAATCGAATAGGAAATAGGAAATGTCTAGTTATTTCTATCTGATAGTTCAATCTTTTCACTTGGAAATAACCAATCAATTGTTTGGTTTGCAATCCCTTTTGTTAAACGATTTTTATTTCGTATAGCTTCAAATAGAGTTAACTGTTGTGTTTTTTCAATAACGTCGCTGTAGTTTGATATGATTGATGTTTAAAAGTTTCAGCTTGCTTAATTTATAACAGTAACAGTAACAGTAGCATAACAACATAGTTCCTCTGGCTAATGGTGTTCTGTTTTGGAAACGAATTGACTGAAAACAACATTGGTAAACTAGTTCAGCAAATGGACCACCGCGCCGGTTCAAAATGCAGCCCAGACCAAGTACCAAAGTTTTAGATATATATGACAGTAGTCTCAAATACCTACGAGATTTGAGATTATTTTGTGTGAGATCACACTACAATTCCTTCATTGTTATTCCTTGTTTGAAAAAGTTGTAAAATTTAATTTAAAAAATTAACAGTTGATTTAAAACTAAGACATGGGTATATAGATGCTAGATTAATTAAAAAACACCAGCTACTCTACAAAACAATACTAATGTATTCCTTTTTTTTCTTTGCCATGTATCCACTGTAAACATTTCTAGGGGAGAGGTCGGAAGAGCGTGTGATCACGGGTGCAACCGCAATGGTGGTCGTTCGCCGCTCAGGTAAGATTAAAAGTCCGGTGCAGTTGTTTGCGGTGAGCGAACCTTCAATGCACATGCACTAACGTCCTGTTCGCTATGATTAATACCTCGGCTATAACTGTAAGTAAATGTAGCCTCCCCTCCAGTTATATTGCACCGCTTTTTTCAAAATTCGTATTCATTTTTCTGCGGCTTGATTATAAAGTGTGGACGCTTCCCGTTTTCAGAGGAGGCATTATCAATATATGCCATAGTGCGGTTAACTATATCAAATGTTTGTGTCACATTTAATGTAGTTATTTGTTGTTGTCACTTACCTACATGAATTTTAGCCAGTTTTTTTTAAACGTTCTAAAGTTGTTGTAGACTTAGATTAGGGATGGAAAAATTTGGGCAGATGTAAAATACCTAGTACCAGGTTGTGCCTTTCTTCCTAATCTCCGATATAATAATTTACAATCGAAATTGTGAAATTACATGATATACGTCTCTTTCTTTGAAAATTACATTTCCTTTTTTTTCTCTCCTTTGTAAATATAGAATGCGATGAGTATTAATATAAAAGTAACGAGAGCTTAAATATCTCAAAACAAAATGATGTTCATTGAGTAATAAATATCACGTTGTTTCTCCTCTACCCACAAAAGTTTGAGGGTAGCGATGAAACAAACACCAGAAAGTGGGTAGATAGAAAAGTAGGTTATTAATGCAACGATTTTGTACACCTATATTTATTAATTATATTTATCTTTCCCTAGCATACTCTATGGTTCAATGAATTATGATACAAGGAGTAGAGAGGAGGACACAACGGTATTCCCGTCTAAAAGCAGTCCGACTGGGGAAGTACCTTCGCCTTTCAGAATACCGCGGCCTTAATAACCTCGTGTTGTGTTTTCGACGGTGAGTAGGGTAGCCAAAGCTCACTGGAGAGTTTTTGTGCCATCAATGGGCAGACCAAAGGCTTGTCATACTTTGTCTTCGGCACTTATGGCACAGAAATTCTTTGTTCTTACAGGGTCTGCAGCACGAGTGTGACTTGGGAACACCAGGGGGTGTTGCACACGTCCATAGGCCACGGTAACCACTTTCCATCAGTCCCTGTACTTGTTTGCCACCTAAGTGGTACCTATAAGAAAGTGAATTTTTCATATTTATAAAAATTATGCCCAAGGGCGATATTATATTTATATTTAGAAGTTTCACATTTGTAAGGTAGTGTTTCAAGAAACGCTGGTAGATAAGGCCGAGCGGGGCCTCAGGGATACTCAGAATGTACCTACCTTTCTTACCTACTTTTCTTCTGGAAACGATTTCAGTGCACGGCATCCGACTACTACCACTAGAAGATACCTCTACATTCCCGGTATAGGTATTCACTTATCCATTATGTGTGGGAATATAGCAAATATATAGAAAAACTAGCTGTCGCCCGCGGCTCCGACCGTGAGGATGCCACTTATCGCTAAATTAAGATGTAAGTTATCCTATCTTTCAAGTTGGATCAAACTGCACACGGTGTGCAAATTTGATTAAAATCAGTTAAGTCGTTTATGAGTTCATCGCGGATAAGCAACGTGACACGTAATTTATATATAAATTAAGATGGACTCTACGTACTTCGTGTCATGTCTGGCGAATAGCAAATAACACATAGCAAAATATGGTACCGCCAAAAAAAAATACTCATAACAAATTTTTGATTTGACAATGGCAAAATTTAGAAGTTATAAAACCCCAAAACGAGTGCACAGTTTGTGTAGTGTTACCCAACGAAAGCCTTCCGTGAACGTACTCAAGGTGGTGCTGAGATTTATGGCTGTAGGCTTCAAACCACTAACGACACGGGCGGCAACCATGCGGCGGCGGTACGGGGTGACCTCTGACTGATGCTCAACATTTGTTTCTACTAATTTACTTTGCAAGACGAATTCCCAAAGAAATACATCTTAAATCTTATTCAAAACTTCATTATTCTTTTGTACTATTGATATTATACTTATCCATACTAATATTATAAATGCCAAAGTAACTCTGTCTGCCTGCCTGCTTGTCTGACTGTCTGTCTGTCTGTTTGTTACGCTTTCACACCTAAACCACTGAACCAATTTTGACGAGGGGTAGATTAGACCATGAGAAAGGACATATGTTATGTTTGGTCGCGGTAACCGACATCCACGCGGGCGGAGCCGCGGGCAAAAGCTAGTAAGATCAATAAACAATGAAGCAATGCATATGGATTTCAACGTTCTATATTTTCTTTATTGAAATTTACTGCCAAATCCTAAAGACTTTACAAATATCGGTAAGTACCTAACTTGTAATATATTTTCAATGAATTACACGTATACTTGTACATTTTACGGCCGGATTTTATTACACTTAACTCAGTGCTAGTTGACAAAATGATCTATGTAAAACCGTTGTTCCACATAAGCAGTCTTGATCAATTTAGGCTAAAACAATAAATATGAACAGACAACACTAGTATCTAATCAACTGAAATTATTTCACCGTCATACTACTCGAAGTATGAAGTAGTAAAAGTTTATGTAAATTGACTACTGCAATACATTTTGCTTCGTTTATTATTATGAATCGTCACTCCCGTCACGAGCCAAGCCTCTTCATTACCACCGCTTAATACACGATTGTATTGGTATAAAATTGGAGAGTCAGCGCTCACCTCAGACAAAGTTTTCATTAGGAGCGGGCGTAAGTTTGCGGCGAGTGTGCGAGTGGGAACGTTTGGCACGACGCTGATAACACAACAAACAACTTGTTACAAACGTGTTTAGTTTTAGTTATTGCTTCGAGTTCGACGCTTTAACTCATTGGTCTAATAATGAAGAGGGTAGAGACGGGCGTAGTAATTAAGCTCGGTTTGGTTCTACCGCGGGAAGAGGCTTCAACTTATGTAATTTAATTTATTTTGTATATCGCCAAAAGTATGATTCTAATTCGTCAATGCTGCTTAAACTACCTCTACTATTTGTCATTAGCATCGAGTATTATAGAATTACTAGCTTTTGCCCGTGGCTTCGCCCACGTGAATGTCGGTTATCGCGACCAAACATAGACTATGTCCTTTCTCATGATCTAATCTACCCCTATACTAAATTTCATCAAAATTGGTTCAGTGGTTTAGGCGTGAAAGCGTAACATACAGAGAGCCAGACAGACAGAGTTACTTTCGAATTTATAACATTAGTATAGATAACTAATTTCAAACTTAGAGGTTACGTTTAAAAAAGTAAACTGTATACTATCGTATATTCCCGGATGGTAGTAGGACACTCATTACATACTAGTAACACTGTTACCGGTTGAGAAAAAACTTCCCAACGTGCCATAGATGTTATTAGGTGCAACATTTTTTTATCCCAACGAGTTACTTTCAGGATAAGTATTTTACGTACATCGAACACGAACCTATCAATATTCAGTCTGAATGTACTCCGGGATCTTTGGCAATCAATTCAATATTTCTGAAGGACTTCAAACTAATGAAAATTAAATTAAAAATTTTAAAAATCCCCGTCACAAAAAACTTATACAAAAAGTTGAAAATTAATTGTGTTTGCCCTATAACTTTGATATACCTATTAATATTTTGATTCAACCGTTGTCATGTCGCACTTCATTTATTAATCGTGATTTCAGGTTTTAATTTCCGTCAGACTTCTACTCATTTCTTTCTTTATAAATCATCGTTTTATGTTACAGACGAGCTGTCGCCCTCCATATTAGAATATAAACTAGAAAATACGCTAGTAATAAACAAGAGCTGTTTATTTTCAATACGTTCCAGACCTCCGTAGTGATGAATTTTTACACAAGGCCTCGTCAAAGTGATGCAAGATTGAATTACGTGCGAGCGTGTAGACCGGTATGCGAATGCCGGACAGTCTAACAAATTTTTGTGTTTTTTTTTCGTACATTCGTTTGCCGGATGTCAAACAGATCTGTAAACCGAAATCAAATTGGGCAATTTGTGTGGATTGGAATTTGTGTCGACCAAACGTGAGGTATATTGCGTTTTAGGTGTGCACATAAAGTTTGTATGCGATTTAAATTGCGGATTTTATGACTGAAACCGTCATAGCTTTTTCAGTGGTATTAAAAACATTGGTGCAGTGTGAGCTAAATTCGTAGGTGGACAATAAAATTTTTACCAATAGTAAGTAAGGTTGAAATTAAAAATATATTAACAATAAGAAGTAAATCAATATTATAAATGTCAATAATTATATTTATTATATTGAACATGACCGGTTTCGCCTCACGGCATTCTCAAAGCTTTACATTTAGCAAAGATTTTGTGTGTTCTAATTCCTAAAAACTACGATATATAACATTTTTCACAGGTAAATCCAAGCAAGTTCCATAAATCAACAGTATAAATAGTATCAATAGTCTTTTGTTTTCCACTGATTTTGATGTATAATGAACCCTATAGAAAGTGTAAAAGTACCTTACATATTGTTCTTTTTAAACTATCGCGGGGTATACTCATAGTTTTACCTATGATTTATTCTGTGGTTTTACGTCGGCAAAAGTAAGTTTTCCAAAATTTTTCGCGTGAAGTCCCGAACAATGACTACCTTACTTATACTAGATAGTAATAAATCTGAAGCATTTTTCAAATACTACACACAGGCGTACAACACAATCGCAATTTGGTACGACTGTAAAGCCTAAAGGAATTCAGCGCGACACGGAGCGAGCGTACGTCTTCCTGAGTTCCGGAGCTCAGATAAACCGCTTCCTCTTCCTGGCCCTTTGCCTAACATCGTGTAACGGACACACTACAAAAGACGTAGCCAGTAAAATACACGTCTAATGTGCCACTTTTCACCTTATAGTTGTAAGCAGATGTTGTGTTTATTTTTGTGTGATTATTGACTATATTACACTTTTTTTTTGAGTAAGACACTTTGTACTTTTCCACTATATTTTATTTTTCACTTGACCGGTTTCGCCTCACAGCAGAGAGGCGAAAAGGTGAAAAATAAAATATAGTGGAAACTTACAAAGTTTCTTGCTCAATATGTGTAGCAGATTCCACCAAGTGCCATCAATCAACAGTATAAACTTTTTTTTCATTATTAGTATTGCATGTAGATGAAGATCTGAAAAATCAACATTAAAAACGGCACTTGAAACGTCTTTTTGTAGAGGGAATACTTTAACTGAGCTATTGTCGTGGTTGCGGGTTTGAGTCCTGCTTTGGATGTTAACTTTTCTGGGCCTCGATTCTGCTAAAGCCAAACCTTTGTGGAGCCACCGCAACTGCGAAAAACGGCATTAAATAATAGACTTTAAGGCGATGCGGTTAAAGTTCAAAATTGTGACTTTTTGTAGAGTAATTGAAAAAGTGTAATGAAACTGTTATTATTTCATTTTGGACTTTACGCGTATAGAAACAAAGTCTAAAATTTAATGTCAGTTTTTGCTGTGACTGCGGCATCACAATGGTTTAGCTTTAGTAGAATCGAGGGCCTGATCTAAATCTACCTAGGTGTAGAAAATGCTAGTAGGTATACACATAGATAATAATTGCTTTAAAAGTTCATAAAATTACCAGGCGTGAAATTCACAAAGTTTAAGTACAGCTAAGTACAAGAAACAAAAACAAGTTTAAACGATTATTCTATCCATAATCCATATCCATACTAATATTATAAATGCGAAAGTAACTCTGTCTGTCTGTCCGTCCGTCTGTCTGTCTGTATGTTACGCTTTCACACCTAAACCACTGAACCGATTTTGATGAAATTTGGTACAGGGGTAGATTAGACCATGAGAAAGGTCATTGACTATGTTTGGTCGCGATAACCGACATCCACGCGGGTGGAGCCGCGGGCAAAAGCTATATAATATTATAAATGCAAAAGTAACTCTGTTTGTATGTTACGCTTTCACGCCTAAACCAATGAACCAATTTTGATGAAATTTGGTATAGGGGTAGATTAGACTATAAGGAAGGACATGGCTATGTTTGGTCGCGATAACGGACATCCACGCGGGGGGAGCCGAGGGCAAAAGTAGTTCTTTATAAAAATACAATATACTCTTCAGCTATTTCATATATATACAACCTTTATCCTTAGATTATTATTAATATGTCGTTTATCAACAAAATGAGAAAAGGAAAACACTGAAAGTTCTGGTAAACTAAAACTATTAGGTACATTACATGTAGGTAACACATTTACATTTTGAAAGTTGCAAATTATTTCAATAACATTTTCCTTTAAAAACGTTTGCTTAGTGCACCGTTTTATTTTCTTATCTTAAGGAAATGTTTTGTTTGCTTTGTCTCCTTTGGACAACAAAGCGCGCGCATCAGACGCTGGTCGACCTTCGGGGACCGATTTTAAACGAAATACTAGATACCACTCCTGCTTTAACCACTTTTAAAGAATCCTACATTCCAAGTGAGAATATATAGGTATTTCAGATTCCCATTTATTAGTTAAACTAGCTAATTCACCTAGCTAGGTTAAGGTAGTTTTTGATAAACATAGAAAACATGTTTATAGCATGCAGTTAAGTAAGTCTAATTATAATAATAATAAATATTGGTTTAACTATATCTTATTTTAGGACAAGATCATAAAATTGTATTTTTAGGCATTTCCAGGACTATGTGTATTTTTTTAACGCTATCTAGATTCATGGTAAGCTTTTATAGCTTGTGTTATGGAATCTAGAATGCGGATAAACATACTTATATACCTACTTTTTTTGTAAATATAAACATATTATACATAGAAACACCCAGACCAATGCAAATAGCCATATTCGGGAATCGAACCCGCGCCTCCTGCGTGGCAGTCGCGTGCACTACCGCCACGCCACAGAAGCTGTCATATAAATATAGGTAGATATTCAGACTGATGCGATAATGTACGTGGATTTATGATGTGACAGCCTCTGTGGCGTAGCGGTAGTGAATGCAGCTGCTACTCAGGAGGCGCGAGATCGATCCCCGCTCAGTGCAAAAATTTGTAGGCATGAATATCCAGGGTACTTCCATTGGTCTGGTCGTGCTTCGGAGAGCACGTTAAGCTGTCGGTCCGGTCGGTAAGACGGTATGAAGTCGTTACGGGTAGTTGGAGCCCTCAAAAGACCAACGACTGGTTTAACTGCAATGCTTCGATATCGCCTTTGGGTTGTGGAGGCCAGATGGCAGTCGCTTCACGGAAAATATCGTAGTTTAGCCAAATCCGCATTTAGGCTGGTAAAGCGAACCCCAGACTCCAAGCTGAAAGCTTCCGTTGCGACTGGGATTAATGCAAATATGAAGAGAGATTTACGATGTGCATTTTTTTTCCACTCATCTTTCAGCAATACATCTTGTAACGAAATAACAGTAAATATTTCGTTGCTATCAACATCACCTCAATAAGTCAAAAAATAAACATTAAATAAATATCCGGACGATCAGGTCGTCTGTAGGAAGCACTATACTGTCTAGGCCACGTAACATAACATAACATTGTAATGTAAATATGTACGTGATTCAAATTCATCTTGAGATATTTACTGCGCCCCAAGGATTACACTTAGCATTTTGGGGTTACACTACTTCACACTGTATCGTAAATTCTGGTAAAAACTGTCACGACTTTTAAAACTTGTAAAACTTCGACTACTTACGGCGGCTTTTCACTTTGTCAACAGAAAACTCGGTGAAATTGAATAACATACATCAAATAGCAAATAGTAATTGAATTTCAGTTCGAGAAAACTTAGTGTGGGTCGACAATGCTACGAGTTTCAAATTAAAAAGTGAGTAACAATTGTGAAAAGTGTAATAACTTGTATTGGATTGTTGTTATTTTGAGTTTAGCGATAGCTGCATTTTAAATCAATTTTACAATAGCGTCTTGAGTTGAGAGATCTCAGTACCGTCTTGCTTTTATACTTTTTTTAGTTAATAAATAGGTACCTAAAATATGTCAATAATGTGTAATAGCTATTCTAAAAAATATCAGGTAGAAGTGGATTGGTCTACCACCTTGATACTATACATATCGTTAGTTTAATTATTTGTAATGGCGTTGGAGAACTTTAAGTCAGATTGGTTTCGGTAACAACTGTTGCACCGGAATCCAATGTAATCCGCTGAATTACCAGGAACCCAATTTGAATGTTATTATTGATAGTATTTTTGCACTGAATAGTATTTCGACAATTCATTTTTTTTAATTCAACTCGTCCGTAAACCATTACTAATTTAATTTTCAAGGAAAATGCTGGCTTCTCAAATTCCTAGGCGCAGAGATCCGAACTAAGAAGTCAGTGCTGCGGGGGTGATTTTAGTAGACTTTGAGCTATCCATGACAGGTTCTGGTAGCCTAGTTAACAAAGTATTTGTCTCTGAAAAGGACTATCTTGTCTTTGCGATTCAAATTTATAGAAAAAGTTACTATCCTACAAACTACTTCAAAATTTTATTCGCGATTATAGCGATTTCTCGGTTACGTGTTAGATTTAGGTACAATTTCACTTATTATTTTTAATATCTTGTTGGTCTTTGTCTGAGCGAATGCCGTCTGAGCTCCTAACACTAGAAGCTAAGCCTGCGCATGAGTTTTTTTTTGCAAAAGCACCGACTAGCAGCTTAGGTTTAATAGGGGCTTGAAGGTGTTGATAATGTAAATGGAAAAAGGAGAATGGAAAACGTATTTTTGCTATATTTTAATTATTGTCATGTTTTTTAAACGATATTTTGTTTAGTCAATAAACAGTTGTAAAGGAACTATAGTGTACCGGCACTCTCCCAAGGCGAGCTAAACGTCTGCTATAAGAAATACGAGAAAAGCTAATGATGCTATTTCCTTCAGCCCCTACCGCAGTGCAGCTACACTCCAAATATAATTTTCAAAGGTGTTCAGCGCCGATAGGTAAGTCATAAATTTAAACTGCGATAGTAATAGGCTAGTGTTGCTTCGGCTTTGATTTAAGGCTAAAGCGAGCTGAAAATGCAGACGATATCCAATTGCGGATTTACTCTGGAGCTATTTATTTTATATGAAACATAGCCGATGTTTATGATACTGGGTGGTCACGTTAATGGATTTAATATAAAATTATTAAGATTGTGAATATACAGGTGATATTTTACTACACTGGTCTTCTCAATCTGTTATTTTGAGATTGTTGGTAAAAATAAGTTTGCATTTTTATTATTTAGTGACAAATAAGTAAAATAACTCTGGTGGGTCCAATACTTACAACCACAGATTTTTTTTTATACCACTTAGGTGGCAGACAAGCACACGGCCCACCTGGTGGAAAGTGGTTACCGCGGCCTATGGACGTATGCAACACCAGGGGCGTTACACTCGCGTTGCCTACCCTGAAGAAACCTTCTAATGCCCCTCTTGAAGAACCCCATTGTAGTCGCTTGGGAAAACTGATTCTACAGTGCTTTTGAAAATAAATATTTTTATAAATTTTATCGTCTTTCAGTACGAATATATGAGAATATGTCTAAAAATTTGTAGTAACAACTAAAATAAGAACACTTTTATATATGTTCAGAAATAAAACTACTCCCCCAGCTAAATTATTAGCAGCATTCTCCAACACATTTCTTATTTGTATACGTTTTAGTCCCTAAAGTTGGGTTGGCTCTAACCTCTAATACAGTGCCTCTAGGATGGGCGTAAGTGGTGTTTTCCACAGCAAACAAATACTCCGTGAAATTAACTGCGCCGCGCCCAGAACGTTTTGGACGCCTCGATTTTATTTTCCAAAGATATAAAGCTGCTGGAAAAAGCAATATTCATTTTAGACGTAGCATGTGAAGGAAATGTTTTCAGAAATTGTTTTTATCTGTTTATTAGCGTTCATGTTGTTAAATTATCAACATTTAGAATTTTAGTCGTTTACAATAAATTTTTCGATTAAGATAAACGTGGTGGTCAATTTCGATATTTACTATAAGATTCAGCAAATAACCAGGAACGGGCAGGAACATTGGTTCTTTGCAGATATAAAAATTGCAACTTCTTTAAAAAAACCATACGGGAGGTCTAATGGATCACCATCAGACATCAGAGATAGGTTCCTTCTATGACTATAATTACGGGCAACAAAGGGCAAGAGTGGGCAATTTTGGTTTAGATTTTCTCCTCCAAAAAAATATGTTCTTGCCATCTGTTCCTCTTATAGATTACTAGCTTTTGCCCGCGGCTCCGCCCGCGTGGATGTCGGTTATCGCAACCAAATATAGCCTATGTCCTTTCTCATGGTCTAATCTACCCCTATACCAAATTTCATCAAAATCGGTTTAGTAGTTTAGGCGTGAAAGCGTAGCATACAGACAGACAGACAGACAGAGTTACTTTCGCATTTGTAATATTAGTATGGATGCATTTTAGTAACTAGTAGTATCTTAGCAGCATTCCAATTATATGGCAAAACATCATATTCTCAATAAAGGTAACCTGCATTCAATAAACTCTTGAAATGGGTCACAGGGCCACAGGGGTGTAGGTAAGGATACTCTTCCCCTATTTATACTCTATATATCTACTCCCTGTTTACCTAATGCCACACCACCATAGACAGTCATTAATATTTTTTTCTTATATGTATAATTTTACAAATGAAATGTATTTAAAATTATTAATTACGCAAAGCCTATCAACAGCAATAGGAAAATTTAATCAATCCAGACCCATGGAGTTCAATAACCTTTTTTACAACAGTCGCGCACTGAATAATATGGCCGATGCAATAAATTAAACCTCTCAGGACTGCTCTTTCTACGGGCTTAATTAACTTTTCACCACCAATTTTCAAAAAAAGTTGCAGGAGAGAAAGTTATCAAGTTATACAGTCTTCTGAGGTAATATTAACAAGCGAATAATTCTTTATTTGTAAGACGAAATATAATTTAAGAAAAGAAACTAATTGAAGTGAGAACTTTTAAATTATGATGTTGAAAATATTATATTTTTTTGTTTGTTGGGCTAGTAATTGAGCGTACTGGTACTATTTTATCTGTTCTGTTGTACTAGCTAGTATCCCCACTAAACCCTCCAGCTAAGCTAAATTGCTTGTTTTAGGAGTGGGAACACGTTGTACTGATTTGAAGAAGGACTTCTCGACCGTAATGGTGCATCTCTCATATCAATAACTGTCATGTCTATGTTTTTAAAGGGTAAACTCCCGATGTTTGTAGGTGATAATATGGACCTGTAGCTGCATTTTCTTTTTAATATTAATTTTTGCAGCTTTTTTTTACTTTGCTTTCTTTATATCTTCTGTAGCTTACAAGATTAAGGCGCATCTATGGTCGTGAAACTCGGCCCAATCGTTTGGTCTTTTAAACACCAGAAATGAGAAATTTTAAATATAATCTATATTTAAAATTTCTCATATAAATACCTCATATAAATAGCTAATATAAATACCCAGTACGCTTTTTTTCTAAAAAAAGGACACGTCAATTTGAATTCACCTCGCCTGATGGTAAGCTAAATGTAAAGTCTCGGAAAGAGGGTCACCATCGTGAACATGTACCATGTTAACAGTGGTGGCACTCGGCAGTTTTGATGATGCTCTCAATATAGTTTTTGTTATTCAGTTTGCAGCGAACATCCATACCGAGGATATTGAGGTCGGGAAATGTGGTAGGTAATTAATTCCCTATCCAATTTTACAAATTAACGTCCACATCGTTATTTAGTAATAAAAACTTCAGATAAATGGATAACATGTCCAAAAATGTTGTATAAAATAAAATATGCTGTAATATTGCACCTGCCTGGTAATTTTGACATGGGTTGGATTGCATACATCACCTTGACAGGTCGAGTAAATTTCTGTCGCATGCTTGAATAAATAATCACGTCGTTTATGTCACAAGAATCCATTGAACACACGGATAGGCTTATGAATATTCATGTTATATTACCATCTTTAACATTACACGGCCATGTTGGGGAAGTTTTCCTATGAATTTTGTATGATGAAATTTAGTTGAGGAAATGGCCAATAATTACCGTTTCGTCACCTGTATTTTGGTAACTATTCAATATTCAATCATTGTTCATATTGACAAATAATGATTTATAACTAATTTAAAAAGTCCGATTTAGTACCTACTGAGGCCGGTATTCTAAAATGACACTTAGCCACTTAGAATCGCGACTTATCTAAGAATAGATTGTATAGACAATATGTCAAACTATCAATCTGTCTATTCAATATGTCCTCAGATAAATCGCGATTCAGGCTGATTGTCATTCTAAAATACGGGCCTGAATATCCAAACATCTTCGCAAACTTCCACTTTTATAATAATAGAAGGATGATCATCTACTTTTGTTGAATACGCCATAAAAACTCATAGAATAGGAACCAATGACATCGTTAACTCTAAGTAGTGTAACATTTCAAGAAGATTCCATTTCCCGAGCATGAACGAATGTTAAGCTAAGAAATTAAAAAGCTTTTATTTGTTAGTAAACAAAGCGGGATAGTGGCAAACAGAGACGTTTTGGCCAAGGCATTGTAATATATTAAGTGCTAGCACGCGACTCCGCAATAAGTCTGCCTCGCCTAGTTCGCCGTTAGATAACAATTATAAATCTTACTAATACTTCTTACTGTCCACACCGAGCTATTGTACAGTATTTTTTTATTTTACGAAAATGAACTTTATCGAAGTTATGTAGAGATCATAATGCAATAGCGTCTATTTTCGTCACGTGCAATATTGAACTTCCAAGTTTTTAACAGTACCTTTGAAGGCCTACCTATTACTAAATCAAAAGAACGGTGCCTTATTCATTTATTGTCTACCATGGTAATCCATGATGCCTCATATTATGCTTCACTAAGGTTTGATAAAAAGCCCCTGGGTGTTCGACCTGGATGGATCGGCGGCACTGGTGCGTAACGCCGCTGCGGGTGCCCCTCCCTTTGTGGTGATCGCAAGGGAGCATGGCATCGTAGCGGCGCGTGTGGGGGAGATTGCGGTCGTGGCCGTCTATCTCACGCCGGCATTACACCGACGCATAGGGCAGTATCGGCGGTCGCTGGAGCGGCTGACCGACGTCGTCAATGCCTGTCACCCTCGCCCGGTTCTGGTGCTTGGGGACTTCAATGCCTGGTCTGAGGCTTGGGGGTCCCGGCACACGAACCCTCGAGGTAGGGCTCTGGAGAGCTGGGCCGGTACTCTCGGTCTGGTTCTCCAGAATCGCGGGGCCGAAGCCACGTTCTGGGTGGCGGAGCGCGAATCGATCGTAGATCTCTCGTTCGCGAGCGCTTCGCTGTCGCGACGTGTGCGGGACTGGCATGTCGTCGTGGAGGTGGAGACACTAGCGGATCACCGATACGTTCGGTTCGATGTCTCCCCTCCCGAGAGAGATGCGCCGGTCATACCGGCCCCACGCGAGCCGCGCTGGGTGCTAAGGGGTCTGAATAGGGAAGCTCTCCTGGAAGCCGCCTCTGTGCAGGCCTGGGCCATGGTGCCGGACAGGCCTGACGATATCGATGACGAAGCGGCGTGGTTCCGGGAGGCCATGACTGTTGTTTGCGATGCGGGTATGCCTAGGGCTCCAGCCTATAGTCCGAGGCGCCGGGTCTACTGGTGGACTGCGGAGATCGCGAGGCTGCGGCAAGCCTGCGTGATCGCGCACCGCCGGTGGGCCAGGCTCCGTAGGAGACGTAGCCGCCCCGCAGACACAGATCCCCTAGTGGCGGAGTTACAAGAGGGATACAGGGAAGCCAGGAATGCCCTCCGAGCAGAGATCAAGCGGTCCAAGGCAGCTTCCTATAGGGAGCTGCTGGAGACACTGGAGCGGGACCCATGGGGGCGGCCTTACTGCTTGGTAAGAGGAAAGCTGCGCCCCCGGGCCCCACCGCTAACCCAGGTTCTCGAGCCGGCTCTGCTTGGAGGAGTGGTGGAATCCCTGTTCCCGGTGCGAGCGGAACACGTTCCGCCGCAGATGACTCCGCCACCTCGGTCGCCTGTTGCGCCCGGCGTGGTTATTGACGACGACGTGCCCGAGGTCACTTGGGTAGAACTAGAGCTGGCGGTGCGACGGCTTAGAGCCAAGAAGAACACCGCCCCGGGACCCGACGGCATTCCAGGCCGTGCGTGGGTCCTAGCTCTAGGGGAAGACGGTCTCGAACCCCGACTGCGAGGGTTCCTCAGCGCATGCTTGGAGCGGGGCCAGTTTCCGAAGATGTGGAAGACGGGGAAACTGGTCCTCATCCGCAAGAACGGACGCCCGGCGGACGAGCCGTCTGGGTACCGGCCCATAGTGTTGCTCGACGAGGTGGGCAAGCTCTTCGAAAGAGTCATTGCCAAGCGCCTCGTCGAGCACCTCTCTAGAGTGGGGCCGGACCTAGCGGACACGCAGTACGGCTTCCGCCGGTGGCGTTCCACTGTGGATGCCATCATGCGCGTGAGGACTCTGGCGGAGGATGCGGTCGCCCGGGGCGAGGTGATGTTGGCGGTGTCCTTGGACATCTCCAACGCGTTCAACACCTTGCCCTGGAGTTGCATCAGAGAGGCGCTCGTGTACCACGACGTGCCTCTCTACCTCCGCCGCATAGTCGGGGCGTACCTGACGGAGAGAGCCGTCATCTACCCAAGTGCGACCGGCGTCGGTAGGCGTGAGATGTCGTGCGGTGTCCCACAGGGATCGGTCCTGGGGCCGCTCCTGTGGAACATCGGATACGACTGGGTGCTTCGCGGTGAGCTCGCGTTCGGTGCCACCGTCACGTGCTACGCGGACGACACGCTAGTGACGGTGAGTGGCGCTGCACACCGCGAGGCGACCCAGAGGGCCACGACCGCTGTTGCTCAAGTCGTGGATCGGATCCGGCAGCTGGGTCTCGAGGTGGCTCTGCACAAATCCGAGGCCTTGTTCTTTCATGGCCCTCGGCGCAGGCCACCCCTGGGATCCAGCCTGACAGTAGGAGGTACTCCCATCGACATCAAGCCCCGGTTGAAATACCTGGGGCTCGTACTCGACGGTCGGTGGGACTTCGGAGAGCACTTCCGAAGTCTGCGCTCCAAACTGTTGGTGACAGCTAACGCGCTGGTGCGGCTGCTGGCCAACTTGAGGGGCCCGGAGGACTCCTGCAGGAGACTCTACGCGGGTGTCGTGCGGTCCATGGCCCTATACGGGTGTCCCGTGTGGGCGGACACCCTGGAGACCAGATTCATGCCCCTGTTGCGTGCGCCGCAGCAGAGGATGGCCTCCAGGGCAATTAGGGGATACCGCACGATATCCTTTGAAGCGGCGAGTCTCCTAGCCGGATCGCCACCGTGGATCCTGGAAGCGAGATCCCTTGCGGCACTCTATCGTTTCCGTAAGGAGGCGCGGGAGCGGGGATACGATCCCGAGCCCGAAGACATTCGGGCCGAGAGATCCCGGCTCCACAGGATCATGGTGGCGGAGTGGGAGCGACGACTTGAGCAACCACGCGCAGGGCATGCCGTCATAGAGGCGGTAAGGCCCATCATGGGGGAATGGCTAGAGAGGCCACATGGCAGCCTCTCGTATCGACTGACGCAGATTATCACCGGGCACGGGTGCTTTGGGCGGTATCTGCGTCGGATCGAAAAGGAGCCAACGTCCGAGTGCCATCATTGCGACGCGAGCGAGGACACAGAGCTGCACACGCTCACCGAGTGTCCGGCATGGGCCGGACAGAGGCGAGAACTAGTGGCGGCCCTGGGAGTGAGAGTTCTTACCCTCGCCTCCCTGCTCACAGCAATGGTCCGCTGTGCGGACGCGTGGGCGGCCGGCGTCTCCTTCAGCGAGCAGGTAATGGTCGTGAAGGAGACGGCGGAACGGGAGAGGCAGCGCGAGCGAGCGAGACTCGCGAACCGCGCTGCCCGCGCGCACAGGCAACTCGGGCGTCGGAGGGCACTGACTGACCTCCGTCCCCCATGAGCGCGGGCCTGGGGGTGACGGGTGAAGCCGCCTGTCACCCCAGCAGAAGCAGGCCACGGTGACGGCGCGCTGAGAAGCGCGCCTCCCCATTCCGGGGGCGAGTCGGGGACACAGTTGTCCCCCCTCCCGAGGAGGGCTAAACCATAAGTGATGGCCCTGGGTCCGCCGGGGTGCGAGGGATATGTCGATGACAACCTCACCTCTGGCCTAGCACCACGACCCACAGTCGGCGTGCGGTTTTAGTCGGTTCGAGTCCGACATAACCTCCCCTTCCGGCTCCGGCAGGGGGGTATCCGAGGGGATTTCCGCACGAAAAAAAAAAAAAAAAGAAAAAAAAAAAAAAAAAAAGGTTTGATAAAAAGCCATTCAAAGCAAAATCTCTGAAACATCCATACTAATATAATAAAGGCGAAAGTAACTCTGTCTGTCTATCTATCTATATGTCTGTATGTTACGCTTTCACGCCATAACCACTGAACGGATTTTGATGAAATTTGGTATTGTGGTAAAATAGACCATGAGAAAGGACATAGGCTATGTTCAGTCGCGATAACCGAAATCAAAAGCTCGTATATAATAAGGTACTGTCAGAATCAGATCAATCTTGACGAACAAAGTGCTCAAAATGATCTTAATTTTTTGTTTTTTCCTACATTTTTGTTGACCAATTGTTCTGGGCCTCGGTTCTAATAAAGCAAAACTATTGTCAAACCAGAGAGATTGCAAAAAGCGGCCTTAAAGTTTAAACTTTATTTCTATACTTACGCTAAGGTCAAAAATTAAATGACAAAAGTTTCATTACACTCTTTTATTCACTCTGCTGGCAGTTATTTAATATTGAACTTTAAATGTATCGCTTTAAAGTCTATAATGTATTGCCGCTTTATGCAATCTCTGTGGTTTGACTATAGTTTTGCTTTAGTAGAATCGAGTGGCACACACCTTCGACAATAATAGAATTGAAATCTATAAAACAGTTTGATTTCTTCTTAATACTAATTTTAAGATTCAACATAATGTTAATTGTTAATTTGAATACCACAATGGTCCTTCAGATCACAATGATGATTGCGGTATGAAACTATAGTTCGGTCGCAAACCGCAATCAAGTGCAATCAGGGCCAGTTAGAACTACAATATTCTGGATAGGCAGACAAAACAGCTCATTATCTGCGACTGTATACACTTCATTAAACCTTTCATACATGCCTCCCTTTTTAGGGTTCCGTAGCCAAATGGCAAAAACGGAACCCTTATAGATTCATCATGTCTGTCTGTCTGTCCGTCCATAAATGTCACAGCCACTTTTCTCGGAAACTATAGGGCCTATTCTGTTAAAACTTTGTAAGTAGATGAGTATAGTAAACCGCATTAAGAATTTCACACAAAATTAGAAAATAAGCAATTAATTTTGGGAGTCCCCATACTTACATAGAACTAACTTTTAAAATAAGAGAATGATAATTCTAAAAAAATATAACATGATGTACATTGCTATGCAAACTTATAAGGAAAATCGGTTTGAACGAGATCTAAAAAGTAGTTTTTTTTTAATACGTCATCAACCGCAATTTTTGCCTTTCATTCATTTAACTCAAAAATAATTTAAATATTATGTTACGTGCAGCTACTTGGCTGGTTTTCAATATTATCATCTATTTAATTAACATATATTCTGCGAGTTCGACCCCGACTAATCTGTCCACTTAGATGTGCTTTACATAATAATTGGTGCGTCATGATCAAGGTTTCGTTTTAGGTACCTACGTAATCACCATAGCATACCGTTTTCAATTCTTATTATTTACTTTCGAGCAATTAATTGTACCGGTGTTTACTTCACCTAGAATCCTCGACTTACCATAAATTTTGGTCTTTTAGCTACTTATTTCCTTCCAAACAAAAGAAAATCCGGTAAGGAGATCGTTGAACTCGTTTAAAAGCTTAGATAAAGAACTTTTCACCTCACAATCTAAGTCTTAAGCAGAAGTTAGTTGCATAAATTTTATTTTAATCTTTAAGATTGCATTTCCAAAATATCAATGTTCTCTCTTTCTGAAGATCATTATGTTTGTGACAATATTTGCGATGTAATAATTGGTATATAACACTTTCACTTTATGATATTACTAGCTTGTGCCCGCGGCTCCGCCCGCGTGTATGTCGGTTATCGCGACCAAACATAGTCTAGGTCCGTTCTCAAGGTCTAATCTACCCCTAAGTATACCAAATTTCACCAAAATCGGTTCAGTGGTTACAACAACAACATACAGACAGATAGACAGACAGACAGAATTACTTTCGCATTCAAAATATTAGTATGGATATGGATGCTGTACTATAGAACAGACAGTGCAAGTGAATATGAATACATAAATGCATAATAATGTTAGTAGAATTTTTCCTTCAACTTTGTAATATAGAAGGTATTAAATCCCAACTAAGGACGAGCTAAACTTTTAATGCCAACCCTTCAACAACACCAGTGTGGTAATGAAAAAAACTATGATATGTTACAAAATATTCGTAGCCGTTGTCGTGGGCAGGACATCATAAAAGCATCAAGAAGCCATCAGAGGTAGTAACAGGTTGTCCCTACAAGCAACATTCTTTATATTTTTACCCATTTGTGTAAGATAAATGGTGTGTTTCGGATGTGCGACGTTGACGCGTCGTGTTACTTTTCCATGCCTTAGTAGACAGATTCCGGTACAAAGGATTTACTTACAGATATTATACCTACGTATTATTTAGTTTGGAATTCATATTGTGTGAGTGACTGTATACTATCTTTGTTGTGTAGAACGTAGGTACGAGCATATCTTTAGTGTAGTAAACGAATGCTCACTAGGGGGGTGAGGATGGAAAAGTTGACAACAGAAACTAAGGGATGGAAGTTTGTATGAAAGTCCGTCATTAGATTAGAGCTAGATGCATTAAATTTCATAAACCTGTGTCTTTAACAAATAAATGAACACGTGTATCAGCGATTTCCAAAATTTAACTACTAAGATGGTGATAAACTTTGTATGGAAAGTTTGTCATTTTCAAAGTTAGAAGCATGAAACTTCTTACACCTACGTCTTTTGAGAAATGTTTTGTCGCGATAGCCGACATCCACGTGGGCGAAGCCGCGGACAAAAGCTAGTCAACTATAACACTTCAGTCTAAAGTACTTACTTTTTGGTATTGTCACAACATAAAACAAAATTGAAACAACAGTTTAAAGGTTTTAATTTTATTCGAAACTACGAGATGTCTAGCAGAGTGCAGCGGAAGTGTTGCCGCGATGACTGGGCCCGGGAGGCGACGAGACGATGCTCCGCCACGACGATGTTTATATCAGTTGAAAGGCGACTTCACCGATTGCAGCCTTCATACAGTTTCCTTTACGGGATAAAAGAATTTTACCTACATTTGAATATTCTTATAACATGGTAACAAATACTTTACCATTTGTTTAGCACGAAATTTTGTTGTAGAATTTTCCAACATTGAAACTTTGTCTTTACTGTGTCAATTATTTATAGTAGCGTAGTATGCTTTTGAATGGATAAACATCGGCAGTTTAATGGTCAAGGTATCAGCTTTACGATCGAGAGGTCACGGGTTCGAGTCTTAGTCATTACACTATTACATGAATGCACGAGCTCTTCCAATTAGTCCCACCCTCTCCTTTCCTTCTCAGGACGACACGCGCAGGGCTAAGATGCCATCCATATACGGTGCAGAGTATAGGTACCTGCTAGAACTAAGCGTTTCAGTGACTCATTCCTATGCCGCACCACTAAGACCTGGAACTCCCTACCAGCTCACGTGTTTCCTTCTTCCTGTAGTCCCGGGTCCTTTAAGCGGGGCGTGAAAAGGCATCTAATGAGGCCGTCAAGCTAAGTGCCACCACTGTTAACATGGTAAATTTTTACGATGGTGACCCTCTTTCCGAGACTTTGCCTTTAGCTTAACATCAGGCAAGGTGAAGTCAAATTGACTTGTCCGGTATAAAAAAAAGACTTCCAAGAGTTATTTAACAGCAGGAGTTAAGAGGAATACTAGTAATTTATAGCACAAACATTCTTTAACAATTAATATATTTGCACTACTATGATTTTGACCACATTTCTATAACAAACTAAACTAAATAATATTCATAACTTTTTGTTTCATTAGAAGACTATTCAATCATTACTAAATTTAGCATTCATTGATTGAATCATACTAAGTACATAAAACATATAACTTGAAATCAATTAAAATTCTTCCAAGCCGTTTGGGAGGGAATAAATTAATTATAGCGTAATTACGCATTTCAAAAGAATAGCTCACACTTACTGAAGCAAAACTGAAGAGCGACATTACGTTAATAAATTTTGTGTACAACAAAGTAACAACAAAGAATTTCTCAATAAAATTGTTTTACATTAGCTAAAAACGATTCGTATCAATATAAATCTTTTAAGAATTGCCGTTTTTGTTTTTTACTCTCTACCCGGGATTGCTCTAGAATAAACTATACAATGAAAAACTGGGTTGGGTTGTAAACTTATGGAAGACTAGCTTTTGCCCGTGGCTCCGCCCGCGTGGATGTCGGTTATCACGACCAAACATAGCCTATGTCCTTTCTCATGGTCTAATCTACCCCTATATCAAATTTCATCAAAATCGGTTCAGTGGTTTAGGCGTGAAAACGTAACATACAGACAGACAGACAGAGTTACTTTCGCATTTATAATATTAGTATGGATATGGATTTATTTGAGAACTTCCATATGGACGCTTTTTGTTTAATTAGTATCAGGTTGATATGTAATAACATTCTGTTTCAAGTACGAAATAATAGAAGCATTTGGCGTAGTGTTCGATTTCTAAGTAAGAGGTTACAGGTAACCCAGGAGTCAATCATATGTATTTCTTTACTTGCACTACTCTGGGTACCGATAGGGTAACATGTATTGTAGTTGTGTATTTAATGTAACTTAAATAGTATTAATTACGGCAGTGAGAGTGTGGATTAGCTCTCAAATAGACTTTTGATTAATGTTTGATGTACTGAAATTAAGGTAGTGGATGTGTAAATGCCAGTAGTATCAGATGACTTCAAAATCACAATTCACACACACAGTAAGAAAATTACAGAATAATGACAACGACATTAATAACTAACTAAAAAAGGTATAACAAACCTTTCTTAAAATACATGTTTATTGCCATGACAAGTTTATTTACAATGCCTATCACAGAATAGATACAGACTGACGTTAGCGCACCACTTCAAACAAAAATATGGATGAAAATGAACGCTATCTAAAGATGCAGGTTTACTTATTAATTTTAATGATATAACCAAAATCTTGCTGAGCACGCCACTCTTGAGGAGTGGTGCTTCTTATAAAGGTCGCTAGAGTGCAGGTACAAAGTTCACTGACGATAATCATTCGAGGACCGCCACTTGAAATGGCACGCAAGATAAACGAGGGTACTCTTATTTTTTACAAGACAAGTATAGGGAGGTACGGTGAGAAAACAACAGACGTCTTTATGTGTAGATTGCCTAGGTTTTTCAACTCAAAACGTAAAAGAACAGTGGAGTTGAAATACCTAGTATTTTGATACAATAAAGCACCAATTGGCAAGTTTATGGATATTATAGATGCATCGGTAGCTTAATGGTTAAGGAGTCGGCCTTACGATCGGGAGGTCCCGGGATCGTATCCTGGCCATTACACTACTGACGTGAACCCACTCCTAGCACAAGCAATTTAGCTTTAAGCTTAGAATTTATAAGTATTGCATCTAATAATGGTTCACAACTGTTTTGAACAGTTTGTCTGTGAACTCAGTTGAGTCTCTTAGAGGGAATATTAGTAACTTCGGTTCTAATTTCCATAAAAAAGTACCTATAATCTACCTCCATATTCTTTAAAATTGTATTATTAAGTAGAATACGGCAACATGGCGGTACATTTTGAAATTGTAAGGCCATTATAGCTTTAATACGCACAAGATATTATACATACCCTAGATTAGATTATACTAATTAGCGTGAAAGCTAAGGTATCGGATTTCGGATTGTATCCGTCCCCATTCCTCGCACAAACATCGCTTTGTTAGAGCGTTTAATGAAAACCAGTAATGAACAACTAATTGAGATCATTATTTCAACGACTAAACTATTATCCTATTGACCTAAGTACTGAATTTAATAACACTTCAATACGTATTTTAACTCTTTAGCTATAAAATAAGTACCTAATGATTTTTGTTCTTTTTGCAATTAAGATTCGTAGCTTAGGCTAACAGTAATGGTGAATGCCCTCGTAGCAGATTTGACTGCTCTACGGCGTAGCACTAGAGCATTCGACTGATAAGTCAACGGTCGCAGGTTCAATTTACGCTCAGCGTAAGATATGCTTCAAAATATCAGTTTATCAGATTATTTGGAATAAACAAACATACATAGACAGGCAGACATTTTTTAATAGTATTTTTGTTACAAGTACCATGTAAATAATCATTAAAATGTCGTAGGTAGTTCAGTGGCTAAGGTCGAAAGGTCCTGGGTTCGAATCCTGTCCATTACACTACCGACGTGAACCCACTTCTAAAACAACAATTAAGCCTAGTTGGAGGTGTTAGAGAGAATATAATATTCTCTAAAAAGTCTTCATTAAAAAGCTGTTATTTTACATTACAAATATACACCAACAAAATACATTTACAAATAAATTACAAAATGAAATGTACAATATTACACTGAAGTTTTCCCGTCTCGAACTTCTCTGCCAACCGTACATACGAAGGAGTGGGTACATCAAGTCAATATTGAATTATTTATAAACAGCCCGTATTGAATAGGGCTGAGAAGTGCTTTGACACCCGCTATTGACTGCATGCTTATGATGAGTTATGACTTCTGACTGATGGCTCCTTTTGTGGCCACGACCATTGTTATTCTTTATAAATGATTCTTTATATTCCAAGTGAGTTTATTATCTTGAAATATATATCATTTGAACGTATTTAGGATTGTGTGCTTTTTGTAGAAAATACAGGCATAAATTGCTGCTGTTTTGGTAATAAAAATTCTATACACTGTACTACTTTAAAAAATTTAGTTTAGACTTATTAAAAGCTATCGTCTGCGGCGGATCCTGATTCCATTCCTGTAACAAATGGAAACTTATTCCAAGGAAACAAGGCCTATATTTCTTTTTCTACACAACGCTGTCTAGACCCATGGTAAGCATAACTAGCTTCTCTTATTAAATCTAGACTGCGGATAAACATACTTAGATACTTGTTTTTACATACATACCTATTATACATCGAAACACCCAGACCAATGCAATGCATTCATGAATACAAATATTTGCACTGAGCGGGGATCGAACTTGCGCCTCCTGCGTACCTACCAGTCGCGTTCACTACCGCCACGCCACAGAGGCTGTCCTATATGTTAGTATTCCATACTATAAATCTATTGCTGTATCAATTTTCAGGAAAACCTGTTCAGCCCTTTAAGCGTAATTATTTAACAAAACATTTAAACAAACATGTTCACAAACTTACTTAATTCACCCCCTATTAGCCAAATAGACTGGCGACCTGAAAAAGGTAGCTGGGACAGACTAGGTGTGGAAGGCAGAGGATCGAGTGAAATTGCGCACATTGGGAGAGCTCTTTGTCCAACAGTGGACTGTGGGGGGCTGATTGACTGATTTTTCGCAAACTATAACGTTTTTAATTATTCGTATAGACTAGTCCAATCAGACCTAACGGTATTACACTAGTGAAACACGTTTTTTTGTCCAAATAGATAACTAAGTGAGTGCGATGCACGGTACTTGAACATATCTTCGGGCCTAATCCTTCAGTTGAGACAATTTATCTTTTGGAAGCAAAAAATCTGTTCCTTGTTCGGGTACAAAAGCAATCTAGAAAAAGCGTGCGAATGGAGGCAGATGGTGATTCACGCCTTTTTTCATCGGCCGTTAAGGTACGTACAATTCATGTAAGAATGGAGAATTTAAGCGTATATATCTCTCTCAGTAGGAGCTAAAATTACGAATTTCACATAACTGAGTAGTATTCAATCTGTATCAATAATATTGTAACAGCATGAGACTTCGCCCTCATGCAATTATGTGAAAATGTATAGTCAGCGTCACGATTTCTCAAAATGATCTTAAAACTCTCGTATTAAGAGCAAATCAAACTGTTTTATTGATTTATATAGTATTATTGTCAGAACTAAATGTGTCCAAATATTAGAACAATCGGTCAACTGGAAGGGGGATCAAAAATAAAATTAAGATCATTAGTTCGTCAAAATATTTCTGATGCTGCTTACTTTACAATCCATGGCCTGACAATGAAAACACAATAAAAAATAATTAACAAAAGTGAAGTTGTTGAAAAACTAACGTTTATATAGCTGTTAATTTATATTTTGAATTCCAGCTAACATAATTACCATCGACTACTTTACATTCATAAGTTACAAGCTACTTGTAGAAGCGTATGCACAAGAATCCGAACGTTTTAAAAATAAAACCTACGTATCTGGTTTTACGAATAAAAATGAAAAAATAAAACACATAATCGATGCAGATCTTAGTGGCATTTCTGATATATAACCAGCAAACAGTGTTATGATCGAACCGGCCACAAAATTCAATTACGCGGCAGACGAAATAAAAACGTTTCGCTCAACACCGTATCGTTGATTTGTTTTTACTTTCCTGCTTCTCCTTCTACATACAACATTCATACACCAATTATGTTTGACCCCTCTCAGTCACAGTTATTTTACAGCTCGAGTCAATGGACTAACGAATCAGGGGTCGCGATGTCTGGTCATATGAAAGGCCGATGGCAACCCGACAGGAGATATGACACTTTTGTTCAGATTTCATGAAGTTTAATTAAACATCTCCCACGAGAAGTTATTTCGTGATACAATTTGATTGGTAGCAGTTGATTGACTTGAGGAAATTACGTGTGAAAATTCAGTTCGTAGTTGATGTAATTGAGAACTTAAATTGTGTTACTTGTTTTGGAAGGATCTTTTTCAAAACTAAGGTGGCAAACAAGTATCACCTCTTGCTACTCTGACGTCATTTCTGCCATAGTATGTGCCGAAATAACATAAAATACAATACGAAGATCTAAAAGGACGTCGGAGAAATACTATAACCTTAAATTCTTATAGCTCACGACTCGTGTCTTTGAAGTTCTACACAAGTATAACTAGGTCGAAAATACTTACTCTTAAACGCATCGTGAATTTTGTAGTGGGTATAACGGTTCGCTGTTCTGCTATTGTGTTGTGAAATATGTCACGAAAATAATGGCGTACAAGCTTCGCGAAGTCGCGCACTCATAGCGCCCCTTTGGATAATGCAAGAGGATTAGTTGAAATTGGTATCGTGAACGACTGCATACTGCATACCTCTTGTGATGGTTTGAGCTTAAACATCCATCAATTCAATTTTTTTTTTATGAATTTTAAAAGGATAAGGAAAGGACTGTGATGGAATTTTGGGTAGTAATTCTTTGGAACGTAGATATCACCATAGAAAATTTGCTGAACTTTGAAGAAATAATATAAAAATATAAAATTGAATGATGCCATGCTTTTATCCATTATATAATTATTTATCTCATAATCACTAATGAAATACACTTACAGAACGTATTTTATTAGTTTTTTTAAACTCTGATTTTTAATATGTAAATTCTCATCAATATATTTATGTATAAAAAGCCCGTAGGCTTTTTCTGCTTTATCTGCATAAATAAAGTACTCTTAATTATTCTTGTACAAACTTGTCATAAATTAGCACTTAGTTTGCAAAAAACATCACTTAATTTTTCTTCGCAAGATAATATCCTAACTTAATCTACCTACAACGCTTCAAAGCGAAATGAATTAATTCTATTTTACACAAGAGTGCTTTAAAATAAGGAGCCACTTTCTTGCACTAGGAGAAATACCCCGTGAAATTAACTTCTGGATTCAGTTCACACTGGACACCTCTCAGGTACGAAAGACAAATGGCCGAGGAGGGTACAAGTGTAGCGCTATGTTTCTTTCAAGAATGGAGTTTGAAAAGTGCTCGATATTTTTATATCAAGTCAATATTGTGCACTGAAGTGTAAAAACATGTATTGTGTTCTTGAGATTTTATTTTTGGTTTGCTTACTGTCTGAATATTTTACTTTTTGTTAGCTACAAGTGAATCGTTGACATGAAAAGAAGAAGAAAGCTACAATTATATTACCACAAACAAATAACTACATTAAATATAAATTACAAATATATTAGGTCTTAGAGCACATTTATCTGACACTAGGCAATGCCCGCGGCTCCACCTGCATCCAATTCTAGTGCAGCTCCTGCAACGCTGTTATCCTGAAATTGATCATCATCTAATATGGTTTCCGATTGCTAAAGCTTTCACAAGAGAGCCCGGGGTCTAATTACTCCTCCTCTTGGTTCAACTTACACGACTTTTAGAGGAGCGATGGCAGTCGCTGTCTTCCCAACCTCAAAGAGAAAAGCCTGCGACAGAACCGTCAACCACTTGCAGGTGAGTTAGGCTTGAACTCTGAAAATCTTGGTGGGTCCTAAACACAGCCAGTGCTTGAATTTAGAACTAGGTACTTTATTTAAATCCTATAAACCTCCGACGCCAAGTCATCGTCTCTTTAGTGTTATTAGTACTCAAATCTCGTACTATCATAAGTGACATGCGGCTGTATGTTCTCCACGTGAATACTTTACGTTGTCGTGGAGCGTTCATAAAAAAGACAATTTCCCTTATTGCCGCAATCTGGAACACATGTTCCGCGCGGGGTTATGTCTGCAGCCGCCCTCATAAACGACAAAGTAAACCATAATTTATTGCGCAAATTTAGGGTCAAACACACGACTCATAAATTGCTTTAGTATATTATTTGCGATAACTAGCCGCTAACAAATGGTACAGAGTTAACGTACACCCCGGCCGCTGTTTATATTGAGCTGGAAATATTTCTGGTATAATAATAAACGCTATCTACTTATTGGTATTAGCTAGCATTGAAATGTATTACACAAAACCTTGTTTTAAATGTTATCTGATCTGAAAATCACACCATACAATCAAATTTATAATATGTACAACACAAAAATAATACTAAAAGAAACTAGAAACTACGTACTAAAATAAACTAAAAAAGAAAGAAATGATAAATATTACTTCTGAGATATATTGTGTTTTCATGCGATGGCTGAGTCAATATATTTATTTAAAACGTTAAAGATTTTTTATTTTCATGTTATGGTCACTATAAGTGTTGTTAGGTTAGATAATTGCGTAAAAACTTAAGACAGAAGGTTTTTTAAGACTGAATTACTGAATAACTGACTTGGTATTACATACATGGATCTCACAACTTTTTACGATAAAAAATTGACTTGCGAAGATTTGGTATTTTTGACAAGGAGTCCTTTGGTTGTGTTTTTGTCTTTTTCAATTTTTTCTTTTTTCTTTCTTTCAATTTGTCAAGCGATATGATTGACAAATTCTGGCAATAACAGACATAAGGAATCACGCCTAGGACTTTGTATTAGTATTTTTATTAGTCTCTGTAAATCATGATAGGAAAGAAGTAAGGTCTTATAGCTGAAGTGAAGTAGGAAAGGGGGGTAGACTAAAGTACCTAGGGTAAACAGTTGGCACTCCGGGAGTGCCAACAGAAGTTGGCCAATATATCTATGTAGATATACATATTCAAAGAGGTGTCGGTGACGGTAACGGAGTCACGAGATCAATAAAATAATTTTCCCATTTCAAAATCTTTTCACTTGTACCTTGTACGAAACTAAATTCACTCAATCAATTTGTTAGTTGAAGTTATTTGACTTGAGAATTGATTTTTGCAATTTACTGCTGATCTTTATTTTAATGTGAATTCAACTACAAACATCGCTCACCTTATAAAACACCTAGCACTTAAACAAATTTCTACAATGGAAATTATGGATGCCAGTCTTAGACTAACGACCAAGTAGCAACATGAAAAATGTCTGTATATCTTTGAAAAATACTGCCTCCTGAACTTCTGAAAGTCTGAAACATAGCTCTTCTTTTATTCATAGTCTGACATGTGGCGTTCTCCCGACAGTGTGCAGGCTTTCTTCCTTAACAAAATAAACAACATTTACTTGGAGTTAGGTCCTTTGAGAGGATGCCCTGTGCTTATGTTTTATGAATGAGCTGTTATGCACTTACGTGAACTCGCCTGCTTTTATTGCAAACTCTTTGACTGATGTAAGAAAACTGATATACCAACCTACTACAGTTAAAATTCGAGAGCTAGCTAACTATATATTCAATATTATAATACATTCACTAAAATAATAAATTATTCTTATAAAGATTCTTAGAATATTTTCAAGATAACCCCCACCACTGTACGTGTAGGCTGTGCCCTTTATCACGAAAAACTATATCCATCTCTGTTGCGCAAGTAAAATTTCACGCGTTTTCTAACGTATCGCATGGTTTTCGTACATTTATGGTGATGCCATTTTACACTTTAACGCGAAGCCCAAAGGTATGATATACTGCAGCATGAACTTGCTTACAACGTACCTTTTTAATATAGGTTAAAGAGCCTTACGTTCGTGATCGTATTGAAACGGCTCAAAGCTCAATTTTTTGAAACGATTTCTACTCTATATGAAGCGCTGAAGGTAGAAATTTCGTTACATCGAAATGGATTTTAGGACCTTTCGACGTTTACAAACTCGACGCAAAACTTGTAACGTAGACAAGTGGCTATGTATAGGCTGTGTCGAAATAAGCCTTCAGTCGCACCGCGCACATGCTCGCGTGAAGACGGGCTCAAAGCTGACTCCTCGCGCGAAATGGCGGGAACTTTCCGATAACTTTCGTATTGTAGCTCGCAGTAACATATCTTAGAAAACTGTCGACTAATCAGTGTTTTATTTATGATAAATAGATTTTAATTCGTTAGTTGAATTGTGGTGGAAGATTTATTGAAAATATCGAGTTTCGGGAAATTTGCAAGTACGTATAATTTTAATACAAAGTTATAAAAAAGTGCTTCGCTGCATATATTAGCAGATAATCGCGTAGTGACAAAATATTTTTTTATAAAATGTTGTAGGACCCACTACAACAAACGCTATCTAGACCTAAAGTAAGCATAAGTTGTTCCTACGGTTAAAATAGATCTTTTATTACATGTTTCTTAAAATTAACACTACACAAAATATTTACTGTTAATCGTAATTGCTCCTCCTCCAAAGGTGGACAAAAATGAAACTTATAAATTTACAGCACCGGCATGCTCAAAGCAGGTAGGATATAAGCCTAAAATCCATTATTAATTAAATGCATATTAGTTTAGTACTTACTTAATTATTAATGGTCTAGTTAATTAAACTTACTGGACGATTCGCACAAATTTGCTGGCACTGCTAGTGCAAATAGCCTTTGAAATTAATGCTTTTAAGTGGTCCATTTGCCAAAACTGCTGGTCTGCAAATCAACCAATCTAAAAAAAAATTGACAGTCTCTGTGGCGTGGCGGTAGTGACCGCGACTGCTACGTAGGAGTTCGATCCCCGCTCATTGCAAATATTTTTATGCATGAATATGGGTATTTGCAGTCTGGGTGTTTCTACGTATAATATGTATGTATTTACAAAAAAAAGTATCGAAGTAGGTTTATCCGCATTCTAGATTCCATAACACAAGCTAATTAAGCTTACCATGGGTCTAGATAGCGTTGTGTAGAATGTTGTGGAATTTTGTAATATTGTGTGAATATTATTTATTATTAATTATTAGATAATACTAAACCAATATATATCTTGGTATGAAAACGATCATGCTCATCATCATCATCCTTTTTGCGTTTTCTGAGGCTTTTTGTACCTCGGAGTCCAGGGCTTGCTTATAGCTTTTCCTCCTTTTTACTAATAAGCTTATGACTTTTATGGGAGCGAAGACCCTGAGCCTTGAGGGGAAAGTCTGTGCCACAGCCTCATCCGTTGATCAATGAGTATACTGGCTTGGAGGTAAGCTTGGCTTGTCCCAAGGGTCTTGGTGGGGACCTAAGCACCCAATTAACAATCTTCTCGATATTTAAGAAAATATTTTTTCGCATATTTTTAACTACTCGTAGCCAGTAACTTTAGCCTATATGGTTTATTACAGAAATCCCCACCGACAAATTCCCACCAGTGTGGTCATAAGTGTTACTTTTTTGGTAATATGACATAACTCAAAATCAGTGTGGGTGCTAGCACCTCTGCCTACCCCTTCGGGAAATACAGGCGTGAGTTTATGTTTATTTTTTTTTCGTAATCAGTTATAAATTATGCGTTCTTTTTTGATCCAGCATTTATTATGTAATTAATTTAATGTTGTTTATAGATTAACTAAGTGAGTACTCGTTTCACTGAAATTATAGAAGTCACATAAGAATATAATATTAATAAAATATTGTGATGATATTTCTTTTTTAATGATAATGAAGAAAATTATTTTTATAAATACAATAATACCATAAAGTTATATTTGTTAATTAAGTAAAAACATTAGCGTTTAAATTTAATTCTGGTTTATATTCTTGTACGATGATTTATTCTAGTATAAAGAAATTAACAATATAACCCTGAATAATAGTGATCTATGTATATATCTAATAAATAATGTAAGATGATTCAGTTTATCTAATTTACGGATCTATTGGATGTATGTATACATTTACAAGAATATTTTACTTAATTTTACATTCTTTTTATTTTTTTATTAATATGATCTAACTAAACAAACCCATATTTTCTAGTAGATATGTAATTATTTTTCTTATATTCCAAATAAATTCAATCAAATTCAATTTAAATATTCTTGTATCAATAATCAAAATTTTAGTCCTCTGCTGGACATAACTCCTTGTTTAGATTATGCTTAGGTACTTATGAAATGCAGACTCAGATACCCGGTAAGTTCGTGACATAAGTCACGAAATTACTAACAACTGAGCTACAAAATGGAGAAAAGCTGTTACGAAAACATCCCTAGACCCGGGTTTGGTTCACTTGCTCAATAGTCTCCAGGCTTGGAACTCAAGACGCATATGTTCCGAAGGATGAGGGTTTTCATGGCTGATGCCATTCACTCTGCTAAGGCAGGAGTGGGTATGGGTTACATAGCTTTCGCACGTAGAAGTAAACAAATGGTGAGTAGCCAGGCGGGATACCGCCCTGGGTTCTGATGAAGCGGAAAGTATTATAGTGTAGCCTGGTTTCTTTCTGATGGTTTGAGGCTGGTGAACACTTTGCTCAGCGTATACTGCCTTTCTGATATCGTGGTTTTGATGTAGTTTAGTTCAAAATAAAAAAAAAATCCTCGGCACCAGACGATAGATTTCCATAAAAACCTTTGTTGCAAAAAAGCACCACAATTATTAAATAATGGACCACGGTATTAACGGAATTCAAACATCATAGATTTAATACGTAGGTGTTGGATTACATTTTCATTATTATACACAATTTGAGTCAACACACAAGCCTGAACATTTATCCAATTACGAGTAACAGCATGTATTAATTATTTACAATTCATTTTAATACTCTATTGCATGTCAGAAATGGTGAAATAAATATAGTTCTGTTGCAAACTAATCCGAACCGTTAATCAAGCGAAATCACAAAACGAGATAGCCGTAAATTTAAACAAAATATGCAAGCAAAATTTTACGTGGAAATAATATTCGGACAAATGAAAATTCCGACCAATGCATTCGGGATCGTGAACGGCGCACGGAGGTTTTAATTCCCTTGACTGTTGCGAATCGGCGCATGTTTTTTCATTAAAACGCATTCAATACGACGACGACGTGGCTTTGAAAAAGCGGACCTTTTCAAAAAACATTTTCCTGACATTCCACTGTGCGCTCGTTTCATTCACGGCCTTTTTTGTAAAGAATTAAAAAATCTACGCTTTTTAATGTCTTTCCCCTGGCAGGTACACGTAATCCAATAATGCTATTGAGCTGCCATCATTAAATTTTTTGTTTCTCCATAATTCCCTAGTTCAAGTATTATGTAAAATTTCTTAGAAGTTAGTAAATAGACGAGCAATAATATCGAAAGCTGTTTATTGTGCCACCATTTTCTTATTTAGGACTTATTCACAATTTTTATTTGTTTTTATTAACATTAAGAAGAAAAAACATAATTCTGAGAAACGTGTCCGGTAGCGGACTGAAAAAGTAGCAAAAGCAAACATAAAAAAAATACTGGAAATATGTGATATTTCCCCGAAAGCAGGAAATACATCCTGCTCCCGAAAAAATACCTTTACAGCTGGAGAATATTTTCTTTAATATGATTTTAAACGAAAACTAAAATATAATTCGTTCGAAGTTTATTTTTGATCCTCTTGAGCTAAATTATGCAGATGAAAATCTTTTGGTTAAATCTACCATTAGTAGTTTTTAATGTTTTAGCATAATCAACGAAAACTATTAAAATTTCCATAATTCAGATTGGCAGTTTTATACCATTAAAGAGTAGTTAAACCGTTTTTGTTTAAAAATATACTAAACTGAAGCTTGGTTTTTAACTACTAAAGATAACTAAAGATATCAAGCTGCAAATGTCCACTGTGCGATAGCTCCATAAAACCGAAGCAAGTCTGTCTTAGCTCGAGTTTCACTCATCTTTCAGACAAAGAGCCTTATTTTTTTTATTTTATTTTTCGTGCGGAAATCCCCTCGGATACCCCCTTCCGGAGCCGGAAGGGGAGGTTATGTCGGACTCGAACCGACTAAAACCGCACGCCGACTGTGGGTCGTGGTGCTAGGCCGGACGTGGGGTTGTCATCAACATATCCCTCGCACCCCGGCTGACCCAGGGCCATCCCTTACGGTCTGGCCCTCCTCAGGAGGGGGGACAACGGTGTCCCCAACTCGCCCCCGGAATGGTCAGACAAAAAGCCAATCAGTGCTAAGCGGAGATTGAACCCGCGATTCTGACTCAGTGGTCGAACGTCCTACCGCTAAGCCACAATGGTCATCAATTGAAAATATTATGAGATAACTATCCAGCTTCACACGGACGCACGCTGACCGAGTGCCCGGCGTGGGACACACCGAGGCGGGTCCTAGTGGCGGCTCTGGGGGCGGGAGTCCTCACACTCGCCACGTTGCTCACAGCGATGGTAAGATGCGCGAACGCTTGGGGTGCGGCTGCATCCTTCTGCGAGCAAGTAATGCTCGAGAAGGAGGCGGCCGGTTGGGTCCGGACTAGACTCCGGGTCCGGAAAGCCCGCGCAGAGCGAAGGCGAACCGGACGTTCTCCATGAGCGCTGGCCTGGGGGTGACCGGTGGATCCGTCTGTCACCCTAGCAGAAGCAGGCCGCGGCAGCGGCGCCAAATGCGCCTCCCCGTAACCGGGGCTAGATGGGGACACTGTGGTCCCCACAGCCTGAAGGGGGCCATCTCGAAAGAGATGGTCCTGGGTCTGCCGGGGTGCGAGAGATATGCTTTTGGCAATCTCACCTCCGGCAACCAAGGATCCAAGACGGCGTGCCTTTTAGTCGGTTCGAGTCCGACATAACCGCCTCCACCGGCTCCGTGGGGGTGGTATCCGTGGGGATTTTTCGCACGATAAAAAAAAACACGGACGCAGTTTTATTTCCCATTCTTCCATTTATTATTTTAGATAGGTACATAGTTGGAATAGACTCGATGCTTACGATGGAGTATCAGTTGCTATGGCCTTCATAAGGAAAGGCACTGACAATAAATAGGTTAAATGATAGATTCATTGGTACCACTATCAAATACCTATATAAAAACTCTAATTGAGGGTGACATTATCATCATGATAAAACCCTTTTCCTACAATAAAGATTAAAACAAAAATTAGGGTGAAAACCGTATTTCTGGTATGGTCAAGAAGTTATGGCAGAAACAGATAGATGTCTAAAAGTGACAAAATTATATATTATTTACCTAATTAAATATGATAATATTACAGTTTTAATTCACACTCTTATCAATATTGAAAAAGTTTATCAACTCACAATTACGGTCTTTCCTAGCTGTCATTCGGGCTACAGTAAGGTGGTTGTTTTGCGGTCTCAATGACACCCTCACCTCTCCATTAGTACACCATGGAGCAGGGTTAACGACCAGTTTGCGTGATAGCGCACAACTTTATGCTTATTTATACGATGAGGCGAACAAACTGAACCGCCATTCAAGCGTTACAACATTGACTGCGACATATCAAATCTCCATTATCAGAGGCCGCCGGAACACGGCCGATGGCCTTGCGGAACTTTCTTGCCTATAGGCCTTATTATCGCGGAACATCGGAACTTCGATAAGTGGTCGAGAAAATTTATTGCAAAATAAATGAGCTGTAGTTTAATATCATAATTTGGTGTATGAATTCACTAATGAAGCCTGGAAACTCACGAATGAGATAGGAATAGCCTAGTAAAAGATATCTAGGGAAGAAAAAAAAATTGTTGAAATAACACCACCTCATTTGTTTGGTTTTCGTTAATGTCGGGTATCGCGACTAAACGTAGCCTATTGCTTTCTCCAAGCTCTAGTATAAGTTTATACCAAATTTCATCAAAATTGGTTTAGTGTTTTGAAGTGAAAGCGTAACAAGGAGCTAGAAAGGCAAACAACAGACCGACGGACATAGTTACATTTGCATATAGAGGATACTACAGTATCTTAAACAATTAATACGGTATAATGTCAAAACAACAGCACTTAGAATTGAAATAACCTTAATTGTACACCAATCAAAATATATATATATATATATTTTTTTTATATTCAGGACACGTCAATTTGACTTCACCTCGCTAGGTGATAATACTGAAATACTTACATAGTCAGTATTATCACCTAGATAGACAACATTATTTGATTAGAAATATATTTGTTGCAATAAAATCTAACTTATTTTCTGATGGGATTTGCCTTACTTTCGGATGTAATATCAAACAAAAAGGAACAAAAGTTATTTCTCTCTGTTGTCTTATAACTGATGCCAGGCAATACCGTACCGGCCAAGTTTCTTTTAAAAGAAAATCGATACCCATTAATAACAGAACCATGTATTACGTAGCAACAAAACCAACAAATTATTTTTGTAGGGCAATCCTACATACTTAATGCTTGCTGCTATCTATTACAACGCAAAATTTGGGAATTCAACTTCGATATTCAGGGAATAGTAGCCAGGTGAATAGATTGGATGGCGTTTTCTCGCCATATGTATGCAAAGTAGATAGGCATCATCGCCCGTATTCGAATTTGGAACGGTCATCCCGTTGAGTTAATGAATTTTGATATCTATGTGTATTAGCATAGCGTGCTTTTTTGTAATATCGTTTATGTGACAGCAATATCCAAACAGCCAATGGTCTCACTACCGTGGGAGCCTCTCAGTACCAAGCCAACCCTGTATTTCAAGGTGAAAGCCTCGAATACTTGGTAGGTATTACTTATCGGTATACTTTATATGAAAAAGTGCAACCTAACTCTTTTGTGGACACAAAAGAGTTAGGTTGCACTTTTTCATATAAAGTTGTGTACAAGTGCAACCGTATCTCCTTTGTCAACTGTACAAAAATTTGCGGATTGTTAATGGTTCAATAGAAGTTGTTTTTGAAGTGGTTCAATAGTGATGACAAAAGATAAACTCGCAGAGAAGCTACTTACTTATACTTTTTATACCATATAGATGGTAGACAAGCTCAATGCCTACCTGTTTGAAAATAGTTACCATTGGCCACGGTAACTATTTTCCGACGTGGGCAATACCAGGGGTGACACACTTGCGCTGCCAACCCTGTAGGAACATTCAAATCCCCTTCTTCAAGAAAGTCGCTTGGAAAAATCATAGCAGGGAGGTCATTTCACTGCTTAAGCGTGTGTGGGATGAAGTTTCTCTCATACCTGACTGTTCGTACTATTTCTGAGTAGCAGAGAGATATATCAAATTTAGAAACATAGGTTGATCACTCACGTAAAACAAATAAAATAATATATTCATAATTGTCCACAGGTACATATTTATAGGTATCTATTTTATGGTGTAAATAAACTAGACATATTTATAAACACAGTCTATAGCTATTACTTTGAAACTCAATAACATCGCATTAATAATTCAATTCCTAATTATTCATTTTGTTCGCAGGTCTAAACATGAGACTGAATAAAAAACAACATCCAAAGTTTTATTATTGAGAAGTAAAGGAAAAGTTTTTATTTTCTACAATGAAAAAATTAAAGAAGGAGGAATACAACACCGCTGAAATGTAAACAAATTCCAATGCCGGAACCGAAAGGAAACGTTTCATAGACAATGCACAGCCTCCTTGGAGCGGCTGTAGTTTCGGCATTGCTACAGATATTGGTCTCCTACACAGGTAAATATTATTATTTCTATTTTATTTCCGAGGAAGGGCGTAACGTTCGACTGCTTTAATCAAGGTCGTGGATTCGATTCCAACTCAGTACAAATCCATATCCATACTAATATCACAGTTTTATAAATGCGAAAGTAATGCGTTTATTATTCTAATACTTCTAGATATAAATTCTTTTGTGTAATCTGACGTTTGATATAGTATTGACAGAATGCGTGCTGCAAATATCGTCAGCGGATGATTAGTAGAAGCTCTTCTGAATTCTCGTAACAAAATGCCATTTGTTCGCGTAAAGCAAGCGATGGATGGGATTTGCAGACTTGCTTGGGCCGCGAAAATCTTTCTCTGTGGACGTAAAAGACCAGTAGCTGTAAAAGACCAGTATTGATGGTTCACTGTAATATGAACGCTCGTGAACATAGTTAGTAGGTATATATATGGTTGTATGGGTCTCATAGGTGTATGGAACCCAAGATGTATGAGCTCTATAGATATATGGGCCCCATGGGTGTACGGGGCCCTATTGACCTATGGACTCCGTAGGTGTAAGGGCCCCGGTGACTTATTGGTGTCGGGAGCTCCGTAGGGGTCTGAGGCCGCCGTCGAAATGCTTTCCGTTTTTAAAATAATTATAAGAATTTGATACAGCTTATTAAAGTAAAACACAACATAACATCGTCGATTCTAATTTCTATGGCGGAACGAAGTGTGCCGGGTCAGCTAGTTTAAAATACAAATATTGTATTCAAATAAGAAGTATGTTTGATATCCGCATTCCAGAACCTAAATTAGAAGTCAACTAAGCTATGCGTACTTTTAGACAAGATAGTAATTTGTAAATGTCCTAGTTTCATGATCTATAACACAAAAACACAAATAAAACAAAATTAAACTATGTTCTAATGTTTCTATAATAAAAAGAGCTTAAGCACCTACTGAAAAAAAAAAACAAAATAAACTTTAGGTCAGCAAAAACAAAGTCCATTTGCGTAATTAGTGTTTTTAGTAGCTACAACCCTACCACTTGTGGTGAAGCACCAAGTAAAATATTCGCCCATAAAATAAAACAGACTTTATGGCTCAAAAATAAAATACATTTTCGCACTTCTTTCGGTTAGAGTATGTTCTAGAAATATCTACACTTAATATTATTGCATAATAATAATCTTATTACAAAATTGAAACTCACACTTGAAAACAAACTTCGGAGTAACTTCTCTAACAGTAGGCGAGTACAGTTATTGTAAATTCTCTCAACAAATTATAAATTATATGTGTAGTAGTGACTTAAGGGGAAATTATTTCTGAAGACCAAATACGTCTTCTGCGGCCAGCGTGGCGGCAGAGCATTCCACTGCTAAGGGATTGTGGGTTTGATTCCCGCTCTGTGCAAATAAAATCGTATGCATTAATTGTATTGGTCTGAAAATTTTATTTTATTATTCTTGAAAATTTACAGCTGAATACACAAATAAGTAGGCATTCGTAGCATGAAAAAGGCATGTTCAAGTTTTCACCATTATTACTTAGTAAGTATAATATTATTTATAAAATACGTATTAATAAATTATTTTAAAAAAATTGAACCGACTTCAAAACCAAATAGGATAAAAATGTTTAAAATAACAGAATTTAGAGAGAGAATTTAGAGATTTTCGATCTGTTAGAAGTCGGTGCCAACTTTGTTTGTTGTGCCTTACCAGCTATAATGCCATTAATGTAGGTATAATGACTTGTTGAGGTAGGGGTGGCCTATCATACTTAGCTATATTATTTTACCTGTTTGACTTGATACCGACTTTTGTACTGACATGATAGATATTTCATTTAAATGCATCATGGCAGGTAATTCAGGTACAGCAAAGCACTAGCAAATAAAGTTGGCACCGACTTCTAACAGATTGAAAATCTCTAAATTCTCTCTCTAAATTCTGTTATTTTAAACATTTTTATCCTATTTGGTTTTGAAGTCGGTTCAATTTTTTTAAAATAATTTATTTTTCCCTTTTTAGTGGGCCAAGGTTTGCGTTCGTAATCCAAGTTTAATCCAGTCCAGCATGCCATTAACCACAGTTTTCGTCTTTTGGGAGTATTATACTCCCAATAAGTAAAGGGAACTGGAACTTGTATATGAAAGACGGCGAGTTGAACAGGTTGGTGCTTTCGCAGATGGGGCTGCAGTTAGAATTTTACCAACGATCAAATTGTTGAATGACAACAACTCTAAGATGATAGCTCAACTATTTTACTGAGGGTCTTTTCAACGGTGCAATGCGGATTGTGTGTACGTTTAGGTGGTCTGCTCTGCGTTGCGATCGGTCAGAATTCGACGAGTTACCTGATGCAGTTTTTATTAAATTCGACGATGATACTATTTGCACTAGATTGAAAGGTAGTGACAGCTTAGTTGCAATTGCAACAAAAGGCTACGGGGATGTGGAAAGAAGCGCTAATCTTGAGCTGAGCTGTAACGGTTCATAAGCTTCAGGGCACCACATTGAATAAAGCGGTAATTGACTTAGAAAATATTTTTTTTGCTAAAGGTCAAGTGTATGTTGCTTTAAGTGGACAAGACAAGTGAAGCCACCTGTCACCCCAGCAGGAGCAGGCCACGGCTGCAGCGCGCGTAGGCACGCCTCCTCATTCCGGGGGCAAGCCGCCTGCCGAGGAGTGCCAGACCGTAAGGGATGGCCCTGGACCAGCCGGGGTGCAAGGGATATGTCAAAGACAACCTCACCTCCGGCTTAGCACTACGACCCTCAATCGGCGTTCGGTTTTAGTCGGTTCGAGTCCGACATAAACCGTTCCCTTCCGGCTTAAGCGGGGGAATTCGAGGGGATTTCTGCACGATAAAAAAGACCACCTCAGGAGTAGATATACCCTTTTATAAACATACTTATTATTATTATTAATTGAGGAATTGTCTCGGTTTCACTCTGAAATTTCGTGATTATCTCAGGAGTAGCACCAAGCCTTACGAGTATCACGTTAGCCCTACATACTACTACCTAGTTTCCATCGATCAATTGCAGTACTGTCCCCTAACTCCTAACCGTTAAGGAGTTCTATAGCTTCACTATCAACACAGCAGCATCAGAAGTTGATTCAAGCATATCTCACAAGCAACACGTTAGCCCTATTTAGTAGTATACTAAACATTTATCATCCACCAATGGCAGTACTGTCTCCTAACTCCTAACCGTTAAGGAGTTCAGTAGCTTCATCATCAGCACAGCAGCATCAGATGTTGACACTCTGAAGCATGTACCTGAGTATGACATTATTACGTAACAAAAGCTCCATATGCAAACGTTAAGGAGTTCTGTAGCTTCACTATCAACACAGCAGCATCAGAAGTTGATTCAAGCATATCTCACAAGCAACACGTTAGCCCTATTTAGTAGTATACTAAACATTTATCATCCACCAATGGCAGTACTGTCTCCCAACTCCTAACCGTTAAGGAGTTCAGTAGCTTCATCATCAGCACAGCAACATCAGATGTTGACACTCTGAAGCATATACCTGAGTATGACATTATTACGTAACAAAAGCTCCATATGCAAACGTTAAGGAGTTCTGTAGCTTCACTATCAACACAGCAGCATCAGAAGTTGATTCAAGCATATCTCACAAGCAACACGTTAGCCCTACATACTACTAAATATTTATCATCCACCAATGGCAGTACTGTCTCCCAACTCCTAACCGTTAAGGAGTTCAGTAGCTTCATCATCAGCACAGCAGCATCAGATGTTGACATCCTGAAGCATATACCTGAGTAAGACATGATTACGTAATAAAAGTACCATACGACCATACAATTTTCGATTGTTGCCCTCGATTTCTCATGGATCCCATCATCAGATCCTGACCTGGTGAAAATGGGACCACCTCAGAAGTAAACCCTATCTAACAAAAAAATAAAAATTTAAATCTGTCTATAATTGGCGGAGATATCGGTGAACATACATAAAAAAAAATATTATGTATACAGACGAATTGAGAACCTCCTCCTTCTTCGAAGTCGGTTAAAAATGAATAAGTATAATTAAATGATATCCGCGATACAAGTCGAACCATGGACCTAAATCGGCCTGGCACGCGTGCCTTGTTTTGTAAATAATCTATAATTGGTGACCGCATTATCACCCCGTGTTTTCTTCAAAATACATCCAATAAAAGTATACTGCGCGTAAAGAGCACATTTTAGGTCCAAGATACATGAATCGAGCTATACCACTCAAGTAGTATTCCCATTCCCCCCACAAAAACATGTTTTCGGGCTGTCATCCCGTAACCCATGGGTTAATTCCAGAAAGTATATTATAAGTCAATATTCTTTCAAACCAATTCAATGGTTTACGTATGATTCAGTTACAAATATCCAAATATCTAAACATCTTCACAAACTTTTACATTTATTAATAACATAACATAACATAAACTCACGCCTATATTCCCCGAAGGGGTAGGCAGAGGTGCTAGCACCCACATTTCGCCAGTTTATGTTTAGGTCCCAATGTAATAGGTGGCGAGCCTATTGCCATTAACCGGGAACTTATTAAACCTGCGATAAATACACACATAACTTCGAAAAGCATCGAAAAGTCATTGGTGTGTGCCATGGTAAACCTGGGATCGAACCCTAGACCTCGTCTCAGCAGTCATTACCCATACCACTAGGCTACCGCAGATTTTCATTTATGTCATTGGTTAATGTCAGCCGTTAACCTAGGGGTTAATTCAGAAAGTTGTAGATATTATATTTTATGTCAATATTCTTTGAAACCAATTCAACGGTTTACGTATTATTCGGTTACAAATATCCTAACATCTAATAAATAATATTAGTAGTAAATGTACGTATTTACAAAAATGTTTACCGAACCTTTTTCCAGAAGTCATATTTAAACCTATACCTAGTTTAGCTCTAGATAACTTTGTACTTTGGCTCATTATATTTTTTTATACCACAGTACGACGTAATATTTTGTAAGTGTAGAAACAGTATATTTATATTGGTTAATTCTTCGTTGGCAACTGAGCATTAGCTCAGGGGTGCCGAGACAAGCGTCAGTCGCCGGACTTCAGCCGGAAGCAGCTGCGTCGCTCGCGTGCTGTTTGCCAATTTATCACTAAGCTGATTATATATAGAATTGTCCTTGTGACGTGTTCTGTGACCTTGTTTACCCAACTACGACTGCCATTGCTTCGTTTTCTTTATGTACACACTGTTCTTTGTACAAAAATTGGTAGAGATGTTTTTGTGTCAACATCCATCTTTCCTGCTTTTACACAATGTTATCTTTATGGAACATTTTTATATACATTGTACTCGTACACCTCGTGAAAATCGGAATCTAGTAGTATTAAATCTATTTTTTTTTAATTTAATCATCATTGGTGATTGGTGATTAAATAATTTCACGTAATGTGATTCCGGTTGCATTCCGGCCTCAACTTTCCTCCTACGTCAATTTTTATTTGGCTATTATGGGAGTAACTGCCGTCTGATTTCCTAACGCCTACAGAAAAAAAAACCATTGATTGGTTTGCTAATACACGAATGGCTTGGGACCTGGGAATGTTAATAAGGCACTAAATACAAAGGGTTTAATATACATACATACGCTCACGCCTATTTCCCTGCGGGGTAGGCAAGAGACAATAGGCCTCCATTTGACTCATGTCATAATTTCATATTCATCGTACGATTTTATGACGTTCACTGAAAATTTCGTATCTCGAATCAAGTAAACATAGAATGGTGGAGCATGATATACACACACGACCACAAAAATAGGATGCACAAAAGTAAACACGAGTACAAAAGGCGCGCCACAAATTGTATTTTCAGTGCTAGGTCCGGAGCACAGGTGGCATAGCTTGCCTTAAGCTGAAGCGGACCGCAGCTAAATCCGTATACGACTTTAATTTAACTTTGCTTCACTGAATATTGTCCTTACATTGAAATTTGAATTATAAGTTGAAACAAACGTTATGTATTATTTGTTATGCGGCTGTTTTTGCTCAAATATTTGTTGCGAAAAACATACATACCGCCCTCACTTCATGCTCATGGAACATGCCAAATATATGTGTTGTTTCTCCGGTGTATACTAGCGGCTCATTTGTGTCCTGATGAAAACTGAAAAATCTTATTCGTGCTAATGCATAAAATATGTGAATAAAGCAAAAAATATAGGTGATTGAGCCCTTAACACTTCGTCGTACAGGGCCAAATAAGTCAACACAAAACAAAGTGTGATTCCGCCTTGATACTTAACACAAAGCGGAATATATTTGTGCTTAATCTCGCTGAAGTTGAGTTATAAATTATAATATATTCATGTCTGGACTCGGGGGTGTATGTTGGCCAGAAATATACTTATTACGGTTTTATAAATAAATTTGCATTATTTACATTGGAGTTAGATGAAGGACAATTAGTAATAAAGTGGTGGTATCGTAATTTTCAAATGCCTGGATAAGTAATTGACTGCAGTTGAAAGTATGAAAGGATTACAAAATTCATGAATTCACTAACCCTCACATATATCTTAAACATAATATCAATACTAGATATTTTAAAATGATAAATCGTTTGCTACCTGAATCTATTATCCTCACAATCGATTTTAGACACCTGATTGTATCCGTGGCCAAAGGAAGTGAATTGGGTAATAATGACTTTTATGCGATACCGGTCAAAAGTAACGTTTAAAATGTTACAAAAGTTACATTCTAGCAACGACACAGAATAGATAATTGTAGCAACGATGTGATTACTCTTTTATAATCTAAATTGATTATTCTGACAATTGATATAAGACACTCCAATTTCAACTATAGTGTGTAATGTGAAATACATTTTACTGATTTTACTAATCTTATTTATTAAAAAAAAAACAAAATTCTGAATTCTAAACGTCACCCGTTCCATTCACAAGTTTCAAAGCGAATCAGTAATAACTTACACACACACATGGGAAAGAGGTGTGACTATATTTATTATTGTCGTAATCCGTGATTTTCATTACCCAATTTTCGTCCCAATGTTTTTTTTTTTCACCTCAACAGCTGCACCCATTTTCATTGCTTTTCTTATATATAACCGTAGTTGGATTATCTTTATTTTTCATTTATCGTAAATAGTTCGTAAAAATGTTGGTAGATGGCACCACCGACCGTCGCCCTTAAAGACGGATATAAAGAGAAGGAAAAGTTGAAAAGAATCAGGTGTGGCTCAATAGCTCAGTTGGAACAGCATTCCCCCTGTAAGGGAAAGATCGTGAGTTCAAGTCTCACTTGAGCGTTTCATTTTTTCCGATGTTTTTCGAACTTTAAAGTTAGCATTAAAAATTATTATTATTATTATTATTTATTAGCAGGCAGGCAGTTGAGACAACTGTTAGTTGCCCGTATCCAGTTATCCATTGTTGGTTTTTTTTATCAGTTGTAAGTTTATCAAGTTTGTTTTTAAATTGGTTGATCACACCCATCACACTTGATTTTATGAGGGATTAACATCAATAATATGGTCCAAATTTCCTACCTCCTCACCACAAGTTCCTTCTACTCACCAAACTATCACCACCGGATGTAATTATTTATTACATTATTAATACTCTATACCAGAGCAGCTACTAATTCAATATTAACTAGTTCGAAGCATATGAAACGTACTAAATGCAATAGTAAGGAATTTGCATAGGTAGAAATTGTTCGTAGTGCGGTGTGCGGCACTGCCTGAATACGTAACGCCTGGCCGCCCGTATTGCGCTCCTGCCGTCCCGTACGGTGCCCAATTCCAATTAGCGTCAATCACAAGATAATGATCGTGATAATTAGATTTCGAATTTATGTCGAAAGCTGTTATTCTAAAGAATTACAGAGTGGACATCTTGGTGATCCCAGCTAACAGCATCAGATAGTTGGTGCACCTGGTGCTCATAGTAGATTCTGGCGTAGGTACGTTTTAATCTCTGGTTTGAGAGGTCAGATGGCTGCCGCTTCCAGGATTCTATAATCATTCAATTAAAAGACACAAAGTACACCCAAAACATTTATCAAATATTGTAGAGATTCGTTTGTCAATCAGATAGTGAACCCGCTTGCTTGTAAGGTTGGCTCGAGTCCTTTGGGATCTTCGACTCCAAAAAAGACCCTTACGTTTAAATACAAAACTTATTTTGATTTATCAGAAATTTAACCATTTGTTTACCATATTTAACCAATTTTATTAACTACGGATCAAAAATCCAGCCCTAAGTCGTAACATGTCCCAAAATTTCATTGTTGTCAGTAAAAAACCAAACACAATTCTAGGATTACAAATGTGTGGCTATTAGAACACTTTCCTACAACTACTAATGTTTTCGATAAGGCGTGCGCGCGTGCAGTGAGGGAAGAAAACATGACAAAAAGAACATAATATAATGTTGGAGTTGTTACATGTTTGTTTACACCTAAATGGAAAATATGAAAGTAAAACATGTAATTTTGGAATTTTTACATTGTTTATTCACACAACTAAGTACCTTATATGAATCGTCTACGATGTTTCTAATTACCCTCCCCCAACTCGTGTTTTCGTATCATATACCTATCTGTAAAAGAGAAGTCGAAGTTCCAAGTGCTAATCTGCGAAGAAAAATAGCTGTGTAATATCCTATTCGCTTACAATGATTCTCCGTTTAACTGGTGGGACATAATGGAGAGTTCATTCATGATTATAGCCGATGAGGTAAAGATGGCCCTACACACACTAGGTCGACGATATTATGTATCTGACCCAATAAAACAAGCATGGTCACTATGCGGGCGAGCAGTAGATCTGTCATAGACGTATTAACTACCTGCAAATACTGTCCAAATGTTTCAATTACACTACAAGTTAGTGTTGTCAGTTTTCTTGGATTATTCCAGAAATCCCACCGACAAATCCCCATCAGACTCAGCCTAATGGGGATATCAGGAAAAAAAAGTAGCAATCCCCACTGGTGGTAATTTGTCGGTGGGGATTTCTGGAATAAACCGTTTTCATTACATAAATTATCCAATATTATCTTTCGAGTGAACCGATTAGTTAATTTAAGTAGGTAAGCAACTCTGAAGTTATGGTGACATCACCCTTCAGATTCAATGGTGACTGCGGACAGTAAATTCAGTATAGGCACACAAAATTATGTATCTTATTGAATTTGAGCGTGCACCCCATACCGTCTTAACGAAACTAGCGATAAAAAGTCATTAATAATTCACCAAAATACTTTTACCCCTACGTTAGTAAATCGTAGTTAGAAATAATATCAGTGCCTATGGGAGTGTGATGAGGGAACCTCAATTACTAGCCGTTTATTTGTTTATGTCGCTAAATTCGCCCAACAATATTGTTAATCTATAAAAGTTTAATGACAAAACTTCATACGAATATACAAATATCAAACGTTTGAGAGCACCCAATATGTCCTAGAATAATTAACAAATAACATTTCAACGAAAGTTTCTTCCTTCATAGAGATACAAAATTTAAAACGAAGTTTAATTAAACTGAACTCGTATAACAAGTAGTAGGTTCAAGGAAGCAGGAATTTGTCGCAGCCGTTTTGATACAGCTTATTTAAAGTTATACTGTCAAATCGGGGTATACGAGTATAGGGGCAATTAAAACCTTGGGGACACCGTTGTCCCCCCTCCAGACCATAAGGGATGGCCCTGGGTCAGCCGGGGTGCGAGGGATATGTCTATGACAACCTCACCTCCGGCCTAGCACCAAGACCCACAGTCGGCGTGCGGTTTTAGTCGGTTCGAGTCCGACATAACCTCCCCTTCCAGCTCCGGCAGGGGGTTTATCCGAGGGGATTTCCGCACGGAAAAAGAAAAAAAAAAGGGGCAATTAAAACCTTTGGGGCTATATCAACCTGTCGTAAGAGAGCGACTAACGGAAAAATATACAGATGATATCACTGCGACAGAAGGAAAATTTGAAATGAAACCCGTCTGGCCAGCGTAGTAACAGAACGCCAAAGCTTACTAACACTGGAAGAGACCTATGTCTAGCTGTGGACTGGGACAGGCAAATTGATATAAGTACTATCCTCACCTGCAAGCTAGTACATACGCTGATTGTCTGCCATGTGATTTAAATTTTCCTTTCGAAGCAAGGATGTAAGACTACACCCCCTCTGATAAAAGACGTATTAAGTCAAATCAATAATTATGTAAAGCTGTGCCCGTGGCCTCCTCCGCATGAAATACGATCTTGGCTTTTTTGCGTGGGATTGTAAAACTTGTCATAAAATAATAGTGGTGTAAGTTATGGCTTATAACATTTTGCAGTAAAAATTCAAGTCCAACCACTCCCTTTTCTATGTAGTGGTCAATGTAAAGCGATAACTTAAATTTTAAATAAACACGACAGATTCATTGTTAAATAAATAAAAAAGCAGAGTCCTGGTTTAAAAACAAATAATTTTAAAATAGCATCCGCCTTTGTGTCGACAACTGATCGGGGCTGATACAGCTGTTGTGCAATGAACACGGTGCACGCGAACAAACCAATCCTGATTATGTAAGCACCAAAATTAATGTGTGTTGTGTGCCAAATTGGCACTTTGATTCGTTTCCGCACATATTTTTCCTGTATTGTAATTGACGCATTGTAATGACAATATACAATATGTGCACAATTATATCTACTTATATAATTTCACAAATGTGAAAACTTGTGAAGGTATTTGGATGTTTGTTATTCAATCACAAGTAAACCGAGCATAGATTAAAATTATTCACACCAACGACGCCTTTGTCATGCAACGTTGGTGAGCGATCCGACGATTGCAGTCTTGCACAAACTACGCAAAGAACGTCCAATGCAGCGTGAAATTGCCTATTTTCCACGTGATTTTATTTATTTATTTCATACACCGATGATATTTCCATTCGTTTTCGTACAGTTCACTGCATCGGAAAATCGTTATGGAACTCGAAATGCATCCAATCATCCATGTTTGTTACCAACTCTTTTTAAACACAATTAAGCGTTCTTCTAAAGTTTAATTCTTGAACATTCACGAACTTACGTTAAGCACTTAAAATGTACATACAGTATAAGTTGTGCATCCTGTTTAAATTTGTTAAGCCTCCAGTGTATTGAACGGTACCACGTAGATAGTAGAGTCCCGTTTGGAATGCAAAGGTAGACATATATATCATTTGCCTCAGTCGAAACGGAAACTGATTCATTTCCGATGCATGGTTGAAGCTCTTTGTGAAGTTCGTCGGCTGCGAATTGCTCACGTTTTCAACATTTGATTGCGACATCAATACCTTTGAAATATTGTTGATTGTAAATTGTTTAGTTACGGTGGTTAAATTTCTAAACTATTTAAGTTGTCTACTGCAGATGTACGTATTCTGTGCCGCTATAACAAAATCAATAAGTTATTCTCTGGGGCTTAACTCGGTAGATATGTCGACTTCTAGACTCCATCGAGCCTTAAAACTAAGCAGACGCTGACTGGCATCTCCCGCGCGAGCACTTTCCTACTCCACGTAGGAATCGCGTCTGCAAAATGCAACCATGCATAAAAGTTCAATCTTACATTTGTTTCGATATACTCACTCGTGTGCATACGACAATGGCATAATATTTTCAATGATTGCATAAAATTTTACATATGTTATTATGTTTATATCTTATTGTGGCTATTTCAAAGGTTGGTAATTTATACATTGGGCTGGATGGTACGATGTCTCAGGTGTTGTTTTCGACAGTAAAGTTGCTTTAAGCCCCACTGAGCTTTACTTAGTGTCCATGCAGGCTTGCGAGCTCACTTAATATAATCTGTATTGTTAAACTTGGCAAGTTACAGTTATCTCGAGCCACGCATACATACTAAGACCTTTATTTTATAAAAGGTGTTTATAAAAATAATCTATTTACAACAAGCGATATCAATGGCGTAGGGCCGCTATAACCTGATTACTGCCGGATTTATCCACAGAGAGCACCGTGGTAGAATTTCATACAAAATTGCTATAAAAGGGAAGATTTCTTGCCACCGGCTTGTCTTTTCAAAATTTTTACCCTTCACCACTGTGTGGTATAATCATAAACATAAGTGTTACTATGTCACATTTCTATGTTTACCAAATCAAAATATCGTATGCAATATATTATTTCAAATAAACGGGAACGTTCTCCGTTAAGCAAAAGTTTGTTGAGTAGCATTAAAAGATTAAAAGTCGACAGTTCGCTCAAGCTGTATCGAATCGAAACTGGAAACGATCTCTCGAGTCGACTGTAACATATATTTGCGATGCAGGCGGCGCGTCCGTGGCGAACTTCGCCTGGCGAATGCAAAAATTTAAATTAAAAACATAAATCAGCCGTGTATCGAGTAACTTTTGAGATTGGTGTGTATTTCGAAAGCACGATCCACAACGGGTATTATGATATTTTTAACTCTGTTTTGAGTTGAATCGATACTCAAGTACTTACGTATAATAAGAAGATATTTCAGCTATCACAATTTAGAAGAAAATGACGTATTGTTGAAAGAGGAAAATCAAAGTAAAGAAGAGGAAAATACCCTGAGACAAATCGACCGAGTATTTTTGAATTAATTGCTTTAAAATTATTATGAGTATCATAATCTTAATTAAGAGAACTTAAGTCAGCTCGAATTAGAATTTTTAATCTTCAGTAAATCCCTTCTGGGGGCCGATGGTGTTTATAAAGATGGTTTATGACACGTTTCACACTTAGGAAATTATTAATTAAGCTACATGTAAGAAAATATTGCACTTATGTACCAATCTAATTATAACTATATGCAATTGTGATATTTTTCTGACATAGGTAAAGATTAATATTTATTTATGGAGCAGTGGCTTTAAACAAAGGGTTTAAATATACGATATATGTCAGTAGTTTCTAGTTGGGGTAAGCACAGACTAAAATATATTTACGATAGGTACGCTACCACGATCATGTTATTATTCATTTACACCTGAATTAATCACGATACGAACATTTCGAAGAAACATTCCACCTCCACCGTTCACACTTAAAATAAAGCGGGTGTCAAACATCGCACCGCGTTAAGGAAAAAATATTTGTTACAAAAGAATAACGTTTTTGCGCTCCATTGGCTCACTCATTTCATTTTCATTGATCTGCAAGAGAAAAATAGAATAAAAGAAAGATAAAAGTTGAATGCTATACAAAACGAATGATTTAACAGATTTTTATTTTTAAATTGCGAGGAAAAGTCAATGATTTGAATTAAAACAATGATACATATACGATACGAAACAGATAATGTTAGCGTGCGTGATATATATCTTTAGGACTGTTTTGTTTTTCTATGTAAAAGTATAAAATATAATTTATTTACGATCCTGAATAATCTTAATACGTTTTAAATAATTTACTTCGTAAAAAGTCTTTATAAAAATTATGTTCCTAAACGCAAAAGTCTACACAGCATCTTAAACAATTGGCTACTTTTGGTAGTAAGGTTTCTATAAACAAAAGTTTCCATGGATCACGGGACCGAGTACAGATTCCACACGGGCGAAGCCGCAACATTAAAATGCATAATTACAAATCGATTATCATTAATTTACTGCGATAAGCAGTCATAATCATCTTATAAGCATAATACCTTTTGTTCAGTAATTTTGTGCCGCGCCCATGTTGTATCTACTACGAAATAAATACAGTACTACGAATTGAGTCTACGACTGCCAATTACGCTACGGATTCGTAACTTGTCTACGAATAATGTGAGCAACATTATATTTCGTAGACAAGACGCTAGTTACGAACAACAAAATATTTGCGATCATTCAACTTTGCGATAAGAAAACACCAACAAAGTACATAAATACATGAATAATGTATAACGCGAACGATAAAACTAGTGTTTGGGTTTGTTAATAAATGTAATTACTCGTCAAATATAAATTATTAATTCAACCTTGACCTAACTTTGTTTTCGTAGACTGCCTAATGGCGTCGGTCTTGTATTCGCGGTATAGATATCTGTATTACATTAGATTAGGTACTTGTACCCACAATATTTAAATATTTAGGGTTACACGAAAGGGTTAGGTAGGGTGCCCCCTAGCCAGATGGACTGACGACCTGAAAAAGGTGGCTGGAACAGACTGGATGTGGAGGGCGGAGGATCGGCAGAAATTACGCATATAGAGAGAGGCCTATGTCCAGCAGTGGACTGCAATAGTCTTGTTGATTGATTCATTGAACGAAAATTAAGATGGTCTAAAAAACGGTAGCACTCAAAATAATCCTACACAGGACATCACGTGTAGGCCTTAGATGTCACCCATACACGATGCAGAATAAACCTTTTAGAACCAAGTGGTTTTGTGAATCATTTTTATACCGCACTAATAAGACCTGGAACTCCCTGCCAGCTCACGTGTTTCCTTCCTACTGTCCCGGGTCCTTTAAGTGGGGCGTGAAAAGGCATCTGACGAGGCCGTTAAGCCGAATGCCACCACTGTTAACATGGTACATGTTCATGATGGTGACCCTCTTTCTGAGATTTTACTTTCAGCTTACCATCAGTCGAGGTGAAGTCAAATTAACGTGATCTTTTATAAAAAGAAAATATCGCTACATACAATTAAAGCCTTTTTCGAATTGGTATGGACAGAGGATTTGTTTTTTTTTTGTGAAAGTAACATACCTTTCTTTAAAATCATCAGCGGCACAATGTTAGTTCCAGTAACATCAAAAGCTTGTTTTTTTTACCCGGATCCATAACACAATATATCTTGATTTGGCTTATATTGGCTTTTACGGGAGTAACCGCCATCTGTCCTATACACTCTTCGTTTTTCATTTTGATATTATCTTTGCAAAATACAGATAAAATCGTACAACGAATTTTAAATCATACAACGATATTACTTGGACAATGAACTGAAAATAAAATCATAGACGTTGTATTCAGATGTACAGCCAACGACAAAAGTAGTTTAACTAAGAACAGTTAAGCTACTTTGGCCAATCAATTTCTTTTTACTGATCATTTTAGTTTTCGCAAAACTATGGTCAATGAATTAAAAAAAATATATATATCAACATCACACAAAATCTTTCCACCTTAGCACTATAAAACTAGGCATGCTTATATACGTATCGCGTATCTATGAAATGAAAAAATTTGAGTAATTACACAGCATTGTTCAAAACTAAGTATTTATTTAATATTGGTTCTAAAATGCGGATAAACATACACATTTAACTATGTTATTTTATGTTACACAGGTACATCGGTAACCTATTGAAATATCGAATTTCTGTTACCCGAATCTTAAAACCCCGAAAACGGTTGGTAGAACTTTTAAAAGACAGATGTAATGAATGACAACTTTCTATAATTCCGTTTTTAATTTCCCAGATGAATCAATTTCCAGGTGCACTAAAACCAAATTTTCAAATAGTATTTCTTTGTTTCCCATATTTTCATAATCCAAATATAGTTATACCAGATTCTCAGAATATCATTTTTTGTTTCCCATCGTACCATTTTCTAAATAAACTATTGCCAAATTTTCATAATCTTTTTATTTGGTTCCCATACAATCGTGTTCCAGCTAAAGGTATAGTAAAACTCAGTAAATTTATACGATTAGTGGTCCGTTGGTAACAAAGGTCATTTATTAGTGTTTAGTCGCGTTTGGTCAAATACGCATTTGGTCCAGTTATCACAAAAAGACTTGGATAGGTTAGGTTAGAAGGCTAATGCGGGAGCGGAGCGGAGCTCCCTCATTAGGCCTTCGTGGTTATTTTTTTTATAACCACCTAGAAACTGGATAGAAGGAAAAAGAACCTATCTTGTAATTTTTCCAATAGTTTATGGTTTTTCTGGATATCAATTAACTACATTTCAAAATTTTGTGTTTTAAAAATTCGGCTTTCGTGCATGTGGATTACGCTCATCTGGATTTTGTGCATTTAGATTTCGTGTGTCTGGGATTCGTTCGTCTGGATTATAAAACGTTGTACAAATGAATAAATGGGCAAATGAAATTCAAAGTTGCGATTATATGGCAAATAAAACTTCGGAATTTGAAAAAACGGGATTATGCCAAACGTTTTCGGGATTATGATATTCGGAATATTCTTCTTCTTCTTCTTCTATCGTGGCGATGGCGCCTCGGCCCTCAAATTATCTTCTCCCAGTGTGCTGCCACCTGAATATTAAAATTTGGGATTAAGATAGGTAACCAGGTACATCCACACCAATGCCAATGACATATTAATATATATCTAAATACTTACGGGAATCGAACCCACGACTTTCAGCATAACAGCCGAATGCTCTATAGAGAGGTAGAAGCGGTAGCGAATACATTTATATTTCAATGTCATAAAGTATATTTAAATATTTATTAAACTTACTTTTGTCGGTGACAGTATACAGTGACTGTTCATTTCATGAATGTGCAGAGTTAATTAGAGTATGGTGTGATTGCAGCAGTGAGCGGCGTCAGCTGGGAGGAATGGTGGACTTACGACGGCATTTCAGGTGAGCTCCCATTTATTGTATATCATTGTTAAATTGTACATCGTTGAACATTGGTCGTATACCAATATATGAATAGTTTTGTTAATGTTTTTATGCGGGTACAGAATACTATTTTTTGTTCAGGAATATGTTGTAGTGGACGAGCTGAAAGATAATATGGTAGTTTTTTTTGTTTAGTTTGGTTTTCAGTTTTAATTCAATATTTTCTAAATAATATTATTGACTGAAATGACTTATTTTCCTCCTAAAAGCCTTTGGTTTGGTCAGGGCTTAGGATCTTCAAGGGCAAAATTACTTGTGTCAAAGGTGGGTTCGCGCTGATAGTGTAATGACCAGAATTCGAAATTAAAATGATTTTGAGTAGTTAAGCAATGAAATGTAACAAAAAATCGTTATTGTAAAAAATACACGACTCCTATGATGTTAATAAAATTTACATTGTTTACTATTATAAGTAATATTTTATAATAATTTAGAAAAATACAACAGATGTACCTTACATGTTATAAACAAATGTGTGGTAACCATACTACTGCAAGTCATACAATGTATCAACTGAAATATACATTTTAAGCATTATTATAAAACAGCACATATAATATTGCATTTCATTACAAATAAATCTACTATTTTCATGATTACACAGCCAGTAATCCCTGCTGAATAATTTATTTCGTTTCACTATCATTTGCGTTTAAATATACGTGTAGGTTGGTACCGAGTTTCACAAATCACCAATTTTGAAGTTTAAAAAAATTATAATCAAAGTTCAGGCTGTCATCAAAAGTTGTGTAATTATAAAAATGAAGTAATACGAAAAACATCGGAAAAAAGAAACGCTCAAGTGAGACTTGAACTCACGACCTTTCCCTTACTGGGGGAATGCTCTTCCAACTGAGCTATTGAGCCATACCCGATTCATTTCAAATTTTTCTTCTCTTTATATCCGTCTTAAAGGGCGACGGTGGTGCCATCTTACTAACTGTTGGAAACAATGAATGATTTTTCAACCAAATGAATCAGGTATGGCTCAATAGCTCAGTTGGAAGAGCATTCCCCCTGTAAGGGAAAGGTCGTGAGTTCAAGTCTTACTGTAGCGTTTTATTTTTTCCTATATTTTTCGAACTTTAAAGTTAGCATTAAAAATGCTATAAAGAAATTCAGTCAAAAAAAGTAGTAATTTATTAAAGGAGTACGCGAATCTCTGGCTACAAGGTGATAGCCTCGAATGTAACTGGCAAGAACAATAAGATGACAATGATGATGAAAAGTCCAAGTTACACAAATTGAATAAGACACTAAACTTATACTTTTCACAGTATTATAGCAAATTCCACCAAGTGCCAGCGATCAACAGTATGAACAGTTGAAGTTACCTGAAATAGCACAAACTGTTCCACGCCAACTAATTAGACTGCACCGCATGTAGAAATCTCAATTCATTGACCTACCACAAAACGTTCGTTCTGTGTGCCGTATCAATTTCTCTGTGCCGATAACATTTTTGCCGGTTTACGTGACATGAAATTTATACGGGCGATTTATCTTGCATTCATATTACGTCACTCGCAAAATTGTGAGGTGTGTTATCGTGTGTTCCGCTACTGATATTTTCATGATATCTTCCGTGCATTTTATGATCATCTAATATTCTTTTTTCCGTGAGTGGGGATTGGGGTAATCGTACAAAAATTGCCACTTTAATGACGACACTCCCTTGGCAGTAGCCGTCTGTTTTATTGTTTGCAAAGTGTACACGAGGAATTTAGTTTAGTTAGTGACTACATAATGTTAACTTCAACTTTAAGGGTACTGTTTTTGTTTATGTAATACTTGGGATGTTAAGTAGGTACTAGTTGTTCGTCCTAACTATATACCTAACTAAAAGGTAGGCCTAAGCGCGTTACGAATGGATTTATAACGTAATGTAAAGTCACGATTCGATCGCGGAACTCCTCCATTGTAAGGTCGATTCCTTAAAAAATTATTACTCAAAGTTCGAATACATTAGGAAAAATGAATTACTCAAATGGGGCTAGAACCATTACTGGGGAATGCTTTTCCAACTGAGCTACTGGACCACGCCTGAATCATTTCAAATTTCCCTTCTCTTTATAATATATCCGTCTTTAAGATACTTAAGACGCTCAGAACGACCTCCGTCCTCCATGAGCGTTGGCCTGGGTGTGACCAGTGGAGCCGCCTGTCACCCTAGCAGAAGCAGGCCGCGATGGCGGCGGTGCAAAGACCCAAGACGGCGTGCGTTTTAGTCGGTTCGAGTCCGACATAACCGCCTCCACCGGCTCCGTAGGGGTGGTATCCACGGGGATTTTGCGCACGATAAAAAAAGAGATGCTTAAGACGCTTATATTCGTTCGTAATTGAATTGTATAGTTAGCATAATATAAATGCTAAAAATTTCATTCAAATTACTTAAAAGCTCTTTGTAAGAATTTTTTTTTTCATTATTTTTGTAAATAATGGCGTGAATAAAAATCCGACTGTAGGTTTCTCTTATTTCATACTTTACGTAAATACCGATCAAGCTGGCACAAAGCGTGTAAAAACCAACTGCCCGTCAACTTATGACACTCAAACATTCGTTATCTAACATACTCTATTACTTTTTCAGTCGTATATTAACAAGGAAATTCATTTTCTTCCTTTTCGTTTGCCTTATTCGCTTATGGCTGAACTAATCAAGGCATAGTAAAGGTTTATTCATTAAAAATGTATCGAGACACGTTGCCGCGCCGGCCGGGCTCGGTCCAAAGTTAGTCAACTCATGAAGTTGCGTGATACCGCAGCACTCGCATCTTCGTCAAATATTCATATACATTAGTAATCACAATGTAAATAGGCATAGTAAACAAAGAAGTCAAACTCATCATTTATTCCTCTATTTCATATTGTTGCTAAGAGCATTATGGACAGATTCTGTTATAACGATTAGATATATCATAAACCAATATCAAAGAACAAAATATAGGTACCTATTTAAATAACAAAAAAAATTATACCACTTATGTTGTCAGGCAAGCACACGGCCCACTTGCTGAAAAGTGGTTAACGTGGCCGATGAACGTATGCAACACCAGGGGTGTTACACTTGTGCTGCTGACCCTGAAGAAACCTTCTAATACCCTTCTTGAAGGACCTCATATTGTTACGTTACGAAGAGCTTGGGAAAATTAAAATTATTTCTTTTAGATATCTACTAATTGATTGAAAGTGGCACTTCAGTTGCTACTGAGCCTGTCATTTCGATTTCAGATAAAAAGAAACTAATTTGATTTGACAGTAAACATACTATCCTTTATCACAGCACATGGACCTAAAAAAAATAACTGGCTTCATGAAAAGGCCCGTAATAAATTACTTTTTTTAGAATAACGCTACCATTTGTACAAATTGTAATTATTTATTAAATTCCATATTTGATAACTGTAAAAATTTTATTTGAGCATCTACCAAATCCAAGTCCACAGGGACATTATGGAGTTCATAGTACCCATAAAAACAATCAAGCTACATGCGTAATAGAAACTGTGTAAACAAGACTGTATATCATTCTTCGAAACTACTCAGTATGATACGCACGATATTCTCATAACTCTTCCTTATTTGCCGAAGCCACGAGGTATTTGAAAGGTTTTATTAATATTTTCGAACGGTTCGAACAAGTTGGTATGAAAATGATTGGTGGTATTGAAATTAAAAATAAAAGAACGGTAGTAGGTTTTCGTAAGTGTTCAAAAGTTTCAAAACATAATTTAACTGAATTGAACTCTGGTGCAAACAGAGTAAAGTCCCATTTACTTCTGTTACTAAACACCTTTCAAGAATTCTTTACATCCCAACAGTACTTTAATTCTAAAACTGTGGAATGAACTGTCACCAGTGGTATTTCTGAACCAATACCATCTTCAAACCTACAAGAAAAGAGCGTACTCTCTTTTGAAAGGAAGGTAACGCAATTGTGACTCCTCTGGTGTTGCGTGTGTCCATGGGCAGCGGTGATCGCTTATCATGAGGCGATCCGTCTGCTCGTTGGCCTCTTCATTTCATAAAAAAACTTTCTCGTTGCTGAAAATATCACCATAATGTAGATTAGAATTTGTGACTGTGATTTTGTCATTGAAGGTGATGAATTGATGTATTAGCTATCTATAATTTAGGTACATCAATTATTCAGCTAATTAAAGCTAATTGAGTAACTGTACAAGAGCAATTATCGGATCATTACCATGCTATTGATTAAATAATTAGAATAGCTGATTTCAATATAGTTACACACAATAATGAACATTCATACTATTATACATCTATGATAAAATAATGGATAGCTGATATACAAAACTAGCCTATTATCACGGTTCCATCTACGTGATTAACGCTTATTGCGACTTTAATCCTAACTCCGGTTCTAGTCAACCTGATTGCAACTAAACATACATACACTTAAGATTCCTGAATCTTACCAAAAAGTCCTTTCTAACAATACAAAGCGCATCAAAATCCATTGTACAGTTTTTGTAGCTATCCGACGAATGAAAAAAAATCCAAAAGGAAATAATATTTTGTATTCAAAATCGAATATCACAATTTGTTGTTTACCTATATTTTTAAATAATAGCTAGGTTTATTATAATGTTCTACGTACCGCCAAATAATACATTTGATTACACTATCCAAGATAATGTACGTAATTTCGCGCACAGTGCCAACAACAATAAAAAAGTGCATGCATTAATGTGAAGTTCTTTTAACGCGTGGCCATAAAGTGGGCGTGACCGCAACCGCTGCGCCGGCTTACCCATGCAATTTTCAAGGTCATAAATAATAAAACCGTGAATACGATCCAAAGCACTTTGGCTACTTTCGCGCCACTCCCCGCCAATATTGAAATACCTTATAATCGTTAGCGGTGTTTTTTTAACGATAATGCTACCTGAAATTGGTTTAGTCTCATTTAATATCTTTTGGTAATTTATGAATTTTATTCATGCTCATTCATGATGTCTTCGGCTTGACGAACCATAACGTAACTACACGCGTTCGTGTTAGCGACACATTTATGTTGGCCTAGGTTTATTGTTGTTCTATCTTCTAAGCTAACCAATTGAAATCCACCGTCTACTCACGTTACAACTGCGGTAAGATCTCAATGTCAAGTAGAATCAGGTTCGAAAGGGGATCTTGAGGAACTCGTTTCGTCCCAGGACTAGCAAAAGCATCGAGGTTTTATCATTTTGTCTTTAATGTTTCCTCTGTTTAATCAACGATAAACTAAGTTATTTACTACCATCTTGACATAACATTAGCTAGAAGCAGCGAAAAATAGAAAAAATGCAAATCCAAATTTTCGGGGTCCCCATACTTAGAACTGAAAGTCAACATTTTTTTTTCATCATTCCCATACGTGTGCTGTATCTATAGATAAGTCTTCAAAAATGCTATTGAGGTTTCTAACATATTTTTTTTCTCAACTGAATAGTTTGCGCGAGAGACAGTTCCAAAGTGGAAAAATATGTCCTACTAAATCTAAAAAATAAATAATCTACATTGCCATTCAAACTTCCACTGAAAAATGGTTCGAACGAGATCTGGTTAATAGTTTTTTTAATACGTCATAAACCAATAATAATTAAAAAAAACACATGAACTATAAGAACTTATGTTACTTGCTGCTACGGAACCCTTTATGGGCGAGTCCGACTCGCACTTGGCCGGTTTTTTTGAAGGAGACATGTTGCTATTTTGGTTGCTGAACTTGTTAACCAAACCTAATTCCTTTAAGCTTTACATTAACTAATCATTAAATTCTGACTTGTCTCTTTTTAAGTTATTAGAAGTAAATATTCATATTTCAATATTATAATGAAATATATTACCCTCAGGGCCAGCGTTCTGGGGCCTGATCAATCCAGAATGGTCGTTATGCAACAAGGGCCGGCGGCAATCTCCCGTCAACCTGGAACCAGATCAGCTCCTTTTCGACCCCAACCTACGATTTTTACACATAGATAAGCATAGAGTAAGTATATATATTTTCCTACAAAACCTGGTCTGGTCTTGGAGCCAGCCTTATAATATTGCATGCAAACTTAAAATAAAATTGTAATAATTTATTGACTTTATTTTCTTAAATCAGAGTTTACCAATTTAATAAGACATAGTATACACATAATCTGAATAATACGTTACTTACAAATACAAATAATAATTTTGATTCCACTAAAAACAACAGATAAATGGCCTCATAAGCAACACTGGCCACTCGGTGATCTTCACCGTAGAAAATGAGACCCGACATCATATCAACATCACCGGAGGCCCACTCTCCTACAAGTACCAGTTCCATGAAATACACATACACTATGGCCTCCACGATCAATTTGGCTCAGAACACGCCATCAACGGATATACATTCCCAGCAGAGGTAAGAAATATTTTTTTAAAAATATTCATTCAAATGTTCATTTAGATAAATCTCCAAGGAACATGTTGAATTAATAATTCCTAAGCTTATGGTAGTCATACAGATTCATATTCCGCCTATAAAATGCTCAAAGATTTCCTTGCGAAACTCATGATACATTATGTAAGCATTCGAGGATAAAACCTAAGTGAAGCGTCGAATAAACATGCAACGTACGTAGATAAACGTTAAAATGTTATCAGGGATTTCTTTGAAAAGGTCTCAAAAGAAAGCGTAACAGATGTTTTCACACGCATCGGCCGCGCTACGTTCTGCTTCCATCTGTGAGACGGTGAAATCCCAAATGTAATCCCGACGAACGACTTCACTACGAGGCAACTCAACCGTGCCTCCTGTTTATTTATGTGACAAATTCTTACGCAGCCACGTTAAATCCAAAATCATGTGTTTATTCTCGAATGGAACCCCATTTTACTTTTCAACTACATGTTATGTATAAAAATAAATTTAGTTTTTTTTTTCTTTTCAACTTTTTTACTTTTATCTTTCAAACTTTTTTTAATTTCCGTGAGACAAATCTTTCAAGTTAAAGTTAAATTTAGAAGTGCTATATTTATAATTTGAAACTTTTTATTACTTGATATTTCGCGGCTATGAACCCACAGACGGTATATTGAAGTTTGAGTTAGCTTCTCAGGACCTCAAGGGCAAACAGATCACTTACGATTGTGCACACCTGAACACCTTATATACTCTCATAATATGAGAGCATATTATGCTCTAATGTGGTTTCAAAGGCTAGTGTCATCTTAAGTGAAGGTTTCAAATACGGGCTTATGAAATTATTTTGAAAAACAGTTTATTGATATAAATATAGACCTCCTCAACTTCTTGACAATCACTTTCGTTTACAAGTGTTAAAGAGAAAATAATATTTTATAATTTAGTACGTTGTTAGATATTATATCCAATTTATTTGTTTCAGATTCAGATTTTTGGATTTAATTCACAACTATACTCAAATTTTTCGGAAGCACTACACAGAGCTCAAGGGATTGTTTCGATATCGCTGCTGTTACAGGTAACATATTTTGTTGATCATTTTTTCAGAGCTTTCTATTTTGCATATCATACTACGTAGCACATAAATAAACAACTCCACACTTTACAACAACATTATCGTGACTCGTGATAATATTAACAGACACTCAACTATCACGAAATGATACAATTCGACAAACACCCTAACATAGTAATTTTATCGAAGTGTTACCACTAGCCACACCTCTTCGTAGACGAACCTGAGCTCAATTCATTAAGGAAATTGGAATTTTCTGTGCCCCATTTGGATTATCCATGAAAGCTATTAGTTCAAATTAAGAACTGTCTGAACGTTGTGGTGTAAAAGTAGACGCCCGTCACCGTCACCTCTCGGGGTCAACCAAACACCACCCAGCGTTTTCAATTAACTATTAATTGCTACCGTTTATGTTATCGGTATCGTAATATCCGAGGTAATGATATTAATAACCAAAAGGGTAAGAAAACTGATGATACAGTGTGTAACTTATGATGTACTGTAAAAGCACTGATTATATATTATTTAGAGAATAAGTTCAAGATGCTTTTGTTTTGTTATTAAATCTCCCGCTTATCTTTTCGGGTTGCATGGTGAAGCTGTAATCGAAGTCTACAAACTTACTACCTTTATAGAGAACACTAACATGATTGTCCTTATTGTGACAGCATTGTAGAATTGTACGAAGACGGGACAGCATATGTTGGTAAAGAATATAGGTCTTTCGAGATCTTAGGTCCGTAGTACCCTTTCCATTCTTAGTAATTTTTGATATGGGTTTCAAAAGTTTATATTCAAAATGTGCAAAAAGGAGCAAGGAAAAGGAGAAGGGAATTAATATTTTGATGCAAGGTCACGCTAATTTATTTCTAATTAACCTATTTTAGGTATGTGTATGTAAGTTTACCAACATGTCATAACATAATCAATCTGAAGTACCTACCCACATACAAGCCTGTGGGCTTAAAACCGTTTCTGAGAAAGGTTATGTTTGTTCCCAAATTTTCTTAAGCGTGATCCTTAGATGTTATTTTCGATCATTTTATGGTTTTCCTTAATGAAGGCCGGTCCTGTGTTAGCACATCCCAGCCGATGTTGTCCCAAAGGGGAACATGTTTACCGACACGTTCATATTTCGCATGGTGGCGTCGTTAACTGAAACTTTGCTAAAGCAAGCTATTTCCGCACACACGACAAACAATTAGTGTTTTGTCTCCAGCTTTCGTTTTTGTTACTTTAGTCTTGCACAGATACACTTTCATATACCTACCATGAAGCAGGGGTTACTTTGTAACAATTGGGAAAGAGTGGGACAATTTAAATTTAGATTTTTTTAATAAAACCCAATCTAATATGAATCGTTAAAAAGAGAAAAATCAAATTATAATCTGTCCCAAAGTTCCCCAGTTGTGACAAAGTAACCTCAGTTTACGGTATCTTATAGATATAGGTACATTTAATATTTTAAACAACAGCAATACAACTTTTCTACGAATTTTATCACACTGTTCCGACATAATCACAAAATAAATCATTGGAATGATTTATTTTGTGATTATGTCGGAACAGTGTCCGTTTAAAATAGAATATTTTTAGCTTCAGCCCTTAGGATAATTTATACAACTAGAAATAAAACACTTATTATGTTGATGTGTCAATAAGTACTATATGTAAAGTAATATTTCTCATACGGACATTTTGTTCCAGCTTGGCGATTTATCAAATCCAGAATTAAGAGTATTGACAGAAGAATTAGAGAATATTAAATACGGGGGTAAGTTAAGATAGAGCTTCGCCATAGGGTTTCGCCATTTCTAGAATTAGTTCCCTTTTATCCAATTTCGCTTATTGATAATAGTGTAGCATTAATCTTAACCCTTAATTTGGCAACATGTATAAAATTATTTATTCATGATTTTATTTATGTAACTGTGTTTAGATATTATACAGAACACCCAAAAAAATGAAAAATGAATTCTGCACTTTTCCATTTTCGTGAAAACACATGTCCGCCACAACGTATATTGCCAATTACGTAGCGATTTGGTAACGTAAATTCATGTCCGCCGGGATAGCCAATGCCAAATTAGGGAAAATAATTTAAATGAGACAATTAATGCATATTTACAATAACTTTCATTGAATAAAAGTGTAAAAGCAATGAAAAATTACTTTAAAACGAATATAATTAAAAATTGATAAGAAATGAAGACCTTTGGTGTCCCAACTTCACTTTATGTGAGAGTTCAGGAAGCAATTTCTGGGAGTTTTGCTTGTAACAAAACATAGCCAACATGAAACTACTTTCTTTCTCCTTCTTCTTTCATTGACGAAAAATGCTACCAGTTTACTGGAAATAAAGGTTCAATTTCTTGCAGAACAGGTGAAAGAAGGATATTATCGGGTCAATCCATCCATTTTTACTGTCTACAATTTTTACAGTGGTGGACATAGGCCTGTACCAATGTGCGTGATTTCTGCCGATCCTCCGTCTTCTGCATCCAGTCTGTCCCAGCCACCCCTTTTAGTTCATCTGGTTCATCTGGTCTTACTTTTGTTCGCCTTTTCGCGGTCTACTCGCGCCTCTACTCTAGGACTCGTTTGCTCCAACTGCCATCTGTCCTTTGACAGATAAGGCCAGCGTACTCCCAATTCAGAATTCAGCTTTCTTATTCTACGAGCTATGTCGGAAACTTTAGTTCTTCGTCGGAGGACCTCGTTTCGAATCCTATTCAAAGAAACTCCAAGCAAAGCCAGCTCCATAGCCCGCTGCGCGACTTTCAGGTCATAAACTAACCCCACCGTCCAACAGTGTCAGTCATTATAAGTAGGGCGCACTGGTCGAAGAGATTTTTTTACAGGCACTGCGGTAGGGGTGAGGACCAGACCTGAAGAGTTTGCCAAATTCTGCTTAACCCAGTTCCACCTTGAAATTGTTTTTAGTTAGCTGGATACCCTACCTCAGGTAGACATATTTTTGAACAACTTCGAGTGTCGTCTATTATATCTCGGACTATATAATCTCAGTGCAACATATTCTATCCAAGTTTACACCCAGGCCGATGCGTCAAGAAGCTTCATATACCTAAGCTGCGCATCAGTTCAACCAGTTGCACCAGCGACTCCACAACTATGACGATGTCGTCTGCGAACCGAAGGTACAAGACCTACTCGTGGTAATGTAGCATGATTAGACTGTTGACAGGCAAAAACCAACATTGAATGAAAACAAAAAATATAAATAATTAAGCACCCATGATTGGCACTGTCCACCACAGCGGACAAAGTATAGTGGAACTATATTTCTACGTTATTAGCAATGTCCACTGGGACGGACAAAGCCCTTCGGAAGCAAAAAAAATTGTGAAAATTTGTATATTTGCCTGGTTTCATTATTGTACACTATAATACAGATAAATAGCAAGCAATCAAGCTGAAAATATAATGAAATTATTCATTGGTAAATAAAAAGAATAAAGGGATTACCTTAAGCAAAACACATGACCGCTGCATCGCCGACATTTTGTGTCACAACTGACAGGAAAATGATTGCTACACTAAAAATCTATTTTTTTACTGTTATTATATGTATTGAGAAATATGTTTCACGATATATATTTTATATAAAGTGCACTGGGAATGAAAAATATTTATTTTAAATGAATGTCCGCCCCAGCGGACAGTATCAAATTAAGGGTTAAGTAGAAATTCGTTTTTTTTAATGCAGGCCTCTACGTATCACAACCTACCTCTAAAGTAACAGAACTTGGTTGCGACGATACCCAGGCAGTATCTGTTGTGTTGTCTATGTACTGTTCTTTATCTTTGTGCTTATTTGCGTGAATAAAAACTATTATTGACTAAATCAATAGTTGATAAAATTTAAATATTTGCTTTTTAAAGAGTTTAGATGGAGAAACGATGTCTCCACCGTTCTGCTTTACCGATCTCTATCATTTTCTTGAAGTAGCTTGCGAAACTTAACCAATATTTATTGCAATAGTTTTCTTGTTAGCGGTATTAACAGTATTCATTCAGCGGCATAGGACCAAAGCACACGATCTACGGTACATTAGTCACATAGTCAACACCAGCCCAGTCACGATAATCAAACCGCGTTTTCACAGTCACTCATTGTGGCGATTGTCCGCTATAACACGTAAACATTCGGACGCTAGTCTATAGTAACGCAGTGGCTACAAAATATATGACCGTCAGCATAACCTGATGGGTTATCGATGTACTTAACTAGAAGCACATCGATAAATTACTCGATTTAGATGTAACGAATACTAAAAATGTCCAAAATGTGATAATCAGAAAGTCGCTAATCAACGAAACTAAAAGTAAATTAACTGCTTAGTAACTTACGTTCTTTATAAGTATTTTCAAACACATGCTGCGTCAGAAATACATATAATAAATTAATATTCTATTATTATCATAAAAATATGTTAAACTGCATTGCATAAAATTGTCAAGTTCAGTTCGTGTGCTAGTCGTCGTTAAAGACATGCCCATTTATAAACTAGACATAATGGGCTATTTGACTAAGTCTTCCCAATACTGTTTATTATGTTAGCTTGTTCTGAAAAAATATGCTTAGCAAAATAAAATATTGCATATCTAAACTGAAACTATGACTTTTCATTAGTTGAAATTGCCAAAAAAAGTCAAAATATAAACAATCAAATTCAATTAACATATATAACTTTTTAGATTCTTTATTTAAATTTTAAATAACTTTTATTATGAACTATATACGTGTAAACGTAACGTAGACCGAGATAATTGCGATATTCTCTTGCACTCCATACATTAGGCTATTTGACTAAGTCGTCGATTCTTCCCAATACTGGCTAATATGAAAGCTTGTTCTGTAAAAATATGCCTTGCAAAATAAAATATTGCATATCTAAACTGAAACTATGACTTTTCATCAATTGAAATTCCCAAAAAAAGTCAAAATATAAACAATCAAATTCAATTCAAATATATAACTTTTTAGATTCCTCATTAAATTTTAAATAACTTTTATTAAACTTTTATTTTAAATAACTATATAAGTGTAAACGCAACGTAGACCGATATAAATGCAATATTATCTTGCACTCCATACTTTTGCACTACGCGCTACGGAAGTGTGACGTCACAATTTAGTACGATTTTCTATGGAGCTTTTTCGGGCGGCGCGACAAATTGAATTTTTCAAAATCAAATATTTGAAAACTATTTGTCGTACGAAAATTTTACTTTTACAGTTCATTATATTATAAGACAGTGGTCATTTTTCGAAAGTAAAAAAAAACAAATAGCCCTTTGCACTACGCGCTACCGAAGCGTGACGGACGTCACAATTTCGTGCGATTTTGTATGAAGCGTTTTCGGGCGGCGCGATAAATTGAATTTTTCAAAATCAAATATCTTGAAAACTATTTGACGTACGAAAATTTGACTTTACAGTTCATTATATTATAAGAAAGTGGTCATTTTTCGAAAATAAAAAAAAATAGTCAAATAGCTTATTATTATATCTATGTAAGCAAGTTTATCAAGAAATCTGATTAATTCTGATTTTTATTACCAGGTGCAGAGATGCTTATAAACAAATTGTCAGTCCGTGGGCTGCTGCCTGACACAGACTATTACATGACGTACGATGGGTCCACCACTGCACCCGCCTGCTATGAGACTGTTACTTGGATTATTGTCAACAAGCCCATTTATATCACAAAGCAACAGGTAAGAAGCATTTACAATAATTCATTTGTGTATACAATGCCTTTTATGTATGTACTTGATTGAGTGGGATTCTTATTTGCTGATTCTAAGTGTACAAACAACTTTGAATGCGTGATGTCATTTTGTTGCACTATTTATAGGAGAATCTCAATTTCCATACAATGATACAAAATTGAATATTAGGCAATATTATTTAGGGCATATTAAACGGTTTGTAAAGCTCCATTTTCATAAATATCAGGAGGACTTAACTAACTTGACATTGAACTTAATGAAACTTTCTAATTTTATAAAAAAAAAAAATACAAAATGCATTTGAATTCTTGGTATGGTATTACCTATGAGGCCGAACTTAAGAAACTTCAAAACTGAGTCTGTGTTTTTAGATTTAGTAGGCCCGAAACTGAATTTCTCCTTTACACACTTCAGTCAAACATACGGACATTAATAATACAATAGTGGGTCAGCAGTTACAATCAATGTGTGCGCTGACTGAAGCCGTTCAAGTTCGTCGTTTGCATTATACGCTTCCCTGCATTTCCTTTGTTAAATACTAGACCTACAAAATAAGGAAAGCGTCTCTAGATACGCTTCTTTAAGAACTTAATGTAAACTTAAACTACTACATATAAAATATAGAGAGAATAAATAATGAATAATGGACAGACCTTACTTGAAGTGAAAAGTTATTTTAAAGTAACCGAACTTTATTTAATTGTTGGTACCTACTATTTAGCAAAATGAGCTCAGGTGCAGCTAGAAGCTTTACTCATAACTGGTGCAACTAGTGATTCGTTCCAACTATCTTCTCTATTAAAACTTATTTATTGAACTATTGTAAAAGTATATTAATTTTAAGAAATCTTTCGTCTTGAACTGTTTTACTTTCTACTTAACGACTAGTTATCAGATTGTTACTACTTTATTAATAACTATTGTTGCGCCATCACTTCGTCACATACCACCTTGCCTCGCTGTTCAAAATATTTTGAACAGCCTTCCACTACATTTGCGTGCACTAATGTTTTATAACACAATTTATATTCGCTTAGAAGGCATGCATATTAAATGTGGCTGTAAATTACGAAACCGGAATACATTTTGGTCAGTTCACACGGGCGGCAACCGTTCCTTGCGGCCGGCAGAGGCGGCAGATCCAGTCGAAGACAAGTTTCTGTGTATTCAGCCGTGGTTGAGGCTAGCGTAATAACATTTTCATTTGTGCCCACGCTACAATAAACAACTCACGTCCCTCGCCTTTAGACAAAGACTCCGCCGTGAATTATGTACGTGTTAAAAGTAAACTGAAAGTGCCGCGTTGTGTGGCTGTTATTATAAATCATTGTTTATGTTTTCCGTTTCTGTTGGTGGGAAAATTAAGTGCTAGTGGAAACTGCTTGCAATCTCGTGGGGAGTTGAGTGAACACCATGTGTTCGGTACTTGAAGTGCAATTTACTATAATACTAACTGTTTTCCCCTATCGTTAGTTGGAAAAAGTAGAAGTTACAATATAGTAAACACAAAGTATCATTTAAACAGCGTGTGGCAACAACGCTACTATACAAATACCTCTACATGTGTGAATTTATGACGCATTTGCATATTGTAACGCTTCATATGCAAGGTTTCCAGTACTTTTTACGTGCCCTTTTTTCAAATTTCCACTAATCAAATAACTTACGATAGAACACCAGAAGCCAAGTAATAAAGTAATGTGGCAAAACTTGTGTTGAGCTTTACGTTCACCACATCAAATAAACTAATCAAGCCAAATTACAGTTGGAAAAATCAATGTTTAGTCGGAGTCTATAATCAGAATCAAATTGTTTAATACAGCGTAAACAGCGATGCGAATGAGATAGCCCTGGTCGCGTGCTCAAAGCCCGTTAATCCTCACTGTAGCTAACACACACCTATCCGCACTACAAATATAACGGTCAACTAACGTATAAAAGGAAGAAATTTCAATTTACTTGAAATAGCTCTCCACTCTACCTGTTTATATTATAATGGAAACTGAACATGCTCTGTACATTGAATATTTGCTACTAAAACTTGTAGCCAGGTTCGCTTGTTCCTCTTTAGTAACAAAGCAAGTAAATAACAAACTAGCAATTTCTTCGCAAACTGTTCAATACTTCGCAAAGTTCCAATTTAATAGAATATTATATTTTATGTGAAGTAGTAGTGAAGTTCTTGGAAAAACCTTAGCCACTTGTGCAAAGGAATTTATTGTCAACATAATTGAATTTCATGACTGTAGTTGCACGCCTTGAGGCGACTGATGCAAGGCGACGCGCGGCACCCTAAAGCTCCCCTCGGCAACAACTTCAGGCCGCCCCAGCCTCTCTACCATCGAGCGGTGAGGACCAACATTGACTTCGATCTCAGCAAGGTAATTTATACCTTACATGAAATCATATTAAGCACAAAGTCCTGCGAACATGAACTTAATAATTCATATTGTATGCTAAGCCAGGTACGTAAGCGGTATACTTAGTCGCTGCAATGTGTATGCTCCTGCAAAATGGTTAGCTGTACTATCAATGTAACACTAATGAATTGTGTTCGCTTAAGTGGTACTGGACTTAACGTCGTGTGTGTTTTAATTCATTTAACTATTTTCAGTACCCCGGGAAAACCTGCCCCAGCATGCATCGAGACATGCATTACAAAGGTAATTATTTAATTAATTTCATAGACACAGTTCTACCTCTATTTTATTATGTCATAGTTGACGTAATTAATAGTGAGTTTGCGTTATACTCGTAAAATGCTGCCAATTCTTTATTATTTGGATTATTGAAGATTAATTATTATTACGATTATTTTGGGGTGTATGTCCTATGAGAGGCGGACTAGTTTGGTGGGCCAGATGGCAGTTCTTACATAAGCTAACATAAGTTACAATTAATAGAACGGGTTCCCGAGACCCCGAACTTCAAACAATAAGTTCTTGATGCAACTGGGAATATAGTAATGGTGATGATTGAAGAATAATAATTATAGTTATACACAATATAGCCTACAGTCCGTACAGATACCAATAATCCGTACAATAATCCAACGAGTAACAGCAACTGGTCTACAATAACAACAGAGTTGTGTGAAGCAACAACAATAATTTTACTGTTATCATGATTGCGAATCGTGTAATCGGAGCAATTACAATTCCTGTTCAAATATGGAAGTTAATCCTTGGTAACACAGAAAGCGAGTAAAATTCGTATTCAATTAAATGCTTACATTAAAACTGTTCAATTATTTCATGTTAATTAGTGCAAATACAATAGTGCCTTAGAGTATTACTCTAAGCAAATAGCATTAATTAAAAACATATATTATAAATTTCATAAAATACCAATCCCCAATTACATTAAATGCCAAGGTTTTGGGACAATACGTCGACTATAGAAGAAGAAAAAAACTACAGACAAATTTCTAAATTACAGTAGGATTTGCAAAATTTTGAAGTGCGTGTACTTGTATTGTAGTTCCTTTTATTATAGATGGTAAACTTATTGAAAATTAAAATCAGGATAATGATTTGCTAAAAATTTAATAACGCTGCTTACTATTTCAATCCCGCTATGTTTGCTTTGTCGCCTGCACTATAACCCAAGCTTCCACACGTTATGAATGTTTTTATTTCTGTTGCAGCCAAAAGCTGGACACAGTATTGAAGCTATTCCACTACGGTAGGCATTCACGTAGCAGCTAAATAGAAAATATACTATAATTATTACATAAGTATTGTATATAATTCCTGTACAGTCTTGTTAAATCTTGCTTATGATAAAATGGAGCTAACAAAATATGTATAAGTGTAAAATATTTCAACATCCGAAATTAGCGCTGATGTTAGTCCTAGTATAATGTAACAAGTGAATATTGTTAGGGAAGGGTTACCTAATATTTTATTACGGCCTCTGATTAGGTAGAATATTATAGATATTTTCAGATAGTTATTTGAACGATACAATCAGTTTTGCTGTAGTAGTAATTTGTATATTTAACCTTAAGAAAATATAGCCATAACCTTAAATGATAATTTATTATCAATGATTTAACATATCATTTTGATAAATTTGAAATGCGAAGTATGTTTTTTGCTGTTTGTACTATCATTACAAAAATAATTGTTGTTTACTACAATCGTTAGTTTTATGTACATGTAATTTTAACCAGTGTTTTCTAGTATAATACTTACGTAGTAAGAAATTCAATTAACGAATGAATTTAGATACATAATCATATCAAATTATATGTATTAACCTTAAGGCCCTATTTGACAGTACTAGGTACTTTCAATTATACCTATCTATCGCTGTAAGACGTCTATAGCTTTAATATACTATACTCTAGTACATATTTACATTTGATTGCAAATTGTAAGATGAAACTATTCCATGATTATGAAATGTATATCGCCTGGCTTTCTTGTAAGATCTATTAGAAATATGATTTGATTAAACGATATTCACCTATTGTTTTCTTATTTTATTGTATAAATATATAATCATTTAAAAAAAACACTTTTCATACATAATAAATTACTTTATACATATGTTTCTTTCATATTCTTGAAGATAACGTCAATTCAAGAATGTTATCTGGTTGATAAGATCAATTGATCAAATTGTCAATTAGATGCAATCCGAATACGGTGCAGAGTATACCTGCTAGAACCAAGAGTTTCAGTGACTCATTCCTATGCCACACCACTAAGACCTGGAACTCCCTGCCAGTTTACGTGTTTCGCAACAATTTGTTGTAGCACCTCATGTACCGACCACTTTTTTACACCGCTTTTTTTAACGTGCGATAAATCCCCACGGATACCACCCCCATGGAGCCAGTGGATGTGGTTATGTCGGACTCGAACCGACTAAAACGCACGCCGTCTTGGGTCTTTGGTTGCCGGAGGTGAAATTGCCAAAAGCATATCTCTCGCATCCCGGCAGACCCAGGACCATCTCTTTCGAGATGGCCCCCTTCGGGTTGTGGGGACCACAGTGTCCTCATCTGGCCCGGTTACGGGGAGACGCACTTTTCGCCGCCTCCGCGGCCTGCTTCTGCTACGGCTGACAGGCGGCTCCACCGGTCACCCCCTGCTAGGATGACAGGCAGCTCCACCGGTCACCGCCACCGTTTTAGCAGGCGCTAAAAAATGGAGCACTATTTAAGAAAGACTAGGTCACATTGACGGCAACAAAGCGATTATCGATATTTGCATAATACTTTTCAAATTTGTTCTACTCTTCACCATATAATAGGTAATAATCGTAACCTTAACGTTCAGCAGAAAATCAAGCACCTTTGAAGAACATTTTAGTAGGTGCTCACTGTTTTCATTCAATACATTAAGCTTCATAAATATGAAAAAAAAGCAACTTCTCAGTAATATTAATGATGTCTGTCTAGTAATCATTGTGGTTGGCTTACTACATTGGTCCAAAAAATATTCACTCCCGAAACTGTTCATCAGTTTCGGGAGTGAATATTTTTTGGACCAATGCTGAAAAATCATTATATCTTCAGATCTATCCATTCCGTTCGTTCGTTAAATGTATCCGTATTTACAATAAACTACGCTTTCACCAATATAAAACGATTTTTCCGGTCAACAACGTAAAGTTTAAAGTATAAGTGCGAGATATGTTTCCCAATGCAACGGAATAGAACCGTCTGTTTTAGCGTTTCCTCTGCTCTTGTGTTTGAATAAAAAGCTCATTTGAATTCTATGAGAATCGAAATTGCTCTCTTTTTCGCTGTAGTAACTTAATTTAATCGAGTTCCATCACAATGTCTTTTACCTTTAGATTGGGTACCCGCTATAATACTGATAAAAGTGAAAATAAAATTTATCCACTTAGTAAAATTCGAGTCGTGTCCTCTCAATGAACCATACATATTGTATTTAGAGAAAGGTCGTATTAGAGATTCAGGTCAATGTCGATTGCAACCTAGTATACAGCTGGTTGATGGACGAGGCTCTGATGCAAGATTGGATGCAACCAGGATTGGCGTTCGAAGAAGAAGAAGTTATGCCATAAAGGATAGGTAGGTTGAATGAAGCATCCACATTTTCACCAAACTGTATATTTTATCCTACGTAACAGGTAGCTACCCAACAAGCTAAGTATAGGCTGTAATCTGCATCTAATACGGTTTTATGTGAAACTCTTTGTTCTTCTTTTTTCGATTCACTTCTGAAAACGTGAATACACAACCAGACTGAAGTTCTTGTCGGTAGATATGATGATCAAGGAAAAGGGGAGTAATCCGAAACAACGACCTTGAAAATGTCAGAATGTACCCAATGAGGTTAAGTCTCTCACAAAACAGAGGCTAATACCATTCAAATATACCACACACTGATAGCTAACATAACGCTATTTTTTCTTTTTCCGAATATAAATTATTTTTCAAACGATAACATGGAGATTAAGATAGTAAATAAATTAATCGTTTTTCCGCATAGAAGCCAGCGTTATTGGAAAAGTTGCCGCCAGTCTGTTGATAGACTTACTAAAATTGAGTTCATTAAAATTAATAATTTTCGGGTGTGGAGGCAATTTAATATGCTTTACGCCAAACGTTAGCTTTTAAGTGGTTTTCTAGTAATTGGAAAATGAATCAAATATATTTTTTAAATGGTTTTCACGTACATTCAACGACAAAAGTGGCATTCTAATCTACAGATCAGCGAATAACAAACATCTTCATTAACTTTCACATCTATAATAATATTTGCGTAGGATATATATATAGGTATTCCAGTATAAATGTGGTTTGTAAATATTTTATTGCTTAGTAACTTTTGTTATTGATTGTACTTTCTCTTTGGCCATATAGATAGGTATAGCTCAAAATACCGTACACTTTATTAGTTGAAAAGTTACAAAATCAAATACACTAACATTTATATACAAAGATAGGTCTCACAAAGTTTCGTAAAAGTTATAAAGTCTCGAGTAGTCTCATGCGTATTTTGGAAGCATAGTCACGAAGTTGAGTGCTAGCAATAAGCTGGTTATTTCTTTTGTTCCACCTCCCAGTTTAACTCTACAGAGCTACGGAGTTGAAAACTACGTGCATGTCGACTGTTGATAAAATATAACTTTCTACACTACCATCTAATAAATATAAGAGAGCCCTTACTGAAAGGAATTTGTGGTGTATTTTATTTTCCTCTCGTGTTGTAAATTTTTACGAGCGGTATCAATAAGTGTTGTAAGCTATGAACTATTCATAATATGTCGGTATGAAGTAAAAGACAAAATTTTATTCCTAGGTATTAACTATAGCAGCGGTAGTAAATGCTACTACTAAACTTAAAGTTCTGGTTCGAATACATCGGGAAAAATGAAATGCTCAAGTGATACTTGAACCCACGACCTTTCCTTTACAGGGTTCAAGTCTCATTTGAGCATTTCATTTTTCCCGATACATTCGAATTTTAAATTTAGCATAATAAATACTATAAAAATTCATTAAAGTTCTGTGTTCGATTTCACTGGTCGGAAAAACAATTGTTGGGGCTAATTTATTGGGAATCAATTCATTGTTAATGACATCTCACAGGATGCATACACACGACCTACAAAATAAATATACATACGCCTTTATACACGCCTTGATATATGATCTTACAACTGTACACTTATTTCCTTGGCGGTGTATATAAAAAAAAAACAAATATTATAAATTTGAAATTTTGTTAAAGATGTTTTAATGTTTGAATATTAGTGACTTTCTAAACCCGAAACGGAAGCCTGTGACAGAGCCGTGTCCGTAAATCAATAGGTGTATTAACTAGCAGTCCGTTGACTTAGGCTTGAAGTCCGTTACATAGGCCTCGAGGTTGAAGGCGCACTACGTGTCGCGTGTGCCTTGCCTAGGCGGGTGGCAGAAGGACTCCTCTTCTGCCGCACTAGAGACGGGCCTGCCGCCGATCAGTGGCGGGCGACTCACACGACGATGGCGGAAGATGTTGTTCCCGCCATCGTGGATATGTGGTGACGACGGACACCGTGGTGGTTTAGTGGGTAGTCTGGCTGGTGGGTAGGAGTCCCACACGAAGCCCACCCTCTGCCCCCGTGGGGGGTGAGCGAAGTGCTTAAACGCATTAAAAAAAAAGGCTTGAAGTCCGAAAAACTTGGTGAGACCACCAACATTCAGAAGACTACTATTACGTACAATACGCGAGACCCGACCACTGACGAGGTAAGACAAGATAATGATTGAATGATGTCGCACCATTAAGACCTGAAACTCTTTGCCAGCTCACGTGTTTCCTTCTTCCTACAGTCCCGGGTTCTTTAAGCGGGGCGTGAAAAGGCATCTGATGAGGCCGTCAAGCTGAGTGCCACCACTGTTTTTTTTTTGTTTTTTTTTTCTGCAACATTCCACACAACGCTATCTAGACCCAAAGTAAGCATAGCTTAACTAGCTTGTGTTATGGAATCTAGAATGCGAATAAACATACTTAGATACTTTTTTTTGTAAATACATACATATTATACATAGAAACACCCAGACCAATGCAAATAGCCATATTCATGCATACAAATATTTGCACTGAGCGGGAATCGAACCCGCGCCTCCTGCGTAGCAGTCGCGTTCACTACCACGCGACGGAGGCTTTTTAACATGTTACATGTTTACGATAGTGGCCCTCTTTCCGAGACTTTGCCTTTAGCTGACCATCAGGCGAGGTGAAGTCAAATTGACGTGTCCTTTATAAAAAAAAATATTTATTTCCATAGGCTGATTACAAATTACTCCTTATAACAATGTTACATTATGGGTACAGTACAGTTATAGAGATAAAATTACAAGGAGTACACAGGCATTCGTACCAGGTGAACTCTGTATCACGAATGCCCAGTTACACATTGTCTCCCATTCCGGGGGCGAGTTGGGGACACCGTTGTCCCCCCCCCCCTGAGAAGGGCCAGACCGTATGGGATGGCCCTGGGTCAGCCGGGGTGCGAGGGATATGTCGATGACAACCTCACCTCCGGCCTAGCACGACCCACAGTCGGCGTACGGTTTTAGTCGGTTCGAGTCCGACATAACCTCCCCTTCCGGCTCCGGAAGGGGAGGTATCCGAGGGGAATTCCGCACGAAAAAAAAAAGTTACACATTGTCTGCAAACAAGCCATAAATCTATCAATCTATCAGTCAATCTAACAATGTTGTTCTCTAACTAAAATTAAGCTTCTGTAAGCGCAAGAAAGAAAATATTTTATGTATAACCAATTCGCGTATAACACAAATCACAAAAAGGGATTGTTTACACAGTTTGCTAAACACCGGCGGGAAGGCGCACGCCTCAAGTGCGCGCCGGAGACGAGTGTGAGCTCAATGTACTCAAGTGTATTTGCTCTTTGAGCGAGTGACAAGATTTGGCGCCATGTTTTGCGTGCGCTTTTTTACTATGAACGTTATATTATAATTTAAGTAACATGTTATTGCCCTAAATTAATCTTGAGGAAAATAGTTTTTCTGTGTTATCGATAGAGACTAGGTATTTGAGATTCCACTTCACCCTACAAATGTATTATATCGGAAAGTTTGCTCAGATTTTTGAATGTGAAACAGATGCACAGGTCTGGCTGAAATTTGGTACAGTAATAGTATACAGTTAGGTTCTCATCAGTTGCGGGAACGGTACGGTGTCATATACGCTTGCAATCATAAACTTTTCTTATTTATTGCTAAAATGACTGGTCCTGATTGATTTATAAATCCGGGGTCTACAAACTTGAAATTATGACGGTTGATTTAAAAAATCCCCCGTTGAATTAAAATATGTTTAACCGTGTGAGTTGGAGATGGGCTGCTACTTATAATTACCTATTATTTCAGAAGATTTACTTATCTATTAACCTACTCTCTTTGTATAGTACCGAATACTAGTAGAATCTATAATCATCACCAAATTCTGAAACCAATTTCGAAGTCAATGTTTAAAACGGAACTTCGACGCTCACTGAAGTTGATGCAGTTTGTAATGCGCGAGTAACAGTAGTTTGAAAGTTACATTACAACAGTAGCATACACATCGTTGAAGGCAATTTGACTTTTATGCAAATACACAATTGTGAGGCAGCGCCAACTACGGCCCGCTCCGGCCGCGGCGACCGCACGTATGTTGGCGAAAACACTGGGTACCACAGTAACCTAATTGGAATATTAATTTACTTTAATATTCATGGTAAACATTATTTTTAACCTACTTACAGTATATAATAGACCAGTAATATTTAAACTTAAATTTGCCATAGAACTCGTGAAGAATTGATTACATTCACCATATAATAAAAACGTGGCTTTGAATTTTTTTTTAAATAACTGCGGCCTACAGCTTACTATATCCGTAATCCCATGGTCAGCTTGCAACAATGCTGAAGTACTGGATATTCTAAAACTCTAGCAAGCATGGTTAATATTCCCGTTGATTCTTATAGTAGTAGTATAAAAGACCAGAAAGTTGGTAGTTGGCTCCACCGTCGACCTTAAAGACGGATATAAAGACAAGGGAAATTTTAAGTCATTCAGGTGGGGCTAAATAGCTCAGTTGGAAGAGTAAAACTAAAACTATAACTATAAGTAAACTATAAGTGGACCCTGGACTTCAAAGTAAACTTTAGATATAACAGTGAAATTGCTATGCGGATACTGATGAACTTGACAGAAAAGAATCAGAAATAATGTTGTTACTATTATAAATGCGAAAATTTTAATGCATGGATAAATGGGTGCTTGTTTTTTTTAATCCTGTCGAAATTGAAATTGAACACAGAGATAGTTTACATTATAATCTGGAATAGTACTCAGGCTATTTTATCTGAGAAATAAAAACCTGTGGGTAACGGTAAAGAAACTATCAGTTTTCAACGTGGGTTGAGTCATAGGCAACAACTGATGTAAGAAGAAAACAACCACTTACTTAAAATTTATCGGAAATAATCTTTTAGGGTTAATACTGAAGGTTAAATGTCAAAAGATGTATGTTAGTTTAGATTCCAATTTTGCTAAAAAGGAACAAAAACGTACCAAGCATACAATCTAGGTTTAGTAATTGTAATAAAAGTTAACCGAGCGACGAAAGTAAATCTCCAGTGTTGAAATCACCTGGGCGGGCCGCTTCTCAGAATTAAACTGACTCACTTTGCTTTTATTTTAATACGTCGTAGACTCCTGTTCGCTACGTAGACGGGTGTAGAGCTCCGTAGACTTGCTCTTTCGTAGCATTCGTAGCTTGTTTAGTAGCAATGTCTTTATACTTAAGTGCAATCTGCTACGGTTTAAGTCACTTGGAAATCGACGATATAAGACTAAGCTTTGCGTTCCACTAATTTCATAAATTAAAAGTAATTGTAAAGATGGCTGTGCTTGTGGATAGATGTTTATTGCAACCAGTCCCGAAAATATATCCCATTTCCACAACCTACACAAGTTTATGCAATTTGTTATTTCCGACTATAAACTACCTTTGTTCGTAACAAACTTCAAAACACAATTTTTCACACTTAAAATATTAGTAGGAAGGATGTCACACATGGTACGATAACGGGCGAAAAATATTTTATAAATAAAACATAACATGCTATTGTGAATTGAACACCAGTCGCTTTCGACAAGTAAATGTATACATAAGGGTTGAATAATTTACGAGTGCACTAACTTTGGCCACGGCGGGACCCGTTCGGTACAGATGCGAGGAGTACATATATCAAACCGGGTCGAAGGTTACAACTTCAATAAAACTTCAGAGAAACTTATTCAAACGCGTCGGCCGGTGAAAGCTGTTTTTAACTTATACCCGCAAGGGATCACCCATACAAATAGAGAGTTAGGTGGGGCCACGAAAGCGGATTTCTTTTTTGGAATAACTTTTAGGTACATTCTTGGCAGTTTGCCATTTAGGCAAAATTTTCCGCTTTTATGTAATGACGTTTATGGCGTGCAGCCAACTTGATGACACCTATTTTAGTAATTACGTTATTCTTCGTATAATATTATAATTAAATTTCGTACGATTTTATAAGTAATGAAGCGTAAAGCTCATTTTGGTAAAAATAAGAGAGAACTAGAATGAAAACCCGCACAATAATTTCCCTAACTCCAATTCAACCAATGGCAGGCAATGCACCTATGTCCTGCATACCTTTAGTCAAGTATAATATTTATGGGTTTACTTATTATAAGGCAGGCCGTTTAGACCTACTAACGTCTAGCGGGCGCGTTCCAGGCTCCATTGCTGAAAACCCTACACAATTTGGAGTCGACCTACGACCCGTATGGAGCTGACTTTTAGTGCTGGTACCGGATTGCAGGTGAGTTTGATTTCTGAAAACGCATAACCCCCATATATTTGATATCAATACATAGGTACCTACATATACTATATAAGGGGTATGAGTAGGCAGAGGAACAGCAAAATATAGTTGGCTATAAACTATGACTTTCAGTCAAACATAATAGGGGGCGAGCTTATTGCCGTTATTTGATATTCTAGTGCATTGACATTTAATGTTACCAAAGCACAAAATAATATCCAAATAATAGATGATAATAGACCAAAGTCTCAATATCTATAGCGAATAATGAATTAAGTTGGTATAGAATTTTGTCACCACCGTACATAAAAACAAAACGTAATATTACTTCTGACGTAAAATAAAATGTAAATCAAGAGCTCGTACCCAAAAAATTAATGGAAATTTTAATAAAATTGTTTAATTATACAAAGCGATTGAAAGAATCAAGAGTAATTAAAACGTAATTAAGGACAGCAATGGTTTCAGGTGTCCATTCTAATCTCATGTTCCGGGGAAGGCAGACGATCCCCACCGGTATATTCTGTACACAGGCGGTATTTATTTATTAATTAATTTGTGATTTTTATTTTGTAAGAGGATAATATGATTTGTAAATGGATAATTTGCTCATGGTTTCTATTTCTTTTGAAATTTGCGATACTTCTGCTTAAAAATTGTCAAGTGTGACTTGGACTCGTGAACTCAGGATTCCCTACACATCTGGATGAAGGGATAATCTTATGTTGCTTTTGGATAGCTGGAGATGCTAATATAGCTCGTAGCAAATAAGGCACAATGAGCTGGGAGTATCTTCTGAAGGTGCGATAGTAGCAAATGAGTCAGAATGAAGACTGTGAATCGGTTAACGGATGATGGAACGCATCTGGTAAATTGACCTTCAAATCCATCAAAAGAAAAAGGTACAAACTAACCAGGACAACCAAGTGGTCCTATAAGGCTTTCGTTTTTTCTTTTGAGGTGCGGAACCTTAAAAATATGAAGTCATAAAAGCTGAAAGGAGAGAAACCATGCGAACGATTTGTAAAGATATTGTTCAGTTCTAAAGTGAACATTATTTTTACTATTTTTAGTAAGTAAATTGCACGTCTAAGGGCAAATTCATTTATTTCGATCGTCATACTTTATTTTCCATAAAAATAATTGTACTTTAAGCTCAAAACGTTATTAAGATCACACTTAAGAGATTCAAACATATAATAACAATGGTAGGTTCCTATCCGTCATCTAATAGACAAACTTCAAATCCAAAGCCTTTCTAAAACACAATACATTTATATTTTTATTCCAGAATCATCCTTTATATTTATAAGGATACGACAGCCTATTTAGAATTGTTCAACTCAACAGAACAGCAAAACCCTTTCCGTAAGGGTCATCTAATGTTCGTACAGGATAATGAGCATGTTATGGGTTGTTACTATCGAACGACATCGGACGTCCCACAGAATCGGTCATTGTTATCTAGAATAAGGCGGTTTGGCGGAACGCGTGTGGGCTTTCCCACGCTCCGACCGCAGACATGCGACGTTATTAACCACTTCACGTTTTTGTTACCTGCCGAGAGATTTATTACTTTTAATTATTTTTCATTGTCCGCCACCGTTATTCGTCTTAGAGGCATCGTATTAAATTATTATGCTCACAGCAATGATTTAGTGTTCAACACTACGTAATTTATGACTCGGAGGTTGTTTTGTATTTTTTGCATTAATTATAAACAATTAATCATTTGCAATGGAGCCTTATATTAGAATTGAGGAAAAGAACTGATGTTTAAGGGTTATGTTACTGAAGTGGAATTTTCATACTCTTATAGTGAAGGCAAACTTGATGGTTAAAATAGGCAACGCAAAGCGTGTTTTTCGGGACACTTTGGTGGAAACACTGGCTGCGACGGTAGATGCGCTGAACTTTCATTCCGAATCAGCAAAGACAATGGTGTAGCCGCGCACTGATGGAAACTGAACTTAAAAGTAGCATCATGCCACTTAGGTCAAGGCTAATAGCATCAGAAATGGTCTTCTGGACTGCACCACTGTTTTTTATAAAAATATTTTAAATTAAATTACTTAGCCTGTGTTTTTGGGGTCCAGAATATGGATAAAAATAACCTGACATAGCAGTCGACTTAAATACCAACATCACAGAAACCTTTAAATTCTGAATTATCCATTAATTTTTATTCACTATATCTAAACATCACGTCCACTTGTATGAATTATGAAATTATTATCAAAACAAGTTTTATACAATATATAAAAGTTGAAACTGGAGAGGCTTCATCGGTATTCATCGCGGTCATTGCAGGGTTCATTAAAATGCGTCGAACAATAAATGGTGGGCTCGTGGGACCTTTTGTGAGCGCCGGAGTTTTAACCGCATTTCAATCTGTTGTTCGTTATTATTTTCATCATTGTTCATAGCCGCTGTACTGGAAGCGACGCGGTGCTCCTGTGGTAGCGACACAATTCACCCGTCTCGTCTCAAAACTTACATTTCATCAAAATAAAATACAACAATGGCGTCGTTATGTTTTGTGTTTGATATTATTTTTATGTCAACAGTTGTCAAAAGTGTCTTATTTTAATGTAACATGTTATGCTGTTGAAATATTGTCAATAAATAAATAAATGATATTTTCTGAAGTTTACGCGAATGTCACTCATTGAAATAAAACCACTTTTTACGGATTCTATCGCGATATATTTGCAAATATATCGCGATAGAATCCGTAAAAAGTGGTTTTATTTCACTATTTCAATAAATAAATAAATGTTCCACTATAATAGCGCTATCAGTGGCGAAGGGTTAACATTTTGAAAAGGGAACCCGGTAGAAATAAAAAATATGTTGATCTAGTTTGTCATGCGCCGGATGACCGCTAGCATGAATCGGGTTATATACCGCTCGCCACTGAGCGCAATCTATCTAGTACCGGCATCAGCTGAGTGCTTCCATTCTGTACCCACAAAACTGTACCCACAAGCTAAAATAATAATGCTAGTATATTATAATAAAACAAAGTCTGGCTGTCATTATTCTTGTGTATCATGAACTTTTCAATACTTTAAGAAAATCTGAAACAAAGTCATCCAATATCAGTACAACATGATCATTTTTTTAAAAGATACTTTTTTCAGAAACTACTTACGAGTGGTGGGACGTGTAAATAGTCCTGACCATGTGGTGTGTTTGCACACAAAGCGTTTAAGAACCTCTGACCTGGCGTTTGGTTGTAATAGGAAGGAAATACTCATGTGACCGCTTCCATGAATGAAAACGTAAGAAAATCGGCACTGACCTGTGTTCCACCTCGTGAGGATTCAGCTGCAGACAGGCGTGGTTCCTGGCACGTGCTGGCAGGTAGGTAATTTTCGACCGGTCGGTTATTTTCTTGAATTTGTCGTTTTCTTCCGATACACTTCACTTATACTGACTTGAGAATGTGGCCAAAGGAACTTATAGAATTACACAGAAAGAAACGAGGAGTTGAATTAATCAAACTTCCGTTTTATGCGTTAGCGGAGTCAAAAAAGGACACCTTTCGGTGCTGGGTGCGTGTTACTGACTAATTAAAAAATGCGAGCGGGTAGATGATCCGCCGTGGTGCTTGAGAGTCTCGCTCATAGAAACTTCGTTCTCAAAATATAGTTCGAACAGATCCATTCACAGCGCCATTCATTGGCCTCCTCCAACACTAAGTGGTCAACAAATGAGCGCCAACATTCAAACATTATTCGATACATAGAAGCGGTTTATTAAATTACAAAATTGAAATACAATTAAATTATGTGGGAAATAATTAAGAAAGTACAGCGCTCCACCATGCACCCGGCTTTGGAACGTCGCAAGACGTTACGAAACAAACAAGCGAACACTGGCTGATTAGAGCCCATAGTGAATTTGTATAACATAATAATACACATAGCGAAAATAACAACTTAGACTAACAATATTCTATCTAAAGTATGTTTAATGTTTGAGTTAAAAATTAAAGTTTAAGATTCTATTTAGCGTTATAAGTTATTGCGTTGGGATAGGATACAATTTGGTTACAGCGCGTTTGTAAGTACCAGTACGCGTTTTATATATTATGATAGACATGAGGAGTCCAGGTCCAGTATGACAACTGACAACGTGAAAATGCTGAATTATTAGATCAACAACGTGACCGCGTTTAGGGAGAAGGACAGGATGTAATCCTGATACAGAATGAGGTTCGATCTTAAATTTAAATCGTGCGAATTTTAAAACGTATGTAATGATACGTAGTAGTCTCTGCCAAGAAGAAACACGTTGTGCTAATGTACATAACAATGGCGACTCTGTGTGTTTTATTGTCACACTCAACACATTTGCCTTATGCTCAGGTAAGTCAGAACAGTTGGCGGGAGAGAATGACTTAATAGGCCATTCATCAGGGGGGCCGCGGATCCATGCTGGACCGTTCCACCACAAATCATAAGCCAAAAGTTGCGAGGGGAGCATGCCGCGTGATAGACAATCACTCGGGTTAATGTCTCCGGCGACGTGATAAAAATGTTTAGCGTTCAAGTTTTCTTGACACTGAGCGACCCGGTTGCTAACAAAAATCAACCACCGATGTGGTGACGAGTGAACCCATGATAAGGCAATCGTGGAATCAGAAAAGGCGTAAATGTCAGTAACGGGAATGCGTAATGCATACGAATCACGTACAGTTCTTATTAACTTTGACATAAGCAAAATAGCACATAACTCTAATCGAGCAAGCGTAGTAATCTTTGTCGGAGTGACCTTTGATTTCGCACACAAAATGCGAGTTTGAATGCCAGATGGGTAGGTACAATGTGCATAAATAACACATCCCATGCCATTCAGGCTGGCATCACAAAATGGGACAAGACGTAATTCGCAATCAACTTCGACACCTATATATCGCGGAATTTTTAATGTGTCAAGCAATTTTAATTCTTGAACGAGAGCGGAAAAGCGTGAGCGTATATGCTCTGGAGCAGGGTCATCCCAATCACTCTTACTAAGCCAAAGTTCCTTGAACCTGAATAAGATGCGCAGGTATTTACGATGGTCAACAGGTACGCCAATACGTAAATAATGTTGTTTTATGTCAGCGTTCATTGCGATAGGAAATAGCCTAAAATTTAATAATAATAAAAACAGGTCTGCCTGTAAATTGGGACCAATATGTAAAATATCATTGAGCGAACGACAAGTGTGGGTTTTAGCGCTCGCGTCTAACACAGTACGCGGCATCGGTTCGTCATGTCGAACCACTGCGCGATGTGGTATATAATAACCATCCATAGACAAATTAGAGTCATCAACGAGACCAAGACAACCGTTATCCAAACAATCCCGAATAACCTTATTGTAATTTTCGCGTACGGTTGGTGATTGACGAAGTTTACGCTCGAGCGACAAAAACCGGGGGTGAGCGACGCCGCGCGAGTTCCCTAGTTCAGAGGGATCCTTGCAGAACGGCAGCGCAACCGTATAACGACCTACGTCATCGCGAGTCACAGTAAATGTGAAAACACTCTCGCACTCGGTTTCTTCTGGAGACAATAGGCGCTTCACAGGAACTTCCTCAAGCTCCCATGGTTTTTGCACTAAATCATTTAGTGCTAGCGCAGAAAAGGATGCGGTTGTAGGCACAACAACTTTACGTGGGTAATCACCCATAAGTACATACCCAAACGCGGTTGATAGTACACAAGGGGCACTGGGACCACACTCGACTCTATTTCCTAAGTAAATATACGGGAAGAGCTGTGCACCTAATACTATATCAATGTTTCCTGGAATGTTCCAGCTTAAGTCAGCAAGCGGTAAATCGCGAAGATTTAACTCGCGATCACACTTAATTAATTGCGAGGGCAATTGATCCGTAAGGCTATTCATAACTAACGCATGTATAGTATACTTATGATCTGCATAAATACGAGATTCAATGTCCAAATACACATAGCCTATTATCGTGTGCGAAATGGAGCCAACACCTTTGACAACAGAATTACTCATTGGTATTATTGGTAAATTTAATAAACGACAACAGGACAATGTTATTAAGTTATTCTGTGAGCCATTATCAATTAGACATCTGACTACAGATTTATTTCCAGTGCTACCTTTAGGGCGAGCATACACCTGAGCGGTTGCCAAGAGAATATCACCCTTATGGCTAGAGGCATACGAATGCACAGTGCTTGAAGCGAGCGATGACTCAGGAGTGGGACCGTCAAGGTCGCACTGGGGCGGCGGGGATGCGGCAACAGTCGTCGCATGCGAGTGCGAATTATTAATATTATTCTCAAAATGCAATAATTTATGATGTTTTTTCTGACAGAAACAAACTGACGTACTTTTACATTGCGGGAGATTATGTAATGTGCTTAGACAATTCACGCAACCACGCTTAGATTTAATAAACTCATATCTAGCCTTTGCATTTTGCATATTTTTAAACTGAGCGCAGTTATACAGGTGTCGGTGGTCGCGGCCGCCACATAAACAACATGGCGCGTTACCTGCGGCGGGCGCATTCGACTTATTATTAATCGGCTCACTGACAACAAACGACTTAGAATTACGCTGTACACGCCTATCACTAGACTGTGGCGTCCCAGCAGTGGACGACTTCGCATATGACGAAGACCGCGGGTTTGACCGTTCAATCATCTTAGCATAATCTTGTACAAAGTCGATCAGCTGTTGCGTCGTAGGTATATCGACACCTCGAACAGAAAGTTCGAAGGCTTGGATGGTTAGCGTGTCCATTTTCCTCAAGGCACATTGTAGAAATATGAAGTCCGTTAAATCATTTATACCTAACTCTTTAAGCGCGGCGATAGATGAGGAATATATACCTATAAATGAATCAAGTGAGTTCACACTAGGTGAACAATTCTTTAAGTCTAATATATTATTAAGATAATATGAACCTAATGAGCGTTTATCTTGGTATTTCTTGACCAAGGCGTCCCACACTATACTGTAGGTCTCACTTGACGGAACAATACCGGCAGTGAACTTTAATGCGTCTTTGGTTAATTTTGAGAATAGGTATTGCACACGTTGCGAATCAGACAATTGTGTGTTCGAATGAATATTGGCCTTAAAGGACTGATAAAATGTATTCCAGTTTTCAGGGCGTCCGTCAAAACTCGGAATAACAAGCATTTCCAATTTCACTACAGACGCGTTTGAATTACTCGGCCCGTGTGATGCGACCTCCTTGACCTTGAGCGTAGATAATTTATTTCTAATGCGTTTTATTCTCGAATACAATTCATCGAATGAGTCAAGGCAAGAATAGTCGGATTCCACAGGGGGTTCTAATGATAAATTTAAGCTATTTATTTGATCCACAATCGACTCGAATTTATCGCGAACGTCATCGATGGTCTCGGTCTCAGCCAGAAAATCTTCATTCGCTCGCGTCGTTATGTCAAAACACACAACTGATTTCGACGATTTATACCAACGATTAATGCGTGCAAACAATAATTCCTTCTTTTGATTCAACAGAATAAGCTTCGATTCGAGATCTGACGACATGTTTGCAAATTAACGATAGGTAAGACCTACCTATTGAAATATAACAAGAAGATTATCTGTAAGGTACCTACTATAATATAATAGTAATTCAACACAAACAGTTTAGATATACCTACTTTTTATTGAAAATTGTACTACGGCTTATTATATAATAGCGCAAGTAGCACGGCGGAGCGTATAATAATAGTAATGTAACTATGTACTTACGTACCTAGATAGGTACCTACCTACAAAGTTACGCGTATGCGAATAGAATGATGATTATTTACCAATTAATACGTAAATCACCAACTATTATAAATATCTACCAATTATTACGTAGATTTAGCGTTTTAAATGCAGAATTTACCAAATAATTTACGTAAATCTGTTAGCGAAAGAAAGTAATGAAACTAAGATGGCGGAAAAAATTCACCAAAATTACGTGAATCTTTTAATTAAATGAATAGGAAAGAAATATTATTCACCAATAATTACGTGAATATGTTATTTACTGGCCTATCCGACTCGTAAGGACCATAAATTATGATGGGACGTGTAAATAGTCCTGACCATGTGGTGTGTTTGCACACAAAGCGTTTAAGAACCTCTGACCTGGCGTTTGGTTGTAATAGGAAGGAAATACTCATGTGACCGCTTCCATGAATGAAAACGTAAGAAAATCAGCACTGACCTGTGTTCCACCTCGTGAGGATTCAGCTGCAGACAGGCGTGGTTCCTGGCACTTGCTGGCAGGTAGGTAATTTTCGACCGGTCGGTTATTTTCTTGAATTTGTCGTTTTCTTCCGATACACTTCACTTATACTGACTTGAGAATGTGGCCAAAGGAACTTATAGAATTACACAGAAAGAAACGAGGAGTTGAATTAATCAAACTTCCGTTTTATGCGTTAGCGGAGTCAAAAAAGGACACCTTTCGGTGCTGGGTGCGTGTTACTGACTAATTAAAAAATGCGAGCGGGTAGATGATCCGCCGTGGTGCTTGAGAGTCTCGCTCATAGAAACTTCGTTCTCAAAATACAGTTCGAACAGATCCATTCACAGCGCCATTCATTGGCCTCCTCCAACACTAAGTGGTCAACAAATGAGCGCCAACATTCAAACATTATTCGATACATAGAAGCGGTTTATTAAATTACAAAATTGAAATACAATTAAATTATGTGGGAAATAATTAAGAAAGTACAGCGCTCCACCAACGAGGTTTTAAAACAGTTTTTGTTTATAAGGTCTTGGTCAGAATTACACTCTCATATACGTATGTTTGTTCACAATCGGTTAAGTAACCCGGTTTAATGGGTGCTTTTATATCCATCATTATATCGTTTTGTTATGTAAAAATAAATAAACAAAAAAAAAAGATAATTTGACCAAAAGTCGCTATAACCAACATTCACGCGGGCGGAGCCACGGGCATAAGCTAACTGCTTATAGATAGGAGAGTTATGATACAATGAAAACAGTATGGGTTGAATGATATTAATCCTATATAACTACGATCATACCGCTAGCTTTTGTTAATATTAATATTTGTGTAAGGCACTATTAGAGGCGTGGGCTTGTAAGCACAATCACATTATATAATTTAGGTAATCTATAGCCTTTAGTAATTTCAATAGTTTGGTGTCCAAATGATCACTTTACCTTACCAATTTCAAGTTACCAGTTTCAAGTTTAATTATAGTGTGTGGGTACACACTATAATTAAACTAGAAACATTTTAGTGTTGCGCATCAAGCATAAAAATGATACCTGTGATGTACCTGTAGTGTTTGTCAATCTATCATCGGTCACATACGTTATTCTCATAAATCTGTTCTAAAAGATAAAATTTGCCGAACTTTCTCAGAGTATTTAATGAGTATTTGGGTATATTTGGGCATTTAATACGATCAACAAGAATGGTGAATCTGTTTTCATACCAATCGTCCAGCCAATGATACGTGAAATTAACTTTCTTACTGGTACGTCCTCATCATCACAGTATTCAATCACAGTAGCATCCTAGACCTTCACCTTACAATCCTGGGACAACTTTTTGGCTCCACATCCATTTCACGGCACCCTCCTACAGGGACCTGGTGAAAAAAAACCACATAAGTCATTTGTTATTCGGTTATGCAGTTACCACAAAAATGGAACGTACATGACAATTTCATAGTAAATAATTTAAAGGATGTATGAACTTGTTCTTGCCGATGTAAGACTTAATTTATGTGGGGTTACAGAACTACGAGCCCGCGACGACGACGCCCAACCGTTGTTCCCATATCTATATACGGGCGAGTGGGCCGCCCGACGCAATTTCCATATGCGCCGTGAACGACCGTAAATTAACTACAACTATTATAGAATTATGTTCCTCTGTTGTTTATGTAGGTTTGGAGACGATTAATGTTTTATAATATATGCTTTTAACAAAAAAAAAACAACTTTTTGTGAGTTTGTAAGATATAACATAAGTTAAAATTTGAAGAGGCCCCGACAGTCCCCATACCCACCTTAACCCCCATAACTTTTAAACGGGTCTACCAATTTTCATCAAACATGACTAAGAATACTAACATATAGGACACCTTTAATAAAAAAATGAAATCGCTTCATCCGTTCGGGAGCTATGATGTCACAGATAGACAGACACGTCAAACTTATAGCACCTCTCTCTTTGCGTCGGGGGTTAATAATGATAGGTATCTGTGCCAATTTTAAGATGCAACAGAACTGTAGCTATGTATATGCAGCTAGAATAGATTTGGCACAGAGATAGATAAAACTCTGTAATATAGGTTCCACAGTTAAGGGATGAATTCATATTGAATTCATGTTTATTTTCATCATCTTTAAATTTGTAAGTAAAAGCAACAGAGATATTTTTTAATATTAATGAGGTTTAAAAGGTTCAACGCTCTTCTATGTCTGAGTAGTCGTCTGGGTGACGGATAAAACAACAAGAGGTGACTGAGTCCCACGCACTTTATTAACGCTACATATTATATCTCTTTGCTCTTTACACTAACTCCGGTATTCTATCCACTTCCTAAAAAACCTTTTCGAACAACATAATTAAGTCAGTTTTAAGCCATCTTAAACTTAAGATAGTTTTGATAAATACAGTCTATCATATGCATGATGTAAAATATAATGTAACTAACTATTCGATTTTCCCAAGCGACTGCAGGCTGGTAACATATGGGTTAAGATATTCGAGTGAGCTCAGACACGGCCCATTCAAAAGGCGCTCTAAACGGAAGGATACGAGCCGTAAAATAGGATTTCATGCATGCGTTGCTTTGTGTGAACAAATATGTACGGTTGACAACGCACGACCTTTGCCAATAACCCTAGTGAATAAAAAAATGATTTCATATTCCGCGTATTTTTCAGAAAGTTCAACTTTTTATGTTACCCTTATGGGTTAACGTTGAACCAAGTCCTGAAGTGTAATTCGAATTATTTTAAAATTTTATTTACTGTGTTACTTTTTCGAACCGTCGCGTCGTCGTCGGTTTGTGGATTTTGCATGAGCTATGTGACATGAAAACGTTACTCAGCAGTGTAGCGGGGTAATTATTTTAATGAAAGTTTGTTTGTACTTTCTGTGTTTATTAATTGCATAGTTTCATTTCAGTGAGCTCGGTGCATGTGAGATTAACTTTTAATATTTACACCGTCATCATAATAAACATTATGTACTAAATTTCTGCGAAATAATTTCAGAGAAATTAAATTGGTGTATCTATATTATTTGAATGACCTCATTTTTGTAGTCTTTGTCATCGAGTCCTTGTATGTATATGTAAAATGGTGTTTATCGCTTTTGAAATAAGAGCCACCGGAGTGGGTAAATAATACTTACTACATTTATGGTAAGTAAGGTCATCTACTACGAACACAGACGTTCTTATGAAGAGAAGTATGGTATACCAGTGACCACACGGGACACTCACCTTCAGATGGCGCCACCAATTCAAAAACATTATATGCACTGGGTTGGCAGCAAACTCACGTCCACAGACATAGAAGTCGAACTTTCCATCACCACATTATCTAGGTACGAAACGGCAACAAAACCAATACCATTTTCTTGGAAATACAATTTTTAAAATACTATCCAACAAAATGAAATGGACAAAAAGCATTGCACTTTTAGCGACAATGTACAGCATTTTTATTTGGTTTCAGTGACCTTCCATCGTAGATTCATACACAGAGTAGTATTCTCAGAGCAATCAGCAACACATACGTGAGTCTGTGCGTCCCGAGAGCTCCATTGCACAAGTCGTTTTGAATATTGCATTTAAAGCCCCTATCTCTATGGCTCTTAACGTCTCTCTTTGCTATGCTGACCTTTTTGTGACAAAGACTTCATAGAGGGGCATTATTATTAAGACTAAAATGTAAAAGCAGCAAAGATTTTATCTTAAACTTAGACAGCAAAAGGTCCACTTAAAAACAGTAGTATCATCAAAGGTAATGTATAATATACATTACTAGCTGTCCCGGCGAACTTCGTATCGCCAATTTTTCCCTGCACCCGTGGCGTCAGATCCCGTTCCCGCTGCACCATTTAGGGGGATGAAAAGTAGATGTTGGCCGATTCTCATAGATACCGGATAAGCACAAAAAATTTCATCAAAATCGGTCAAGCCGTTTCGGAGGAGTATGGCAACGAAAACTGTGACACGAGAATTTTATATATTAGATTTATGATTATGAAGACAAAATAGAGACACATACATTATACTCACGCTTCTATCCCTTCGAGGTAGGTAGGGACAACAGCTTGCTATCTGTTTCTACCTTCTACCTTCACTGAACTTGAATCTATATCATCCGTTTTAAGTCAAACCAAGACCTTTCTTTTCTAATAAATAATCACTTATTGACATTTCACCATTATTGCTGATCATAAAATTATGCAGTGCATTTTTTTGTAGTGCTAAGAAAGGGCACACACCAATGACTTTTCGATGCTTTTCGAAGTTATGTGTGTATTTATCGCAGGTTTATAAAAGCCCGGTTAGTGGCAATAGGCTCGCCACCTATTACATTGGGACCGAAACATAAACTGGAGAAATGTGGGTGCTAGCACCTCTGCCTACCCCTCGGGGAATACAGGCGTGAGTTTATGTTATGTTATGCTAACAAAGTATTGCCCTGTGAGAATTAAACCCGCGACCACAGACATAATAATCGAATGCTCTTTTGGCACACCACACCTAGTTAACAGTACGAATGTGATACCCCTGGTATTAAAATTAAATATTCCACAACATTCAACACAACGCTATATAGACCCATGGTAAGCATAGCTTAACTAACTTGTGTTATAGAATCTAGAATGCGAATAAACATACTTCGATATTTTTCTGTAAATACATACATATTATAACATAGACCAATGCAAACACCTAGGCTATATTCATACATACAAATATTTGCACTGAGCGGGGATCGAACCCGTGCCTCCTACGTAGCGGCCACTCACTACCACCTTGCTACAGAAGCTGTCCAATTGCACACATCCAAAGGCCATGGTAGCTACTTTCCATTAGGGAGCCCATGGGTTTGTCTTCCAACTAAGTAGGTACCAAAACACACAGGTATTAAACATCAACAAAACCAATACTTTTCTCATAATCTTAGAAATACAATTTTTGATTATCAACTAAAATTTCATTCACAACTGCTACGAGTATAACTGCAAAGGAACAACAATAATCAAAAGGTATTGTCAAGGGCATTGACATTTTCATCTCACCGTAGACATTGTTTGCATTTCGAGAGCCAACAGTTGTAATCTAAGTTACTGGTCGGATTGTGGAGAACTTGGACGAAACTATAGACGTAAGCGTATCCATTTAACTAATGCACCGTCCGACTATTGGTCTTGGTGCAAACGAGGCACTTTGTTCCACTGAGTAACATATTAGCTGCGTTACTTACTCAACAGTACTTAGTCTTTCCGGTGTTTACAATGTCTACTAGTTTGTAACTCTGCACCACCAACTTCAGAGAGGCTGGAATTTCGCTTGCCTGGAAAATAATAATTAAATTTATTAATGACTGGTTTAAATGAATTTAATGAGTGTCATAAAAATTGAGATGGCGTAAAGTTTAAGTGAATTTAATGTTCTGTTTTAAACTACTCGCCGTGATGAAGGTAAATTCTAAATATGAAAATGGTCTTTGAAACTAGAAGCGGTAGGTAATCATGACTTTAGAATAACGGCTCGGTTCACCTACTATTTCTCTTCGTGGTTTTGTATACCTTGGCTTCTTATCTGGGGCGACTGATGTCTGACATCACCAATCTCGAGAGAATAACCTGTGCCAGAGCCTCGTTTCTCCTCGTCATTAACATGTTTATCGTCTCTCAGGTAAGGTTAGTTTAAGCGCCGAAGATCTAAGTGGAAACTGTGACTTGCATTAATTACGAAATGGTTGAAACTAGAACCAACTAACCCTTATCTGTTAATGTTATTTGCTTTTCATCTGCATTCATTTTCGTTCCTAATTTAGGATGTGTGGATTGAACGGTTATCAATATCGTAATTAAAGTCAATCAATTACCTTAATAGTCTACAGTCATTTAGTTATTTATGCAATTATGGAAAATGACTTGCTCATTAAAGGGATACAATTAATTATGATTAACGCAAATGAATTGTAAATTACAAACAAGAGATAAATTGTGTGACAGTTAACAGTGTTTAATTGTAAGTCGTCGAGTCAGTGAAGGCACGCTACACAAAGCCGGCAACAGATGCGAGCATTAAAATTAACATGGCTGTTAATTGATGTAAACAACACACACAGGGTACTAATGGAAGTAAGGTATCACTCCATTTAATTGCCCATACATGTGCTGAGGTTACCACGGTAATTGGAACTAATAACGTTGGCAGGGCCGCATTCAAACTACACAAGTACACGCCTAAATTGCTTCAACGGAAAATTCGATAATTGTATTTGGTGTGTAAACATTAGAAAATGCTCGTGGGGGTAATTTTCTGGGTAAAGGATTTTTTGGATGAATTTTTATGGTAGTTTGTTTGATGATATTGTTAAGTTGTATATAAATGTGCGAATAAATGTGAAATATAACACTACTAAAGTATATCCAACTTGGGAAATTTATAAAGAAATGTTTATTTTGTATGTATGTGTGTATTTTGCAGGTATTAGTTTTTTTTTTTTTATCGTGCGAGAAATCCCCACGGATACCACCCCCACGGAGCCGGTGGAGGCGGTTATGTCGGACTCGAACCGACTAAAACGCACGCCGTCTTGGGTCCTTGGCTGCCGGAGGTGAGATTGCCAAAAGCATATCTCTCGCACCCCGGCAGACCCAGGACCATCTCTTTCGAGATGGCCCCCTTCGGGTTGTGGGGACCAAAATGTCCCCATCTAGCCCCGGTTACGGGGAGGCGCACTTTGCACCGCCGCCGCGGCCTGCTTCTGCTAGGGTGACAGGCGGCTCCACCGGTCACCCCCAGGCCAGCGCTCATGGAGGACGGAGGTCGTTCTGCGACCTCCGACGTCCGGTTCGCCTTCGCTCTGCACGGGCTTCCCGGGCCCGGAGTCTGGTCCGGACCCGACCGGCCGCCTCCTTCTCGAGCATTACTTGCTCGCAGAAGGAGGCGGCCGCACCCCAAGCGTTTGCGCATCGTACCATCGCTGTGAGCAATGTGACGAGTGTGAGGACTCCCACCCCTAGAGCCGCCACTAGGACCCGCCTCGGCGTGTCCCACGCCGGGCACTCGGTCAGCGTGTGCAGCTCTGTGTCCTCGCTCGCATCACAGGCAGGTATTAGGTATAGGTTGCATATTTCCTCACGATATAATAATTTAAAAGTCAAGCTAGCTAGGTTACACTTATAATCCTCCACCAACGCCTGCGGTGATGCAAAATGTCACTAAAAAGTATACTTAAATTCATATGCTTTTATGTTCGTAAGACCTTATTAATCTGAAGTAACATTCTCAAGACGAGTCTCCTGGGAAATTTAGTCTAAATAAAAACATGAGCTTAGCGTAAACCCTATTACAAAATCATAAATAAAGGCTTTCACCGATATATCTTAAGGTTGTATAAAAGTGCGGTATGAACGTTAAGCTGGAATGCAATGCCACAGGTCGTCGTTTTTACGCTCCCTTTAATGTTATTTCCCCGTTTATGACACCATAAAGACGATACTGGCCACTACGCGTAATGAAATCTTTTGTTCACTGTTCAATACCTTCTAGACTGGAAACTCTAAGAAAAAAGACACTGGTCGCACCTTTTAGATTATTACATTCGAATTATTTTTTAAAAACGTATTTGTTGTACTGTGCACTATGTTTATTTTAACTGAAGAACTTTAAAAACGTTAGTTCTTTTTCGTATGAACAATTTTGATACATTTACCAATTTTTTTGGTCAAAGCGTGATCTTTCAATAAGAATGAGTATTTACAAAAATTATTCATGCCACATCACTATAGTAAAATAACAACAAAATTATATACATGCTGAATTGTGATAAAAGACGACTGGGCATAAGGGGGGCTTCATAAAAAGCTCTGTCGTTCACTTTTAATATTATTTCAAGGGATGTACTTACGCCTACTTATTGCCTACTTACCAGCATCTTCTAAGGATAAGGTGCAAAATCTGCTTGTGTAAGTACTTCAACCTTTGTTAAATGTGCTTTTATTATAATAGGCTTTTGGAGCATATTCCGCATCAGATGACGTCAAGCCTTCAAGAACTACAGCTTATTTCGCAACTATATCACAACATGAAGATTTTCACGCAGATTCAAATCGACTGTTGGACCGTGACCTGTCTTCGTAATCACCTAACCTGGTCAAAGGAGCCCTTCTTTGTGACAAACTCGATATCGCTGTACAGCGACTCTATACGAGTGTGTATGTATACATAGTTCAATACATGCATATACATAGTACATATACTCACACCTGTAAAATCGTTGAAGCACTGAATAGTTATTAGTATTGTACTAGCGTAGTCGAGGTGTATTATCGGGTGTATTATTAATTAATAATAAAATAATTATCCACTGCATTTATCTTTGAATACAGCTGAAACATAACTAAATAAATTGCGATTTACACTAGTGGACTGAATGGTGAAAGTTCACATGTAAAATATATAATTATGTTTAAATTTTTTAGCTGAAAAATTGCGATAATTGTTGAAAAAATTGCAAAATGTCACACATAATGATATAAGCTCGCTTGTGCGAAACTAGCTTGCTAGTAAATTATAAATTGGGACCTAACCCAAGTACAGGTAGCGTCAGAAAAATCTTGACGACGATGTCTCCAAATGATCTTATAACTCTCGTATTAAGGGCAAGTCAAACTGTTTATTGATTTAAATGAATCAGTTAACTAGAAGGAGGTAATAAAAAGAAATTAAGATCATTTTGAGTACTTTATCTTTCTGGTGCTGACTGTACATTATGAAGTAGTAGCTAGCAAGTATTTCGACGGACTATTATTAACAAGGTTAGTACTGAGGCTGTTGTTGAAACAGTACACGGATTCCTCGCTAAACTCCTATCAGTCTACTCGACGATGGATGCAAGTGGACAGAACTTCAAGTAAATACAAGGTATACGGTATGTATTACCATAGAATAGATAAATAGTATCAGTACAGAATATTCACTGATTTGGTTTTTAGTAAATTGATGTTTCAAATGGCATTGGATTCACAGAAAATATTGAAATTTTGCCAAATCCGCAGTTAAACTGGTAAAGCGGACCCCAGACTCCAAGCTGGAAGCTTCGAATGCGACTGGGATTAACGCTAATATAAAGAAGATATTTGAAATATCTATATTTCTTCTAAATACAGTTCAAGCGTCTATGAGGATGTGTTTCCGGAAAAAGGAACGTGCGTGGTCTGGAACCATCACGAGGTGCACCCTGGGCAACAGAGGCGGCAGTGCCTCTCACCCCAGAGATGGAAGTGACCGCAGGCATGTAGCAAGTTGAAAACACAAAACAAAACCTATTCTCGCAAACTTTCCTATTTATAATACAAGTAGAATAGTTAAAAAACTCAAAATCGTCTGAAGTGGAGGAGGAAAAGCTGGAAGGCAAACCCTGAGCTCCGAAGGGCACCGTGTCCTCGGGTACAATCAGAATTGACGTGTCCTTAATAAGAAAAAAAAAGTGGATGACGTCATTTTTTGTCAACAGTTTTGAGTATTGTAGACTCATGTCAACAAGACTCAAAACTGTTTTTACAATATCCATAGTACACATAACATAAATAATATCAATGATATGATATGTATTTTATACGCTATCATAATATTATATTCATTAGCCACCTATAGAGACACAACTGTTTGCATTGACTGCATCGCAATGCGTATAGGTGCTATCATACACGTCATCTTTGCTCTACGCCCGCATACCTATATCCTGTAATCTAACATTCACTATGCACTCTAGCGATAGTTCAGCAAGTAGCTACCTCCTCTAACCTATTATTTACCCATTAGTTACTTAGGGGTATTACCTAACACTCGAACCGCTGTATTACATATTGATATTCAATTATTGGTAAAGCTCAGATAGTAAATGGTATTTAGCGTTCCAATTACGCAGGCAGTGTTAATTTTCTTTACAAGTTTAGCCAATATGATAATTATGTTTTGATTACCGAATCTAATATAAAATATGTATGATTGTGAACCCAATTAGCGTTATATTTTATTTTTCTCTATATTATTGAATTGATTACGAGGCTCTGGTGCTCGTCTTGGTCAAAGGACAGCCGTTCAAGTAAAAGTTAAGATTACTAAATTTTGGAAAGGAAAAGTAGGAAACTGCAACAGGCTCCAAATGCAAGTAACATAACCGCAGATCGTCAAAACTAGATTGACTACTTAGTTATGAAAAAGGTTATCTATTAATAAAATCAGTTCTCGCTACCATTGCCACCATAGGTACAGTTGTATACAGTTGCTGGAGTGTGTTGCGCCGTTTCTTCTCCACTGGTACCTAGGAAGCGGTGGTAAACTTAGTTTTAAGCAAAATTTGACGTCAAAAAGCTGTAGTAGTGCTACACAATTAACCAATTAACCTATTTATTTTATTACTAGCTTTTGGCCGCGGCTCCGCCCGCGTGGATGTCGGTTATCGCGACCAAATATAACCTATGTCGTTTCTCATGGTCTAATCTACCCCTAAACCAAATTTCATCAAAATCGGTTCAGTGGTTTAGACGCGAAAGCGTAACATACAGACTGACAGACAGACAGAGTTACTTTCGCATTTATAATATTAGTATGGATTTTATAATGTTACGAGAAAATAAAGAAACAGATAAGTGAATCGAGAAATAAATAATTGATGTTAAAAAATATTTTTGTAGTCTTCACGGGAGCAAACATTTTTCAAATTTTGTTTATTGTTGTGATTGTGAAGTTTAAAAACTAAAGTTCGTAACTTGGAATATGTTTAGCTAATACTGATGACGACAGTGTACTTCTATATATATGTTTAATTAAAAAACATCACTTTCATAAACTTACGCTTCATAAAAAAACTTTTCTAAGAAACAAATCCATGTAACATCATTAGATGTAAATTAGCACAATCATAATGGTTGTCAAGTATTATACGACGCCCGGGAGGCAGTGGTAATGTAACAAGGTTACGAATTTGTTATCCCCTTGGGAGTTAACCCACCGGTTATCCCTACCCGCTTCATCCATGGAGGTTCTTAATAATATTTCTTCATGCTATTTCCCACTAGAGAATATGTTGCTGTGTTAAGTTTGATAATTTATATTTCGCTTTTCTACACGTGTTTTGTTAATGGAAAGAATAAAAGTTACAGGGGATGTTGTTAAGTGTGTTAACATTTTAGTAAAAAATATTAATTTATGTAGGTACTTACTTCCTTTTATCCTCTGCGTTCGACCATTTGCAAGTAACAGTTACCTTATCTCAAGCATACAAGCAATGTTTAAGCACAAGTGTACATCTATACCTCTAGTATTATAAAAACCATACCATACTTCTGCAATGGTGTCACATATTATATCACAAAGAAATGCAATTAATAAAACATATTAAAACTATTCAGTGACCATACAGTCAGCATAATGTATCTGTAAATGTATGTGTCTATATGTTGACAACTTCCTTGGAATCGGAAAGTCGTTTAAAAGAGTTCACCGTGTATCGGTGTTAAGTCAGAGGTGACATCGTTGAACACGTATCTCCGCTAATCCGTTACCCGTTCCAAAGAAAAGTGTTGCCATTCGTCAATTCCAGAGCTGACAATAAAATCTCGCAGCCATGGAACTCAATTGGGTTCTGCATTTAAACCGGAATTACTCGGCCCGGCGCCATGCCTTTTAAGTTTTAATTTTGTTACAGCAAACCATTACCGAATTACTTTTCAACCATCACCGAATTTTGTTTATTGAATTGTTATTTTTACTTTTTACACAGAATTATATCAAAATTGGCTTGTTTTTTTTGGATTTGACAATATTTCTATATATTTGTTAGCTCGGTACCTACCTAATTATAGACTTCGAGAAATTGGACACCAAGAAACCGTAATATACTAATATTGCCTAACCTTGTAAAATAAATTCTTTATTCAAATTTGTAATATTGTATAAAGTTTCAGCAATAGCAAATTTCAAAATAACACGCGATAAATAACTCATGACTTAGTAATCACTGTTCGATGGTTCCCAAAACTCTGCACAAAAAGAGGTAAATGTTTGTTACATAGCAACATTTTTAGGGAGGATAACGCAAGTTGCCATGCCAGCATTTCACACGGCGTCTTCCAAGTATTGTACGATTTCTAACTCGAATTTCCTCTTGTACGTTTTGCACTTGTTATGTACGTATGATAAAAACGCGCGACGAATATAAATGTATGATCAAGTTTAGCTGTATGTGAGGGATATTGATATGAATATTTTTCATATTCTATCCGGAGATATATCTTCAGTTAGCATTCATTGAATGATCGTAATGCCTGAATACTTATGATTCGATTTATACAGTTATCTTCAAAGAATTACAATGAAATACCATGACGTATCTTTGTTTTTATTTACCGTGAGGGAAAATCCTTCATGGATGTTATGCCGGACTCCTACCGACTAAAAACCCTCACGGTAACGCCCAACAGCCTATGCTTGAGAGATGTGCTCACAGAAAAAGGCGGCGCAGTACAATGACGTATCTTAGGATGTATTAGATGATCTTCCTGATGACTAGGAGTGTGGGCTATTGGGATTAGAGACCACCAAAATCTAATCCATAAGAAAAGGAGCCCTCTTTTTTATGGATTAGATTGTCTTGGTCCCCAATCCAGAAAGGAAAGCCTGTGCCAGAGGGTTTGCGAGTAATGATGACTTAGGCCACGAAAATCAATGAGAATCAACCAATGAGACACCATATACCCATAAAGTTTGTTTATGCTGTACATTACAGGCGGAACGTTAATATATAATCACGGTTTCGACTACATTAACCTATGAGCGAAATTGAAGCTAATTAATCAGAATATTACTCGGCTGCAGGACTAGCTCAAGAGTACTACAGTATGTGAGTGGCTCCAATATAGTGTGATCAATTACAATTCAATCACGAATAATATGATTGTATCGCAGTCTACAAAGTAACTGTTTTAAATTGAGTCTTCGTTACGTAAGCGGTTTCAATGCAACTTCTTTTCACAACTATAAAACAAAAACAATTTTCTCTAACTGTGCTACACATAGAAATGTTGAACCAATATGGTGTATCTATGTGTATGTTAATTTTTCCTATGAATCAAAGTGGGAATAGAATACTCAGAACGTTCAGAAATCACGGTAGCTCAGTTGTTTAGAATGTATTCCCGTGTGTTCATGTGTTCATAGTTATGTCATCGATGTTGACATTTTCTTTTCTTTTTCAAAACATAACATAAACACACGCCTGTATTCCCTGAAGGGGTAGGCAGAGGTGCTAGCACCCACATTTCGCCAGTTAATGTTTACGTCCCAATGTAATAGGTGGCGATCCTATTGCCATTAACCAGGAACTTATTAAACCTGCGATAAATACACACATAACTTCGAAAAGCATCGAAAAGTCATAGGTGTGTGCCATGGTAAACCTGGGATCGAACCCGAGACCTCGTCTCAGCAGTCCATTACCCATACCACTAGGCTACCGCAGATTTTACTTTTTTTCACACATCGGTTTTGTCACTTGCGACTGCAGAACCCCATTTTCAATCTAAATGTGTGTTTTATTTCATAAAGTTGGAAGCAAGAACACCTTTTTTATAGTACTTAAGCTAGTTTAAATGTAAATTTTCTTTGTTATCTGGTGGCTATTACCGCCGATCCCAATAACATACTGACAGTTATAGATAGATCGCATCTACGGATAAAGTGCTCGGCTGTTTAAATTCAAAACATAATAACTCCTATTTCACACCAATTTCGGAAAATAAATTTATACCGCGATGCGCTTTCCCGCAAAAAAATCAGTTACCGTGTTTTGAATTTACACAGCCAATACGTCAAATTTGACTGCTGCGAGCTATCTTTAAACTGTAAGTATGTTATTGGGAACGGCCGATAATCACGCAAGACCTTACAACGCTACGAACTTAATCTATTTAATTTTCATCGCTCTTCAAAAGTTCATACCTTAAACGAATCACGATGGCATCATATACAACCGAGACGTGCAGTATGAATACGATGAAATTCTTCATACCTACTTAACGTACTCGATATATATTTCAAGAATCCAACCGAATTGCTTTTTTCTAAAATAATTTGTAAGGTCAACTTGGGTAATTGCGTCTACGGGGCTAATGCGTCTTTTTTAAATTATTCGATAACTGTTCAATCTACATAGATTTCTGCCATCTAGTTACATTTGCTTAAACTAAATACTTTACATGATGTTCGTACAGATGGCATTTTAGCTCTCTTATTGAAGTATGTAGCCATTTTGTAAATTGCACGTTTCTGGACAACTTGTCGCTGCGAGAGGTGAGTAACCAAATCCATGTTAATCTTCTGTTTTCTTTATTTGACTGATTTTATTCAATAACCATTGTAAAGAATAGTCAATGGGTTGCTTACACAGACAGTTATTTTTAGTGTAATAGCTTTATTTAAAGAAATAATTATATCTCCATTTTTAAGGTTAGGATTAATGTCTGGGGGTAAATGCGTCTGCCTTTACGGGGCAATTGCGACTGTGGGACGCATTTACCCCGAAAACAGAAATCGACAACCTTTTTATGTCCGCACATTTTAATACGAAAGTGAAATTTTATTTCAATGATGTGGAATGCCAAGAAACATAATACCCAATATCCCTTATCATTTATTATAGGTAGTATAATAATTCAAAATGCACAAGTGATGTTGGAAAGTTCATTTTTCTGGTGTCCATTTTGCTCCATTTTTATCCACGCCGGAACGGAGACGGTATATGCGTTTCGGGTGAGAGGATGTTTGTATAAGTATGTTTGTTTCATCATATGAAAGAAGACAAGTGTTGCCATGGTAAAATCGTTTTGGCATAGAAAGTGGCGCCACTATTTTTTCACGACTTTTATGCTAAGCTGTACCTGCCTACTTTTCCTGTGCTTACTTTTCCTGAAGTAGTAAGCGCAAACTACCGAGGTAAAATGTTGACAACGTCTGCATTTAGTATGAGGCTAATGCGTCCATCAAAAACTAGACGCATTTCCCCAATTTTTACTAAATTGTCTCTGAATTCCTCAATTATTCTTTTTTTTTAGTTTAACTGTCATTCTTTTGCACAGAAATTTGATCCGAAAAGAACTACTTTGATTTTCTCACGAATAGCTTACCAATTAAGTATTTACTCAAGAAAGACGCATTTGCCCCAGACGGGGAAAATGCGTCTAAAATTCCAATTTTTTAAAAACAATCAATATGACACAGTTGTAAAACTCTGGCGAAGAAATCAATAATAGGATTTTGTACAGAAATAGCCATATTATGAGACTAGAGTTTCAAAAAGTGCATAATGCCATAAATTCACTCACAATAAGGCGATAACTTGGAGTGATCGAGAAATATGACGCAATTGCCCCGGTTGACCTTACAGTAAAAAAGTTGAGGAATTCTATAGTATTGATTATTTGTTTACTAAATCAAAAGACCCTGCTCCTTCCACTCGCTAGCATCATCTTCATGCTGCATAAGTGTCACTAAGGTACATCATTTTCTTTTGTACCTTTTCATACCTTCTATACCATCATTTTGTAAAATATACTCCGGTGTTTATGGTAGCCATTTCATGAGTAAGTTTTTAAAGTTACCTAGTTTTCGATTGAAACTCGCTAAAAACATTTGACCAAATGAGGTGCTATTCCTTCATTGTTTGATCAGATGTTCTTCTATATAACTAATATAACATTTTGTCCACTGTTGAATAAATATTTCATAACATGTCATCCATTAAAAAACGTCGTTACGAGCTATGAGTTTCAAATCTGTGTCATAAAAAGTGACAAATGAAAATATGGCTCATGCCGTATTTTCATTTGGCATATTGGCATCCGTCGTCGGTGTGAAATATTTTTATAGCAGTAGATTATGCCTATGGACTAATATAAACAAGGTTGTCACCAAAAAGTTTTGGGTCTTCCAAAAATCAATGCACTAGTGAGGTTAACTGAGCAACCACTAATAACTCAAGCTAATTCATTCCCGCTTCGATTCCCGCTCAGTGCAAATATTTGTATGCATGAATATGGCTATTTGTATTGGTCTGGGTGTTTCTATGTATAATATGTATGTATTTACAAAAAAAAGTATATAAGTATGTTTATCCGCATTCTAGATTCCATAACACAAGCTATAAAAGCTTACTATGGGCCTAGATAGCGTTGTGTAGAATGTAGTGAGGTTAACTGAGCAACCACTAATAACTCAAGCTAATTCATTCCCGCTTCGATTCCCGCTCAGTGCAAATATTTGTATGCATGAATATGGCTATTTGTATTGGTCTGGGTGTTTCTATGTATAATATGTATGTATTTACAAAAAAAAGTATATAAGTATGTTTATCCGCATTCTAGATTCCATAACACAAGCTATAAAAGCTTACTATGGGCCTAGATAGCGTTGTGTAGAATGTTGTGATATTTATTTAAAAAAAAAAATTTCATGGTCTGAAAAAATATTTTATTGCAATTTATAATAATATGTACATCAAAGTTTATATTTATTTCTTAACTCTCTACTATAGGGTTTGTTAGATTTAATTATTATATTTACTTATATACATTACATATACTCAAAAAAAATCCCTCAGGTGCTGAGAAAACAGACATTGTCTCTTCTTCGTCATAGTGTTAATTCCAGTTGCATCTGAAGCTTTCACCTTGGAGTGTGGGGTCCGCTTTACCTTTGTCATTACCAAACAGCTATTGTCATTTATCAAAAATGACCATATTAATAAGACGTTCGCACATCAACTTAATAGGGTATTTGACTAAGTCGTCGATTCTTCCAAATACTGGTTAATATGATAGCTTGTTCTGAAAAAATATGCCTTGCAAAATAAAATATTGCATATCCAAACTGAAACTATGACTTTTCATAAGTTGAAATTCCAAAAAAGTCAAAATATAAACAATCAAATTCAATTCAAATATAACTTTTTAGATTCCTTATTAAATTTTAAATAACTTTTATTATGAACTATATACGTGTAAACGCAACGTAGACCGAGATAAATTCGATATTCTCTTGCACTCCATACATTTGCACTACGCGCTACCGAAGCGTGACGTCACAATTTAGTACGATTTTGTATGGAGCGTTTTTGGGCGGCGCACAGTGTCGCGGGCCTTTATCATAAATCAGATTTTCCATTTTTCTAATTGGTACATTTTTGATATAGCAATACAATCCTTACTAAATTTCCTAACGAATGTGGGTAGTTGTAATTTTTTAACGTAAATATAGAAGAAATGGTGAGTACTCAAAGTTCATGTTATTATTGGTGCGTTGAAATCAGTAGCGTACACGAGTAACTTCATAGCTGTATTTACATGTGATAAACAGTATTTACTACTGCAAAACTAACTTTTAATTATTAAAGAACTATTCAAATTGCTATATTATCATAAAAAACTAAGTGAAATGTCCGACATTGGTAAGTTATTGAACATTTTACTGTTAATGGGAAAATAAAAGTATGTTGAAAGTTTGACTAGAGTTTTAAAAAATATACATCAAAATACATTTCTATTTTTTTTATATGAGCAAGATAAATGAATGAACTTTATATTTGAAAACTGTCAATGTGCTCTTTCTTGATATTTACGAGATATTTGGTTTTAGGTTCAATTATCCGTCAAATAAAAAATTCTGAATGCTTAGAAAAATGGCTTTCAGCGAGGCCCCAAGATAAAATTGAAACTGTTTTTAAGTGGTTAATATTTTCTTATGGACTGGCAGAGTCTCTTCAGTTTATAAAAAATAGTATGAGAAAAACGGCAGGTTTCTTTATCATTTACTAAGGAAAACAGTGATGTTATAATGGATGAAGAAAGTAGAGTAACACAATCTATAAATAACCTAGAATCCTGTGTAGTTAAATTACAAGAACCTTGCAAAATTGTCACTATTTCGTATGAAATGATCTTTACTATGATTGATGGTGCTGTTTGTCACAAACTGAGCGGCGTTAGTTCCACTCAGACATGCTATATATGTGGAGCTACTCCAAAAATGATGAATTCATCATCTGTGTCCGATAAAATTCCTAACACAGAAAGGTATAAATATGGTTTATCCACACTGCATAACTGGATAAGGTCTTTTGAATTCCTGCTTCACATTGCATACAGATTACCTCTTAAGTGTTGGCAAGTTCGAGGTGAAGCACAAAAGACAATATTTAATGATAACAAGCAAAAAATCCAACGGGAATTTAAGCAAAAGATGGGTCTTATAGTTGATAAGCCCAAGCCTGGCTTTGGACCAACAAACGATGGCAACACTGCTAGGACGTTTTTCAGAAATAGTGCAGTGTCTAGTGAAATAACCGGCATTGATCATAGTTTAATTGAAAAATTTTATACTATCAATAGAGTGATTTCTAGTGGATTAAAAATTAATATGGATAGATTCAAAGGACTTTTAAAGGAGACAAATGATTTATATTTAATTTTATACTCATGGTACAATATACCAACATCTATTCATAAAGTTCTTGTACATTCGCCTGAACTGATCGAGTCTTTCACTTTGCCGATCGGTCAGCTCTCTGAAGATGCTTTAGAAGGCAGGCATAAAGATGCACGAAATTACAGAGAATCACATACTCGCAAAACATCTAGATCACATACTAACAAAGATTTAATAACCATCTTGTTGTTAACATCTGATCCGTTGATTTCAACAATAAGATCTAGAAATAAACAAAAAAAAGATATAGAAGACCCCGTTTTAAATGAATATTTTAACCTGGAGTAAATGATTTTGATTAAAATATATTATTTATTATTTACTTTGTGTGTGTGTGTGTGTGTGGGTGTGTCTGTGTGTGTGTGTCGCATTGTGTGATCATGGAATCGACAGTAATTTTACTGTCGATCTTCATTTTGTTGCATATTGATGCTCTGCCTACCCCTTAGGGGAAAGAGGCATGAATATATGTATATGTATGTATGTACTTTATTATTTACTATTCACTTTGTACATAAAACAACACAAAAAATATCGTACACCGAAAATCCGATTTATGATAAAACGTTGTATGGAGTCGCGACACTGTGCGGCGGCGCGACAAATTGAACTTTTCAAAATCAAATATCTTGAGATATATATGTCGTACAAAATTTTACTTTTACAGTTCATTATATTATAAGACAGTGGTCATTTTTCGAAAGTAAAAAAAAAATTAGACAAAATATAGCCTACGGTTTTTTTACGGTTAGCATTACGGTTGGAAAAAAAAATCCGACTATTAGCTTAGCAGTACAAAATTGCTTATTGAAATAACGTATAAACCAGTTTACTTTTTTTAAAGACAGTAAAAATAAAAATAAATGTGTACCTAGTACGAACCCGTGCAAAGTTTTGGATGCTTAACTTTTCTGCTCTCTTACCCACGCCAGGATTAAATTTTAAACTTCCACTGACTATCCTCATGAAGTTAAAATGAGTTGAATTTATAGACTGTACTTAAGCATTTAGGTTTGTACTTAGTGTCACATTTACTGTTTGTACTTCTTGAAGTTTATACTCCATTCGATTACGTACATAACTAAACATAAACAATAACCTATCCTTAAACCAAACCTAGTGGAAAAGTACAAAGTGTCTTACTCAATATGTGTAGCAGATTTCACCAAGCGCCATCAATCAACACAATAAGCACAGAAACAATATTGATGTGACTTTTATAAGAACTCAGTTTATAAATATTTTTCTGTTTAGAAACTTTTTTTGATTTTATTTATTTAATAACAAAAAGTTTACAATTTCATACCATTCCAAGTGTAATAAAAACCAGAAACGTTTATCCGTACACCACATTCATCGTTCAGTCGTACTAGAACTAGTACTTATAAACTTACGTACATATTTCGTGATAATTTTACCGTAGGTACCCCTATGTACGTACATTGACAATCTAATGACGATATCCACCATTAATAGACGTCTATTCAATAAAAAATAATTATCTGAAATAATGGCAAACATCGCAACCAAACGGCGATAAGCGATAATACACTAAAAACCTAAATCGAACCACTAGTAAGTCAGTTAGTTGGCCTAGCTTATTTGTTTAATATGTGTTTATATACAAAGTCGCCACAAAATTGTTTACCCTCGGTAAGACACCTAAGACTATTTTATTTTATTTTTTATTTATTACCAACAACGACGGATTTGTCAACATAAAGCTATTAGTTTTGATAGTAGACATCTACTATATTTTCGGTGCCTACAGTAACGAGAATTATAAATAAAATGTTACCCGGTTGATGTAATATCTCAGTGCCTAATTTCACACAGATCCATTAGCTGTTTTGGTGTGAACCAACATCGATTGATCCAAACTTTCGCATTTATAAGTAAGGTAAGGAGTAAGATATGTTATATTAATAACAAATACGAAAAACGAGTTGAAACATTTGTGGATAGCAAGTGGCAATCTTCCTTCTATTACGTAATGGATTGCTGATGTTATTGCACAAGTTCGCGAGTTTATTGATAGAGTTGCTAAAGTAATTCCAATGGACACCGCTATATTCAATATTTGTTACATAGAATACAAATATCATTCATTTTAGTTTTGTAGGATTGAAATGAAACCTACTAATGAAAATACAGAAGAATCCTACCTACATTTTATCATATCTAAGTATCATATTTAAGTACTATTGACTGAGAACTGTTGAAACTACTATTGGTATGTCATACAGTCTACATCTGTAAGTCAGTACACCACTGATGATTAACAGAAGACTCACTTCTGTAGAACGGCAATCACTAAGTACCTTATTTATATCTAAGTTAAAAATTACACCGGATGCTTCCAACATAACATAAATTAAAAAAACCCCGACACTCCCCATACCCAGTTTAACCCCCATAACTTATAAACGGCTAAACCGATGTTCATCAAACATGTCTATGAACACTCGCACTTATATTAAACCTTTAATATGTATAAAAAAAATTGAAATCGCTTCAGCCGCTTGGGAGCTGTGATGCCACAGAAGGATACGTCAAACTTATAACACTCCTCTCTTTGCATCGGGGATTAAGAAAAAGCAATGGTTGACCAAATTTTAAGTTCTTAGTGTCCAGTGTTTTAACCTGGCTGGCAGTCAGTTGAGTTACATTTAATTTATTATATGTTTCTATAGATTATGCTTAATGCCACGCAAACGCTGAAAAAAATACACATGTCTTTCTCTCCGACATTTATTTTTAGGCTGTTTGATATAAATGGTTTCTATCCTACCTGTAATTAGTGCAAAAATTGCCGTCACATTCGTTTATCATTGCGTGTTAATAATAGACACAACAAGTCCACGCTTTTTCTGATGAGTTATATTTAGCAATTGTTCGTTAGTCTGTCCAAATTTAGCTTACTCAGCTACCTTTTACAGTTCGTCGTCTCGGCTGTGAGACATCCTACTACTCTATGTTATCTAACTAGCGGATTTTCTATTTTGAGACTGTATGTCTTAAAGTTCAATGACAATTCATTTATTTTAATTGTCATTTAATTCTTATGGTATTTTGAAAGTTTGCTTTTTAATTACCTACTTTTTAATTTTGACACGTGTCATCCACATTTTTTGTAACCTTGATTAACTTTTTTGAGGATTTAATTCTCTTAACATGAGTGTGACTGTGTTATTGATTATATTGTAAAATTAGTTTCACATATAAAATTATTATGTAATATTATTAGTCCTGCTCACAACCATATTAAGGAGCATACACAAACAGCTTAGTCTCCGTAAATTTAATAACGTGGCGTCTCTGCTATTCTACATCTAAAAATTAAATTTGGATTTTGTAAAGGCAAATTTTTAAGAATCTGTTTGTGGTTGTGAAGTCTGAGAAGAACAAAAGCCTCTGTAGGTCCACTGGCGACAAATCACTACCGCCTCTAATCGTCTTGAACAAATGGCTTCGGTGCATTTCATCGGTAGCTCCAAAGAATTTCTCTTTTTAATATGAGCATCGATTCCAATTACAAAAGATCAAAGAATCGCCGCGCGGCCCACTTCGTCTTTGTTCAAACGAAAGATGAATTATTCAGAGAGCTGGAAACGTTTCAATTGGCCAGCTATAAAAAAGAAAACGGTTCGTTGCCTCTTCCACTAAATTAAAATTTTTCTTTATTTTCGTTTTCAATAAATGTTTTTGAATCATTTTAATTTGAGATTGTTCGCTACTTAATTACTCATTTAAGTTATAGAGAAAATATGGAGAAGAGGAATAATATATCTCTATTATATAATAATAATCATCTTCTTTTTATATCTTGATGTACTCGCAAGTAACATTTCTTTTTTGACATTATGTATAAGCATACTGCGGATCCATTTGTTCTATTCTGAGCTCAATACTGACTCTTGTTTTACTTTGCTTTTCATGCCACTATCTAGCTGTTCAACCCGTGGTTCAACCAAATCTGTCCAGCCATTTTGCTTCATAGGGTCACAGTTAAGCTTTCGAGTTTTATTTAATTGGTATTTTATTTTGAAGAAATTATGAAATGTTGAAGAGTTTGCTCTCGTGTAACTTTTGAAGGAGCATTAATTTATAGACTGTAGAGGCAAGTTAGTGACTGTAGAGGGAAGTACCTATCACACTTGCACTATGCCCCTTTTTTGTTATTTATAAGAGTCGTAATTTTATCATGGTCCCTTTCTGCGTGCTTCTATAGCGTTATGACCCTGGAAAGCATCAAGTATGCACTATCTGTCTTATTCTCTACCCCTATCAATTAGAAAAACAATTGCTTCAATTGGCATTTTACTTTGATTGATTAAGGTTGAATTTCACCAGTGCAATTCCATTCAACCGAACAGAGTTTTCACATTTTACTCATTGGAATTCGTTGATTACAACGTGATAACGCAGCTTACATTGAATGAAATGCGTTATTTCATCAGCGAAATACCGTTTAAAATACAAAAGTTTATCAGCTACGTCCATAGCTACTTAGAATAATAAGTTAAAACTGAACCTAAAATGCGCCACAAAATTCCTTCACATCCCATGCATCTTGTGGTAATGTTCTTCAGAAAACCTACACGTCGAGATCTGTGTAAATAATAAAACAATAACAAATTAATCGCGATAGAATCCTTCAAAAAAAAGGTAGTTTCAAAACATAATATTATATTCGCGTAAACTTCTGATAATATCATGAAAAACTTAGGTTTGTTACAAAAGTGTACCAACTTCCTCACCCACACCACTTTCTATAACACAAACAACAATTAAGTTTAAGAACCAAAAACTTAATTATACCTTATCAGAAACGACTTTGTGCAGCACAATCGTTAAGAATTCTGGTAATTTTTAACTAAGGCGGATTTATGGCGGCGACACCTGCCGTAATGATTGAGAGAGCAGACAGGCCGTACGCGAAATTATTAAAGTATAATTTATGCTCGCAATTTGTACGTAACTTGAATTCGTTCCTTATGACATTCATCACCGCGTGCTGGGCCCGATTCATTTTAACAATCATCTATAAAAACGTGTCTGAATTACACGCATTATTTGATATACGTTTGTAATTAATAATAATGTTGAAGTTTTGTATCATTTATATTTGTAATTCCATTTTCAAATAGTTGTATTTTAATTTAAACTATTTTAGGCGCGAATGTTTCCTTGTTTCGCAAGATAGTGATTATTCAGCCGGATTTTATTTAAAGAACTATTCCGAATGAATTTTGAAGTAATTTGTACACTAACTTTCCTTATAAATTTAAGTCCTGAAAATTAAAATCCGGGACAGATTTGAATCCGTGACCAGACCCTTTTTAGGGTCTGACCTACTGGCTACTTGAACATATCCTGGATATTTGAATGTTTTTTTTATAGCATTTATTATGCTAACTATTAAGTTCGAAAAACATTGGAAAAAATGAAATGCTCAAGTGAGACTCGAACTCACGACCTTTCCCTTACAGGGGGACTGCTCTTCCAACTGAGCTATTGAGCCACACTTAAATCATTCCAAAATTTTCCTTCTCCTTATATCCGTCTATAAGGGCGACGGTGCAGCCATCTACCAACATTCTTACGAACTGTTTGAAACAATGAATGATTTTTCAACCATTTTTAAACATTGAATTTTGATGACTGCGCCCAAATATTTGAATGAATTTTTTATAGCAATTATTATGCTAACTATTAAGTTTGAAAATATCTCGATATATATCCTGGATAATCAAAATTCTAGATGTTGGAGTCGTCTACTGTAACATTAGGAAGAAAAAGTTACGCTAGATGGCTCATGAAAACTATGATTTTCCAATATTGTTTAATTATTACTTATCACTAATAACTATCTTTTTTAGACTTTTATTTCCAATTACTCTATGTTTAGGAGAAATTTCTAATTATATCGATGAAATTGCGTGGAGCAAAACTTGGGCTTATGAATATTTGTATATTATACCTATACGTTCAAACCTTTCCTGCGACAGTCTTTCGTTTCTCTGAACGCTAATCTCTATCTACCACGTAGCAGTAATATAGGTTTGAAATTCACATTCCGTTCATTGTACATGAAACAAAAATATAAAAAATATGTCTGTGCCCTACATTTTTGAACGCCGCCGGAGCAGCCCAAATTGAAATTATCATAAATAACAATTTAATTTCATGGATGTAAATATGGTTGTACTCCGGACGAAATTTAACGTGAAAACTTTATTAAGATCTCGCTGTAGATATAGATAACTTTTCCGTCAGTGACGGCGCGTCCGCTTCCTGGCGTCGCCTTCCGCCGGGGAAGCCCCCTCGTTAATTTTATTTTTGTAACGCTTCACTTAATCCATTACCGGTTTTGGAATTGCCTGGAACGCACCCCCAGAGGAACAACGTTTAGTACATAACTTATTTCTTTTAATATGCCTTCATTAAATGTAACATCTTATTTGTTAAAGGACAAATGCTGAATTCATTTACAGGTAGAATGTAGAAATATGGCTTTTTCCGTTATGGTTGTGAAAAACTTCTAAATGTGTTTGCATACGAATATAATAATAGAGATAATCACGGTAGTGTTTGTGAGTATACATATACATATATATATATATATACAGGGTGTAATCGTTAAGTGTGTCCAGGCAATTATTCCGTAACTATTACAGATATCAAAAAAATGTAAACTGAAATCGAAAGTACGTTACCTAATGAGTAAAATGACATCAATAACTTTTTAAAAATCAAACGAGAGGTATCTAAAATTTTGACATTAAACCCTCCCATACATTTAGTATGAGATTAGTAGAAAGGTTTTAGTGTCCTTATTTTGAAAGAATATTTTTGCTTAGTACTGATATAAAGGAAACTGTTTATTAACCTAGCAGAATAATAAAATTAAAAATAATAATATTTATTAATTAGTAAGTACAATTTTTTTTTGTAGTTTGTTGCTTTTCAGTCTGCTCAAATAAATGCGATATTGAAACACGGTTTATTACTAATTTGGAGTGGTAAGATAATTAAAAAACTTTTGAATTTAAAAGCGTCGGTAGCTCAGTGGTTAAGGAGTCGGCCTTACGATCGAGAGGTCCCGGGTTCGATCCTGGCCATTACACTACCGGCGTAAACCCACTCCTAGCACAAGCATTTTAGCTTAGTTGGAGGGGTTAGAGGGAATATTAGTAACTTTGGATCTGATATTCTTTATAAAAAAAAAAAATCTTCACATGTATCTACTTGAAAATCATCATTGTCAGAATCATACGTAATCATAAAATATGATTAAGGTAAAATGAGTACTAGATCACTTAAAATAAGGAAACTAAAACCTTTGTACTAATCTAATACTAAATGTATGGGAGGGTTTAGTGTCAAAATTTTAGATACCTCTCGTTTGATTTTTAAAAAGTTATTGAAGTCATTTTACTCATTCGATAACGTACTTTCGATATCAGTTTACAGTTTTATGATATATGTAATAGTTACGGAATAATAGCCTGGACACACTTAACGATTACACCCTGTATATATATATATATAAATCTACTACCACCTACCATTTTACCTACCAAATGCGTCGGCGATCCACAAACCAATTTCACTACAGCTATGATCGTTTTGTGTCATATTATATATTGGCTTCTAGTGAGATATAAATATAAGTAATAATTATTAATAGGTTTTATGCCATAAGCAATAAAAAATGTTCATTTGTATGCAGACCAATTCCTTTAATTTCAAATTATATTTTTATGGAAAATTAGCAATTATCTTCATGGCCCCTGATTATTTTGGAGTCATAACCTAGTGTCGGCTAGTGTACAATAAAAGCTAATTATTATTCAAATCAAGCCCCCTTTTGTTCATTCATGGGCTGCAATAAAAATTAAATTATACCAAATTTTATTATCTTCCTCTTCGGGCTCATAACTCAGTGAAAATATTCATGAGCAAACTTTTTAACTAGAGATTTGTAATTGTTCTGCAGTTTTTTTGAGGACGTAATTTTACATTGTTGAATAAAATCATAAATGCAGATGTGTACGGATCTACGGCAGCGTGAGATGATGAAATTGTCCATGATATCCAAGGTCCATGAATTTACATATAAGGGCCATGCTCGTTCTGTTCTGTCTATGTAGGGTATGCGTAGAAAGAAATTGGGTAGTAACTCAAGTGCGTCAGATTAAGCTAAAGGAAGCTAGTAACATTTTGACTAATTCCTCCAGCCAGTAGGCAACTTTCAATATGGGTGGGTACGCAAAAAAATCGTTTTACAAATTCACACGTACGCGTCAGATTAGGATAAGGTAGGTTAGTTACCAGTCTAAAAGTGTGCATTTTGAAGTCTCGCGATTTAAGTGTAACCTGAGGGCTTGGGAAACTTGCAAAGATGTGTCTGCCTTTTTTATGTTTATTTTAGAGTTAAACAAACCAGAATAACTAAAAAATCTTAAATAAGATGCAATAAAAAACTTTAGTTAAGATGGATGATATATGTATTTATTTATTATTATTATTATATTAATATATATTATTATTATTATCTATACGCTTTCCCCACCACAAAAAGTGGAAACTTTATATACCATTATTCTTTCTTTCATCTTTCTACCAATTCGAATAGGTTTCTGCGACGTTCGAGTGACTACAAATTTTGCTGCGTGGCCTCCATACTTATATGAAAATCGGATTCAATTGAAATGAGATTATATAGATTACATTACTTTTCAGTCTTTAGTGTTAGCATATTATTAAAACTGAAATTTATTTTTATCACACTATTATTAGTTTTGTATGTAATTATTGAAATTATTGAACTTGATATTAGAAACACCTTTTTGGAGATCAATAAAGTGATACAAAGGCAACCACTATCCAAATATTATAATCATAAATACTACAATAGACGATTAAACTAAAAATAATACCATATTGAGTATAATAAACCGAGTTGTGGAAACAATGTTATTGAAATAAATAAAGCAACGTTTCACTTTTCCGATTTACCTAATAAAGCAATAGATGATTACTACAATCGTCTTTTACGCTATTCGACAGCACTATGTACTTTGAAAGAGTACAGTATTATATTTATCTTCATTACATAATTCAAGATATGTAACGTTGGTCTGTAGGTAACAACACGTGATTAATTTACATTCACACTAAACCTAATTATTTCTAAATCAGGTTTGAATTCAATTGATATAATTATGTAGTTCTGACGTCTATGATTATCCCTGTAGAATAGAGTACGTACAATATATTCATTATTATAGGCTAATCTCAAAATTTGAGTTTGATGGAAGATGGATTCTGAGTATCAATTAGTTAATTTAAGAGAAAAGCTGAGTGATAATAGTTTAAAAAGTTTGAACATTATCCACCAATGAATAATAACCCATCCGACCCAATACGACATTCAAGAAAAGAGCGTATTCTCTATTGAAAGGAACGCAACGCACTTGTCACTCCTCTGGTGTTACGGGTGTCCATGGGCATAAAAAATAACACAAATATTATATAACAGGCGTTAATAATCCGTTTGGTGACGGAGAAAGAATACAAGTATCCTAAGATGCGGAGGGCCAGACCGTAAGGGATGGCCCTGGGTCAGCCGGGGTGCGAGGGATATATCGATGACGACCTCACCTCCGGCCTAGCACCAAGACCCACAGTCGGCGTGCGGTTTTAGCCGGTTCGAGTCCGACATAACCTCCCCTTCCGGCTCCGGCAGGGGGGTATCCGAGGGGATTTCCGCACGAAAAAAAAAAAAAGGGTGTCCTAAGATGCGACTAACGGAAAAATACGCAGATGATATCACTGCGAGAAAAACCTTAAAATGCTTTATTTCGAGTTTTCTCTACCCTATCTACTGTTTCCACGCTGGCCAGACGGTTTGCCGTCGTAACAGAAAAAGTAGGCCCTCCGAACATTAAGAGAGGCCTATGTCCAACAGTGGGCTGCGATAGGCTAATTGATTAATCGATATGTATGTACCTACCTATTAATTTTCGAAAAACATAGTGACGTAGAGATAAAAAGTGGGACGTAAATACTAGAAAATTTTACGAGGGTGCAACACCTTCGATTCGATTCAAAAGGCTAAGTAAAGTCAAGGTTCGGTTAACACCCCAAAACGGCGAAAATTTTCCAATCAGCCCCTGTAAATTGGAAAACTTTTATATGCGTTCAAAAGTCCAGGTGTATTTCTATAGCCAAAGTCCCGACCAAGTTTTTGTTCCGATGGTGTCTAAAAAACGGTTTAATTAGTGTCGATTGAAATTTGTAACCGTAAAAGTGAAACTCATTTAGCCCCTTGCAAATTAGCTTTTGTTTTCATCTAAATTTTTTGTTTGGGGCCCTTAAAAAATCGTATTGTGGTTTTTTTTAACTAACATGAGCGAGTGAAGCATTCGCACAATATATACAACAATGTTGTTATTACCACAGTCTAACGAACTTTAAACTGTGTTGCGGGAACAGGATCATAATTCCACGCGGACGAAGTCCCGGGCTACGGTTAGTTTAAGACAAATGTTATATTTAGTTTTGAATTAAGAATCAGATGCCAAGATGATAAGGGATGTGCACCAACCATCGCATGCAAGTTACTACGGGATACACAGGGTAGAAGATTTTCATGAAGTACCCCTTGAAGTACCCGAAATACTGGCGACAGAGAATTTCACTCAAAGGAAATATTGCTTTATTTTTAAAAAGAAAGGAAACTGCATTCAACGATTTTCTAAATCTCGCTTAACATACCCGGTAATCGAACCGACTAAAATTCTCTATCTCCAATATTTACTTCCCGTCCAAGGGTCATGAAAATCTTCCACCCTGTGTATCTTGGACTTAAAATATGCTCAAAATGTGCTCTATATGTGCAGTACACGTTTCTTGCGTGTCTCTTGAAGATAGCACGAGAGGCTACGGTGATGGACGAGCTCAAATTCATAAAGCATGGATTACAAAACGACATGCACGCACCAGGTCCTCGTAGTCGTTTGTCTAAAGACTTAAGTCCAAGACACATGTCCCGATTATACGTATGTTTTGTTCAAGCAGTTTTATAATAATAAAACATGAGCCAGTGGAGCAGTCGCCCAATCAGTACAACAACGATGTTATTAGTGTCGCAAATTGGTTTTTGGCTCGATACTGCGCGACCGCACACCATGCTCGCGGTCATTAGCCGTTTTGGCAGCTACATGAGTAGACTTATGACTTTATGAGATTCCAACCCCCACATAAATTGCTTTTCACACTCGTTGTACCACGGATTATTTGATGTTTTATTAAAATGTGATAAGTAATGTATAATAGAACGAGATTGTTGTAAACTGTTATCACCATTATTATTGCGTTGAGCCTGGTTGTTTTCAAAGCTTATACTTTGAAACCCAGGGACCGTTGTTCTCCCATTTTTCTTGTGATTTGGCTTAACTAATATGGCGGGCGGCAGTCTAACCCCAAATTTGACAAAACCCCTCATTTGTAAGCAGCTGATTGACGATGTATTCAATTATAACCTAAAATATATTAACCTGTAAAAACTGAACCGCGGTTTTATTTTAGAGTTCCATAACCAGGTCTATCGGATAAGCTGTTAGAAGTGCTGTCACTAAGTTATATTAATAGAAAAACTTAACTACCTCATACGAATATTACTCATACCTTGATATCAACATAGCGGTCAATTAACTAATATCTATTCCTAATTAATTACCTTCCTTCCTAACATCTACTAAATATTTACCCCGACATGCATTACCTACGCCTATAATATATATGTAAGTAGGTACATCTGTATCTGTCTTGCTCACAATATATACTAATGAAGAGCCAAGTTGTCTCAGCACCCTCTACGCTGCGGTTCCTACTTGCACGTAGTATTTTTGCGACTAATCAAAATTCCCGGCGCATACAACGTCATCTCTCATTAGTACATCTTTGTCTGTAATTAACAATGTACCTATAATTATCACAGAAACAGTTCTGGGTAATATCAACGCTGTATCCATTTTAAGAATGTTGATTTACAAGAAACTAGCTATATCCCGCGATTCCGATCGTGTGGAAATTTTGATATTGTGTGATGTAGCAGTTGTAAACCTATATTTCAGGAGAAAGAGCAGCTATATTATTTGTACTAAATGTCATCCAGATCCAGATCTCGTTAGCCGATCTGGCGTTACTGAGCAACAAACAGTATGTTTTGTTGCTCAGTAACGCCAGATCGGCTATTTGAACTTATCTTCACGAAATAAATTAATTGAATTAGAATTGACTGAAATTAATTGAATAATCGTATAACTTGCATATAATTATTTTATAAAATATATTATTACTGAGGATAATTTGAGTAAAAAAGAAATCGAAAATTATACTTTTGGCATAATATGACATTATAATATGCAGGAGAGATACTTTCACTGGAACGGTCACGTTTTGCCGGCAGGTTACATGGATAATATATCCTACCTTTATCCCCAGGCCACATTTTAGTTTGCCACGAACTTGCTAAAACTTGTATTTACAAATTCAGAACCGTAAAGAGTCCCAAGTGATTTTCTTTTTCATTTACCATGTGGACAGCCAAAATATACCTATTGACATATTTTGGAGATAGATATAATACTTACTATCCAAACAAAATAAGCACTTATGATAAGTAGCTCATTATTTTCATACTAATGAGCACTGCGAAGAAAGCACTTCACAACATTTTGTAAGAACAGTAAATAAAAATTGTCAAAGCCGCAAGCTTGAGGGCTACTCTACAGAATTCAATGCTTCCATGGTATGAAGTAGAGGTTTTAAAGAACGGCTCCGTTTATTTTTGTGTTTGATGGAACATTCGCTATTATTCATAACTTTAACTATGCTGATGGCTATCACGACATTGAGTTGAAGATTATTTTATCATCAAATCATCATTTTAACATTTTTCTCGATAAGATACTTGACTTTTACTTCGGAAGTCAAGGTCCGCTAGCTCCTGTTCGTGCTTTCAATTTGGTTTGTACGATTTGTATGGGAGTGACTCACCTCTATGCTTTAGATGCAACTGAGATTGGAAGTGTTTGCAGTTACTTATTTATTAGTCTATCAAGATTAATATTTAAAGGTTCACCTAATCTAGTTTTAGAAACCATATAAAATATGCAGCAAATGTCTGTAGTTGCCGTAAGCCAATGCGGCTGAACGCTTTACTGTTTGATAAAGGGTCTCCTGAGACTGAAGCTAACCAAGCCTTTCCTGAAATACATACAGCAGACATTCAGTGAATTTGTGAATGTCGATTGTTTTTTTTTTTTAAAGAATATTAGAACCGAAGGTACTAATATTCCCTCTAACCCCTCCAACTAAGCTAAATTGCTTGTGCTAGGAGTGGGTTGTTAATTTAGTACTGCGCTACGTAGAAGTAATTTGGCATATAAATAATTCCACAACATTCTACACAACGCTATCTGGACCTTGCTACTAGGGTTTTTTTCTATGTCAAAGATATCAAACAAAAATTTTCCACTTTTTGCAATACCCCGCAAAATTTAAATTTCGACTATCAATGACTTCCTTTATCGAATTGCAAAGAAAACAGCTACGAATTTTCCCTATGTTAAAATAATCAAACAAGATTTTACCACCTTTTTGGGATATAAAACGAAAAATATCGATACTAAGAAAAAATTATGAGGACCAATATTGTGGGAAATTTAATTCTAAGTAGGTAACTTGGTAGTTACCATTTCTGTGTAAGGTTAAAAATAAACGATTTATTCAATAAATATAAATTTATGCGGAGAACGCAACGAACCGAATACCACGAAAATCTAAATTAAGACCACCAGTGAGGGCCCTCAAAGAATTCCGAAAAAACATGCCACTAGGAATTTTTGTAGGTTCGCCCCTTAATAATGCGCTTGTTCTCTTGTACTATATAGGCTATTCATAAGTACTTTTACCGGTTACTTGCATGTAAAATATAAACTAAAATATAAACGTTCAGACTTTATGAAGGTCTCGTGGCCAGTACAGTCTCTTGGTTCCCAAAGTTTAAATAAAAATATTGCTAAAAATAAACCTCTATCCTTTATCATTTTTCGAAGAATATTTAAACATCGCAAGAGGATATAAAATAAGAATGGTCAATTAAAGTCCTCTCAGGACCAAATTCATTGCTACTTGAAGTCCACATCAGTGAAAGTGTAGAATATTTAGAGGAGTAATATTATAAATTCGGAATATAAGTACTCTCACTGAATTTAGAGAGTCTACTTCAGAAAATTACGGGAAGGCGGTCTTATCCACTTGAACCGCTACTCCCAGAGGTTTGAACTCAAATTATTATCTGCAAAGCTCCTTGGGCAAAATCATGTCACAATCTATAAGCTACTGATTTTATCCTTTGATATTTAAAAGTTTGAAGAAACTATTTTGAATGTTACGGCAGAAGAAATGATCGTAAATTGCATAAACGAATTTAATAGTGTATCGAATTTAACACTCATGATATTTACCATGTTTATTGTGTTTATTGGGTAACCGATATTTCGGCGCAGTTACCGTGATCATGGCGCTTGTAACCGGGCCGAAATATCGGTTACCTAATAAAAACAATAAACATGGTAAATATCCTGGTGAGTGTTACACTATTAAGTTTAATGACCATGTCAATCTCATATCATGCATATACGAATATTTAGATTTTCACTATATTAAGCATTTTATTCGGAAATGATATCATCCATTTGTAATACTCTGACCAACTGAGTTTCTGGATACATCCTGTAAAGGCAAAAGTTATCAAACATACGTCTTGAGACAATTCTGAAGTTAATTCTTAAGAATGAATAATGATACAAGGAATGTATAATGTTTGTAACGAGCTACAAGTGCCTTCACCCATGTTTTCCGCACTAACCACAAGTTTAAGGTCTGATATTTCACTCCAACTTTTAACCAACTTGGTCACTCTTATACCATGTGTAATAAAATAACTTACCTCCGCTTCTTGAAGTTAGTTTTCAGTGAATTAGAATCTGAGTCTAGCGAGTAACGGCGAAGTACACTCAAGGACAGAAGCCGAGTGAATTAGCTCCAAACGTACTTTTCAATTGTATCTTGTATGTGGCCCTGGTTCCGTACCTATAGTGCCTAAGCTGGACGAAGCACTTGGTGAAGTTAACTTCAAGAGCATTATTGCATTCTCTGAGACACGTTGACTAGCTTCATGTATGGGAGATAAACACAACAATAGGTACGTGTCTCAGAGACCTTCCGTCTACACCAGCATCCTTACCGGACCACCTCAAATCTGCACTTTGTGAAATAATTCGGTAGCTGTGCTTTAATTAGTTAGGGACTTAAGTGAACAACCCTTTACTCATCATGATCTTTGCGTTGCTACCCTTACTGAATAGAGGTGTCTAAATAAGTGCAACCCAGTTCCCGGTTCACAATAGTCGGTCTGTCTGACTGAGAGACATTCTATCGTATGTTTATCAGTTTGTGGAGTCTAATTTAGAATTCCTCTAGTATAATATCGTCAATAGTTTAGCTCATGAAATGAAACAAATATTGTGGGGCCTGGGGGTGACGGGTGGAGCCGCCTGTCACCCCAGCAGAAGCAGGCCACGGCGGCAGCGCGCTGAGAAGCGCGCCTCCCCATTCCGGGGGCGAGTCGAGGAGACCGTTGTCCCCACTCCCTAGGAGGGCCAGACCGCGAGGGATGGCCCTGGGTCAGCCGGGGTGCGAAGGATATGTCGAAGACAACCTCACCTTCAGCCTAGCACCATAACCCTCAGTCGGCGTGCGGTTTTAGTCGGTTAGAGTCCGACATAACCCCCCTTCCGGCTCCGTTGAGTTTCACCAACTATACACGTACATGTCCAGTATCTTTGTTGGTGCATCTTAAAGTACCGATAATTAAAATAATTGAAGTTCATAATGTGACGGTACAGCGCCTAGCCAAAGCTGAGTAATTTTCGTGTTTCTTATATTCGACATGAAACTATGCCGAAGGTGCCAGCCCCCGCCCATTCGCGGGAGATATTAGTGCCCCTCCGACCGCACTGATATTGTGAAATTCATCCAGAGACAGTAATTTCTCCACTGGCTTTAGTCTTTCACTAAATACAGAGAATATAACAACGGACGAATACGCTGATGTCAGTTACTTGTTTCACATATTTTCAATCGTACGTATAAATTCGGTTTACAAGTTACTATACTTCACTGACCGGTTCCCGTACCGCAGGAGTTGTAATTCCTGATCTTCCATCTGACATATCTGGTTGCACCGACCTCTGTGCTTGAGGGAGCTGCACTTCGACGCTAGGTCCCCCGTGGGAATCGAACCTCAACCGGCCATAGTTATCCCAGACGGTTGTAATGACATTATACGACAAATAGGTTGCGGTCTCGGTACGATAACTTGTTCCTAATCTATAAGCACGATGTTCCTCATACGCCATCATCATGTAAAGCCGCCATCGTATCACAGATTACAGGGGAGATGAGCATCAACGACTGGAGGCTATCCTATTGAAGGTATCCTCGGTCTCTGCTATGACAAGTCTCTGGTCTGCCGCCTGACTCATTACATGTGACGCTCTCACAGCCATCTCGTTTACGGTACCACGTAACATACATCAACGGACACGCGACTCAACATATCAAGAGATTAATTATTAACTTACTCATATAAATTACTCAGCCCGGGATAGGAATACACATACAATATATAAATAGCACGAAACTATATGACACAAAGTATAACAGTAATTATAAAATGTATGAAATCAACTCACCACGTCTGTAGTCTTAACAGCCTTTTGACAGCCTCTGTGGCGTAGCGGTAGTGCACGCGACTGCCACGCAGGAGGCGCGGGTTCGATTCCCGCTCAGTGCAAATATTTGTATGCATGAATATGGCTATTTGCATTGGTCTGGGTGTTTCTATGTATAATATGTATGTATTTACAAAAAAAAAAATATATAAGTATGTTTATCCGCATTCTAGATTCCATAACACAAGCTATAAAAGCTTACCATGGGTCTAGATAGCGTTGTGTAGAATGTTGTGGAATATTTATTATTTATTATTTAATAATGTCACACTTGTAACTTACTCAAGTCTTCCGCGCCTAACTCCCGTATTCCACACCAACTCGTCAACCGCCCTGGTCTCCTGTCTAAAATCGAATGCCCCGACCCTACGCCATCCCGACTCCACGCCGCTCTCCTTGTACCATAATTCCCCGCTCTTTATTATTTTTTACTCACGGTTTTTTGTTTGCTCGACGGTCATAACAAGCGACGCTCTTATCCATATCCCCGAATTCCTCGCAATTGAAACAATGTTTCAATAGGTTCGACCCATCGGCCATAATTTGTAACATTTTATGCTTTGCACATGTTCGACTTTACAAGTATAAGTGTCTATCTCATTTGGGGAATTTTTTACAAGCAACGATGGCGCCAGACGAACGACTGCTAATAAATAACGAATTACTAATGCATTGCAAATGTACCTATTTCAGTTTATTAATTCCTTATTGTGAAGTAACCAGTGTACTATCACAATAAACATAAAAAGAAGTGAAAACTTAGCAAAACCCGAATCAACGGTGACATGACGATAATTATTCAAATCGCTTCTCTTTTATATTTTTATTCGGATGTTATAATAAAAATTTAATTTCGCGTAATTTAATTCTTATCTTCTGCGGCAAGACCATATCTCAGAAGAATATTCTTAAATTATTCATGAGGAAAGTTTTAACGGGGACATGATTTTAAAACCGACATTTGTAAGCTCTACGAGGCTGTAACTTGGTTGGATTTAGGCGATTACTTGCAATATCTTAACTTATTATTACATGTTAAGTGCTATCGCAAGTGTATTGTTAAAATGATACTATTTCAAAAGCATTTTTTTAAATAACATCGCAAAATTTCAAATTTTGGCTATATTGTCATGGACCACACGTAGGTACTGTTTGCAAAATCTTTAAAAAAAGGGAACAGAAAGAAACTTAATATCAATAATGTATTTCTATCATTTGTGTTGAAGCTTACAAAGTAATATTTAACAATAAACATATTTACAACTCGAGCCGTTAATATTAACTAGTCAAAATAACACGCTCGCTGTTCACTAAGATGTTACTGCTATAAACAAGAAATTGAGTTGGCTTTTGCATGTGCTTTGTTATAACAAATTTACAAAGGTAAATAAGAAAGTAAACAAGCGAATGGAGAGTTGGGAGTCATCGTTTACATTTGTACACGAACGTTCTAGTGTAAACAGTTAGCTTGAAATACGCTTACGAGTCGAGTTGAAAAGTTAGTTTTCTGTACACATTAGAGAAGGCTAGGGTCAGGGGTTTTTAACCAGCAAGAGAAAGCATAAGTTCTGACTCTGTACGTTGTGTGAACAGTTCTCAAAAGTTTAAGGGTTTTGTTACATTTCTGTTTTCTAAGTAGTACCTACAAAGGAGGAGCTACGCTAAGGTACCTGCTTCTGTTTTGGACAAAAAATGATTTCTACTTTTTACTTTTGTTTAATCCTACTTTTATATGGATTCAACAGATTTTATTTGTTTTTATATGTAAAGGTATACACGTATTGATTTTTAACTATTCACTTGTTACGCATATAAAAAAGGGGCCCCGTGTTGCCCCGTCTCTTGCTTTGAATGAAGAAAACCCATAACAGACTACCGGCTGGTATATTCACTACTTCGAAGAAAGATGAATGCGGTATCTTTGTATGAGTCATGGTCATGTAACATTGCAAACACATCGAGACATGATCTAAAACTAAATTCGAAACTTAATTCAATTTCATATTCTAATTCAAAGTCCTTACAAATAATTCATAATACCAAATTATTAATTTGAAATTCTCTGAGAGCCATATCTGCTACTAGAAAAACTCATTCATTATTCATACGACTTGAATACATGATACGGCGCCTAATCGGTGAGACCAGAAATCACGCACAATTCATAGGTTGTGTGATTTATATGCAAATGTACTTATGGTACAAACGATGCCTATTGGAGCCGCTCCTGGCATCAATCGAAGACTAATTTGCGTGCCAATCTAATTTCTGTTAATTATGTCGCTCTAATTACGCGTCATGTCTCACTACGCCTGTGTTTAACAGTAGAATTATTTTGTACGTCATATTAAACACGAACGATAAATTAATTTATATGTGTGTAGAGCATAATATTATAAAATGTTTTACTGAAATATTATAATGCTTTATAAAGTGAAAATGTTGCCGGTGATCTGGAAATATTATCACAAAAGTATTGCGGTTTGAATAATTCCACGATGCAGTTTAAGTTAAGGTTTCTTCAGTATTATATATAAAAAACTAGTTAGAAGGGCAAATGGGCGTGAACTTTTTCTCTATCAATTTTATGATAATTTTTTCTACTTAATTAAACTTACTAAGCGTTGAAATACGTACTTGCCATCTATTGCTATTATAAAATTGTACTTATTCACCATAAAATAAATCTACATTTTAGGAAATAATTAAGAAATCCATACTAATATTATAAATGCGAAAGTAACTCTGTCTGTCTGTCTGTCTGTCTGTCTGTCTGTCTGTCTGTCTGTATGTTACGCTTTCACGCCTTAACAACTGAACCGATTTTGATGAAATTTGGTATAGGGGTAGATTAGACCATGAGAAAGGACATAGGCTATGTTTAGTCGCGATAACCGACATCCACGCGGGCGGAGCCGCGGGCAAAAGCTAGTATAATATATACGACACAGTCAACGTGTGAAAAAAATTAGACTAAAGAAGAAGTTTCATTATTATCAATTGGGAGTCATTCATCAACTCGCGGGTAATAAACTTGCGGGAAACCGCGAGTTGGCAACTTTCAATTTTTGATTATTTTCCTGTCGTCAACTCGCGCGATTGTCAAAATTGACGTATTTGTGTACAGTCAGTTACGAAAACTTTGTAATGAAATTAATAAAGGTTGGTACCTAATTAAAATGTAGGTACTTTATAAGATATTTTAGGCTATGTTTTAGAATATAGTATAATAGAAGAAGTTTGTAAGTAGTATCAAGGAATGAAAAAAGAAAAGCGAGTGACTGTCGTGGTATGGACATACTACGAAAAAGGATCAAAGTAATATCACAGAATAGGTAATAGTACTAGCGTACAGAATGGAAGCTCACACCCCCGCGTAGATTTCATTTCCTCACCTGGCACGTTCGAATCAGAAAAATGCATCTTTAATTATTATGTAATCGATTAGAATAATTAATAGATCAGTTACAAAGTTTTGCAGAGTAGGTACCATTTTTTGATCGATTTGCACATTTTCAAATGGTAGTTCAATATAATAACATTACAGTCAACGTTCGATCTTGAAAAGTGTGCATCAAGAATACTATTATAGACATTTGGGAAATTAGATCGGGATTAGTGCCAGCCGACATTGGGTCAGCCGTTGCTGATATGAATGGCGATTTGCGTCGCCTCAGCGAATGGGCTAAATCTTTCGGCATCCTTATTAACCCAGCCAAATCACAAGCTGTGATTATTGGCAGCAGATATAAGCGTAATGAGATCGCTGATTCATCAGTTGAGCCAATACTATTAGACGGTATAGAAATACCTTTGTCTAACTCGGTAAAGAATCTAGGAGTACATATCGACTCCTATCTCTCGTGGCATACTCACTTTGCCGAAGTTAGTAGAAAGGTACGGTTCGCGTTTCACTCACTGAAGTGTCTCCAAAGCTTTTTACCTTATAAAACAAAAATATATTTAGCTCAAACTCTCATACAGCCCATCATAGATTATGCGGATGCCTGCTATTTGGATGCGAATGAGGAACTCCTCGATAAGCTTGAGCGATTGCAAAATCTGTGCATTCGTTTTGTCTTCAATCTGAAGAAATACGACCATGTCTCCTCTTATCGCAGGGACCTGAAGTGGATCCCTATTCGGCTCCGCAGGAACACTCGGGTGCTGTGCCTACTTTTCAACATTCACCACAATCCTTCAGCTCCTTCCTACCTGCGGGAACGATTTTCCTATGCTCGTTCTCCTGATGCACACTGCAGATCCGGACTCGACTCCGGGCCTGGGAAACCCGCGAAGAGCGAAGGCGAACCGGACGTCGGAGGGCGCATAACGATTTCTGTCCTCCATGAGCGCTGGCCTGGGGTGACCGGTGGAGCCGCCTGTCACCCTAGCAGAAGCAGGCCGCGACAGCGGTGCAAAGTGCGCCTCCCCGTAATCGGGGCTAGATGGGGACACTAAGGTCCCCACAACCCAAAAAGGGCCACCTCGAACGAGATGGTCTTGGGTCTGCCAGGGTGCGAGAGATATGCTTTCGGCAATTTCACCTCCGGCAACCAAGGACCCAAGACGGCGTGCGTTTTGGTCGGTTCGAGTCCGACATAACCACCTCCACCGGCTCTGTGGGGATTTTTCACACGATAAAAAAAGGCCCTGCTCTTGTCTGCCACTGTGATATAAAAATATAAACCTATCTCCACAATAAATAAAAACACAAAAAAACTTCCACATTTTTACTAGGCGAAATCTTAAATGTATAAAAAATTAACTGCACTATTACTTTTTACCCCTATTTTTAACCTATTTTGGTCTGATCAATATTTAGGCTTATTTTTCATTAACTTAAAATGTACTTTGTCTTATCCTACAATAAAATTTTATCACCACGAGAAAAAGACGTTATTCCTAAGACGTTTCATTCATTCATATGACATCGTTGACATAACCATAACAAATAGCATGTTTTATGCATCATTGGCCGTCTCCCCCTCACCTCATTTTGCACGTCTATATCGAAATCTAAGATAAATTAATATAAAAAAATAAACAGTTACTTTAACCAATGCGGGTGTATAAAATCGCGAGTATAAAAGTTGGTTTTGTATTAAATTTTTGGTTTCGATCCATTTTTCTGACTGTACTTTAATATTCACGCGAGTTGACGACAGCAAAATAAAATAAAATTCAAAAATGCCAACCCGTGGTTTCCCGCAAGTTTATTGCCCGCGAGTTGATGAATGACCCTCAATTGGGTATCAAGAATGTACCACAAATAATCATCAATTAAGTAATCAATGTGTCAAAAAGATTAATATGTCAAAAAGATTGTGTAATTAATGTGTCAAAAAGATCAATGTGTAAAAAAGATTGTATATATTCTCTGCCTTATTTATAAATTCACCGGCTGTGTCATCATCACATGAGCGTTTTTCCAGATCGTGGCCTGGTTTTCCAAACCCGCGTAGAATCAAGTCTTTTTTACCGGACTGCCGAAGGAAGGAGGGTAATGATTTTTTATGTAATTACCTGTCTTAAAGTACTTACTTACCTTATTTTCTTAAAGCCAAATATTGTTTCTCCGTCCAAATAATATAAGTATTATTGTTATAGTTTCACCCAGTTTATAAATATTTACTGAAGTACTATTTCAGACAATGTACTTAAAAGGTAGGTAAATAACAGATAATAATAAATAAATTTATGTTGTATAAACATCAAATTAATTGTTTGAGATACTTTAGCAAGAAATATCGTTTTCTATGAAACTTTTTACGTTACGTCAACATCTTATGTTATGATTTGATCCCTTTTATTTATCTTATAACTTGAGACTGAATTGACTTTATTGCGTTATTATTAGGTACATTCAATTCGAATAAAAACAAATTATACTTACTATACTTTCAATTACCTACACCAGTGCCAACAACATCTAAGTTATAGTTTTTTCAAATTACTGTAGATATACATAAATAGATTTATATTTGTGTTCTTAAAAACATTTCTTACGTTTATATAACTTTGCCCCAAGGTTTTACTCCCCATACTCGATTCTACTCCACAGTGTCGCATTCTGTCTTCCGCATCGATCTCTTCTTTTCTCTCATTGTTTTACATCTGAGGTTCAAAGCGTCATGTTAAAATTAATACTTTCGAACCCATAGTTATAAATTACTAGCTTTTGGCCGCGGTTCCGCCCGCGTCGATGTTGGTTATCGCGACCAAACATAGCCTATGTCCTTTCTCAAAGTCTAATCAACACCTCTTCCAAATTTCATTAAAATCGGTTAAGTGGTTTAGGTGTGAAAGCGTGACATACAAACAGACAGACAGAGCTACTTTTGCATTTATAATATTAGTATGGATTCAAATAGCACATGTAGAATTCCAGAGACAAATAAAAAATCTTTAGATTTTCTTCCGGTCTATCAGATCTTCAGATTTTTTGTAATATATCTTTTATTAAGATTTTTTTAAAGAATATTAGAACCGAAGTTACTAACATTCCTTCTAACCGCTCCAACTAAGCTAAATTGCTTTTGCTAGGAGTGGATTCACGTCGGTAGTGTAATGGCCAGGATTCGAACCCAGGACCTCTCGATCGTAAGACCGACTCCTTACCATTAAGCTGCCGACGCTTATATACCGACGATATACCTAGGTGGTTATGTCGGACTTGAACCGACTAAAACCGCACGCCGACTGTGGGTCGTGGTGCTAGGCCTCCAGCGGCTACCACGGCTGACCCAGGGGACTTTCATAATACCAGTATCCATTTCACTAAAGAGCAATGTAGAATATCCACTATCAATCAAACATGAGAAACGGATGAAGTTGAGACAATACGACCTAATATTTACACGTGCCTAAAACTTAAAGACAGCGTTTACCTTCACATAGCACAATTCGCAAGAAATACAAACGTAAAAATCATAGTCAATATTTACAAAACGTTAAGCATAACAGTAAACGTAGAAGTAGACACAGCACTTGTACAAACGGCCGATTGGATTTGAAACAAAGCTAACGAACCGTACAATCATGTAAACAGGGGCAAGAAGACCGTCTTGTTGATCCACACAGCCTTTGCTTCATTAGGATCCAATTTACTGTCAACAAATTAATCCCTTTCACTACTATTGTATTACCGATACCGTTTTACTGTTATCCGACAATAAATAATTGAACTTGGTTTGTATTTCAGGTAATTTTGTAATGCGAACCGGATGAGGTAAGTGAAAAATGTTTTATTCAATACTAGCTGTTACCCGCGACTTCGTCCGCGTTTAGTTCGGAATAGCTCAAACTCATTATTAAACATGGTGGAAGATTTTCATCCCAACTGGAACGGAAGTACTGGAAATAATAAAATGAATTTACGCAAAGGAAACATTTGTTTATTTAAAAAAAAGAAACAAACTGTATTCAAATCCTTTCGAAAACTCGCTTGACATCTTCCACCTTGTATTTTTAAATTAAATATTATGAAGACAGTCTTTTGAGTGACTGACTTATAAATACAGGGCTAAACTACTGAAAACTACAAAAATTGACAGACTTCTTCTATTGGCTTGGCAATAATTAAAATCCGCAAATATTGCGGAAGGATTTTGAAAAATTCAACATTTTGCTGACGAAATCATTATCAAGTATGTGATGAACATTGTTATATGTGGACTTGGTAATGTTCACCAGTTTTAATGGTTTAAATATTCTTCCTTCCTCCCAAATTCTTAAAACATGCTGCCACCACTTACGAACATAATAAGTACATCAAGTATCACGCATTAAAAAAATGCAGTTTCAAGAAAACCCGGTGCCTTGCACGCCCTGAGCAGTGAGCAGTGGTTCTCTTCTTTGCCGAGCCAATGAGTTCCAGTTTTATGATAAATTCCATCGACCACAGTCACATCGTTGTTCATTGCTACACACAGTACACGGTAGAGAAGAGGGGCGCAGTGGGCAAGAGAGCAAATACAGCATTGACTTGGATGGAGTCATATAGCCTCATTTTGCTATTATATTCCTTGTATTGGTAAGCTTGTTTCCAGCAGATGATGTAGATACTTCCAAATTGATACTGGAGTTGATGTCCACGTGTCGGATTTTTTTGGTCTGATGAAATTTAACAGAACTGAGTGTTTCTCTGCCCACATTCAGTCTCTTTTATATAATAGGAGCAGCGGTATCTTTTATATACCTAATACATAGGTTGGCTTCTCCTGGCGTACTGTTATCATTTCTGGGATAGATTTATCTACGTATTTACTATTAGATACCTACTTATTAGACGGAATCGATAATATCGCAGCGGCGTGCGTTGGTAGTCATCAGGTCACTAACATTGTATAATGTCTGCAGTTGCATAAAGACGTTGTCTCTCTGGCTGTATTTTACCATTTCTACCGCACCACGGCGAGTGAAAGAGCCTATTAGGAGTCTTTCAACTAATCTCTCCTTCCTTCCGTCAGTCACATACGGTAGAAATAATGCCACCTCGAACCAAGCTGTTCGGAACTTCATTTCTTTATCAGGCGGTTAAGAACTGTATTGCTCTTAACCGCCTGATAGATCCGATTTTTTTTTTATATAGGACACGTCAATTTAACTTCACCTCGACTGATGTTAAGCTAAAGGCAATTTGGAATAGCTCATCAGAACATTCACCATGGTAGAGACGGTAATACGATAGGGACAACTATCTCCCAGAATACTTAATGTGCTTCAGAGAAGGTGCAACGATTTACTTCCTCCATGAACGCGGCTTTGATGGTGATAGCTTAGGCTACCCATCACCCTAGCCGAAGCAATCCCTGCTCTTCACGTTCAGACCGCCTATTTATGATAGGTAACCAAGGCAGGTATACTGGGGTACCTAACCCCAGAATACCCCCAATGCCCCCTTCCTCTGTTAAATTTTAATCGGTTTGATTCCAATATTGCGCTTGCCCCGATGTGATGGAATCTCCCAAATTAAAAATTTTGTATAGGTAGATCTAAGAATATTATATAATAAGTTCTACTATTACTGTCACACAGCCTAGTTTTATGTACTACCTATAGAATAGAATTTATATTTTACTTCAAATAAAACTATAAATACAATAAAATACAACCAATACACAATAAAATAGAAAAGTTAAACAAAAGTAAATAAAAAACCATAAAAAAAGAAAAATTATCTTAGATGGATTCGAACGCGACTCAACTAAGTTATAAATCCACCGCAGACGTACTGAGCCACAGTTACCATGAAATCGTAGTGTGAAATAGACGTTTACATATTATGTCATAAAAACATTCTGCCCCATTCCTTATTATAATAGCGTGATGATATTTTATGAAAGCCAGGAGTCTTTTTACCGAACCAGCTGCTTACTAATTTGTTGGATTCGAGAGAAAATCGTTCGAGAATAATGTGAATTCTATCTAGACATTTGCTGCCATTTGCTGTAAGTTTAATTCAAAATATAAATATGTTTAAAACTTATGATCGACGGTAAAAAGCTGTCCCAATAGGGGAAATCGGTCATCGCGGTTATAATCAAATAAACAAATCACACAGCTCAACGCCAGATCAAAAGAAATACAGATTGCAATAACAATACAAAAAACAACTTAAAACATGATCAGTAAATTAAATAAGCAATACAAAGCAGAACAAGGCCATTCTCTCATTTTCAATAGTCGAGCTAATAAAGGAAATCATTGAATAAACGAACCGGTTCAAGAAAGCAAAGGACTAAGCGGAATACAATGCATCACAACTGGGAACTTTTCTATTGTTGACTTTAAATTAATTGCTATTCACTGAATTTATAAATAGAGACCTAAGAAGGAATATCTTGCAAGCAAAATGCGCAATCAGTGAATTGGAATCAAAACCCGGATATAATTATTTCAACATCTGAACTGGGTATTTCGTTGAATGCGCTTTGTGTAAAAGCCCGTCGTTGTTTTAGAATTTAATATTGACACCATGAATAAGACTCAATATATGTGAGGCATATAATACCTATAATTTGCCAGTGATCAGGCCCCATCACGGGTTCTAACTATATTTTACACAGATTTTAGGTTTCACAGAAGTAATAATAATCCCACCCTCTCCTTTCCTTCAAAGGACGACACGTGCAGGACTAAAATGCCATCCGTATACGATGCAGAGTATACCTGCTAGAACCAAGCGTTTCATTGACTCATTCTTATGCCGCACCACTAAGACCTGGAACTCCCTACCTGCTCACGTGTTTCCTTCTTCCTACAATCCCGGGTCTTTTGCGCGGGGCGTGAAGAGGCATCTGATGAGGCCGCCAAGCTGAGTGCCACCACTGATAACATGGTATATGTTTACGATGGTGACCCTCTTTCCGAGACTTTGCCTTAAGCTTAACATCAGGCGAGGTGAAGTCAAATTGACGTGTCCTTAATAAAAAATAAAAAAGCAGCCAGGTAAATGTATGGAGAAATGCAAATCTGGTAGACAGCGGCGTTAATACAATTTGGACTCTTCAATTTGGGAGTTATTAGTAGCAAATGGAATGATGAGCTAGAACTCCATGTTCCAATTGAAAATCAAACAAATACAATAGGAATAAATTTTATTAACTATACACGTAGTCAGCCGGGGTGCGAGGGATATGTCTATAACAACCTCACCTCCGGCCTAGCACCAAGACCCACAGTCGGCGTGCGGTTTTAGTCGGTTCGAGTCCGACATAACCTCCCCTTCCGGCTCCGGCAGGGGGGGTATTTTTTAAAACTTTTGTGAGAGTGACTGTTGTCTGCTAACGACTCCAGTTAGTTTGGATTCCGAAGATCATGGTGGTACCCAACACCCTTACATGTTTTACACTTTTTTTACTTCGTGATTAACTAAATACATAAGTAGATACAACCTTGATATAATTACTGCTCCTCATTTCACTATTAAACGAGATGATTGCATTAAGCTAGGCTCCTTAACAATTTCGAGACGCAAACTCAGAAGAAACTTTTTAGAAAAAAAAACTTCACAACAAAAGACATATCACTCCTTGACTTTCACGAAAAACTACATAAATTACTTCATCGTATAATAGAACCGTCTGAGAGTGAGTCAACTGATGGAATTCTCATTGCAAGGTGTAATTACAGTTCTGTATTTGCAAATTAATTTAAAATACGTGAGCGTTGGGTAAAGTAGACGTTGTTTGCAGTAGGTACCTGCAATAAATTGCAATTAGGAAAGCTGTTGTGTCTTGTTATCGAGTTAGCAGCCTTCAAGCCCCTCGTCGCTGCAGGAACACTCCAGCATAGCGGCGAACGAACGAATTAATAGCTAACATTGTTATTATATAAAACGTCTCAAGGACCTGTACATCGATATTCCTTGATTTAATAGCTCTAAATATGCAAGGTTTATAATTATAATTACAACTGTCGAAATAAAATCTCCTTCTCATCTGCCCTACACACGTCATAATCCTTATCGCTTTTCACATTTTGTCTCTCACAAGTCTATTAGAACATATTTCTGAAAGAAATGAAAAGTCTATTTATTTGTCCACTAGAATGTACCTTGAGGATTGATTGTGTCTGATAACTGATATACAAAGAAAACATAAACATAAAAATATCATTGGATTTATTGCTTAATAATCTTTTCGGCCGAACTGTGAAAAGCTGCACAGGACTTTTTAATCACTTGGACTTATCAATCAGGAAATAGTTATTCCAGAATAAAATATAACAATGTTTGTTGATCCCTTATTCTAATAGAACTCTCCCAATGGAAGAACTGTAAGGAGAATCCATTTGTTACCCCTATTATGACAGCTACGTTGTAAATCATATAATGACCAGTTATATTAAAATTGTATTCAATGTTTCTGCAATCAAAGTTGCCTTTCTCAAGAATGGAATAGTCAGAGATAAAAATAAACGCCGAATCTTTCCTCGTAAATCTGTCAGCAAAACAATTCGTACCCTTTCACGAGCAATAAAATGCTACAAGAAGAGAGGCAAAAAAAGTATCATAAATATAAGATTCATTTATATTCGTTCAGTCGACCCTTGAGGGGGAAACTGAGACCGCTAGTATCGAAAAAACAATGTGATCAACATTTATGTCAATAGTATAAAATAAAGTGAACATATTTTGTGGAATCATGGTAAATCCTTAAATGATAGTGTTAAGAATTATATTAGGGTCGGTTGGTAAATCGATACTTTCGATTTTCTTAAATAGATTTTCTTGAGTCTGCTACGAGCCTTTTTTTTTAATGTGTGGTTGCACTATTGTTTCTTGGCGTGGATTTACATCAAACGAGAGAATGATTATTATATCTACTCTACGACCAATTCCTTCACTGTGAACAGAACATTTTATTCGTTGTTCTTTCTTTGAAAGTAAGCTTTCGTTTAGACTAAAATATTAATTTCTAGCTCAACATAGAGCTTGGTTGGCACCACTATGCAATCGCAACCTTTACTTATGCTTATTTTATTACATTTTAGAATAAGTATATGCAACTCGCATGATTCCTTCGTAATATTTTAGAGTACCTAAACGAAACCTAAAACGGTAATTTTATTCACGTTTAGCTTCTGTCTAATGCAAACTAAATAACTAATTTTATAAGTGGTAAAGGAACTGAAATCTAGATGAATACCACCATTTAGGTACATTTAAGCGTCTACATTAATTAAAAGCTTCCGTCGACATTTTCAAATCTGAACCAACGTAAACCAAAGTAATTTTAATTTAAAATCCAACCAAAACCCCAATCCCTTTTTGACCACCAATCAATCGAATGTTTTCGACTCTTTACATCGTTGATTTTTCATGTCCTTTGATCTATTCTAATTCATCTGAGTGTTTTAGGTTGTATTCAATCTTTTACTTGAATAAATTGAGTTTGTGGTTTGACCAAATAAGTTTGAAAAGTTAATAATCATTGTAAATAAATTTGTTTTTTTTTTATACCACTAGGTGGCAGACCTAATTTGTTTGATGATCTACTGTTGTGATTATGCACCTGCCATCGGCGGCTTGGGCGCCGCCGACGTGTCTTCGCCGAAGACGATCGGCCTCCATGACCGGGAGCCTGAGGACGGTGAGTTGGCTGCTCACCGTCTTTAAAGAAGCCCATGACGGCAGCGTGACGTGAGGGATTCACGCACGCCCCCCCCCCCCCTAAAAGCGGGATAACACCCGAAAACCCCCCCATAGACGCGGGATAGCACCCGAACCACCCCCAAGGCGAGGCCGCAATTGTAGCCGTAGGTCTGATGGGAGTCCTGGGACATCCTTCCGAGGGCTTACCCGGGGTTCCCATCCATAGGCTTCTGGGCGTTACCGTGGGGGTTTTTAGTCGGTAGGAGTCCGGCATAACATCCATTGAAGGATTTTCCCCCACGGTTAAATTTAAAAAAAAATGCACCTACCAAAAGTGACTTCATCACGATGTTATTATAAAGTTGAAGAATGACGTAAGGTGAAACCGGACAGGTGCAATAAAAGGGAAAAGATACAAGTGTTTTCGATATGTATAGCAATAGATTCCACCAAGTGCTATAAAATATAGGACCTTTAATTTTATGAATGAACGTTATGAAAATATGTAGAATGTATTTATTGTTCGATTTTATAAATATCGGTAAAAATGAGTTTTACGCAATATACTCATTACGGTTTTTCATAACTTTGTAGTTAAAATTATACCTCAGTGGCATACATAATGTTGGAGCGTATTCAAAATAAATTTACTAGGTTCTTATACCTAAGGCTGTTTGGGGTATACCCATTTTATCCATTGATGTATCCAACCTTGTTTGTTATAGGCATGGTTGGATACAACAAATTGTAGACAAGAAGGGACTTGGCTCTTGCCACGTATATATTTAAATTATTACGTGGTAAGAAGTTGAACCCAGGGGTATTGCAAGAGTATCAACCTGTGGGTGCCCAACAATTACGTGTGGCGCAGGAGGCGTCCCCAGCTACTAGCAGTGCCCAGGGCCAGGACGAATTTACTGGGGAAAGCTGCGATAACGTGCACCTTACATATACTCAATGAAGTAGCGGAAGGGATGGACCTTTTTATCTGTTCTCTGAGTGAGTTCACAAGAAGGACACTTTATGTAATATGTTATGGTTAATTTATTATTTCTTTATTAATATATCAATGCTTAAATAGAACTTAAATAAAATATGTTTAGTCCGCACTATTGTATTAGGTTAGCCGATTAATCGGTTAGCCTGTAAGGATAGTGATGTGAAGAAATAAATAAATAAATAAATTTAATTTTAAGAATTTAAATATTATATTGAGCTCAACAGTGCGAGAACGCTACAACTATGTATTATTATTATGTCAGTTATTGAAATACATTAGTGTATTAATATAAATACACACCATATTTATTCCTTTCTAAGACATATTGCCGTAATTAGGTTGCTTTTTGGAAATAATTCGGACTGCATTATGTAATGTTACACTAATGTTTCTTTTTGTTTTGATTGATGTTCGAAAAATAATACATGTTACTTATAGTCACAGTAGGGTCTCCTAATGACTATAAAGTTCGAATATATTATGTACAACCCTGACCTTATCATTTTCTAACGTAATCGATAAAGTAATCGGATCAACCTAAATAGTCGTATTATATGACGCAATAACTACGAGTGAAATTATTCAGATAGAAGTGAGAAATAACAACTGTGATTTTGCAAATGAATATGGACACGTTCAGAATTGTCAGATTCAGAGTTGTCTAAAGCGTCATAGAATATTTATTTGTTTTTAAAACCACCACTTCTACGTAATTATCTATGTTAATTAACCGTTATTTAGTCTGCTGGGGAATTGCCCCTTGGCATCCTTTTTAGATTAAAGAGTCTGTAAACATGAAACTACGTCACAGCACAGAATAGATAATATGGTCATAGTATCTCTTTGTATAAGCGCCTATCCCAATTGCACCCAACACTCTGCTTCTTTTTTCATTATTTCAACTTTTATGGAAGTTTTTTTTAAGATAATGACTTTCAAACAACTAATATTATAGAGTTATGTACAGCATGATACGGACCGCAATGTTCCGCTCATCCAAATGACATAATCCTTTAGTCGCCTTTTAAACCGTCCGTTAAACCTGAAGGGGTGGTGGAAACATACTACATACACTTTATAACTCCACGATAAACCCAACCAGCTCAAACGCTATAAGAATAAAATTAAATTATGTCACGTATACCTACATTGTTATGGATTTTACGTGCAGCGAAGTCAACACTGCTTTATGTGAAATTTTCATGAAATATTTTAATGGATATATGTTATTTAATGGTAGCAGTGTGGTGCTCGTAGTTACTGAATTTATGCATTCAAAAATGTAATAAGTCTTAATTATTTATGTGGAGTTGGCTTCTGTCGCTCGACTATGCTTACCACAACAAGCACCTACATGAGCGACAGCTTGAAGTTATCTGGACAGCCGGAGTCGACTCGCGCTTATCTTTTTCTAACAAATTAACAACAACATTGAGCAAAAACAATTACAAATTAAAATTGATATTTTTTCATAGGCATAATATTATTGAGTGAGTTTACTTAAATTGGTTAATTTCTTGGCACCGATATTGTTCCCGAGGAGGTCCAGACCATAAGGGATGGCCCTGGGTCAGCCGGGGTGCGAGGAATATGTCGAAAACAACCTTACCTCCGGCCTACCACCACGACCCTCAGTCGGCGTGCAGTTTCGGTCGGTTCGAGTACAACATAACCTCCCCTTCCTGCTGCGTCGGGGGAGATATTCGAGGGGTTTCTGCATGAGAAAAAAGACAACAATATTGTTATTACAAGCTCATTTAATTTGAACAATTGACGACAACATCAAAACAAACTTTACAAACAACGGGTAATGTTACGCATCGAACAAAATTACCTCCGCTACGATGAATTACTCGATGCGACTATAACAGATGAGAGAACAAATCCGCTGTTAATTACCCATTCGTGTGTAATCTTTTAATTAACTAAGTGTAAACTTATTCGCGTCGCTGGCAACATTCCCTTTATCTTTTGCTCACCGTATGTACTACGAGTACCTAGATATCTATTGAGTTACACCGATAACTTCAGAGAGTGGTTGCTTTAATTTCCTTTCGCATTTTATTGGTTATTCAATACGTACTTACTAAAAAGTTTGAGAATAATGTTTTCTTGTTATTTTCAAAATAAAATGTGAAATAATAGCGAAATTTAATGGAAGAATCGCATGTATTATTGTTAATGTCATGCCGACACTAATATACGATCTTCTGAATAAGCTATTCCTACCCTTAATAGGGAAAATTGCCGATCTTTGATTTGATTTTTATACCCGAAAGTGTGCCACAAATGAGCTTGTTTTTTTTTAAATATAAAATACGTTATATCTGAAAGGTACTCAATTTGGTATTCCTACTTCGCGGGCCTGAGCGACTGTCATTTGATCACAATCTATCTCAAGAAATTGTTTTCGCTACTTATTTTCAGCTATTCTAAGTGTAAAGCGGGTAAAATTATCTATAAACTACAAAATATTTAAGTACATCCTAACTTGTCTTTATATTTTTGATCTTGAAACCTTTTACAAAATTAGTACAGTACCTTGACGTAGATATATTTCTAGTCCTAACTATAAATACAACGACTCAGAACAAATACTACACATTCATGTCATATTGCATCCATCTTCTATGAATAGTGAGCGGTGCATCGAGTTATTGGGTTCCGTGCAGAATATAATGCTCTTTGGTAGGCTGGGACACAAAGAGAATCGCATGTCAGTGGCCAACGTCAGGTGGCACCAACAGCTTCATGTGATAGGCTATGCTCATTGTCTGTCGTGTAAGTGCATAATTGACTACGGTACGGAGTTGTATATGGGGACCTATACCTACCTACTTCAGTACTAAGTTATGGTACAAATGACTGAAGGAAATGAATGAATTTACCTACTATTAACACATTTACGTGATTATATAGTAGCTGTGCTCTGTGATATTCGAAGCACTAGGTGTTTCAGAACTTTATTTCTTAACATACTTTTTTTTTTCGTGCGGAAATCCCCTCAGATACCCCCCCTGCCGGAGCCGGAAGGGGAGGTTATGTCGGACTCGTACCGACTAAAACCGCACGCCGACTGTGGGTCTTGGTGCTAGGCCGGAGGTGAGGTTGTCATCGACATATCCCTCGCACCCCGGCTGACCCAGGGCCATCCCTTACAGTCTGGCCCTCCTCGGGAGGGGGGACAACGGCGACCCCCGACTCGCCCGCAAATTATATAGTAGCTCTGTGATATCCGAAGCACTAGGTGTTTCAGAACTTAGTTTTTTTAAATACCAAGGATATATCTATATTATCGACATAAATATATCTGAGTTATATACATACATAAACGTCTGTAAATCTCCCAGATGTTAGGAAGAGGTGTAATAACACCCATATTTTGCTAACTATGATTGTCAGTCGATTGTCAGTCTCATGTAGACCGTGAGCCTGTGTGTTCTTTACGTAGCAATAAACCATCGTCTAGGCAAAAAGTATTACATACTAAAGTCCTTACAAACATAGCCTAAGTCCTTTCTCAAGCTCTGATCTACCCCTATACCAAATTTCATCAAAATCGGTTCAGTGGTTTAGGCGTGAAAGCGTAACATACAGACAGACAGACTTTCGCATTTATAATATTAGTATGGATTATTTGTGCTTTTTTTTTTAGGGACCTAAACATAAATTCTGCCTACCCCTTCGGGGACTACAGGCGTGACTTTATATTATGTTATGTTATTTGAATTTAGAGGTATATACCGTCTTTACTTTATAAAACTTGGTTAATGTTGTGTATATCTGCTAGTCCGTAGGGTCATCAGAGCCCTTCAGGTGAGTAAAATTTGTGATCACTTTTAATAGTACCTACACAAAATGCAGCATAAGGAGGATTTTTTGTCCGATTTTTTATAGATGAGGACAAAAAATTTTCATTTTTTTTTTTGTCTTAAAGATCTGAAATTACTAATATTCCCTCTAACCCCCCCAGCTAAGCTAAATTGCTTGTGTTAGGAGTGGGTTCACGTCGGTAGCATAATGGCCAGGATTCGAACACGGGACCTCTCGATCGTAAGGCTGACTCCTTAACCAATAAGCTACCGAAACTTCTAAAATCAAAATCTGTTATTTAATTGCATGTTATATTATACTGAAAATGTCATAGCACTTCGTATTGCATTAGTTAAAACAACTAATGAACTAAAAAAAAAACTAATGAAGTTAAATTAACGTGACCATCGATGCGAGGTCAGATCAACGGCCAATTTACAGACGCATCACGTGTGCGCTCATGTACACTGCGGGTAGTCTAGACGCACTCTAAATAAATTAACAAGAAACATAGATGTGCAATAAAAAGATTCTATTGACAAATAATATAACAAAATTTGCTGCGAAACGAACAACTACGTATTTTCTAGATTGGCAGACGTCGGAGTATTTTCGTTTACCTAGAAAAGGTACTGGCCGCTGCTTAGGTTCAAAGAGAATAAAATTCTAAACACACTGTTTTGTGCGTTTTCTAAAGTTCTATATTATATTCTGAATAAATGAGTAACTCTGTTATAAAAAAGAAATGTAAGCAGAATCCAATTTCATCTTACGGATAATAATCAGTACACACTGCTTCTTTGGGAGATAGGAGAGAAAGAAAGAAAGAAAACGTTACTTGGGTCTCTCCGGAGATGTTTAAGATAGGTACATCCGATACATCATAGGATACATAGAATTTAACTGCTCAATTTTTTGAGTAGACGTTTGTATGTACGTTGTCATCGTCTAAACGTGACAATAAACAGAGAAAACCAAAAAGTTATTTGATATATTACATTATGATAGAAAACACAAATCCATACTCATATTATAAATGCGAAAGTAACTCTGTCTGTCTGTATGTATGTTACGCTTTCACGACTAAACCACTGAACCGATTTTAATGAAATTTGGTATAGGGATAGGTTAGACCTTGAGAAAGGACATAGGCTATGTTTGGTCGCGATAACCGACATTCACGCAGGCGGAGCCGCGTGCAAAAGCTAGTATAGTATATAATCGAGTTATTTCTATGGTTTAGTTCTACGCGAAAGCAGTTCCAAATCAATATACCATTTTCTTCAAATTGGAAAAACTAGGGAATCTCCGTTTCCTCGCCTGAGTGTAATAAAAAGTAAAGTAAATGCATAAATGCGTTTAACTTCAAGCCAATTGGCTAGACGAGCTAAGGAAATTATTCCTTCTAGTTCATCCCTCTATTAAATTTTATTACTAGGTATTATTAGCTTTAGATATTATGTCATTATAACGTTTAAACATGTTTAAAGGTAATTTCTATGTAGTGGGTGTGTATTTGGACTTATTTAGTAATTGAATTCCAGTAAAATATATAAATATTATAGTAGGGACAAAGACTATAACTAACTAACTATAATGTATTTAGATTGACTGATGTTAAATAAAAAAATATCACCCTGGAAAATGACTTCAAAAATAGAAAACCATAGTACCTAATACAAAAATAAGAACTTTTATCGCACATTTGATATCATTTTATTGTTTGCACAGACTCCGGTATTCAGATACCCGACAATATCGAGGAGGGCTTTTACACAACCACTACGTCTTATAAGGAACTACACAAATCCAGATTTACCTGTATACTTAGATATAATCATTTATATGTCTATAAATGGTATCTAAAGTAGCTCCTAGCATCGGCTTACTTAAATCGTAGTTTTAGATACTGTGGTTGGTAAATAATAAATATTTACTTAAGCGTTGATGTAGCATGTAAATAGCTTGAAGCAGTTGTTTATATAGTATAAGACAACATTCTGACGTCACGAATATACTTCGAATTTACTTGAGCATACCTTAATTATGAAATAACTGTACCTATAAAAGATTTCAAACCACAGATTACGTTTTTTTGGGTATAAAATTCTTTATCAGATTCTTCGAGAGCTCACGCTGCAAAGGTGATCAGGATCAGGCGAGACATTATCATCCTCATAACTATTTCCCAATTTTATACGTTGTAGCCTAAGATCCACTTATTGTTATACGAATAATGAAAGTATTTTCGGAAAATTGAAGGATTTTTACAGCATTAAGTATGCTAACTATACAAATCAAATACATAGGGAAAAAGAATCAATGAATGATGTTACAATCATTTTTAAACATTGATTTTTGATAACTGCGCCCAAATATACAAATCAAATACAAATCAAATAGTTCGTAAGAAAATCGGTAGATGACGCCACGTCGCCTTAAAGACGTATAAGATGGGAAATTTGAATCATATCGGGCGTGTCTCGGTAGCCGAATTGGTCAGGCATTCCCCCTGTAAGGGAAAGACTGCGGGTTCGAGTCCCGCCCGAGAAGATTCTTTTTCCCTATGTATTTGATTTGTATAGTTAGCATACTTAGTGCTGTAAAAATTCCTTCAATTGTTTGGGCGCAGTTATCAAAAATCAATGTTTAAAAATGATTGTAACATCATTCATTGATTCCGATAGTTCGTAAGAAAATCGGTAGATGACGCCACGTCGCCTTAAAGACGTATAAGATGGGAAATTTGAATCATATCGGGCGTGTCTCGGTAGCCGAATTGGTCAGACATTCCCCCTGTAAGGGAAAGACTGCGGGTTCGAGTCCCGCCCGAGAAGATTCTTTTTCCCTATGTATTTGATATTTTCGGAAAAACTTACATATCGAGTCAGTTTTTCCGGCAATACTCCCTGACCCGTCAATCTCAGGAGATAAGTCTGTGCTAGTCTCATCTATTTTAGTATATGACTTTGACTTGGACCTCAAAGGAACCCGACATACTTGGGTTAGTGTTAAGTGATTAAGTATCTGAAGTTTTTGATATTGTGGATATGTTAATTAGGTACGAGTAATAATGAGTATTTTATTTCTCATTAAGTAAAAAAGAGAAAAATAAATTGTGTTAATGTAACATATTTTTACTAAAGCAGTCACAAAAAATAAATTGTGTTAATATAACATATTTTCATTAAAACACAGTCACAAACATAAAAACGAGAGTCGAGGAATTAGCATGATGGTTGCTACTGCTCATTAGGAAGAAGCGCCACAAAATAAATAAGGAAACCGCAATGATACTGGCAAAATAACTTTTAACGTTGAACAAACATAGAAATTTTCAACACTAGCACCCTGCACCTACTTACAGTGTTAAAAGCTGTTTTGAACTTACAACCTTCCGCCTTCATGCCTCGAGCAAAAAGCAACTAAGTTTTTAAAACAGGAAGCCAACACTTTAAAGAATTTAAGTGGCAAGTTACCGGACTCGAGTTTATTTATGAACTGTTTAGTCCTAACAACGGTCAATGTAGGCACTATTTTTTCAGTCAATCATGACCATCCAATATTTTCATAATAGTAGAAAAAAGTAATAGGTATTAGAAATAGCCTTTTTCATTTTTGTTCTGGGCTTATATTAGAAATTTTACTACAATTGTTTTTTACTTTTACTATTTTTTAATAGCTTTTTATATGAAATAGTCATTTGCCTTGATGGAAATGTTGATGTCAGCAGCAAGTAAACGTAATTTAGTACTTTTGAAAACTTGATATTCAATATTATAAAAACATCGGGTACCTACTTAAACTTTCCCGACCTTTATTGAATTCAAAAGGTTTTAATTTTTGAAATTATTATTTGAGAATATCAAATTCAGAATTTTGGTATTTGAGAAGGTGAATAATTTAACAATTACTTTTAGTTAAACTTTTTATACTTAGGTATAGTTTAAGCTAAATCAATCAATTAGCCCACCGCTGGCCTCTCCGAATCATCTTATTATGTACCTACTAAGTATTATAGATGCAAAAGATTCGATGATCAGATTTTTGTCACCTTCTCAATCATACCTACTAGATAAAGTGAATTAATCTAAATGTTTGGCACAGACGTGGACTACCTAGTACAATTAGTACGAAAGAATATATGCTTCTAGATTACTTCTTATACTAAGTACTTGCTCGTACTGATTTTATTTGTCTCAAATATAAACATATTTTTTGTGACCTGTGAGGAACATGTCGATATTAAGTAATAAAGGTTCAAGCATACAGCAACAAGCTCAACACAAACACAAGGATACCTATAAAGATATAATACGAACGTATCGTTGTGTCATCGTGAAACCTATAACGAAAACAATTTTCTTCGTGATAAATTGAATATAATAATTTTATAAGCTCTTTAAACTCGATGAAAACTGCTGTTAAAAGGAGCGAACACGTTTTATCGGAAAACGCAGAAGCGATGATAATGGTTGGTCATAAAGAAGTAGCGTGCGATAGATTCCGCAAGTTACCAACTTTTGGGGCACCTACGGCCATTAGAGGGGCACTAATGCGGTTGCCCTCTCAACTGCTCCAACATTGCCGATGTCATTACGATTTTGTAGCTGTGTGCGCGCATTACAGTATTTTCCATGTCACTTTCAATGTATTTGTTTTTCGTAATGACCGTTATTTGGTCCAACGTCTGCATAAGTTCCTTTTAAGTTTCAAGTATTCGTGTATATGTATATTTATTTATATGTGAATTACTATTTACAGTTACAATGTACTTCTATCCATCATCTTCTCGTATAATACATATTAGACATTACACATTGTTGTCCACATGGAAATTCACTACTGAACAAACTTGTAGGCGTAAAGTATATTCACTATTCTAGATTCAATATATCCAATATATCAGCAGCCACAATATTTACCGTTATTTTTCGATTGACTGGTAGCTATTGGTACTATTCCGCAAATTAAGAAAAATACATATTTACTCGAAAACCACATACAATTTTTAATTATAATAAGATACCTACTTGGCATGTTGACTTGAAATTAAGTATGTGTGTGAGTATGAATTTAAAGTGTTTCCATAAAATCTTCTCAGCTCATTTTAATAAACCCTCTTAAATGGGTTTTATACCTTACCGCCATAAGCGATGGGGCGCGGTGCCCTCTTAATGGCTGACCTCCGTGACTAAAACAATACAACTAACAAATTCTAAAGGTCAATTTATTCAGCTACGTCAACATTTCTAATGCTAAACTTTGAATAGTAAGAAGTTGGAACATAAAATAGAAACCCCGCGTAACATAAACCCGTACTCGGTTGTAAGGGGAGCACTACCAACAAAATGTTACAATCTCATCTTATCCATTCAAATTTCCGTTTTCTAGCAACGCAAAGAAGAACATCCGTCCGCTTTGATTCTGTGAACGTATTAGCATTGGATTTGAATAGTACAAACAAAGGGTTTGCTCGAGACAGTGTGCTTTCGTAGGCGATTGTAAATTCAGTGTATCGTAAAAATACGATTTTCACTCACTACCCATTTCTGACTTAAGCTTAATACGGTTTGGTTCACATATAATTTTATTTTATTTTTGGTTAAAAGAAACTAACGGTTAGTCAATTCCAATTAAACTAAATACCTTTATGCATTTACGGCATAATACGTAAGTACGTCAAAATTATTGCTGCTACATTTACATCTACAATCCGATTTGCGAAAAAAACCTGGTAATGTAAAACTCACATCCACTCATTTCTAATCGCTAGTAATAAATATAATTAGATTTACATCAATTATTATATTATTGATACATATTAATATTTCATCTACGGTAGCGTAGTGGTATGGGTAATGGACTGCTGAGACGAGGTCTCGGGTTCGATCCCAGGTTTACCATGGCACACACCAAAGACTTTTCGATGCTTTTCGAAGTTATGTGTGTATTTATCGCAGGTTTATAAGTGCCCGGTTAATTAAAACTGAACCCGGTTAATAAAACTAAAACTTGAAACATAAACTGGCGAAACGTGGGTGCTAGCACCTCTGCCTACCCCTTCGGGGAATACAAGCGTGAGTGAGAGAGTTCATGTTTACATCAACTATTATATTATTGATACCTATTAATATTTCAATGTAAGCAACTTACTTCAAGTTGTTGTAGTGTAGTTTAACACTACACTACGTGTTAAGTTACGAGAGCAACTATTTTTCATAGACCTTACCAAGTTGTTGCATTTATACCTACGTAATATACAGTGGGTGAACCTGTGTGGTGAACTATAATGTAATGTAAATTTTTACAACAAAATGCTTAGAATTGTGTTCAAAATTTGTCATCGCGCTCTGACACAAAGAAGCTGATTTATGAAATAAAAACCGTTTGTCCGCTGCAACGCGACAAACAAGAATGACAAAAAGTCTAACAAGGAGTTTTTCGCATCTAAATGACAAAAAACGCTATCAGAAGATATGAAATTGTATTATCTTAATACATTATAGCCAGTACTATAAATTAAATCTTAAACCAGTTCATACTAATTATAAAAGTAATTAATCACGAATCAAAAAGACAATGAAATATCATCATCCTCACAGTGATTTCCCACAGGCGTTAAAAGTTTACTATTTGAAATCCCCTTATTATTTTTGATTGGTATGTCATCTTTTTTGGGAGCACCGAATACTGATAGGAAAGCCTGCATCAGAGCCTCATCCGTTATTTAGCAGGTACACCGACTAACAAACCTATAGGTACTGTATCACCTGCTGCAACAAATATAACGGGAAACAATTATGGTAATATACTGTATAAGTCATCTAACTTCTAATCGAAAATCTACCTTTCAGTGCAATATTTATTATAATTGTATGTGTGACTTAATAGCTCAGTTGGAAGAGCATTCCTCCTGTAAGGAAAAGGTCGTGGGGGTCCCACTTGAGTTCTTCTTTTTCCCGATGTATTTCTAATAATTATTTATTTATGATACACTAAACTGTACACCAAGTTAACAATCATATAATTAAAATCTAAGAGGCTACGAAAGCCGTAGAATATCACCATGGGCATTTTCACAATTCTACTTTTCCACCTCCTATAGAAGTAGACGCACACTCACACACACACGCACGTGCGCACTCACACACACACACACACACACACACACACACACACACACACACACACACACACACACACACACACACACACACACACACACACACACACACACACACACACACGCACACACACACACACGCACGCACACACACACACACACATTTTTGCGGTCAAATCAGATATTTATAATAATGTAAGGACACGTATGTTCAATGAATCGTTGTGTGACAGTTAAAGCAGAACACTGACTCCTAAGTCATAGGATTACCCGAAGAGTTGAGCAACCACGCGCAGGGCATGCCGTCATAGAGGCGGTAAGGCCCATCATGGGGGAATGGCTCGAGAGGCCACATGGCAGCCTCTCGTATCAACTGACGCAGATTATCACCGGGCACGGGTGCTTTGGGCGGTATCTGCGTCGGATCGAAAAGGAGCCAACGTCCGAGTGCCATCATTGCGACGCGAGCGAGGACTCAGAGCTGCACACGCTCACCGAGTGTCCGGCATGGGCCGGACCGAGGCGGAAGCTAGTGGCGGCCCTGGGAGTGAGAGTTCTTACCCTCGCCTCCCTGCTCACAGCAATGGTCCGCTGTGCGGACGCATGGGCGGCCGGCGTCTCCTTCAGCGAGCAGGTAATGGTCGTGAAGGAGACGGCGGAACGGGAGAGGCAGCGCGAGCGAGCGAGACACGCGCAGGCAACTCGGGCGTTGGAGGTCACTGACTGACCTCCGTCCCCCATGAGCGCGGGCCTGGGGGTGACGAGTGAAGCCGCCTGTCACCCCAGCAGAAGCAGGCCACGGCGACGGCGCGCTGAGAAGCGTGCCTCCCCATTCCGGGGGCGAGTCGGGGACACCGTTGTCCCCCCTCCCGAGGAGGGCTAGACCGTAAGGGATGGCCCTGGATCAGCCGGGGTGCGAGGGATATGTCGATGACAACCTCACCTCCGGCCTAGCACCACGACCCACAGTCGGCGTGCGGTTTTAGTCGGTTCGAGTCCGACATAACCTCCTCTTCTGGCTCCGGCAGGGGGGTATCCGAGGGGATTTCCGCACGGAAAAAAAAAAGTCATAGGAAGATACCTAGTTTGGGAGCCAGGGTTTATAATTTTTTGTATTACCTTAACTACATTGTATTGTATATACCATCTAAGACATGTTTGTATAAGGAATGTGGCATCAATAAAGTTATTTATTATTATTTATTATATTATACGGTTCAGTAGCCTCTAGGAATAGTACTGACTCAAGCATTAAATTTAGCATAAAAAGGGAAGTATTAGCCAGAAACTAGTAGTCTATTGTTAGTCTACTGTATATGTAACACATATAACTTTGAGAGCATGGTTAAGGGGTGAGAAAACTTTGCAAATATCCTCGCGGTTGGGCCGACTTACGGCAGTAATCCATGGTTTGTTGTTGTTGGTGATTGTGTCAGTTCTTTGTGAATAGCTACACCATATGGACAGCGTACTTACCACCCAGAAACAAATAAAAGCAAACGTGAACCTTTGCGTTTACTTGCAACTTCTAAACAGGCAGTTATTTCGATCTTTTTAAGAATACTGAGTTAATATAAATTCTCCATTACATGTTAGTGATATTATTCTAGTATAGGGATTTCTATTTGTTGAGCTTATAAAAGTACAGTCCAAATAAAGCATAATTGAGTTAATACTGTCCTACTTCCTATTAATATGATAAACTTACTTTTGCCCGCGGCTCCGCATGCATGGATGTCGGTTATCGCAACCAAACATAGCCTATGTCCTTTCTCAAGGTCCCCCTACCAAAGTCCCTATACCAAATTTCATCAAAATCGGTTCACTGGATTAGGCGTGAAAGCGTAACATACAGACAGACAGACAGAGTTACTTTCGCATTTATAACATTAGTATGGAGTATGGATGTGTAAGACTGGGAAGATAAGATTAGATGTTTGTCATTCAAGTATGCTATCGGGTAACTATTTACCCGATAGCATGATTGATCTATGAACAGGCTGAAATTTGGTACCTATAGGATTATAATCTAGCATAACTCATGATTTTTTTTATTCCTAGAATACGTGCCCATAGGTTGCGGGAACGGAATCAGAATTACACGCGGATATAGCCGCACTTGAAATAATTGCTATCGAATTAATATGGATGTCACGAAAACAAAATAACATAAGTTTAAAGTTCATAAATCCCAAGCTAGACTTTAAACCTATAATCACAATAATATCCTAAATAATAGCTTTCTAATAAATGCTAGGAAACTGTCTGTGATATGTAAAGTAGGTAAGTAGGTATGATGCTATAATGAAAAACAAAATGTTCACAAATCCCACGACCGGGGTATATTTTGCCAAGCATGTATTCGTACCGGGCGGCGCGGCGGCGGCGGCAGATCTCCGACCATATTGATAAATCCTCACAATCGTTCTGGCTTTGCGAATTGCATATCGCCAGTGCAACTTGTGTCTTGTATTAAATTCGCTTTCGTCGTTGTGAACTTCGACAGGGCTTTGTATAGCGTTTTGAATAAAATCATGTTATGTTGGGTAAAAGATCAAAGAATGTTACGTTATCTTGTCTAAGTAGCAAATACTATAGGGACGTTTTCTTCTTTTATCATATATTATGTGTAATATTAGTTCTATAACAACTACTGTAAAAAAATGACTAGAACGCTTCAAAGATACCATTGTTGTTAAGAACGTTGTACTTTCACAAAACAATTTAATTAATAACAAGTCATTCCTCTGTTTTGTGGCGTGGCAGTCGGTAGTGAATGCGACTGGAGGTGCGGGTACGATCCCCGCTCAGTGCAAATATTTTGTTTGCATGAATATGGCTATTTGCATTGGTCTGGGAGTTTCTATGTATAATGTGTGTGTATTTACAAAAAAAAGTATCTAAGTATGTTTATCCGAATTCTAGATTCCATAACACAAGCTTACCATGGATCTTGATAGGTTGTGTAGACTGTGGTGGAATATTAATTAATTTAATTATTTTTTTATTACAGAAGGTACTTTTAGTTCCTCATCACCATTTAACTAGAATATTCTACAAACGTCATACAAATTCAAACCTTATCTATAAAAGAAAATAAGACCTTGGTAGAGGCTCTTTACGCGATTACACCTCCGGTGACAATTTCGTAGTTCAAGAGTCAACGGGGAGCTTAAGAAAAGTGTCACGTCCTAATAGAACGGGCATTCGGTCACATGCTCTCTCACCTTGCAAACGCTTCAGGAAGTTGCGACTATGCGCGGAGCTGGATAAAAAAAGAATTTAATTGTATTTCACAATAAAGTAGATGCGAGTATTTTCAAAATAAAATTGGTAGATAGATTCGGTGAGATATAGACTGCGGTTCGGACCTAGAATAGTGGATCATCTCCACTTTACTGCTTAATTTTTTACCCACGACGGAACGGAGATGGTATATGTGTTTGTGGTGAGAGGATGGCTGTGTGTTTGTTTGTTTGTGCAAATCCATGTTGCCATTTTCTCCGAAACTACCAATCCAATTTTGATGCAGTTTTCAGTTTTGGGTTCGGCTTTAATTGGAGTATGTTCTTAGATAGGTGTTACAATATCGATACTTCGAGCACCTACCTAGACAAATCTCTGCATAACCCTAAGGTTGACTGGTAGAAATTATATTTGTATTATATAATTATTTGTGCATCAAGAATAAATTTAAAAAAAAATGACAACTCAACAGGGGGCGCTACAGCAAGCATTTTTAATGCAAATCAATGTTGCCAATTTCCTCCAAAAATACTAGTTCGATTTTGATGCTGTTTTCAATTATTGGCTTGGGTTTGATTGGTGCATGTTCTGAGATAGGTGTTACGGTGACAACCCACTAGGGGACGCTGCAGTGAACATTTTTTTAATAATTTTTGGTGGGTTCAAAGAAAGAACATAAATTAAGAAAAAACCGACAACGATATGTACAATTTAAGTTTTATCAAGAAATTTAAATATTTTCTCTACTTGTTTCACTCTACTCCACTCTACTCCAAATCGGTAAGTTTTTTTTTACTAATTATATTTAGTCCAGACAGATCAGTCAGCATCTGATAGATCTTGACGAACAAAGTACTCAAAATGATCTTACTTTAGATACACACAAGTACGTAGAAGGGATGGTGCTAGTTGGACAGTTTATATCCATTAGGAGACTTTGTTTATTTCCAAATTGGTGTACGCAACTCCAATATCTCACTAAGTACATTGAGAGAAGGTCCTGGCCCTCTAAATTGTTAAGCCAAGAAATACTTAGTACAAGTAATTTGAAGTAAACAGTTAGTAATTAATAGCTTACCTTTAGGTCCAAGTGTGATAATATATGGATGTTCAAATTCTTGGGCCATAATAAATTTATTATCTAGAATCATAGACTATACATCTATATAACTATAGCCTACTAGCTTTTATCTACGCATGTACACCTTTTTATATTACGCATGCAATTTGGACCCAATTCCATCAACTGGGAGTTAATTTCGTAGATAAAAAGTAACTTATGTGTAATGTAATATTCCAAACTATAATGTACTAAACCTGTATCAAATTTCCATACATACATACATAAAATCACGCCTGTTTACCATAGAGGTAGGCAGTTGTGAAAGTTAATAAAAAAAAAAAAAAAAGAGATCACGGATCTCCATTTGCTACGATCCTGACATACTACTCTCGCTTCATTCACACTCATTACATTCTTTATGCATGTTCGTCGGTTTAGGGTACTCCTGACCGCGAGAGATATGCTTTTGGCAATCTCACCTCCGGCAACCAAGGACCCAAGATGGCGTGCGTTTTAGTCGGTTCGAGTCCGACATAACCACCTCCACCGGCTCTGTGGGGGTGGTATCCGTGAGGATTTATCGCACGATAAAAAAAAAAAGGGTACTCCTGACCTGCGCCTTTCCCTAACAATTCCCCGATTTTCCCTATTCAGCCGATAGAGCAGTTAAATAACGACATAAACCTTCACATTCATATATAATATTTTTAACCCTCAAATAGATAACACTCCCCATGCAGTACACGGTACAGTCGCGATCAGTCAAAACATGCCTTCTGAGATTGCTAACATAGCTCAGATATATGAAAGCCAGCGTCCGACCGCGCGTCACTCGAGGCATCAAATTTACATAGCACGCATATTTGTGGCCGCCACAACAGTAGCAACCCGGGCCAGCAATGTCGGACATCTCGGAGTACTTGCGTCCTATTCGGAACTAACATTGTGTAATTTGATAATTGTTTGGTGCAACTTAGAATTTGTGTTGGTATCGTTGTTTTACATATATATGATTATGTAAAACAACGATAGTTATATTTGACTTTAAAATAAAGAAAAGAAGAAAGAATAATATTAGGAATCCACTTTTTCACAACACCATGTTTTCTAGTTCTTCTTTTACTATGTACCTAGCTTAGTTGGATATCATAATCAAACATCTAATGGTAGGTACTGCAAGTACAGTTCTTATCCCCTATCGTTTTTCTTTCACATTCTTGTTTGGAATTGTGTACTAAGTGTTCTTCGGATATTATTTCAAAAACAGCAAGCAAATGGTGACTGAAATTTTTTCCTATTTATGAAATTTCTTTTCACAGTCTGTGTAGAATCGAGTAGGCAATACTCAATAAAAATCTCTACCAATCGATCGACATTACTGAAAAACTGAAAATAATCATTGATACCGCATGAAGAACAGTAGAAACATAATAATAACAACTGCTCAAATTAATTGTCTCGACAGACGGACAGATATACTCCAATTATTATATTATAAGGGTGCCGTTTTGACTACGGGTAGAAATCCACGAGTAAAATCGAAACAATGTTGCTTTTTAAGCTGAATTGATCCCTTCTCGGAAATATTTTCTTACCTTTCATCGTTTCTCTCTATAATGCTGTCAACTGAAGAAGAGGGTTACTGTATTATTAAGTGATATGCACTGGTATTTATGTCACAAGTGTCACTAGTAGCAGTGGACCGAACGAGGTTTTAATATACAGCTAAAAATCAGAGGATAGATATTTTACATGTACTTGTTACATACGTTCTATGCGATTAGGTACTATTTATGAAATTACTTCTATGTGGGCAGTCTAGTAGTACCTATGCGATGTACGAATGACTATTATTGACAATGAATACCATACTGCTATATGAATACTGACTCTAATTTCTTACATTCAATACAAAACGGAAACGGATTTTGATGTGGTTTTAGGTTTTGGTTAGACTTAAAATCTAACACTTATTTCATATAATTGGTTGAGTAGAACCGGAGATATAACAAAAAAATGCGATAACCAACCAATTACTTAAATTATAACGGGAATTAACGCGATCATGGTATAGGTACATTAACATACCTTTGATTCGCCTGACGTTTTGACCAGGTTACACCGTGGTCCGTGTAACCGCGATAGTGGTCACGGCCGGTGTAACCTGATCAAAACGTCGGGCAAATCAAAGGTATTATGTACCTATACCATGATCGCGATAATTCCCGTTATAATTATTGTATATTATGGAACGCGAGAATAGTTAGTTTAGCCAACATCTAGTTTACATATAAAATTATACATAAATGGAGTCATACATCTACTTGTAATATAGTTACAAATACATGCTTGTATACAAATCTCACAAGCTTTAACTATATACTGTGTAGTCAAAGCTCACAAGGTAAGGCACTGTTAATGGAGATGGTAATTTGCATAAACACATTTGCTACGATTTTGACACCCTCACTACACCTGACATTTGAAGTCTTGACATGAATATTGCTCGGCATTCTCAACAAATTACCATTACTTGACATACATGTAACGACTGCCTTGTTCTTACTGTTTAAACATTAATGTCTTAACCCTTCGCGTGCATATTCTCTCTGTACGGAAAATCGTTTACAGACACTTGATGTTCCTTCATGTAGCTTGAACTTGAATTGGGAGTATTGGTGATATTTCTTAGTGTCATAGAGTGGAAAATAATAAAAAATATTACCTTTTTTAGGATTCTGTACCTGATGAGTATTGTTTTTTTCTTTTATACCTTTTAGGTGGTATGTATCTAATCATAAAAAAAAATATTTTTATACGATTAGATATTATAATAACTTGAAAGTTTGTTTTTACCTTTTATCTATGTACAGTAAGCTTCAGAGAAAAGGAACCCCCCTTGATGATGGTTTTATCCTCAAGGGGGGTTCCTTTTCTCTGAAGCTTACTGTACAAGTAAAATGCATGGTTTCATTATTCAGCAATAAATTGTAAGTAATTCGGTCACACACAGTCCAGTGTGCATCTCTTTCGAATTCATCATATATTTTTCATATCACGTACAATTTTGGGACAAAATTGCTTTTCTTTCAAGTTAAGTTTAACATCGCATTGGACTATGTATTAGTTTGTGTTTCTTATGTATATTGTACCCACTGTTATAAATAAGCATATTATGAAGTCAATATAAAGTGGACAATAAAAAAAAAAAATACCAAAGTATTAGAAAAAGTTAATCCGTACTAGTATTTAAATGTGAAAGTAACTCTGTCTGTCTGTCTGTCTGTATGTTACGCTTTCACGCCTGAACCACTAAACCGATTTTCATGTCATAGTCATAGTCATAGTCATTTATTTTTCAATATAGAACAATAAAATTGTTTCTTATTGACGTCATGAAAATTGGTATGAGGATAGGTTTGACCTTGAGCAAGGACATAGGCTATGTTTGGTCGCGATAACCGACTTCCACGCGGGCGGAGCCGCGGGCAAAAGCTAGTGTGTAAATATATTTATCCATTCAGGAAATTGGTAACATAACATCTACGAGTATTACGAATTGCCAGTGATGAACTTCATTAAAACATGATATTAAAGTCAAAATTAAATTTACAACTCATACCAAACAATCCTGAACATCAATTTAAATTACACCAACTATAATTCAAGCTGTGACCGTCACGAACTCTAATTGAACAGTAAATAAATAACAAATTAAAGGCACCTACAAACGAAAGTAATATTCCGCTGGGCGACTTCATTAGAAAAGTTTGTTACCCTCAAAGCCTAAGTCCCCACCGGTATTAATAAAGTTTTGTTACCAAGTCGTCCGTTGGAAAAGAAACGTGTTAATTATCTGGCCCGAGTCCGGCCCTGACCATCTGTCACGTGGCCGGAGCCTCTGGAACTGGGTGTTTATACTCGATGTTATTGGAACATTTTCAATCTGATATCATCCTGATTACGTGAAGCGTATTTAGTTACGTTTCAGTTCGATGAATTGTTGGTACCTATAATAGATGTAATGTAATTGTCGTTTAGAAGAGAAGTGTGAATAATGGATGTAATTAGGTAAGATCAGATGGCATCAACTACGTTTTTACACCGAACTCAATTAATTTCTGTGGTTGTGGTCCTGGTACTTGACGTTGGAGATCAATAATAAAATTGGTAGTTTATCTCTCTTCACCTGTATGGGGGGCTCGGGGGGTTACAGTCGAACAGAATAAACTTCTTCACCAGTTTTGCTCTCCTAGGTATTATTTTCCTTGAATATTTTTAGAACGTTTTGCTTTGATACTGATTCACTTTTGTGCGCAATTGTCTTTTATAGCTTTCCATATGAAGATTTATAAATCGGGTCGTAAAAAACACGATGTTTAATAGCGGGTCGTACGAGGCCGTTAGTCCAAAGTCGGTGATCGTACGAATACGTTGCCAATTTTCATTGTATTTAACAACTTGTTTTTAGACACACATCAAAATAATGTTTTTTTACCACAAAAAATATTTTTACCGGTAAACAATTATCGCTTGATATTAAATTTACTTGTTGAGCGTGGAAAGTGTATAAACCTCATGCTCACACATAACTGTAATAATCGACACCGGAGCGAGCAAACCGAGCTAGTGGACACCACGCGCCCCGTCACGAATAGATTAAGTAATAGGTTAGAAGGGGCGCAATGTGTTAACCTACTAGCCATTTTAGTGTTATTTTATTTGCCAAGAATAAGTAGCTATCGAGAGGATTCCGGATACAAAGTAACCTTCGTTTCAGGAGTTAGGACTGGTAAGTTATCCGGATCAATCAGATTCAGCATCGAAACAAAATGTAATTGAGAAAGGAAGCTGATTTTTAACAGATTTGGCAGTCACTTATAAAACAAGTCAAGAATTTAACGTTAAAAGTAATGAAGGGTGTTAAATGACAACAGTAGGTACGGCATAAGCAGGTAATAAATTTCATTGTTAATGCCTCGCAGCCAAAAATGAAGCAATTTGTTTTAACAACAAGAGGAGATGAAAAACATTATTTAAGTGAAAGTTTATTAAGTTAGGATGCCAGCCTACCTGAAGGCATATCAGCTGGCTTGTTTTACGTTTATCCTTCTGTTTGGTATGGTATCTGGACTTAATCCTTCATGATATAATACTTCCATATCTGAATAAATTTTCTTGACAACCTGTCAAACTAACAACAAATAATTTACTAGAAACTATTTTTACCAAGGTATGCCCCACATTATGATCCTTGGGTTAAGAAATTTGATTTATAAGGAATGTAATGATGCAGTTTTATTTTTCGTCAGAATCGAGCACGACACTCTTTAGAGATTATTTGCTATTCCTTAAAGTTTCGGAGTGTACCATCCACATCACACCCAGTTGAAAAATTCACCCTATTATATCTAATATATAAAAATCTCGTGTCGCGGTGGTTGTAGTTAAACTCCTCCGAAACGGCTTGACCGATTCTCATGAAATTTTGTGTAAAATGCACACAAAATTTTATGAGACCGGCGGGTTTGAGAATCGGACAACATCTATTTTTCATCCCCCTAAATGTTAAGGTGCAGCGGGAACGGGATCTGACGCCACGAGGGCAGGAAAAAAATTGGCGGTACGAAGTTCGCTGGGTCCGCTAGTAGATATATAATTTACCTTTCGCCTAACCAAATCAGCAGACACACAGCGGACCGCACAGCGGACCATTGCTGTGATCAGGGTAACGAGGGTGAGCCCTGGTACCTACTTGGTACCTTGGTAGGTAATACTTACTTTTGTTAGTGTACAATAAAGCATTGTCACATTCTTATAGTGAATGAGAAGCATTACACCGGTTCGTGAAGATAAATCCTTGCCCATGAGACATTGCAAATGACGGGAAATTACACGCCGTTGTTTCTATTTCAACAGACGTACTATAAATTGATTTTGTACACATAAATGAATCCGCGAATTGAGTATTATTTATTGAATTTATTAAAGCAGGTTCAGTATTTTATCAAATTATCGCGTACTGTTCCAATCAATTTACACAGACAATATTGGCTAACTCACATAAAAGGGGTCATTCTTACTTAGTACTTGCCACACAATGAATTCTTATACAGCAATTTTGAAAGGTAAACTTGAATGTAGTAACTAAATAATGTAACCTACTTACTCATAAATGCAAAGCAGACCTTTTTATCTTACCGACTAGGTATCAGTATGTGATCACAAATCATGGCATGAGTCTTAATTCATTTGTCGGGTTTATTTGGATGGTCACTTTAAAAACCTTAAAACCTTATTATCTTGGTAGCTCAAACGAAAACAAAACATCCTCAAAATAAAACACTAGTCCACAAAAACACAATATGCTCGTACATTTTCTTCCTAATAACAATTACAAGAGCTAGGTGTAATTTTTTGTACCTGCGCCCTTGCATGGGACGAAAGAAATCGTTGTAATTTAGTTAAGCGTACGCCGGTGCTCACCTGAGCTCGCAGTTCCCGCCAGCCGGTGCACTGATGACTGTAATCAAAGAAAACACGCTAATTAAGTTTCCTTGTCCGAAATATTTCGTACAAGACTGAGACAATAACTTAGCATTTTTATGATTCAGTTTCCCTGCATTGGTTAGAGTCGATATTTTGAGTTGAGTTCACCTGCTGCTTTTCAGATACAGGATGACTTCTTACTATAATGCGGCGGAAATTTGATGATGATAAGGAGAATAATTTTGACTACTCGTATCTTTGATGTTTTAGAAATATGGGGGAACAGTTTATAATCTTAATCATTCAAATTATGTAGTTTCTTATAAAAATTTCGAGAGTTAAATACTTGTCAATCCTCTATAAACTTATACCAAAGGATAAAAATTCTTCGCCGGACAATGCTTGGACAAAAAAATTAATCGAAGCATACAGGTACGATCATAGATATTGGTGACAACCGCTGCAGGTAATACTATTATGGTAGTCGGGAAATAAAAATTATAGTTGTAATTTGGTTTTAACTGATAATTTTATTCAATCCATACTAATATTATAAATGCGAAAGTAACTCTGTCTGTCTGTCTGTATGTTACGCTTTCACGCCTTAATCACTGAACCGATTTTGATGAAATTTTGTATAGGGGTAGATTAGACCATGAGAAAGGACATAGTTTATGTTTGGTCGCGATAACCGACATCCACGCGGGCGGAACCGCGGGCAAAAGCTAGTTATTCTATATATCGCTATTTTTTAATTAATTGTTTGGTTTAAACTCTTACACTAACTAGCAGTCACGTTTTGCCAGATGAATTTGTCGTACCCACTAAGTAATACATGTAATAGGTATGCAATCTTAGCCAAAAAAGCGTTGAGGTTCACAATAATAACAATGAACAAAAGAAATCAATTCAAACGGCACTACGAACTAAAAGATGTGATATATCAGCATTATTTCAATACTAATGAAAGAAACTAATATATCTTTCCACGTTCATTCGACCAAAACCAACTTAGGGATATCGATTCTTTTATCCAACTAGCGATATATTTATGCGATGTATTTATGTGAAACGATTAATCGAATATGGTAAACCAGCTGATGGATGGACGAGGCTATGCCTTAGACCTTCCTCTCTGTTTAGGGAAGTCAGAACAGTCAAAATATGTAAGTATGTTAAATCTAGAGAAAGAGCAGAAAACGTATCCTGGGCTCCAACGTGTAAGATTTTAATACTACTGATGATGATTATGGGTAATAGTGATGTATTCCCGTCCAGTAACACTAAAGAACAATAATATTAATTAAGTATCCCAGAACACTAGTACTTCTGTGTTACGGTAAGTATATTAAAATGTCATGTCTTGGTGCAGTCAACGCCATAAGTTGATTAACACCAAAAGATTTTACAAATCTTTGTTATATCGGAATGCATCTGTCTATAGTAAATGTGGTGTTATGATTCCCAGAAGACTATCTTAATTTACATATTCAATGTTTTTTTTCACTATTTTATGTAAGGTTTAGGGGTCACAGTGTTCAATAAATTAGAATTTGTTAAGCTACTTTTGTAGTTGACTGTACATGGAAATATTATAATAATTTATAGTTAATATTGTGTATGTGACGTATTGCCTACCTGATAGCAATAAACTGTGTTATGGTCTATTCAGTTCCACTTTTAAATATATAATGATCCACATTATTCTATACGGATGGCTAACTTACCTCAACAAAAGTCCAAAACAGAGAATGGAAATTAGGTACTAGAGAATTCAAATACTCTTCAATATACAGTTTGAACATGTTCTGTTCCATTTAGTTTTAAAATAGCATGCACCGATATATTAAAATGCGGGCGAGCCTCCCGGGGCACGGTCTACGGTGCTGTTTGCTCTCAAATCAGTCGTTTAAATAAAAATGTTTCTTTTTTTCTCTCACCTCCTCTACGAATTCAATTGCTAAAAGGACGTACGTTTACATTGCATTAGAATGATTATTTTAAATAGATTACGTGACGTGTAAACTTTAGAAGGTGTATGTTCAAAATAGTTGAACTTCTCACTCTCACGTTTTACGTCACGTTTGAATTTAGAAGTGTATACCTATTTTTTTGGTTTTTTTTTTTCATAAGAGAATATTAGAACCGAAGTCACTAATATTCCCTCTAACCCCTCCAACTAAGCTAAATTGCTTGTGCTAGGAGTGGGGTCGGTAGTGTAATGGCCAGGATCGAACCCGGGACCTCTCGATCGTAAGGCCGACTCCTTAACTATTTCTAACTAAGCTACCGACGCTTCGCTATCTCAAGAGGAGAAAACGGAACCCTTATAAAATCACAGCGTTGTCCATCTCCCTGTATAGACCTGAGTATGTGGTATGAATTTCTACTTCATACCTCCACGCATTCCTGAGAAAAAGTTCTTGAAGGACAGTCTGTCATCTCATCTGTCATCAAGAACTTTTTCTCAGATAGACAGACACTTGATAGACAGACGGACTATCAAGAAATTTTTCTCAGGAATGCGTGGAGGTATCAGGTTTAAATTTATACCACATATTCTGTCTATCAAGTACTTTTTCTCAGATAGACAGACAGACTGTCTATCAAGAAATTTTTCTCAGGATTGCGTGGAAGTATCAAGTTTAAAATCATACCACATACTCTGTCTATCAAGAACTTTTTCTCAGGAATGCATTGAAGTACCAAGTTTAAATTCATACCACATACTCTGTCTATCAAGAACTTTTTCTCAGATAGACAGACAGACTGTCTATCAAGAATTTTTTTTCAGGAATGCGAGGAAGTATCAAGTTTAAATTCATACCACATATTCTGTCTATCAAGAACTTTTTCTCAGATAGACAGACACTTGATAGACAGACAGACTATCTATCAAGAAATTTTGCTCAGAAATGCGTGGAGGTATCAAGTAGAAATTCATACCACATACTCAGGTCTATACAGGGAGACGGTCCACTATGTGATCTTATAAGGGTTCCGCTTTTCTGTTGTCTGTCCATCAAGAACTTTTTCTCAGGAATGCGTGGAGGTAACAAGTTTAAATTTATACCACATACTCAGGTCTATACCGTCTTGAAGCTGTGCAAATATCAATCTTCTAAGTCAACGCAATCAAAGTCTATTGTAGTTTATGTAGCTTAAGTTGGAACCCTAGGTGCGCGAGACCGACTCGCAGTTAGTCGGCTTTTTTGCCTGAAAGTTCCTTTATAGGTTTACAAATACGATATTTAAAATAAAATACTGGCACTAAATCTGTTCAGAGTGAAATATAGCCACTCCGTCTCTTCCCGTGGGTTGTAGCCGTGTTGGGTCTCTGTGGAGTAGAATAGGGTCACCGTGTGTCAGCAAAGTAAATATACAGTCTATTACAAATATTTAATTTAAAAAGTACTGGACGGCAATCAGTTCACCCACCCGACAAACATTGCTCAGTAATATAAATTTTACTGAAAAAAAACGACCCCTTATTTTACTACGCATTTCTTCGAAATTCTCAAAAGGTACCAACATACATTACTGGAATAATAATTACCGGAGATTACCAAGTATTTACCTTAACGCCTTACTAACAAAGAATCCGCCAACAAAAAACCTTCCACGTTTCTTATTCGCATTTTTCGGAAAATTTTCGTAAAAGTAATCGTGTCGATCCGTTGTAATCCATGAAAGATGGCTTGAGATTATTAAGGCTTCATTTGCAAACTCTCGTACTGAAGATTAACTTGTACGAAATCTTCACACTTAATACTTGCTTATATTGTCCTGGCACGGATTTATTTGACGCGTATGTTATACAAAAATGTTTTATAAAAATGTACAGGGACTTGAAAAGGCTTAGGGGTGTAGGTATTTGGCTGTATAGAGTATTGGCTTTTGCTCACATGGAATTCGGTTATCGCGACTAAACATAGCCTATGTCATTTCTCAAGGTCTAATCTACCTTTCATAATTATGATTTAATGGTTTAGGCGTGAAAGCATAACATACTGACACATATAGAGATAGACAGACAGAGTTTTATAATAATAAGCATGGATTAAAAAGAAGTAATGATGTCTTCATCTATAGAAATAAATAAAATTAAAGTGCCTTTTAATGATGTTAAAATAAACTTTATTTGTGTATACTGTTGATTGATGACACTTGGTGGAATCTGCTACACATATTGTGTAAGGCATTTTGTACTTTTCCACTATATTTTATTTTTTACCTGACTGGTTTCACCTTACGGCATTCTCAAAGGTATGATGAAAAGTGACTGTATTACAGAATGAAAAGTACAAAGTGTCTTACTGAATGGTCTGGTCCCTGCCCACTCCTCCTCTTCGCCCATACAGTAAGCATAGCGCGCGTACACATTTAGTATGTTTCTATTCACATCTAGTGACGTAAAGTAAACATTATTATTCTTTGACCTTTGACTTTTCTTCACTGAAATCTATTGGTGAAATTCAGTACTCACTTTATGCATACTCACTTCCCACTAGCGCCTAGTCTAATCAGGATATAAAGCCAATACGACTATTACCTACGATACAACTTTTAGAATACAAGATTGAATTTAATGTACGTATCGTGTCCTCTTGACTAACTCGAAGCGTGCACACACTGCAATTGATTGCATCGTGACATGACTGCAAAACGGCTTGCTATCAAAGCACAAAGTGAACCAGGTATAAAATCCCGGCCTCCGTCCTTTGCCATGTCCACGGGAATAGGCAGCTGCCATAGTTTGATATCAATTTTTTGTTTACTTACAAAAATACCGTAATGTGTAAAAATTGTATCAGTAGCAAGGCATAGTAAACTCTTTAGATAAATAAATTAGCAATTAACTAAGTACTTATTGTGTTCATAGTTATCTAATGGTGATAATTTTCGTAAATAGCCTCACGCAGTAGTAACGTAGTGTATGGCTGTTTTTTATTCTATAATGTAGCTGGTGATCATAAAATTATATTAGGAAGCTCATCGTTACACACGTACATAAAATAATCTATCAACACTGGAGAAGTAGGTTCTTCTAGCTCAAAGAGAACGCAGTTAATTAACGGTGATAATAATAGTAGATACCTACAGTCTATAGTACAGTATTCCTTGCCTTTTGAACAGCTTACCTGAGGACATCAGAGTTGAAACAAACATACAAAAGTTCAAAACAAAATTGAAAAAACACTATATGGGCGTATGTGAATGATCTATTGTGATTTTATTGTAATGTTTGTAAGTTATCATCAATATAAAAGAGACTGTGACCCACAGACAAACCAGTCACACGGTTTTGTGGGATGTGTTTGTAAGAAACCTGTACTATTTAAAAAGAAATAAACGATTTAAAATCAAAATCAATCCTGGGGTGTCCACAACGTATAAGTGACGTCTTTGATCTTCAGATTCATGTCTGCACCTGTAACCATCACATAATATGATGGTGTACCTACTTCAATCCTGCATGGAATACTGCTCGCATTTCTGGGATGGCTTAGCAAAGTGCTTACTAGATGCTCTCGACTGGTTGCACCGACGACGTGCGGTCCGCATTATTGGGAATCCTGAGGTCACGAAAACTCTCGAGCCTTTGCAAGTATATTACCGAATGTTCTCATGAGCTCTTCCAATTAGTCCCACCCTCTCCTTTCGTCCAGAGGACAACACGTGCAGGGCTTAGATGTCACCCGCATACAGTGCAGAATATACCTTCTAGAACCAAGTGGTTCGGTGAATCAATCCTATGCTTCACCATTAAGACCTGGAACTCCCTGTCAGTTCACGTGTTTTCTCCTACCTACAATCCCGGGCCCTTTAAGCGGGGCGTGAAAAGGCATCTGATGAGGCCGTCAAGCTGAGTGCCACCAATGTTAACATGGTACATGTTTACAATGGTGACCTTCTTTCTGAGACTTTGCCTTTAGCTTACCGTCAGGCGAGGTGAACTCAAATTGACGTGTCCTTTTATAGATTGAGCCCACCGCAGTCTACTGTTGGACATCTGGCCTCTCCCAATGTGCGCCATTTCACCCGATCTTTCTACTTAGTTATTTTTCCCTTCCTTAGATATCGCCCATGTACAGACACAACTAATTTTAATTTTTGAAATAGTAGATAAACATAGGTAGATGAACCTATGTAGATGTTATACAAACATTAACCTAACCATGATTCATGTTTATATTTGGATCATGTTTAAATTTTATGACAACAATAAATAGGTGAAAATTAACAATCATTGTGGCACAAATAATTTCAAAGCAACCTCACACAAGTAGCGCAAATTGCCAACTAAAAAACCCTATCAATCGCGGAACTAATTTCGTCTTGATAATCGTGATAAAGCAACAAAATAGTAATTTACTCCACCATAAAAATAATTGAGTTCAAACTGCGTTCAGGCAATAAAAACCGTGAAAGCAGGCCCAATAACCTTTAGCAGGGGAAACGTGGGAAAACAGGCAGCTGGCAAATAGTGAGGAATAGAGAGGAGGGCTATTAGGTGCCCGCACCACGTGAGCCGATGTAACGACCTGCGCCATTTCGGATGCTCCATTACTAGGATTTAAAAAAGAATGATTGCTAGTTTCTCGCTTCTTATTTGAAGAGAATAATGAAATTCTATTAAACGTTTTAACGTGTCTATTTGAAACGTGTTAGAGGAAATATTGATGTGCAAACTAAGGTATTTATTTGTACGGGCAAACAAGTTTACTTAAATAGCAGTATTTTGTAGGTCACTCAAATCAAAATAAACTTTATTGCCTTAGAATATTATTCAGCACGCATCAATTATATTTTATAACTCATTCAACATCAATTCCCGATCTACGTAGGTACAGTCATCGACATCTTACCGAGGTTCCCGGTTTTTTCCTTTATATTTTAAGAGTGAAAGCCTTTAAATTGTCATTCAACTGGTTCACCGGAATCATTATGCACCTCTGCCTGATGATGATTATTTTAGTAAAGGTGACATACCTTTACTAAAATAATCATCATCAGGCAGAGGTGAATTAACACCCACATTTCACCAATGATTGTATTCGATCCCACGTAATAGGGGGTGAGTCTATTGCCGCATTCCGGACACTATTATTGACTCAAGCCTTCCATCTGAGGCTGAGTCTGGGCTGTAATATATCTGTCTAATGTAAAACAACCCTATCCTTTAGTCGCCTTGTACGACACCGCATAGGAAAAGACGGGATGGCCCGAATTCTACTCTGCCGGCAACCACTCGGCACTCTACAGTATCTGTTTTACTAAAATAAATGTTTATTATTACTTAATACATTAAGGTTTATCATCATTATCATAAAAACATACACCGCATCATAACCTCTATAACATTCCATCCATACTAATATTATAAATGCGAAAGTAACTCTGTCTGTCTGTATGTTACGCTTTCACGCCTGAACCACTAAACGGAGTTTGATGAAATTTGGTATAGGGTTAGACCATGAGAAAGGACATAGACTATGTTTGGTCGCAATAACCGACATTCACGCGGGCAGAGCCGCAGGCAAAAGCTAGTGTGTTTATAAAAGTTTAGCTATTTATAAACAATAATATATTGGAACAGTAGTTATAAATAATTCTGTTTGTAATCTGATCACTGAATTAATTTCATCAACAATTACACATTGGGTAACATAAGCACATTGCAATTTATAATGGTAGCAAATAGCTCGTGAAATCGCATAAATTTTTGGTATCATCATCATTAATGATATTAATACCAAACCATTTTATTGATTTAGATTGTATTGTCGTCCGAACTGAAGGTGTGTACCAAATATCAGAACAATAAGTCAACGGGAAAGAAGAATACCAAGGATAATCATTTTGAGTAGGTAGGTACTTACTTTGCTAGTCAAGAACGATTTAAAGCTAACTGTACAATGAATACTTTTCTATTATCTATCTACTTTAAAAAAGCGTCGGTAGCTTAGTGGTTAAGGAATCAGCCTTACGATCCAGAGGGTTCGAATCCTGGCCATTACACTACTGACGTGAACCCACTCCTAGCACAGGCAATTTAGCTTAGTTGGAGGGCTTATAAGTTGATGGAATATAAGTAACTTCGGTATTAATATTCTTCTTAAAAAAAAATACTTATAGAGTTTTAGAGCTTGGGTGGTCGGCAACTAGTGTGGAACTAAAGGCGGCGACTGTATAGTACCTATGTACAGGTACACAAACCTTGCATAATTAATTATAGATGACAGCCTCTGTGGCGTGGCGGTAGTGAACGCGACCGGTACGCAGGGCGGTGCGGGTTCGATCCACTCTCAGTGCATATTATTGTATGCATGAATATGGGTATTTGCATTAGTCTGGATGTTTCTATGTATAATATGAATTTATTTATAAAAAAAGAGTATCTAAGTATGTTTATCCGCATTTCTAGATTCCATAATACAAACTAGTTACTTAGACAATGCTTACGATGGGTCTAAATAACGTTGTGCAGAATGATGTAGATGTAGAATAGATACTAATTTGATTTGATGTTTTCTTACAACTAATACACAGCAGACTGAGTTTATAAAGCTTATTTCAACTATAAAATTCGAAGCTGAGACAAATGCACCGCTCCCACTAGAAAATGAAGACTAGTGTTAAGGGCATCTTTACAACACGCTAGGGAGACAGCTAACCGTGAATTATGACGGCATTTTCTCCACCCTTATGAGGAAATACGACAGTTTCAGCGCCGGAGCAGAGAGGGTCGACTCCATGATTGCCTGGAGTTAAGCTAGGTGACCGTACTCCATAAACATGCCCATTTTTGCGCTCCTTGCCGAAAATGAAAACAAAAAATCTTGCTCATACATTTGGATTAAATTTTGTTTGGTTTTAAACTGTAGCAATGGATTTGGAAATTCGATACACATTAGTATACGGTTTTTTTAATCTGAAGAAACAAAATAATAATATTTTGAACATTTTCACCATCATCACTACCATTGTCATAAGAGCTTATAGACCTTATTAAGCATACAAGGTTATGATACTATACATACATAGTATATCTAGTTGGATTTCAAGCGATTATTATGTTACTTGTATTAATAAGCTTTTGTATTTTGAATACATGATTTAAATAAAACTGCATTCGTGTTGTAGAGTATTGTAACGGGATGAAATCTGTCATCTGATGTAGTAGAAGTACATCATTAATCATACAGATGTCGCTAATATAAATTATGTTTATTTATATGAGATATGAAGAAAACAATTTTGAATATAAGTTTACGTGATAAATTATTACAATAAATTGATTTTAAAGATTCATTACACAAATAAGGACATTTATAAATCAGTTATTTATTTGAATATACGAATATCGTGTTTTATTAAACTTTACGTTTTTGAACGAAATTCGTATGTAAAGGAAGTTCTGGTCAGATATCAGAGATATTCGTTACATATTTAAGCGTAAATACTAAATGGATAAGATTTTGTCGATATTAATTGATTGAAGTTCATTTGAAAATAAATACAATAAATTTTAACTCATAGTTGAACGATTTCTAGGAAGATAAATCCAAATTAGAATTAATTGTAGATATATTGATTTGACAATGATTTCAAACAGCACTACGATTGGCTGGTTGAAATCATACGATATTTTTGTCTCGAAAGTAGGGATGATTGCGGTTGGGGTGAGGATAGTTTTGAGGATAGGAACGATTATTAATTCTTGGAAGCTGCTGGAGAGAGGTGGTCAGGAGTAGAAAGTCTAGTGCGTCATTTCGCGTTTTATAAATTGTGTTAAGAGGGTACTGAGAGGTTACCATGTTAAAATTCCGTTGTACATTAATTTTATTCGCGTTTGAAATTATTTGAGAATCTTAACGTAACTTCAGTGTTGAGAATATATATACGTGTCGAAAGGATTGTTAGGATTTTGAATATCGAATTGGGGTATTAGTGAATATTATATAAACCCGCTTTGGTTCATGTTGAGACAGGACACCTTTTCTGTGATTGCGAAGTATGGGCTGAAGGGCGCATATGGAGTAGCTACTCACGCTTGGGAGAGTCTTCCCCGTGACTTCATGAAACAAAACAGGATGGGAACGGTGATTAGGGATTCTGAAGTGGGTAGAATCAGTAGGTAACATACAAGCAGCAGTGATGGGGGTTTTAGCTAGGAGTCCCTTAGAAAGCCAATCGAAGTGATCGGTCTTGGGTGGAATACCTAACGGTGACAACGAAGCCCTTGTCCTCTGTCTAGCTAGGGAGCTGATCAAGTTAAGGCGAGCAGCTATTCGATTTTACCTGTCTCAGGGTCGAACAAAGCCTTCTGGGTATCGGTGACCAGTGGCCCGAAGTATCGGTGTCGTTGGAGCTGATAGCTCAGTCTTTATTTATATATTTATTTATACACACAATTATATATCTCGTTCGGCCGTTAACTAAGGCAAGCACACAGTCATAGGTCATACAAAATCAAGTCTGACTAGCTCGTTCCCTTACAGAATAGGAGTAGGTACATTACACACCACACGTTTAGAATTAACTAAAGGGAGGAGTTTATTGGGGTTAAAACACACATATTATAGTCCTTATAGGTAGAAGGAATAGGTACACATTCTTTTCGCGGTAATATAGGACGTCGGTTATGTAGGTAGAATTGAATTTGTATAGGGTGTTTGTGTAATTGCGTCTAAGTTATGTGAGCTGTTCTCATTATAACGAAGCTATTAGGCTATTAATTTGGTGTGAATGAATACTGGGGGATTTCGGGTTGGAATCCAGGCCCTTAACAATTATTAGGTATTTAAAGTGTATCTTTAGTGTCGACTACCTTCTTAGTAAAATGTGAAATAGATCTTTTATAACACTAGTTGAATGTGAAAGGCATGGTTATCATTGTGACCAATATCAGATGGTGGTTAAATACTCACCTACCTACATGTAATCTAGTAAGCATGGAGCATTCTCACGGTAGTTGAGAACCGTCCAATTATGGACCTATGTTCTATTGTCCGGCAACCAAGACGGAAGTTCTTGTATATGAATGTCTTCAATAGAAGATGTAATTTCTATATAAGTTTCAATCAGAAGTGTAGCAAGTGTAGACTACTTTATGAAATACCTATCTAATCTCCATTGAAATCTACGGCTTCTAATGAGTTGGTCTTGATCGCAACTATCAGTACATTATACAATATGCACAGTGATGCCTGAGCCTTTGTATACAATTGAGCTTATTCGGTTGTAATAAGTGAATAAAATTATCATTAACGAACATTAACATTCTTGTAATTGAATGTCACGATTTTGTATTTATATAATACAATTTATAATTCAGTTATGGATTTGGGGGTAAAGGGTTATACCGGCTGCCGCGGTATAACTTGAATAATGTGGACTAGGCCAAGTGGCGTCTGCTATACTATTAAGGCAGAGGGGAGTTGATCTGTGTCTTGTGGCAACTCACTGTCATGGCGAATTGGAGGAGCCTTGACCTCGGCGGGGAAATAAAAATATTTGTGTATTATTACTGTTCGCTTCATTTACATACTCTGTTGCTAAAATCCTCGAAAGAATAGTCTTGTTACGCTTACATTGCGTCAATAGGAAGTTTATTCATTATCATATTCTAAATTAAAATTAGTTACGTAAGAATAGGTTAGCTTAGAAATTTGGGTAGGTAATCTTATTTAATAGTTCATTACATTCTATGCTTTCCAAATAATCACGATAGGTTATATGTTGCGAGAATTAAGTAAATTAAATAGGTATAGACTTATGCTAGGAAAGTGAATTGGATAAGTAGGGACTTAATTTAGGACAACAGCACAAGCTACCTCTATAGAACGAGGGGGACTACTGGATCACAATAAGAGTCCTAGCTCCCGCTAGAACGATCATTGGCCAAACTAGTTACTAAGTAGGTAGGAAATCGGAAACGTTTTGAGTATAAGTATGTTTTTATAATAAATCGGAAGCCGAAATTAGGTAGGGGATGGTATAGGTTGGGGAGGGTGTTACAGTATGATGATGATTAGCACATTTGCCACCTAAACTGAGGGTCGTTTGATAGATGACTTGATGAGGTGATCTTCGTACTCATGTGTCTCTTGCCATCTTAAAGCATAATCGTCTTTATAAAAATTTGAAGTGATTCAAGTGTGGCTGAATAGCTCAGTTGGAAGAGCTGTAAAGGAAAGGTAGTGAGTTCATATCTCACTTGAGCATTTCATTCCTTCCGATGTTTTTCGAACATTAAAGCTAGTTATTAAAGTTATGCATCACAAATATTTGACTGAAAATAACCTTCACTTTTTCATATTATTTACTCAAAGGCAAGAAAATATCCGTTGCAAACAGCTGTCAAATTGTAACAGTGCCAGTTGAAGTAGCGAAGTGGAAAGCGAGTTGTATTTCCGTAGTAGATACCTTCTCATTATGCATCGTGTGTCGTCAGTGCTTAACAACACTTTGCAAGCACTTTTAAAACTTTGCAATTAAAAGGCAGAGGCGGATTTAAATTAATGTATTACAAAATAAGAACACTAACTTGTCAAGTGTTTCTTCTAACAAAGTGTTCAATTAAGAAAAGGCATGGTTGCTTTTTTGAACATTTTGCATTGAAAATAAAATACTGAATTTCACTGCACCTCTAAATAATACGCGATATACTTCACAATTTAGAACATAGCATACTTCTCTGGCCCAACAGTCTTCACAAAATCTTTGATACCGTTGCAAAAACTCTAAGCTTTCACTGTTAAAGGAAAATTAATTTCTATTACATTTTAAAACTTTTTAAAATGTCGGAGCTGTTAAATTTACGCAGAAGAATATCAACCGTTGGCGTAAGCTATAAAATGTTTGATAAAGAAGCGATATTCCGAAGACTTTTTAGGTATGGAACAAATTACTCAAATGTTTGTTGAGTTGGAAGTTCCAAAAGTAAAAAACACGTTACAGTATTATCTTCAATTGATTATATCATCTAGACCTAAGGACGCTGTAAAGGGTTTGGTCAGGAAAGCAATTATGGAGGACGCGGGGCGGGTGGGAGCGTATCGGTTGCAATATCCGGGCATTGTAGGCCGGACTATGATCTAATATTCATCGTCGACAGACGTGCCTGTCTACATGGCAAAGCATAATACGTAATTAGATACAGCAAATGCTCACAGGGTCTGGTACAGGCCGCTAGCATGCATTATGCACGAATCTAAATTGAATGTGCAGTTAGTTGCTAGGATTAAATCAGAGATATAAGCCCTGTATAACGATTAGACGTTTTAGCTAATGCCCTTTTTGTAGCGATAGTATTCAGGTTACTATAAGCTCACGAATTGAATCGTATTTCCTTGTTTCGTTCCAATTTCTGTTACAGTATTGTTGTTATAAACGTAGCATCTATCATAACCTCCAAAGGGTGTGTTAAGTAATAATACCCTAGAGATGATAGTGAAAGAGTCGACTGTATTTTTGAAATGCCAGCATTTAGAATGGTATGTGTCCTCCACTTAGAGTTCAGCTTAGCTTACCATCAGGTACGTACAGTAAAATAGCGGATCTATAACATTAAGTAGATGATGTATAATAAATACTTGGTATATGTCTATATACTTGTAGATACAAGCCAAATAATTATGTATACCACACCAGGCTTCCTTTACAACAAAGGTTAATATTGAATCGACTTAACGAACGTATAAAAAATCAATAACATGTAAATTCGTGTGTCTGAACGGAACTTTTCAAAGGAAGTTCTTGACAAAAGCAAGTTGATTGTGGAGCTAAGGAACATACACAGACTAATATAAATGTATCAAATTAATAAATTTGATCAATCATGTACATTTTGAATGCAGGTGATCAATGTATATATAGTGACTGTTGTTTTGAGGATTGTAAATTGTATAATTTCACATTGTGTACTAATATGAAAAATGTGAAAGTTTATGAGATTGGATGCTTGTTACTTTTCCTAACCGGCTTTTTACAACTGGATGTTTCATACAGAGATAGATTATAGGTATGTAATAGAATATGAGCTACTATTTATCCCCTGAATAAGTTCTTATAGTTCACAGGAATATTATTAGTATTTCACGCGAATAAAGGAATATAATACAAATCGTGTTTGGAATGAAAAACACATCATTAAAGTGCACAAGGAATTATTTAAAATTTCTTCCATCTTCACATAGAATAAATGATTGACGTAGAAAAATCTTTTACGATGGTGACTCTCTTTCCGAGACTTTGCCTTTAGCTTAACATCAGGCGAGGTGAAGTCAAATTGACGTGTCCTGTATAAAAAAAATAGATAAATGCTGAATCTATTTTTATATCATGGAATGGGCTGTGTCGACGACGGACTATCGACGCCATCTCCTGAGCCTCCGGTAAACTACTACAACGGGCAACTACCACTCACGTCGATAAGGTAGTAGCGGGTCGGTAAACAGAACCGAACGACTGGCCAATCGGAGGATAGGAAGACATCTTTTTTTTATCTAATTTTTTAACTATCACCTTGTTTTAAGAACACTCTGTCATTGTAATCCAATTATAATAAACGTTAGTCACAATAAGAATAAAAGGTATTCATTGAAGACGACCCCGAAGATCCCCGTAACAAACATTTGGTCCTGTCGAGCCGGATTTTGCTGATTTTGCGGATTTTGCTGATTTGGTGATTTTCCGCTTTTGCTGGGAGAAGAATCCAGGAGAAGTGCAAGAATCGGATGCCGTTGCATCAAGTCACTTTGGCGCATCACAATACAGCTGTTAACAGTCAGGTCTTTGATCCCGTCTATACCTTCCTCATCCCAATTTGTGCTAAACTCGTATCGTTTGTAAATTACAGAATTTTCAACGTTACACCTACCGTCAACCGTTACCGTTACAACTTCGTGTGCAGAAAAAATCGTGAGTACCTTATCCTATTCTTTACCTTAGGCCTTCATAATGGGTGGTGATAATTTAGTGGTTCCTTCCACGACTCCACAAGCTTCGCAATCACCAAAAAAAAATGCGTGGAGACGAGCTTGCTAACCTTAGACGTCAGCGCGGTAATTTAAAAGGGCGATTGACCCAATTTCAAAAATATTTAAATTCCTTTCAAGCTAACGGTCCATCTACATTACAAATAAAAGAAATAAAGTTTAGAATGCAAGCAGTTCAAGATTGTTACAAAACCTTTAATGAAATAGAAAATAAATTTGAACTTTTGTGCTCGGATTCAGATACCGCTTCTAATAGTGAATACGTTGAATGTTTCGAATCATTATATTTTAGTGCATTAGCAATAGCTGAAAGTTTAGTCGAAAGTACGGAAACTGAAAACAAGTATTCGAGACCTAATAATAATATGTGTTCAAGTCGGAAGAGTAGGTTGCCGGAAATAAAATTACCCACATTTAGTGGTAATTTTGATGACTGGTTAGAATACAAACATGCATACATTACTATGATCCATACCTGTCCCGATTTAGATCAGATCCAGAAATTTCATTACTTGCGTTCTTCACTAAGTGGCATAGCTTTAGAGGTTATAAGTTCGTTTGAATTCACCCCAAAAAATTATACTCACGCATGGGAGCTTTTAGAAAATAGGTTTCACAATACTAGACTTTTGGTACAAAATCATGTAAAGGCTTTGTTCAATATTTCGCCTTTAAAGCAGGAGTCCTCGTCACAGATTAGGAAACTCATAGACACCGTTCTACGAAATATGCGTTCCCTCGCGTCCCTAGGCGAACCCACCGATACATGGGATACCCTCATTATTTATTTACTTCAATCTAAACTTGATTCGGCTACGCAACGTGAATGGGAAAGCGAGAAGGGGTCTATTCAAGTTGATTCCGACGTAAGGTTGAAGGTGGATCATATTCTCACCTTCTTGAGGAAGAAGGCAGACATGTTAGAGTCCATAAGTCACAATAAATCTCATAATAAACAATTAAATAACGAATCTAAGGGGCATTCACAAAAGCATAATACGTCTGCACACAGTTACATAACAACCAGCAGTTCTGTAACTAAAAATAAATCTAAGTCAAAGGGTAACTATACTTGCCCGTTATGTAATGGTAATCATGCTATTTATACGTGTTTTCAATTTTTTAATTTATCTATAAAGGATAGAATTAAAGTCGTGGAGGGTAAGCAGTTATGTAGGAATTGTTTACGCATCGGTCATGTCTTATCAGATTGCACCTTTGGGCCGTGTAAACAATGCCAACACAAGCATAACTCGCTACTTCATTTAGCATCGGCTAGTGACACTGAGCAGGTGCAATCGTTACCAGCCGCTCCGTCGACTGCGCTGCATCGCATGCGCTAATCTATAGATACATACGTTAGTAGTATGAATGCATGCGCCGACGAGAGATCTACGCTACGACACAATATATTACAACCAGTAATATTATGTACAGCGTTAGTGGAAGTAGCCGACAATAACAAACGTTTCCATACAGCCCGAGCGCTGTTGGATAACGGCAGTCAACATTGTTTCATTTCAGATGCGTTTAGAAAACAAATTAATGTGCCTTTATTACAGTCCACTATTCAAATTTCAGGTGTCGCACAGTCAGTGACACAAACAAACCATTCATGTAAATTACATATGCGTTCCAAATCATGCGATTTTAGTACGAAAGTTTTATGTTTTGTATTGCAGCGTATAACAGCCAGTTTACCCACTACAAATATAAATCCAGACATTATACGTATTCCGGATAATATACGCCTAGCGGATCCCACCTTCCACATTCCTTCCGAAATCGATTTATTAATAGGTGCGGACCTGTTTTGGGAGTTATTAGACGGTAATAGAATCCGATTGGTAAACGGGCCATTTCTTCAAAATTCGAAGTTGGGATGGCTGCTGTCGGGTCCTATAAAGGCGCCTTATAATAATAAAATTGATAACATTCAATGTAATTTTACACAAAGCTTGAATGATCAACTTAAACGGTTCTGGGAATTAGAAAACGTAACCCAAGTGAATAACATTCTTACTAAAGATGAAATATTTTGTGAAGAATTGTTTACCACTACTACTAAGCGTGAAGCAGAGGGTAGATTTTCAGTTCGCATCCCTTTACGGGAATCCCCTGACGTATTAGGAGATTCTTATAATTTAGCAAAAAAACGATTTTTGTCTTTGGAGCGGAAACTGGAACGTTCCCCAGACTATAAACGAATGTACTCAGACTTTATGAACGAGTACCTCACTTTAGGACACATGAGTCCGATCGACAAGGTCGAAAAACCGAACTACTTCTTACCTCATCACGGAGTCCTTAAAGAAGATAGTTCTACTACAAAGTTACGCGTAGTATTTAATGCTAGTGCTTTAACTAGTTCAAACAAGTCGCTTAACGATATTCAATATCCGGGTCCAGCGCTGCAAACCGACATTTTTTCTATCTTGTTGCGATTTCGACAGTACAAGTACGTAGCATGCGCGGACGTGGAGAAAATGTTCCGACAAGTCTCTATTCAACCAGACCAACGAGCGTTGCAACTCGTGCTCTGGCGCGATAAGCCTGTAGACCCACTAGGTATATACCAACTTAATACTATAACATATGGATGTACCTCAGCGCCATACCTAAGCATGCGCTGCTTACGACAGCTGGCAGTGGAGTCTAATGACGACGTTATATCTAGGGTTATTTGTCAGGATTTCTTTGTTGATGATCTGTGTACGGGTCATGATGACTACCACGAGCTCTTATCTATTTGTGAGAGAACGTCGCAAGTCCTACAGTCAGGGTGCTTCCCACTGCGAAAATGGACGTTCAACTGTGACGTCACTAATAGTTCTCGTGCTCATACATTTGTCGGGGAATATACGCAGAGCAAAACATTAGGTATCGGTTGGCACAATAACTCTGATGAATTATATTTTTCTACAAAAATTGATAGCGATAACGTTAATATACAGTTAACTAAGCGAATAATGTTATCAGTCATATCTCAAATTTATGACCCCTTAGGTCTTCTTTCACCTGTAGTCATAAAGGCCAAACTAGTTTTGCAAAAGCTATGGCTAGATAAACAAGAATGGGATACATCTGTATCAAAGGATCTTGTAGTAATTTGGAACAATTTTATTTGCTCACTGAGTTGTTTACATAAATTACGGATCCCGCGTCATTCACTAGGCGATAATGTACAGTATAAAGAACTTCACATTTTTACGGACGCCTCTCAAAACGCCTATGGTAGTTGTGCATATATACGATCCTACAGCGATCACTTCCCCGTAACAGTTAGGATATTATGTGCAAAAAGCAAGGTAGCCCCATTACAATCTCTGACCATACCTAGGCTTGAACTATGCGGTGCCCTAGTGGGAGCGAGACTTTATAAAAAGATAACAGATTCATTACTATTAACATTTTCTCAGGTTTATTTCTGGACTGACTCAATGGTTGTCATAGGCTGGTTACGCATGTCCCCACACCTGTTGAAAACCTTTGTGCAGAATCGAGTCTCAGAGATAAATGAACTAACTCATAACGCCGAGTGGTTGCATGTGAGTAGCAAAAATAATCCAGCTGATCTATTGTCCAGAGGTTTACTACTTGATTCATTAATTGAAAGTAAATTGTGGTGGAATGGCCCATCCTACTTACAAGATAATAATCACGAATTTTTGAATAATAATACTTTATGTACTGAATCCGTTAATCTTACTAATTTACCAGAATTAAAGTCCCAAACAATTAATTTAGTATGTACTTTTTCTAATCAGGTGATTCAATTCGATAAATATTCATCGTTCATTAAATTAAAGCGTATAGGTGCATATGTTTTGCGTTTCATTTATAATTTACGCGTTAGAATACTCAGAAACACACATCAACAAACCGGTTCCTTATCAGTAGCTGAGTTGAACGCATCGCAAACGATGTTATTAAAGTTAGCACAGGTTGACTCTTTTCCTGACATATACAATTGTTTATTGAGTAATATCCCACTTAAACGAAATAGTAAACAAACAAATCGGGTTTCGAGTTTGAATATATTTCTTGATGAAAATAAGTTAATTAGAGTGGGAGGTCGACTATCTAACTCGTCTGAATTTAATTACGCAAAGAAATATCCGATTTTGCTATGTAGTAGCCATCCTTTCACAATACTTCTAGTACAAAACGAACATAAACGCTTACTTCATGGAGGGCCTCAACTTCTTTTATCTAACTTACGCGAGGAATGGTGGCCGCTAGGCGCGCGAAATTTAGTTCGAAAGGTAGTGCGTGACTGTGTCGTTTGTACTCGATTGCGGGGTAAAACTTTATCACCCATCATGGGAAGTTTACCTTCCGACCGTTTAGACTCTGGATTTCCCTTCATTCGAACGGGTATGGATCTGGGGGGACCAGTGTACGTCCTAAATAGAAAGGGGAGGGGGGCTCAGCTCTCAAAGTCGTATATATGTTTGTTCATTTGTTTTCTCACACGTGCTGTTCACATAGAACTTGTTTCTAGTTTAAGTACTGATGACTTTATTTTAGCCTTGAAGCGTTTCATTAGTAGAAGAGGTAAACCCGATTGTCTATACTCAGACAATGGTAAAAACTTTGTAGGGGCTGAAAAGGAGTTTTTTTCGTTCATTTTTAATAATTCTCAACAAATCATTGATTACACCGCTAACGAGGGAATTAAGTTTAACTTTATTCCACCCGCTTCACCCCATTTTGGTGGCCTTTGGGAAGGAGGGATACGGTCGTGTAAGCATCACTTACGACGCATAGTAGGTAACGCGCGACTCACTTACGAGGAGTTGAGTACGGTTTTAGCACAAATTGAAGCTGTCCTCAACTCCCGACCTATGTCCCCTCTGTCTACAGATCCTACTGATTTAGCTCCGCTGACCCCGGGCCATTTCCTCATCGGCCGACCGCTGACTGCCCCAGCCTGTGAAGATGTCACTGATGTCCCGACGTCAAGACTAACGCGATACCAGCGAACTGAGCAACTACGTCAACACTTCTGGCAGCGGTGGTCTAAAGAGTATGTATCAGAACTACAATTAAGAACGAAGTGGAAATGTCACCAGAACGACATTAGCCTCGACAGCCTGGTGTTAATCAAAGAAGATAATCTTCCTCCGCTCAAGTGGTGCTTGGGCCGCGTTACGAAGGTGTTTCCCGGTCCAGACGGCGTGTCACGAGTTGCCGAAATACGTACGGCAACGGGAACCCTACGAAGAGCATTTTCAAAAATATGCCCTTTGCCGGTGGACCGATGAATACTCATCACATCATTGGAAGCTGGTGCTTCCAAGGCGGGCAGTATGTCGACGACGGACTATCGACGCCATCTCCTGAGCCTCCGGTAAACTACTACAACGGGCAACTACCACTCACGTCGATAAGGTAGTAGCGGGTCGGTAAACAGAACCGAACGACTGGCCAATCGGAGGATAGGAAGACATCTTTTTTTTATCTAATTTTTTAACTATCACCTTGTTTTAAGAACACTCTGTCATTGTAATCCAATTATAATAAACGTTAGTCACAATAAGAATAAAAGGTATTCATTGAAGACGACCCCGAAGATCCCCGTAACAAACAGGCTGAGCTTTGACAAATATTTGACTTATCAAGGTTTCTTTCTCAAGTCTATACTTACACATGAAAAGAAAAGTTTCTTTACAATTCGTATTATTTACCTATTTATTAATTTATTACTTATCGTAGGTGTTGTAGTGGTTTTTAAACGCCATAATTATCCTGGCATGAATATTCTTAAACTAAAATTATCATTATCCTCATAAGAGTTTTCGGGCTGGGGGTCTGCGCTCTAATTAACCTTTAGGAGGCAAACAGGAAATAACTAATAATGGTCTATCACATAAAGACACAGTTCACAGTGTACAAGCATTTTGTGGTAACAGCTGAAAGGTATATTCTGAAAACTTTCTATTGGACCCACTATTACAAGTATAACCGAAAGGGTAACAAAACTATAATAAAGATATTCTTAACACGGTCACGTGATCCACTGGGAGGCCTCGTTCGCTAAATATCAGCAATCTTAGCAACCTCACAGCGTCGCTGCTGCAGTATTTTCTCATAGAAGCCAACAAGATTGAACAGGAGTAAAGCTATCATAACTCACAGTTAAACGTAGCCCGAGGTGTAATCTGGGAGCGTGGACGCCCGTAATAATCCCAAGCCGTCCATTCCATCGAGCGAAGCTTGTAATTTTTATACGTTAACCAAACAACTATTTATAGTGTCTTAACTGAGCTCATCTATTTGTATTTATTAGACACATTTCGATTCAATCTGAATTATTTTCGTAATTTCTGAAATAAAGAAAAATGTAAGTATATTTTTATGTTTGTTTTTTTCTCTTAAAAGCTTACCGTGAAAGAGATATTCGAAGTTGCAGATTTTGAATATCATGGTGAATAATGAGTTTTATCCAAACTTGAAACTGAAGATTAAATATTTTTTATTGACTTGTTACGTTTATAAATCTACTACTATACATTGTGTTTCTAGTAGTGCGTTGGGTTCCGGTTCAAGACAATTTAAGTTTCCCTAAGAATTCTCGAGTAGGTATCTTTACTTGGAGTACAGAAGTTACAATTTGGGGAATGCGGGTTTGGCATAAAAGTGTAAAAATATAAAAATGAAGCATTGAAATAAAATGCAGCCATAGAAACAAAATACCATTTAAGAATCGGAAGTTGTATGAGGGTTTTGCAGGAGGCTATTAGATCGCTTTTGAACCTGATAGAGTACAATCTTGTTTGTAGTATTCCAAGTGATTGCATCGCTCCTCAGGATGAATCGATAGTAGACGGCGCTTGCAATAATAATGAAAGTAAAGCAACATGTTCTGAATTTATTTTCCAATTCAAAGTTCATTCAGAATTAACTTTGGTGCAGGGAAAACGCCTTGCAGCTAAATGGGATTGCGTTATTTCACTCGTGCAGTGAGTTCCTGAGAGCATCCGATTAAGTGAATAATACTTATGAAAGTATTCATTCACTTTACGGATGTAGCATTAGGCAACAGATGAAGTTTCAGCGCAGCTTCGTTAAAACTAATTAAATTACTCATACGCATTTTGAATCTTATGCTCTTAAAAACTTTGACCTAAGTTTTCAAGTAAGTACATATTCTAATACAATAATAAAACATTTTAATACAATTATAGTTAGATATTGACAAACTCCAGCAAGAAACTCAGCAAAAATTAAAATATAATTATGAAAAATGCATAGGTAAATAAAAGTGCAATAGAGCACAAGACAACAAAATATCTATTACGTACCTACGTTAAATTTTGTTCATTGAACGACTCAATTACTTAACATAGAATATACAAGTGTATAGACAGTTTACAACTTCCAAAGCGGAACAAATCAATCAAACACCGTCAAAGTACGAGCATTCGTGCAGTATGTCAAAGGAGTGACGGATTTAGTTGAAACAGTATTGAAGAAGTAATCCATTAAGACGTATCCACGTGTGCTGAGTACTTGGGAATATGTATAGGTGTTTTTGGGAGTCTAGTGTGTTCGCAATGGACTATGGATGTCCTAGTTTACATTGAATAAATTAATAAAATATACGGGGAATTTTGAAAATAAACCCATAAAATATCATATCTCATACACCCAAAATTTATTTTTTCTATCGTCACCAGTGATTAAATTGTAAGAAACCTACTTAGAATCCCCAGATATCCTCTTTTGATAACTATCAAAAAGTTCAAAAACTTGGAAAAACTATCTATCAACCGCATCACAATCGAAATGCATCCGTAAGGGCTGTAACCTACATTTACCAGATGAGCTGTGATTGTAAATTATCTGTATAGAACGTACAAGGCAAATGACATTTGATTCCCCGCACACCTCGTTAGTGCAGCTTAATGCGGCGCCTGCAGCAATGCTCGTTTTATTATGCTAACGGGCGAACGTTATAATATTTTGAGTACGGTACGTCACCGGTGGTGACATGCTGCATATTTAAACAAAGGCGTCGCGTCGCGAGATTCCAGCGAAATTGTTGCGCCATTAAGCGTCACTTCAGATAAAAGTGTTCACGCTCCGATCCGTCGCAGCAGCATTTTAAATTAATTTTCAGTTATTCGACTATAATTATAGAAGATCTTTCTTTTTTACTATTTGCTAGTAAGTGGTATTTGTACTTCACATTGCTAAGTGACTTCCGATCTAAAATATGAAAGTATTTTATTGTAATACATATCCAACCGTGCCCGTTCGTTCGTTGATTGCTGAGTTTGTTCTTCCTGTAATAATCAATTCAACAATAGAACACAAGAATAACAAAATATATAATGAAAAAATTAATGAACACTGCACAATTCCTGTTGAAATTTGAAGTTTATTTTAGACTATCTTTTGCCCGCGGCTCCGCCCGCGTGGATGTCGGTTATCGTGACCAAACATAGCCTATGTCCTTTTTCAAGGTCTAATTTACCCTTATACCAAATTTCATCAAAACCGGTTCAGTGGTTTAGGCGTGAAAGCGTAACATACAGACAGACAGAGTTACTTTCGCATTTATAATATTAGTATGAATATGGAAGTATGGATATCTTGGTTTCATGGTGCAAGAAATTATAGTCTCTGCAATAATCTTCAATTTTCAACTTTGCTAATTATGCTGAGTTACCATGAATAGCAAAATAGAAAAAAAATACAACTTAAAAAAATGAAACAAATTCAATCAGATACATACCTTATTCGAATAAAGAATGTCGCAGTGCTGAAAGAGGACAAACAGACGTATATTTGCAATAAACTTTCCCGTTCATTGGTTCGAAAGTGAAGAGATCATTGGGAAAAAATCGGAAAAAGATGTATTTGACCCGGCGGTGTTTTGACAGTCGGGCCACATCACGACCTGAACGATTTACATAATACGTGACACTTTTACGGAAGACGCCATTGACTCTTGTCTGATAGACTGAGACATGAAGGCGATATTGTTTTTCCAATGGAGCATTCCATTCGGCACAGCCTTCAGAACAAAACTGTTATCGTTTCTGAAGTTTCTATGAATGTCGTCCTCCTGTTACGCTCACGAAATTGAATATTATACTGTATCACCCAATTTTTGTGACGGTTTCGTCATAGCGAAAACCTTTTCAGCAGATTTGCCAAAATATTGAAGTAGTTTGAAATAATAGTGACTTATTTCTTTAATGTGTGTCTTAATCCATTTACCTAGTACAAATTTTACCAGCAATTAAATGTATGATTACTTAATTGAGATAGAATTCATATTATTGCCATTTTTTTGTATTTTAACGCTATCCATATGATATCACACTCACACACTCTGTTTATTAACTACGGATAAATTATAGTGGGCGGTAATAGATTACGATTTGTGGCGAACCGGTATGCGGCAATCCTACTTTTCATGCCTAAATTCTGGCATTTCATCATCAACGTCTGTTTTTTGACATTAATAACACCATACTAGGATAGGATACATAGAGATAGGACACAGTTAGATAGGAGAAAAAATATTTTACAAATATTGAAAGTCTACTACTCCAAAAAATATTGAATGAAGAGCCAGGCTGGCGAATTTGGCTTTTACGAGAACGACTGCTATCTAGCTCCCCTACCTCAAAAGAATAACTTCTAACTCGTCTTTTAATTAACATATGTACCGGAAAAAAGTGAGGTTGAGTTGTGCTTAAAACATATGCCCGGGACTCCGAAGATCCAGGTGAAACCCATTCAACCTATTACTCCCGATCCTTTGCCTTCTGCATCCAATTCGTCCCACCCTAGCCACAATTTTCAGGTGGTCCGTTCATCCACCCTAAATATATTTTAGCAATTTCTCTTCTAAAGATTTAGATTTTATTTTGTAAAATACTCGTACATTTATGAAGATTTATTGATTAAATTTGGTGAAAACATGTTGCTTTCCCCGTCAGCGGTATTATTAAATTACTTACCATAAAATGGCGCCAAGACTTTGATGCTAAGAGATTTACACCTATGAGATTATGTCGCGTGTGTTTGTCATTTTAAACAACGTTATTTGGTTTCACCCATAAACTTCAACCCTTTGATGGTTCGGGTACAGTTTTGTGCCAATAAATTTAATATTTAGGAATAAATTATATCGTTAATTTGTTCGTTATTATGAAAATTTTAGAAGATATACTAGCTATTGCCCGCGGCTCCGCCCGCGTGGATGTCGGTTCCCGGCAATTATTCGAATTTTTCTCGCCGTAAAAACCTTCCCTGGACTTCCACGAATAATTCAAGACCAAAATTAGCCAAATCGGTAAAGGCGTTTTGGAGTTATATCGTCAGGAAGGAAAACCCGACTTATTTTTATATAGTAGATTAAGAGGTGTCTTGTACATCATTGGACTGATTGAAGCTATTTTAATGGTAATGTAAGCCTATATCACTATTTACTACTAAGTATTACTATTTTCAGCATATACCCGTCATCAGTTAGTAAATAACGAACATAGGTGATAAATCGAATAACCTACGACTAAATACGACAGTAGCACATTAAAGACGAGTCTAGTATACCTTAGTGGTTTTTATGCTATTACGAGTACTTATTCTTGTATTATTTTGTTTAATGGTAATAATTTTTTTTTAATACATACCATACAAATTATGGGTTATTCCCGTGCGCTCCAAATCTATTGTTCTCTAAAATTCATATTTTCATACATTGATTACCAGGAGCTCCACGGATGTTTTTATTAAAATAATAAACAAAGCCAAATTTACCAATTTCATTCCCTAGAGCTCCAAAATATTGTTTAGGTACTTTGACATATTATTCCCAGCAGCTCCAATACAAAAGTCAATTATTCAATATAAAAATCGTTCCCACCAGCTCCAAAAAATTAAAAGTAACGTCGGCAAAACCCGAACGTAGTAAAGAACGAAATCTGTCAGTGCGGCGGTGCGCCCACGCAGCGTTGTCGCGTCACCCCCACCCCGCACCTTTCCTTGCAATCTAACATTGCCTAATGATGTGCAAACAGTGGTCTCGAACCTACCGATTTTTCGGTATTTCTACCGATATGGGCTCTGTTCTACCTAAATATCGAAATATAAAGTTTTTCTACGATTTCAGAGTATATATGGAAATTCTCAATTGATACAGAGTGGCGCATTTTAAGAAATTGTAAATAAATCAAAACATTTCCTACTACTACTACTACTACTCTAGCAGGTATACTCTGCGCCGTATACGGATGGCCTCTTAGCCCTGCACGACTCCTGTGAACGAAAGGAGAGGGTCGGACTATTGGAAGAGCTCATCCGAACATTCACCATGGTAGAGACGGTAGAATACTGCCAAAGACGCAACATCTCTACGGCTCTGCAAAGGCTCGAGGGTATTCGTGACCTCAGGATTCCCAATAAAGGGGACCGCACGTCGCTGCAACCTATCGAGAGTATCTAGTAAGTACTTTGCGGAGCCATCCCAGAGATGTGAGCAGTATTCCACGCAGGAACGAATTTGGGTCTTGTATAGAAGACACCGCTGCTCCAGCGTGAAAAAGGTCTCACTCTGTTCAGGACTCCAAGTTGTAACGGAACGAAATCTGTCATCTGTTGTAGTAGAAGTACATTCTTAATCACACAGATGGCGCTAATATAAATTATGTTTATTTATATGAGATATGAAGAATAGCAATTTTGAATATAAAATTACGTGATAATTTATTACAATAATTTGGTTTTAAAGATTAATTAAACAAATAAGGACATTTATAAATCAGTTATTTATTTGAATATTCAAATGCCGTGTTTTATTAAACTTTAAGTTTTTGAACGAAATTCGTATGTGAAGGAAGTTCTGGTCGAATATCAGAGATATACGTTACATATTTAAGCAAAAATACTACATGGATAAGATTTTGTCGATATTAATTGATCGCAGTTAATTTGAAAATAAATACAATAATTTTAAGTTATAGTTTGAACGATTTCTAGGAAGATAAATCCAAATTAGAATTATTTGTGGATATATTGATTTGACAATGATTTCAAACAGCGCTACGATTGGCTGGTTGGAATCGTACGATATTTTGTTTCGAGAAGTAGGGATCATGGCGGTTGGGGTGAGGATAGTTGAGGACAGGGAAAAGATTATTCATTAATTGTTGGGAGCTGCTGAAGAGAGGTGGTCAGGAGTAGAAAGTCTGGTGGGTCATTTCGCGTTTTATAAATTGTGTTAAGAGGGTACTGGGAGGTTACTATGTTAAAATTCCGTTGTACATTAATTTTATTCGCGTTTGAAATTATTTGAGAATCTTAACGTAACTTCAAGTGTTGAGAATATATAAAACTCGCATCGTTTCATGCTGAGATAGGACACCATTTCTGTAATTGCGAAGTATGGGCTCAAGGGCTCATATGGAGTAGTTACTCACGCCTGGGAGAGTCTTCCCCGTGACTTCATGAAACAATGCAGGATGGGAACGGAGATTTGGAAATCTACCTGTCGAGTGGATTGTTAGGATTTTGAATATCGAATTGGGGTATTAGTGAATATTATATAAACCCGCCTCGATTTATGCTGAGATAGGACACCAATTCTGTGACTGCGAAGTATGGGCTAAAGGGCTCATATGGAGTAGTTACTCACGCTTGGGAGAGTCTTCCCCGTGACTTCATGAATCAAGGCAGGATGGGAATGGAGATTAGGGATTCTGAAGTGGGTAGAATCAGTAGATAACATACAAGCAGCAGTGATAGGGGGGTTTTTAGCTAGGAGTCCCTTAGGAAAGCCAATCGAAGTGATCGGTCTTGGGTGGAACATCTAACGGTGCCAACGAAGCCCTTGTCCTCTGTCTAGCTAGGGAGCTGATCAAGTTAAGGCGAGCAGCTATTCGATTTTACCTGTCTCAGGGTCGAATAAAGCCTTCTGGGTATCGGTGACCAGTGGCCCGAAGTATCGGTGTCGTTGGAGCTGATAGCTCAGTCTTTATTTATATATTTATTTATACACACAATTATATATCTCGTTAGGGCTTTAGTTAACATCCCTGGCTTCGGCCGTTAACTAAGGCAAGCACACAGTCATAGGTCATACAAAATCAAGTCTGACTAGCTTGTTCCCTTACAGAATAGGAGTAGGTACATTACACACCACACGTTTAGAATTAACTAAAGGGAGGAGTTTATTGGGGTTAAAACACATATATAGTCTTTATAGGTAGAAGGAATAGGTACACATTCTTCTCGCGGTAATATAGGGCGTCGGCTATGTAGGTAGAATCGAATTTGTATAGGTTTTTGATAGTCAGTTAATTGCGTTTAAGTTATGTGAACGGTTCTCATTATAATGAAGTTATTAGACTATTATTTTGGTGTGAATGAATACTGGGGGATTTCGGGTTGGAATCCAGGCATTTAACAACGATTATCTAAAGTGTATCCTCAGTGTTGACTACCTTCATAATAAAATGTGAAATAGATCTTACATAATACCAGTTGAATGTGAAAGGCATGGTTATCATTGTGACGAATATCAGAAGGTGGTTAAATACTCACCTATCTACATGTAATCTAGTAAGATTCAGTTAAGTCATTTGGCTATTGGATACCATAGACCGATTGATTATGAATGTCATTATTCAATATATTATTTATATTACCAAATATAATGCTTGGTGCATTTATTTGATTGAATTGGGTTGAATGGATATTAGTGGAGCATTCTCACGGTAGTTGAGAACCGTCCAATTATGGACCTATGTTCTATTGTCCGGTAACCTAGACGGAAGTTCTTGTATATGAATGTCTTCAATAGAAGATGTAATTTCTATATAAGTTTCAATCAGAAGTGTAGCAAGTGTAGACTACTGTATGAAATACCTATCTATTCTATATTGAAATCTACGGCTTCTAATGAGTTGGTCTTGATCGCAACTATCAGTATATTATACTATATGCACAGTGATGCCTGAACCTTCGTATTCAATTGAGCTTATTCGGTTGTAATAAGTGAGAGAAATTATCATTAACGAATATTAACATTCTTGTAATTGAATGTCACGATTTTGTATTTATATAATACAAGTGTAATCCAGTTATGGATTTGGGATAAAGGGTTATACCGGCTGCCGCGGTATAACTTGAACAAAGTGGACTAGGCCAAGTGGCGTCTGCTATATTTATAAGGCAGAGGGGAGTTGATCTGTGTTGGTGCAACTCACTGTCATGGCGTATTGGAGGAGCCCTGACCTCGGGGGGGGCAAATAAAAATATTTGTGTATTATTACGGTTCGCTTCACTTACATACTCTGTTGCTAAAATCCTCGAAATAAGTCTTATTACGTTTACATTACGTCGATAGAAAGTTTATTCATTATCATTTTCTAAATTTAAATTAGTATCCTAAAAATAGGTTAGCCTAGAAATTAGGTAGGTAATCTTATTAACAGTTCATTACATTCTGTTTTCCAAATAATCACGATAGGTTATATGTTGCGATAATTAAGTAAATTAAGTAGGTACAGAATTATGTTAGGAAGGTGAATTGGATAAGTAGGGACTTAATTTAGGACAACAGCACAAGCTACCTCTATAGAACGAGGGGGACTACTGGATCATAATAAGAGTCCTAGTTCCCACTAGAACGATCATTGGCCAAACTAGTTACTAAGTAGGTAGGAATTCGGAAACGTTTGAGTATAAGTATGTTTTTATAATAAATCGGAAGTCGAAATAGTTAGGGGATGGTAGAGGTTAGGAGGGTCATTACAATTTGGTGCCGCGTGCCCAGGATTGGTATAAAGTAGTATGGAAAGGTACAAGTGCGTTATTCAATGTGTGTAGCAGAATCCACCAAGTGCCATCAATCTCCAGTATAAACTGTACAAAATAGTAGTTGTGTGACCAGGATTGGTATAAAATAGTATGGAAAGGTACAAGTGCGTTATTCAATGTGTGTAGTAGATTCCACCAAGTGCCATCAATCTCCAGTATAAACTGTACAAAATAGGAGTTGTGTGACCAGGATTGGTATAAAATAGTATGGAAAGGTGCTAGTGTGTTATTCAATATGTGTGGCAGATTCCACCAAGCGCCATCAATCTCCAGTATAAACAGTACAAAATAGTAGTTGTGTGACCAGGATAGGTATAAAATAGTATGTAAAGGTACAAGTGTGTTATTCAATATGTGTAGTAGATTCCACCAAGCGCCGTCAATCTCCAGTATAAGCAGAACAAAATGGGGGTCGTGAGACCAGGATTTAAGAGTAAACTGGCTTCACGGTACAATTTAGTGATTGTGAGACTAGGATGACTGTTCGTGCGTGTTTGGTACAATTTCCTGGCGTGAGATTACGATTTAAAAATAGAATAGGTGTAACTGGAATAGTATATTTTGAAAAGTGAGTAGCTACGAATTATATTGTCGAATGTGTGGGTGTATGTAATTACATTGTTTTGCATGCACCTACATTTAGTCAAAATATCAGTAAGAAATAGCGCTCGTTTCTTTACACGTATACATAACTATGATAAGTTATGGTTATGTATTTTGCTAAACGTGATTGCAATGATGATGTTGAAACTAACAATATAGTTTAACAGACTAGTTTTGGTAGTTATAGCTCCAATGAGCTATATTAGTTAATTATATTACATTTTGTAATTTAGAAAGGATATAATAACCGTGTTAGTTGATTTATAAAAAAATTATATAATGATGAAGTTTTATATATTTACCTACGTCAACAACTATTAGTAAGATATTAGCATCCTTGAAAATTAATGTAGCATTGAATTATAGGTAGATTATAAATGCAAACATGTTTTATTTGAATTATAAGGAAGGTACGGTATATCTATACCGTACAATTTGTTGCCGTATATAGTAGGTAAGGGGTCAGAACATTGTGCTGTTGTTATAATTGTGAATTCTTTTAGTTATTTGGAAGTTTAGTTAGAATTATCAAGAGATGGGGGGTCGTAGGATTATATAATCTATTATAGAATGTCATTTAGGCTTATTCGGATAGTTAATGTTATAAAAAATGGGGGGTCGTAGTTCGGAGTAAGTTATTTACAAACGAAAGGTTACATTTTGTTAGGTTTGATGTTTTAAAAGTGTTAGGGGTAGAGAGTAACTTTAAATACACGGCTAGGAGAAGTTGGGAAGTGCCATTGCAATGCAATGACACTTTTCATTTTTGTATTTTGAATTCAAAAACTTGATCAAGTTAAAGAGGTTCATAGAAGATTCATAGAAAGTCTAAAAGTCTAGTGAAAGTCAAGAGGCTTAATAGAAAAGACGAAAGCTTAAGTATAGAGGCTGGGAAAATGGTTAGACCAAAAAGATTGACGCGCACATCAGTTCGCTATCGGGAAAATAGGACAGTGGAAGATGAAGCAATTAGTTCTGTCAATTTGAATTTGGAACCAAATGAAACCGTGGTCCCACCGCCCACACGAAGAACTATAGTTGAAGGGACGAGAAATAGAGTGATAAGAAAAAAAAGAAGTGCGGCGTCTGCATTGACTAATGTTGTTTATGGAAGATTGAATCGGGCCATAGGAGTCTTGTCTTCGAAATTAGAAATTTTATCAACGGAAGTAAGAAGTACGTCGACTGCACGAGTTTTAAATAATGAACAGAACCTTAATGACGTGATTTCACCAACGGAAGGGAATTATTCGAGTGATAGTCGAAGGACTCCGGTTGTAGCTCGGGAGCATTTGAGGGAGATGATTGATGGTGTTGGGTTGGAGAATTCATCGGATACTATGAGATTAACGAATCAAGATAAGGTTAGGAGCATTAATTATCATATTAGAAACGTGACGTTAGAAAAACCTAAATACGGAGACGTAACTAATTCACACCCAGTGACGTTTTTGGAAGATTTAGAATCTTATTTGAAGAAAATTGGTCATAGTGAAAATCAATTAGAATTATTACAAGAATGTTTAGTTGGCGAAGCCAGGGAATGGGCTAGAGTATATAACACCCGGTGGAGTACTTTACAGGACTTTAAGGCAGACTTTTTGGCTACCTTTTGGGGAGAAAGCAAACAAAACGAATTACGTAGAGTAATAGTTAATGGAGTTTGGGAGCAAGAGAAGAATCCGTCAATGTTAGGACATTTCTTAAGTTTAGCTGGGCAAGCTCAGATGCTTACTTTTAGAATTCCTGAGAGACAATTAGTAGGTGATATCATTAGACAATATCCCAAGTTCGTACAGCAAGGTTGGTTTACGTCTAAATTGAGCACCGTAATTGAGGCTGCGGAATATTTAAGAGGGATGGATGACATAGCTGATCAAGGTAGTAGCTCGAAACGAAGCGTGATAGGAAAAGGAAAAGAATCGGACAAGAATATTAAAGAACCTCGACAGGCGTATAGAAGATGGCCGAGGCCAATAGATAATCAAAAACGGGGAGGAGCAACAATGGCGTCTGCAGCAGTTCAAAGTGCAGCACCATCGGAAGAAATGGTTGTAGATTTAAACTAGAAGGGGCTGGAAGCTTGATTCCCGATCCAGTCTCAGTTATAGGGAGTGTAGCTTTAAGATTGATGTGTAAGATGGGGTGGAGACCGGGTATGTCTCTTGGAAAATTAGGAAATGGGATTAGGACGCCATTGAAACCCATGTTAACAAATCGCAAAATTGTTGAGGGGTTAGGATACAGACCGTTAGAATCAAAGGAGTTGTTTATATATAATCAGTTAGTAGAAGTGTTTCGTTCGGTTGAAGAGAGAAGACAGAAGGGGTTGACCGAGTCTTTTATATCAGAGATTGTGTTTGAGGAAACAGAAAACCAAACAGAAGGTACAAATTTCACTTCGGAAGTGAAAGTACGATTATTTGATGTAGAGGTAATAGCATTGGTGGACACGGGGTGTGACATAACTAGTATATCAGAGGACTTTTATAATGAATTGAAGGCTGACGAAACGCGAGCAATACCTTGGTTGCCTATTAGACCATTCAATATTAGAACAGCTGTAGGACATAAAAGCGGACAGATCAAAAAGGTAGTGTTGTTACCGTTAATGTTAGGGGAATTTGTACAGCAGACAGGATTCATAGTAGTACCGGGCTTGGTAAATTCTATCATATTGGGGTTCGATTGGGTGAAAGGAAATGAGGTAATTATTAATGCGGGCAAGTGTGAGAGAGGATTGATATTGCAACAAGCTGATCAAAGAGTGGTGATACCATTTTTAGAAAGAAATAATGGGAGAAGTTTTAAGGAGGTTCAAGAATCTATGTCAGTATTAGCAAATCAAAGAAATGCGGATTGGTCGGAAATAGAGACGGGGGTTGTGTTAACTTTCAGGCAAAGGGAAGAATTGTTGAAATTACTGTGTAAGTTCGAGGGATTATTTACTTCACGGATTGGTAGGGCAAATTGCTACCAACATCGAATTCTTATGAGCTCTAACGTACCTATTGTTAAGAAGAGTTATCCAATACCTTATGCTTATAGAGGGAGAGTTGAGGAAAAATTAAAAGAAATGGAAGAGTTGAATATTATTAGTAGGTCAGCCACTCCGTATTGTAGTCCATTAAACTTTACCATTAAAAAGGATAAATCTATTAGAGTATTACTAGACGCTAGAGAGATTAATAAATTTATGGTGGCTGAAACAGAGAAGCCCCCAATACAAATTGATGTTATGAATTCGTTTCATGGGGCTAATTATATAAGTATAATAGATTTGAATAATGCTTATTTCCAAATACCGATAACTGAAGATAGCAAGAAGTATACTGGGTTTACTTTTAACGGGAAATCTTACGTTTATAATGTGTTACCACAGGGGTTGAAGACTTCAGTGGGGAGTTTTAGTAGAGCTATGGATATAATATTAGGACATGAAGTTAGGGAATATTGTGTAAATTATCTGGATGATTTAGCCATAATAACGACGGGAACCTTTGTTCAACATTTAGAGCATTTAGATGTCGTGTTGGGGAAGTTACACGCGGCTGGGATGACTTGCAATATAAAGAAGTGTGAGTTTTGTTGTGAGGAGGTTAAAATGTTAGGATATATAATTTCTACTCGTGGATTAAAACCTGATCCAGACAAAGTCAAATCTATCCAAGATTTTCCAATTCCTAAGAAAGTAAAACACGTAAGGGCTTTTTTGGGGTTATGTAATTTTTATAGGAGGTTTATTCAAAATTACAATAAATTAGCTCAACCATTATATGATATGTTGAAGAAAGGTAGAGTTTGGCACTGGGGACAGTTAGAGCAACGAACCTTTGATTGTATCAAAGCTTCGTTCATGAAAACCATACAATTGCATCATCCTGATTTTACTAAACCATATTATTTACAGACAGATTGTTCGCAAGTGGGGTTAGCTGGGGTATTATATCAAATAGATGATAATGGGCAAGAGAATGTGTTAGGTTTTCATAGTAAGGCGTTGAGAGGGGCGCAGTTAAATTGGACGGTGACTGAACAAGAGTTTTATTCGGTAATTTGTTGTCTAGAAAAATTTGAAACATATTTGAGGGGTGCAAAAGTAATTATTCGGACCGACCATAGGGCGTTGTTATTTGTTAAGAATTGGAAATTGTATAATGCTAAAATAACTCGTTGGATCAATTATTTAGAAAATTATCAATATGAAATTCAATATATAAAGGGGAGTGAAAATGTAGTGGCGGACATAGTATCGCGATATCCACCGGAGGGGGAAAGATTACAGGAGGAAAAGATTAAAATGCCTAGTATTTTATATATGGAAAATGAACAAAATAAGGTGTTATTTCGGAAATTAAAGCAAATGGCAGTTTTACAGAGAGAGGATGCAGGAATAAATAAGCTAATCGAACAAATTTGCGAATCAGAAAGGTCGGGAAAGGCGCTAGTAGGGATAGCTAGTAAATGCAAACTAAAGGGGGATGTTTTATTTGTAGAGAGAGGGGGGGGTAAAGGGTGTTCGATTTATTTACCGGAATGCCTTAGAGAGGAAATAATTAATCAGGTGCATTTAGAAATGGGACATCAGGGTAGTTATAAGATGCTGAAATATTTAAAGGAAAGGTTTTATTGGAAGGGTTTGACCAAGGACGTTAAACGATTGGTTAGGATTTGTGGTATTTGTCAATTGACGAAACATTCTAATTCCAATAAGGTGGGACCGTGTTGCTCAATTGTTACGAAAGACATAGGAGATTTAGTTATGGTGGATATATACGGGCCTTTACCGTCAGGGAAATTCGGGATGAATTACATATTAGTATTACAGGATTCGTTTAGTAAATTCGTGAAATTTTTTGATTTAAAAAGGGCTACTACGAGAGCGGTACTTAGCAAAGTGAAAAAATTTACTGAAATTATAAAACCGAAAGCTATAATGTCGGATAATGGAACTCAGTTTACTAGTCATGCGTGGAAAGAGGAAATGGAGTTGCTAGGGATTAGAGTAGTTTACACAACAGTTAGGAATCCTCGTCCAAATACAGTGGAGAGAGTGAATAGAGAATTAGGAAGATTGTTTAGGACGTATAATAGCAAAAATCATAAAGGTTGGGTTGACACTCTACCTAAACTGGAAAAATTATATAATAATACTTACCATGAAAGTACTGGGTTTACTCCTTGTGAAATAATGTATGGAGAGTCAACTTGTCTGTCTTTCGATCAGATTATTGATAAGGAGGGGGTAGATTTGGACTCGGCGTGTGTTAGAGAACAGGTGAGGGTAAATTTACGGCAGGCTGCGGATAATCGTGAGTTAAAATTCAATAAAAGATATCGATTAGTTGAATATCAAGTGGGAGATTTGGTGAAAATTAAAAGATTAAACAAGTCTGACGCTTCCTTAAAATTAACCAAGAAGTTCGAGGCGATATATGAAGGACCATTCCTTATAGCAGAAAGTCCTTATCGGAATGTGTATGTTTTGGTAGATCCTCAAACCAAGGAAATAAGAGGAAAATTTAATGCTATACATTTATCCAAATATTACATTTGATAATTTGAAGCTGGGGCTGGATCGGGGAGTCATTATTTAAGATTGTAGGATTTATAAGTTACATTGATTTAATTGTTGTATTGTAGTGTTTTGGTATAGACTTTAGAGTTAAGTTATAGTGATTAGTTGTAGTTTTTATATTTAAATGTAGTTTTGTAAGATGTATTGGTTAATTATAAAAAATAAAAAAAAAATAAAAAAAAAAAAAGACAAAATTGGAGGATAGGGTAAAGCCCATCTGACGGTATGAGGTGGAAATTAGTGAAGAAAGAAATCTTTCATTATTATAATAAGATTTATTTTTATTTTATCAAATTGAATTTAATCAAATCATCCCTTCAGATGGTGGGGCGTAGGGCGGCTTTACCATAAAATATATATGTATATGTATTTATATGTGTACATATTTATATATATAAGGAAAAAGAATTAACATCTACATAAATTAGATAAAAGGGAGTACAAGAAAGAGTAGGATATGTAAAATGAAATAAAACATAATCACCTCTATGTTGTTACATGATAATGCTGATCGGTTGGCAGCGAGAAAAGTCGCGAAAGCGGACTCTGATAGTGCAAAAGGGTTGTCGACTAGGTATGATTGGGATTTAAAATAGATGTGGAAGGCTGAAGTGGAGCTGGATGTAGTCATTAAATTCAGAATGGAGGGTCATCCCAATCAGCATTATTTTAAAGGGGGGGAGTGTTTGAGAGGTCGTGTTATGGTTTGATTCCCTGTACGCACCACATGTTGGATTATGAAGGATTGCCAGGAGTTAGGTTAAAAGACATATTTTGATATTGAGAAATCAAAAGTCTAGGCATACCGTTAAGGTACCTTCATAATTCATCAACTATACAATTCGGTTCACAAGGCCAAGATCTAAGCACACTATACATACGCCCATATCAGAGTACTTGCTTGTCGATTCTATTTCAAGTGGGGTGAAGTCGTAAACATACGTTATTGTCTAATAGTCTTTAAGGAATTTGGCTTTTACGCGAGGGTGGAGATATTAGATCGCATAGAGAGCATAAGATTGCGTCTCTTGCCTCATCTCTTATCCGGTTCGCTTATCGTTCAGTGGCCTCACAACCCACTGCCTTCAGTGTTGAGTCAAATTCTGACTTGGATATTGTGTCGTGTTGAGATCAAGTTCACTAACAAACTTGGCGGTGGGCTCGAGTGGTAACTATTTTGATGTTGGGTTAAATTACACACTACATAAAACAAAAATGTGCAGGAATTGGATTATAACTGGAATCTATTATGTAAGGGAGGATTCAACATTTTCTAATTATAGGGAAGATTTTAAATTGGGAAAATATTCAATGACAATATATTGGTTATAGGTTAGGGTGAATCTTTACTCCGGACAAAATTGGGAAAGATTTGTACCTGCGTCAACATTCAGGGGGTCGAGATGTAACGGAACGAAATCTGTCATCTGTTGTAGTAGAAGTACATTCTTAATCACACAGATGGCGCTAATATAAATTATGTTTATTTATATGAGATATGAAGAATAGCAATTTTGAATATAAAATTACGTGATAATTTATTACAATAATTTGGTTTTAAAGATTAATTAAACAAATAAGGACATTTATAAATCAGTTATTTATTTGAATATTCAAATGCCGTGTTTTATTAAACTTTAAGTTTTTGAACGAAATTCGTATGTGAAGGAAGTTCTGGTCGAATATCAGAGATATACGTTACATATTTAAGCAAAAATACTACATGGATAAGATTTTGTCGATATTAATTGATCGCAGTTAATTTGAAAATAAATACAATAATTTTAAGTTATAGTTTGAACGATTTCTAGGAAGATAAATCCAAATTAGAATTATTTGTAGATATATTGATTTGACAATGATTTCAAACAGCGCTACGATTGGCTGGTTGGAATCGTACGATATTTTGTTTCGAGAAGTAGGGATCATGGCGGTTGGGGTGAGGATAGTTGAGGACAGGGAAAAGATTATTCATTAATTGTTGGGAGCTGCTGAAGAGAGGTGGTCAGGAGTAGAAAGTCTGGTGGGTCATTTCGCGTTTTATAAATTGTGTTAAGAGGGTACTGGGAGGTTACTATGTTAAAATTCCGTTGTACATTAATTTTATTCGCGTTTGAAATTATTTGAGAATCTTAACGTAACTTCAAGTGTTGAGAATATATAAAACTCGCATCGTTTCATGCTGAGATAGGACACCATTTCTGTAATTGCGAAGTATGGGCTCAAGGGCTCATATGGAGTAGTTACTCACGCCTGGGAGAGTCTTCCCCGTGACTTCATGAAACAATGCAGGATGGGAACGGAGATTTGGAAATCTACCTGTCGAGTGGATTGTTAGGATTTTGAATATCGAATTGGGGTATTAGTGAATATTATATAAACCCGCCTCGATTTATGCTGAGATAGGACACCAATTCTGTGACTGCGAAGTATGGGCTAAAGGGCTCATATGGAGTAGTTACTCACGCTTGGGAGAGTCTTCCCCGTGACTTCATGAATCAAGGCAGGATGGGAATGGAGATTAGGGATTCTGAAGTGGGTAGAATCAGTAGATAACATACAAGCAGCAGTGATGGGGGGGTTTTTAGCTAGGAGTCCCTTAGGAAAGCCAATCGAAGTGATCGGTCTTGGGTGGAACATCTAACGGTGCCAACGAAGCCCTTGTCCTCTGTCTAGCTAGGGAGCTGATCAAGTTAAGGCGAGCAGCTATTCGATTTTACCTGTCTCAGGGTCGAATAAAGCCTTCTGGGTATCGGTGACCAGTGGCCCGAAGTATCGGTGTCGTTGGAGCTGATAGCTCAGTCTTTATTTATATATTTATTTATACACACAATTATATATCTCGTTAGGGCTTTAGTTAACATCCCTGGCTTCGGCCGTTAACTAAGGCAAGCACACAGTCATAGGTCATACAAAATCAAGTCTGACTAGCTTGTTCCCTTACAGAATAGGAGTAGGTACATTACACACCACACGTTTAGAATTAACTAAAGGGAGGAGTTTATTGGGGTTAAAACACATATATAGTCTTTATAGGTAGAAGGAATAGGTACACATTCTTCTCGCGGTAATATAGGGCGTCGGCTATGTAGGTAGAATCGAATTTGTATAGGTTTTTGATAGTCAGTTAATTGCGTTTAAGTTATGTGAACGGTTCTCATTATAATGAAGTTATTAGACTATTATTTTGGTGTGAATGAATACTGGGGGATTTCGGGTTGGAATCCAGGCATTTAACAACGATTATCTAAAGTGTATCCTCAGTGTTGACTACCTTCATAATAAAATGTGAAATAGATCTTACATAATACCAGTTGAATGTGAAAGGCATGGTTATCATTGTGACGAATATCAGAAGGTGGTTAAATACTCACCTATCTACATGTAATCTAGTAAGATTCAGTTAAGTCATTTGGCTATTGGATACCATAGACCGATTGATTATGAATGTCATTATTCAATATATTATTTATATTACCAAATATAATGCTTGGTGCATTTATTTGATTGAATTGGGTTGAATGGATATTAGTGGAGCATTCTCACGGTAGTTGAGAACCGTCCAATTATGGACCTATGTTCTATTGTCCGGTAACCTAGACGGAAGTTCTTGTATATGAATGTCTTCAATAGAAGATGTAATTTCTATATAAGTTTCAATCAGAAGTGTAGCAAGTGTAGACTACTGTATGAAATACCTATCTATTCTATATTGAAATCTACGGCTTCTAATGAGTTGGTCTTGATCGCAACTATCAGTATATTATACTATATGCACAGTGATGCCTGAACCTTCGTATTCAATTGAGCTTATTCGGTTGTAATAAGTGAGAGAAATTATCATTAACGAATATTAACATTCTTGTAATTGAATGTCACGATTTTGTATTTATATAATACAAGTGTAATCCAGTTATGGATTTGGGATAAAGGGTTATACCGGCTGCCGCGGTATAACTTGAACAAAGTGGACTAGGCCAAGTGGCGTCTGCTATATTTATAAGGCAGAGGGGAGTTGATCTGTGTTGGTGCAACTCACTGTCATGGCGTATTGGAGGAGCCCTGACCTCGGGGGGGGCAAATAAAAATATTTGTGTATTATTACGGTTCGCTTCACTTACATACTCTGTTGCTAAAATCCTCGAAATAAGTCTTATTACGTTTACATTACGTCGATAGAAAGTTTATTCATTATCATTTTCTAAATTTAAATTAGTATCCTAAAAATAGGTTAGCCTAGAAATTAGGTAGGTAATCTTATTAACAGTTCATTACATTCTGTTTTCCAAATAATCACGATAGGTTATATGTTGCGATAATTAAGTAAATTAAGTAGGTACAGAATTATGTTAGGAAGGTGAATTGGATAAGTAGGGACTTAATTTAGGACAACAGCACAAGCTACCTCTATAGAACGAGGGGGACTACTGGATCATAATAAGAGTCCTAGTTCCCACTAGAACGATCATTGGCCAAACTAGTTACTAAGTAGGTAGGAATTCGGAAACGTTTGAGTATAAGTATGTTTTTATAATAAATCGGAAGTCGAAATAGGTAGGGGATGGTATAGGTTAGGAGGGTCGTTACAAAGTTTACGCGAGGCTGATTTGATGATGAGTTATGATTTGATGAATATGTTTATTTGCGTTGGTCTGGATATTTTCATACCTCGGAGATCACGTTAAGCCGTGGTCCCCGGTTGTAATACGGACATCTATGGTAGCTATTGCAGGTATTTTGAGCCCTAAAAAAATCAATAACTGCAATACTTCAATATTGCCAAGAGGTTTTGGAGGGCTCGTTTCGTGGAAAATATCAAAGTGCAAACACGCAGGGTGAAGTAGTACAAGGAACACTAAACAACATAATTCTGTAAATTCACTCAATATGCACGATAACTTTACAACAGATGGGCCTTGTGTTTGTCTGCCACTTAAAGTATAAAAAATTTACTACATACATATAATCACACCTTTATCCCCGGAGAGCAGGGGTGGTTAGGCAGAGGTGAATTAATTCTCACATTTCACCTATTATTGGCTTCGGTCCCACGTAATAGGGGGTGAGCCTATTGCCGCATTTCGGGCACTATTGTTGACTCAAGTCATGCATCTGAGGCTGAAAAAATTAAATCCTCATACATTTAACTATAGAGCGTATCATTGGTAGATCTTGTAATGTCAGTTGGGTGTTATTTCAATCTGCTACTACCGATAATACAATATGGCTGCAATCTTATCGATTGCGTAAGTATCTAATAGTAAGATCCCAGAAATGATAACAGTATGCCAGGAGAAGCCAACCTATTTATTATTAGGTATTAAAGATACCGCTGCTCCTTTTATATAAAAGAGACCAAATGTGAGCAGAGAAACACTCAGTTCCGGTAAATTTTATCAGACCAAATAAATGCGGCCGCGTGGATATCAACTCCAGTACCTATCAATTTGGAAGTATCTACATCATCTGCTGTTACACAAGCTTGCCTATACAAGGAATACGAGTATATAGAAAAATGAGGCTATATGACCCCATCCCAGTCAATGCTGTATTTGCTCTCTTGCCCACTGCGCCTCTCTCCTCTACCTGTGTGTAAGGCAACGAACAACGATGTCACTGTGGTCGATGGAATATATCATAAAACTGGAACTAACCACCATTGGCTCGTCAAAGCAGAGGACCAAGGCTCCGGGTTTTCTTGAAACTATTTTGTGTGATGCTTGATGTATTATAATGTATAACCGATTTCAAAATGCAGGAGGTTCTCAATTCGTTTCTCAATTCGTATTCATAATATTTTTTTTTATGTATGTTCACCGATATTTCCGCAAATTATAGACGGATTTCAAGTTTTTTTTCTTAGTTGGATAGAGTTTACTTCGGAGGTGGTCCTATTTTCACCAGGTCAGGATCGGATGATGGGATCAAGGAGAAATCGAGGGTAACCACCGAAAATTGTATGCTCGTATGGTGCTTTTGTTACGTAATCATGTTTTGCTCAGGTATATGCTTTAGGGTGTCAACATCTGATGCTGTTGTGCTGATGATGAAGCTACCGAACTCCTTAACGGTTAGGAGTTGGGGTATAGTACTGAAATTGGTCGATGATAACATTTAGTATTATGTAGGCCGCCCGGCGGACGAGCCGTCCGGGTACCGGCCCATAGTGTTGCTCGACGAGGTGGGCAAGCTCTTCGAAAGAGTGATTGCCAAGCGCCTCGTCGAGCACCTCTCTAGAGTAGGGCCGGACCTAGCGGACACGCAGTACGGCTTCCGCCGGTGGCGTTCCACTGTGGATGCCATCATGCGCGTGAGGACTCTGGCGGAGGATGCGGTTGCCCGGGGCGAGGTGATGTTGGCGGTGTCTTTGGACATCTCCATCGCGTTTAACACCTTGCCCTGGAGTTGCATCAGGGAGGCGCTCGTGTACCACGATGTGCCTCTCTACCTCCGTCGCATAGTCGGGGCGTACCTGACAGAGAGGGCCGTCATCTACCCAAGTGCGACCGGCGTCGGTAGGCGTGAGATGTCGTGCGGTGTCCCACAGGGATCGGTCCTGGGGCCGCTCCTGTGGAACATCGGATACGACTGGGTGCTTCGCGGTGAGCTCGCGTTCGGGGCCACCGTCACGTGCTACGCGGACGACACGCTAGTGACGGTGAGTGGCGCTACACACCGCGAGGTGACCCAGAGGGCCACGACCGCTGTTGCTCAAGTCGTGGATCGGATCCGGCGGCTGGGTCTCGAGGTGGCTCTGCACAAATCCGAGGCCTTGTTCTTTCATGGTCCTCGGTGCAGGCCACCCCCGGGATCCAGCTTGACAATTGGAGGTACTCCCATCCACATCAAGCCCCGGTTGAAATACCTGGGGCTCGTACTCGACGGTCGGTGGGACTTCGGAGAGCACTTCCGAAGTCTGCGCCCCAAACTGTTGGTGTCAGCTAACGCGCTGATGCGGCTGCTGCCCAACATGAGGGGCCCAGAGGACTCCTGCAGGAGACTCTACGCGGGTGTCGTGCGGTCCATGGCCCTGTACGGGTGCCCCGTGTGGGCGGACGCCCTGCAGGCCAGGTTCGTGCAACTGCTGCATGCACCGCAGCAGACGATGGCCTGCAGGGCCATTAGGGGGTACCGCACGATATCCTTTGAAGCGGCGAGTCTCCTAGCCGGATCGCCACCGTGGATCCTGGAAGCGAGATCCCTTGCGGCACTGTATCGGTTCCGTAAGGAGGCGCGGGAGCGGGGATACGATCCCGAGCCCGAAGACATTCGGGCCGAGAGGTCCCGGCTCCACGGGATCATGGTGGCGGAGTGGGAGCGACGACTTGAGCAACGACGCGCAGGGCATGCCGTCATAGAGGCGGTAAGGCCCATCATGGGGGAATGGCTCGAGAGGCCACATGGCAGCCTCTCGTATCGACTGACGTAGATTATCACCGGGCACGGGTGCTTCGGGAGGTATCTGTGTCGGATCGAAAAGGAGCCAACGTCCGAGTGCCATCACTGCGACGCGAGCGAGGACACGGGGCTGCACACGCTCACCGAGTGCCCGGCATGGGCCGAACCGAGGCGGGAGCTAGTGGCGGCCCTGGGAGTGAGAGTTCTCACCCTCGCCACCCTGCTCACAGCAATGGTCCGCTGCGCGGACGCGTGGGCGGCCGGCGTCTCCTTCAGCGAGCAGGTAATGGTCGTGAAGGAGACGGCGGAGCGGGAGAGGCGGCGCGAGCGAGAAAGACTCGCGGATCGCGCTGCCCGCGCGCGCAGGCAACTCGGGCGTCGGAGGGCACTGACTGACCTCCGTCCCCCATGAGCGCGGGCCTGGGGGTGACGGGTGGAGCCGCCTGTCACCCCAGCAGAAGCAGGCCACGGTGGCGGCGCGCTGAACAGCGCGCCTCCCCATTCCGGGGGCGAGTTGGGGACACCGTTGTCCCCCCTCCTGAGGAGGGCCAGACCGTAAGGGATGGCCCTGGGTCAGCCGGGGTGCGAGGGATATGTCTTTGACAACCTCACCTCCGGCCTAGCACCAAGACCCACAGTCGGCGTGCGGTTTTAGTCGGTTCGAGTCTGACATAACCTCCCCTTCCGGCTCCGGCAGGGGGGGTATCCGTGGGGATTTTCGCACGAAAAAAAAAAAAAAAGTATTATGTAGGCCTAATGTGTTGCTTGTGAGGTATGCTTGTATCAACATCTGATACTGCTGTGCTGATAATGAAGCTACAGAACTCCTTAACGGTTGCGTATGGTGTTTTTGTTACGTAATAATTTCTTACTCAGGTATATGCTTCAGGGTGTCAACATCTGATGCTGCTGTTCTGATGATGAAGCTACTGAACTTCTTAACGGTTAGGAGTTGGGAGACAGTACTGTCATTGGTCGATGGAAACTATTTAGTAGTATGTAGGGCTAACGTGTTGCTTGTGAGGTATGCTTGAATCAACATCTGATACTGCTGTGCTGATAGTGAAGCTACAGAACTCATTAACGATTAGGAGTTAGGGGACAGTACAGCAATTGGTCAATGGAAAATAGGTAGTAGTATGTAGGGCTAACGTGATACTTGTAAGGGTAGGTGCTACTTCTGAAAAAATCACGAAATTTCAGAGATATCGTAATAAAAATCTCAGTGAAACAGAGACAGTTCCTCAATTATTAAAAATAATAAGTATGCTTATAAATGGGGTTTATCTACTCCTGAGGTGGTCTTTTTTATCGTGTTTATTTATCGTGCGCCGGAGCCGGAAGGAGAGGTTATGTTGTACTCGAACTGACTAAAACCATATGCCGACTGAGGGTCGTAGTGCTAGGCCGGGGGTGAGGTTGTTTTCGACATATCCCTTGCACCCTAGCTGGCCTAGGGCCATCCTTTACGGTCTGGCCCTCCACGGGAGAGGGGACAACGATGTCAACGACTCGCCCCCGGAATGGCTCCCCATTCCGGGGGCGAGTTGTTGACACCGTTGTCCTACGCGCGTTGCCACCGTGGCCTGCTTCTGCTGAGGTGATAGGCGGCTCCACACGTCACCCCCAGGCCTGCACTCATAGGGGACTCTCTAAATCCTGTTATTTTAAACATTTTTTCCTATTTGGTTTTGGAGTCGGTTCATTTTTTTTTAATTATTTATAATTTGTTCAGTTCGTAAGTTGTAGAAACATGATTTAAGAATTTAGGAAGAAGGAAGAAGAATATTTAAACCATTATAACTGATGAACATGTTTAGTCCACGTTTAGCAATGTTTATCCACATACTTGATAATGATTTTGTCAGCAAAATATTGAATTTTTCAAAATCCTTCCGCAGTATTTGCCAAGCCTATAGAAGAAGTCTGTCTATTTTCGTAGTTTTCAGTAGTTTAGCCCTGTATACATTAGTCAGTCACTCAAAAAAGACTGTCTTCATAATATGTAATTGAAAAATACAGTGTGGAAGATGTCAAGAAAAAATTTGAAAACATCTTTGTTTCTTTTTTTAAATAAAGGAATGTTTTCTTTGTGTAAAATTCATTATTTCCAGTATTTCGACTACTTCCGTTCCAGTTGGGATGAAAATCTTCCACCATAAATAATGATGAGTTTGAGCTATTCGAAACTTAACGCGCACGAAGTCGCGGGCAACAGCTAGTGACAAAATCTAATAATAGTAAAATAGAAATAAAAGCATTAACACTCACATTTCATTAAACAAAATAATACCTAGTCAGTCCCACGTAATAGGGGGTAAGCATATTGCCATATTCCATGCACACTCGAGTCATGAATCTGAGGCTGAGTTAGCTGTATATTATATAATCTGTCTGATGTTAAACAGCCCAGTGATGTTCTTCAGTGCAAACATGCTTTCTCTGTAAAACCGCTTGAATACCAAATTCATACCTAACTCAAGACTTGGCTAATAGACACTACTTCCTGTTAACCTATTGACGTCCTATTATCGTATTATAGTATTAAATGTTTTTAATTCTGCTAACCGTACACTTTGTTTTGGAGCTGTTGGGAACACAGTATTTTTTTACTTAAAATATTATAATTTGGAGCTCCTGGGAATTGATGTATAGAGATAAGAAGTTTCGAACGAAAAAGCTTACATACGTTTTTGGAGCTCTTGAGAACGATTTTATAAAATAATATTAATATTTAATATTAGTCTTGGAGCGCTTGGGAGCAAAATCGTGGAGCGGACGGGAATAACCCCAAATTATATGTAATTGCTGCATTTAGACAACATACTCTTATGAAGAAATAAAAATACTATCGTTTACAAAGAAAATACTTACTACAGAAGTTATATTAACATGCTATTCAAAACTTTGTTTTAATAAAACTTGGGAAGCGAACGTACCAAATCCAGTGTATTACAACAAACTATAACTACGCATTCAGGCTGCATTTGCAGATTTGCATAAACTTGTAAATATTAAGCGAAAATTCTAGCCAATTAGGCTAGCGGCTGTACTGCAACTAAAGAAACTTTCTGTAGCCGTCCTTGTTCGGGCATACAATCGAGAGCTTATTGACTTTTGATTTATACAGCCACAACTTTTAATAAATAAACTTGGTTTCTGTATAACATCAATTGGATTGGTAGAATAAATTGGATCTAGATTTAAATTCAGATGTTTTTATTCGTTTTAATTGTAGGTGATACTTGTATAAACCGATGTCACTTGTAATGTATCATGGATGTTATGCACCTGCACGCCAATAATGTTTGCAAAATAAAAAATTATTGACCTGACTAGCTTAACCTTGCAATGTGCTTCCCGCTAAGGAAATAAATTTAAAGAAGTATTCATTCATTTAAAATTAATTATGCAAAACATATAATTTTATGGCGAACACAATACATGGCGAATAATAATGCGAAGGGTATGCAGGTAGAAGTACCTACGTCAAACTCAAAAAACAAATGAAAGATGAAGCAGTTCAAGGTTAACTTGTTTTTGTTAGCTCTTTTTGTCCTTTAATGTTTAGCCGTTTTGTACTGTTCACTGCCAAGATCTTATCCTGGATTTTTACAATGTTAACGTATCATATTTTTTTTAGACTAAAAACATTGTTAAAATTCGCGAATTTAGGAATTAAAAAGTTTGAATCTATTCTCTAAATGGTTAACAACATTCATCATTGTATGTCATCCAAACAAACAATATGAACAAAACGCATCCTGCCTCATGAATACTCCCGATATATTTAAACTATGGCCAAAAAAACATGACGGTACACAACCAATTTAGAACGTGACGTGACACCAGCGATACGTGTACAGATGACTCGTCCATCAATTGTAGTAGCCATGCCAGGACACATTGGCTCCGTTTAATTGAGCTATTTGTGTTCCTACACCATGACGACGCCACAAGCAAACTTTATATAGGTACATCACTATTTTTTACTTTTAAAATAATAGTACAGGGGTCCTGTTACTTTTTTTCAAGTGATAACTATCAAGCTAATTTTCCGAGAGTAGCTTCATTTTAATGAAACGCCTAACTTTGTTCTTACAAAAATTCTTGATTGTATCAGCTAACAAGGAACATCTAAGTTACTCGTATTATCATTCCTCTTGACAGTTACTGTAAACTGTATTACAATTTATAATTTATTTGCATTGTAGCATAATTGATTGAAATCTGAATACTAGTCGTCCGCTATCGGTAGACGATAGCAATTGAAATTTCATTCATTTCATCTGCCAAAGGCCAACTATTTGAACTAGAAAATGAAGACGTCGGGACTCTTCGTCTGCTGTCGGAAACTTCTCGTTCATTTATACTAGTTTCGATAGTTTTCCGCCTGATTTCGGATTGTTGCAAATTCAACACAGAGTCAAAGCAAGCTGTACTGATCGCAAAGGCACTAAATTAGCTGTCAGTTTAGAAACTGTCCGCTGAGTTTGAATTATTTAGAATGTTGTAACTTGCGATACTTGCTATGAACATGGATTCCTCGGGTTGGTACACAGTAGTTTGCACAACTGGTTTAACTGTCTAAATTTCTTGTGAATGCTCTACTCTAATGGTTTCTATTATAATGCACATTTACTAACATTGTACGACACAGGTGTGCAGGTACAAATATCATCTAAATAATGATTAGGGGCTCGTTCCCAACCGAAGGTACATAAGGTAAGTTGTAAATATTTCTGAAGATGTTTAATCCTATTTGGCAACTATATTTACAAACAAAAATATACTTTTTAATGAAACACTGAAAAAAGAATGAATTGCTGACGTAATGATGTGGTACTTTTAGTGAACTTGGATGGGGTCATTCATAGCGGAAAGTTGAGTATGACTGATTTAAAACATCATTAGGTACGATATGAATATAAAGACTTTTAATAAGATGGCACCAAGCACCATCTATTTCCAAATAACCTAATATCTTCTGTTACCTAAAAATCTGGCTTACAGTTCTTAGTTATCGGAAAGTGGTCGTTTCAGCTGGTCAACATCCGGTCATATTATTTTTTATTATATGTAATAATCTTTATTCACTTCAAATTCTTACATGCCTCTGAAAGAAAGGATAGATATTCTTTATCACGTGTTGCTTGTTGTATTCATCAGTACTATAAGAGATCATCTCATGCTTTTGAATAACTAATTAATATATAATAAATACAGCTGTCTAACTATTATTATTTGACATTTATTATATAAACGAGTTGTGGGATATCTGTATGGACTAAAGGTCATGACTTTTAAAATAGATCTCTGCGCTCTTGACAAATTTATCACAATAGAGAACCATCCCAAACCTTGATGCAATATCCAAGCACAAACTGAGCCAGTACAAAATAAATGGCACTGATATAAAGAGGCAGTTGTAAATAGCGGTTTTGGTAAGTTAACAATTATAAATGGCATGTTAAAATAACTATTTCAGCAGTTAAAACTAAGCAGTAAAGTAAACAAAACTGAGTATTGAAAAATAATGAAATGGATCAGTGAATATATAATTGAGCAGGAAAATAATTAAATGAGCGGTAAAATTTATTGAACGAGCGGAAGATAAGTTTTTAGGACTAAGACCATCATTGAAAACTGCTTTTAAACACTCACGTATCATTGAAATAAAAACCACGTTTAAACGGATTCTGTGTGACATTCGCGGTAACATTAGGAAACTTACGTATGAATAACTTAATGAATAGTAGCATAATAACGTAATGAATTAAATAAGTGAGTATATCTTGATTGTTCCGACACGGATAGATTAAGATTTGAAGTAGGTATATAGTAGGAGAAGAACATCGTGGAAACGGTATTCACCCGTATAATAAATATTATTTTTGTTGTTTAAATTTTCATAACATAAAAAACATAACATGAACTCACACCTGTATTCCCCGAAGGGGTAGGCAGAGGTACTAGCACCCACATTTCGCCAGTTTATGTTTATGTTAAAATTTTCAAACTAAGTATATAGGCAGTTAATAAGCAAATTACCTGTCTCTATTTCGTTGTTCTAGTTTGAAATGCAGAGAAGCTATTACAGTGTCAAGGCTAGGTGACAGTGAGGTTTAGAGCAGGGTTTTGGTCGCTTGTGTTAGGGTACATTGGGGTATTTGGAAGCTAATAATATCAAATTAGAAGGAAATATTCCCTATGTCTAAATGAATACCTACGTGTTTTTGACATATTAAAATATATCTCAGTATTATTGTTCCAGTACATTTTAGCCTACTCGACTGGTCATCTATTCAATAATTTGAATAAGTTATGAATTTGAATGGGATGTTGCAGTGAAAGAAGTTAAGATTCATATACAAATATATTCCTAACAATTCTTTAGTAAATTCGTTCTTCTATGATATCTCCTCAATCCCTTAATAGAAAGATGGTCATAAATAAATTAGTTTTAACGAATCTATCCTCTTTACCCAAACTACAAATCTACTTAAGTTTAACCGATGTGTCTTACGAGACAAGTTAATAACAAGCATTCCTCCATCCTGTTCCATTTAGTGTCGGTTCACCCTACGCAGGGACAGGTGTCTCGCTCTCTGCCACAATAAATAGCTATTTACCAGAGAGCGCGGCCGCTGCGGCGCCGGAAGGTGTTCTCAATTTGTCGCCCTGAATGAGATTGTCGCCGCTTTCAGTATCACGTAAGTGGCTTTTACATTTCACTTTATACGACCAACATTGATTTTAATTTTCTTGGACTTAAGTGAGTAGTAGTGCAGAATGACGTAATAACTTTATGTTGACAATTTTGGTATTGTTCTTTAGTCCGTGTAGTTATTTTGAAGTAGATTTGTTTCTGCAAGGAATTTCTATCACGAAAAAAACTACACAACGAAGAAGGTTACCCGTATTAAGTTGCAATGAAGATAGTAGCAGATTGCATTACCGACTCTTATAAGACTTTAGTTTCAGAATCTTAGGTGATGATCTCTGTATTCGTTATGAAGATAAAGAGAGTACTGTACAAAACTGAAGCAAGAAGATCCGGGCCGAGCTGGACTCTCGGACAGGTTGAGTTAATATTGGTGGGGCCCCAAAGTCAAACTCAAACTCAAGGTATTTATTCAAAATTGTGTAGCACTACTACAGCTTTTTGACGTCAAATTCTGCTTAAAACTAAATTTACCACCGCTTCCTAGGCACCAGTGGAGAAGAAACGGCGCAACAAACTCCACTGTAGCATTTTATGGACGTCAATTTACAAAAAAGTAAGTTCTTAAGACTAAATATGGACGAATGTACATATGTCTCGTGTCAAGATAATTAAAGTATATAAAAAAAACTTATAATAAAGTAATTAACCTAAGTTAAGTTGAAACACAGGGGATGCATGTTAGAATAAAAGTTATGAACATAAAAGAAACGAAAAGGAAACTCTCAATGGGAAACCCTGACTATCTGTATAAGTATAGATGAGACGAAAGGTCGTTGACACTAAATCTCGAGCAGGGAATTTAACAAATTAAAAACTAGATTTGCATAAACTAATCTAAAATACCACATTTATCAAAAGTTTATCACCGTTATGGGTTTTTTGAAACCTACATATAGGTATGTAAGTTCATGTTTCTCCAACTTAATATTGTAACCGGTTTGATGATGGAGGCGGAAAATATGACAACACTTGTGAATCATTAAGTGCCAAGTAGTTCGTAACTACAGTGCTTTTATCGGAAGCTTTTTGTGTAAGTGATAACTAAAATAAAGAATTATGTGTAAGTGGTCGTTAGTTATAATTTGTGGAAGTTTACTGACTATTGTCAATGGTGATTCTGGATTTGATAACAGCGCTGGTTAGTAGTTTGTTTATTTATGATTTTTTTACTTTGGATACAAATTTATACTTCAGGGGAAGTGCCCATGTATGAGTTTAATTATTTAGGTATGGTAATTTTTAGTGGAATAATTTCGTGTACTTACTTCTTACTGTTAACAAATCTGGTGAGATTTTTTAGAACGTTTTTAATTTAATTAGGACACGTTAAAACGAGAACAAGTAAAAAAATCTTATAGCTACTTAGCGGGAATATTAGCAGTTTGGGTGGCTAATATTCTTTTTATAAAACAAATAAATTATAATAATATACTTAAGTATACAATTAGATATAAAACATACACTATATAATCTATTACCAATACACTCAATAGTTTTTTTTTAATTGGTAAGTAATATGTAACTAATACCTAAGCAAATAAGTTAAAAGCCATGACTTATTGAGATTTCGTTTGTAATATTAATAAAAGTAAAATAAGAGTGTTTTAAGAAATTAATGTAAGTATTATGTTTATAACAAAAAATAATAACTATTTTCAAAATTCCGTTATCTGTCATGTTTGTGTATGCGTGTGTGTGTGTGTGTGTGTGTGTGTGTGTGTGTGTGTGTGTGTGTGTGAGTGTGTGTGTGTGTGTGTGTGTGTGTATGTGTGTGTGTGTGTGTGACAAAATTCTTAGTGCAGATAGCTGATGTTATAAGGCTACTTTTATTTTGAATTAGGTATGACTAGCTTAATTATAACCAGACTAGCTTATGCTCGCGGCTCCGCTCGCATGCGACGCGACCAAACATAGCCTATGTCCTTTCTCATCGTCTAATGTACCCCTATACCAAATTTCAGCAAAATCCGTTCAGTGGTTTAGGTGTAAAAGCGTAACATACAGACGGACAGAGTTACTTTCGCATTTATAATATTCATATGGATTATAACATAACTTTAATCTGTTATTTCAGAAAAGAAGACCATCAGACGCGATGTCCTACCAAAATCAAAACATATCCTTGGAAGCCCACATCAAACTAAAGACAAGGACCTCGACGTTGAAATTCTTAAATTAGATGTAATTGAATTACCTTATAAAGGGTCACAAGAACCATTACAAATACACCATAATTATGGGAGACCTCCACCACCAACTCGACCACCAACTTTTTATCACCAAGGACCATCTTATCACCAACGACCTTCTTATCACCAAGCACCACCTTATCACCTAGGATCTTCACATAACTATAGAAGATCGCCTCATCCTTATGCTGCATATAAAGGTTGTATTTACGAATATTTCAACAAACAAGCTTGATAGAATAAATTGGCTAGGAATATAGAAGTGATTGAAAACAAGAGTAAAGAACTATAGGGGAATTTTTGTTAATACACGTAGATATCAAATTTGCGAATCTTACCCCACTTTTCTGATATCATTTATCAAACCTGCTAGGTATCCTTAAAAATACGATACGTACCTTCTTATTTTAAAGAGCCCTGCATGTTTTATCAAAAAAATAATCACAATTGGTTCTTAAATAACGCGACAGCATACTCTCCCCCTTTTCTTCCCTATTTTCCCTCCTATCCAAAAACTCTCTCGACAAAAGCAGAGTTTTAAATCAAAAAAGTGTGCCAAGTTTCATGAAAATCGGTTAAGAAATACGTCCTTTAGACAGGAACTGATAAACTAACATAGATAGGGACAAAAGCAAAATCGGCTACCTTGTCAAAACTGAGACTCTCGCTCGCTTCGTTTTCTCCGCCAAAAAATGCTATTCACGTAGGTAATAATCCTAATATTTTTTCTTTGTTTTCAGAAAAGCAGACCTACAGACAGAATGAAGAACCAAACTACTCAAAATATAGTATTGGAAGAAAACATCAAACTCAAAATAGGAATGTTGACATTGAAGTTATTAAATTAGATGTAATAGAATTACCATTTAAAGACTCACTGAGATCATCACAATACGATCCACAAGTCGTAAGACATTATTATTATGCTCAACTTCCATCACAACATCTATCACCAGCATCTTATCACGACGGACATTCTCATCACTACGGAGGATCACCTTATCACTACGAAGATAAACCTCCTTCACAAAACCACAAAGTCCAATATATGTACCACGGATTACCAACTACTTTCTACGAAAACCAACATTCTCCTCTATCACACTCTAAAAATCCACCACTCCCACTGAATCACAGAACTCCAGTTCTTCCACCACATCAGCAAGGTCCACCAAAGACAGATTACTCGAAAGAAAATCAACACAAAACTATGGACTCTCTGTTGGATGAAAATGCAAGCGCCGTTACTACCACAACTGAACAAGAATTCATGATTGATATACGATCTGGAAATGAATAATTTATCAAGAATTATATTTAATAATAAAAATGTATGAGGTGTACTCGTTTTCTTCCGTCTATGACTATAATGACTAATTATTTTAGTTAAATAGATAAAAAAATTATTAATATTTTCTATGTATACTGATAGACACCATGTAGCGGCAGATTTTCGGGGCCACTGGGGTTCTAGCAATTTCACCTGCAAGTTAGTACGGCTGATTTACAGACGAGGCCCTGTCTTCTCCTCTAGTTGAGAGGTCAGACTATGTTTGGTCGCGATAACGTACATAGAGCCGCGAGCAATAGCTAATAGAAAATAAAAACGTATTAACATTATGTCACTCGCTGTGTGTTCACTCAGAAAAATCAAGCAGGCGTTTGATTCATTTCATACATTCAGTGATAGCATAGCGCAATACACTCAGAACCCAATACAAATAAACATGCACAATAGTATAGGTGTTTCTCATGTTAAGAAAATTACATAAAGCATCAGTCAGTGGGGTCAGTACAAGGGAATTCTAAAGTTAATATTGATATTAATTATACAGTTGATTGACGGCACTTGGTAGAATCCATTGTTACACTGACACATATTTAGAACACACTTGTACTTTTTCGATAGTATTTATTATATTGAACCTGACCGGTTTCGAGTTACGGAATTCTCAAAGGTCAGGTCAGGTTTAATATCATAAATTCTGTAGTAAAAGTAGAAGTGTGTTCTTAATATTGTTCTTAATAATGTTAAAGTTATAGTTTTTATGGTCCTCTCAAACTCAATGAATTAAGGTCACATTTTTTAAATTTTTCAAAACAAATCCCAAGGGAAATGTCCAGTACAGTTTCAAAGATTAATTGCTATTTTATGTCCTTGGTTAAACTACTATTAGTATTTAATTCAACAACAATTTATTATGTAGTACAAATGAACCATCATTCTATTATCCCATGTATTGTATCCAGTGCCAGAGCGTGGGCACGGAATCAGTATTCAACGCGGACAGAGCCGCAGGCAACAGCTCGTTTAGTACATAAATATTAATCATTTTAAACTTTTTACACTTGTGTGCTGACTGTGTAAATTGCCGTCTCAGCAATCCACCGTCTCTGCAGATACGTGACGCATAGTGCACATTTCGTGATCACGTAGTGGCCATGACATGTAAATGAATGTTGGAATGTGCACGGACGCATACAATTAAGTACGACATATTTTTTGTCACTGTGTCAACATTATCGTCAGGCCCGTTGCGTTTGCTTGCTTTGCAACTCAGGGTGTGTCCTTTTTACTTTTGGAAAAAATATCCGTAAAAGCTACTGCCACCTGACCTCCCCAACCCATTGGCGATATCCAAATATAGCAGTTGGACCAGTTGCTAGACTTTTTAGGGCTCCAACTACCCGTAACGACTGCTATAGATGTTCGCATGACAACTGGGACCAACGGCTTAACATGCTCTCCGAGACACGATCAATTGCATTGAACGGAAATCGAACCCGCGCCCCCTGCGCAGTCGAATGAATTGTTGTAAAAGTTGTAAAAAAAAGCAACAGAGTCAACCTAGCATACTGTGGCATCTCCAAGAGATATGCTATGCGTTCAATTCAAAGAGCTACAAATATTTCAGTATGTGCGCTGTATTGAATAAATTTAATATAAGTAATAAATAGAATATAAAAAACATGTAGGTTGTTATGATAGTATTATTGTGGTATTATCCTTGTTTGTTACGCGCGTCGCCGAAGAGATAACATCCCACTTGAACGTCATTAAAGGATTTTGACCTTTACAGTTTAGTTATCGAGGCAAATCAAGAAAACATGTAATTTTAAAATATACCTAAACATATACCTAAGTATGATTAGAATGAAATTTTTAAAGCATTTATTATGCTAACTTTTAAACCGTCGCCCTTAAGGACGGATATAAAGAGAAGGGAAATTAGAAGTGATTCAGGTGTGACTCAATAGCTCAGTTGGAAGAGCATTCCCCCTGTAAGGGAAAGGTCGTGGGTTCAAGTCCCACTTGAGTTTTTTTCCCGATGTATTTCGAATGTATGAGTTTTAATTGATACATACTTTAATCTCATAGTACACAGTACACACAACTTGTTTTTTAAACCATTTATTACCTGCTTTATTGCTTACTTCTCTGAATAGTACTAGGATAGCTCTAGGCAGGGAATCCTGGGAATAATGTATACAAAATCTACACTTTGGAATGGGGTGGCCGGTGGAGCCGCCTGTCACGCTAGCAGAAGCAGGCCGCGGCGGCGGCGCAAAGTGCGCCTCCCCGTACCCGGGGCTAGATGGGGACACTGAGGTCCCCACAACCCGAAGGGGGCCATCTCGAAAGAGATGGTTCTGGGTCTGCCGGGGACCCAAGACGGCGTACGTTTTGGTCGGTTCGAGTCCGATATAACCCCCTTCACAGGCTGATAAAAAAAGCACACTTTGGAAACCGGAGTCCGCTCTCCTACAGTCCTACCTCTCTAAAACTTGGGGTTGATTTATCATGGCTTTTACGGGACCAACCTCCACCTAAACTCGAATATGAAATAATTAATTTTTTTGAACAGCCTCAACATAACGTAAATACTAATGATCTAAAATCAAAATGTATCATTAGTGGCACATCGTTGATGATAAATAAATTTGAGTGTAACCAAACTATCTAATGTTTAATTGAAATTGAATAAGATTCAAATGTTTAATTGAATGTTTAATTTTATTTCATTATTTACTTAAATATTAATTAATTCAACTCATTTCCAAACCTTGATACTTTACCAATAAGCGAGTTCACCTGGTAACTGACAGACGAGAGTAAGGTAGCAAGTTGGTGGTCAGACAGAAGTCGTTGGATTTAAGTCATTTTGACATAAAACGGTTACTAGTTAAGAGAGTTTATAACAGCAAAATCAGCATCAATACCTACAGCAATACCAAACTCGTCTATCGAAGCATAATTACCACCGCGATTAGTTTTTGTTAATTCATAAATAATGTTAAATCACGTTCATCCACGTAAACGATAATAAAACCGGTTCGATCATATACGAGTTATTATTTTATCTGTGAATCATTTGGTGTCGAGTAGTTCGCATACACGTGTGTTTGATTAAGTTACTAGTATAGATAAATATAATTTAAAAAATAAATATGTGTAGGCGATCGTTAGTTATAGTTTATGTAAGTTTGCTGACCATTGTCATTGGTGTTCCGGGATATGGTGATAATAGTAATGGTTAGTATTTGTTTAACTCTTGTAGTTTGTAGTGATTAAAAGGGGTAAATTTTCGGCAGTGATACTGTAACTGTTTAACTGCCCGCTGTATTGATGTTAAGTGGGTTTACAAGGCACAACCAAGATCTTGGGGGCGTAAGCATGCCTACACACATCATGTTGATTGACGACTGAGGCTCTGCCGGAATTATCAGGGCGGTTAGACGGCAGTCGCTGTCGTAAAACCAAATTAGGGAGGAGACGTAGAAGAGGTAACTAAGTTCCAAAGTGCAGGCTTTGGATACAAACAGGATAATTCATCGGGCGTGTTTCGGTAGCCGAATTGGTCAAGGCATTCCCCCTGTAATGGAAAAACTGAGGGTTCGAGGAGATTTATTTTACGTACTCGATTTGTATAGTTAGCATACTTAATGCTGTAAAATTGATTAAATGTAAAAACAATTACTTATAACATAACCTATATTGATATTTTGCTTTTCGTCCAAAAATCTGGGGGTAAAGGTTATAATTTGATAATTTTATACTAAACGAAAATTTTATGTCAACTGAGGACGGTTGACATAAAAATCAGGGAAAGGAATGGGCGGCCTTATTCTTCAGTTGGGGACCTAGGTGGCTCCATGCCTTTCCGTGGGTGTCGTAATAGGATATTGATATACTTACTTATTGAGTACTTGGCCTTGGATTATGTATGTATGCATGGTACCATAATTCAGATTGAACATTCTGAAATTAAATTTGTTTATTTTTACTTGTTTGCCTAAAAATGATATGACCCTGTTTAGTAAAAAAATTGCAACACGACAACTGACACCATTATTAACATGAAATGTGACGCTTCTATGAACAACTTCCCAAATCATTATAATTATATTTATGCCAATAATTCCGGCCTCTAAATGTTATTTATTTATTACTTCTTTGTATTTCTTCGTGGTTAAAATGTATTACTTGCTACTATTCGTTGAACTGTATGTGTTTATTTATCACTCTATGAGCGAATTATGAATAATTATGTATAAATGACTTTACACATTTTTATTTTCTTTACCACCAGGACCGGATGAGCCACCAAACCTCTCCAAACACGATGAAGGACCAAAACAGGCTGAAGAAAGTAATTTGGAGTCACCACAAGAGGAACAACCATTTCTCAGACATAATGTTTATAGAAGACATTATTTCCCTAATATGAATTTTGGTGGACCACCTCCAGCACACTTTAGAGACTGGCCTTACCGTCCCCATCGAAGAGGTCCAGCACCTCCACCACATTACGGAGGTTCACCACATTACGGTGGACCACCACATTACGGCGGGTCACCACACTACGGTGGACCACCACATCATGGCGGACCACCGCATCACGAAAGTTCACACCACTACGGTGGACCACCACATCATCACGGTGGACCACCAAACCATCACGGTGGGCCACCACATCACCACGGTGGGCCACCACATCACCATGGTGGACCACCCCCACACTGTGACGATGAACAGACACCATCAACAGAACATAATAAAGATGAATCATACGAAACTAGTACTCATCCTAATAAGGACGGATCGACGCAAACTACGGCTACTTCGTCTGGTGGATACACAAGCGCTGGAACTTCAACAACTGAACCCGATTATAATATTGATATTAGATTCGGTGAAGATACGAAGAATGAACCAGTATCTGGTCAAACTACTAAAAATAATATACCTAGTTCAATTGAAACATCTACACAGCCAATTCTAGTAGTTTCTGTTTAATCTGTAAATGATTAAGATCGATTAAATAATATAATTATAGAAATATGTACATATCCACATTTGTTGTAAGATATATTTTTGTTCTAAGAAATTAAAACGAATAAATAAAACTGATACTGAAACTATTTATACCGAACGTAATTTTTTTCAATGGACTCGTTCTCATATTTTTCTTCTTGCAAGTGCTATCAAAGCCTGTTATTTGGTGCCCAGGGTCAATTTTCCACCTTTCAAAGGTTTGGTATTTTTTCCTTTAAGGGACCTACTGCTATCAGACCTTAAGGGTAAAGCCTATGAGGCTCTGCTCGTCCATTAGCAAGTATAATAATATAACAGGTATATAATATTCTGGTAAATTTAAATACTTGTTGGAATGGTCACAAAATTGCTTATTAAATATTGTAATTCAGGTTATTCCAATCCGACCAATAAACTGATCAACTATTGTATTTCCTAACGGCTCAACTATCTAGTTGATCGGTTAGAAAATTTTTTTTTTCCTAACGGAACAACTATGGCTGATGGAAAACCCCCACCAATATATGGATGTTTTTTGTCATTATTTTATGAATGACTAGCCGAGCCGCCCCGCATGGCATATTTCTTAATCCTGTCTCCCCCCCTTTAGTCCTTATGCCCACAATTTATTAATTTTCATATAACGTATGGAAAACTAATTTTATTGACATTTATGATTAGTTCTGGAAAGCCGACCATGAGTATTTGGTATGAATTGCAACTTTATACCTCTACGCTTTCCTGCTAATAAGGCATTGACAGACAGACAGTTTTGCCCACGGCCCCGCCCGCGTGGGTGTCGGTTATCGCGACAAAACATAGCCTATGTCCTATCTCAAGGTCTAATCTACCCTCCCTCCCCCTATACCAAAATCGGTATCAAAATCGGTTCACTGGTTTAGGCGTCAAAGCGTAACATACAGACAGGCAGATAGAAAGAGTTACTTTCGCATTTATAATATTAGTATGGATACTTAGGTCTGTTTTAGTTCAGTCTAAGTTTAAGTCGTTTTGTTTTTCACAAACTCCTACAAAATGAATCATACATATTCTTAATACAAAAAAAAACAAATGATTTCTTTTTTTTAAAGGAATGGTTATTTATTTAGAGATTTAAATACTATTTAATTAAAATCTAATATAGGGGATAATTTCATCATCCCCGTGTCGTGCACAATATTATTAGAACAATCAATAAGTTCATGAAAATTTTACACACCCAGTTTATGGAACAATAAGAATACCAGCTGTATAAAAATAATTTAATAATATTCAATAGATTGATATTAGTACACTTTTTTACACAATCCACTAGCAACACGTATATAACCTTTATAACACCCACCATTAAAATTTTCTCTGCCTAGCTCCTCACTGCTTGATATAATATTATTGTCAACATTCTTCTGTTCAACAGCGGCAGACTGTGACGTTACTTCTCTTGGATCATATTTCGTTGGTACAACTAGATCATCACATGGTTTATTTGTCACTGTATCTATTATTTCATTTATAGAGTCATCAACGGGATCAAAGGATGGTATAATATTACTATCTACTTTATAACATTTTAAAATTAAAATGATGCAGAAAATAAAACCACTTGATAATTTCATGTTTGAAAATATGACGATAGCTAACTTTGTCTTAAATATCACCCGACTGTTATACTGGGAAAATATTATATTATGTTCAGAATACTTAATAGATAACTTACTTGACCTTTAAGTATAAAAATTATCACCTATGTTTCGATTACATCAAAAAAGAGAATTGCGCACGCGGGGCTTGAACCCGCGACGTTTTCCTTACAGGGAGATTGCTCTTACCAACTAAGCCGTAACTACGTCTGAAGCCGTCTATATCCGTCTTTATCTACGTGATGACCCTAGCATCACACTGGCATGTAATGTCTATTGAGTTTAAATTTAAGTTCACAAGCTCAAGACATGTTGCCTGATTTCTTTTAATTAGCTTACCATCAAGTGAGGTGTTGTCAAATTGAAGTGTCCTTTTATATTAAGAAATTACCTTGCTGATCTCATGACTCTCATGCGTAATTTTCAGTTTCTCGTGCAGACATCCTTTTCATGTCATGTCATGTTGAACTCGGATCAACTGAAAGCGCACGCCATCTCGCGTCTTCATATTTGCCTAAAAATATATTCTAGACAAATGTGGAGACGCCCTCGAGTCCTGTGAGTCTCATGAAGAGCGGAGGTCGTTGAACGACTTTCGATGTCTGAGGCAGATCGGGACAGCCTGCTTCGCTGTCTCCTAGAGCTTTATTTGCTTGCAGAAGCAGGTTGCGGCGGCAGCCCATACGCCCGCACTTCGCTCCAGGTACTCGTAATAACATCACTAGTATCTTCTATATATACTTACCTATTCTTTTAGACCTTTGAATATAAAAATTAATTATCATACAAGAAAAGAAGACCATTCATTTTGAAATTCTCTTTAATTTTACGTAATAAAAGGTACACCAATAGAAACAGACATACAAGCAAGTGTGTCACTTAAGTCTAAGGGTAAATAAAAATAAGGTCCGTATGTTAATAGAAAATATATTTTATCACTTACACATTGTTGCTAGATGTTTTTGTCTATATTTATTACAATATTGTTACGATGATGAAAGGAACCTACTAGTACTTAATTGTACTGGATTGTATAGAGCTTACTTCTTCTGATAGTCAAAAGGTAGCCTTACATCTTCCATCAGGTGTACGTAAATATCCTGGAGAACATGAGCCTGAAAAATTTTCTCTGCCTTTTTGTGTAGTGGTCTCAACAGTCTGAGCAGCACTGTCTTGTTTTATGGTGGTAGTAGAAGGCGTGCTGGTAGCAGACTGTGTGGTAGTAGAAGGCGTGCTGGTAGCAGACTGTGTGGTAGTAGATGGTGTGGTAGCTTCAACTTGTTTATCGTCTTTGTTCACGACAGTCACAGGTTTTGGTGCGTTAGCATTGGAATCTTTTTCCGTAGGAAAGAAAAAGCCACTCCCGGATTCTGATGTACTCGGTACAGCAACATTTGGACCACTATCAGATTTATCCTTCGGGAAAACAAAATTATGGATATCCTCTCTCACCTTGTGTACTTTGTTGTGAACACCATCAAATAAATCGCTAAGGCGGCCATTTGCATAATTAAGATGCAAAGTGAAAATAACACATAATATGATTGTTAGCTTCATTTTTGAACTATCCGTGTTGTCTCATAAGAACTTTTTCTCTAGACTGAAGCTCTGATTATTACTGTGACTTTTATGATAACCATATTGACCCCATTAATTTTATCAGAAACGTACTAATAACAACATATTCCAAGAAAAGATAAACTATTTAACAATACCAAGTAAATATGATATTATGCTTTCGCAATTTGTACACTTTAAAATGAAAGGCCACCATTAGTACCTGATGTAAATAACTCTTGACAACCATCACTGTAAGTCACCTATATGTAAGAAGTGGAAGAATAAATGTTTAAATGCACCTCAAATATAAACACATTCCAGATCTGTTAACAACACTGATGATTGCTTGTTTTCGATTACAAAGACAGTTTGAATTTGTGGTAAGATTAATTAATGCTTAAATAACATCATCTGAAATGCAAGAAAAGTGCGTGTTAATTTTTCATTTTATTACTTATGTACAATTTATAATAAATAATAATATTCCACAACATTCTACACAACGCTATCTAGACCCATGGTAAGCTTTTATAGCTTGTGTTATGGAATCTAGAATGCGGATAAACATACTTATACACTTTTTTTGTAAATACATACCATATTATATATAGACATACCCAGACCAATGCAAATAGCCATATTCATGCATACAAATATTTGCACTGAGCGGGAATCGAACGCGACTGCCTCATGCGTGGCAGTCGCGTGCACTACGCACTAATTATTGTGTAATGTTGAATACTTTTTTATAAGATTTATGTATATAAATCTTTAAATTTTAACTTGCCATTATATAAATCAATTTATTACAAGACTTTGAGTGTATGAGTCACCTTTTTTTCAATTTCCGATATTTAGCATAAACAATATCAAAGATCAACCGTATAATGTTATGATATAGTTATAGAGCTACATGTAACGCCTATATATTCATAAATTAAAGGGACTTAATCGTGAGCGAATTAATATGAAAGATAAATGCGGAATAAAATACCTTTAAAGTCTTTGTCTGCAATTTCCAAAATTGTCACGCCTTTGTCCTAAAGGGCAATCCAGTTCTGGTATTTTTATTATTTGCGCTTGTTCAGTTGCTATATCGTTTGCAGTTGTCGATGTAGCATCTCGAAGTTTATCACGAATATTGATAATAACACGTGATTTAGTCTGTGTACTCATTGTCACCACTAGCACAGTTAACAGTAACACAATTTTCACGTCCATTTTAATGAAATACGTTGACCATACTACGTCGTTATTATTACATTAGCTACATTGTTCAACAGTTCACCACCATGGGCTTCTGCATGCTCCGGTAATATCCTTAGTTGTGCCATCAGGACATCTCTCTGTATTTGGGGGCACTTCTATCATACTACCTCTATCGATTTTTATTTCACTATCTTCTTGGCTTTTATTTATCGCAAAAGGACCATTTGTTTTTAAATATTCATATGTGTTTTTAATATCCTTAATTGGATTTCCAAATAATTCTAAAATCAATTGTCCTGAAGGAACACTGACAGCACAAGTTATAAAGTAAATCATAAAATTAAACGCAATAAAACGTGTCCACACAGAAGTCATTTTACAATACTAAAATGATGCTGGTCACTACGTTTATCAGCTCACAATTACCATGCGGTTACACAAATAATATGATAACATTCACAAACATGATATTAATTATCTCTGTTCAATAGTTCGCATATTATATAAAATTACGCTTTGGAACCTTCTATCTAATTAGGAAAAAATATGTTTGAACACACTTTAGTTGAAAAAACTTTGTTATATTATTATTACTTAGTTAGTTGAGATTATTCTCTGTAGAAACTATTTACATAGTACAATATTGCACGTTCTACGAGTATGAAGCGTAAATTGATATGATTAGTGTCCACCAAGATGTAGGCAGAATTAGATACAGCTGTGTGTCCGTCCGGCAAATGTAACTACAATTCTAAAAATAAATATGATGATTATTCGTCTTTTAAGTACGGACGTACCTTCCTCAGTTCTTCTTTAAACTTATCTTTGTCACATTCTGGATGCATGTCACAATACATATAGAGCCACTTTACTATATTTTTGGTCTTCTTGAAACGTTTGTTTAAACAAGGATCTATGTCATCCATTATATCCAATGAGTTTAATACGAGTTTAACATACTTATAAAAGTCTTCTTCTTTGTCTAATATTAATTTAAAGACACCTGTATCTCTTAGTTCAAGAATAATCCCATATTTCTCATAGATGTCAATTTTATTTTTTAACAGGTTTATTACAGCAGATTCGCGTGTCGTCTTCAGCTCCTCAACTTCGTAAAAATAATCCAAATAATTTTCTGTTGGCCGCATAACTAAGCTATCACTTAAAAGTATTGAACTAAAGGCAACAAATAATTTTAGTACTAGATTATCCATCGCGGATGTTTAAGTACGTCTAACCGAAACTACTATTTGAAAAAGAATATTAAATCCCTACATCATTTCTCTACCAATAACATGTGTACCACCAATCATCCAGTAGATTGACCATTTGATCTTATTGTGCCAATTGACTTCTATCATTTTCTTCTATTGGTTGTTAAATGAAAAAATGTGCATACATAATGGCTATTGTTGAAGTACTTGATCTTTGCTCTGACAAATCGATTGAGTGGAAACTTTTGTTTGTATAACTACAGTGGTGAATATCAAAAATCTTTGGAAGATTTTCTTTAAATGCACTACATATTTGAATGACATTTTTATAGCATTTATTATGCTAACTTTTTAAGTTCTAAATACATCGGGAAAAAGAACCCACGACCTTTCCCTTACAGGGGGAATGCTCTTCCAACTGAGCTATTGAGCCACACCTGAATCACTTCAAATTTGAGCGCTTCTTTTTCCCGACGTATTTCGAATGCACTACATACTTGAGCAGCAAGCCAGATAAAAATTATGTTCCAATTTACTGATTTACTTCTGACTTTTTCATCGAACTTATTATTAAATTGAGGCATGTGATTTATTTCCAGATTCAAAACTAACAAATGTTTTACTAACAGATGTCCCAGCATGAATGGTTCGGCTGGACCAGAGAAATACCAGCTTCTCACTGAATACCAACTTCAAGTAGCATTTTTTTAAGTAGTAGCAAGTAGCATTTTATATTATTTTAGTCCCTACTCCTAACCCTTAATTCCCCTATCCCTTTGTTTTCTGTGATACTATGCGTTTCTAAACAACGATACCCATTTATAATATATTGAACTATGTGCTGGTAATATTTGCTTACTGCTTGCTGGTAAAAATTATGAGAAGAAAGGACTACAGCACTGTAGTAGTATTTTGGGAGGCGGAGATAGAGTCTAGAACTACGATTAATACTGTTGTTGATAAGTATGTACCCCTCCCCACAACTCTGCCAATTTCCTTCTTCAGGCAACACGTGGTACCTATAAAAATTATCAAAATTAAGAATCAAAACTGGCAATGGAATTTGTTTCCTGTTGAACGTAAGTTAATCTAGTGTCCATTCACATTTTAGAAAGTGATCGTTTAGCACTGAAGGATTTTCCTATTAATGCGTCATAATAATAGTATACAATCCTAAAATGCACTGTTATGCGGCCACAATTTTATACTATCATCATTATTTTCGACTTTTCTTGTTTCTTCATGTTGAATAGTAATATAGGTATCTTTTCTGTATTTCTGTAATTATTTTTCAATTAGATACCATTAATAACCATCACAAAGCTTTCTTCTTATCAAGTTAAATTGAATACTTCTGTGTATGGGTAAATTGTGTATCACCGATATCTGATGCTGTGTGGCTGAGCAGGTTAGTCCACTCTCATTAGGCATAGTGTAACATATGGCCATATGGCAGGTTATTTTACTCTGATAAGAGCCCCACATACTCATTATGGTTTCCTGTTGCGTGGTATGTGGATATGTAAGGTACATTCAGTCCTGAAAAAATCTTGACTGTGTTGCCAAATTAAGTACCTAAATATATTTTGAAATATTTGTTGACGTGAAGATCATCCGAGGTCCAATCCCGCTTGCATCTAAAGCTTATACTTTGGAGTACTGAGTGCCTCTTACCCTAATAGATCGATAATCTCGGCTTTCATGGGAACGTCTACCGCCTGACCCCTAACTTAAAAAGAAAAGCACACTCTAGAGCATCATCATTATCACAGCGATAGTATTTAGTCTCGATCTCTTGATTTAGCTTACTTTTTTTTTTTCGTGCGGAAATCCCCTCGGATACCCCCCTGCCGGAGCCGGAAGGGGAGGTTATGTCGGACTCGAACCGACTAAAACCGCACGCCGACTGTAGGTCGTGGGATTTAGCTTACCTTAGTTTTTTTTGGTAACGACTGCAGTTACACTACCTACCTTACGAGAAGAAATCGCTCCAAGGCCTCCTCAGTGAATCCGAAAGTTTACCAGCGCCTCGAATATCTTGCTAAGCGCTCCCACCATTGCCCTCATTATCATCATAATTATCCTTGCGTCCCGGTCATATTCGAAACCTTCAGCCTGAGTTGGAGTTAGTGACCAAACACTGACAGAGTTGTTCAGGCCTTCGTTTTGACCTAACAATTCAACAACCGAGGCCGACTTACCAAAGCACGGAAGAGCTCAAATACCACTAAGCGGTCACCCATTCAGATAGCAACCGCACCTAGGTAGGTTAACCCGCTGATGGTTTACTGAAAAGTGAGCGCACCTAACCCACGCGCTTCTTCTTCTCTCTTCATTCTGTTTCCATCGCCGTCATAATCATTAGGTAGATATAATTTGCAGACATTATGTCCTGTTTATTGTGTAAGACTGTATCATTTCAACAAAAACATAATTTATTTTTGTAAGCAATAACCACCTAATTGGCGGTTACACTGGTTGAATAAAGGGCTCTCATAGTTCATGATGTTGAAATTCTCATTAGCCGTGCCCGCAATACAAATTCGCTTCAGCGATTTCATTCGTTTCGTTGTGGAACAAGATAAACTTATGTTTTTCTGTGATGCTGACCATTTGTATGAAATCTAAATTCTTTGATCCGAATAAGTGGCTACTTTTTTGTTAACTACTGGGATGTAAGAGGTCTTGATTGTTTTAACAAACCCTTACCTTTTTTAGGACTGTATCAATGTAACGATTCTTTTTGTAGTCCTAAGAAAATTGAATCAGTGATTTATGTTTTACAAAATCATTTAAAATTAAATAATAATTCCAAAATATTTTAATCAGGTCAGTATAACCACATAAAGGTATATTATATATCGTATTCTATTAGAAGTTCGAGCAAATTTAAATTACAGAGACTTAACATGCTTTTATTTTCATGCACTTCTAGTATTGCAGGTGTTCATTTCATATGGGTAAGTTACTAGAATAAGCGAGCAGGTAAAAACCCATAATTTTCATAATCATAAAGACTCTTAGTCTTTATCATTTTAAATTATGGAGCCCGCTGATACAGCTCAACATCCTTAAAATAGTGAGTGACAACTTCCATATTTCCACTCCAATTCACTACAGGATTATGCAATATTGCGACTACAATAATTATCACCTTCATTTAGGTCGAAGATTTCATCCTAAATATACTTGTGTATCTGAATGGGATTCGTAAAATAAGAAACAAAAAATTAGATAAATGGTGTACGAGTACACATAAAATACACACAAAAATTCAGTTAAAACATTGGTTCGTGATTCTTGACATCTTATACTTAACCATACTTAACCGCATATTATTAAAAATCAAAAAATAACACAAATATCCTAGATAATCCTGATAGCTACATAAAACAAAGAGTTGAACTGTATGGAAGCACCTGGTACAATATCGGACATAATAAAAAAGAACATGTCATCCTTTGACAGCACTGACGCTGTAGTGAAAAAAATGCGACATACACCCACCTGCTGGTATTTTGTGATTAAAATACCTCACCCATGATATTTTAATTAAATACCCATGATATTTTCATTAAATATTACAAAAGCAGGCGGTCAAAATAAAGCCATGTTTAATATTTAGCGGTTGTTCGAAAATATTCATTGAGTTTGGTCGATTCTAGTACAAATTAAAAGTTTACATAGGACAGATAGTTACAAGTTTATAATTGGATTTCTGGTCTTGTAAATTCTGAGCAATGGGGGCAATGACACTTCTTTACCTTTTTTGTAGATTATCATCATCACTCACGGTCAATATTCAGGCAAAAAAGTGTTCAAAAAATGAATACGCAAACAATTGAAAAGAATCTGTTTCTGGCACCATCATCGTCATAAAACTTTAACCTCTGATTTATTATTTTCGTAAGATACATTGTTTGTAGATTTGGATTTTTAAAAATCATATTTTGACTATAAATCGAATTGTTTTATCACTAAACGTTTGATACTTCCTTAAAATGCATATAACTTATGGTTCTATCTCTATCAAAGAATTCATTGTGATCATGGCCAGTCTCGAACATTTCACTCGTAGAAGAATTCAATCATTTTGAACACAAATAATGTAATAACGAAAAGTAATAGGTATTACTTATTATTACACAAACTAGGTTGCAATTTTGCAATGTAATAGCTTGTTTAAAATGTTATTATTGTAATAAGAAGGTCATGTGATGATCACGTTACAATATCAACAATATCATATAACAATAATAATCACGCGATAATCGTGTTTCATGCCTTTAATCTTCGTTTGTAATCTAGAAACGAGACAAGATCACCATTTCTTCTTTGATTACTGGTTACAAAACACGGTTACGATGGTGACCTAAAGGGTTTCATGTTGGCGACGCGTACACAGTCAATCACGATGGCAATCCGTGATCAAATTCAATGATGGCGATCCCTATTGACTGTGTACGAGGTGCTGTAGAACAACGCCATACATAAGCGGAATTTCATCAATGTATATCTATTCAAATAAACTGAATTCTCATATATTACTTATTTAAATTCTTCGAGTAAAATGTAATACATTAGTTTTAGTTAATTTGTTGACTGTTAGTTCGAATAACCTTTATAAGCTACTACATTTTTAGCTTGCTTCTTAACCTTTAAGACGCCATCACACTTGACTTTCCTCTTCGAATGCTCCCATTTCTTATTTTCAGGTGGCTGTAACATATTAATAAAACCCTGAGACCAGATATGTATACATTTATCATCATTATGAAATTATTTCCCATCGCCTGTTTTTCCTTCTTCCTACAATCGCAGTTCCTCTGAGCGAGACGTGAAAAGCATCGGATGAAACCGCCAAACTGACGTCGTTTTTAACGTCATATCGAGGTAAAAATTAACGAACAAGTCATTTAGATGACGCGCATTGACCCTTTTTTAATTGGAGATGGTTTTTGATATTCAATATGATTTTGCTTCAATCAAAGCCGTTGCTGTTCTGCACATCGTCACTGCATTCATCCTCACAAACTATGAAATTTACAATATCAATGGGATATTACAGGCGTGATCCTGTGACCTGCAAATCCCCGATGGCGTAGGCAGAGGTGTACTAACACCCACATTTCACCAACAACTATTTTCGGTCGTAATATAAGACGAGCCTATTGCTGTCAAGCGGGCACTTAGTCATGGGCTGTATTTTTACTGTCGGATGAAGAACAGCCCTATCCCTTAGTCGTCTTTTGCGACACCCGTAGGAACAGATGGCGTATTCTACTTCACCGGGAACCGACACTGATATTAGAAAGTAGATAAGTGTGTGTACTAACGTCATTGATGCATTTTTTACTTTTGTTTACAATCTTATCCTCTTCAGATGATGATGACGACGACGAGGACTCCGACGTAGCAGATTTATCACTTTTATCCTGGAAACAGAGAAACAAATTGAGATCGAATTGTAGGTACCGTCAGTGACAAAAGTTGTTGACATGTGGAACGTGTGTTGGACACTGGGGGGCATGGACCTAGTGTAGTGGTAGAACTTTTGCCTACCAAGTCACAGTTCATAATAATAAATAATTCTTTCGCCAAATTAATACTTCCAGATGATTTTGCTTTCGAAACTGTGCTCAAATTCTTTTTATCCGAAATATATATAAAATCACCCTGTATAATTATATATAGGTAAGGTATTATGCATTATGTTAATATATTTGTATTCGTCTGGGTGTTTCTATGCATTATAATATTTGTGTTTGTTTTACAAAAAAAGTAGTTAGACATGTGGATCTGCGTCCTAGAATCGTTTTAGTCATTGCTTTTTCAAAATTCAAAATTCAAATTCAAAATTTATTTGTTTCAAATATACATGTACATTAAGGTGTCATATATAAACAGTAACGTGGAGACATAACCTAGGCACATATTGATTCTCTGAACCCCACACTAGGATACCCTGTGTCGTAACAAAACAGTGGGACCTATAGTATTAGGCATTGAAAAAGCACTGACTAAAATCTGTCAATTACAAATGCCTAAAAATATTTCTTTATGTGTATTTAGGTGGCTGTCCGTTACGGAACTCCGAAAACGGATCAGCATTTCAGTAAGCGGTTTCAGTTCTCAACTCAATTCAATTTGTAGATTCAATTTACCAACTTTCCTCTGAAACAGTAGGTGCTGATGTAATTAATTATTAAAATAGACGAATTACTTTTGCCAATACAAATTGGTAAACCACGGTCTTTGACCCTTGATTCCAAAGGTCAAATGTTTTAGCTGTTATTACATTTCAAGGCGTCTTAAAAAACTAGAAATTTAAAAATACAGACTTTTTACTCGTGCTGTAATATCAAGTGGAGTTTTCTACTTAATATCTGTTAAAGTGAGAATATACTAATAAAAACTCGCAGAAGTTCGGAGAACAGTTTCATCATTATTGCTTATTAGAGCCGCAATTGAGTCTCGCTCCAAGAAACTTGCTGTAATATGAACATTTTTTGAAACGAAATAGAGTATTTCAGTACATTTTCATTATTACATATTATGTATACGCTTTTCTTAAGAAAGGGTGCTGATAAATAGGCGTTCATCTGAAAAATATTTTTCAGCCACTTCTAATGGTAAACTGTACATAAGTTGTTCGTAAAATGTATTGGAAATAATTATTTTTTTAAACGATTTCATGTTAGGTTCTTCTTGTAAATTAAAATCTGTGATATTAGAAATGTATACTCTTTAGAATTAATGCTGAACGGTCTCTGTTCACAATTTGGAGTTATAGCTATTACCTACCGAAAATGTTTGTTCGAAATTACTAAAAGTACCTAACAAGTGTACATGTTCTTCGTATGTCAGGTTTCTTTACTTTGTAGACAAAAAAATTAACACAGTTCAGATTGTATCTCGACACAACTGACCCGGTGAGAAAAGGACGGTATTCCCCGTACAATTTTACGTCATCAAGTATACCCGATGTTTGAAGGCAACTGATTAATAAGAAAAATATTTACCTCCGTTAACCAGTGATAGTAAAAACCGAGCCAAGACTTCTATGAAATGAGTCACTATAATGGCCTTAAAAGAATATCCTTATTTACACACAGTCATGTGTTGACTCGTAAGTAAAAATGAATCTTATTGCATATATTTTATGAATCATTATCAATTGATACCGTATAGTATATATACCGGATAGTTATAAGCCTGTAGAGGATAGTAACACTGTTCATAATTTGCCTTTCGCTACCTCGACATCTTAAACTCATGACTGTACCACATGACATCAACGATTTAGCCTTAGAAAAAGCGACTAATTAATATAATTATTAGTTAGGAAATTAGAATAAAAGAAATAGACATAATTTCAGTAACTTCTTACAAAAACTAGATGAACATGTTTCCCACATGAATCACCATGATTTTTAACAAGGACGCCTAACCTAATGGGCTTCTCGATATGAGATAAAATTCATAGTACCAGACTGATACCCATCGTTTTATTCTCAGGCAGTTAACTAGGTATATAATAAAAACTGTGCATTAAATCCCAGCTTATTCGTAAAACATTGGAAAAAATTAAATGCTCAAGTGAGACTTGAACTCGCGACCTTTCCCTTACAGGGGGAATGCTCTTCCAACTGAGCTATTGAGCCACACCTGAATCACTTCAAATTTTTACTTCTCTTTATGTCCGTCTTTAAGGGTGACGGTGGAGCCATCTACCATGGAAGAGCATTCCCCCTGTAAGGGAAAGGTAGTGAGTTCAAGTCTCACTTGAGCATTTCATTTTTTCCGATGTTTTTCGAACTTTAAAGTTCGCATAATAATTGCTATAAAAAAATTCATCCCAGCTTATTATTCAAAAGGAATCGTGCAGTTAAGTGCCCAAAAGATTGGAATCTTACTACTTAGTAAGAACATTAATTTAACAAAATGCACCTAACCATGATATACTCGTATGTGTATCAAACGAATTAGGTCATTAGATAACCTTTGACTGTTGACGCAGCGCAGAAATATAATGAAATAAACAGGAAGATTAAACAGAGGTCATTCTACAATCCATGGCCTTACAAATTCTTAATATGATATAGAGGAAAAAGAACACAGCTCGAAACTTATGACGTCAGTCACACACTAAACAAATTTTGTTACTGATTGTTGAACGAATTTGGAAACGAGTTGAAATTACAATCACAACATGAGTAGTCAATTTACTTCCTTTGGTTGTAGAAGAAAGAACTGGCATACAACTACATACATACATATAATCACGCCTTTATGCGCAGAGGGTTAGGCAGAGGTGAATTAACACCCACATTTCATTAATCAATGTATTCGGTCCCACGTAGTAGGGGCTGAGCATATTGCCGTATTCCAGGCACTATTGTTGACTCCAGCCAGGCATATGAGGCTGAGTCTGGGCGATACATATGTCTGGCTGATGGAAAACAGCACTAACCCTTAGTCGCCTTGTATTACACCGCATGGGAAGAGATGGGGTGGCCCAAATTCTACTCTACCGGGAACCACACGGTTTTTTATTGCCTATTAGCCGCAGCGTCATGCATAGTAGGCAGGTACGATTCAAGAATAGTCTAGATATTCGAAATTATTCTTATCTGTCTGTGTTATTATTCGTATCTGCACGCCCCCCCCCCCCCTAAGAAGCGGGATAACACCCGACAACCCCCCCATAGACGCGGGATAGCACCCGAACCACCCCCAAGACGAGGCCGCAATTGTAGCCGTAGGTCTGATGGGAGTCCTGGGACATCCTTCCGAGGGCTTACCCGGGGCTCCCATCCATAGGCCTCTGGGCGTTACCGTGGGGTTTTTAGTCGGTAGGAGTCCGGCATAACATCCAAGAAGGATTTTTCCCCACGGTAAAAAAAAAAAGATTAGAATAACGAATGTATGGGATTTGACATTTATGAAAGTCGTCAACGCATGTCAAATCCTATACAATTGTCATTCTAATCTACAAAACGCCGGCCAACGAATTGCCACATGTCTAGAGAGACTACTTCTAGTTTGAAACCTCTAAATATTTACTTACTTTTGAAGCAGAATATTCATCTTCCTCGGAAGAAGCTGATGATGTCGAAATGTCAATTTCACGTCGCTCTCGAATATTCTGGAATGGTATAATTAACATGTTTCATTATTTTCAAGTTTCAATCGATCAGTAACTTCATAAAGACTATAATAATTTAAGTATATAAGCAATTCAACCCGGAAGAAATACTGATCCTATTCATGATAAGAACCTGAATCTATGCAACCAAAAGTCAGACTCGTTCAACTGGTTTTGCAATAAATATCTAGGTGGTAATATTTCTAGCCAGATGGACTGACGACCTGAAAAAGGTGGCTGGAATAAACTGGATGCGGAAGGCACATTGGGAGAGGCGTAAGTCCAGCAGTGGACTGCAATGAGCTAATTGATTGAGTGATTGAAGATTTCTAAAGGAAATTAAGAGGTGTTCTTAAGTAGCTACCTTCTATAAGCCACAATGTAAAATCTATTAATGGAATCAAATAACAGTTTTAACCACCTCCTACTAACACTCATAATCAGACTTTACCACAATGCCACTTTCGGAATTAATAATAAGTAAGTAAACGGTTGTTTGAAGAAAATGGACTACCTAAGCTATTAACATTAATATTTCAAATTTTGTAAAGATTCCACGTTCCGAAACCCTTCTCATGTTTAGCCACATTATCTGACAAATCCATAAATCAATCAATGTTATTATTGGCGTAGGTTTTCATTTTTGAATTACCACCATAACATCGGTTATGACGGTTAGTCTGACTGAGATTGAAAACGGGGATTGAATTATATTCTGGAATAACACATATAGCTAGTTAGCTAAACTGGAGTATACCGAGAATAAATTCCTGAGGTTAGCGGGAACGGAATCAAAATTTCCCGCTCGTAGAGCCGTGGGCATCATTAAGTAATATTATACTTACTCTGCAGATTGCATAAGTTATTTGTATTTTTAAACATATTTACATAAATTACTGCGTGTACTAACCTCATCAAATTGCGAGCTAAGTGCGTCACTGAAACAAAAGATTGGTGCTTATTAAATCTAATAATTTGAAGTAAATTATATTTCATGAATTTCACTATTGCTAAGCACAGTACTCTTCCAGAAATGATGAGAGGTATGGTATACCTTCCCTAATGACCTTCTAAAATCCTTGCAGTGGCAGTAGGTATGTGGTACCTACTATTATTTATTATGTGGCAGTGGTAGTAACTAACCACTTGAAGAACTTGGGGGAATTAGTGTTCAATTAAATCAACTGCTTTATAAAATTACAATTAATTCTTACCAAGGTTTTCCTTCCGTAATCGCGCAAACCGCAATGGAGGCCAGTAGTAATAACAGTACTTTGTGCATTGTAATTCTGAAAAAAAAGTTTCTGTTAAATATTCACTATACAGTAGTGAAATTATTGATAAGTATTAGAAGTTCAACGAATATATCCATACTTAATATTATAAATTTGAAAGTAAATCTGACTGTCTGTGTGTTACGCTTTCACGGTTAAACCACTGAATCGATTTTGATAAAATTTGGTATAGGGATAGATTAGTCCTTGAGAAAGGACATAGACAATGTTTGGTCGCAATAACCGACTTCCACGCGGATGCAGCCGCAGGAAAAAGTTAGTCACACATAAAGGTAAAAAAAAAAAAAAAAAAAAAAAGGAAGTTCTCTATTCTATGTCTACTTTATGTATCGAAAAATAAAGGTCTGCTCTCATAACTTTACAACACTGTTCATATCCTTTAAAAAAGCGTGAAATCATATGTTTTCACTCTAAAAAGTTATATTATTCTATTAAAAGCAAATAACATTCTTAAGACAACTTTTGCTACTACAGACGCCTGTGAAAGTACCTTCGCTATATAGAAAACCGCATTTAAGCAAACCTACTTGCTTAATGGTCAGTAAAAATGGCCAGGGTCCTTAGAGGTCTGGGTCAGCTACGCGTGAATTACATATGGACCGTAAGTGTTTATAGGTGCCTTGTAATCGCTGGAACTTAGACGGGTATGTGTAATGTGTGTACCATTTTTGAAATCCATATTTGACCAAAGCATAGCTATGTCGATACTGGCCCAATATTACATTTTACCTGTACTGAAAAAGTCATGTTACCTACCTATAATCTGTTAAACTTTTGTATTTGAAGATAAGTAAATAAATGAAAAAAAACCTGCGAATAGATTCTGTTTTTCATTGTTAGATTATAATATCAAGCCAGAAAGAAACCTTGAGTTACGAACGAGTTCATGTGCACAAAATTCAATTGTACAAATTAACACTAACTGTGTTAAAAGTAACACTAACTATATAAAACTAAACAATAGGTACGAAAAGTATTCTGCACAATAGCAATACTATAGCCTACGTTTTGTCAATCAACTTCACGGTACAACTTAGTT